>JBAJHW010000004.1:147821420-149171420 GCA_037013535.1 Intellagama lesueurii
AATGGGGTACAGAAGGGTTAGCATGGCACATCTAAGGGGGAGCATGATACCTCCACTGATTAAACATGACAGTCTTCCTACCAAAAATTAAAAAAAAAAAACAACCCCCTCTACGTTGGGGAAGAGATATAGCTCAAATGAAGACAAAGCAAAAATTGTTCCAAGTGTAATTGCTGGTGTTTCCACTTTAAAAAGAACCAGGTAGCAAAGGATGGGAAAGACGTCTCCCTAAGACCCTGGTAAGATCTTCCTGTCAGAGCAGGCAGTATTTAGTTAGATGGACCTAGTCTAATTAAGAGTAAGATGGCTCAAGGGGCTCTTAAGATCTCATGTTCATCAAGTCAGTGCATGAAAACATTAAACCTCAGAGGAAGAGAGAGAGAGAGAGAGAGAGAGATCCATTCCTTTGATTTGCTTCCTTGACTAGCACCAAAGGATTCCTCAAATTTTACTTACAGAAAAAGCCAGTTTGCAAAAATAAAAATGGATCATTCATAACTGTTGCAATAACATACAGTATATGTTACATCTAATTTTTATTTTTTATTTTTTGCTATTGGAAACAAAAATAATCATTTGAGATTCCTATCTATGCTATGATACTAACACACCATGAAAAAAAAAATACAGCACTTGCAATAAAATACAGCACTTGCAATACAGATGTTTCTATCGATGCTCCCCATCTCCTTCTAGCTCTATCCAACTGCAGACAGTAGTATGTACAGCTGTTGCAACTGCGCACACTGTTCATTGTAGTGGGCTCATTTTAAAAAGTTTAAATAAAGGTAAATAAATAACATCAATTGGGCCATACAGGGTTTTTTAAATATTCTCTTCGTTTCTTCAGTCAATCCAAATACTCTGCTAAAAAACAATATCATTACATTACATTCAGTACATGAAATTAATGCTCTACTTTGCAAGAAAGAACAAGACATATTTCAATTACTGCTGTTAAAGTCTTCCAAATAACAGTGTATGTGCAATAAGGACGTGTAAAGTAAGTCCTGATATTTTAATGTGTGAAAATATACTATTTTCTTTTCAAATCCAGAATAACAATATTAGCTGAGATTCCACCCTTCCCCACCAATGTTTTAAATCTCTCAAGCCTCTGAAAGACAATAACAGACACGCTAGCTCAGTAAAAGGTGCTTCCTGATAAACAATAATTAAATTTGCTCAATGTTATAACCAGAGGTTAGTGCGTATTAATAGCAAAGAACACACCACAGTTCTTACCACTCAGATCTGCTATCGTGTTCCACCAAGATATCCTTGAAACTGAAATATCCTCTTGTTGAAAGACACACCTTGAAAAGTCCTTCCAGCTAATCAAAGATCAGACCTGCTTATGTGTCAACAGCATGTGAGTCACATTGTGAAGGTTGAATTCTGATTGTTTCTTCTCATGAGTTGCTTAAAACTGACAAAGGGACAAACAAACATGTGCCCCATTCAGCAATTTTAAGTGTTTGCATGCAAAATGTAAAAGAGCCCTGTGGTCTTTCCGATGTGCTATAATTAATCAAACTAAGATATATATCATAGCTGACATATATGGCACTAGAAAATTGTGCAAAGGGAAACACAAATGTGCACGAACTCATATAAGATTCCATGCTGGCAAAACTAAGCATTCTTAACCATATTTTCCCATATATATTTATTCTGATATATGCCTCACTAAATTCAACAGAACCTATCCTCAGCTGCATGACATGTTGCAGCTGCATGGTTTGATTCTACCCATCTTCACTTGGAAATAAGTCCCAATGAATCCTATGTGTAAAATATTGAATTCATTTCCAGATATCTATGTGTAGGACAGTCATCTTTAATCTCGCTGATTTCAAGAAGCCAAAGTCAAGGAGGTGCCACAAGATAGGAGATACTAGTTACTCCACAGATTCAACTATTTCTGTTAATTTTGACAGAAGAGACCAACCAACAATAGAAAACCATTAAAATATTCTTAAAAATTCAGATTCGTTCCCCCCAATCTGCGAAAAAGGTTGGTTTTTTAAATGTTTCACTTAATATATTAAAAAGATCTAACTTACAGAGACAGAACCAAAAGGCTGACTGCCTTAGAAACTGCCTTCAGTTGTTTCCCTCATGATAGATATTCAAAGATTCAGTTGTGGCCTCTTCCAGGCAGGGCAAAATTTCCACCCTTTTTGTGCGATTTATCCCTGTTGGTCACGAGTGTGGGGCTTTCCACGATTCATGTAAATGGCACTATGAAAATTCACCTCTTTAAACCCTTTTCTCCCCTAATTCACTTCTTGAAAGTCTGTTATTTCCTAAGAAAATCTAGTAATATGTATATTTTACCCCCACGTAACCCTGCTTCCTGCTTCTCTTCTGAAGTATAGATGTGAGTGCTTTTGTCCATCTTGAGTACTGTCTATTGATGTGTTACTTTGTTCTTATATTTTAAATTGTTTATTTTATATGTTGCTAGCCGCCCAGAGTAGTCAGTTGACTAGATGGGCGGGGTATAAATTTAATAAATAAATAAATATTTTGTGCCTGGAACTTTTGTTCAGTTTTATAATTGTGTAATTCAATTATAATAACTAAATGCTTCTGATTGGAAGATTCTGACCTCTGAAATGAACTGGGAAGCGTCATAGCACTAAAGTCTGCCTTACAGAACAAAACGAGATAAGAAATAAATGAAGCCTTGCAGAAGGAACAAAAAACAAAAAACCACACATGAGAAGTATAAGATTTTGTCACTGTTTATCACTGTTCTCATTGAAACAAGGTGAATGTCATATAGGTGGAAAAATGCAGATACCTTCAGCACACAATCAAGCACATTTTAATGGATAAATGCTCTCTCTCAAAGAGTAGAAAGCCCAACATCCCAGATCAGAACAAAATGGAACACATGCAGCAGCCAGTGCCAGATTTATGCACTACATAAGCAAAGTACACAAGTTGATAATGGGCCTCTAACTTTTTTTAAAATGTGTGATTTACAGACTAATTAGAATAGTAGAGAGTTGTTATGGGGTTGTGAATGTGACAGCTCCAGGCCTATTTTTCTCATTCCTTCAGCTGGCTGGATAGCTCCATGGTTTAGGTATCTCATAGACTTATAGAATCACAGATTAATTGAGTTCGAAAGGGCTTATAAGGCCATCGAGCCAACCCCCTACTCAGTACAGGAATCCAAATCAAAGCAGATCTGACAGATGGTTGTCCAAATTTTTCTTGAGTGCCTCAAGCAATGGAGCACTCACCACCTCCCGAGGTAATTGGTTCCATTGTTGTACTGCTCTAAGAGTTAGGAAGTTATGCAACTGAAATCTGCCTTCCTGTAACTTCAGCCCATTATTACATGTCGCGCACACTGAGATGACTGAGAGCAGCTCCTACCCTTCCTCTGTATGACAATTTAAAAAGTATTTGAAAAGTGCTATCATATCTCCCCTCAGCTTTCTTTTCTCAAGGCTAAACATGCCTAGTTCCTTCAGGCTTTATTCATAGGGCTGGGTTTCCAGTGCCTGAACATCCTTGTTGTCGTCCTCTGAATTTGTTCCAGATTGTTGATTAAGAAGTTTTTTCTTGTTATGGAGGTAGACATTAAGAGTTTGATTTCCCACTGTCCTTCCTAGGAAAAGAGCCAGCCTATGTAGCCATGAGCAAGCTGCACTGTCCCAGGACACCCCCAGAAGAAGGGAATGTTAAACCACTTCTATACCTAGAAAACCCTGGAAAGGGTTGCCATAAGTCAGAATTGACTTGATGGCACACAATTATTATTTTTAATCATTAGGGTAGCAGTCTATAAAGCAGCCATTTTGCTGTAGTTGAACAGGGGTGGCTCTGATCAATCCCCAGAGGGGAGAACATCTTAAAAACTTGTGCATAGAACTTTGGGTTTTATGACAGAAGAAGAGTGAGATATAAATGAAAACATTTTAGAAAATAAACAAGTATATGCTACAAAGGAAAACATCCTCATAGTGAAACACAAGTCTTGAAAAGTCCTTTCAACTGCTTACGTTGATAGACCCAGTCAAAACAGATTAAAGAGGTAAGTATCTTCTCAGTCCTTACTCATGCATCATTGAATGTTTGTAACTGCACTGACACAGTGATCAACATGATCAGTATTAATGGATGTGTCTTGGGAGTTTTCAGGGATACACAAAAATTCATCTGGGAATGTTAGAATTCATCAAATTGTGGTTATTCACCATCTCATATATTCTACAATAAACACTGCTCCTTTGGTGATTTAGCCAACACCCATTGATGGCTAACATTTTTGAAATGGTATCAAATATCCCAAAGGAACAATGTGACACATTATTTCAGCGTAATGCTAGAATGTAGGAATATGCTTTGCTGTGTGAATGTAAGAATGAAAATGGCACATTCATTTCACAAAAAGAAGCCTTTGTCTGAGTACCATCTGCACAGACAGTCTTTGAAGTTCTACATTTTAGCTTCCTCTTATTGTTGCTTGCACAGAGGGATGAGTTGCAGTAAATTCCATGATATCCTATCCCACAAAGGAGACTGTGAGAAAGGTTTACACTGCTTGAAGCTGATGACAAATGCAATTCTTCCATGTTGAGGTGGGGGAAATGCAAAAATTTCTCAAGTTTTGAAAGGCAAGAGTAAACTATTTCAACTGATAAATTAAAAAGGTAGGAATAATATATCCATAAATGAAGATTCCTTTATATGTATCTTAACAAGTTTAATAGATTTCAGTTATTACCATTTACAAGTTTAAACGGGTACAGAGAACTGAATTCACTCAGAAAAAATAATCCTGACCAACTGAAGTAAACTACAAAAGAAAACTAATCATGAGCTAATAATAATCTAAACAGATAGTTTTGCAGAAAGAATACTTTTCTGTTACTTCATGTTTTCTACCCATTCACCTCTTTACACATAAATTATATTAATGCTTTATATACTTATGTATTTCACCTGTTTTGACTGGAACTGTCAACATAATGAGTTGGAGTTTATGATCAAAACATTAGCCCCCAAAGTTTGTTTTAAGATGTCAGTTATCTTTTCCACTGATAAACGCCTTCCCTTTTTTCCTTCTTCATTATTAAGAGCATTTACTTAATGCAGTGCAAGATGTCCCCAAAGTTTGTTTCACCTTCATACTGACCTTTTGACAAAATATAACACATTTTATAATATTTCTGAAAGGAATGTTGTTATTATATAGTGTCAAGTCAGAACCAACTTATAGTGGCCCTCACCTTTCAAAGTAGGTGAGATAGTTAAGGAGTGGCTTTACCAACTTCACACCCCTGGTGAGTTTCCACGGCTGAGTGGGGATTTGAACCCAGGCTTCTTGAGTCCTAATTCATCACTCCAACACTATACCACACTGGGCATCTGCAGAAGAAATGTAGCCGATGCCGAAAACAACCTTTATTTTGCATGGTCTTTACTGTGTTGCTGTTGTTGTTTACTAACAAAACCATAACTATTCTACCAGAAATAGTGAGCAGTGGAGCAGAAGCAGTTGCTGGTTTCCCTCGTCATTACAGCTGGTTCATTACCTCTACTGCTCTCTTGAATGGGTGAACTTTGATAGTGGCAAAAAGGAAAAGCACCACCACTGTTGTCCCCTTGTCTTTATTTTATTTATTTATTTGATTTATATACTGCCCATCTGGCAGCCAAGGCCACTCTGGGCGGTTTACAACAAATAACAAAAAACAACAGAGTAACAAAATAGCAAATAATGACATTAATACATAGGGGTGAAAATCAAAAATCATAAAGTGAAGTGAGGGTAAAATTATAATACAATAAATACAATTAAAAGCATAGAAGAAAATAAAAACATGGAGCATGGCAGTATGATAGAAGTTATATTATTGGACACTATTGTATCAGAGTGCAGTTTGTTCAGGGAAGGCCTGTCTAAATAGCCAGGTTTTTAGTAGCTTTTTGAATGTGCCCAATGAAGGGGCCAGGCGGACTTCGGGCGGAAGAGAGTTCCATAATTGTGGTGCTACCACTGAGAAGGCCCGATTTCTAGTGGTTGTTTTCCGGGCCTCTCTCAGGGTCAGAACTCTCAGCCACCTTGCCTGCAAAGATCTTATAGGACGGGCAGACCTAACTGGAAGGAGGCGCTCGGCCAGATATTGAGGTCCCAAACCGTTTAGGGCCTTATAGGTTAGTACCATCACCTTGAAACTGGTACGGAAGCGAGCAGGTAGCCAGCGTAAGGCGGCCAGGGTGGGAGAGATATGTTGGTATTTTCTAAGCCCACTCAGAAGTCTGGCCTGTTGCAGTCTCCGTAGCAGTCCCAAGGGCAGCCCCACGTAGAGGGCATTACAGTAGTCTATTCTCGAGACTACCAGTGCATGGACCAGCGTGGTGAGGGACCCGGTGTCAAGGTAGGGACGTAGCTGGGCGATCCGCTTTAGGTGGAAATAAGCGGATCGGACCACAGACGCTATCTGAGATGTCATTGATAGCGATGGGTCCAAAAGCACGCCCAAGCTAAGAACCTCATCCTTCATGGAAAGAGTACCCCCCCAAAAGACAGGGAGGCACTCAGACCACAGACACTAGGGCGCCCCACCCACAGGATTTCCATCTTGTCCGGGTTCAGCCTCAGTCTGTTGTCCTTCATCCATCCCAGCACTGCATCCAGGCAGCGCTCAAGGGACGGGACAGCATCCACTGCAGAAGGGTGGAAGGAGAGATAGAGCTGCATGTCATCCGCATATTGGTGACATGAAGCTCCAAAACTCCTGGTGACCTCCCCCAGCAGCCTCATATAGATATTAAATAGCATTGGGGAGATGGTTGACCCCTGCGGGACTCCACAATTGAGAGTCCACAGAGCGGACAACATCTCCCCAAGCTGAACTCTCTGAGTACGGTCCTCCAGGAAGGATCGGAGCCAGGCCAAAGCCTGACCACCGATCCCCAATCCCGAGAGCCTCCCCAGGAGGATACCGTGGTTGACGGTATCAAAGGCCGCTGAGAGGTTGAGGAGGACCAGCAAGGACATTTTGCCCCTGTTGGCCTCCCTCAAGAGGTCATCTTGCAGGGCGACCAATGCTGTCTCCGTGCCATGATAGGGCCTGAACCTTTACTCTGCCTTCAGGTATTTACAAGGATTATGCCTATCTTGGATCCAATCTTCACTGTTGCCCAGACGAATAAGGTAGGTGGGCAAGTGATGAGCAAAAATAACTGGCTGGGTAGCTCAGTGGGTCAGAGCACCACTGTGCCTCCCAGCAAAAGACCCTGCCTGTGCAGCCATGGGCAAGCTGCTTGGTTCCAGAGCATCACCAGAAGGAGGGCTAGTAAACAACGTTTGAGTACTTCATACACAAAAAAAAAATATTGGGAAGGATTGCTGTTAGGTTAGCATTGACTTACTGACATGTAATTGTTATTAATAATAACAGCCACTTCATTCTGCAGAGACACCAGAGCTGCAAATCTGTTGATTTCAAATATTTTTGTATGCCATCTTGAGAAAGGCGGAATAAAGAATTAATCATAATTAATTAATTAATTAAATGCCATACAGTCTGCCCTGCATGTCTTAAGCAAGCCTACCTATTCTCAGGTGTGGTGTGCTACTGACAATGTTAAAGTAAGATTAAGATGGCAGTTCAGTTCATCTTCTGTATTTGCAAAGTGGAGGATAAGGAGTGGAGGCAATATCTTACCCTTTGCAAAAGCAGATACTAAGCAAAGAGACAATGGGCACCTTGAACTATGATGCATCTTGGCAAAGACAAGCAAAATGTAGAAACAGAGCCAACAACTGGCAATGCCAGGCCCAGGTATTTCTGTTGTTGTTTTTTAAATTCACATCCTCTTCCCTAACTACAGTAACAACACTTAAGGACAGCAATATAATTTCTTACTATCAAATTGACCTTAAGAATTATCTCTGCATGGAAGATATCAGGAAGCACCTTGTAGCAGCCTCCTTCCTCCCTGTTCTATGGCCATTTTGCAGACTTTACATCTGAGAATTTTGTTGCTGTCTGTGGGCTAGTGGCAATCCTCAGGCAGGCATCAATGACACAGAGATCCCAGTCAGTGGTGGATAAAATAACACAACCCAATGGGAACTATGGCAAAAATGGAATGAGGGGAAATGTCACTACACTGCTATTAGAGGAATCCATGGACACTAGAGATCACTGCCATGAACAAGCACATCTGTGAGCAAACAACTTGCCTGCGCATCATCCTCTGGCAGCAAAATGTCTTGGATTGTCCTGGGTGTTGCTGCCTGTGCTGCTTGTTACTGGATGAAAGTGAACAATTGTGTACAATAGGAAGAAGAAAGGTGCACTTACCCAAATTCTGCCTCCTCCTGCAAAGGTGAAGCTGCCATTGATTCATGCTTTCCAAACAGACTGTTCAGCCTTGCAAGGAAAGCATACCAAAGTATGAATTCTGAGAAGGGCATTCTTAGATTCCCTCTGTGGTAAAGACAATTCACAAAGGGTGTGTACTCAAAGAAAACAGAAAGTGCACTGGCCCGGAGTTCCTGCACCAGACAGTAAACACCTAGAATATTTTAAACAGCCTTAAGCACCACAGGATGTGGTCCCAAGGATGTTTAGCAACACATTTTCAGAAATAAATAATGACTTACCTGCTGAGGAAAGAAATCACATGCAATGTTTTCTTTTGTTTGCATGGTTTGCAAGTACTGGCTTTTATTAAGTTATAAATTATATCACAAGAAGAAGAAACAGTTTCTCCTTTTCAAAAAGAATTGGCAACATGTACAAGTAAATGTGCTGTAGTAGTAAATTACAGTAATTAAAATGTAAAGAAATAATTTATTTTTAGTAAATTAATCAGAAGCCAGAGAACTAATAAAAACAGAGAACCACGATCCGTTGATAATCAGCAATAGGCCGTAATCGTATAATCATTTACTTGGCATCAAGTCCTGCTGATCTCAATGGGTCTTAGATATGAGTAGACATGTATAGGATTGCTCTACTATTTTTTATTAGGGCTGTGAGATTTTCATTTTTTAATCAATAGGTTAAATCGGTTGAAAGAGTTTGTTAACTGATCAATTGTGGTTTAAATCAATGAATATAAATTTTAATCAGTGTCACTGAGAAATAAGTTCACTTTTGGGTTTTTTTGTGTGATTATGGTAACAAACTAGGGAAATAAAAGGTCAACAACAAGTTTATTTTTCAGAAAAACTACCACTCCTTGTTAGTAAAAAGTACATAAAACACAGAAATTGTTCCTATAATTCAAAACACCACCAAAGTTCTACCAATGTAGCCATTTGTTTAAATTTAACAAATTTATGTTGTGTGGTTGCCAGAAAAAAGAACAAACCAATCTGCCCCCGCAGTGCACCAAATGGTGGGACAAATGCCCATCTGAATGAGCCTAGAGACAGCTTTGGTTGCACTGGCGGATGATCTCCTTTGTTATTTGGGCAAAGGTGAGCCATCTTTGCTGATAATGTTACATCTTCCAGCAGTCTTTCATACAGTGGTGCATGTATATTCTTGAAGAGACTGGACAGAGACCTGGGTCTTACCAGATCTGTAATGCAATGGAGTTCTCATTTTTTTTTTCTATACAAAAGGATCCAGAGAGTTGAAGCAGAGGTCTATTAGCCCACAAGGAATTGTCTTGCGGAGTCCCACAGGCTCAGTTTTAGTACCAAGCTATTCTTGAGACCACTGCCAAAGATCATCTGTGGCTTTGGAGTTGGGTGTCATCAACAGACTAATGACATCCAGCTACAGTATATCTTACATTAACTAAGCAACCAGAGACAGCCATGACAGTCCTTGGTCACCGTCTGGAGGCTGAGGTCAAGTGGCTGAGGATCCACAAACTGAAGCTAAATCTAGAGAAGACAGAGGTGATGCTACTTCATTCTGAAATAACAAATTTAGTTGTTGGCTTTCTAATAGTTGATAAAGAAAAAAAAATCCCCATATAAGGAGCTTGGGTGCTTTATTACACTCAGTGCTCCTGAAGAAACAGGTAGGAACTATGCCCATCAGCATGTTATAATCTGTCCCTTTGTGCTTGATTGGAGAAGGCGGATGGGGCCAAGCTAATCCATGCAGCTTTAAATTTGATATTAGACTAGTGTAATCTGCTGTTTATGGGGCCACCCTTGAACATAACTCAGAATTACAAGTGTTATACCATGCACAGCTAGCCTATTAGTGAGTACCTCCCATCACTATCATACAACACAGATGTTGCACTGTTACACTGGCTGCCAGTAGTTTCCCTTGTTCAAATCAAGATGTTGGTTATTACCTTTAAAGTCCTACATGGCTTGGGACCCAGATTACCTACTGGACAACCTCTACTCATATAAACTCCTGTGCTCATTGAGGTTGTTCCAAAATGCCCTTCTAAAGATGCCAACTATTAAAGTTGTTTGGCTTAAATAGATCAGGAAAAGATCTTTCTATGTTGCTCCCCCTTTCCTTTGAAATTCTCTTTCTGAGTATGACATCCTTGCAGGGACTCAGGAGAAGTACAGTGGAATTGTTTCTGTGGGCCTTTGGATGTTAGTAAACACCACTTATGTGGTAAAGTATTATGTGGTAATATACACAAAATGAAATTGGTAGACTTTAAGTTGTTGCTAATTTTTATTTGCATTTTTACCATTTATGTGAAATATTTTATTATCTGTTGTGTGTGTTACTGGTAATGATTGTCTGTTTTGAGGTCTGTTCTGTTCTTTGGACAGAAGAACATCATATAATGATGATGATATAAATGAAATTGATTAATTAATACTTATCAAAAGAAACTAAGAGTATGAATCGTTAAGATTTGTCTCCTTTTGCTCTGTCATTTGTATCTTTATTTACATGCAGGATGATAATAATAAATGTTTGTGTCCTTAGAAAAATGCTATATAAATATTACTTCTAATTGCCACTATGGTGTTAAGATGGATGAAGCCTTTGCCTCAGGAGAGTTCTTAGTTTTAAATATTATGGCACCAAATCTTAGAAGTGTTGTTTTCTCAACAAGCTGGAGGGTGAAATGCATTTCATGTGTGGTGGGCGAACTGGAAGAAAGCACAAAGACAGAGTGGGTGAGTCATACAAAGGGGGCATTGCAGTAGATGTTGGCATACAAAGACAGCAAAGTGGAATACGTTAGGCAGCAAATGTACCTCATAAAGTCTATAGAAACGCTGAAGCAGAGTGGCCATATCTCCACCGGTCTCCTCACTTCACCCAATCTCCCTGGTTGTCCCTAATACCTATAATATCCTCTCAGAACACCAGCCAATGTGATATTTCTTTCTTTCTGTAAAATCTCTCTTCCAAATAAAAAACCAAAAGATCTCCTCCAAACCAAAATCTAAGAGCTTTTCCATTAAGTCTCTGACCTAAGCCTTATTTTTCCTCAGTCAAACGTGAAACAAAGCCCATGTCTGTCTAACATTTGCTCATACTCATTTTAGATCCGACAGCTCTTTCTTCTTCCTTTCTTGCCCTGTCTAAATTGAAATTCTGCACTCATCAAGACAGTGAGTTTTATTTCTTTTTTGCTTTGTTTGCTTTATTCTATAAACAGGACTAGTCCAAGAGTGTTTGTTGCCTGAAATAATGGACAAGATGGCATACCCTCGTCCACTCCACATATAGAACTTGGCTGCAATAGCATTTGATGTTGTGTCAGCTGTGGTGATGGGATAGTGGCCACCACCAAACCTGGGGGTTGGGATGGACTGAGTGGCACACACAGTTCTAAAATCCAACAGAGAATAGGGGGAAGTTACAGGAACAACTGGTAGGTCTGCTCCCTCACATACGCCAATATCCCAGGATCTGCCTCCTCAAGAAGCCACCTCACTCCATGTAAAGGTAGTGCTTCCACACCTCCCCCCAAAACACCATGGCCATTGATAGTATTGTACGTAGAAAGTGACACATATATAGAAAACCCAAAAATTAAAAAAATTAAATGACAAAAGTATGATGTAGAATCCTCATGTCCTAACCACAATATTCCCTTGACTCATATGGACATGACTTGCCAACTCCAATTCAGGCTTCTGAAATAAACAGTGAGATAGATTGCTGGCAGATTCTTGCTGCTCTCTGTAGAAATAGAAACGACTGGAGAAAGTATGCCAGATTGCTTGATCACAGATTGTTCCCTTCTTTCCTGTTTCACATTGCTGATCCAAACGGCTCCCTTTTTTCTTGCCGCACTGCACCACTGTCTCCATCACAGCCCTTGTTTAGTATGTGCAAACCATTCGCCGAGCACATGGATGAAGGAGGGGAAGGGAGAATACTGCGCGAGGAAGGCATTCAGGAACAGGTAGGAGGTTCCCCCCCCCCCCTGTTTGTTTTCAGCTACGGTCTCCTTTGCTGCTATTTTTGGAGCTCTGTTCTCATCCATTTGTGTGCAAAGTTTTTAATTTTTTCAAAAAATGAAATGACAGGGTGAACTTTTGTCCAGCACGTTCTATGCATGTGTGTTTTAAAGGATGCAGCAGCCTATTTTTACCTTGCTATCCAAACAAAATGTCCCTTCCCCCTGGCTGTCCATCTTACTTCTTGCCTCTACACAGCATTCCTAACCAATAAATAATCACATATTGATCAAAGAGGCAGGATAAAGAGACTGGCGTGACAAAGCTGATTAAAATACTGTGGTTCACTGAAGGGTTTGCAGGATGTTTTAGGGAACCTGTGAATCTTGAGACCTAATGCAGAGAAAAGCAGCTAATTTCCAAGACAATTTGGAAGGCTGGATGTCCTTGTACCCGACTCCTGCACTCTGCACATGATCTGGGACTTTGTGACAGCCTTCAGACCTTCCTCCACAAACCTGACAGCACAGTTAACGGGGTGTAGGGTGTGCAGCAGACTTCCCATAGGTAATGTAGATAGATCCCTGGGAATGAGGTACTTCTCTTTCTAAAGAGTGTCTCCTCATGTTGGTTGGGATTGCTATAGCTCCATAGTACAGCACATGTTTTGCATTGAAGGCAGTCTCTGTTTCAACCCATGGCATCTCCAGATTAAAAGAGGACTGAGAAAGATCATGGCCATGACCTTGAGGAGCTGCTGCTAGTCAAAGGAAACAATAAACTAAATTGGGGGTAGGGAACCCTTAAATGTAAAATATTACCCTCAGTTGCTATGTCCCAGTTATATTCCTGATAACCAGAAACGGACATGGGGGGGGGGGGGGACTCTTTCTTTGCCACCTCCTTCTCTCTTCATCCCTCTTCCTCCTCACCAGGGCGGAAGCACTAATTCTAGGGTACCAACAATGAAGCTGATTACAAAGGTGGGCAACCTATGGCTCTCCAAATGTTATTGGACTGCAATATGATCCTTCAACACTGGCTTTGTTGGCAAGGGGTAATGGGAATTGCAGTCCAACAAAACCTGGAGGGCTATAAATCTACTCACATCTCAGTTTTAATACATGCAACATGCCATTACTGCTGCACAAGAGTGCATCAATGATGCAAATCCACATCCTATAAAGCAATTCTAAAAATGACAGCAGCCCAAACAAAATATTTTTACTTTTAAACTGGGCTTCGGATTGGCATCAGATTGTAGTAGATAGTCTGCTCTTGCTCTGTGCCAAGTTTGGGGAAGTTTGTGCAAATAGTTTTTAAGTAATGACGTTTTATAAGTAGAACTGTTTTAAACCCTCCCCCTCCATGTGGAAATTGGCAACCTTAAATGTCCTCAGATTTAAAACAGATCACATAAATGGAAAAGACCAATTTTGCTTACCTTGAGAATGGTTGGTCCCACCCACTTTTTTCCCTTGGAAATAATCCAGGCGGCAGGGGGTGAAATATTGATCCTCAAAAAAGGCATTTCAAAAGGGAAAAAACAGCCACTTTGTTGTAAGACTGTGCAGGCGTGGTACAGGCTAGCTAGCCAGAGGTTTGCAAAATGAAACACTGTATACATTCATAGGGAGATATTCTGAAAGAAAGGTCATGGAATCTCCCCTTCCTCACTTTCCCCAGCAATATTGTCTTTTCCTGTCAGTTCTATATTCTCATATGTGCAAGGCGGGATAACCTCAGTTCACTCATTTTTTGCTCTAGTGAGAGTTCAGGCTTGATTTGACTGAATACTCATTTATTTGCCTTTCTGGTTGTTGATGTTATCTATAAAGTTCACTTCAAACACAACATTTTAAATGAGTTGATTCCCCCCCACCCCCATCTTTCTTCATTGTCTATCTTTTACATAGTATAAATGATTTTGACCTTGCTTTCAAGTGACTATCTTTGCTAACTCCCAGCCCCCTCTTCTTTTTTTATTATTATTTCAAAAGCAAGGGGACTTTTTTGGGAAATCATGCAGACAACATGTCTGTAGAGCAAGGGCTTGGAAACTGGAGATAGCTTTCTAGTCTGCATTCTACAGAGCAGGCATGGGGACATTAGTTTATCTGAGAGGTTAAAGGATGTGTATGTATCTCTACTGTACATGTTACACTCACTCACACATTTGCTTCACCATTTCATTAAGTTTAAAACAGCTCTTCAAAATATTTTTGCACAGAGGGACTGCAGCCACATCTCGGCTGTTCTTGATTTTGCTCTCCCCACAGTAGACATAATGTGTACTCATCTTTTGGGATCTTCTAGTACTTGGTAATTCTACACGAGGGAAGTTGCTGTTGAAATTTGTGTGTAGTTTATGTATATAACCATTTTAAAATCTAGGAAATTCAATTCTTCAAAAAAAAAAAAAATCCAGTTTATGAATGTGGGATATTGTGCTTCTGTACCCACAATTCAAAACACTAGGAAATGGCACAATATTCCTGCACAATATCATGCCTGCACTGCTAGTGGGAAACAGGATGCCAAATTTACATAGCAAACGGCAGCCTGAATATTGACAACACCAATGGCAGCAGTCAAGATGGTCCACAGGACACCCTCTTCTGCTCACTACTACAGTGGTGCCTCGATTTACGACCATAATCCGTTCCAGAAGATGGACGTAACTCGAAATGGTCGTAAGTCGAAGCACCATTTCCCATAGGAATGCATTGAAATGCAATTAATCCGTTCCGGCCGAAGAAAAAAATCACCAAAAAAAAAAAAAAAATCACTGCAAGACTCATTGGAAACGCGATTAATCCTTTCTGGCGAAAGGGGGGGGGGGAAGCAATCAAGCGTGCAAGACCCATTGGAAATGCACAGAAAACAAACGGAGCAGATCAGAAATGCACAGAGAACAAAGGGGGCAGGTCGGAAATGCAAAGAAAACAAAGGAAAAAGCAAGGGAAGCATGCAGGACCCATCGGAAATGGGAAAAAAAAACCCAAAAAGCAACCAAACTCCCCAAGACCCATCGGAAATGGGGGGGGAGCCAAAAAACAAACAAACCCCCCCAAGACCCATCGGAAATGGGGGGGGGAGCCAAAAAACAAACAAACCCCCCAAGACCCATCGGAAATGGGGGGGGGGAGCAAAAAAACAAACAAACCCCCCCAAGACCCATCGGAAATGGGGAAAAAAAACCCAAAAAGCAACCAAACCCCCCAAGACCCATCAGAAATGGGGCGAAAAAACAACAACAAACAAACAAACCCCCCAAGACCCATCGGAAATGGGAAAAAAACACTCCAAAAAGCAACAAAAAACCCCAAGACCCATCGGAAATGGGAAAAAAAACCCCAACAAACAAACAAACCCCCAAGACCCATCACAGCCTCGTCGCCACCTACAGTTACAAATTTGAATTTCCTGCCTTTTTCCCCTGCCTTTTTCTGTTCGTAAGTGGAAGCTCCGGTCGCAAGTAGAAGCAAAATTTTGCGGCTGGAGCTGGTCATAACTCGAAATGGTCGTAAGTAGGGACGTTCGTAAGTTGAGGCACCACTGTATTCACAAAGTGACACCACGCAAGGGAAAATCCCAGAAGCTGATTCCATTTTTCATCAGTTAACCATTTCTCACCGGAACACAAAGCAATTATCAGAACTGTTTTTCAAGAAGTTCTCTAGGTATTTATTGCTTATTGAACAAAGTATCAAAATGCCTAGAAGAAAGGTGTCCTCAAACACATTTATTTTTATGGGACTGCAGCCGCTAATTTCAGTTCAGCCAGGCACAGTTCTTGGCAAACACTGAACTTCACAATCTGAAAGTAAAACCAAAGCCCTACGGCCATTTTAACTATAAGCCAGCTAAAACAGAAACAGCACCTCCCTCCATGTCAGTTTTTCAGACTAAGGTTTATGTGCCAAGAGTTCAGACAATAATTGCTAGACTGCACTCTTGTACTCTCTGTGTGACAAAGAATAATCCTCAAAATACTCTCCCAGTATTCTGAACGTTTGAGTAGACATGTGCCATTTACTCCTTTGATCAGGAACAAAATAAGTTGACTGTGTTTAAGTGCAGTAATTTTTGTTTAGTCGTTAAGTCGTGTCCGACTCTTTGTGACCCCATGGACCAGAGCACGCCAGGCCCTCCTGTCTTCCACTGCCTCCCGGAGTTTGGTCAAATTCATGTTGGTAGCTTCGATGACACTGTCCATCCATCTCGTCCTCTGTTGTCCCCTTCTCCTCTTGCCTTCACACTTTCCCAACATCAGGGTCTTTTCCAGGGAGTCTTCTCTTCTCATGAGATGGCCAAAGTATTGGAGCCTCAGCTTCAGGATCTGTCCTTCCAGTGAGCACTCAGGGTTGATTTCCTTCAGAATGGATAGGTTTGTTCTCCTTGCAGTCCAGGGGACTCTCAAGAGCCTCCTCCAGCGCCACAATTCAAAAGCATCAATTCTTCGGCGGTCAGCCTTCTTTATGGTCCAGCTCTCACTTCCATACATCGCTACTGGAAAAACCATAGCTTTGACTATGCGGACCTTTGTTGGCAAGGTGATGTCTCTGCTTTTTAACATGCTGTCTAGGTTTGTCATCGCTTTCCTCCCAAGAAGCAGGTGTCTTTTAATTTCGTGGCTGCTGTCACCATCTGCAGTGATCATGGAGCACAAGAAGGTAAAATCTGTCACTGCCTCCATATCTTCCCCTTCTATTTGCCAGGAGGTGATGGGATCAGTGGCCATGATCTTAGGTTTTTTGATGTAGAGCTTCAGACCATTTTTTGCACTCTCCTCTTTCACCCTCATTAAGAGGTTCTTTAAGTCCTCCTCACTTTCTGCCATCAGAGTGGTATCATCTGCATATCTGAGGTTGTTGATATTTCTTCCGGCAATCTTAATTCCGGCTTGGGATTCCTCCAGTCCAGCCTTTCGCATGATGTATTCTGCATATAAGTTGAATAAGCAGGGAGACAATATACAGCCTTGTCGTACTCCTTTCCCAATTTTGAACCCATCAGTTGTTCCATATCCAGTTCTAACTGTTGCTTCCTGTCCCACATATAGATTTCTCAGGAGATAGATAAGGTGGTCAGGCACTCCCATTTCTTTAAGAACTTGCCATAGTTTGTTGTGGTTGACAGAGTCAAAGGCTTTTGCGTAGTCAATGAAACAGAAGTAGATGTTTTTCTGGAACTCTCTGGCTTTCTCCATAATCCAGCGCATGTTAGCAATTTGGTCTCTAGTTCCTCTGCCCCTTCGAAATCCAGCTTGTACTTCTGGGAGTTCTCGGTCCACATACTGCTGAAGCCTACCTTGTAGGATTTTGAGCATAATCTTGCTAGCGTGTGAAATGAAAGTGCAGTAATACAAGAGCACAATTTGATGGAACTCACAAAATACTTTGCACCTTCAGTTTCACTTTTGTAACATGTTTAAACTACCCTTGCCCTTGGTGCTTTGAGAAGTACTGAAGCATTTTCTACCTGGATGACTGAAAGTCTAGCTAGAATGAAAGTTAATTGCTGATGACAGCTTCGTTTGGAATTAAGATGATAAATGATGAGAATTCTAAGATTTGCCCAGCTGGAGCACATTGTTTCAGTCTGTTGTTTCCAACAGTGGCCATCCAACAACCTCATCTGGATGCTATCAATTAGGGCACAGCACAGACATATAGTTCCTGTTGTTTATCTCCTCACAAAGTAGAGGAGGAAGGGAGTGTAGGACACTCAAGTAGGATAGAGGAAACAATTCACATACCTCATTGTGAACTGACTGACTGTTGTTTTCCATTCTCATCAGTTTACTTCCAAGCTCACTTCAAAGTGTTGGCTTTGACCAATCCAAAATAAATTTTGGGACTGGAATATTTCAGATATTGCATTAGTCCTGAACATATCTTTTCTGGACTTTTTGTGTACTATCATTATTTATTTATTTATTTATTTGTTTGTTTGTTTGTTTGTTTGTTTATACCCCCGCCCATCTAGACAGAAGTCTACTCTGGGCGGCTTTCAGATTTCCCCTGTAGCCCCTGACCTGGAATAAGGCAATAGGTACCTTGAAGAGGGCCCTCTTAGTTGTAATGCCTGGAGTGTGAAATGACATCCATAAAGAAGCCTGCCTAACCCTAGCTTTTAGGCAGGCAGAGAAGGGCAAAGATGGTTGTATTTAAGCAAGCCTTTTCCTGATCTCGACTTTACTATAATTCTACAATAATCTTCAAATGCAGTTCTGATTTGCTTGTTAGCTTGTTTCACTTGCAAGTAATTATAGTTTTGAAGAATCAGTGAAATTAGTCCTCCAAGGATCTTTCAAAGCTGCCTGGCAAGTCAGCTTGTGAACATGGCAATAGGGAAAGAGTTTAATCTCTATCCCACACCATTTTCTCAGCTAAAAATCACCCATCAGAGCCTTCCTTTGGCAGGGGACAGAAATCTCATACAATATCTATAAACAGAATACCAGGATTCTTTCCATCTACAATAATCATACAAAGTGGAGAGTAACAGCTTCATTGGAAAAGAAAAGGATCACCTACCCACAATGTAAGCAGTGTAGTTTTGATCCCAATATGTGCCTCTCCTCCTGTGGCTTCTGTTCACTAAAATTAGGATTTCTTGCAAAACCTCTGGTTTGGCCCCTTTGTGGTAAAAGAGAGGGGTACAAATATCTAGCAAACAACTCTACTGCCCCACTTCCATGTTATTTATTCATGCAAACTGTTTCTTTGTATGTTTACTTGGAGGTATATTCCACTGAATTCAATGGGTCTAATTTGCAAGAAAGAGAGTCCAGGGTGGTGGTCTCAATTACCGTTGTTCTTCACTGCTTTCCTTATCTTATGGATGGTGCTCTACAGATTTCTCACTTCTACAGACCATGTATATGGCCCTGACATACATGGTGCGACCAGAATTCTGGCTCTGGGCTGGACAGTTTGTGTTTGGGACCTTTGCCCTTCAATTTGTCTAGAATTTGCATTATCTGGACCAGACAGCACAGCAGTGATAGTGCACTCTTTTTTTTGAGACATAGAGGTTTCCTACCACTTTCTCTTTATAGTGCCAGGTGCTGCTTCTGCCTCCACATCATGTTGCATCCCTTCCCTTCCCTAAGACCACCTCCTCTTTCATCCTGACTTCCTTTTCCTCCATCAGCGTTGTTTGGTTCCTTTCTCATTGAAAAAGACCTCCTGTTTCTTCCTGCCTTCCATGCCTACAGTTGAGGCTGCATCTTGTGCTGGAACATTTCCTTTCCTCCTAACCCTCCCTTGAGTACAGTTTTCTTCTTCCTTTTAAAAAGCTTCTCATTTCTTCTTTGTTGTTTTCTCTGAGGGCATGACTGCACAGACATTTGTCTTGGGTTGATGCAAACTTTTCTATACCACATCTGGACATTTAGATCACTGTTGCAGTTCACACAGAAATGTTTCATTATCCCAGGAAGGTACATTTCAAGTGTCCACACATCACACAGGTCCCCCTTCTCGGCCATTATCATCATCACTCTCTTACCCATCCCTTTGGCCAGCATTCAAATCCCTTTATAAACAATGTTTAGCAAGCGACATTGTGCTGAACTGACAAAACATGTCAAGCATTTGAATTAGTGCTGTGTCAGTGTACCGCTATAGCACTAGATCAGGAGGAAAAGTATTGTTACAACTACAATTTACAAATTCCATTGCAGTTGTCGTTCTTAGCAGTGTGAGCAGAAAGCAGGCTAAAAGAGTAGGGTTTACTCCCACACCACATCCCACTCTGTGCAACATCAGTGATGTCATCTGGACATGCCCAACAATGGCCCTAAAGGACTTGTAAAGGTGATTACACAAGCAAGACAAAATAATGCAAAATAAAATCTACAAAAAACACAAGCCCTGCCTGCAAAACAAAATATACTACATGCCCATGCCAAAAATTTGAATCTACATGCAATTAGCACTAACTGTATAGTTGACAGAATAAATACAGAAAGGAACAGTGAGAAACACAGCAGAAACAGGGGGACAAATAGCTGTCTAGTTGCTCCTTGAGTTTCTTACTGTGCCTTACGCATTGGGATGCCTCTTTCTTCTCCAGATCTCAGAGGTAAGGGGAGGACAGGGCCCAGTGTGAGAGGAACAGCTACAACAACAAACTCAGGAAAGCAAAGAAGAAACATAAGAGCTTTTGAAAAAGAAAAGGAAGTGAGAAGCTGCATGAGGAAGTGGGAAAAGATGACAAGGGAGAGATAATTAAGGGATCTGGGATGATGGACCTTTAAAGACCAAGCAATGCCACATGCATCTCTTTTCTCCCTCACAGACCACAGATATGTCATGACCTTGATACTAGGGTAAAGCAAGGCATGTTCTCAAAGGAAATTTTGCCACCCTAGCATAACTCCACACAAATCATGTTACTTATTAGATACACAAAGGACACTATACACATTCCTCTCGTTATGCTGCTCTAATCCATGCCTGTTGTATTGCACCTAGCTGGCCCACTTGGCCAATTTCATCTCTGAAGATTATGGTAAACATGTAGATTTTAAAATTAAGTTCCCATTTTTCCATGGCTGGTTAGATTCTTTTATGTTGCAATAGGTATAAAGAAGAACATGATCATTCAGGTGCCTTTTATTTGTCTTTTTTATTTGTCCTTTTATTTTTTTTTCCTTTTGTTTTTGCCTGTAATGATAGTTCAGGGATGACCGTATATAATATGCTGCATTCTCTTAGAGCTTCTCACAGACTACCCTGTTTCCCCGAAAATAAGACCTAACCTGAAAATAAGCCCTAGTGTGATTTTTCAGGATGCTCATAATATATGCCCTACCCCCAAAATAAGCGCCAGTTAAGTGAAACCCTGCCCTCCACCATTGTGCAGCAACCAGAAGAAGATGACAGGACTGTATTTGGATACATGTAGATTGTTGTACATGAACAAAATAAAACATCCCCTGAAAATTAGCCCTAATGCATTTTTGGAGCAAAAATTAATATAAGACCCTGTCTTATTTTCGTGGAAACACGGTATCTTTATAAAATAACTCTGAAGCAGCTCTATTAGTGTCTCCAAATGACATCTGTTTTCCTTCAGCTGCTAAAATGGATGGAGAGATTGTTTTTAAGGCACTTTGGGGGAGAAAGTGTGAAGCACAAATCAGTTGGAAACTACGATTCATAGTAATAAGGGCCATTGTGTAAATTTGTCTGAAATTTTAAATTTTGAACAGGCAAATCTCTCTCGCTCTGCACCAGATCAGGGGTCTTATATCATGGATGCTGAGGGCAGCCTTCCCAAACCTCATGTCCTCTGGATGTGGGGGCTACAATTCCATCAGCCCTAGCTAGAATGTTCTAGATCAGTGGTTTCCAATCAGACCCTCAAATGTTCTGGGATTTCAGGTCCCAGAAGCTCAGGTGGTGTGGCCAATGGTGAAGCATTCTGGGTCCTCTAGTGTAATGTGGAACCAGGCATCAGGAGTTCAAATCCCCACGATGCCTCCCAGGACAGGTGCCAGTCAAGATCACCTGGAAAATACATGACTGGTGGAGTTATATGTCTTACCACTTGTGTGGCCTTTGGCAAGTTGTGTGGTCCCATAGCACCACCAGAAGAAGGGACTGGTAACTCACTTGCAAACTGGGCAAAGAACAGGAGGGTTGGCATAAGTCAAAATCAACTTGCTGGCATATAATTAACTAATATTTGGAGGCTAATAGGATGGGAACCTTTACAATAGACAGTTTCAGTCCTTGCTCTAGGAAGTCATAAGGTTCTTCTATCAGAACATCAAAAATAAGGGACAAACCTACTTCAGAGCCAGTGATTTGGATGCCACTATAGCAGGGATTGCAGCTTCCATCAGCCCTGTTGAGGGATGATGAGAGTTGCAGTCCAAAAGCCTCTGGAGAGTCCCACGTCCCCCATCCTTTTATTAAAATCAATGCTAAATGACTAACAAGAGAGTCCTGTGACAGAGAAAAATGTTGCTAGGCATACATTTTGCTATCAGAGCAGTCCCACTATTCAAATAATGTCGGGAATCCTCTAGTAAATTGCAAGTAGAGTGGGCCCATTTAAATCAATGGAACTTACGAAGGAGTTTTCTCATCAAATCCTGAGTGATTCAATGAGCCTACTCTACTGCAATTTACTACACTAAGCAACATGATTTCAACCAATGTTTCCTAGGAATGTAATTTTATTTTGCCAACAGCAGTGCCATCTACTGGCCTGTGAGAAATATCAGGTATGTTTCATTTTGGAAATCTGATGGAATTCATATTAAACACCCCAAGATGCACATTTTCCCCTTTAACTGCTATTTATGTGCATGGCCATGCCTTGGAGGTGACTAATGCAGTGGGTACCCAAGCAACATATTCTGAAAGAAATGTATAGACCTTCTGGACTGGATCAAGATTATTTAATGAAGCACCCCTCGACACTACAAAGCGTTGCCCTGTTGGGATTTGCTTTTCTAAATGCTAAATCCCAGATACTACATATTTATTTGTTTTTATTCAAGAGCTGAGAAAACAGTACCAAATAATACATGGAAATGGATAGCCCAGCTAAAGCTCCAAACCTTGCATTTCCCTCCAGGAAGTAGAAACTCATCCTTTAGAGCAGGGGTCTCCAAACTTTTGACCGTGAGGGTCAATGTTTTTGAGGGCTGAAGGAACAGGAATGTGTGGCTTCGCACACATGCTCCCACGGATGCCCACATCCCCCGCCCACCCACCCACAAACACGCCCCCCTGATTGCCCGCCCGGATGCACGCATGCACAACCCTGCAGAACACTGGGTATTAGGAAGAAAGACTTTAACTTACTCTTGTTCTACTTCATTTTATCTTTTGTGAGAAAAAATATATACACGTACTATTCAAACTTAGGTGGACTGTGGCATGATACAGTTCAGACACCAGTTTATTATCTTGAAAAAGTACTTACACTCTATCCTGACACTTCAAGAGGATGACATTCATATCTTCTCTGTCTGAAGTCTGTCTAGTGGTGGAGGTGGAAGGTAAATGTCAATATTAATAATCCATTTCCTTTCTTCTCCAGCTGTATTATTCTACTTTTTTAGTTGAAAGAATATATCTTGTGATTGAAATACTGTAATCTACAAATTTATGTCACAACAGATTGCAGCTGCTAGATAGTTTGACAGTAATTATTGGCTGAAATCCTATAGTACATTGGAATTATAGTAGGCCTATGGAAACATGGAATATACAAAAGTGTTGACTCACCAAATCCCCACTGATTCAATGGGTCTACTGTAGCTGTGACTTGCTATTGGATTGCAGCTGTAGAAGGTTTGGTAAATTTACAGTCTAAACCTATTTTCTGATCTCTGTGTACATGCTCTCCCCCATTCCAGTTGGTATCAACATGAACATTAATTTAACTACTATACACCTATAAACCAGTGGAGCAGATTTCTATAAATGTACTTGCAACGGGACAGAAACAAGTGAGAGCAATGCTGTTAACTTCTCCTCCTAATTCCAGCTGGACAAAACACTGAGCTGGAGAACTGGTGAGAAATGCATAGTATAGAGTAGA
This sequence comes from Intellagama lesueurii, assembly GCA_037013535.1. NCBI lineage: Eukaryota > Metazoa > Chordata > Lepidosauria > Squamata > Agamidae > Intellagama > Intellagama lesueurii. The sequence goes on from JBAJHW010000004.1 coordinate 147,845,329, forward strand.
CCCTCAAGACAGGTAGAAACAATGGTCTGACTAGGGCTTACTCCTGTGCAATGTTAGTAGTTCATCACCTCATATGAACCAGCTCGGCTGTTGAGCCAAAAGGATATAAACTGACAATTACCATTAAGTCTCACTCCTACCATTTCTTCTCTGAGGTTTTCACAGCAAGAATATCCTTCAGTAAATGTACTGTGGACCATCAAAGGCATTTGGCTAATAATGACAGGTTTTCAATTGATAAATTGAATTGATAAATTGTAACTTACCCTACAGACGTCTCATCATGGAAGCAGCAGACAAGTTTTCAAACTAGGCAGAAGGAAAAGTCAATTATGAATTACTGTGAAGGAAGGTTATACATAAATGAATAAGCTTTCACATACTTCAGGCAAATTTGTGACCCTATCAGAAAAATGCAGTACTTGTAACACATTATGAAACAGTGCAATAATAATCAGGAGTCAAGGTCTTTAAAGCAAACTGATTTGGTTACTTCAAGGGGGGGGGGGAAGCCCCTAATTATCTACATATAATTAAATTACTAAACAGCTTCATCAGGTGACCAATACCATTGTTATTCCATTTGCTATTTGAAGTGTTTCAGGGCATCTGCATAAAACAAACCTTCCAGCACATCATTTAGCTGGGATATATTCATATTGACAAAGTATTCTGTATAACCAAAAAGCTGCCATACTCATCACCAGAAATCAGTCTAATACAGTAAAATGGTTGGGGTGTTTTATTTTTGGTATAGCAAAGCGAAACAAAGACAGAAGTATTGTGCCTTCGTTTTAGTGTGAGGAAATAGAGTGTGATCCACAAAAAGTAACACTGAAATAAATCTGTTACTGTTAAAGATGCCACACAAGACTTTTATCATGGAACAGGCTAACATGGCTACCTCTTTGGAGACTGTTTTTTTATTCTTGTTATTCTCTCTCACATATCATTCCCAGACAATTAGACAATAACAGATGCACAATTACTATAGATGATTAAATGGTAATACTAAAAACACAACCAATTAAAAAGCTGGATGTTATAATATTCAGTTTACCTAAAGACATCTGCCTGCAAAAAGCAAGTATTTCCTAAAAATATTTTAAATATAATACCATTTTAAAAAAACAAGATGTAATCCTTCCTTACTAGTACACTGAACTGGGTAACTGTGAATAATTTAATTTTTTTTAAATCAACCATGAAAACAAAGCAAACATTCCACTCCTTTAATACTCAGTCAATGTTACTTCTTAATTTTTTGGGGTCCTATACATGAAAGCTCACGTTAAAAAATATGTAAAAAATACTCTTTAAGGTGCCGCCACGTTTTTGCCTTTTTTATTTTTATATATATACTTCTTGGCTTTTGTTAGTTAATGCTTGCACAGACTAACAGGGTTACCTCTTCTAAATGTAGGCAGAAGTCAGTTCCACCGCTTTTTAAGAGCAACAGGTCAGTGTGGGCAAAAAGGCAGCCTTAGAGTGCCATCTGCTGCCTAAAATAAAAAAATAAAATAAGTTGTTGATTTCACTTGAACTTTCGCTCTGGCTGCAATCCCATTTTCCTGGAAGTAAGTCCTGTCGAATTCAGTGGAACTTCCTTTTTAAGTCTAAAGTCTAAACCGGTGGACCTCACGTTAAAAAATTTAGTTTTACAAGATTAAGTCTCCCCAAATCCAAATCATAATTATTGCGGTGGTTACGGGGGAAGGGGCCGCGGAATCCACTTTAAGCACTAAATTGGAAGTCGGGCAGGCAGTTCCAGTTGCGGGCGTGAGGCGCCAAGCAATTCAAATCCAGAGTACTGTACGTTTATTTCAAGCCGAAGACAGATCTTAAGAAATCTCCTTTTGCCCTCGAGCTATGGGGTAAAGTCTGTCTCGGGATTGTATAGCGCGTATACAAAGAATCCAACAGGTGGCTCCGTGGCGCAATGGATAGCGCATTGGACTTCTAGAGGATGAAGAGATTCAAAGGTTCCGGGTTCGAGTCCCGGCGGAGTCGCAAATACAATTTTTTTTCCTTCTCTCGTCCATTTTTCCTCCCTGACAGAAATACTTCCTGTATTGAACCGACTCTATTGTAAACATTTGCTGAGGCTGCGAAAACCACCATCCGTAAAGACGGAAAAGCTGAGGCGGCCTCCCACCGTTTCGCCGGCGGTAACCCTGCCCCCTCAGGAGGAGCTTGCCTGGCGAGTCAGCAGGGAGGCGCTCCGGGCTGAGGAGGTCTGCCAGCCTCTCCGGCTGCCGGAGGAGTCCGGAGCTTCACGTGCGCGCCGAGTGCAATTCGGAGCGAAGCGTTTCGACCCCTTGGGACATACTCTCGATTAAGGGCGATTCTTGAAAACTAGCGAGCCGCCTCTGACTCAAAACGGTGAGGGGACAGACAGTTCAACGAATGGCACAAACCGCTCTCATGAATGCCTCACCTCTCGGACATCACACTTTGATAGCCCCCCCCCCCCCAAGACACTTTGCTGCCGGTGATAACAAAGAAGATGGCGCTCTCTTCTGTTAAGCGTAAAGAAGACTTCTAGTTGGGGGTTGATGGGACCATGCCCTCCATAAACCTGAGGGCTGGGCTCGCCTAGGAGGCCGAAGGAAGAGGCACCGCTCCGGTCTCTCTAGGGTGCCTTGGGGCCGCTGCTGCTCCCTGCCCCACCTCAGCATCTGCTATCTGAGGTGCCTCTTTCCTCTCTCCCCAATGATAGAGCCAGCCATATAGTCCCGTTGCATTTCTCTTCACATAAGCAGTATTATGTGTTCAGTCACAAGGCACGCAGGGAGTTGCTGGTCGAGGTACACTAGGCAAACAATCATCCCAGGCACGAAGGGGCAGCTGACAAGACCATAGCGGCCCCTCACGTTTTGGAAGGATGGTTGTAAAACTGATTTTTAGACAAAATTTCATCTCTGCCTTTAAAGAACGCTTGCAATTTGTTTTTAAGATCATAACCCTGAGGTTGCTTTTTCTTCTTTTCCATCTTGAATAATTGATTTTGATGTTATATATTGATTTTATATTTAAATTGTTTTGTTTTTAAATGTTGTTAGCTGCCCAGAGTGGTCAGCGGACCAATTGGGCGGGATATAAATACAATAAATAATAATAATAATCTGTTTTCAGTGTTTTAAATTTATTTTAAAAAGGAGCCCCTGGTAGGCAGGAAGACAATAAATCGATGCAAGGCATGCATGTATCTGTACATATTTCTAGACTACCAGGCTGAACGGAAAGCTAATATGCAACGTGGATATTGGATATCTCTCAGGGACCGGACTACAAATGTTCTACATGTAAACAAAGGGTTTAAGGCTCAGTTCCTTGTCATTCTGGAAAGAAGTGACAAATAAAATACGGCAGGACTCCATCCTAAATCCCATGTTATTCAAAATCTTTATAAATAATTTGGCTGAGGGCATGGAGGGGATGTTCATCAAATGTTCAGATGTCATCCAACTGGGAAGGATAGCAAATACTCTACTACAGCACAAAATCAGGATTCAAGATGACTTTATCAGATTGGAGTACTAGTCCAAATGAAAAAAATGTTTTAACCAGGAAAATGTAAAGTTCTACACTGAGGCAGGAAAAATCAGAAGCACCGATGTAAGATGGGTCACAGATGGCTTGGCGGTAGTACATGTGAAAAGGATGTGGGGTCCAAGTAGATGACAAGCTAAACACGAGTCAATAGTGTGACAGGGTAGTAAAGAAGAAGAAAATTAAAAACAGTTATGAAACTGCATCAGAGAAAGTATAGTATCCAGATCAAGGGAAGTAATAGTAACTATGTCATATTTTGGTCAGATCTTACCTGGACGTCCTGCCCATTTCTACGCATTACAGTTCAAGAAGTAACATGCCTGGAGGAAAGCAACCTGAGTGGTAAACAATCTGGATAAATTGGTTAATGGAGCTGGGCAAGTTTAACTTGGAAAAGCCGGGGTGGGGGGGGGGGGAGGCAATATGATAGCCATCTTCAAATATCTGAATGACTGTTGTGTGGAAGATGGAGCAAAAAAATTTCTTGAAGCCCCACAAGGTAGGACCAGTGGGTTCAAATTACAAGAAAGATCTCACTTAAACATTAAGAACCTTTTGAAGGCAAGAGATGTTTTGACAGTGGAATTGACTGCCCCGAAGGGGTGGTGGTCTCCCCATTACTGGAGGTTAGATAGCAACTTGTTAGGGATGTGTGAGCTCTGTATGGTTTTGCTGATTCATCAGGGGGCTAGATGCAAGGAACCCTAAGGTTGCTTTAAGCTCTACAATGATCTGTGCTCAAAGGTGGGCAAATAGCCTGGTAAGGTAAAGGTAAAGGTTCCCCTTGACATTTAGTCCAGTCATGTCCAACTCTAGGGGGCAGTGCTCATCCCTGTTTCCAAGCCATAGAGCCAGCGTTTGTCTAAAGACAGTTTCCATGGTCACATGGCCAGCGCGACTAGACACGGAACGCCGTTACCTTCCCACCATGGTGGTACCTATTTATCTACTTGCATTTGCATGCTTTCGAACTGCTAGGTTGGCAGGAGCTGGGACAAGTGACGGGAGCTCACTCCGTCGCGTGGATTCAATCTTCTGACTGTTGGTCTTCCGACTTTGCAGCACAGAGGCTTCTGCGGTTTAACCCGCAGCGCCACCACGTCCCTAATAGCCTGGTACTTGATGGGAAAGATGGATTTTCTTCTCTTGCTTTGAATTCCCATCTAAGGATCTTGTAAATTCTTGGCTATACCTATATTTCCAGGCAACTGCAGGAAAGGGCAATGTATGTACAAGGAAGACAAGTGTGTACACACTGAAGACTTGGTCCAGGTCACCATCATCATCTCTAGAGCTACCATATTAGTCATGGGCTGAACTTCCATGTTTATATTAATATGGTGTACCTTGGATATGCATGCTGGAAATGCCCACATAGTTGTAATGGGCTGACAGCGGGTTCATAGATCTTCAGCTGTGATCTCAAGCTGTCTTTTGTGTATGTTTTGACTGTGAGATTCCCAGTGTGGTGTAATGGATAGTGTGATGGACTAGGGCTCTGGAGAACAGAGTTTGAATCCATGCTCAGGCATGGAAACTGACTGGGAAACTGGTAAAACCACACCTTAAATATCTCACTTACCTTGAAAGCCCTATTAGGGTTGCTATAAGTTGATCCCAACTTGACGGCACAAAACACAAACATGATAGACTACATATTGGACAATTACTGAATATATCCTGTTGCTACTGCCTGAAGGAGACAATAAAGCTCCAGAATCTGGCCATATGGCTGTAGAGTAGGAATGCACTCCTTGAAAATTCTCCTAGGCCTGCCCCTCTCATTGCCTCTGAAAGCATTTTACTAAATCTCTGGTTCTACATGTTCATTTCATTGCCATGGTCTTGGTTTCAAGATTCTGAATTCTGTGAATTGATGTGTTTGGGGTAACAGTAGTTTTTTGTTATCTCGTTTGAAGCCTCCAAGAGGCAGACTTGGAAGTAAAAGCTAGTTTCCCCCATGATTCTAATCAGAGAATACAAATGAAAGGATCAAAGGAGCACTGTCAATGTTCAGCACTACTGGAAAGAAGCAGACAAGATGGGATAAAGGTGAAGATGAGGGTAAGGTTTTTTCCCTTTGCACAGAAAGAATGCCTCAGCCTAACAAGCACTGTGTTACCTACAGTGGTCAGACAGATTGCATCTGTAGCACCTACAAATAGAAAAGGCAGCAACAGCCCTCTCCTGCTTTTGTTTCTCACCAAGCGATGATACCAAAACATGTTGCCTCTAATCTTGAAAGGACTATATAGTACAACAGCCCTCTTAAGAAAGAACTGGTGACAGGCTTCAGTTGACTCATCCTTTGTTGACCTGACAAAAGTCCCTTCATCTAATTTGGAAAACATACATAGTGCCAAAACATTCATACTTGATAGCTTAGAAATATATTATTGTATATATTATAATAGTTATTTTTATTTTATCTAATCTTTATACCTTTTTAACTTGAGTATGTTGGTGTTTCATTAATCCTTACTCTTCCTGTATAAAAGAATAAGTCAGTGGTCGGAATTCTGTTTTGTAACGTAAACAACATTGTAAGTTTCAGTCAGTTCCTTGCTGGTAAATAAAGAGCCCCCGCTACAATTCTTGGGTGTGTGTGCATGTGTACATGTTCCTGAGAATTACAGCAGAGACTCTTTCTTTGCTGGCCAGAATGAACTGAAACATACGACTCTCGTTACGTTACACAACACGATTTCAGCAACTATGCCAAAGGGAAGGATATTTAGCACCATATTTTTGGGTGTGTGTGTATACTTTTTGCTCCCAAATTCTATATTCAATATTATCATGAAATTATTTGTGAGGCTGAGTCCAAGGAGAAGATCCCAAACTTAGCTGGACCAGTTTAGTTTAGTTTAGAGCAAGCCTGTGCATATTTACTCAGAAGCAATCCTTAGAACCATGTTTAGGATTGTAGCTTAATGTTTATGTGGTCTCTTATTCACAAATGTGGTACAGTATTAAGTGAAGGATCAATGTTAGAGCAAGATAAAATAAACAGAACTTTGGTACTACCACTTGAATGCAAAAACCACAAGGGACAACTCCCAGGATATTTCTCGTACAGAGTGGAACAGAACACTGATAAACAGAATGGCAAGGAAAAACTGGGATTTTTTGTTTTTAAAAAAGTCTCTGTATACCCTCTAGTGCAGCGAAACCTAAAAGCAGCTTGCACCGTGCTATATTATATACTACAATTGTAATGAAAATATAAACCTTTCCCATTAACTACTTGGAAACAGCACCCCCAGCTAGAGAATTTCCTGTTTCTTTCAAGACCAATCAGACCCATTCTGTTTGAGCTTTAAAAAAAAGGCTTCCTTCAGTGTATCTGCATTCTTTTAACCCTTTTCTAAAGATGCATTTTCTAAATATGGAAATAGGTAGACTATTATTGCTAACATCTGAAAATATATTAACACTGGCATTAACATTTGTAGAATTTTCCTGTTCAGCTTAGTATTTTTTCCAGAATATACCTTCTGGAAAGCAACATAATATTTATAAAACTGATTAATAAGTACACATTAAAATCACTTCATTGTCAATTTTAAAAAACATTTTGGTCAGTAAGTATACAGCAGTTTATACATTTCCGTGAGTGTCAAATTCCAACTACAGTGGTGCCTCGACTTACGAACGTCCTGACTTAACGACCATTTCGAGTTACAACCAGCTCAGGCCGCAAAATTTTGCTTCGACTTGCGGCCAGAGCTTCCAGTTACGAACAGAAAAAGGCAGGGAAAAAAGGCGGGGAATTCAAATTGCTAACCGTTGGTAGGCGAAGAGGCTGCTTCTTTGTAGCTCTTTCGCCCCAGTGGTTAGAGTGAGTGCGATCGGAGGTGGCTTCGGACTGCCTGGTAAGGTAAGGTGCTGCTTTCTGCTTTTTAAAAACTGTTCTGGGTGGGTTTTGCAGCGTGGTTTTGGGCTGGGGGGTTTTTATGTTTCTGTGCTGAGTCTTGGGGGGGTTGTTTTTTGGTTTTTCTTTTTCCCATTTCCGATGGGTCTTGGGGGGTTTGCTTGCTTTTTGGAGTCCCCCCCCATTTCTGATGGGTCTTGGGGGGGTCTGCTTGCTTTTTGGAGTTCCCCCCCCCCCCATTTCCAATGGGTCTTGCATACTTGGCTTGCTTTCTGCTTTGCTTTTTCTGCATTTCCAATGGGTCTTGCACGCTTGGCTTGCTTTCTGCTTTGCTTTTTTTGCATTTCTGATGGGTCTTGCACAGTTTGCTTGCTTTGCAGTGGGTTTTTTTGTGGGTTTTTTTGGTGATTTTTTTCTTCGGACGGAACGGATTAACTGCATTTCAATGGGAAATGGTGCTTCGACTTATGACCATTTTGAGTTGCGACCATCTTCCGGAACGGATTAAGTTCGTAAGTCGAGGCACCACTGTAGTACCAGTTTTATAATTTTTAAAAATAAAAAAATGGCCACTTTAGTTAAATTGATCCATACATGTTCAGAATTCTGTTATTACATAAGATTACAATTTCCTTTTATAGAATTCTAACCTCCCTATTGAAAACTTTTATCAGTACTTCATTATAGCATTTAATTTCACTTACATAATAATAATAATAATAATATTCTTAGAACTATAGAGCTGGAAGGGACTTTATGGATCATCGAGTCCATGTCCTGTCAAGGAGGCACAGTGGGGAACTGAGCTCCCAACATCTGCCTCCACAGACAGATACCTAAACTACTGAGCTAGCCAGCAGTTCACTACTGGAAAACCAGGTCCAGCCTTGTCTTCTAGTTGTTGATGTGATAAATCTCAGCCTGTCATTGGCACAGTCTTACACACAGAAATTCACAATTAGAAGCTAATCTTTTGCTCTCTTTTTAATACTTTCAAAACCTATTTATGAAATTTCTTCTTCTTCCGATTTTTCTTGCCTGCTGCAAGGGCTGTCTTTTCAGCAATGATGTCTTGGTACTTCCGTTTATTATATCTGAATGAGAGAAATAATTTTATGAAAGATGAGTAGGGTAAAAAACAGAACCCAGAAAAATCTATACAGATTTACAATAAAATCAATTTAACTTAATTTAATTGAATAGCAAGAATTCCTACTTGACAGAATAGCTAAATGGCAGTGCCATACTGAGCGGTACTATATTTGAGTGCCAGAAGCAAATATCAAGGGAGAGCGGTTGCTGCCCTGTGAGCTTCCTGAAGGCAGCTGGCTGACCACTATTAAAAACAGGACACTATATTCAAGGGTCCATTAGTCCATCTAACAAGGACACTGTTGCAAATTATTAAAAGCAAGCATATCTAGGGGATTCAGCAAATAGAGACAGAATTTTGGTACATTTGTTGAAAGAGTACTGACAAATAATATCTTGTTTCAAACTAGGAGAAACAAGGAGCGATCTTGCAACAGAGACCTTAGATTCACCTTAATATAAGAAGGTATGATACCAGTGTCAGTCACTGCCATTTTAAACTGAACTCAAGATAATAAAGCAAGAAGGTAGCCCATTGAAGGTAGCCCATTGAATTTCTTCATAAGGCCATAAAACATTATTCCACACTGCTAAAATACTTGCATAAAATATTCAAGAGAAGCTAACTGTAAATACCTTCTAAACTCTGAATCTGCGAGAAGTTCTTCCACAATGTTCTTCTTCCTCTCTTTCTTGGGAATTCGAGCATGATAGAAGTCTACTGGAGAATCTACAACAGTCCCCACCTAAGAAAAGAAATGAGATGAATTAGATATATTTGAACGGCCATTCTAAGGAAGGTAAATGAAGATCAATGGCCAAAATCCTGTAATACAATTGGCATAAAATGCAATTTGAATTTGGCAATTATGTTCTATGGTATATTTAGCTCTACAAGACAAATTTTAAAAACAGATGAGGGAGGCACACACAGCTGTAAAATAGCATTTCACTTTTCTTACCTGAAAGTATTTGGGAAGACCTTCTCTATCATTCTTTTTATAAAATCGTTTAGGGTCTATGGCTGCTCGCATCTTCAAAGCTTTAAGATCATTTTTTAATTCTTCAGTCATTTCTGGAGCTTTCATGCCAAACCAGCCATCACCTGTTGTTTTTGCTCTCTCTGCCTACATTGGAAACATCAAGGATGATTATTCAAAGCAGATCAGTTTGGTATCAAAATAATTGTACTTTTATGCAGTAAACTCAGCTGGCTAGTATTGTGAGCAAGCCTTGTTGATTAAAAATGGGATATATAATAAAGGTTGTCCTCTCCCTTCCAGTTTTATATTAGAGTAATTTTCCAAGTATCCAAACCAAATTGAATTAAATGTCATTAAATTTAAACAGGTTACAATGCACTGGAAACAAACACTATTAATTTCACCTTGAAATGCTTCAGTGTTCTTGAGAGTTAAAGGAGATACACAATTGTGATTAGGTAACAGTATTTATATATGGGACAAGTCTTATAATAGTAGATTTATACATGTTAGGTGGCAGCAGCAACGAAAAGAGAAATAATGCTGTTCTATCAGCTTTGCTGAGAGATGACCTGCCTTTGGCTCTTTTCTGTCACATAGCAGCAGCCATTCAATTCAGCTACCTGAACTATTTCCAGATGATAGTTACTATCACTCTAATTGCTGCTCAAAATTGGCAAGATAATAGATTTAGCATTGCCATTTTGTGTGACATTCAGTCAAGATATCCAACAGGTTCATACACAGTACTTTTCAATACTTATGCAACAAATGTTTCTACCACAGCCGTGAATATATACTATACTGGCCCCAAGACTGAACATTTATTCAAAATTAAAAGTATGTAACTGACATTTATGAACTGACATGATCATACGCTTCCCCATGCATTCTAGCCAAATGCTGCACCCTCCATATTAAATCCAAAAGGAAGGGTGGGCAATATCTTTATTGGATCACTAAAATATTAACATGTGAAGTTGTCTGTCTATAATATATTACATAAAGGCATTACCCACCCTTTTGGTACAATGACCACACAGCTTTCTCCTTTGTCCCCCATATTAAGAGTATGCCTCCCTTCCACCTCTACCCCAAATGTCTCTCAATCCCTTTTATATGCTGTTCTCTGGCCACAGAAGCTAAAGCTCTGAGGAGAAAAAATGTGGCCAATACAGTGTTGTGGTGGTCATCACATGATTTAGTCCCATCAGGACAACAGGAATGGCATTATTCCATGTAATACTCATAACAACCCTATGAGACAGAAACAGCTGAGAAACAGAGCGAACAAAGAAGTATACATGCCTACAAAGAACTTTAAAACCACACATATACTTGTAGATTTGAGCAGGATCAATAAAAATCCTTAACAGCACTCTTACTTACCCTACGTTGTTTCTTTAACTGATGGACAGATTCTCTTAAGGGTGGAATGCATTCTTTTTTTTCAAAATCTGGAGTTATAATACTCTTCTGCAAAAGCTATAAAGACATATTTGATTAAAGGAGGATGACTACAACCAGAGTACTACACAGACAACAAACAGAAGGATTAGCTAATGGATTTGGAAGATATAATAAAAACACTTTCTTGGGATCAAGAACCAAATCACTACATCGAAAATACTGATCTAAGTTCAGGGATACTCTAGAAACCAATCAAGGTGAGAGTTAAGCTAAGAAAGGCTCATCAATGAAAACAGTCCAAAAAGTACCAACATGGATAGTTCAAGGATTATTTCTATGCAGTGCAGAGCTATACAAAGGCCTACCATGTCTCAGTGGTTCATTGACTTGTTATATATGAAACTGACTGAGATAACTTGAATCTTTAGCAGGAAAAACAAAAGTAGAATTAATCCATTTGGAAAACATGATCTTGCATGACTGAGACATGACACCATACTAGTGCGAAATACCACTGGGAGCCTCTGCCTGCCTGTAAATAGGAGAAACTAAACATATTTGGGAGCTGTGTTAACAAAGCTGAAGTCTAGATTGATTTACATGAAAGCAACATACTTTCTTTGTTTTACAAAAGGAACACAGTTATCTTCATCTAACTCATGAAGGCTTGATGCTAATCTTACACACGTGTACTGAATTGTGGATTTAGGTCTCAATGATAATAATTTAGTTTTCTGCATAGTCAACATAATAAAGTGCACAAATAAGGGAGTCTTTTACATTACAGTGAATCTACTCCAGCTAGAATTAGCATTGCATTTATTACTAATTATTTAATAACAAAGCAATATGACATATGCGCCACTGATTTCAAAGAGTCTGCTCTAGTCAGGGACGAATGCTGAATTTAGGAGTATGGTGATACACTGACCTACTGATCACCGATTTCCATTTTTTAAGTGTTTTGGAAGTTTACCTCATCTTTCTTTTTCTCTTTTAGTGGCACAACTCCATGAGATCTTGGTTTCTGCCTTTCTGCATCAAAACTAATGTATAAGCCCCCAAGCTTCTTCATATTTAGACCAGGATCAATACTGCTTGACAACGACAAACTAGAAGTAAAAGAACAAATATATCTACAACCACATTTGTACACTTGCCATCATGTTGTCACAAGCAATGAAAATGTACTGTAAATGAACACATATAAAGTCAGATATAGTGTAGTATGTGTATGTGCATGAGTGCCAGTTCATATACACACTAACTCTCTACTCCCCACTCCCCAGAGGGGAACACTGCTACTATAATGGCTGCTACTGATCTTTTACAGGAGAATGGTTTGGAATAATAATAATAATTAATAATAATTATGTGCAGCCAAGTTGATTCCAACTTATGACAACTCTTTTCAGGTAGAGAATACTCAGAAATGATTTACCATTCCCTTCCTCTGAGGGCGCCCTGGGACTGTGCAGCTTGCCCAAGGTCACACAGGCTGGCTCTTCTCCTGGGAGGCAAAGTGGGGTAATCAAACTCACAACCCCTGGCTCCACAGCCAAGTGCTCCATCTCACTGAATTATCCAGCCAGCTTTGAAACTATAACAGTACCTAGTAGTTTTTAAAGTAATTTTCCAAGCTCTGCTTAGAACCTTATCTCCAGACCACTAATGTTCTTCCCTCCTGTATGCCCTGATCTTACTCCTCAGAATACCGTTTTGCTGAATTCTAGGTGGAAACTTACATATTATTACTTGCATTTAATACATCTTCATCCTCATCTATAAACTCCTCTTTGTCATCTTCGAGGTCTGAGGACTTCTCACTTTGCTCCTCATCCACCATGTCCTTCTCCTCCAAATAGTATGCTTTGTTGAAGTCTAAACCAGCAGTTTTATCTATGACAAACAGTTCTTCATTATGTGATTTGTCCAAGGCCAGTGTGCCCTGCTTACTGGCACTAACAGGTGTTTTATCCATTTCTTCTAAGTCACTGCCTTCAGATTCATCATTCTCATCACTTGTAAGAAGTGACACAGTGAAACATTTTCCAGCCCCTGATGTTTTGCCTGCATATGAAGAAGATTCAGCCACAGGCTCTTCTGGGCTTGCATCACTGTCTATACTCACAACAGAAGCCCTGCAGTCATCATCACTGCTTTCAGTACTTAGTGACAGGATAATATTGCTCTTTGGGTCACCTGAATTGGATGGCTTGTCTATTTCTACATGAAGCAAATGTTTCTGTGTATCTTTGTTGGTGCCCAATGGTTGGGTTCTTGCATGGCTTTTGGTTTTACTAGGGGTTGCCGGTCTTGGAGAAATATTAGATTGATCAAGGTTTTTGTGATTACATGGAGATATGCCTTGACTCTTTATAGGTGATTGGTTTTCAGTTAACTTGATGGATTTGTCTATTGTTTGATCACACTCTTCATCTGGGCTCCCCACCACTTTGTCTGTGCTAGTTGACATTTGCTTTGAAACTGATTCTTTCATGTCTTTGTCCCTTCCTGCTTTACCCACAGATTCATAATTGATACCCTTTGGCCCTTCTTTTTCAGGTGACATTTGGGTGTTTTCCCTCACTGTTTTTTTAGGGCTGCTCTGTTTTATATCACTGTTGACAACAGTTCCATAATGGCACTTCCTTTTAAGTGGGCTCTTGTTTATCTGGTCAGAGAGAGAGAATGCGCGTTCTGTATCAAAATCATCTTTTGTGGGTTGTTCGGAGTCAGAAATTACTATTGTCTCAGATGTAACTGCATGTTCAGGTAGTTTTGCATTTTCTACCACAACTTCACTTTTCCTTTCACTTTTTGATGGTGTTTCGCCTGGCAGTCTCAATCGCATACTCCTTGTCACCCGCTTTACTGTCGCAGATGGTTCTGTAGAAATGCCTGAGCACCATGATTCTGCATCAGAAACCTCTTCTGTTTGGGCTTCACGCACCGATGACATGTTAGTCTTGGTCTGCCTATTTCTAGTCCTTCTTGAAACATTTGGTGTCCTCCTTCCTGAAACAGTGGAAGAACATGATTCTGCTTCAGATATGTCATCATCTTCTTGACATGTGCTTCCTTCAGTTGAAGGAGCTTTCTTGCTTTGCCTGTTTCTAGCTGGACATTCTGGCTGACAAGGAACTACAATTTGCCGTCTTCTTGTTATTCTTATAAAAGACGGTGTCTGAAGACCTGACACAGAAGAACAGTTTGATTCTGCTTCAGAAACATCTCCATCAGCTTGCACTTCAGCAACCAAGGCTTTTGAGTATGCAGTTTTAGTCTTATTCAGAGTTGATTGTTCCTCTGCAGGCTCTTCCACATCCCACTCTGTTTCAGATGCCTTCATTTTCCCAGGAGATTCAGGAATGTCATTTGCATGGGAATTCACCTTACTTCTACTCCTAGTTATCCGCACAGATGCACTGCCTTCCATTGAAGTCTGCTGTGAGAATGAGAAAGGTGTCAAATAACACACACAAATACTTGGTACACCAAAATTAAAAACTGCACAGGAAACTCCAATCTCAAATAGTAAAATACTATGGCATTATCTCTTATAATATTGAAACAACATTGCATTAATATGTACAGTAATCCAGCCGTTTTAACTTCCGCCTGCCTTTGAAAAACATTTATCATGGTGAATGCATTATCAGCTTTCGGTATACTAAAGGCTTTTGAAAGAACCTTGATTCTTAGAATTTGAACTGTTGGACACTGAACAATGAAAAAAGCTTGACATACTTTAGGGCAATGGTTCCCAACCTTGGGTAAGCCAAGCATTCTTGCACAACTCCCAGAAACCGTGGCCAGAACAACTGATGGCAAATACTTCTAGGAATTATAGTTTAAGACCACCTGGGTCACAAGACAATATGTGGTGCACCATACACCCTGAAAGGGATTTTAAAAATACTATTACTTAATTTATTTATTTAAAATATTTCTATCCCACCTCTCTTTAAAAAGGACCCTACTGCTAAAGAATAGGCAGTTTATTAAAATAAGATAAAAATAATCAGAACAATTATTTAAAGAAGAGAAGGGAGAACACTCATGTAATTTCAACATATACTTCATAACAACAAAATAAGATAGGATGGAGCCTAATAATGGAATGATCTGTACATAATGATTAATTTCTTAGATCTGCCTCTGGTGAAAATCACATGGTTTGTTTTGACCACTCCTCTTGTCTGTAATCTACTCACACTCCTTTCTCTCTATAAATGATTTCAGCTTTTCTCAGAAACTCCTTCCCAATCTCCTTAGGCTCTTGGTGTAAGACAGCAGCTTCAAGAGTCCCAGTTGTATGTGCGCGCGTATTTAACACTGCACGGTATTAAAAACAGAAAGAACCACAATCCTTTCCAGAGGTTTCTTATGTCAGCTACTAGACACGCTAAAGAGTAGTAGCAGTTATGATAATATCATATAATATGCATAGCATTTTGATAAGATTATTGAGCTCAGTAGTTACCATAAGGCTTGCTTACATCCCAGCTCAGATTTACTCAACAGCATTACTTTAGTGAAAAAGGCAGAAAGCATCATTCTGTTATGTGAACTCCATTCACTCTTGTTAGGGCGGGCTATAACATTTCTGTTGATGCCCTGATTACCGTGGAATATCATATTGGCACTCCCTACATAAGTGCTGCAGTAAAGGATCAGCACAGAAAAGCATTCCCCCCCCCCCCGCCCTGCAGTGCAACCATATTGCAGTATTCTAGCTCAGCAGCTTTAACACTATTGTCACACATTACTCACAAATATGAAACAAACAATGGAGTTATGTAAGGGGAACTTTCCAAGAAGGATGAACAAGATGGATCAAGACGACAACAGAAAACTGTATCGGTATGAACTAGCAAATCTCTGCAATACTCTGCTTCACAGAAGCCAGAATGGCGACTCAGCCTTCAGAGAATCCTTTACAGAAACTTCCAGATATTCTGAACTACAAACCTCACAATCATCACCACACTAGCAGTGGTTGGGGCTGATGGGAGTCACAGTCCCAAACACACGAAGGACACCAAGTTGGAGAAGACTAGCTTACAAGAACCCACGCGATCGGGTCCCTCGCACGCCCATGCTGTCCATTTATCCCGAAGAAAATCTTCAAAGTACGCGCCTGGGACGGGGCAGGGGCGCCAAAGGGACCCCCTGGCCATCACAGCCCCCCCCCCCCAAACCGGCCATGGGTGTTGGACCCGGAAAAGATACAGCAACGTACCCCGGCTTCGGCCACGCACACCTTCGGTCACCTTCTGGAGCCGGCTCTCCCATCCCCAACAGACAAGAGGAGCTGCGCTACAAGAGACCACTCCGCCCAGGCACCGCGCCTCCACTCACCACCCACGGTCCTCCGGTCGCGCGCTCCAAGCCCCGAAGCGCTGGGGCTGCGTGCTCGCGCGCGCTCCCCCGCTGATCAAGGAAACTACTGTACTGAGAAAACCTCCATAGGCGAGAACTCTAACGCGCGCACCCGCGGGGACGAAGGGCGCCGGCGAAGCGGGCTCGCTTCTCCCGTCCCAACTGCTCTCACCTCAGGGGGATCGTTGCTCCCCGCCTCCGATTCACTGCGCCTCGTTGATCGCCTGGTGGCCACCATCTTCCCGGGAGTCCAGGGACGCGTGCAAAAGGAAGCTCTTGTCTGGTGCCTTCCCTAAACGCTCCGAGCAGAAACCCCCTCCTCCGTCTATGGTTCCTGTCACAGAAATCGGCCGGGCTGTTGAAACTTTTCCCCAAGCCTTGCTTCTGGAGGGGCGGGAAGGGAGCGGAATCCCAGAGCAGTGAAGCAGAGAGGTCGTGCAGGCCGAGGACCGGTTGTGTTTTTTAAAGACGGGGAATTGTGACAGGAGGACAAGAACAGGCAGGCTGCTTTGGCTAGTTCCTGTTCCTGCGTTTTCGAAAAAGTAGCTAATGTTTGAGGAAGTGGACTTCATACACGAAAGCTCACATTAAAATATAGCAGTCAGTCTTTAACGTGACACATCTTTGTCTTGCTCTTCCTAAGCATTTCCCAAATGTGCTCTCTACAAAGCTTGGAAAAGCTATTTTGGACTACAGCTCCCATAATTCCCAGCCAGCTGGGGGAGTGTTCAAAAAAGTAACTGCACTAACTTGAGGTGCTGAAAGAAAGCTACTCTTGCACCTGAGGAAGTGGGCTTTCGCTCACGAAAGCTGGTGCAGAATAAACTCTGTGGACGTCCAGGGTGTCCCAAGACTTACTTTAGCAATAGGCCATCAAGAGTACCCCAGTCAGCATTCCAGGCCTAGGCTTCACTTTTCTGGCCCTCGCTCAGCTAGTCTAGATATTATTTTCATTTTTTAAAAAAAAAATATTGTTATTAAACGTTCTTTTCAAAGAACGTTTAACTGTGTAAATAAAGAGGTGAATAAGAAAAAGATCAATGCAGATTAAGGGAGAAAATCCACTTTTTTGTTTTTGTTTTCTAATCAAAACAGTAGGTACTATGATTGTCCAGGTGTTCCTGCTCTTAGAGGTCACTCCGTTCACCGGACTAGATTGCTTAAGGACATATTTGACTATATTTGCCTGCTGGCTCTCAAAAACAGGTTTAGGTTGCCTGTTGATGCCAATCAGCTTAAACAAGGAAGGTGCAGCCAACAACTCTCATCATTGGCTAAAGCAGCTAGGGCTGATATGAACTTGAGTCTGACAAGTACCTCCTGGAAGGCACACGCTTCCTATCCGTGCATTGATTTTAGAAAATATCGTGGACTGCTCTACAATGGTGGGGAAGCTGGTTTATCCTACAATACAATCACTGACATTTGACATGTCAACACATTTGACATAGAAAAAAATCTGGTTTGTGTGGGGTATGGCTTTTCCAACACCCGTTGTGCACTGAACACAATTCATATTCCAATAACTTTAATAAAAGTTTTGAGAAAAATACTGTTTCCAAAAGTTGATGTCACTTCTCTATTTGGAGGGAATGTCCATTCAGTAAATCTAGAAATACTTTGGCTAGTGCTCAGAATGCTGACAGCAAACTGATGTGTGGTCATTGTGAGGGTGGTATGTAGCTTCAAGAATGTTCCTTTTTGGTTGGGCTCAACCCTAGCTGTAACCCTTGAGATTAGGGTACAAATATGTTGGGGTAGTTGTTGTTACAGAGTGAAATGCTAAGAACAGGTGCTTAAGCAGCCTTGGCACAAACTGCCCTGCCTGAAGCAAGATCCCATTCTCCCTCCAGCCCTTGGCAACTAGAATTTAGTCTTCTCTCATACCTGAGGAGTGTGCATGTGTGTGCTTTAGATAACAAAAGACTGCACAATGTGTGAGTAATTCAGGCAGAAAAATCAGAACATCTTTATTTCCTTCTTCAAAACACAATAGATCCTGAAGGTCTGAAAAAGAGAGTTACCGGCTGATTTCTGTAAAGCAAGCTCTTTTTAAAAAAAATCAACAATAACAATTTTAAACTAGTAAAAAGCTCATTGGTACAGAGGTTTGAATATGATCAGTCCATTTTGAATCTTAAGTAACTACTGCGGGTCTCTACAGTTTCACTCATTTTCTAATCTCAATTTTCCAGAAGTCCAATACATTTATTATTTTTATCTGGAATTACAGCAGCAATTGTTTATGTCTAACCCAGCATCCTAGCAGACAAGTTTCATTTAAGTCAATTCTATTTGATTTCTAGACTCCTCACAAATGACTTGAGATATGGCCTGTTTCATTACTTACCATTAAAACCTCAGTTATTTCAGTAAAACCTGATTCCAAATAAAAGTTGAGATCTGGGATGTCCACTGCATGCTTAAAATGTATTAGGACCCAACATCAACTCAAGCTAACTCTCCTTATTCACATACTAAATCCCTTTATTTAAAATCTTTAGGAAAATGAGAAGTGTATGCACTGGAATGGATCAAAGTATGTATTATATGATGGACATTACAAAAGCATTTATTCTAGTTGCTTATGATGATGTCACTTTTGATTACAACATAAAAAATTTAGACTCCAGATACAGTTCATCATCCCATATGAAATCTTTCATTGATGCAGATACAAAGTTTAACCTTATTTCAAATGGCAAAAAAATTATAAAATGTTTTTGTATAGAAGTCTTATTAAAACATTATTTTTGGAGATATAATGGATGAAAAATGAGAAACTTCTAAAGCAGTTTCCTTAGAATAAGTAGTCAAATTGAGCAAACTAAACGCATTCAGACAAAAATACAAATCTCTTGTGCGTAACCCACCTATCCAGAAGCTGACTTTCAGACAACACAATTCCTTTTTAAGTGTACCAAAGAACCATCTACTTATCTACATTATGTGCGATGCTGAAATTGATCTAGAATACAAATTAACAGTTCTCAAAATAAGAACTGTGATTTAATATAGCCAAAACAAGCTTTGACAAACTGAATTCTGTTTTTTGACCAGTGCTTCCAGTTCCAGAAACATCCCAACTTCTTAACATATGCTAGGGGGATTGTGACACAGAAATAATAGGGGGGAAAAATAGGCAAGGCCAAATAAAAGGCCTTTTGTACTATGACTGCATGGGGAAGGGGGATTAAACCTTTAATTTTGTACCACTGTTTATGTCAGATAGTTGCTTATTCTACTGGTGTTGAACAAATCTATTCTACAGCTCATCAGTTAATAAAGTTGAACAAGTTACAGTAACCCTTGTAAACAAAAATATTTCAATGTCTACCTTGTCTGATTATTAGTTTATATTAGTCATTAAAATATTCCATTTTTAAAAATTTAATGGCTTAAATCCAGTTGTTAGTCTGACTAGAGGAGACCCACTGATTCAATGAAATCTTGGTGAGTTCACAGGAAAATTCCATTGATTCAACTGGTCTATTCTAATTGAAACTAACGGGATTTAGGCCATAATCTCTACATTAGCAAACAGCTTAATGAAAAGCAGTATTTCATTCATGGGCAAACTGATTTCAGCACAGAATACACACATAAAAGAAAAGGAAAGTGGTGGACAATTATGGCATCAGACTGCTATACCACTATGTAATCTCAGTTTTGCCAAGAATTTGAGAATAAAAATGTTTGGTCTTTGCAAATTCCAGTTTGCATCTCAGTGCAATATGTAGCAGAGCTAGGCTCTCGCTACCATCAAGATGAATCTTAAGATGATGGGATTCTTTTAGCTTGCAAGATGTAGCCTTTGGATTTGATAATTCCTCTGCTCTTCACAATGACTGAGTATCGTAGAAGCCACAGTGGAGTCCAGTCATGCACTTGACAGTCTGGGAAACTTTCCTGAAGAGTTTCTTGGAAGCTTGTTTCGCAAAGTAGTTCTACCATTAGAACAGGGACACAGAACAGATTATTGTGCCACCATTCAGAATAACCCATAATGTGTAGTCTCAATCATCCAAACAACATAATGCCACCCCCATATGTTCCTGCTCCCCCATGCTCCCAAATCTGGCTAAAGGCTTTGGCCTTCAGCAAGGGTGAACAAATTTTGTGGGTTGGGGACCACATTGCTTCCCTCTGCTATATCCACCAAGACTGCACTTCCTAGTGTCAAATGTTGTCAATATAGTAGTTGTGCCTTGAAAACAAGATGAAAGCAAACTACCTTTAAAACAAGCTAACCCCCCCCCCCCCCAAGAGGTGTAGGCAGCTTCTAAACCAAAGGAGTGCTCTCCTGTCTTGTTCTAGATGCAAACTGCTGGTCCCCCCCCCCCCCATCACTGCTATTCTGCAATTTGCCTTTAAAACAAGGGAGGGGGAATATCTCACTTACAATCTGATTAGCACTTTTAGGAGGCTTATACAGTCAACCCTCGACTTACGAACGGCCCTATTTACGAACATTTCGACTTACGAACCGCTCTGATAGGGAAATATTCCCTCGACTTGCGAACTTCCCTCGAGTTACGAACGGAAAAAAAAGTGCGGGGAAGGCAGGGAAAGCGGGAAATTCAAACTTTCAGTTAGCGAAGAGGCTGCTTGTCTGCTTCCTCGCTCGTCCAAGCGGTTAGAGAGCTGGGAGAGAGACCTGGGACTGCCTGGGACTGCCTGGTATTGTCATTTTAAAATGTAAAATTTAGTTTAAAAGGTGCTTGTTTTGGGTTAAACCGTGCTTGGGTGAAAAGATGCTCCGTTTGAGTTGAAACCTGCTTGTGTAGAAACGTGCATGCTTGCTTTAAAAGCTGCTAGTTTTGCTTTAAAAGCTGCTTGTTTGGGGTTAAACCGTGCTTGGGTGAAAAGGTGCTCCGTTTGAGTTGAAACCTGCTTGTGTAGAAACGTGCATGCTTGCTTTAAAAGCTGCTTGTTTTGCTTTAAAAGCTGCCTGGGAAGCCTTTCAGACCAGCGCCGATCAGCTGTTAGGCGGGGAGAGGGAGGGGGAAGGAGCGGAGAAGAGCACAAAATGGCTGCCGGCTGCCGGCTTTTAGCTGTTTGGTGCTCTTTTTCGGCTGTTCGGGGGGCTACCAAGGCACTGTGAGGAGCCGGGCTCAGTCTACAGTACCTGGTAAGTGACTTTCTTTTAATTTCTTTTAAGTTTCTGACCTTTTTTTCCCCATAGGAACGCATTAATTAATTTTCAATGCATTCCTATGGGAAATTTGGATTCGACTTACAAACTTTTCGACTTACGAACGTCCTTCCGGAACGGATTAAGTTCGTAAGTCGAGGGTTGACTGTAATAATATTGTCTGATAAACAATATAGGCACTCCCCATAGTCCTGCTTAAAATGGAAATGACAGCCTGCTTTTCCCACTGCCACAATTCAGCAAAAGTAGGGCCCACAAAAAGTTGCTCACAGGGACGAGGGGGGCTGCATGGGACCTGTGTGTTGCCCACAGTTCTTTTTAAGAAAGCTAGTGAACAACATACGTAGGATCTCTGTTGTAACTCTTGTAAAGCAACTCTGAAATTATTAAATTGGTCTTACCTTTAGGATCATTATGAGTTAAGAGCTGGATGTCAAATTCTTTTGCAAATGCAGTCAGATCTGGTGGCATCACACAACAGGATGCAAGGTTCACCTGATTACTGTTAGGCTTCACCTAAAATATTGAAACATTCAGCTTTTCTTCATATATAAGAGCACTATAGTGTTTACCTGATGCTGTTATATCTAGCTGCATCCAACAGGGAGCACGGATTTTTCTTTGTATAAGACAATACTTTT
This sequence comes from Intellagama lesueurii, assembly GCA_037013535.1. Taxonomy (NCBI): domain Eukaryota; kingdom Metazoa; phylum Chordata; class Lepidosauria; order Squamata; family Agamidae; genus Intellagama; species Intellagama lesueurii. The sequence continues at coordinate 147,867,424 of JBAJHW010000004.1, forward strand.
TTCTAAAAAAATTAGACCAAAAATCGGGGGTCGTCTTATACACGAGGGTAACCAGTTGAGAGAACCCCGGTGGTTGTGCAGCAAAATGGCTGATACCTTGTCTCTGTGAACAGGCTTCCGCCCAAGGTATCCTCTAATTTTCAGTCCTGCTGGGCTGGGCTCCGCCTCTCTCTCTCTAGCTCTCCTCCTGTGTGCGCCCGCGACTCCACCCCCCCTTGCGCAGGGTTCCATCGCAACCAGAACCAAAGGGTTTGAATGGGATCACTCATAGGAGGAAGAGAGCTGTGTGGAGGGAGGCAGAGACACACCCGCCCATCTTACAGGATACCTTGCTTCCGCCATGCCCAGAACTGAGAGTGATGCATAATTTCATAGTATGTATCTTAAAGATATTACCTAATTACTGGTACTAAATATGCCTTTAATATTTGAATACTTTAAAAAATATCAAGTGTGTTCTGTTTTATGTTTAAAATATTGATTTCTTAATGTTGGGTTAAAGAAGTAAGGGTCGTCTTATACATGGAGGCATCTTATAAATGGAAAAATACAGTACTAGCAATGACAAAAACTATGGAAAAGATATTAAAATATTCTCAGGCTATACTACACTTCCTGGATACAGTAGTTCGTTAGTGTGTGTGGGGATTTCTATGACATTTCACATTTTCTCTGCAACCTACATAAGCAAGTTCAAACATGTTTGAGTAATCTGGCCTTTCTCACCAGATTACTCAAAAACACGTTCAAACCCACCCATAAACTCAAACATAGTTTGCAGAAAAAGTATGACGTGATAGAAATCCTTCCCCTATTCATTTGTATACACAACAGCAATGTGGGAATGACAGTATTGTTCAACACAAGGATAAATTCAATGTGTAACATACTCTTATTTATAACATACATGTCTTCATAATACCCTGAATTGGCTTCTTCTAACCTAAACAGGGCTAACCTAAACAGTTTTAACAAGGTATTGGAACATGTCTTCCCTTAGGTACCAGCAGTCTGCAATGAGCTTCACGCTGCTTCCAGTCTCACATAAACTCTGTAGTCTTTTTCCAAACAGATTTTGGTACTTATCTTTTCCACTGGAACCCATATTCTTAATTCTGAATGTCCTTCCACTGTGGCTTTTTTTCTCTGTTGCTCACTCAATGTCAAAAAAGCTTCTCTGTATGTGTTCTGAATAAGTGTATGTTACACATTGAATGTATCATCGTGTTGAACAATATTGTCATTCCCACACCACTGTCATATCTAATTGGACAACTGCACACTCTTTATGGAATAAGGAAAGTTACTCAATTTTTTCTACACACAGGATTTGCTTAATTTATCAAACATAGCAGTGGTCTTTCTCCATCAAAACGTCTCCATTTTGTTTAAAATTGGATCTGATTTTATAAAATGTTTAGGAGAACATAGTGCTTGGGGGGAAAAAAACAGGTTATTTCAGCTGAACAGCTCATATCTTACCTGTGCCCACAAGAACAGTTGCTCCAAGAGGGCTTTATCTAGGTCAGAAGTCCCTATGGCAACAATCTTTTTGTTTTGAACCAAGTTCTCAAGCTCCGCCCAGTAAGGTTGTAAATATTCTAAAGAAAGATTAATTCCGTCTTCAGTTGGAGGTGGTGCAATAATCACAGAATCTAACTGCTCAACACCAAGGGCAGAACATGCTGGGAGGGGAAAAGGAAAATATGCTTACTATAAGAGGGAAATAAAATCACAAGAGATTTTATGAAATGCAAGTCTGATTATCCCAATTCACTTAATCTATGCCTGGCACACATGTTCAAGTCAGTGAACCTATATAAATTCTGAGAATTACAAATACTTGTAGAAGGATCAAGCAAAGCAATGTTACAGATGACAAAAGATTAAAAACTGTATACAAAATATTCACTTCAGATTCTGAAATATGCTGAATTTAAAAGAACTAAAAGAGTTCTTAAGGGCTTTGGACACTCAACTGTAGTTTATGAAAGCTACATAGAAATTATTTTAGAAGTTACTTGAGGCTTGCAAGAATATGGCACCCTTAACATCCAATTTGTCACAACTACAAAGTCATTTCTAACGACAAAGACTAAAGCCTCCCCCTTTCTGTTTTCCCTTTCTACTCCAAGGCAGTTTCCAGGGCCAAACTCTGCTACAAGAAACATAAAAGCCCCAACTCTGTCTGTGCAGCATATCTGAAAGCCTGCACCACCATGAAACTCTGCAGTCCTCTTCAATGATAACAAGGCTCTATTTACTTTTGCAGGTCCAAGGATTACATGCTTTTTTTGTCTCTGCCAAGTTTAGTTCACAGGCAGTGACAAAAAGACACAAGAGATGGCTTTCTGAGAAAAGAAAGGCTGGTTTTTTTTTTTTTTTTTAAGAGCTATGGAAGTTGTTTTTTTTTTAAACTCTGCAAGGAATCACTTGGAAGTCCCACTTCCATCTTGAACTTACTCATACTGACTGCTTCTCTGATTGATGAAATGTTTGATCCAGCAATAAACAATTTTGCTGAAAATAAAGAACTGGAGTTAATAAGGAAACTTCAGTATAAATATAATATAAAGATAAACAATATAATACACACATACAGCTGGATGAATAGCTCAGTGAGCTGGAGAACCTGGCTGTGATTAGGAGTTTGATTCCCCATTGTGCTTCCTTAGACCAGAGCCAGCCTGTGTAGACTTGAGCAAGCTGTCCCAGAGCACCCCCAAAAGAAGAGAATGGTAAACTACATCCGAGTATTCCATACACATACTAAAATAAGAGTCTATATTTTTACTATGTGATAGGATAAATCACAAAACCATGTGTTTCTGGCTGTTTAATAGCAAACACACATAGCATATACTGACTATCATTGCTTAGTGATAAAGTATATCCCTTTCATGCAGAAGGCCTCCATATCCAACCCCAGGCACCTGAAACCAATGAACTGGAAAGCTATGTTTAGGGTGACAATTTCCAGAGTCCTCCAGTGGTCATGTCGGCTTAGGGGATTCTGCAACTCACAGTCTGAAAAAGGAAATTTTCCAAGCTCTGCCAAGCAACCCATATACCAAACCGAGATCCACAGACCAAAGATTTGACTCAGAATATGGCAGCCTCCCATTCTCCCATACTCTCAGTGTCACCCAAATCACTGTGGGTCTTTCAAAGTGCAGATGTGCTAAGATCCTTTGTCTTTCTCATTAGTAGCGTATTTATTGCCCTAAGTTTGCAGCTCCACACATATTTTTTGGAAACACTGCCTATTGAATTCAGATTTACGGTATTTCAATAAGTATGCATAAGATTTTTTAAAAAACCCTGCACATTGACGAGTAGTCTGTTGCTTAAAATTATAATTAAGAACAGCTGTGATATTAAGCTTTTTAAAAGCTAAAATAGATCAAAAGACATCAAATATTGAATAACTATGGCACCTGCTATGTAAATACTGCATGGAGAGGAATCTACTTAGAAGACAGGAGAATTCAATCATTCAAAACTACTTGTACCCAATGCCCTATATTCTTGTTTATACAATTACTGCATAAATTGGCATCCAGCCTTTTTGAAAAACAAACCAACCAGGTACAGCTAATAACAGTGAATACAAACAAAAACAAATACAGGAAGGCCATAGACAGACTTAAAAGTCTATCAGTAAAAAGAAATAACAGGGACAGGAAGCAACAGTTAGAACTGGATATGGAACAACCGATTGGTTCAAAATTGGGAAAGGAGTACGTCAAGGCTGTATACTGTCTCCCTGCTTATTTAACTGATATGCAGAATACATCATGCGAAAGGCTGGACTGGAGGAATCCCAAGACGGAATTAAGATTGCCGGAAGAAATATCAACAACCTCAGATATGCAGATGATACCACTCTGATGGCAGAAAGTGAGGAGGAATTAAAGAACCTCTTAATGAGGGTGAAAGAGGAGAGCGCAAAAAATGGTCTGATGCTCAACATCAAAAAACCTAAGATCATGGCCACTGGTCCCATCACCTCCTGGCAAATAGAAGGGGAAGATATGGAGGCAGTGACAGATTTTACTTTCTTGGGCTCCATGATCACTGCAGGTGGTGACAGCAGCCACGAAATTAAAAGACGCCTGCTTCTTGGGAGGAAAGCGATGACAAACCTAGACAGCATGTTAAAAAGCAGAGACATCACCTTGCCGACAAAGGTCTGCATAGTCAAAGCTATGGTTTTTCCAGTAGTGATATATGGAAGTGAGAGCTGGACTATAAAGAGGACTGACCGCCAAAGAATTGATGCTTTTGAATTGTGGTTCTGGAGGAGACTCTTGAGAGTCCCCTGGACTGCAAGGAGATCAAACCTATCCATTCTGAAGGAAATCAACCCTGAGTGCTCACTGGAAGGACAGATCCTGAAGCTGAGGCTCCAATACTTTGGCCATCTCATGAGAAGAGAAGACTCCCTGGAAAAGACCCTGATGTTGGGAAAGTGTGAAGGCAAGAGGAGAAGGGGACGACAGAGGACGAGATGGTTGGACGGTGTCATCGAAGCTACCAACATGAATTTGACCAAACTCAGGGAGACAGTGGAAGACAGGAGGGCCTGGCGTGCTCTGGTCCATGGGGTCACGAAGAGTCGGACACGACTTAACGACTAAACAACAACAAAAAAGAAATAACAGCACCTGACCTATCAGAACTCACTTCAATCCAGCTGAAGTATTTAATGGATGAAAATGGCTCAGCCTAGCAGTGGAAGGACAACAGAGGTGGTCAGTCTAGCCTCCTGTGGCAAAGAATTTCACAACTTTGTAGGGTGACCACCAAAATAACCTTCTTTTGCTTCCTTGCCAAATGTGTTTGCAAGGATGGTGGATCCAAAAGAAGATTCTTCCTCCAAGACCTTAAAACCTGTACAGGCTTGTACAAAACATTACAGTCTTTCACATAGCTGTAGATCCACGTCATATAGAGCCCTTCTGACAACCAGCACTTTGAATTGTGTCTGGAAATGGAATGGGGCTCAGTGAAGCTGCTGTACCAAGGAAATCACATGCTGCTTTAAGTGGCCCTGGTCGCTGCATTCCAGTCAAACTGAATTTTCCAAAAACTCTTCAAAGTCAATGCCATGTCATGAACATTACAAGAATCCAAATGGACAGCTCCAACATTTTCAAGAATGTCAGCCAGAATCCTATTTATTATTACGTCCACCAGCATTAGACCTGCAGCATAACTTTCAGCAATACTGCAAGTTAAGAAATCAGCAACGACATTTCCTATCACACATCACTTGTCTGACTCTGTGTGTAATCGGAAATACCTACTTTGACGTGGTACTTTTGTACCAATCTGTGCCTGAAAGTTATGCCATGCATTACGCCAACAGATACGTATATGCAATAAGATTCTGGGCATCAGACATTAATTTATGAAAAAACACGTGCAGCTATATAATAGGGCAGATCAGTCTTTTTTATATTTTCAAATACCTATGATATATATGACTCAGGATCACTTGATGCTACTACATTCTAACCATATTTTTAGTATCTTAAAATTCAGAAAAAGCTGCTCAAGAAGAGCAGGGTATGAAATTGGATGTCTTGTAAGCTAGCAACAGCTAACAGATGTAGCTGAACAAGAGAATAAAACTGGGCAACAGAAGGGTGATTTTCTTTTGGTTTTATCATAACCAATTTATCACCAAAGAAAGAACACTTAAGGAAACACTGCTTATATTTGCACAGTACACTTCCCTGGCACCCATGTTCTCAAACGTTAAGGACTCCACCCAGAATGTTTTAGAACAGTTTAAGACCAGGATGGGCAACCTATGGCCCTCAAGAAAGTGTTCGTCTGCAGCTCTTGTGAGCCCTAGTAAACACAATCAATGGGGAGGTCTCATGGGAACTTCAGTTTAATAAAATTCAGTGGGTCATACGTTGCCCACTCCTGAGTGACTGGCTGCCTGAGTGGGGTTTTTTAAAATTGGATGGTACCTTACTGCTTTGACCGTGTTTTGGCATTGCTTATGTATTTTTGAATGGTATTTGTTTGATCCATTTTAGTATTTGTATGTTGTTGGCTTTAATATTGTCTTGTAATTATGTAAACCACCTTGGGTCCTTTTAAGGAGAAAAGGGGAATTTAAAATAAATAAATAAATAAGATTTTTTTTAAAGAAAAGAGCTTTCCATGTTAACTTAAGAAAACACATTTCTTTACTCTCAGCTAGCACTAGAGGCATAAAAACTTCTGAACTGTAAGATAGCATAGAATGGCCGATCAGGGCACCAACTGAAGACCAACATGAGTTCTCAAACATCCTGGACCCTTGACACCAAACAAGCAGTACTCCATGCTAAAGAAAGCATCCACCAGGTAAAACTATTTATTTGGCTTTAATTTGGCTTAAACTGCCTGTTTCTGGTGGTTTAAATAAATTCCTAATACCAACTCTGTTAGAGGCAGGCCATGCCACTGGGCAGTCTTTCCTCTCCCAGCTAAAAAGAAACCCTTCGAGTTCCAAAAAGGTGGCGGGGGAGGGGGAGAGATGGCCTGTGACTGTACTCTGTTTTAAGAGACATGCCATAAATTCTGAATTGCTAGCTGAAGAAGAGCTTGAAACCAACATGCATGCTGCAGCTGTTTCCATCTAAGAAGCTTGTCTGGCCTCTACACCATTAGCCAGGTGAATTTGGGACAATAAAAACAGCACATAAGTTTGGAACTGCCCACAAGAACTTGATGCACAGCCTTGAAGAAGATCATTTATCATCGAAAGCTTGCTGCTTGTTTTTTGTTTCATATTCCTGCATTTGTATGTTTCCACGACCATGCGTCTAAAGCAATGTTCCCTCTAATTTTCAGCTCTGCTCCTCGCATGTGTGACTTTACTTGCTCACACAATTCCCCCACGTGAATCAAAGGGGCTGAAAACAACAGCTGTCAATGCATGGAGGAGGAAGAAGGCTGCGCGGAGGGGATAGAGTTGCATCTTAGAGGGAACCTTGGTCTAAAGAAAATACATCCATTTAAACACAGAGATAAAGCTTATTCCTTGCAAGAGGTTTATTTCTAGGGAACTTTCTGATTAAGATGAGCAACAAAAGAGACTGACAGAAATGCTAAGAGATTTCAAAGCAGTTTCACAACAGTCCTGTTAGTTGAAGTATCTCAGGTGAACTGTAGCCTGATTTACATTTTTGCACAAATGAAGCCTTGGAAACATTTGCAGATATGCTCCCTGAGTGCTTAATGTGTTTTTAAAAATAGCATCAGCAGACCTTTTCCTTTCCCGCAACCACAGCTCTGCTCAGATAAGAATAACAACAACAGAAATTACTTCTTGAGTTTGGTTATGATTGCTCTCAGTTATTTACTGAAAAAGACTCACAGATCCACTGACAGAGACTCTAAAGAACTGCTATGTAGCTCAGTGGTTTAGGTCCTGGCTGCTGAGCCAGAGATTGGGAGTTTGATTCCCCACGGTGCCTGGACAGGGAGCTGGACTCGATAATCCATAGGTTCCTTTCCTGCTCTGCAGTTCTAAGATTGTTATTATAAAGGGGATTTGTTGTATCCATTCAGAGAAAATCCTTGTTTCCAAAAGAGTGCATTAATGCTCTGATCAGGAATCATACATATGATTAGTCCCATAGGTTTTCCCAGGAAGCACAAGTGATACAACTTTGCAAACACTACAATAGAGGTGTGGGTGAGACGCAGTCCAAGCACCTCTAGAAGACCACACATTTTCCTATCCCTCTTCTTCAGCTAAGAAGCTTGCAAACTAAGCTGGAGCTTTTCTCTACATCTAATGTCCAATCAGATTTACCTGACACTTTCAATTCTTCCCTTTCTTCAGGATTGATCTTTTCTACTGCTTGAGCTAGCATACAGTCCAAGATTTCTGGTGTCTCCTGCAAAGAAATGCATGACAGTCAGAAAAAGCTTCCGAGTACTGTAGCAATTAGTACCTTTAAACTACGTATCTTGATGGCAAAGAAAATCCAGAAAGCAGTCAAGCTCAGATTTTCATATATCAAAAATGGAAGTTCCTGTAGGCCAGGACATTTTCCCCATGTCTGGCACCAAGTGCCAAAGGCTTTCTTTACTTTCTTTCAGAAGGATCAGTTGGGGGAGGGCGGCTGATCTGTCTCCAACGAAGATGTGCCAAAATGTTCATTGTCAGTTTTAAAGAATGGTCTGCTGCAAGGCCTCTTTCTACATTATGCTTGTATTCAGTCTTGAAAGGCAGCTTGAGGATCCATGTAGCACAGGAGTGAAGCACGTGTGGCCTTGGGGTTGCATGTGCCCCCCAAACTAAGTTTCTGTGGCCTTCCAGCTCTACTTCAATCCCCCCCCTTTTCATCAAAAAAGGGTGAGCTGCATTCACCTTTTAAATAAGTCACATCCCCCTCACAATATTTAACAGGAAAAAATGCCAAATTTTAAAAGCCAGGTATCAGCTTCCCCAGCCAACAATTTTTTGTGTTCTGGATGGTCTGTGTGGTCCCTCAGAGGATCCTGGGGCAGAAGACTGGCCTCTGGACTGCCCAAGCTACCCACTCCTGATGTAACAAATGAACATTTTCAATGCTTTTTAAAATTTTATTTAAAAAAATAAAATAAAATGAGGATAGCTGATTTTGTTTATTTGCTGTTGTTGTTTTTAGTAAGAACAGACACAGGATCAGTCTTATAAACCAGCCAACTCTTTGGCCACAGACCTCTGATTCAATTCTAAGGAAATATGGCAACTGTGTAACACATTTTCTCATGGCCTAGCCTTCCCTGTCTTGTGATTCCAGTGGGAGGGGTTCAGATGTCCCCACCACCCAACCCATGCACCAACAGAAGGGTCAAGTGGGGTGTATGAGCTGCATGGACTAGGGATTGTGTGAGCAGCCCCACACGAAGACAGCTGGTTTTCACATATGAAACTGCTGTTTGGCCACAAGTTCTCTAAATTACCAGCACATATGTGAACTGGTCCCAAGTTTCAACAGCATCCTGCATGTTAAACAAGAATAAACATGAATTCAATACTGCAATGAGAGAAAATTCCTCAGACAAAATCTGATGCCACTTCACTAACACTATAGACTCTTACTTTCCATTAAACTTTTTGCATCATGGAAATGGTATATGGAAATTTGCCACAACTGCTGAGAAGCAGCATGGCAAGGAATGCTGAAGCCAACATATTTTGATCCCCAGAAGCAAGATCTATCTTTCCACTAACTAATTTCATTCCATACGGACAGAGCCAAGTTGTGTCAGAAAAACTGAACCTGAACCAAAAATTGAAACAGAAGTTTGGCAAGAGTCCAACAGTGTTCTTCTGCTGGCAGAATGCAGTGAAACTGGGGGCTGGGGAAGAACAGGACATTTCTGGATGATGCAGAAGGCTGCAGGCGGGAGGGAAAGGGGAGAATAACCTGTTGAGCTAGCAGAAGTACATGAACACACACTGGCCTTTGCTTTTTCCTGGACAGTACCTGAAACTCTCTGTTGAACTGGAAGAGAACTGTGGGGAGGGGTGTTGAGGAAAACCAGGTTGCCAGTTCAGAATAAGGGCTCACCTTCCTACCTGGATATAATACACTCACTGGCTCCACCATAACCAGGATTATCACATAAAGTAAAACTCCAGGTGAATTTATATATTTTGGGTTTGTATAAGCTTCTATCTTTTGCCATCTTCAAGGGCTGAGCGTGATAGTATTGGACAGGTATTTGTCTGGGGATTTGCTTTGCTTTGTGGCAGAGGCTTGGTCAACATCAACATACAGGTCCATCTGTTCAAAAACTATTTATTATGGTAACAGACCGGTTCAATCACAAGAAGTCATTGACATTTACAGGAACTGTGATTTAGAGGCAGAGGAATATAAGCTCCCCAGAAACTGCATCAACTGTTCACTTTCTAACTCATTGCTATTAATAAAAAAATTAGGCACAGCTGTGGATATTTCTGGATTTTGCTCTGGCAACAGAAATCTAGAATCAAACTGGGCAGTTTTGTCTGGTAGAGCAGCCATTAGAGGGGTAAGAGTTGATCAGCAAACTCTTGCATATAATTACTGTTTAATCCTAACACATTCTTTGTTTCCCTAGTTTTATTAAATCAGTTTAAAATATATACAGTGATGCCTCGCAAGACGAATGGCTCGAGCAACGAAAAACTCGCAAGACGAAAGCGTTTTGCGATTTTTTTTGGTGACTCGCAAGACAAATGTTTCTATGGCCGTGCTTCGCAAGATGATTTTTTTTGCATTTTTTTTAAACTTAAATTTCAATGCATTCCTATGGGAAACCGCGCTTCGCAAGACGAAAATTTTCGCAATACGAAACGACTCACGGAACGAATTATTTTCGTCTTGCTAGGCATCACCGTACTCTTGAAGCTACTAGTCACCATTCCTTCCCCCTCTTTAAAGGCAACATGATTGCTTCTTTGCTAATTATATATACCTCTCATTGTATAGTTAAAATCAAACAGTACAAATAAGAAAGTACGTTCTTCACATAAGTACTTAGAACGGACGTCTTGTTTCATTAATGCTTTGTAGAATACACGATGGAGAGCTGAAAAGGTTTTAGACTTTAGACTTGTTAGCCTGCTGTACCCTACCATACAACTAGTTAACGTAAATAATGGGGCTTATATTTAATTTTTCTCAGAGGAAACAGAATTGAATCTGTTACTGAGCCTTTCGTTCCTCAAACTGGAACCAAATTAGAGTAATTGAACCTGAACCTGAACTGGAACTGAGCAAACAGCAATGACCTAACTCCTGGCTAGACAAAATTCTGGTATCTGATTCATGCATTTAGAAAGAGCCAAGAAATAAAAATATCACTTGCCTGCATTACATCAGGGCTGATCTTTGAACTCCATTCATTTAAGGTTTTCTGAATGCAATCCCGTAGCTGCAAAGTAACAATTTCATTATTAACAACACGTGACTTGTCTTCATTGTACAACAGAACATATGTCAGTGAAGCAAATTCAACAGAGGATCAGACATGCATGCATTCTCCAACCTGCACTATAAAGTCTCCAGAGAATTAGCCAATGCCTCCCTCAGCCCTAGCTGATCCATTAATTCTTTGCAGATTTTCACCTTTGCTTGATTTCTCACAATCTGATTCCTTAAATCAGTGGTTTCGCAACCTTGGGTCTCCAGATGTTCTTGGACTACAACTCCCATAAATCCTGACCAGCACAGCTAGTGGTGAAGGCTTCTGGGAGTTTTAGTCCAGGAACATAGACATAAAGTTTATATATAAAAACTTTATGTCTATGTCCGTGGACTAAAACTACCAGAAGGACTAAAACTCCCAGAATATGTGTGTGTGTGTGTGTGTGTGTGTGTGTATGTAAAAACTTGCTAGATATATATATATATATGTGTGTCCAGCATGGGACTACTCTACATTCTCCTGCAGAGCTATATCTCTATGTACCGCTCGAACTCTCTTCTTGCGAGAAGAGGGCAGTTTTCCTTTTGCAATGGGAGGGGGGAGGGGAGGACTGCAGGATTAGAGAGAGAGAGACAGGCGGAGGGGAAGGAGGCACACAGGGAGGGAGCTGTGACTCGTCGAGCAGCATTTTTCACTCGTCACAGACGAGTGCATTTTTCAAGCCCTGGTTATGGGGCATTGTAATCAACAGCTTGAAGGAAAGATATCTTTATTGTTCCTGGTGTTGGGTGCACTGATTTTAATTGTGTTTATCGAGTTGTACTAAGATATGTGTATATTCTGTTTCTTTTTATGTTGTTTTTGTATATTGATAATCTGTTAATAAAATAAAATGGGTTTGCTGGTGTGTGAGGAAAAAAACAGGACTGACCTCAAGAATTACACTCCCTGTCATCTGGGCTCACATTTAGATCGAGAAATGCAGTATGATTCCATACTGTAATTACAACTAAGGTGAGGCAAGAAGGCTTTGTTGATACATGCTGCAAGATGTTCAAATGCTAAGCTAGAAAGGTATTGTGCTAATGATCTGGAGAGCTAGCTTGTGATAAAACAGATACCATGCATAAAACGTTAACACTGCAAATATTATTTTGGCTATTCAAGCAAAACTGATGTCTTACAGCATATCTGCCTGTCAAATTTATTTTCTGATCAAATATTCAACACCACAACAACTTAACAACTTAAGATTGCTGGCTATGATTAAGTAAATATAATGTCTGGCACTACCAGACAGTTAAGAGGTGCATGTCCTCTCATTCTGAACAATGATTTCTCAACCCCAACCCTTAAAACCTCTTCTCTCCCTAAGACACCAGTTGAAATCTTGTAGCTCAGTGCAGTAAGCTGCAACTAGAGTAGGCCAACTGAATCAGTGGGGATTTGGGGAGTCAACTGCTTCATAAGTTCCAAAGATTCAATGGGCCTACTCTAGTTGTGACTTGCTGCCTATGCAACAGGATTTCAGCCACTGATGACATCTTAGTCATCTGGATCATAGAATCATGGAGTTTGAAGGGGCCTACAAAGCCACAGAGTTTAACCCCCTGCTCAATGCAAATTAATACAGAAGAAACAGAAAATAGGGTTCCACCCCCCCCCCCCATTCCTTCCAAATTGTTTCTACAGTTCTCAAGAGTAAATTGATTATCAATGGTATGGAATTAAATTTTGTATGGAGAAATAGATTCTTCTTCATGATTTCCAAATCTTCAGATCTTCTCTCCAACAGCAGCCATAATGCAGATCTGGAGACTGCAAATACAGTATTCAAAATAACTGCTTGCTCTGGAATGCTACATAACACATTTAGTGAAGTGAGACTGCAATCGTAACATCTAGAATCAGGTGTGTCCACCCACTGTTGCCTAAATAGTGAAGAACTTTGCACATTCTAAGAGGCTATTAAAAAAAACACGTCACAATTCAAATTTCATTTTGTATATTTTAGTTCATTTGTTCACTCTACCTTGAGTTGTTATATAACACAGGAGACCTTCCTCCACACATCTGCATATAATTACAGACCACTTTTGAAGCTCAAGAGATTTGTCACAGTTCTGTGCCTTAACTTCCAAGAAAAACTGTATGCATGCAACCTCCCAGTACATGAATAGGAATTTTCTGGAATTCAATCATAGCCTAATTTTCAAGTAAGATCTATACTTCGTTAATATTTATAAAAGTTAGTAAGAAGAGCTTCATACATGTATCTACTGTGCACTAAAGGAGTACGAAAAATACCTGTACAGTGGTGCCTCGCAAGACGAAAGTAATTCGTTCCGCGAGTACCGTCGTATTGCGAAATTTTCGTCTCGCGAAAAAGCGGCTTCCCATAGGAATGCATTGCAATGCATTCCTATGGGAAACCTCGCAAGACGAATGAATTATTTTCGTCTTGCGAGGCATCGCTCTTCCGGAAAAAAAATCGTCTTGCGAAGCACGGCCATAGAAAAAGCCGTCTTGCGAGTCACCAACACGATCGCAAAACGCTTTCGTCTTGCGAGTTTTTCGTCCGGCGAGGCGTTCGTCTTGCAAGGCACCACTGTAGTTAATTTAAAACACAATTCATATGTGTTACATATGTATCAGTATATAATAACAATATTTAATAATGAGAAATGTCATGTAATACTTCTCATCAATTAAATAGTAAAAATATATATACTCCCTAGAACTGCATGGATCTGAGCAGCATGTTTTAGTTATACAGGTTTTTCTCCCAATCAATATTCCAATAAATAAATATTCCAATAAATACTGTGCTGTTATTAATCTCTAGGACATGACATGAGAAAGGTGGGTTAACACCTATACTACAGGTGGCTTACCTATACTTCAACCCCCCCCCAATTTTTCTGTCCCCCCCCCCAGGCCTTCCCATCTCTAGTTATACAAGGATTTTGAACAGGAGTCTGGTACCCCTTACCCCAGTGTTGTTGAAGGGAGAGGTATAATTGTGTTACCTATTCTAAAGTGACCTATTCAATTACAGAAAAACAAACTGAAACCTACAAATGCTGCTCAACAATTCCTCTTCCTCTTGAAACATGTCCAGACTCAGAGGCAACATGGCAAAATGATCAGGCAAGTTAATCCATGTTTAATTTTTTTACATAGGAACACCATTATAATATTTGAAGCTGACACTCAAAACTGCTGTTAAAGGGAAAATACCCATTTGAGAGGTAACCAAGAACTGAAATTTCACTTTTAGAAAATAAAAACTGTACTAAAGAAGATGAGAAGGCCAAGATGCAAAAGAAGAGATATAACACAATTTTCACCGTTTCAGACGTTAATAATCTCTTACATACAAAGCATAAATAGTCTTCAGGCCTACAAGGTTATATATACTTTTCCAGGAGTAGGTTCCTTAGAACAGAATGGGAATTATTTCTGAGTTAACATGCAGAGGACTGTGTGATTGGTACCTTTAATTTAGAACAATGTATTACGACACAAGGGATCATTATATTCATGGATAAGAGGCCATATTAGGTAAAATCCCATTTGAATTTCACAAACTTTACTCCACAGTCTCCACCTGAGCCAAATGCTCACAACAGGTTCATTTTTCTAACAATATTATGCAGTTACATGAGAAGCATACCACCATAGATCAAAACATGCTGACCACTATGCATACGTCAACATGCCTCTAGTGCATACCCCAAACAGACCACAACCTCCACTATCTATAGTCAAGCCCTGTAAAACAATCAGATCCATTTATACTAGCTGAACAACTTAAACATTCACACCAGATATATGTCAAACTACAAGACCCACACAGTGAAGGTGTGGGGGGGAGGGGCAGATCAACAAGTTCCAAATGACATCCAAGAATAATCTACAGCAGAAATGCCCCCAAATAGTGGGGGAGCAAAACACTACTTATTGGCACCCTCAGTTCACTCCTAAAACCACTCAAAGATGTGCCATTGCAGACAATAACACTCCAGAGACCTCGAATGACAGACCTGTACTTGCTCACAGTCAGGTCCCAAATCTAAAACAATTATTCATCAATAACAAAATACCATTAATAAGTTTGTAAAGGGTCCAGATTCACAACTGTCTAGCATTTCAGGATTTTAAGGTGACAGTATGCTATCACATCAAATGTTTAATGGTACATAGCTTTATTCTTCTAAGCTCTGCAAAATGTTAATCAAAACAATAGCATAGTGGCAGACTGCTAGATTTTAGGTTACAGATTTCTGGAGTTACAAAGACTGCAGGAACAATACAATTTCCCGTTGAAAGCTTTTCTTTTTCTTTTTTTAAGCTAAAATGCTCTGGATCTCCAGGCTCCTGAAAAAGAGATTTATAGATTGGGGGGGGGGGGGCATGTTTGTGGACAACTGAAAGAATTATAAATCTAGGGAGATTAGACAAACAGACAGAGGAATTCATCACATCATTGCAGCTCCATACCACTTTGGGCATCAGACATCAAAGAGCAACAATCATGTAGCAGTGCAGAAGCTTCATTTCCAGATACCCACAACAATCAACATGGATTTTCCTCCATAGATTCAAGCTAGTTTGGCTGGGTGAGCATTTAGAATTATTTTGTGTGTGTTCTTAATACGCTTAGGGCCTAAGAAAGTTATTTTCTTTTATATTTTCTTTTTTTCAACAACTCTGATACTTTAAGAGGTGTATTCTTTGTCTTTTATTTTTAAATGTGCCTTTTTTAGGCAATAATCTCTATCATTTTTAGAATGTAACTTAAAACATTATTTTTGATATTTTATTGTATTTTTGCTCCTGTATTTTGGACTGAATTCTGACTTAAGTATTTGTCTGCAACTTAAGTTTAGTTTTGATATTTTTAAGCATTTATGGCTACAGTTTTTCCATAGCTGTAAGACTGTTGAATATTTGAGATCTTATTTTTGACCTTATGGAACATAGAAGCGATGTAGAGAAATAAAACTTGCAGAATTAGACAAACTGATGTTGCTTGAAATTATTGCAACAATGGAAAGACTTACAAGTATACCTTGATATTCAGATGAATTGTGATACGTTTATCAATTAATTTTTGTTTCATTCTGGAGTTAACCATTTTTTGGGATTACACTAGTTATGACAAAACAAGCTTCTGATTTTTCCCTGGAGCACCATACAGTTTTGTAGGGCTCTTAGGAAGGGTTCGGGTGTCAGTTTATCAGATCTGAAACTATCATCTGCCAGCAATGGCCTTCTGCATTCTATATGGGGAAAGCACGTCATTCTTGACATAAAATAAGAAAAGAACACAGAGCTGACACCAGAAATTTCAGTTTTAAGATGGCACAGTTCAGGCCTGCAGTCTTCCATTCTGGAGCTGTTCAAAGACTGTGATGTGAAATGGATGAACTTGGTCATCTCAAAAGGTTCAATTCTATTTCCCGTGGCTTGAACAGCAACATTTTTTTTAAATCACACTATATGTGTTAATTATTAACTCAACAGAGCAATGGTGTTTGTTTGATGACCCAGCAACGATTTTTGAATCCCTACTGCCAATAAGAAAATTATCACTGTACCTACTTCCTCCATTTCTCTCCCCTGTGATGTCATTGTTTACAATTCTCACAGATGCACAAAATGCAGCTCTAAGACAAGGTAACACTTCCTGTATCTAATGAAATGGACTCCAGGTCACAAAACATGTTGCCATTATAAATTTGTTAACCCATAAGCTACCGAAACACTTCTTGCACTATTTGCTGCAAAAGTGTCCACCCTCACATGTCAACCCTTCTAGAAGAAAAAGTTGCTGGCCTCCACAGTGTCCTTAAAGGTTACACATTTGATATTTTATATGGGGGCTTCCTTTTAGATCTATCTAGAATTTGATTTATGAAAGATAAGGAAAACTAGAAAAAAAAGTTATTGCAACAACAGAGGAGTTTTTTGACTGGAAACTCAATTTTCCACATTATGTTTTGCAACCGTGTATCAATTAAAGACAAAATCCAGCCAATAAATCAATTAAAGACAAAATCCAGCCAATAAATTCCACAGTAGCTCATGAAATACTATTAAGAGAGACTGGAGAGCATATAATATGATGCCACAACACTTAACAGAAGTGACAAATTACATTTTCATACTGAGGGACAAGTACATCCTGAAAACATTCACTTGTGGAAAGGAGTACAGTACCTTGTACAAAACTTCTAAGAATAAACCCAGCTTTGCCCTAACCCTGCCATTTTCCCTACTAAATATGGGGATAAATAAATAGCCAAAGATATTTCCATTCACACTAATTCAGTAGGAAATGCCTGCTTCCCAAACACCCTGATGGCTCCGAGAATGGCTTTTAGGGGGAGAACTGGGGCTTTTAAGGTTAGGTCGGTATTTGTTGTTGCTTTTTTTTCGTGTACGCCACTGTGGTCATTTGTAAAAGAGGTCGACGTCCGCGATACACAAACAACATCAAGACGAATAAAATCAAATGCTCTCGGAGCAGAATGTAAGGTTTGCAACAGAAGACTTAGGAGAACCAAGATACCCGCCTCCCCAGGAATTACGGGAGGCAATTAAGCAACGTTCCCGGCATCCGATCCCGTCATTACTATGGGATGGCTGAAATGTCAGTTACAATGCCAGGTCTGAGTTCGGTGCCCCCAGTGTAAGAATTACCGATGCACAACAGAGTCATGCCTTTCACCCGGGTATCCCGGGTCGTCGGGAAGGGCGCACGAAGCCCCACCGGCCTCTCCTCCTCCCAGCTCACCTCCTCGCTCGGGATCGCCGGGCACTTCTTCCGCAGCCGGCCCCAATTCAGCAGGTTGCCCGTCTGCAAATTGAGGGTGCCCGCTTGGGCCAGCAACATGCCGGCGCGGCCACTCTCGGTCCCCATGGGCGCTCCTACCCCGCGGCGCTCCGGGAAGGACTCTGCGCTCGTCCGGAAAGCGACGGAGAAGCAGGACCGCTGCAGCGGGCGAGGAAGGCTCCGGCGAAGGGGCGAGGGGGGCGATGACTAAGCGGGGGAAAAAGTGCTTCGTCACCGTCCCCGGTCACATGGCGCCGCAAACAAAAAGAGCAGGGAGGGGCGGCGGCGCTGGTGGGACAAGCCCCGGAGGGGGAGGTGGCGGGAGAAAGCGAGCGAGCGAGCGCGCGCCTGAGCCTTCCGCGCGGCAAGGACTGCGCGGCGGCGGAGAGGAACTCCTTTGATCTCCACCTCGCCAAACTCCCGGCGGAGAGAGAGAGAACAAGGTCCTCCCATCAGTGCGCATGCGTGGACAGCCGGCGCCTAAGCATGTGGACCGGTATCGCTCCCATTGCTTTCGGCTGCTCTCCGGGGTACGTTTTTGAGCAGCGCCCCCTGCCGGTTCTGTAAGACCCAACCGCTCACGCATAAACTCTCCCTTCCATCTTATGCGCTACTTCAAAAGCGAGCCTAATCTACGGTATGTCAGATATTTAATGTGTGGTTTACCACTGCCGCCTTTTCAGCGAGTTTCCATGGCCGAGGGGCGATTTGAACTGCGTCTCCTGGGCCCCACTTCGTCAGGCACCGCACTGGCTCCAGGGTTCAGCCCTCCAGATTTGGTTCAGAGTATTACACGCTCACCGAAGCGACCAACATGACTTTGACCCAACTCCGGGAGGCAGTGGAAGACAGGAGGGCCTGGCGTGCTCTGGTCCATGGGGTCACGAAGAGTCGGACACGACTAAACGACTAAACAACAACAATTACACTCTCATCCTATCTTCCCAGGCTGGCGAGGGATGATAGGTGTTGGAGTTCAATCATCTCTGTAGACGCCCCCCCCCCACGACTCCCAGCCCTGAAACACACCAAAAAGTAGCATATAATCTCCACTTTGTGCACCTCATACCTTTTGCCCCCTATAATAATGTAAATGCATGGGGGGGGGGAGTCATTGCTCTCTCCCCAACCTGTTTGCCCCACTGACCTACTGAGTACAATAGGGGCTTAACAGTGGGTTAGGCAATGTCCTGGTGGGGGGTGAGCAACTCTTGCAGAGCTGGGGGCCAATATTCTGGCCTCTCAGAGATTCTCTGGGGACCCCACACACGACCAAAAATGCAAAAAAATTAAAAAATTAAAAAAAGAGCAACTGGAAATGGTTAGAAGTTCATATCCAGGTTTGAAAAATTGGTATTTGGGGGTGGTAACGGTGCAGGGAGGCCATGCAGCCCATTAAAAATATGTCCTCTGCCTTGTCCAGCCCAAGTGGGCATCCAGTGCCACTGAGAACATTTATGTGTACTAATGATAATTCATCATCGTCTTAGAACTGCAGAGCTGGAAGGGACCCTATGGATCATTGAGTCCATGATAAATGATTTTAGACATAATTTTGAGCGTAACGAGTACTGTCTTCTAGCTACTTTTAATGGGATTTTCAGCATTTTTAGAGGCATTTTGCTGCAGCCTTTTTTTCCAATTGTATGCCATTTTCTTGACAATTTTCCAGAAAATCTTTAAAAAAATCTTAAGAATATATTAAAAGATAAAGGGATAAATAGGATAAGAGATTGGATGGAGAAGATGAAAGATAAAGGAAATATAAAAGAGATTTTGGGAGGAGAGGGGATTTCTTGGTTTAATATGATTCAAATAGAAAGGTGGACAAGGGAATGGAAAAGAAAGGAAGGGAAAAGTAGAAAAATGACAAAATTTGAAGAGATCATTGAAAAAAGATTGAAATCAGACGAAAAGACAGAAAGAAAGGGAACAGTAAGTCAAATATATAAACTATTAATTCAGGCCGAACAGGATACACAAGGATTAAAAGCACAGTGGTAACATGATTTCGATAAAGAAGCATTAGGAGAAGAATGGGATAAAATGTGGGACCAAAGAATTATGAAGAACATGTCTGTAAGGATAAAGGAAAACTGTTATAAGGTAATATGGAGGTGGTATTTAACGCCAGTAAAACTGAATATAATAAATAAAAATGTATCATCACTATGTTGGAGGTGTAAAAAAGAGAAGAGGATGTATTTACATATGTGGTGGCTATGTGAAGTAAGAAAGAAAGAATTGAAGCAAATTTTTAAAGAAATAAGGGAAATAACTGGATTAAATATTCAGATGTCCCCGTCAATGGCTTTATTGAACATGGTTAAGAAAGATCAATTGTTGAAAGAAAATAAGGATTTAATTGTAGTAATGGTTACGGCAGCAAGGTTAATCTTTGCAAGAAACTGGAAAAATGATAACCAACTAAATTTAGAGGAATGGTATAATTAATGATAAATTGACATGTGATGTGAAAATAAGAAGAGGCCTATCAAAAAATAATGATTTTAAGAAAATATGGAGTGTATTCTTGGAATATGTATTTCGGAGAGGGAAGGGGCATACGCTGAGGGAAGAAACAATGAATTTTTGGAGAGAAAATGGACTGAATGATTTTTTTTTAAAATATTGTTAATACAAGCCCTGAGGATGAAGGTGGCACTGGTGTTTTATGTATATGTAATTGTATTTTAGGTTTATGTTGTGTAGATTGGATGTTTGTTTAATAAAATAAATTTTTTTAAAAAATTTAAAAAGTTTTTTTTCCAGAAAAGTAATGATCAAAATAATGCATTCCCCTTCAAACACTGTAACAAGTGATGGCAATGAACTACTTTTCAAACACTGTAATGAGTAATGGGAACAAATTACTTTTTTTTTTAAAGGTAACTTCCCAAGCTCCAGGCTTCAGTGTCACATTATATTCATTTTTCTTAAAATAAATTTTCAAAGCTTTGGAGATAAATGGCTCATATTCATTGTTCTTGAAAGTAATTTTCTAAGCTCTGCTTTGTCAAGAGAGTGCTATGGTGCAACATAAAACTTATCAGTATGATGCAACTTTGAATGCAGTACATTCTGAGTGATGCATAAATTAATGCTATATATAAGGAGAAATGAACTCATGAAATTGTGAAAGGATTCCATGGATCCAAATCACTAATCTGAGGAGACTCTCTGCTGTATCTTTCTCTACATGGTTCCCTGCCCTGGCCCTGCCTTGTTCTAACCATCATTTTCTGGTCAGGGAAGGAAATCATGATAACACTCTTAGTTCAAAGACACAGCAACATTACATGCACTCAGAAAATGTTATGTAATGCAACTATGCATGAGTCACTGTTTTGGAACTGCCTCCTCTACCTTGTCTGAAGGTTACTCCAATTTTAATTCATTTTAAAAGATGCTTCAAATATCAGATAATGATGTTTAGACTGTTCACGTATGAGCTCCTACTGTATATGAACAAAAATAGGCAGATATGGAATCAATCATACGGAAAACACCATGCCATGGAACAGAAATATCGCTCCCTAGTTTGGTTTATTTTGTTTTTTACTTATTCAGAAGAGTTCTTTGTAACTCCAAACTGTTTACCTGCTTGATAAACACTAATTGGTCTGAAGCAAAGCATATTGCCTAATTAATACCTCTCTGTGGAGACCTACAGATGGGAGACAATACTAGATGAAAACAAATAATGGCTTGCCCCTATAAAATTACATTCTATTATTCACTACCATTGTTAAGTGCCATTGAGTTTAATGTGGCTTCCTCCGAATTAAGAGGGAACAGGAATGGTCTCTAAAGAAAGCATGAGATATACAAAAAAGGGGCCAATTATGTAACATTTGTACACAGTTAAAAAAAATACTAATTTATAAGTCAAATGTAGTTTATTTATATCACACTTGTAGACTAAGTAATCCTTCTTTTGTGTGTATTATAAGGAAAGAATGCCCTCCGGTGTTCGGAATTTGCTGCTGTGAGCATATATTTATCACTGTCTGCTGGTCTCCAATAATGGCTGATAGAAACTTGGCTGCATCCCAGAGGCCTGCAGCCAGACTGGAAAGGATGCTTGTAAAAAACCCAAAAGCCTCAGCACAGTCAGAGGCTTAGACACTGTTTCACTTGTACATCGAAATCATTTATTATTCAGTGCTAATGGCTGGTATTAAAAAAACACCACAAAATACCAAGTAGCATCCTGGTCGGCATGAGATGTGATTTTGCATAGGACAGTCATAGGCAAAATGTTATGTACACATGTGTGTGCAAGGACACTCTTTGGAAGCTACTGTCTGAATCAGCCCTGCTGATACGACACCAGTCTCTCTTCCTCCGACACTGATATGCTGGGGTGGCTGGGGTGAGACTTGAGATGCCAGCATTATTTTATTCTATTTCATTGATGTGTAGGCAGCTAAAGGTTTAAACAGAACAATGAAATCTCACCAGAGACAAGTATCGTGCAGTACCTTTAAGACTAATATATTTAATTTTTAAAAAAGCATCAGCTTACAAAAACACCAGTGTTTGTGGATTACAGTCTATGCCGGCATCTGAGCTAAAATGGCTTGTGATGGGTCAGGGGGAACATCTTCCCAAAATGTTGAAGGGAGCCCCCGGATTGGTCCATGATCCACCCCAGCATACGAGGAAATTGAATGCAATCTGGGAAAGTTCTTGCTAAAATAAAACAGTCTTAAAGATGGCACAAGATGGTTTGGTGTTTTGGTGGAACAGACTAACACAGCGACCTGTATGAAGATTTCATCCTGGACAACAGGGGTAAAACAGCAACCAGGACTAATAAATCTGTTCAAAAGGCCAAGAGCAGCAAAGTATGACAGAGGGAGCAGATACTCTGTCAAGCTAAAACAGATGCTATTTGAAGCTAGAAAGAACAGCACTGACTTCGCACGGCATGTAAAAAATAGCAACAAAGGTGCCAAGTGCATGTCCATGCAAAGTCTGAAAACCACCACCAGGAAGGTCACTTAGCGTATCTCAGAAATCAGGGCAGCTGATGTATACCCTGAAAGAGGCATGTAAATGCCATAATATTTATATATTTTTTTATTTTTTTATTAGATTTATATACCGCCCATCTAGAACGGGTCTACTCTGGGCGGTTATACCATGAGGTCACAGTCCTGTATTTAAGTGTCACGAGCTAAGGGGATATAATGAGGTGATCCCTCCTCATTGTAACTTTTGAGATATAACCACATATGTTAGAATTTAGCAATTATACAAATGTCTTAGAAATAGCCAATATATGCTCTGCAAAGCCCAATGTATTATAGGAAACAAAACCAGCCTGTACTAAGTGTAAATACACACATCACCTCTATAACAGAAGGTATCAGAAAACAATAAACTCAGGCATTTTCCTGGAGGGAAGTAATTTATCATGTTAGGAAGACAAGTAGATGCCCATGGAATGTTAATTTATTTCAGCCATATCCTGGGAAAGAAACTTCATAGTGATTTAAATTACTAATTTAAGGGCCTTGGTGTGTTTCCTATACAGCAGACCACACAATTCGGGTTATTCTTTACTGCTTGATTGCTGTGTACTTTCCTGAAACCTGTCAAAATGCGCCTCATGACAGAGTCTTAACGGAAAAGTCTCTACAATCAGACTTGGCAAAAGCCCCCCCTACAGGGCAAAACCTGACCTATCTCACAAGCATAAAACATTCTTTAATACATGTGCGATATTTTGTTTTTAAAATATTATTTTAATAGTGTATGCATGTGCACATTTTAAGGAATGGACTTTCTCCCTGTGAGCCACTTTGTGCCCAGCTCAGATGGAAAGAGTAAATAAGACGCAAAATAAAGGAGGAAAGTAGCTCCTGCCAGTGAGTTTATGGCCCAATAGTCTGGAACAGTACTGTCAGAGTAGTATTTTGATCATAAGTATTTCAGGAAAAAGAAAATGTGAAGCTGGTGTCTATGCAAACAGTGAATAGGTACTGTGTGGAGTGCCTATTGTTCGTGAATTGGTGTGCCCAGTTCACATAAGTCAGTTACCTACAGGGTGGACAAAAATTAGTGATTAAAAAAAAAAGACTTAAATTTTAAATCAAAATTTTAAACTTTTTTTGTTAATTTTTTTTCTAAAGGGAGACCTGTGTAATGATAAGTTTAATTTAAATGCATCACATCCAACATTCCCTCTAATTTTCAGCCCTGCTGGCCGGGCCTCCACCCCTCAGCTGTGCGACTCCGCCCCAACACGCGACTCTGCCCTCTGGGTGACCAGAACCAAAGGGGCTGGAAATACTTGCTGTGGGTGCGTGGAGGAGGAGGAGGAACACCGAGTGGAGAGGGATGCAGCGCTGCACACTGGCGCAGCCACACACTTTAGAGGGAACCTTGATCATATCTCAAAGATCTCATTATGGAATATGGGTTATACCTGCTAATTCTACGAGATATTCATATAATCTTTTCTAAAAAGTTTTATAAATAGGGCCCAACAGTTCTTGGATTAGTGTTTCAGTTTTATGAGATTCCATCAGATTCTGTATAGAGGAGTTCACTTCCTTTTTCTGGCTCCCCTAGTACTCAGCTGGTAGACACCATCAGAAAAAATTGGAGTTCTCAAGATCAGTTTGTATCTCCAGAGATTAACAGCTATGAAGAGAGGTGAGAAATAACAAACCTGATTGGCCTTATTTTCCATCTCTAACTGAAATTGTTCTTGGAGCTCTTTTTTCTCTTTCTCAATATTTTGGAAATTCTAAAAAGTCCTGTCAAAATCACCAGAATTGCTTTCAACCGTTTTCTTGCATGCAGTGGCAACTGGTGACTCCAGTTTCTGGCTGCTGTAAATTCACTCCAGGTTTTACTCTGCACTTAATGGAACCTATCCAAGGTGCTGAACCTTATCCCTAAAACAGGTTCAGCCCCTTGGATAATAAAGTGCCTATAAAGTGCAAATTAAAACCCAGAGTGGATCCACAGTACCCCTGAAACTGGAGTCATCAGCTTCCACTGCTTGAGTTATGTTCATTCCTTTAGAGCAGCAACCTTTGCTACAAATTTGTGTAGACAAAATTAAGCCATTACCTTTCTCTCTGAAGTGTGCACTTCCAGACACTGGAAATGTCAGTGAACAGACGATTATCAGAGGTGAAACCAACTTGGGCAAGGAGATTGTGAAATAAATATGTAGCAAGGTTATAGCAAACGGGGGGAGGGGGAGAGGCACAATTAAATTGGGTCCTTTCTCCTCAGAAAGACACACAATTTAATTGTGTGTGTGTGTGTGTGTGTGTGTGTGTGTGTTTGGATGATTAAATTGGTTTGAATGAAATTAGTGTGATTGATACAACTCAATTTGGTTTATATGGTTTAATCCACCCTATCATCTAGTAGAGAAGACAAGATATATGCCTGCTCCCCATCACATTAAGGCTGTTGCCCCATTGAGCAGATGCCTGTCCTGGGCTCCAGTGCTGTTGTATAATTCAAGATGGTAGGATTTCCAGAGGGACAGCCACATTCTGCTGTTGTAGAAAAAACAACAAAGGAACTTCTGGCTCTTCAAAGGTTAACATATTTATTGTGGCAAGTAAGCTTTTAATGGCCACAGTCCATTTTTTTTAATGAGTGTTGTCTTAGCATACAGGTATAAAACCTGTCCATCTATTTGGAGAAGGGATTCCAAAGAATAAGGTGAGAGAGAATTTTAAGAAAGAATGCCAACTAATTAGCCCCATTCACCCGCTCCATCTGTCTATTAATTAAATGTATAAGGAGAAATAGTACATTAGCCATTGTTTATTTCCTTCACCTTCTACATCACACATTCAATTAACACACAATTAGAATGTCTGAATACTGTAGGTCTATAATTACCTTGCCATTTATGAAACAATTGTTGGGTAATTAACAGACGTATCTTTGCACTGGTGACCTGAGTAATAGCTGTGGTGTATTTAAAAAGGCTTGTTCCTTCTCAGGCCACCGAAGGACATAACTCTCTGACAAATTCTTCTTCAATTGCTTCATATCAGAATCTTTCTCAGCTCCTTGAAATGTTGCCTAAGGACTCTCTACCAGACTTCCTT
Organism: Intellagama lesueurii; assembly: GCA_037013535.1. Lineage (NCBI taxonomy): Eukaryota > Metazoa > Chordata > Lepidosauria > Squamata > Agamidae > Intellagama > Intellagama lesueurii. The sequence continues at coordinate 147,893,275 of JBAJHW010000004.1, forward strand.
ATAAAGTTAAGCCCCTTGAAGTTATGAAATAATGCTTTGCAGTTATATAGCATTTACAGACCCAAAATCCACATCTCTCCCAGCTACTGTGAGGACTGCAGCTAAGTTCAGAGGACATAGGGAGCCCAGGGTGACGGTGGTGGCAGGGCAGATGATGCCATAGTTCCTGCTAATCAGCAGGCCCCAGGACTTCAATCTCCAAGTCTTGGCTCTTTTATGCTAAAGCTGAAATCCTGTAAGATAACTATAACTGTAGAAGATTGATGATGTTGCCAGCAGAGTGCAATTCTCAGTACTGTATTTTTCCGTTTATAAGACGCCCCCCACTTTTCTAACCCAAAAATTAAGAAAACTTAGCTTTGAGTATTCATCCTCTGGGCTCAGAATGCTCGGACATTAGGAATCCCTGTTGCATCTGAGCCTACAGGCTCCACCTCCAACAAGGTGTGTTCCAATTGGTTTGTTCAGCCTCAGCTGGCGTCAGTTCTATAAGGCTCGTGATTTGAGTCTCCTGACTGTAGGAAGCTAAGCCTCGTGATTGAAGGAAGCCTGTTTACAGAGGCAAGGTACAGGCTGTTTTGTTCTCTCCATGTTCTCAGCTTACTTCTGTGCGAAAGACGCCCCTCAATTTTTAGTGTAATGGTTTTAGGAAAAAGTAACATACACGGAAAAATACGGTAATTAAAAACTTCTTGCTTCTATTCTGCAGCTTTTCTGACTCCTGTGTAATCCTTTCATCACCCGCCTTGAGTCCTTTTGTGGAGAAAGGCAGAATAGAAATAAACAGACAGACAGACAGACAGACAGACAGACAGACAGACAGACAGACAGATAGATAGATAGATAGATAGATAGATAGATAGATAGATAGATAGCTGTGGGACAGACAGGGGACATCTTTAATTATCAAAAATTGCTGCCACCATCAAATGACTGCACAACAAGATTTCAGCCTGTGTTATATGTCATCACATTAATTCCAATTTATGGCAACCCTAGTAGGGTTTCTGAGGTGTGCGAGATATTTAAGGAGTAGTGTATACCAAGTAAAAGTTTCACTGGCCAAATGGTGATTAAGACTCAAATTTCCTACGTCCTAGCCCTACACTGCATCCACTACAATCATGACACAGACTTAGGCTACATGACTGCTCCCATAGTGCCAGAAGTGGCTATAAATACAAATCTGGCAGGCAGCAAGGTTTATAAATAATGTAAAGTTTATAAAGAAAGGTAACTAAAAGAAGCTAAAGGACATGGACTGTTTTCTGAAACAGACAATCCTTTTTGTAGCATAGTTCTGGAAATATACTCACTTGGAAACAGATTAATAAAAACAATATGAAAATGATTCCAGTGGCGAGGCTATGTCTGTAACAATTGATGATGAAAGAAGACTACCAAATGCATCATGCAACTCCAAACTAATGCATTCAAAACATAAATCGGGCAATATTGCTATTATCAGAACAAGGGACTCAAACCTAAGTCTCCTGAGCCTAGTCTGTCACTCTTTCTGTCTGGGTACCCAAACAGTATTTGACCAAACTCCGGGAGGCAGTGGAAGACAGGAGGGCCTGGCGTGCTCTGGTCCATGGGGTCACGAAGAGTTGGACACGACTTAATGACTAAACAACAACCCAAACAGTCTTTTGCTGTGAAAAAACAGCTTTCTATTGTTCAGGAGACAAAACACGTAATTTCGGTGCCAAAAGATGGTGGACATAATTTTTAGGATGCACTAAACTCTTCCTTGGGTTTTGCTATCACTTTGTACAGCTATCCCCCTCCCTCAAAACTGTTGAAGTTTCTGATGCCATGTAGGGACAGAGGATAGAGGAAGTCTGCTGTGCCATGAAGCTTAGGATAATGGGTGATCAGGGGTCAGCCTCTGACTCTCTTACCCCGTTGGGTTGCAGTGCCGACGTAATGGGATTGGGGACAATAATCATGCATCTCTTCTGAGCTCTTTGGAGGAAGTACAAGCATCAAAGTACAGTATGCCTTTTTATTTGACAATAATTGAGAAGACAACAGTAAGTAAGTAAGTAAGTAAGTTTTTGCTTGTGAAGTGCCGACATTTAGAAGAAAAATCGTGTGTAAAATGTTTTAAATAATACAGCAACAGTCTGGTGATAGATGTGTACACATGAACTGAAATGGTGGGGGGCACATTTAGCACAGGGGCGCGAGGATGACGGCATGCAGGTGGCATGCCTACAGGACACCCAATGTGGATGCAGTGGGTAGAGTGGAAGACTCGGAAGACGCGGGTTCAAATGTCTGCTTGCCCATGGAAAGTCACGCGGGGAAGGGGGAGTTGGCACTGGTAAAAACCACTCCTTAAATCTCTCACTTCCTTGAAGAGCCCGAGAAGGGTCGCTCTCGGTCGGTTCTGACTCGGCGACACACTGGACACGTGTTTACATGCAGGTATGCAAGGGGGACTAAGATACACCGGGCGGCCTCCCTGCCAGTAGCCCTTGCGCTTCGCCTGGCGGATCGCCTGCTGCCTTTGCCACGGAGCTGCCGATCCAGTCCGCGCATCTGGGCTGCCATCGCCGCCGCCGCCCCGCCCCAAGGGATGGAGGGAGCGCGACGGGCGGGGAGGCGCCTTGCCCGGACGCGAGTCTCCCCTTGCTATCCGCCCGCCCCCCGGCGCTTCTCAGCAGGGCATCCTCCGACGGGGGGGGGGGGCGCAGGGCTCCTCCTGATTGGCCGAAGGACCTGCCCAGGCCCCCAATGAAAGTGCAGCCGCGGCGCGGAGGGGAGGGGAGGGGAGGGAGAAGACGGAGGTGGCGGCTGCGCTGCTGCTGGTCGCATCCCCGCGCGGGCAGCTGGCGGCGAGTGAGCGGGCAGCACGATTGGCTGCAGAATGGGCAGCAGGATCACTTTCTTCGAGGTGGGTGCCCCCGCCGAGGAGAGGATGGCGTGATGGGGAGGGTGGGGGGGAGCAGGGTGTGGAGCTCCAGGAAGATAACTAGCAACGCTGGGGTGGGGTGGGGAGGGATTCCAGAGGAATCCAGGAAAGGGGGCCAGCTGACAGTGGATCCTTCCCCGGGGATGTCTGTTGAACCGAGAAAGAAGCGGGGGGCGGCGGGGGGCGGCGGGGGGGCAGCATGAGGACTCCTCTGCATTGGACCTAATGGGAATGCCCACTTGCAACCGAAGCCCTGCCTGTACTGTACCTCATTCGTCGTGATCCGTAGGGACTGACTTCCTAGCAAAGGTGTATAAGACTTCACCAACATCCACACTCGTCCCATGGCGGTAGGCTTTGCACATCCCTGACCAGCCTTTTGTCTGAAACGTACATTAGGGGCACCCGTTTCCTTCCTTCCTTCCTTCCTTCCTTCCTTCCTTCCTTCCTTCCTTCCTTCCTTCCTTTTTTCTTTTTTGAACCCAATCTTTGAATGGTGGCAGTGGTGCTTTTGTGGCCCACTTCCATGCTGTGCCTCTGAAACTAGTGCAGGAAGTGAGATATTCACATGGTGGTGGTTTTGTGGTGGAACCTTGGAACTCCCCTGCTTGCTTCATCCCTGCCCTGTCCCACAAATTCTGTGTTTTGCAAGACACCACAAAGATCCTCTTTTTGGCAATTTGCTGTGCCATGCTCAAAATGAAACAAACCGAACCTCCAGAGCTTAAACTGTTGTGCTTTATTTAGGTGAGTAGAAGACTCTGGACAGGGAACCAACCCAATATATATTGTAGTCAGACATGAGCAGAAACAAAATTTGGGGGTGATGAAAAATTTATAAACAAGGAGTGCTTTCAGCTCCTCTGCAATGTCTTCTTCAAATGTTGATGTTATAAAATTTGACAGGCTGGAGAAGAAGCGAAAAAGCTAATGGCTGGCTAGAGTAATGGCTCTTGTTTGTAGGGGAAACTGGCTTCCAGGAATGGAGGTTGTAGCTGCAGTTAAAAATAAAGGTGTCAAGTCCAGAACAAGGATCGGCACTATGTTTGCTGAGCCACTAGAAAGTAATAAGCAGGTGAGTTTTGGACTCTTGCACGAGCTCTCATCAGGCCGGGCACTGCTGAGCTTTATGAGTATTGGAGAGAAATGGAAAAATCAAAAAATTGTTCTATCTAGATGTTGGAGCTTTGAGATCTGTAAGTAAGCTCCTGTGTTAAAGTCCAAGATGCAAAGCTAAGAGATCATCAGTCTGGGGTGTATTAATACTATCAGGATGTAGAGCAAATGGTCTTTCTCAATTTTTGTATACAAAAGAGTGACAATCATTTAGTGAATCCTTTGTTGCCCTGGATTGAAGAAGAACATGGCTCCTCTTTTGGCTACTGCTAGTTTGAAATCTCTGTAGACACAGAAATGGAGCAGAATATTGAATATCCGGTTCATAAAATGCCTGGATACTTTCTTCAGAGTGGCTGCTTGATTCCCAAATGGTGCCATCTTTCTAGTAGCAATTGTTGGTGCTGAGACTTGGCCACATGTGTGACTTATGTATGTGTGTTGGACATATTTATGCTTTCATTTTGTTAAGTTCAATTTTTTGAGAGGAAGTGCTTGATTTTCTTCCACTTTTGAAAGCATAGGAGTTGTTTATAAGGGCAGATAAGGACACTGCTTCATCTCATGCTCAGGCTATACACAGCTTGAAATATTAGGAATATTTCTAATTCAGGGGTTGTGTGTGCTTTTTCTGCACTTCAGCTGAATTGTAAAAGGAATGAAGGGGGAATGTAAATCCCTGCCTGCTTCCATGTGTCCAACTTTTGCACCAACTTCAGTAGGCATCAGTCATCACTGTTTGAAATGTCAGTTTTCCAAGAAAAACTACGAGCACAAGAAGGGAGGTGTGATTGTATGCATCTCTTTTTTACTGACCACTCTAATCCCCTATTTTACATTAATGCAATGTGTTTAGGGACTTTATTTTACATAGTTTATTTTCTATTCATCCCACATCTTCATTCATTCCTTGTGACAGCCATGCACAGGTATACTGTGCATGGTTGTCACAAATATATGGAGGTATATTTAGGTGGGCTTCTGAACTGAGTTAAGTTTTCTATTGACACTGCTAGCCCACTAGCAGGTGCCCAAAGAGCCCTGAGAAAAGGGGGCAAATCAGAAATTAAATTCCTTTTCCCGTTCATCACCCAATCTCACCACTGTACTATTGCACACAGTAACTTTTATTCAACTGTTTTTGTACCAGCTGTTTTGCTTATTAGAAGTTCAGATGTTTGTGAACATTCTGTACCATCAGCGCTGCTTTGCATTTTTAAAAATATTTTATATTTAAAAAAATTGCATTTAAAAAAATGGCAAAATTGCTGCTTTCCTATCAGTCTGTTTACTCAGTGATTTGGCATTTTACACTTGCCTTCATTAATATGGTAACTGCCTCAAACAATGTCTGTACTCTATATAGGAAGGTGAATGGGTGATAATTGATAATAAGATGTTGATTTGCATGTTTTAAACTGAGATATTAGGCTGGCAATGAAATGTGTAGTCAAAACTATACCAGTTTCTTGAAAGATTCTGCAGCTAGGTACTGTAACAACTTCCAAGCTGCACAATTCACTCTGCATTTGAAAGTGAATGTAATCTTAATTAGACCATGGAGACTTAGAGTATTTTAGGGAAAATTCCAAATATACCCAATTTTGCAGCAAGAGAAGGCTCTTCTCTCCTTGCTTTATGATATATGGATGCAATATTTTTAAAATGTATTGGAAAATAATTTCCTGCCTATTTGCTGAATGATTCCCTGATGCAAATACAGTTTAAAGGCATATTGCATGTTTCTCCCTAGAGAACAGTGGCTGCTGGAAATAATGCTCATAACAAGCAGAAAAAGCAGCAGGGTTTTCTTTCCTCGAGTCAGATTCCAATTTTGGAGAAGTTGTTCAGGCCCATTCCAGTGGTGTACAGTGGTAAGGAGGCAAGACAGGGCTAAAGCAGAATGGGGTGGGACCAGGTGTAATTCTTACCAGTTGGGCTATATTCTTACCAGGTGTACCAAACATAGCTTAATTCTATCCTGGTCCGCTTAGGTGTAAGCCTGCATCCAACAGCTTTTCTGCCTGCAAAATGCAGCTCAGTTCCATGCCACTTCTCTTGTACAATGACCAGAGAACAATGAGCAAGAATTAGTTATTTTATAGTAATATAGTTATTTTAATCTTAAACTGTGCAAGTACACATTGTACTGAACAATTATATATATAATTATGTATACACACACACACACACACATATATATATATATACACACACACACGTATACAGTTTTATATATATAGAAAGAGAGACAAAGTGTGTATGTAAATAGATAATGATAACTAAACAGCACTTCAATCAAGTTTTTCTGGATCTGTTTGAGGGATGTACTTAGTCATTAAAATATATATGCATATATGAGTGACTTACAAACAGAAGTATTTAAGCAAAATGTTTCCGCTTCTGCATTCTTCGGTTCCTGTGATAAAATGGTGCTGTTTCTCAAATGGCAGTTATAGAACCAGTTATATACATATACAGAAACATATATTTATCTATCTATATATGCACAAGTCATGAACAACCTCCAATTCTTGCATGGAGATGGTAATAGAGGGAGGTGAGTCCACGCCCTGGCCCATGACTTGTGTTTTATTCAGGCTGATTGTTAGTCCAAAGTCTTGGCAGGCCTTGCTAAAACGATTCATAAGTTGTTGGAGGTCTCTCCCTAGATGTCGAGCTGGATAAACGCATTGGCAAAGCAGCTACCATGTTCTCTAGACTCACAAAGAGGGTATGGCTCAATAAGAAGCTGACGGCATATACCAAGATCCAGGTCTATAGAGCCTGTGTCATGAGCACACTCCTGTACTGCAGTGAGTCCTGGACCCCTTGTGCACGGCAGGAGAGGAAGCTGAACACGTTCCATATGCGCTGTCTCCGATGCATTTTTGGTATCACCTGGCAGGACAAAGTTCCAAATAGAGTAGTCCTAGAACGAGCTGGAATTTTTAGCATGTATACATTACTGAAACAGCGACGTCTACGTTGGCTTGGGCATGTCGTGAGAATGGCTGATGGTCGGATTCCAAAAGATCTCCTGTATGGAGAATTAGTGCAGGGAAATCGCCCCAGAGGGAGACCACAGCTGCGATACAAGGATATCTGCAAGCGGGATCTGAAGGCCTTAGGAATGGACCTCAACAGATAGGAAACCTTGACATCTGAGCGTTCAGCCTGGAGGCAGGCGGTGCATCACGGCCTCTCCCAATTTGAAGAGACACTTGTCCAGCAGGCCAAGGCAAAGAGGCAGTCCCGAAAGCAGCAAAATCAGGGAGCTGGACAGGGGACAGATTGTACTTGTCTTCAGTGTGGAAGGGATTGTCACTCTCGAATTGGCCTTCTCAGCCACACTAGACGCTGTTCCAAGTCCCCCATACAGAGCACGTTACCATAGTCTCTCGAGACTGAAGGATGCCTAATCATATGCACAAACATGCATTATGTATACACACACACACACACACATTTTGGACTAACACTGCATCCATAGATGTCTTCCCTCAGAGAAAACATGTTTGTTCAATACCATGAACAAAAACAGAGATGAGAAGAGGAGCAATTGTCTGCCCCTCTTCACAAAAAGCCACAACGAATTTAATTATTTTTGTGCATGTTTTTTAATGAACCCGATCTCAGACTATTTTATATGGGCCTATTATGGTGCCATTTCCATAACAAACCCAGGTTTGGCAACTGTAATTACTTCTAGCATTATCTAGGTTCAGCTTCATTTGGTTCACAGGTATGATCCCATTGTTCCCATAAGTGGCACTGATTAAAAACTCAAACCACAGGATGAGCTAAGTCTCAAAGATGTGGAGGGAGGAGGAAAGGATACAGCTAACCACGGCTTAGAGATTCGGTGAAACTGCAATAACCACATTACCAACAGGAAACAACATGAAACTGAATTGCAGAGTATACTTGAGGATATCTGAAGAAACCTGCTTACCTGTGTCTCTTACTTTCACAGGGGCTTGTAAGATTTGCTGGAGCTCATTGCAAGAGTGTGGAGTTGTGTTAGTTTCCCAGACCACAGAATTAAATACCCAAGCAGTGAGTAGTTGGTTTGGGTCCTTCTCTAGAACTGGAAGAGTGCGGTCACACTGTTTAACTAGGGCATGTAGTTCGACATAAAGTTCTGTTGTGTTCCATGACCAGCTCTCTCAAGAACAGGGCTGCCAACCTAATGCCAAATTAAACTTGCTCATTTTTAAGGTGCCAGCAGAACTTTTTATTCTCAATGACCAACACAGCTGCTCCCTCTTGAATTTTTTGTCCTGTGAGATAGCAGGAGAGAGAGAGAGAGAGAGAGAGAGAGAGAGAGAGAGAGAGAGAGACAATGTGCCAGAATAATCAGTGTTATTAATCCCAAGCATTGAGGAACCAAGGTGCTGCTGGTGGGATTTGCAGGTCGTACACATGAATAAAAATTTAGTTTGTGCATACATTTCCACCGTACTCCCATATCTGGCAGAAAGAAATAGATTAAATAGATTTAAGTGAATGAAGCGAAAGGACACAAGTGAATCCTCCCCCCCCCCCCCCGAAACTGCTTTCTACAGTGATGTGCAGGAAATGTACTAGATTGAAAAACGGGTGAATAAAAGCAAGGTGAAAATGATTCCCACAAAGAGACCATGTTTGCAGCACTTGATGGTGAAGAAAACCTGCCAAATGTATTATGCAACAATATTGCTGTTTTTGTGGCCACATTCAGAAAGAGGTTTACAAAGAACAAGGTATGACAGTCTTTCATGTTTTGCTAAAGGTTTAGGTTTGCAGCCTGAAAACATATAGCTTTGGAAAAATATTTTTTTCCCCTAGTGTCCAAAAGAAATGCAGACACTACCAATTTCAGTGCCAGAGCATAAATCTCCTTAATTTAGTTGCAAATTTAAGACTTTGATCATGAGAGGAAAGACACTGAAAGATGAGATCCTGTAAAGATCATCTATGGGAGACGGTCCATTTTACGAGCTTGTCTACCCCTCTGCAGTGATGCTTGTGTCCCTGGCCCAGCTCATGAATGTATGAAAAGGAAATATCAACATGAGTTTTCCCTGGAGCCTTATAGTACATCTTTGGGATTTCGGTACTAAACGTGAGTATGAACTATACTCAAAACCACACCCATGAACATTGCTTGATCCTGTAGCCATGCTTTGTGATCTTAGTTGGATCCTATGGCCAAGCAGTATGGAACAGCAAGGGGAGGCAAGCTCTTAGGGTTTGAGAGACAAATTTTCTGACCCAACACTCTGTGCCAAATAATTTTTAAAAAATTCAGTTTAAAAAAAAGGGGGGGTAAAGAGCACTCCAAAAGCTTCAGCAGGGTATTCAGTTTGCCATATTTCTGTGACTTTTTTGGGCGTGGAGGGCTGCAGGCTGCCCACTTTTTGGCCTATTATTTTTATACACAGCTGGTGTCATCTGTTTGTTTTGTTTTTGTAATGCTTGCTTAACAAATTGTTATCGTGTAGGATTTTATTATGTATGTAAAATCTCCAAACAGCCAGAAGGTTCTATTTTGCTACTTTACTATTTGCAGTATTTTAAATGCTGCAAGTAGTAAAGTAGCAGAGTAGATTAAATATACAACTTTCTGTTAATAATCAGACTTAGCCTTCCTTGTAACTGCTTGTAGTTATTTTTCAATAGCATGGAATTTATAATACTCCTATAAAAAGATATTCTGGAAAATGAAATCTTAAAATTAGGAAGAATTTTAGTAAGTGGAGTGACGGGAAAATTTTAAACGTATGGGCATATACGTTAAAGTAAATTGGACTTTTGGATGCTTTCCATGTACATAATTGTACAGCTGAGAGAGAGAGAGAGAGAGACTTAATTAGCCAACTAAATATTACTACATCTCATGCATCAACAACTTGTCAGACACTGAGAACCATCTGGAATTTTATCATTGCTGCAATTATGGATTATTATTATTTTACGGATGAGTTATTATGATATTTAATAAGAAAAAGTGAGCTATGAAGGAGAGCCTCAGTTGAAAATTCATTCTAATATTAGGGAATGTTAAATGAGAGTCACATTTTTCTCAACTCCACTTCCTCTGCCCAGATTGAAACGTCTGCAGCCCCATGAGCTTAACAAATGAGTGTGAAAAACATTTTAAAAAATGGAAAAAGTGTCTTTGTGAGGCTTTTCACTCTAAGATAAAATATAACAGTAAATACAATTTTCCGGAACTCCCCCAAATATCTGATTTATTGAAATATCTAAGAAACGAGGTTTATCCTCTAATTCTTGGCCCCCCTACACCTTTTTAAAGTAAGAATTGTTTTTTTAAATCACAAGTGGACGTCTGGCATTTTCTGGTTTTGTGTGTGTGTGTGTGTGTGTGTGTGTGTGTGTGTGTGTGTGTGAGAGAGAGAGAGAGAGAGAGAGAGAGAGAGAGAGAGGTGGATTGCAGGGGATGACATTGATCTTCAGACTGCCCAACATTGTCAATCCCAGAAATACAGGCAAACAGCGGGCCTGTCCACACTGGAAAATCTGATGTGATTCAGACCTCACTTTAAAAAGTTCTTATCTTAAGTGTGGTCTGTTTTAATTCTCATTTGTGTGTAGCCAGTGGAGATAACATGGTCCCCTTCCCTTCCTTTTCTAACGGCTGTCATTTAGAGGGCTGAGATGACATTCCTTTTTTTGATATTTTTTTTAAAAAAATAAAGTAAGTGGCATATCAAAATGGCAATACATGAGCCTAGCATGGTATTAGAATTTTGCAGCATCGGATAGAAAAATATTTAAAAAGAAGAAGACAAAAATAGAGGAGGGGGTTTCTCCACCCTTTTAATGTTGCAGCCCACCTAATAAGTCACAGGGTCGTCACTGCAGTTAACACCGCCCATAGTTCTATTTTAGAGCGAGCTAACCATCCACACAAGCTAAACAAAGAGCTAATTAGGATTGCTCTGAATTGTGCCAAAAAGTGTGCATGCCCTACCACAGTGTGAGAAAGGTGCACAACAGGTCTTAAAGGGGAAGGATGGATAATTTTAACTACCCTGTTTCCCTGAAAATAATCCCTAGTATGATTTTTCAGGATGCTTAAAATATAAGCCCTACCCCCAAAATAAGCCCTAGTTAAGCGAAGCCCGCCTTCCACCATTGTGCAGCAACCAGAAGAAGATGGCATGACTGTATTTGAATAAACGTAGATTGTACATGAAAAAAATAAAGCATCCCCTGAAAATAAGCCCTAATGCGTTTTTTGGAGCAAAAATTAATATAAGACCCTGTCTTATTTTCGGGGAAACATGGTGGAAACACATATGAATGCTATCATTTGGCTCAATCCAAACCATGCCAGCAGCAATCCATATATTGATCTGTATTCCAATCTGGACAGGCTAATTAAGAATCAAACCAGAATACAAACGTTCCTGCAGAATCTTACATTTTCTCACTCTCTCCATTAGAACTGCTAAAGAAAAACTTGAGGCCTCACTCCTTTCAAGACCTTCTTGACATATGAGCTTTTTCAGAGTTGGGTCACAGCACAGTCACAAAAACAGTCCCATAATTATAAACCTCATAATTCTATTGCTTGTAAAAATGACATATGTTAAGCTAATAACATGAAACTTGGCATTCATGATATATTTGTTGACAACTACAAATGTGCCAAATTTCAGAATGCTCCAAGTAAACACTGGCAGAGTTATCACTATAGCTACTTAAATGTGCAAAAAATTGAGACATGGATTCATTTGTTTTCCCTTGTTGAACAACTGTATGATACATTTCTGTCAAATTCTGATGAAAACTATTGCTGTACCTAATACAGACTTGTTGAGGGTGTGTCTGTGCTTTTGATGGGTTTGGGAAAATTCTGAACAACAATTCAGAGGTTATTAACATTTTTATTCCCCTTTAACTCTTGTGGGATAAAGTGCTGGCACAGTTATGTCATGTAGATACAGCTCTTATTCTAAAGTGAGAATCTTACTATGATATGGCCACCCCTGGACTGAGAATTGAAAGTCAATGAATGGCTATAGTGTTTATTTTAATTATTAGGAATAGGTGGTATTTTCTGTTGCAGAATTTTGAATTTTTGTTACATTCCTTTAGCTGCCAAGCAGAAGTGCAGGGATTCACAGAGCAGAACAGCTTCAAGTTCTCGAGATTAATCTACTCATTTTCTCATTAACTGGCACTTACAGTTTCAATAACTCACTTAGACATTAGTAGAAGGAAGAAAAGAAGGTTTCATTACTTACAGTTGAACAGATCAAACAGCAGACTAACAAGACATGATTGCTTTGAGCAATAGGCCTCAACAGAGAGGGGGATAAAGACACTGAACAGAGAGTCAGGGCTCTCTTTGAATACAGAGGCAGGGAAGGAATGATTGATTATTGCTGAATAGCTTGACAGTCACCCTGGCCCAGAAAGGTTCTTGCCAGCTAAACCTACTAAAGGCAGCATGCAAGGGTTAAGTAACTCCCAACATTTTCAACCATAGCAGCCTATTATGAGGGGTTTATATCTACCAAACTTCCATTGAATACATTTGGGAATTTGGGTCAGTACCCTTTTGCCCTGTTTCCCTGAAAATAAGACCTAACCTGAAAATAAGCCCTAGTATGATTTTTCAGGATGCTCGTAATATAAGCCCTACTCCAAAAATAAGCCCTAGTTAAGTGAATCCCCGCCCTCCACCATTGTGCAGCATTGTGCAGCAACCAGAAGAAGATGACAGGACTGTATTTGGATACATGTAGATTGTTGTACATGAAAAAAATAAAACATCCCCTGAAAATAAACCCTACTGCGTTTTTTGGAGCAAAAATTAATATAAGACCCTGTCTTATTTTCGGGGAAACATGGTACATTTCAGTTTTTTTTAAAGGAAACTTTTTAAAAAAATACCACGCAAGTTGCTGTTCACATCCCTAGTATCTAAAATACAATAATAATGCTGTAACAGTTTCATGGCAGCCAAAATCAAACGTTGGAGGCAAAACCTACATGCTTCTTTAGAGAGATTTGCTTCAACTGAAAATAGGTCCCCCTAGTGCATGTTCATTTAAAAAAACAACAACCCCCATTTGTTATAGTGTAAATGAACAAAGTGTACTCTTACATTCTGAATAATTTATCCTTCCTCAGCTCTGCTAACATGTTTGTTTTTTGCTGAGTTATTTGAAAAACCATTTGCTGCCATTAGTAGGTTAGAGTCTGTGGAGAAATTGCAATTTAAGTATTGACATCTGTGCTGAGTCATGTAGTTTCTGGAAGAAATAACACTTTTTTTTCTTTTTTGCAGAAGGTGAGATCAGACTGTATTTTCTAAAACAACGGCTTTCAAAATGATGACACAGGCAAATTTCTTATATTCTTATAAGATTACAGTATGATCCTCTCCTTCAGTTCTGTGCATGAGATAAGACAGGACAGCTTGCAGCTGCACTTCCTGTGTCAAAAAAGTATTCCATTCTTCAAAAAAAAAACCCTCCGGTTTATGAATGTGGGATATTCTGCTTCTGTACCCACAATTCAAAAAGCCAGGAAATGGCCCAATATTGCTGCACAGTATCATGCCCGCGTTGTCAGCAGGAAAAAGGATGCCAAGCGTTTTACATAGCAAAGGGCAACCTGAAGGTTGACAACACCCATGGTGGCAGTCAAGATGGTCTACGACAGGATGCCCTCTTGTGCTTGCTACTGTTCACAAAATGACACCACGCAAGGGATAATCACAGAAGCTGACTCCTTTTTTCATCAGTTAACTACTTCTCACCCAAACACAAAGCAACAGTCAGGGCTATTTTTCAACAAGTATGAATGGCAGTGAGCAGAAGAGGATAGGGTGGGGGAGGCTCCCTTCTCCTCCTCCATGGAGCAGTGACTTCCTCTCACTTTTCTGTCCCCCTGAAAGACCATGAGGTGCAGCAGTGAATGTGTGACAGAGTAAGAATGTGTGTGTGAGTGCACAATTCACGCAACTGCACAATTAAAGGGCTTTGTCTCTGAACATCCCTTGGGCAGTCTACTGCAACTGAGGCAAATCCTGTTTTATCCAAAGTACCTGAAATCCGTTTTCATCACTCCATTCTCTGATTAGGATCCATCCTGAACATGGTTGGATAGCTTCCTAAGAAAGGAGGGCAGGAAGGAAGGTACTTCATTGTGATTTCATGGACGTTGAGGCCCAGTGGAACAGAATACTAAATACAGTGCTGGGGGTGTTCTCTGGACTGCAAAGCATATTAAGCTTCTTTGGCTAAGCTCTTTAAAACCCATATTCTTTAAGATTTTTTACTCATAAGGCAAACTTTAGTTGGGGGCATTTTCATGCTCTATATTTGTAAAGCAAATCACTGTGCAAGAATTAGCCCCAAAGCAATAGCAAGGCAGTTTAAGGATAGCTTCCCTGAATATCTTCCACTCTTTTTAATGGTGGGCTCTGTGCTCTTAGCAGGATGCAAAATATTCCATCAACAGGGGCCTGAAGGGAAGCACTTCTGAGGATATAACAGCAGATCATTGAAACCCACCGGGAGTCATTTTGAGATCAGGAGTAGGTTGTACAGTATGAAGAAAAATTGGTTTGTTTTACATTTAATTCTCCTGTGGCATTGTTGTTTAACATTTGAGGTATATGATGTAGCTTGACCAGGGAAAATCCAGTCTGGGACTAGTACGGGTGGACTACTTCTGATGCTACATTTTACAGGCTTGAGACAACTTCTGCTTTCTATAGAACTACAAAGAAGCCATCTGTGGAATTTATTCATAAATATATCTGACACATTCTACATTATTTAGAAAGTACATCTTTCATGCCTTATGCTCACCCATTGAGATGCAGAGAAGAACATTGCTGTATAACCAGCATTCAAATAAGTTTCCACTGCCAGCCTGTTATGTTTCTCTCCGTGGAATGGGGATTGGAGGGGTAGAACACCATCTAGTATGTTTTTTGGGCAGGGCCTGGATTGTTTTGCAGTTTCTTTTGAGTGTCATCCCCCACATTTGCCAGGCACCACAAGACTCTTCTTTTGTCATCCTGTTCTCCTTTTACCACCATCTGCTGCTGAAAGAGTACCACTTACATCTTTTAATTCTTTTTTTAATTAAGTTTTTTAATTTATCTGCTTTTATTTAAAAAGAATGTGTTTTATGTATTTTATGTACCATTTTTGGTGGAAGAGAATTTGAAAACAAAGTTAAAACTATTTTATTTTATTTTGTACCTTTCTCTCAGGACTGGAGCCCAAAGTGGCTTATGATACAGTTTTTTTTTTTAAAAACGTGTTGCTAAAACAGAATAAATAAAAATATTAAAATATAATTTAACTCATGATATTAAAATACCATTAAAATTAAAGCCTTTTACAACATCTCAGCAAATGTATATTTAGTCAGTTAAAATTCCAAGAAATTCAGCCTACCCAGTGTTGAACCCCTTGCCATTAGGCTGTCAGCTGCCAAAGGCCTGCCTGAATAAGAAAGTCTTAGCTTACCAATGGAAGGACAAGAAAGACTTTCCCTTAGCAGGGAGTTCCAAAGCCTACCCCCCCCCCCCCCCGCTGATCTCAACACCCACGCAGGCTTATGTTGAAGGATATGGTTTTTTGGATTGTGTAAATTCAGGCTGTATAGGGAGGACTTTGTAGACAAAGAAAAACACTTGGAATTGGCTCAGAAATGGACCAGTGGCCAGCAGAACTGTTCTACCCTGTTTCCCCGAAAATAAGACCTAACCTGAAAATAAGCCCTAGTATGATTTTTCAGGATGCTCGTAATATAAGCCCTACCCCAAAAATAAGCCCCAGTTAAGTGAAACCCCGCCCTCCACCCTTGTGCAGCAACCAGAAGATGACATGACTGTATTTGAATAAATGTTGATGGTTGTACATGAAAAAAATAAAACATCCCCTGAAAATAAGCCCTAATGCGTTTTTGGAGCAAAAATTAATATAAGACCCTGTCTTATTTTCAGGGAAACACGGTAAAAAGGGAGTGATGTGTTTCCTGTTAGTGAGCCCCGTCAGCAGTCTGGCTGCAGTGTTTTGAACCAGCTGAAATTTCCTAACAGTCTTCAAAGGCAGATTCGTAGAGAGTACATTACACTAATTCAAGTGGAATGTAACTATGGCATGTGTCACCATAGCCAATTGAAGCATGTCATAGAACTGGCACATGTGATACACTAGCTTTAACTGTGCAAAAGCGCTCCTGGCCATACAAATACCTGGGTATCCAGGTTCAGAGCCGAGTGCAGGAGCACTCCCAAGCCGTGAACCTGAGTTTTCAAATAAAGTATACACCTACTCAGTACTCCCTGAATCCCTGCCCCCTGATCTGCCTTTCTGACTGCACTTTAGATGTGGTGCCATTTTAATGTGTCTGGACATAACATTTAAGTAGTGATGGTACTGGCAGGTTGTAAGGCTAGGAGGAGGTACGGGTGTGTGTGTGTCTTTGCCTGAATGTAGGGGTGCCTCATCCCACCACTATTGAACGAGGCACTTCTCTCTTCAGAGCATGAACTGCGATTGGGAAGAAGAGGGGGCAGTAGAGACCAGAAGAGGACAACAGTGATGGGGCAGGTGATCCATTTTTTTCTTAAGGAGGGGACGTTGCATAATGCTTCCAGGCAAGCATCTGTTTGTATCACCTCCCGTCCTGCCGCTTGGCAACAGAGAACAGCAAAAAAAGGAGTTTTCTGGTGTGGGTTATTGCAGACTCTGGCAGTATGATTTTCATCCGAAAATAGACATATGCAAATAAATGTTTGGAAAGATTAATTTGAATACTAGTCAGTAGTCAGATGCCTGGGGCATGAGGAGAAACTGTGCACCAGCCCTAATTTAAGGAAATGGAGCCCACTTAATGCAAATAGCAGCACAGGCAGAATTAGTTTCTTTCACACAGTTCTCACTCTTGCCTGCTTGTTCTTTCCCTGTAAAGTAAGCATTTTTCTTATGAGCGATTTAAAAAAAAATCAATATGGTGTTTATTTGTAGGTATCAAGCAGAACAGTCTAGGAGCAAGAAAAAGCTGTTTGACTGAAGCCATAAATGTAAAGATGTAGTAATTGGGCTCCAGGGTATTCCTGTGGTTGCTCTTATATCCTTTAAAAATTGAATAATCTACAAGCATTCAATAGATTTACCTATCTATTTCAAAGTTTTTGTTCTGAAATTTATATCCTGCCTGTGATGATGTCTATTCCAGGTGCATGGTTTGATTTACTAGCAGTTCATTGCGAAACAGGTTCATGCAGTACAGCTCACTGAAGTTGGGTTCCTGACTGCATCGCTAGAGGTTGTAATTTTGATCCCTACCTGTGCCTCCCCAGTGAAGTCCCAACCTGTGTAGCCTTGGGCAACGTGCACAATACCAGGGCACCCCAAGAAGAAGGGAAGGGTAAACTACTTCTTGTTTGATCATAGGAGGTTCTTCCATTTTTTAAAAAGTTACCACAGGAGATGGGGCAATGTGTGACAAAAGTTTAATATCTCTTAATGGAGTCACATGAACAACAACTTATGTGGGTCCAACGGAACCTTCAACAACGGACATTTCAGTCCATAAATCCTTGAACTCAGGCACCGGTAACGGGTCCTTCAACGTGGGGACATTCCAAATTTCTCCCGATTGGTAGATCTCCATAGTGGTTGACTCCTCACTGTGCAAATAGTCCCACAACAAGGGTGTCGAGCCCAGTTGCCCTCAGGTGGTATTGAACGAGTTGGGATCAGATCTGGGCGTACCACCTTCTTCCAAGGACCTTTCCCTCTTGGGTAGATGTACACGGTCCATTCCAGAGGTTCAACCTCACCTAATTGCACTTCTGCTCCCATACCTTCTTTCGCTTTTGGGTTCCGTCTCCCCGGCTTGCCCTCTGCATTTAGCTTTATGGGAAAGGAAAATACTGAAGGCCCCTCGGCACTTCGTGGAGGCAGCATCCCCGACACCTTCTCTCCCAGGTCTGGTTCTTTCCACTCTGATAATCCCCAACTTTCTTTTCTTTTATATCTCCCTGACAATCTAGCTCCTTCTCCTCTTCTGTTGTCAAGAAGCCCTCCACTATTGGCTGCTCCTTTTCCGCCTCCACATTCCTGCTCTGTTTTCCTCTAAACTTCCCATCTTCTCATTCTCAGTCATAGCTTGGACCATTGGGTAATAAAGTGAAGACCATGCTGGTTTGAATAAAAAGGCACGTGGTAATTTATATGTACAGATGCAAAATTGGAAAAAAAAATAAAAAAATTAAATAGAATTGCAATGTATTTTGCCTGAGGGGGCAAAATGTTTAAATCAGACTCTGTTTAATATAAAGGACAGCTTCAAAAAAATAGCTATTCTTCAGCAGCTCTTAAGACAGTGAACTGTCTTCTATAAAATCAGACACATGGCCACCCTATTAATACCATCTGTAATACACTAAGCCACAACATGGCCTACTTGTCTTTATCTATGTGCTGAATGCAATTTTAAGAAAGTAAATATTCTCACTCTTGATTACTGATGGGTTCTTTGTCCGTCTGTTTGGGTGAACTAAATCCAAGTCATTTACCTTTTGTCTATTTTCCTGTGATAACTGTAGTCAGCATTTATAGTCAACGTCCCAACTCGCTTCAACTCCCAACCTGGCATAGACATCTGCCATGAATTTTTGAGACTCTTATTTACAGTTTTTCTGCGCTATCCAAAAAATATTGGTTTATAAGCATGAAGAAATGTATTTTGTCCATGAAAGCTCGCTGTTTCTTCAGTCTGCTGGCTGGATAGCTCAGTGGTTTAGGAGGTTGTGAGTTCAGTTCCCCACTATGTGTCCTGTGAGTAGAGCCAGCCTGTGTGGCCTTGGGCAAGCTGCACAGTCCCAGGACGCCCTCAGAAGAAGGGGATGGTAAATCACTTCTAAGTATTCTCTAAGTATTCTCTGTCAAAGAAAAAAACTTCTCATTCTTCTGGCAGGGAAAACCATTGAATGAGACCAGGGAATATGGTGTTGGCTTTGCAGTCAGAAATACTCTGCTGAGATCCATTGTTCCACCTACTGTGGGGAGTGGAAGAATCCTGTCTCTGCAGCTCCACTCATTAGCGGGACCAATCACCCTCATTAGTGCATATGCACCAACACTGTCGTCCACAACAGAAGTCGAAGACAAATTCTACGACGATCTGGCAGCTACTATCAGAAAAATCCCGGAGAGAACCACTGTTCATTCTTGGAGACTTTAACGCTAGAGTTGGTGCTGATCACAATTCTTGGCCCACTTGTCTAGGCCGTTTTGGCATTGGGAAGATGAACGAAAATGGCCAACGCTTGCTGGAGTTTTGCTGTTATTATGGTCTTTTTGTCAGCAACACGTTCTTTAATACGAAGCTTCAACACAGAGTTTCCTGGAGACATCCAAGATCGAAGCATTGGCATCAGCTCGATTTGATCCTCACTAGACGTTCTAGCCTTCCTAGTATTACGATCACACGCAGTTACCAGAGTGCTGATTGCGATACTGATCACTCCCTGGTATGTAGTAGAGTAAAACTGCGAACAAAGAGATTGTATCACACGAAAAAGGAAGGAAGACCATGTATTGACATCAGCAAGACTCGTGATCAAAGAAAAGTGGAGGAATTTGCCCAAGCGCTTGAGGAAACCCTTCGAGGCCCGGCTGATGCAAATGCACCTGAACAATGGGAACATTTCAAGAACGTTGTTTATAACACCGCCTTGTCCACATTTGGCAAGAAGACCAAAAAGACGGCAGACTGGTTCGAAGCCCATTCGGAGGAGTTGATGCCAGCCATCGAGGATAAGAGGAGAGCTCTAGCAGCATACAAAGCCTGTCCTAGTGAGTACAACTTGCAGGCTCTTCGAGCTGCTCGTAGCAAAGTCCAACAGGCTGCCAGGAGATGTTCCAACGATTATTGGCTTCAGCTCTCCTCTCAGATACAGATAGCAGCGGACACAGGTAACATCAAGGGAATGTATGACGGTATCAAGCAGGCTTTAGGTCCAATACAGAAGAAATCTACTCCCTTGAAGTCTGCTACAGGTGTGATCATCCAGGACCGAGCACAGCAGCTGGAACGCTGGGTGCAGCACTACTCTGAGCTATATTCCAGAGAGAATGTAGTAACCGAAGAGGCGTTAAATAACATTGAGTGCCTGCCTGTCTTGGAAGAGTTGGACAGCGAACCAACTTTAGCAGAAATAAAAGTGGCCTTGGATTCCCTCACCTCCGGCAAGGCACCTGGGAAGGATAACATCCCTGTTGAAGTGCTGAAGTGCTGTAAAGAGATCATCACCACCAAGCTGTATGAAGTCTTTTGTCTTTGCTGGAGGGAAGGTGGAGTACCACAGGACCTGAAGGATGCAAACATCGTCACATTGTATAAGAACAAAGGAGACAGGGGCGACTGCAATAACTACCGTGGCATCTCTCTTAGCGTTGTAGGGAAGCTGCTTGCCCATGTTGTGCTGAAAAGACTCCAGGTGCTTGCAGACAGAGTCTATCCAGAATCACAGTGTGGATTTCGAGCTAATAGATCCACCACTGACATGGTATTCTCCCTCAGACAGTTGCAGGAGAAATGTAGGGAACAACGACAGCCACTCTTTGTGGCCTTCATAGATCTCACAAAGGCCTTTGATTTGGTTAGCAGGGACGGCCTTTTTAAAATACTTCCCAAGATTGAATGTCCACCTCGACTCCTTAACATCATCAGGTCCTTTCATGAGGAAATGAAGGGCACTGTAGTTTTTGATGGCTCAACATCAGATCCCTTTGACATCTGAAGCGGAGTGAAACAGGGCTGTGTCCTCGCGCCGACCCTGTTTGGGATCTTTTTTGCTGTCATGCTGAAGCACGCCTTTGGAACTGCAACAGAAGGTGTCTATCTCCGGACTAGATCAGATGAAAAGCTCTTTAATCTCTCTAGATTGAGAGCGAAGACCAAAGTCCAACTGAAATGCATGCGGGACTTCCTCTTCGCTGATGATGCAGCCATTGTTGCCCACTCTGCTGAAGACCTCCAACAACACATGAATCGTTTTAGCAAGGCCTGCCAAGACTTTGGACTAACAATCAGCCTGAAGAAAACACAAGTCATGGGCCAGGGTGTGGACTCACCTCCCTCTATTACCATCTCCACACAAGAATTGGAGGTTGTTCATGACTTTGTGTACCTTGGCTCAACGATCTCTGACACTCTCTCCCTAGATGTCGAGCTGGATAAACGCATTGGCAAAGCAGCTACCATGTTCTCTAGACTCACAAAGAGAGTATGGCTTAATAAGAAGCTGATGGCATATACCAAGATCCAGGTCTATAGAGCCTGTGTCCTGAGTACACTCCTGTGCTTCAGTGAGTCCTGGACCCTTTGTGCACAGCAGGAGAGGAAGCTGAACACGTTCCATATGCATTGTCTCCGACGCATTTTTGGTATCACCTGGCAGGACAAAGTTCCAAATAGAGTAGTCCTAGAACGAGCTGGAATTTTTAGCATGTATACATTACTGAAACAGTGACGTCTACGTTGGCTTGGGCATGTCATGAGAAAGGCTGATGGTCGGATTCCAAAAGATCTCCTGTATGGAGAATTAGTGCAGGGAAATTGCCCCAGAGGGAGACCACAGCTGCGATACAAGGAGATCTGAAGGCCTTAGGAATGGACCTCAACAGATGGGAAACCTTGACATCTGAGCGTTCAGCCTGGAGGCAGGCGGTGCATCATGGCCTCTCCCATTTTGAAGAGACACTTCTCCAGCAGGCCGAGGCAAAGAGGCAGTCCCGAAACCAGCAAAATCAGGGAGTTGGACAGGGGACAGATTGTATTTGTCTTCAGTGTGGAAGGGATTGTCACTCTCGAATTGGCTTTCTCAGCCAATTTGCTCCTCTACCTAAAGCAGGAAAATGTCTTGGATCATCTCTGTAGGAGATGTACTTTGCCACATGCTCAATAGACGTAAACACAAGTCCTGTATGGAGGACTTGGAACACTAGACGCTGTTCCAAGTCCTCCATACAGAGCACGTTACCGTAGTCTCTCGAGACTGAAGGATGCCTAATCAATCAAATCATTCTCTACCTAGAAAACTCTGAGAATTGACTTGACAGCACATGATGATGATGTTGATGATGAATAAAAGTATTGCCTATTTTTTTCATTTGTGTAATTTTGAGGACCTCACAGCCTTTCCCCAATTTTTTCTGTAGTTTCCTGGTTTCTATGAAAGGAAAAATACATCAGCTTTATACAGGCCTGAAGACTATTGAGTATGTGGCAAAGTACATCTCCTATAGAGATGATCCAAGACATTTTCCTGCTTTAGGTAGAGGAGCAAATTGTGTCCACCACCATCATTTGTCAGGGCGCATAGTTCCCAAAACCAGACAGGTTATTTTGGCACATAAGGATTTAAATCCCACAAGTACTTCTGCCCATCCCTGGCAATAAAAATACAATAATAACAAAGTATATATGTAAAAAAAAAGTGTAGCTTGCATAGTTTAATTGTAAACCACCCAGAGTGCTTTAAGCATTATGGAGCAGTGTATAGGGAATAGACTTTTAAAAAAAAAAACCTGTCCATTCATGACAATCAAATCTGCAGTTGAAGGTTGTGATGACTCTATTCTGGTTTTTGTGGGATGAGCCCTGAACACCAGGCCACATGAAATCAGACTGAAAGATTTATCCTTTTGCTGTCTTGTCTTAGGTGGAAATCCTTGACTGGAAGACAAAACAACAGCTATGCTTTTTGGAAAAGGTAAAGAATCATACCTTTATTGCCACATTTATATAGCATTTTTTGAATTCTCAGTGGGTTTTACATTTTCCCAGTGATTATTAAAACCATAGGCAGCTTATCACTGGAGTTGAGAGGCACCCACATGTTGAGTCCCAAGCTGCTCCTGTTTACAACATTCTCATAGAGTAATCCAGTATCATTATCCCCATACTGCAGATTAGGTAACCAACTAATTATTTCTTCTGTTTCCTAGCATTAAAAAAGAATGGGTGAACTTAAAAGCTTTTTTAAAAATGTCTGTGGTCTTAATCACAAGAATATTTTTTGATACCCAGGTTGAGCCTCATGCTACAATAAGTGATATCAGACTGATGTTCCATAAAATATGTAAGTATGTGCATTTCCAAAGATCGAGCCGGAATGTAGGTTAGTGCTGGGGAAGTTATATTTACATTATATGTGATTGCAGCGAGTATGGTAGAAATCCTGAGCGTCCTAGACTTTGTGCAGGTTCAAGTTCCAGTCGTTAATCTTAATTGAAGAAGAACTAAGCCAGGGCAAAATGCTCTCAGTTCATGTAACAGGGAAGCTCCTGCAAGCTGCTAGTGTTTGCTTCTTTGCATTCCAGACTATTGGAAAGTAGTAAAATTGAATGAATGACAGAAAGACTGATTAGCATGAATCAAGAGTCCGTAGAGGTTAAATTAGGAGATCTGAGCATTATACTATTAGGAGAGGAATTTTCTTCTAAATTGTTGTGGATTTTTTTTTAATCCTTACAGATCCTCAGTGGTATCCAGCAAGGCAGTCTATAAGGCTTGATCCCAGTAAGTTCATGTTGGTGACAGTAAATTGTTTAAATGCTATGTTACCTACCTCAAAGCTTTACAAGAAAATACAAAACGCCAATACTATATTGCCACATCATTAAAGTCCTGTTCACATTCATAAATAGGTGCAGAAACATTACCCTCAAACTCAAGGAACATGAAATACTCTTGTCAGTCAAGAGTAGGGTTGCCAGACGTCTGGCAAAAGGAGGACATGTCCTCCTTTTTAGCCTAATGTCCTCCATCCAGCAGGCAAAGATACCTTTAAAATGTCTGGCTTTTGTATATTTTATGTTATAATTTTGGGTGGGAGGGAGAGAGGTGGAAGGACCCCCCTCCCCCTGTCCTTCCCCGCCCCCCCATTACCTGCCGCCAGCACTGGAGCGCAGCCCTCGCTCCCTCCCACCGCCGCCGTGGCTGCTCGGCAATCTGCCATGCCTGCCCAGCCCACGTGGAGCCCAGAAAGGCAGTGCGAGCGGAGCGCCGCCCACCAAGCCAGGCAGAAGCAAGCAGTGCCCGAGCGCATAGATGGGAAGGCGAGTGCCCGGACTGTGTGTGTGTTCAAAGTCCCTTTCGGGGACTCCAACTCCCACACTCCCCAGTCTTGAACTTATGACCCTCGGAGAAGGGGAGGCTGCCTTGTTCAGCTTTGCCCGGCGCTGCTTTCCCCCTGCCTGCGCCGGAGCCTTATTTGGGCATCCAGATTAGCAAGGTTGCCTCTGAGCCTCTGCAGAGTGCGAGCGGCCGGGGGATCCCGCGGGGTGGGTTTGGGTGGGTTCGGGTTTATTTGCTTTGCTCCCAATCGGAAGCTGCTGTTTCTTGGTAGGCCCCCTTCCTGTTTGTTAAATGAAACATTCAATACGTCCTCCTCTGTCCTCTTTTTTGTCTTTCTATGTCCTCCTTTTGTTACCCATGTATCTGGCAACCCTAGTCAAGAGAGGCCTATAATCCTGCAGTGATAGGTGGGATTAGGGTTTGGGCAAAGCTCACTCAGTGGGCCCTCTGAGTTTTCTTTCCCCTGCAAAGAAGGGGGGGAGTTATATTTTGAATATACTTCACATAATCATTATATTTTGAATATAATGCACACTAACTTACGTAGATCAAATCAGCTGTAGGCGGAAAATGATACTGAACAGTCCTGCAACCATCATCATGGGCAGAAACCTTCGTTAACTTGCCTAAATTCTAGAAAACTGAGTGGTGTAGTCATACAAGTACCATGAGCTTCTAGGCCATAGACTTGAAACTCCAGCAATAGTTTGGACAAACATGTCACCTTAATGGTGAGGGTTGAGCCTGAGTTTTATTCCCAGCTTTGGAGTCACAGTGCTAGAAATGAGCTCCTGAGTCATGAGCTAATTTTTATGTTTTCATTTACTTATAATTACAGACTAACAGGCACTTATGCTGTTGCCATTGTGACAAATACTCCCCATTCCCAGCTTCTTTCAGGGTCTGGAACTGTATCCTAGGCTTTTTCCCCTTCTTGGAGAAATCCTTCAGATATGTAAGTTTTCACATCCGGAGGAACCTCTTGCCTCTGAGAACACATATAGGCCAGGAAAATTTGATAGCAGGGAGTAAAATTAAGTTTGCTGATTTAATCCATTTAATGTTAGGTCTTCCTCTCTTTCTATCACCTTCCACTTTTTCTACCTTATTGCCTTTTCCAGCGAGTCTGGAAAAGTACGACAGCCTCGGTTTAGTCATGTAGCACCCATACGCAAGCGGGATCTGAAGGCCTTAGGAACAGACCTCAACAGATGGGAAACTTTGACATCTGAGCGTTCAGCCTGGAGGCAGGTGGTGCAGCATGGCCTCTCCCAATTTGAAGAGACACTTGTTCAGCAGGCCGAGGCAAAGAGGCAGTCCCGAAAGCAGCAAAATCAGGGAGCTGGACAGGGGACAGATTGTACTTGTCTTCAGTGTGGAAGGGATTGTCACTCTCGAATTGGCCTTCTCAGCCACACTAGACACTGTTCCAAGACCTCCATTCAGAGCACGTTACCATAGTCTCTGGAGACTGAAGGATGCCTACTAAAATATGGGTGGCCCATACGCAGAAGCAAACAGCCTCATGAAATTATAGTTGCTAATAGAGTGCATTTAAAAAATTAAATTGCAAAAATTGGCATTCATTCTCTCCCTCATGGTGCATGACACTGAGCTGTGAACAACAAATCCCAGGAACGTTTCTGAGTCACTAATAGGTTTTGGAAAGTTACTGCAAAGCTTTTCTGTCTGCATTATCATAATGGAAAGAAAGTGAATTTGCATTTATTGGTTGCATTTCTCTCCCACCTTTCCTCCAGTGAGTGCAAGGCAGTGTACGTGGCTGTTAACCACTCTCATAAGCTAGTTCTGGCTGAGAAACTGTGACTACCCAAGGTCACCTATGAGTTTCATGGCTGAGTTCCAATCCTGAGTCCATAGCCCAGCACTCTAACACTTTACCACAATGAGCTGAATTAAATTATAGACCATATGCTTTGCATATAGAAGGTTCTTAAAGTGAACTCACATTTCTTGTCACGTAGAACAACTCAGAAATATATCTGCATGAAGAAACAGAGACCTGCTGCATCTTTGAGAAAAGTAGATGGTATAGGACAAGATGGGTCAAATAGTTTGACTTGGTACAATATGGCTTCAGATGTATTGATTGCCACCCATTCCCTTCCTCCAAATTAACACAGCATCTGGGCAAAATAGGAACTTTGATGCCACCTAAGGCTCATTGCTGTAAATGCAAAAGTGTCAAATCTAGAGTGGGTGGGTCTGTAGAAAATGACAAGCAGCCACATGTTTCAGTTCCTCTCTTCCGGAGTTAACATTTCCTCTCTCCTTCCTAGAAGGAAAACCACTGAAGGATGAAGAAGTTCTTCAGCTGCTCCTTGTTGGTACAACAGCTACGCTCTACTTTAAAGATTTAGGGCCTCAAATAGGATGGACTATGGTAAGCATTGACAACTGAGACATTCTAACTGGCCATGATGATGGGGGTTTCTGGGAGATGTAGTCCAAAAAAGTAACTTTTCCAAATGCTGCCAGTGGATACACCACTGTGAGAGAGCAATGCTTCCTTTTCTTCTAGCTGATCTCCGACACCAGCAGAAATTAAGCAAGTGAAATGTTTTCTAGCTGAAAGGTACAGCGGTATGGCCCTTTTTGCTGTTTCTTTTGTGCTCATCGTATAAAAGGCACAGATGATACTGATATTGGATTGGATTCTGTGTTAAGTTCATGATATGAAGGAGATGCAAATGTAATTTGGCTGAGAAAATACAAGAAAACATATTTCTGTCCCAACATTTCTAGTATAGCTCAAATTCTGCACTAAAAATATATATATATCTAAATTCCTTACATTTTGCAAGAGAAGCTACTGAGCAAAAATATCCAAATATTACAGTAGACAAGATTATGTTTCTTTTGCTCACAAGAGCTATCAAAAAACTTCTTGGTGCTGTAGAGAGCACCAAGAACAGAATCATGCTAGTGAATGCAGAGAGTAATAGTGCTGTAGTCACAGTGATCCGTTTCCCCTCCAGCCAGCTCTGGCTTACAGTTATGCAAGATGGAGACCATGCCACTGAAAGAACACAGCTTTCCATTTGTGCAGGGCATTTGTAGATTCCTCGTTATACAAGCAGAGGGGAAAAAGAAGCCATGCATAGAATAGGGCAGTTTAGTTATCTTACCTCATGCTTTCACACTTTCATTAAGAAAGACTGCAAATTTCAAATGAAATATATGATCCGCCCCATAGATAAACATCAATAAATTCACTGTTATCCCATAAGTTATGTAATTAGCACTTGTTGATGGGACTGGGCTATTACAGGCTATTCCAAAAAGAAGAATGCCATCCTAGCACTCATCATTGATCTGCAAGAGCCTTGCTAATAAGTGCACAACAGTCAGTTCCCTGCATTTTACTGTTATACGAGGAGCTGGTGGAAGAGATGTGGAATCTAGAAAAGCAGCGGGTACTGGCAGGCGCCATTTTGTTTTTCCTCGGCTTATCAGCTCATATCTGTCTGGATGCAATTTATTTCTATCTATGACAGGAATGGGTAACAAACCAGAGGTCTGGGAGGTACCCATGTCCACCCTTGGATCTCAACAGTCAATACTGGTTTCAAAAAAGCCCCAATAGTCAATACTGTTTTTTTAAGAAGCATCCCCCCTGGATTTAAAACAGGTGTGTCATGTGAAAATGTGGCAAAACTGGCTCTGTGCCTGTTAGAGAACACAAGAGGCCTTTTTAAGTTAAAAAAAACCACAACTTTGGGGTCCGGGGGTTCTGAGAGGTTGAACTGGGACCTTTTGAAGCTGTCTGAGCTTTGAGGACGCCTTTCTGGCAGTGCCATCTTCTCTTATGCCAAGCCAGCTTCCACTCTTGGGGTACAGTTCTGAGGGATAATGTGTAATAAAGAGCAAGTGCTCGTTCAGCTTCCATAGAGATGGAAGGAACAGCATATAGTATCGATGTAGGGAGCCTAGCCATGGCCACCATTAGGCCTTTGCTCTCATCCTATGCAGCCAAGAATAATCATGGTTACCAATAATGATTTTTCTTTCTTTTTCAGGTCTTCCTGATAGAATATACAGGCCCATTGTTCATCTATTTTGTGTTTTATTTCCGCATGCCTTTTATCTATGGCCTGGATGACAGGTTTACCTCAAGCCGACATCCAGTAGTTAAGTAAGTTGCACCAAGGCTGGAGGAGTTAATTCTTGGGAATCACAGCTTTATTCCAAATGTCTTACCCTATTTGTCTCTTTAGCCTTCTGAAATGCTTTTATCTTACTGTTTCTAGCTTGGCATGTATCTGCCATTCTTTCCACTACATCAAAAGGTTGATTGAAACATTATTTGTTCATCGGTTCTCCCATGGGACTATGCCACTGAGGAATATTGTTAAGGTAAATTGTCACAAAATCTACTTGCAGCCCATATTTAAAATCCAATCCGGCCACTCCCCGTAGTACTCCAGTAGCCTGAATTTGGGTGCTGTTCTTAGGATAGGGTGCCCTTCCTCCTAATGAGAAACCTGTCATACCTTGCCTGTTAAGGTTTATATGCCACTGTACCTTTCTAAATTCTTCAGTTTGTTTCCGTTTCGGCTGCAAGGTGTGTTTTCTGTATACACTCTGACTCCCTATTCTCCTAGCCTAGTGTAGAGATCTTCCTGGAGGTGTGCTGGTCCCCTTTGGAGCTTTTCCTTCCATCAGGCTAGGCAGGGAGGTCCCAAGACGTTCTCCTGTCTGAAGCAGAACTCCAAATGGGGCCTCCAACTGCTTGTCCCCAAATTCAAGTCCAGTTATTGAGGGAGAAAAATCTAGTAAGTACTTTGCTACATCCATAGCAGTAAAAACACAATAATGATGAAAAAACCTAATGATTTGTTGCTCATTTGGGACTCTCCAAATCGGCTTATTGGTGGGGCTCGTTCTGGCACAGAGGAGCCAGTGGGTTTTTTCTAACATACGGGTTGGGGACTGGATATGACACTTTACGTAAGTCTGTTGCTGAGAATGGCAACTGTGTGTTGTGTTCTCTCTTTCTCCTGGCAGTGTTTAGATAGAGGCAACCCCATGTAGTTACCTTGCTGCTGGCATCTGGAAACTGGATAGTATGAGGAAGAAGTACAGCATGATGTTACAACATAAGCATTTAAGTCTGCCAAAATATTGTAAGAAGAAGAAGATAATCTCACAGGGTTTTTGTTTTCAAACTTTGCCAAGGAACTATTCTCTCCTATCTAGTTATGTTCTCAACCTCCTCCTTCTGCTTATTTAGGTCCTTGAATCATCACCACCAAGCGGTACATAACAAAGGGCAGCCTGAATGTTGACAACACCAATGGCAGCAGTCAAGATGGTCAACAGGATGCCCCCTTATGCTCCATTTCATTCACACGTGCTGAAAAACAGCCCTGATTGTTGTTTTGTGTTTGGGTGAGAAGTGGTTAACTGATGAAAAAAGCAGTCAGCTTCTGGGATTTTCCTTGCGTGGTGTCACTTTGTGGATGGTAGTGTGCACAAGAGGGTGTCCTGTAGTACAGTGGTCCCCAACCTTTTTAATGCCAGGGACCGGTTTTGTTGAAGACCATTCTTCCAAGGACCGGCATCCGTGAAAGGGGGGGCGTGGGGGGGTACCACTAGGGGGAGAATTTTTTTTTTAACCTAAGATGACTTAGGTTAAAAAAAGGGCAGGAAAGGAGGGAGGGAGGGAACAATGGGGAAAAGAGGAAAGAAAGAAGGTCATCACTGGGGCACACAGACCCCCTCAGACCCCAGCAGCCACCAGAAGAAACCTTTGGAAAACCATTTCTGATTTTAAAAGCAAAAGACTAAAATGCATTTTAGACCCCAGCAGCCAAAGAAACCTTTGCAAAACCATTTCTGATTTTAAAAGCAAAAGACTAAAATGCATTTTAGACCCCAGCAAAGAGAACAAAGCAAAAAAGCAAGGAAAGCATGCATGAACCACTGCAAAAGCACAGAAAACAAACGGAGCAGATTAGAAATGCAAAGAGAACGAAGCAAAAAAGCAAGAGAAGCATGCATGAACCATTGCAAAAACAAACAGAGCAGAACAGAAATGCAAAGAGAACAAAGCAAAAAAGCAAGAGAAGCATGCATGAACCATTGCAAAAACAAACGGAGCAGAACAGAAATGCAAAGAGAACAAAGCAAAAAAGTAAGGAAAGCATGCATGAACCATTGCAAAAGCACAGAAAACAAACGGAGGAGATTAGAAATGCAAAGAGAACGAAGCAAAAAAGCAAGAGAAGCAATGCATGAACCATTGCAAAAACAAACGGAGCAGAACAGAAATGCAAAGAGAACGAAGCAAAAAAGCAAGGGAAGCATGCATGAACCATTGCAAAAGCACAGAAAACAAACGGAGCAGATCAGAAATGCAAAGAGAACAAAGCAAAAAGCATGCAAGACACATCGAAAATAGGGGAAAAACCCCCCAAAAGCAACCAAACCCCCCAAGACCCATCGGAAATGGGGGGGGGACAAAAACAAACAAACAAATACCCCAAGACCCATCAGAAATGGGGAAAAACACTCCAAAAAGGAACCAACCCCCCCCATCGGAAATGGGGGGGAAAACCAAAAAACAAACACCCCCCCAAGGAAACATAACCCCCTCAGCCGAAAATCACACTGCAAAAATACCCAGAACAGTTTTTAAAAAGTATAAAGCAGCACCTTACCTTAGCAGGCAGCCTCCTCCGATGGCACACTCTTCTAACTGCTGGGGCGAAAGAGCTACAAAGAAGCAGCCCCGTAGCCACCTACAGTTAGAAATTTGAATTTCCCGCCCTTTTCCCCTGCTTTTTTTCTGTTCGTAATTCAAGGCACCACTGTAATAATCTATTAATGGCCGGACTGGAAGGGAGCCCCGATGGATCGTCAAGTAAAGGGAGCACCGTGGGGGGATCAAACCCCCCAACCAGGCGCCGAAACCACCGCGTTCCTGCAAAGTATGCGAAAAAGAGCCACTGGCAACCGGGATTGCACGGGGAATGGGGCTGGTTTTAAAAATGCACCCCCCCACACCCACCGCTCCAAAGACAAAGGCAAAGCCTTCCACGACCCCCCCCCTTCTCTTCTTCATCCTCCCTCCTCTCGAAAAAGGCTCACCACCTTCCAGGTCCTCCAAAGGCAGGAAACGCCCGGACAGACCACGTGGTAGAGTGACCCCAAGCACTCCCTGCTTCCACTTCCGGCGAGGAGACGTTCTATCCCTTTCCTCCTCTCCGTTCCCCCTCTGTCCTCCAGTCTAATGCATGCCGTCGCAAACGCCTTTGCGGGGGTGAGTGCGGCGGGGGGGCGGGGGGGCGAGAGGCCTCTCTTGGCGGCCCAGTCTGGCTCATGCCACGGACCGGCGCCTGGTCGCGGACTGGGGGTTGATGACCTCCGCTGTAGTAGACCATCTTGACTGCCGCCATTGGTGTTGTGAACATTCAGACTGCCTTTTGCTATGTAAAACTTGGCATTCTTTTTCCACCTGGCAATGCAGGCACAATACTGTGCAGCAATCTCGAGCCATTTCCTGGCTTTTTGAATTGTAGGTACAAAAGCACAATATCCCACATTCACAAACCAGAGGGTTTTTTTAAAGAATTGAATTAATTACAGCATTTAGTTTTGGATCTACTCCAGTACAGAGAGGCATCCTTACAAAATGTTTTCTGTCTCTGGACTGGGAAGAACAAGCATTACTAGTGAGGGCTTGTTTTTGATGGCTCTGATAATTGACTCAGGATTTGAGTAAGAAACTGAATTTGGAAATAATCTGTGGCCGCTAATGATCTTGTCTTTAACACACTTCTTTCCAGGAGTAAAAATGGTGGCATGGCATTACTTTCGTGAAGTTACATAACAGCTAGTGAAATCTTCACTAGAAATGGTTACTCATAAGTTTTAAAGATTACTTTCGAAGAGTCATTTGGGGTGATTTTAAGCTATTTTTCACCTTTTTCTAAGTACATTTTTGTAGAAAAATAAAAGCAACCAGAAAGTAATGTGTTACTTGCACTGTTTTTTTTTAAAGTAATGCAGTGTGGTGCTCAAAACGTAAAAAGTATCACCACATTTTAAAGACAGCATTCCATGCTCTGGGGAAAAAGTGTATTTCTGTGTGAGAAGGGTTTTTCTGCCAAGTACATAGTTTCCAAAATTCCCTGTATATCTCTAGGAGGCATGGAGGCAATTTTACCATGTTTTGAGGGGCCATATCACTCCTGCCCCTGTACATCCACACAGACATTCTAACAGTTTTAAATATTCCTTTCACCTCCAGAAAGCACAAAGGGGCTTTTTCAGTTGGGAAAAAACCCACACTTTTATGAAAAACACATTTGGGGATGGGTGCAGCCTTCTAATGTGTGGGGATGGGCATCCGTGTTCCCCAGAACTCTGGAGATGGCCCAGCCCTGCTATAAATGGTTATGTTTGCTAGTGGTCCACTTCAGAATCCAGAATCCAGAAACCTTTAAAGCCTTTCACAGCTTGGAGAAGAATATTCGGGTTAACGACCTTTTTTTCTCATCAGCCAGTTTGTATGCTGTCAGGTTTTTTGGAAACTTTTCTTCAGGTTTCCCCACAGAAAGGATGTGGTGGCTGACAACTGGCGAAATATTCCTTTCACATGTGGTGCCCTGCGTACGCCAGAGGTCTTCCCAAGGAGATTTGGGTGGCACCTCCATTGCTAAATTCCCCCTTTTTTTGAAAGAAGAGGCAAACTCATTTTACCTCAGAATTTGATCTGTTGTGTGTAGGTTTTTTGCCTGTTGTTGGTGTAATTAGTATTTGCTGTTCAAAAACTTAGTTGTATAATTTTATTAAAGAGATAAAGGTGTATGAATAAGTAAATGAATAGCGCTGTTTCACATAAAAAATCTTATTACTGGTCTGGCGCACTTCAGAAGGAGAAGAACTGGCCCCAAAGCTGTGATGGCTAAAGCTCTGTGTCAGAGGTTGGATTAGATCGTGTTATTACTGGAACAGAAAGCATAGTATCTGAACTAACCTTTTGTTCCTGCTAATCATAGTTAAGCATTAACACAGAAGGCCTCTGTGAGGCTAGAGTAAGTTAATATTCAAAGGAATGTGTTAAATTGGTTGAAAGTTTTAAAAACTATGGCTCACCCACAGGTAAGGGAAGTGCCATAACTCCCGTTGGTGGGTGGGAAAATGTTAGCGTTTTCTCTTCTGTAGTTAACAGGACTCATCCTCTCATTAAATGCTTCGTTACACTGGTGGCGAGCCTCTCTCCGAAATGGGAGACATTAAAATGTTGCAAACTTTCCACTGTACTATAAATAAATGGACAAGAAGAAATCATGGCTTAGAACTGGATGAGTCTGGGTGTGAGGGTAATGTTCTCATTTTAAGTGCTGTTTATTCACCATTTTCAAACATGTCTTTCCTTGTTACCTATCCTGATATCTAAAAGCACTGTTTTTAGCAATGCCAGCAGTACCAAATGTTATCAAGTACTTTCTTCTGTTCAGCAAAACATAAAATAGCTGAAGGGAAGGCTATTTCCATAAGGGTATGTGGAATATAATGTGTCTGTTTGTTCAGACATACCTTTTTCCTGGATGTTATACTCAAGGCAAAACCAAAATAAATATTACTCCATTATATTGCTCACCCCTTACATGTTACCAAATACAGCATTTTGCTCAGACAGATGAATGGCACCCATTCATCCCTATATAAGAAAAATGTACTCTTAAAATTATATACTTGGGGCTTCTGTGGGAGCTCCTAATAAATCAGCTTGTCCTTACAGAATTTTGGAGAAACAGATTTTTGTCCCTCTCCTTACAATTGTCTTGGTAATATTGCTTCTTAATGTTGGAGGTGACCATATTAGCAAAAAAAAATGTGGGAAATACTACACGTTTGGGGTAATTGAGGAAGGAAAAGCCTTCTTAAGATAGTTCCTTTGAACTGTGCCACCTACAGGCGCTTCAGTGGAACTGCAATAATAACATTTTTCCTGTCTTGCTATGTGTCACCACTTAAATTGAAGATTATGCGACTCCCCCCCCCCCCCCGGTGTAACTTCAGTGAGTGAATGCAACTGAATTCGTATTTCCCTTACTGTTTAGTTGTACCCTTAGTTCCATGGAACTTAGTGGGAACTAGAGAAAACAGCCCTTTCTTCCATCATTCAGCCCTTGCTATGGTTTTGTTTCTTGCTCTTATTAAGGTAAAACAAAGAAACAAAACCTAGCAGTGTGTGTGTGAGTATCCATGTGCGCACACACAAAGATACTGCCAGGATCTCTGTATAACATTAACAGGCATATAAATGACTTGTTTTACAGAATTGTTTCTATTACTGGGGATTTGCTGCCTGGCTTGCTTATTATATCAACCACCCCACTTTACACACCACCCTGTAAGTAGCAAATTTAGTCAAAATTATATGAAGCACTTTATTGGCAGTGCTAATTGAATTGCTTAATGTGAACTTCCTAAATATTTTGTTTTGTAGCCTATGGACAAAAACAGATAAATTTTGCTCTGATCATGGTTTTGGTAAGTGTTCTTCAAATATGCAGTGTAGTAAGGTAAGAACTACCCTTTCCTATACTGTTAGATATTAGATAAAGTAGGCAAATATTTCTAGGGTGCAGTTCTATAAGCCATGGAACAGTGGCCTGACAACCCAGAATAGATCAAACCTTCTGAACTTTGGAGAAAGATCTGACCTTTAATACCTTGAGGAATCCTTTGGAGGCCACACAAGTGAGTGAAGCTGGTGATGGACAGTCAGATGGTCTCTCTCTGTCTCTCTCTCTCTCTCTCACACACACACACACAAAGATTCCTCCTCATTGTGGCCCTTAGGATGTGGCCATGTGTGTTAGAATTTAGCATGTGTATTGGTGTGCTAGAGTGGCAGGTGTGCCAGGTACATTACACAATTATTCACTCATGCATGACTTCCATTCCTGCTGACGTATTAGGAAAAAAATGTGTAAGGCTATCCTTTTTAGACAGGCATTTTAGGATGCTAATAAGCTATAAAATGGGTAATGCTGCCCCCCCCATATACACGCCTTGTCTATAGCCAATGTATACTTTTGTGAACTCTTGCCATGTTATTTATTTGTAGGTTACCTTGAATATTTAAGAAAAGCATGGTAAACCAACTCTCCTTTTAATAAATTCAATGTATTTTAAATACAAATACAGAGTACCCACCTCTAGTGTCTCCAGATAGGAGAATATTTAACATACTTTAATGGTCTAAACATATGTCATTCCTAGGGAGAGGCATCTTCCAAGTGTCATTTAAGAAGTTCATCATCTTTTGACTTGACCTTGATTCCCAGTAGCAGCCAAAGCAGCTAGAGCTTCTTTTCTCCCAGACTGAGAAGCACCTTTGTGCAGAAGCAGACTTCCATGTATGCAGTTAATTACAAAGCACGTGTGTAAACAGAGCTTGTTTGCAGCATTCACTAGACCAGTCCACTAGCTGGGGTTTGTGCAGAAAGATGGTTCAGATATTTTGCAGTAGCAGCCCCTTGTCCTCCACTGGCTTTCTTTGGTCAAAAAGCTAGTTAGCATTACTGTTGAATATCTGGATGGGCTTCACATCTAACAGTGCTTGTTAGTGCACATGGCCTTAAGCTGGATCGCGGTCTTTGTGTAGATGAGCCTGATCCAGACCAAACTGCGCAGATCAAAAGCTTTGTGTTGCCTATGTGAGAAGTAGCCCATCAGAAGAAGAGGCAAAGACCCTGGTCCTGCTTGAAAGAGTGGCAGCTGTTCACCCATTACAGACGTGGCTTTAGATCCCGGGTGTGCAACAAAAGAAGCAGTCAGTTCAGAAACATTGCTGTGTGATGGAAATGCACACGGCAACAGCATCCGCTGCACATTTCACCTGGGAGGTCCAAATAAAGATAATCATTTTAGGGAGACTGGTATGAGGACTTATTCGGTTGGATTGGCGCAATTATGTTTGAGACACCATTATTTAAAGTAAATATTCTGTTTTGTCTTTTATTTATCTCTCTGCAGACATGTGAAGCTGGGAATTTTTCCATCCATGTTGCACTTAGTAATCTGAGAAGAGATGGTAAAAGCTGAGTGCTTTGTTTCTACTTTTATTAAGGTTATTTTGGACTTGGATAACAAAACCCATGACTAGTTGCAGCCATGTTATCTCTCAGTTAATCTGGGGGCAGAAGCAGACATTATGGTCAGCCCATCATTAGAGGAAATACCTTAAACACTGAAAGCATCAGAGTGCACAACTAGAGCTTTTCACATCTCATATAATTTATAAATTAACTTACTTTGCTTTGTGGTTGGTCTTCAAAACCCTCAAGGCAGAATTCCTTGGAAGTCTGATTCTTCCTTACTTGGCCACAAGTCAAGGCATTATCACCATTGTTATGGACAGCCGTGGGCATGATCACCCCTAGAAATGGAGATTCTTCCTGTCCATCTCTGGTAGGATGATGATGGTGACTGAGAGAGAACTGTAAAACTCTTCAAGGATACGGTGTCTCTTTGGTTTCAAAACTAGGTGTACTTTTTGATGTACTATACAACAGGTCCAGACCAACTAGACAGATGTGGAATAATATGTCTGGTCTTAATCCTGATAAAATATTATATTCTTCTATCAATCCTGCAGTGATCTATGCCATCCAAGAGAATGATGGTACTTTGAAAGAACAGCTGCAATTTGTGGCGCTGCCAGCCAAACAATTCACTCCAAATTATTCACAAGCCATATGCTAATGTAGTGTAATGGACAGAATGATGAATGTAGGAGACCAGGGTTCAGATCCCCATTCAGCCATGGAAATTCATTGGAAGATGGCACTAGTAAAGCCTTTCCTTAAATATCTTGTGTACCATGACAATCCAACCCAGTTGCTATAAGTCACATGCAGCTTGACAGTAAATGTCATAACATACATTATAAGGAAAGTTTAGCTGGAAAAACGTACACCAAAGCAAAAAGTACAGTTTGTTTTTAATTTATGTGGATATTTTAATTGATAGGATCCAAAACCAGTAAGATTCCTTATCCAACGAAGAATCCTTTCACATGGCTATTTTACTTGGTATCCTGTCCAAACTACACCTATGAGGTATGTATTTTTTTTAAATTATCAGACAATATTGTAAGATTTAGGTTTTGTTTAAACCTAATAATGGCAATTGCTACAAACCAAAAGGTATTAGGATAATGCTTGCAAGCCTGAATTGCAGTCCAAGAGGTGGTTCTGTAGTAAAACAATGACCTTTGTAAGCATCTTGCTGGTATATGTTGATGTGGGGATGTGCATGTAAATATTTTGTGAAGGCACCTTTTGAGAGGGAAGAAAACTAAGGGGAGGAAAATGGAGATAAAAATATAGCCAGAGTAGGTCTACCAGTATATCTGCCGGACACTCATTCTGTAAACTGAGATGTTGGCTCAAATGCATACAGTTTTCCTTAA
Organism: Intellagama lesueurii; assembly: GCA_037013535.1. Lineage (NCBI taxonomy): Eukaryota > Metazoa > Chordata > Lepidosauria > Squamata > Agamidae > Intellagama > Intellagama lesueurii. The sequence goes on from JBAJHW010000004.1 coordinate 147,930,906, forward strand.
AGGCAAGTGTTGAGCTATGTACAGAATGAGATGAAGAAAAAGCAAAATAAAGAACGTGCGTACCTAAAGATTTATAGCAGTAATAGTACTGTGTAACTAGGGATATTCTAGGAAGTTTGGAGGATTATGCAGTGGTCCCAACTTTATGCATCTTTACCAACCTAAATGGAATGCAGTGATGTCTGATTCACACTCACACACGTACACTTAATTCCATTAATACAGATCAGTTGCATAATAATAACATCTTCTGGTTATCATTTAAACATATTATTTCTGTATGAATATAAACTTAACTTGCAATGGAAACTGAAAACAGAATACTGTTGCAGTCCAGAAGGGGGCAGCATGTGTGCCTTTATGATTTGGTTGTAGCTCCCCACCCGTGAGAATTTCATTTAGGAGCACCACCCAACATGGCAGTAGAGATGTAGGGCCTTGTGTTTTTTTTTTTTTAAAGGAAAAGCTGTTTTGAGCAGGGTATTTGTCCAGGGTGGGCAAGATGGAGAATAAAAAGAAATCTTCATACATGCATTTTTCAAATTTTCCAACTGTTTTTGGAACTTCATGGAAATACAGCGTCAGCAAATGTTTGAGGTCTATTTCTGAGAAGTGAAAAGCAGAAAAAGATTATGGAAGGTCAAGATAACAGATGTAGCTGTGAGGTTGGTATCTGAAAACAGATTGTGTGCATTTTTAATGGTTTAGAGTGCAGGCTGGGGAGAAATTAGCCATTCAGGCACTGCTTGCCTCCTGTTTTAAAAGCTTGTATGTGGGAGAGAACCAAACTGTAGTGTTATACTTTTAGAACCATAACTGTGCTGTTTTCTGACAAATCAAGAGAAGTGGGCACTGCCATTCAATCTATCCAATGTGCAGCTACATCTCTGCAAGACTGTGTGCCCCTTTCAAATATATGTTCATTTCCAAAAGTCACTGATTGCTTTTCTGATGTATGTATTATTGCATTTCAGTTGTTTATTGCTTTTTATTGCTTTTGTTTTTGTAAATTGATATTAGAAATAGTTATGTTGTATGTATTCATAGGTTCTTTTAGCAATTTTAATCGTGTGAAATAGTTCTGAATTTTCTTGGCCATTGCAGCTGGGGACATGGATTGGTTTTACTATCATGACTCAGTGCGTTCCAGGTGAATATTCTTGTCTTTCTTTCTTTTTTACATTCTGGGATACCATTCTGAGTCAAGTACTTCATAAACATTGATCCTATGCCTCTCTGTCTCTTGCAGTGGGATTGTTCACCGTCCTTTGTTTCATTCAGATGACAGTCTGGGCAAAGGATAAACATTGCACCTATATACGAGAATTTAAGGATTATCCTAGCCTTAGAATGTCCATCATTCCTTTCTTATTGTAAAAAGAAGGTTCTTTTTTCAATTGTAAGAAGCAAAGTCAGTGAGCCCGTACAGGAGGAGCAAACAGGATGAAGATAACGGAGTGAAATGTTCCAGATGCATGCTGAGATAACACGCCAGCGAGGCTTCCTATGGTTTCAAAGGCCATTGTCTCCCCCATTATTTTGAACTTGCAGGATTCAGTAGTGACCACAGTCCTCACAAGACAATCTCTGTCTGTATATGTCAGAATACAAAGAAATAGTAAGCCTTGCTGTGTTACACTTTTCCCCAAAAGTATTTGGTGTGCTTTTAAGAAAGCTCTGTATAAATTGTATCAAGAAATGGGTGCAATGCTGTCTTGGGACTTGAAAGAACTTGTGTAAGACTTTATCAACAAAGTCGCTCAGACTGTTTCTCAACAAGATTTATTTCTGTAGAAATAACTGACAAGATTTTTCCAACTATTTGTAAAGAGAAAATATGTAATAAACTCAAGCTTATATTTTGAACTCCGTCCAGATAATTACAGAAAACACATTGCAACCAGCTGCTGAATATATATTTTCTGTTTAATACCCAGCAAGAGAGTCTTGATCAAGTTACAAGTGAAACAGATTATCACAGGGATGGGCAACTGTGTTGGACTACAAATCCCATCATCCCTAGGGAGCAGTACAAAATATCTAAAATATCTTTGTAGTAGAAGATGTAGTACAAAACTATCTAGAGGTACACAGTTGCTCATTCCTGCACTGTAGGGTAAAAGTCTTCCTCCACTAACCTAGTATAAATAAAAACACAAGGTTTTTATTTCACAGCAAAGGATACCTGAAAAACAGTGGTTTGGGAGGTATTATAAGATCGAATCCACGCGACGGAGTGAGCTCCCGTCGCTTGTCCCAGCTCCTGCCAACCTAGCAGTTCGAAAGCATGCACATGCAAGTAGATAAATAGGTACCACCATGGTGGGAAGGTAACGGCGTTCCGTGTCTAGTCGCGCTGGCCACGTGACCACGGAAACTGTCTATGGACAAACGCTGGCTCTATGGCTTGGAAACGGGGATGAGCACCACGCCCTAGAGTCGGACACGACTGGACTAAATGTCAAGGGGAACCTTTACCTTTACCTTACTGGAGGGTAATGGAAAATAATAAATCAAAGGTAATGGCTTTTAGGGCCAGATTCAAGTTTTTATATATATTTCTGAATAGTCTTTGAATTCAAAATGCTGAAAATGATTTACTACAAAGGATCATAGAGATGGCAGGGTTCTTACAGGCCATTTATTCTAACCCACACCTAACACAGGAAAATTAGAACTAGTATTTTCCCAAGAGAAGGCTGCCTACCCTGTGGCTGAAGACTTCCCGTGCAGGAGAGCCCATCAAATCTTTGGATAGTTGGTGCCATTGCTGAGCTTCTCTTTTCATTAAGAGGTATCTCCTTATGTTCAACTGACATCCCTGCCTGATGGAGGAACATGAACATTCCCAGTTCATTCAGCTTTTCCTCACAAGACTGTCTCGCCATATCTCTGACCATCTCAGTTCTCCACCTTGGACTTTATTGCCATTCTTCTACATTCTGCATGGTATGGAATGGTATATTGTATTAGATTTGTGATTTGACATTGCAGGGAGTGGGAATCACAATGCCAGTCATTGTGTTCGTGATTTTTCAGTGACCTCACTGGGGAGCAGGAAAGTTTTAAGAGTTGTGCAGGGGTGAGCACAATGGGAAACTTGTTGCCCACCAGATGCTGGTGGATTGCCATTCTTGGGATCTCCCATCCTTAACTGCCCAGGCTAAGGCACATGGGAATTGCAGTCCAACAATATCTGGCAGTCCAGAAGTTGCCCATCTTTGATATAGGAGAAGCTTCCTATGCAGTTCTCCATTCATGTGGTTATGGTCCTGGCAACAACCATGCCATGAAATTAACTGGAGATTAACCTGCTACTCTCTAACATAAGAACTGGGGGCTGGGTTGTTGGTGGAATACAAATAATGCTACTTACTTGAAAAACGTTTACCTAGAACACAGCCCGAAGGGCAACTTGTAGCACTGAAACACGAATGCAAAGAGTAATAGAAGTTACTGAGATAGAATTTCGGACTCAACGTGAGCCTTAGAATTGTGGCATTTCTACAGAATTCTACAAATATGGTGTCAAAATTGAGAGCACCCTGGGGATCTCTTCCATGTGGGTTCCTGTTGATGTTTATGGAATAGCATACAATTATGAGCTAAGTCTAAATTAAATCCAGGCTCCATAAGCTTTTTATAAAATGAGAAATGGCACAACCATGAGCTCCACTGTTAGTGTGCTGAATGAGGCTGAAGGAAGACTGAAGTACTATCCAAGCTTTGGAATGTTCATTATCTGCTGACAAAAAATTTTCTCAGCTAAAACTGTAATCTGGCAAAAGGGAGCTGTAAGTGTAACGAAGGCCACAGGAGAGGAAATATTTCCTGCGAATACATAAAACTTTGCTATTCCACAGCTTTCCATGGGAGCCCTTCTCAGCTATAACCAATACTGTATATCTGTTGGAATGAAATGTGAAAGAATAAGACTTGTGCTTGAGTACGATGAAGTCCTAATTTGGACCCACAACATAAAGAGCAGAGTTTTACTTCACTGGCTGTGAAGTTAGGATTAACATCTCTGCAGTTTATGTTTTTGGTTTACAGTGGAAGTAAAAAATAATGGACATGTACACTTGGCTTTTGGAGAAGTTCACACACATATATTTGCTCAAGTGTGATTGTTCCACCGAACAGGTAAATGAGCAGCTTCAAAATCCTTCTGTAATACAAGAATCGCTCATCTGTGCCAGAACCCCTGAAAGTACATTTATATTTCACTTTGTTTACAGTATTCTGCTTGTAAGAAGCTTAGTATTTGTAGTACAGTAGGACCCCCTATCCATGGGATCAATATCCGCTGATTCACTTATCCGCTGGCTGAGAATACTAAATACCCCTCCCCAGAAATACCAATTTATATATATTTCCTGGATGTATTTACCCAAACTGAACACTAGAGGGAGCCAGAGACCATGCAATGTATAGTGTATAATTCTGCATTTTTCAGCATCCACGGGGGACCGGCTTGAAATTGATCTGCCGCAGATACCCCGGTCCTGCTGTAGTGTGGCATGGTGTGGTCCTCAGCGGTTAGCCATTTTGCTTCAGCAGCTCATCTATGCAGTTGACTTCCTAAAGTAGGCAGGAGTCACTTTCACCTCTCTGTTAGCTCCCGCTGCACGAGGGTGTAGAGGAATTTCTTCATCTTCCATCTGTTGTTTCGCAAAGTTTACAAAAACCTGTAGGAAGAAAGCACAACAAAAATAGATAATGATTCATCATGCGAAGGACACTCAGCCCCCTTGTAAAAATCACAACAGTGGAGGCAATGTGTAACTCCTTGGAAAGACCTCACTCCACTTTTTTACCAGCCACGCAGTTCTTGTGTGCATTAGTGCACAGTGCTGGGGGGGGGGGGGATGGCACTTTGCTTCTGCCTCAAACACTAAAAGACCTTGGGCCCTCCTCCTGAAAGTGAAAAGTGCTGAGAGATGTTGCTGTTTCTTTTCCTGACACTCTCCAGTCAATTTACCTCTTACATGTGTTGCCCTCTATATTTTGGCAGCCTGGAGCCAAGCACCAGTTGCCTTGCCCTACTTGCAGCTTTGTGAGTAGAGAGAGTCTATTCTCTTGGCCAGTCATTCCCAGCCTTGGGCCACCCAGGTGTTCTTGGACTGCAACTCCCAATAACCCAGACCAGCACAGCGGGTGATGAGGGCTTCTGGGAAATGCAGTCCAAGAACAGCTAAGTTGCCCAAGGTTGGGAACCACTGCCCTAGGCAATTCTCACACCCTGCATGCAGAAATAAGACCCACCAACAATACATATATATTTTATAAACCCACCTTAAATGTGTGAAGGATTTTGTACAAATTAGTGGATCTCTGTGTTCTACAAAGGCATGGCATAGTCATGTGACACCACAGCAGTGACATTCTCTAAATAGGTACAACAGTGAGGTTTGCAAAAATTGGCCTTGGTCAAAGGGGCCGACCACCCTGTTCTTCTCTTTAAACAGCTTTGCCATTTCGAAGTAATACACTGGTTACGAATAAAAAAAGCACATGATCTTTATGGTAAAATAACTGCGCACTGTCAAAGCTGGTAACAGACGGTGGTGTTTCGAGTTGGGTTGCTTCCAGGTCCAGTATATTTCAAAACTTTTTTTTTTTAACTTACCTGATCGAGGGTAGTTTGGGTGACAGAGTATTCTTCAATATGCAGCTGGTCCTTGTTGGAGAGAATCAGCCGGAAGATCCTGGCTAGCGAGCAAGTGGATACCTGGTACTGCAGCATGTTGTAGTGCTTTTCCCTCTGTACGCTGCCCGGGAAGGTCAGCTGGATGAACTGCTCAGCCAGGCTTAGGTCTGGAGGTAATCCAGGTTTAGGGGGCTTGATTTTCATGGTGACTATGTATCCATCTCCATATCTGTGAAATACCCATGAGTTTGTGAAGTGATGGAATTACCACTCCTGTAGGAATATTACTAAAACTGCCATTATTAAATACCTCATGAAATGACTAAAAAAAATAACAAGTGGAAAAACATGAGGCCCAGGCAAGAAAGAAGAACGCAAGGAGGCATTTCAGAGGCATGCAATGGATATTGCAGAAAGCCATGGGACCTCTTTGATAAAGGACTGGACCAGACTGAGAACCATGAATAATTTATTGAGACAACAAATAGCGAGCACTCGTATATGTGCTCTCATGACCAAATATATATATATATATTTTTAATCCCTCCCTGTTTTGGATTCCTGCCGTAGAGGGACAAAATAGGAAATGTGAGTAACAAAATAGCTGTGTATCTGGATTTACAAAATAGATTTTTGGTGTGTTTAAGTCGTGGGAGGAGACAGCAAAGTAAACAGGTTTTAATAATGTGTTTCATCACAGCGAGAGCAATGTGAATATACCTCCACCACTGGCTTTGGAGAAGACAAGGTGGACAATGCAGGGACCAAAATGTTTCTACCCGCCTTGAATAACTGACTTTGGGGTGGGTGGGGGGCATGGCTTGCTTGAGTTGGGACCAAAGAAGAGCAACCACACCTTCATTTGCACAAGGGGCTTCCACCGCTTCCACTATACCCTCTTAGGCTCCCCACAAAGCCAAACCTGAGACTTGATGGGCCCTCTGGGATAGCCTGGAGCAGGGCAGGGGGCTGCAGCAAGAGGGGGAACTCAAAAGCTTATAAAAACTGTGATAAGCATTCCAGTTAAAGGAACGTGTAGTACATAACCAGATCAATCTGATGTTGGGACACATTTCTGAGGAGGCAGAACAGGCACACGCAATAGCCTTCGCGGACAAGTGATCGACTTATAAGGGAGCAACCACGGTGGGCTTCAACTTTTGAGGGTCCTGAGGCCCCTGTAAAGGATGCTCCCAGAGGGACCCTCTCTCTTCTTCCTGGGGTGGTGGCTGCCCTTGGCTTGCCTTTTCTTCTAGGCTAGAACTGCATTTTGCCAGAAGAGAAAGGTCAAGTAAGCAGAGGTGGCTGCTCTTCCCCCCGTCCTTTGTCCATGTGGTTGGACAGTCAGGGAAAGACACGGTCTCAGTGGGCTCTCCTTGCTAAAGCGTGAGCTCCAGTCAATGCGCTGTGACACCAACCCCAGCGCAGACCTTGAGAACAGCTCCAGCAGCGACCCCCTTTGTTCAAGCGAAAGGAGTGGTGCAATGGGAAAACAAACTAAAAATGCCTCCATCAGGTAGATCCTAAGGCCACAGACAGAACGATTTCATAGTCATGCTTCTCTGGAAAGCTCTGCGCAAGTGCAAGCAACCCAATGGTGTGATCCACAAACACCACAAAGGAGAAGCCAAAGAACTGTACTACCGCTGGTGGGGTTAGGAATCGCTCACAGAAAATGTTCAGACTTATCAAAACTATAGGACCCAGAATAGGGAGGAGGGGGGAGAAAAGACATGCCAAACTGGTATAAAACTCCATCTTTATAGTCCACGCAAGTCTCTAAATACAGGAATACTAGCTTCCTGCTCCCATTAACATTAATTTCTGCTTGTGCAAAACCTAGTGGACTATGCCCTAAGATTGCAGCACCTAGACACAGAGGCCCGAATCCTGTGGTGTAACTTTACACCAAGCTGTGCTGATGACATCATCAGCTGTGCTCATTTTCAGGGAATTAGAAGTTTCTCATTCCTCCAGCCAGCTCCTTGGTTCTAAGGTTCCCTCGGCCAGGGCTCCCTTATGTCCTGAGGAAGACCTTGGGAGCTGCGGGACCAGATGCAGGGACTCGTTAATGCTGGGACTGACAAAAGCAGTTTTGGGACACTGAAGAGTCCCACCACCACCACCACCGCCAATCCACCACCAATCCCATGGCTCCCAAAGTCTTCCTCAGGATGACAAAGATCCCTAAAGAGCCTCAGGACCCAGGGGTTGAGGGGGCAGAATTGAAAACTTACAATTCCCTGAAAACTTCATGGCATGATGAGCATTGTGTGGCATAACATATTGTAAACCACACAGAGTGGCCTTGCAGCCAGATGGGTGGTATAAAAGTCGAATAAATAAATAAATAAATAAATAAATAAATAAATAAATACGTTTGTACAACAGGATTCCAGCCAGATCATCCTTACTAAAATGCTTGAGAGACGAATGCCCAGCTTACTTGTATTTGAGATGCTGGATGGTGCCCAAGCATTTGAAGGTCCCCTTCACCATGATGGCGAGGCGTGTACAGAGTGCCTCACATTCTTCCATGCTTGGAGAGAGACAAAAAGAACGCAGAATTTCAGGCTTAATGCAAAAACAATTTCCCCATACGGACAGAAAACAGTTCTGTAGTCCCAGCTAAGACTTACTCATATTAGGCTAGGCTGCAAGCAATACATCTCTAATAACAAATGTCCCAGCTTGGGCCTGCCACGATGCACAGGTTTTGCAAAAGGAACTGGGAAAGAGTGGTCATTTGAACCCTTGAGATTTAAGCCCATCAAAATACTGCCCAACATTGCTTCACAAAACAAGTGGTTTAAAAACAGATTTCCCAAAATGACTGAAACCTTCTTCCTTTCAACAATGTAATATCATATTCCCCTGGAGCATTTTCTGGACCAAAAAACATTCTGTGTCTTTAAAGTAAGAGGCAGGTGCCCCTAATGGTAGTTGCCAGGGCTGTTGTAAACTATATGTTCAACCCTCACAACAAGTAGACAGGCAATGATGCTACTCCCTTCCTGTTTCCTCTTGCAATGAATTATGAATAGTATGGGAGTGTGAGAGTGTCCAAAACCTATACAAACCACTATTTGTTACATCAAGGACCACTCTGGTATTTAAATAGTTATCTGGAGCCGACACAATTAAACGTCTCATACAAGAACCCTACAGTTGTCTGGGAAGTAAGGTCTCTTCTTTGATAACATTTTCTGACATAAACATTTTCAGGGTGTGCACTGCAGTCCATGAAAACATATATTACAAACAACTTGTTAATCTTTAAGGTATCACAAGGTTACAGATGTAAATTCTCTTTTTTTCGTCCTCACTGCAAAATTAACATCCCCACCCTGCAAGAGATCATGATACTTTGTTGAGTTCATGAGAAGAGATTAAAAACCATTTCTGTGCGAATTAATCAAAGCCAAGCAATTAATATCTTAACACAGTGCGTTAACACAAAGAACGCAAATTGCACAAAATAATGATAGCTGCTGCTTTATTGCATGAACTTTTGAAGATTAGAAAGTTAGAGTATTGAGCTGGGCCTAGGAAGGCTGCAGATCAAATCCAACTCAATGATAAAGATTACCTTGAGCTAGTCACTATCTCTTGTTCTAATATACTTTGTAGGTTTGTTGCAAGTGCAGTAGGACCCCCTATCCACTGGGGATTGGTTTGCTATTATCCATGGCTTTAAGTATCTGCAGAGGGCTTGGAACCAATCCCCAGTGGATATGGGCATACACAGCATGGTCTCAGGTGCCCTCTAGTGACCAGTTCTGGTAATGCATATGAAAAAAAAAATTTCTGGTTATTTTCACATGTATTACCAGAACTGGTCACTAAAGGGCACCAGAGACCATGCTATGTATTCTTCACTAACAAATATTCATAGCACAGTCTCTGGCTCCCTCTAGTGGCCAGTTCTGGTAATACATGTGGGGAAAAAATTTCTGGATTTTTTTCTTTTAATAGTTCTAATATTTTCAGACCATGGATAAGTGAAACAGCAGATAGTGATCCCACGGATACGGGGTGCCCTGTTGTACAAAATGGCAGGATTGAATGACAGAGACTGACCCACATTTCTTGGAAGGAAGAAGGACAGAATAAAAATATAACTCCACCACCTCCCAAAAAGAAAGAAACAGAAACCAGAAATCTTGTAGTGTCTTTCAGACTATTTTTGTAAGTTTTTGTATTTCAAGGCACACTTTTTCACCTTGGACAAACAAAAGCTTATGGAAAATAGAAACTATTTAGTCCTAAACTAGTTAGTTAGTGTTACAAGATGTCTGTTTTCTCTTTTGCTACAATAGACCAACACAGCTTCCAGCTAGATTATCCTTCCCTCAAGGGAAAAAAAATATCTTCCTTTACTTGGGAAACTAGCACATCACAAAAGAGGTTAGACAGGTTAAAATCTCTCCACCTGTTCCCAACAATGGTAGCTTTCAATCCAAAATCTGAAGTGCCACAATGCCAGGTCCATATCATATATATTTTTTCTGAATGCTTGAATCAGCTATGAACTGTGAACAAGGACTTCGATTCTAGTCCTAATTTTACGTGAGCCAATTTGATTACCTGTGTGAGGTCAGAACCACAGCTCTTCCATCTCTGATCACACTAACAATCGAGTTCCATAAGAAGCGTCGGGACTGAGGGTCCATTCCTGTAGTGGGCTCATCCTATAAGAACAGAACAACAACAGCAATACAGATGAAGACAAAAAAGCCATGTGATCCTTGTACACTGTCCAAAGGCAAAGACGTGCGATACATTTACCAGACCACTAAAAAAAGTCACACACAGAAGCTCGCTTTCAACCCCACACAGATCTTCATCAGGTTGGGCACCATAGAGCTGTGGATGATACAGCAAAAACAGAGAAGTTCCAGAAATCATGGCCAGATGTGCCTGCCAGATTCTTTTGTTAAAACTAAGCAGCAAAATGGGGGCGGCAAACTCAAGTCAGAGGTGTAGGTTTCAGATTCCATCTCTGCTCCTGTCAATTGCAACGTCCCTCTAAGATTTGTTAGACAGTACAACTGGCACTGTCAAAAAAATTTGCAAGACATTCAGAGTATCCCTGTCTCCTAACAGGAGTGCTTGTGTTTGCTGCTATTTGGAAGTCACAGGAGGAACAGGAGATTTCAAGAGGCAGAAATGGAAATATGCCTCCCCCATTCTCCCAAACACAACTTCCACTGTGGTATGAAGTGCCGAAAGGTTCAGGGGTTTAGTATTCTTACCTCAGCACATTCTAAAAGTAAATCTGCTTAGGCATAAAAATCACATGTGTCTCCAGTTTAATTCGGGGGCAGGAGGGAGGAGTGCCTCTGTCACCAGAAATTCAGGAAATAATGTCCATGAGAGGGTATTAGTGTTCAATGTGAAAAGGAAGAAAGGCAGGAAAAAACATGGCTGGCAGTGGGAGTTGGACTGACTGTCTTTGGGTGTCTGCGAAACACTGGAGACAAGTACCAGCAGATTTCTGAGCGAGACTATTTTCACAAACCTGCAGCATTGCACTGAATGCTCTTTCATCCGTTCTCTGGTTTCTTCACCATAAAACTACTTACCAGCAGGACTAGCAGAGGACAACCTATCAGTGCAATGGCTGTGGAGAGTTTGCGCTTGTTGCCACCGCTGTAAGTGCCTGCCAACTGATCTCCATACTCTATGAGGCCAAGCTTTTGAATTCCCCACTCTGCTACCTGTGGAAGGAAAAAACAGTAGAGGTTCACTGCAGCCCTCAATGAGAGTGCAGTGCCTACACATACTGGGATCCTCTTAGAGTAGGAGTGGACCGCATGTGGCCCCCAGAGACCTAATGCTGCCTCCATCCCAATTTTTTAATAACGAATTGGCCACTAGAGGGTGCAAAGAGTCCTTTTCAGTTAAATAGGAAGCCTCTCTGTGTCTCCACTATTTTAATAAACATGTTGCATATCTGAAGTGTACAGCATCATGTACAATAGCAAGGGCTGCGGAAGGCATCTTCCTTACCCTCTCCACCTCTGCTGCTGGGACTCCACGCAGATGTCCATAGAGACGCAAGTGCTCTCTTCCTGTGAGCAGATCGTCAAGAGCATCGAACTGTGGACAGTAGCCCATGTCTTGATGAACATCAGAGATATGATTCAATATGCTAGAAGAAATATATATATATGGTGAGAAAATCTCATGAAAATTCCAGTCACATTCAGTTATTACCTCTGAAGAAGAAGGAGAAGAACAATCTTAAACCAGGGATGTGAAAATGTTGACTTCCAGATGTTGACCTACAGCTACCATTATCCTTTACTATGCTGCCACTGGCGTAGCATTGGGGGGCAACAGGGGCAGTTGCCCTGGGTGCAAAATTCTTGGGTATGCGTGCTCCTCTTGCTCCTCTTCCCCCTCCCGGCAGTCTGAGTCTGAGCCACCAAGGGTGCTGGGCCCGCCATTGCCAGTGCAGACCTTGAGCGGCTCCACTGTTGCTTCATGGCACCACCCAAGGGGCTTCTCCTACCCCACCCCATGCCCCCCACCATGTGTCGCATCACAGAGCTGGCATATGCCCCACGCCCCGCAATACTTGCCTTGGCCCAGGTACTGGCAACTCATGCTACACCACTGGGAAAAGCATCTCTTAAAGCACTGGGAGCAAGTACAGTTAAAATCACCACATAGAGGACATCACTTTTAAATGCATGCTAAGCATATCATCTAGCTTTATCTTTAAGTAACAGATATAGAAGTTCATTCCTTCTTGACTAGACTGCACTAGGCTCTTCTGGCATTTCTCAACAATTACCTGTGGCCAGCCACTACTGCATCTCCAGATGTTACTTGAGTATCTCCAGTCAGCATTTTGAATGTTGTTGTTTTGCCAGCTCCGTTCACACCCAGGAGACCAAAACACTAAATTATAAATCAGCACACACTTGATTACTTTCAGAAAATTATAAAAAATAGTCACTTCAAAATAACATTACAGTGACAGATAACTCACCTCTCCAGGACGAACACCAACACAGAGTCTGTCCACTGCTGGTATGTATCTTCCTGCATAAATCTAAAGTAAAACGAGATTTTTTAAAAAAAAACCCCACACATTTCTTCCAATAAATCTACAACTGATGCATTCTATTGGAACTTGACATGTACTGCTTTTACAAATAAGATGGCATAAAGCAATGGGCAAAAACCCCAAACAAACAATCCTCCAAATCAATATGGATAGCTTAGTGGTTTAGGTATCTGGTTGTGGAGCCAGAGGTTGGGAGTCCGATCCCCCACTGTGCCTCCCTGACAGGGGCTGGACTTGATGATCAGTAGAGTCCTTTCCAGTTCTGCAGTTCTAAGATGATTTGATATTAGTAAGACAAGATATAACAGCTCAGTCCTCAGTATGGTTCGGTGGCAATCTGTTCCCCTCACTAGCAGCAAGACAAAAAGGTCTCACAAGGAGGGGAGCATAGTTAGGGCCACAGGAGGAACAAACATCTCTCCACTCATATCTTGGTCCTGATCTAGCTCTCCCCCTCCCATTTTATAGGCTAACAAAGATGCACTTTAGTATGCTGAACTACCCATCAAAACATCATGTCTAGTCTGGGCTTAACATTCATTTGCCAGACTAGCCAATTTGTGCAGGTGGAACCAGAGAGTGCATGCTATCTCATCTTTCGGCTCAGGAAGCAAATATCTTGGGCCAGCTCTCAGAAGCCCCTAAATAACTGCATATTTCATATTTAAATCACTTTCCTTTCTATGGTAAAGGTAAAGAAAATGCACAATTTCTAATAATTCCTGGAAAATTACCTTGGTTAGTTCTTGTAATTTCACAATGTCTGTTTTACCACCTCCACTCATTATCCGTTGTCGTTCCTCAGCAACATCCTCATCTTCATCCATTATGGGCATGAGACCCTTTTGGTGAAGCCTGGCAGAAACCAGATGGGGAAAGAGTTGGCCATTCTGTCCCATGTCTGGATGCAGGCTGCCTCAGCTTCTCTTGCCCAAAGCACGTACACATACATGCCTTTTGAGTGAGACCGATCAACTCGTCTACTCTAATGAATTTCATACAGCTAAGACCTCAAAATACTGAGAGGTCTTCAACGTACCGCTTCGTAGAGAAGAAATTATGCTGTGCCAGAAGATTCAGAAAAAAATAGATGACTCCCTGCACGGCCAGGGCAACCATGTTCTTTCCAGCAAAATCCCAGTGAAATGGATCCAAGACATGCTCTTCACCTTTAGAAGGGAACCGACCAAAATCATGCTAAATTACTATCTGAATAAATTGTAGCTTGTCTCAACAAAATGCCACTGCAACAGTTGAATTTAGATGCAAAGATCTCCTTGAACGTATAATACATATCAGCTAAGATAAGTTAGGCAGGAAATCTGTCACATATTCAGCACATTTGTTGTAGTCATGAGCCGCAAAGTTGAATCAACTTTTATCAACCCTAACAGTCCTAACAGGGGGTTCAAGATAAACTATTTAAGGAGTGGTTTTACCAGTTCCAGACCCCCAGTGAGTTTGCATGGCTGAGGAGGGGGGCCTCCTGGGTCCTAATCTGTCACTCTACCCACTGCATCACACTGGGTATCCCCACCCAGTACGTAATTACTACTAAATGAGTATTACTATGTGGGGGTGGGGAGAGTAACTGAACAATTAATTCAGTTTTTAAACCATCACATAATCGTATTTTTTTTGGAAGTATATGAATAAAATTTGTAAATGTAAGGTAAAGCAAAACACTAGCAAATAACACAGCACAGTATTAAATCCAGAGGAGAGGCTAAATCAATGTGCAAAGTAAAGATGGGCATGAACTGTGCATGGTTTGGTGTGGTTCGGCACTTGGGCTGCACAGCTGTTCCATTGGATGCTCTGGCTTCCCTTGCCCCGCCTCCTCCAGTGGGCGCCCACTCAGAGGCAGTGTCTGGAGGAGGCAGGGCTGGGAAGCTGCACCACTGGTGCTGAGGGGGCACCCACCGGAGGAGGCGGGGCAAGGGAAGCCAGAGCATCCAATGGAACAGTTTGTGTCCATCTCTAGAAAGGTTTAAAATCACTGAATGCCTGGGATGATTAAAAACAACCTCTCCATATGAATCTTTCCTGGTTTTAAGATTTCGGGGGTAAGACCTTCTCTTTCTCCAATGGCCCCCCACAGGCATGCCTGGTGAAGACACAAAAGAAGGTCTTTTTCGTGGCTGCCTCCAAGTTGTGGAACTCCTTTCTACAGGAGGTAAGGCTAGCCCCTATCTTTGCCTTTAACACAGGGAAAGATGGCTCTTCTCTTCAGGCAGGTCTTTGGTTAACTGGCTTCAGAGAAAGGAACTTTTATAAGAGAGTGCTGTGCTTTTTAAAAAACATTTTTTCTCATGTGTGTTTCAAATATTTTATACTCAAAATATTTTATACTCAAAAGCTTTCCTAGGCATAGCAAACCCTGGAACATTCTCATGTGTTATTTTTTACTTACCAAATCGAGCATACACATCAGTCACAGCTTGGTTCATGGCTAGGTCAATGAGTGCCCGGCCCAGGCAGAAATGAGGCAAAACTAACAGGATATTTTTCAGTGTTTTATTGAATTGCAGCAGAGACTGCAAGAGATAAAAACACAAAGTCTAGTACTACCCAGATGTATTCCAGTACTTGATTAATGTTAAGAAAGTGTCTGAGATTAGATTGACTCTTCATTCCTATGAGACTTTGCTAATAAGTGAAATCTGAGGCACCATATGTTGTGTTTATGGGGGATGTGCAGTTGGAATGAGCCTGGCAGAGACGCTTTCCTCTCTGGTCCCGCTGGAGCAAGGGAAAATGAGGGAGCCTATACAAGGGGCTGCTCCTTTTGGAACATCTCTATATAATCTCTGTCAGTGCTTCCCAACCTTGGGTCCCCAGATGTTCTTGGAGTACAACACCCAGAAATCCTGGACAGCACAGCTAGTGGTGAAGGCTCCTGGGAGTTTTAGTCCAAGAACATCCAGGGACCCAAGATTGAGAACCACTGATCACTGTGATGCCTCTGTGATGCCGAGGTTAATGACAGCTGCTGCCTGTGGCGCAGAAGACACAGAAGCCAATGGCAGACCATAAGCACAGGCGGCAGTCTGCAGCTGCTTCTTACAAGTTCATGCTGAGTATGAGGCTGGAATTCAGCAGGAGAGGAACGCAGGTGGGTTCCTGACCCACCACCTCTGATAAGGGAGGTAGGAGTTGTCTGGCTGAGCATAGCCTAAGCCCAAAGTGGGGCAGTGCCCCATGGAACCTCATGGCCACAATCCAAAAGCTTTTTTGGGGGTGGGCAGCTTCCTTTTCAGCAGCTGCTCCTGCCAAACTTTCTTTTCAATGTCACCAAGCACATGTCAACATAGATTCCTCACTCGATCACGATTAAAAAGTACAATGGTCTCATTGCAATAATGTCTAAGAAAAGTCACTCACCGGGTTGTTTTCAAAGAGCTCCAGGATAAATGTAATGGCACTACTATTGATACCAATGAAGAGGTTAATGCAAGACAAGGCAACGTAGGCAGTGCTGGGGATGCTGAAGAAGCAAGATGCTGGGTACATCATAGGGATTATAGCCCACCTGCACACAAAACGTAGCAGTGAGGAGAGATCAGTGTATGAAATCCTACACTGATTTCCTGGGTTGACCAAAGTGTGGCTGGTGCATTACAAATCTAGGGTGAACCTCGTGGCGCAGTGGTTAAAACTGCTGTACTGCAGCCAAAACTGTGCTCACAACCTGAGGTTCAATCCCAGGTAGCCGGCTCAAGGTTGACTCAGCCTTCTATCCTTCCGAGGTTGGTAAAATGAGTACCCAGCTTGGGGGGGGGGGCAGTGTGTAGCCTGCATAATTAACCGCCCAGAGAGTGCTTTAAGCGCTATGGGGCGGTAGATAAGCAGCACACCTTGCTGCTGCTTCTTCTTTTGGAACAACTGAAGTTTGAACTGGAACTCCCATCAATTTCAGTCAGGTTGGCTTAAGGAAGTGATTATGGGAGTTGTAATCCAACAACCTATGGAGGATCAAAGTTCCTCATTCCTGTTATAAATGGTCACTGAGTAATCAGTTATGTCAGAATTCATAACCTAGTTCTAGCATCTATATTTTCTACTAGCAACCCAAAAAAACTGCCATCAAAAGCAGGATCCTTTGGTACTATCTCCCTTTTTATCTGGGCCAATTCACACATACATACTTACCACTTAATGACTGAGGCACAAAGTGGGGATGCGCATGAATGAACAAATGAACTATTGTGCTTCAAACATGGGCAGAATTCTATAAGCTGACATGGACCTCAAACACAATGTTTTCAGAAGAGCTGATTTACATGTTCACCAGTGAACGATCAAAGCTCTAATTCACGCAAGCAGCAGATGAAATCCTAAACCTCTTCTGTGGGGCTGCAGGAAGAATCCTTCAGCTAAAAAAATGTCTATACTGTAAAAAGAATGTCATGCACTAATAAAAACATAATCTCCTTGATATTTTGTTCTCTGCGTGCAGGGAGATACACGACAGAGCATGTAATGAAATGATGCCTGGCATCTTGTCTACAGGGGCAATATTCTGTTTTGTTTTTTTGTATATACTTGCCCCAAGTGCTGAGAAGTCACATGATATCCATAGATGAACAAAGCATTAGACTCACACCTCTTTTAAACTGGCAGTGCATTATTCTTATAAACGTATATTGGAGCTTCTCTCAAACTGCATCAATTTAAAAAATACAAGAGGGCAGATCTAAGCCTACGCAGTTGTGGGCTGGACAGTGCTTTTTGTCTTCAAAGGACTTGATTACTTGATGCTATGACTAATAAGACTTATCTCTCTCTTTCCTGTAAAAAAAATATACATGGCTTTCTCATGGGAGTGAAAGCTAAACCAAAACCAATAACTCAGGACTAGACTGGATTTGTGCCTCTTTTTTAATCATGAGGTCAATACAAATGAGTGCATTCAAAACAATTCTGCAGTATGAGAAACTCTGATCTGATGAAAGGAAAACAAATCTTACTTGCTCTTTCAAAATCCTGAAAGATCAAGAGTTCTGTCTAAATGCCTTCTCAGATATTACTGGGGTGGGGAGGGCAATGTGTAGCCTGCATAATTAAATTATAAACAGTCCAGAGAATGCTTTAAGCACTATGGGGTGGTATACAAGCAGCACACTTTGCTTTTTGCTTTGCTTTTTATAGGTGAATGAAGAACTTACAGCTCTTATTATAACTAATTGACAAGTAGGTACTCAAAAAGTTATTTTGACGCCGATCTATATTGTATCTATATTATAATTAGAGGAGAAATCTGTAGGTACTTTGGAATCAATCTTCCTCTACAGCACCAATTTCTATCCAGTTTATTCAATTACATTCCTTATCATTAAATGAAGATTTTCTAGTGGTCTGATCAAGTTATCATCTTCCTTTGCCTTTCGATGGTGTACTAGTACCACACAGCTTGTTTCTTTTCTCTTTTTTTGTTAAAACACGCACATGTAGCATCCTTAACAAGGTATCTTCCTAAATCATTATACTTTCTGAATAAAGCACACATCAGTGTTCTGAATATCAAGGTCTCTGTCTCCATTACAATCTTGCTAGGAATTAACAAAGTATCTAGAGGACTTACCCATACAAAAGTAGCAATGTAATTAGTGCAGGAAGGTTGCTTGGTGATGTGTAGGCTTTCTTTTTGAATCCAATGAATATTGCCACTACCAAGCCAGCACTCACTGTGTAATTTAGCTGGTGTAAGGAAAAGAGAAAGAAGCCAGTTGAGAAAAAAAGCTTTAAGTTATTGGAAACTGAAGTCTTTTTTCATCTCTTCTAGGATGCACTATTACATGTATGACTTGCCTAGCCTTAACAAAATGACCTAAAAGCTGCCTTACATGATGGGTCTTAGCTATGAAGAGAAATGATAATTGATTATCATGCTCTATTCTGCACATCTGAAGTGTTAGAGAATTCTGCTTAAAAAGATGGCGGCAGAAAGACACATGGATATGAATCAGGGTGGGGACCATGTAGCCTTCCAGATGTTGTTGGGCTACAGCACCTATAGTCTCTCACCAATGTTTATGCTGGCTAGCGTGGAAGAGAACTGCAATCCAACTGCATCTGGAGAGGCACATGTTTCCTATCCCTGGTGGGCAAAACATGGGGAACTGGCAGAAGGTTGAATTAAGGGTTTCGTGTAAGTGAGGAAGACCTCAG
This sequence comes from Intellagama lesueurii, assembly GCA_037013535.1. Taxonomy (NCBI): domain Eukaryota; kingdom Metazoa; phylum Chordata; class Lepidosauria; order Squamata; family Agamidae; genus Intellagama; species Intellagama lesueurii. The sequence goes on from JBAJHW010000004.1 coordinate 147,949,805, forward strand.
CTGCCCTTCAATGGAGTTAGGTAATATTTAAGGGCTGGCTACATAAATAATCATGCTTATAGCAGGCCCATGGAAATAACTGGCATTTACCGTACATCAATCGTGACCAATTTGTCTCATTTATTTCAACAGGTCAGCTCTATCAGTGACTAAATTCTGGATCAAAACCAGCAGGCTGACTCAATCTAATGGAGTTTACAGTATATTCAACACTGTAAATTACATCAAAACAGCAATTCTTTGAATGGAAGGTAAATTAAATGGCATATAGATGAAGATTAGATTTCATGGATGGGAAAAGAACTGAAGAATCTATTGCAGCAGTTCTCTCAATCTTCGGCCCTCAAAATAATTCTGGATCTGAAACTCGGGCCTATATGACCAGTGGAAAGTCCAAAAGCTGAGAATCATTGGCCTATTGGAATAAACTGTTCTTTCTAATAAGGTGTTATGACAGGTTTTATGACAGTATTCAAGTGGACATTGGATGCTCTCCAGGAATATATGGAACACCTGTCTATATGAGGAGCATAGGAAGCTGCTTTACACCAAGTCAGACCACTGGTCTGCATAGCTTAATGTTGTCTACAATGCCTGGTTGTGGCTCTCCACTGTTTCTGGCACAATGCTTCCCCAGAGCCATGAAGGACTGAATCTGAGACCTTGATCATGCAAGTCACACACTCTGCCATTTGAGCTACAGTGTCCCCCACCCTGGTATTTTCTTGCATCCCTCACAGACATTACTCACTATGTCCCAAAGGAAGTTGGTGAACCAGTAAATGAAAGGGCTCACACCACTGACAAACTGGAGGTGTTTGGCTTTGGTCACCCGTTCCTGGATCAGGTACAAAACAAAGCTTGCAGGGACGAAAGACATGGCAAAAATCACACAGATGGAAACAACGGCATCTACCGAAGTGGTCAGCCTGCAGTGGGGAGAAGTGGAGGAACAACCCATGAGGAAGAATGGAAATCAAATCAAATAAATTTATTGTCATTGTAAGTATATACATAGTATACACATACAACAAAATTCACACAGACACCCAGAGACCAGACCCACATGCACACACATAAAAAATCCCCAAACACTGCCCACCCACTAAAAATCCCCCACTAAGAACACAAACATCTGCACTGCAGGCTAAGTAACACTGTCCAACTGTTCACTGCTGGTGGTCTTTAAGTTCATTATTAAGTGCAATTATAGCTCTGGGATAAAAACTATTCAGAAAACGTGTGGTCCGACTCTTAATTGTTCTGTATCTTCTGCCAGACGGCAACAGTTCAAAGAAGCTGTGAGCAGGATGGGAAAAGTCTCTAAGGATGTTGTGTGACTTCCTCAGACAGTGGGATGTGAAGATGTCATCCAGGGTTGATAGCTGGAGCCCGATGATATTCTGGGCAATTTTAATGGTTCTCTGTAGAGCTTTTTTGTCCGCTACAGAGCTACTCCCAAACCATACAAGAACGCCATAGGTTAGGACACTCTCAATGGTGCTACGATAGTAGGACAGAAGTAAATGCTGAGATAAATTTAACTTCCCGAGCATTCTCAGGAAATACAGCCTCTTCTGTGCCTTCTTCACTAGCATGTTGGCATTTATAGTCCATGAGAGGTCCTCTGAGATGTAAGTGCTCAGAAATTTAAAACTACCAACCCTCTCCACTTCCTCGACATTTATGTACAGTGGAAAATGTACCTTTCTCTTCCTCCTAAAATCAATTATGAGTTCTTTAGTTTTTTTGATGTTAAGTGTAAGATTATTTTCTTTACACCACAGTATCAACCCTTGTACTTCCTTTCTGTAAGCAGACTCATTGTTCTTATTTATGAACCCCACCACTGTCGTATCGTCTGCAAATTTAATAATTGCGTTGGTGTTATACAGTGGGGTGGGGTGCAATTATGTGTGTACAGGGAATAGAGGAAGGGACTTAGCACACAGCCCTGGGGAGCTCCTGTACTTAGTACCAAGGTAGAAGAATGGTGAGATCCCATCCTTACTGACTGTGGCCTATCTGTCAGAAAGTCCTTTACCCACACACAAATCTTCTGAGGTAATCCTAGGTTGATAATTTTAAAAAACAACCTATTGGGTAGAATGGTATTAAAAGCAGAGCTATAATCCACAAACAACAGCCTCGCATAAGTTCCCTGTTGTTCTAAGTGACTCAATACAGTATGGAGAACAATGGACATAGCATTATCAGTAGATCTATTTCTCCTGTATGCAAATTGCCATGGGTCCAAAGAAGGTGGAAGACTAGCCTTAATGTAATCCAGCACCAATCTCTCAAAACATTTCATAATAACAGATGTTAAAGCTACTGGTCTATAATCATTGAGAGATACCACAGCTGACTGCTTGGGGACTGGCACTATAATAAATGTCTTCAGGCAAGTGGGGACAGAACATTGCAACAAGGATAGATTGAAAATATCCGTAAAAACTCCAGCTAATTCTGCAGTGCAGCCCCTAACAACTTGTCCCATGATTCCATCTGGTCCAGCTGCCTTTCGAACATTAATATTCTGGAAAGCGCATCTCACATCTGAAATCTGCAGTAGTAGTGGTTGTCTGCCGATGGTAGATTCTAGTGATGTACTATAGATAGTAGGTGCTGGAATAATAGTTGTTCCTGTTTCCACCTCAAAACGGCTGAAAAATTGATTTAACTGCTCAGCCAAAAAATCACTGCTGCTATACAGACTGTTTTTGTTACTCTGCCCCGTGATTTGTCGCAGGCCATGCCATACCTGACGAGTGCCAGAGCTCTCAAGATGTTGAAAGCAACACAAGTTATCGCTGGAAGGGCCCTCTAATGAACAATTAGGCTCAACAGGAGATCCATGGTTGCCACCAAAAGCAGTAATCCCATTCCTCATATTCTGGCAATATCTAGTATAGCCCCAACCTGGTGCCCTTCAGATATGCTAGCTAGATCACAACTCGTACCATTAACTAGCAATGGCTGTAGTGTTAGAGATGACAAGGGAGTGCAACTTCACAACTCCCACCCTTTCCAGTGGTTACGCTGGCTGAAGTTGGAGTCCAGCAACCTCTGGAAACCCCACATTTCCCACCCCTGACCTAATGTAACATTAGCCTGCCCCCTGCACACCCACACTCCTCTCTCTTCTCTACCTTATGGTGCTCAGGGTAACAGATAGGAAGGAGACTGTTGCTTACACTGTAATCTCAGAGAGCTGGTCCTTTGTGAGGTTCAGTGGATGGTTGATAGCAGTTATTCCGTATTCCTCACGGCCTTTGCCTTGTTGCAAATTGGCTCTCAGAATTGCATTGTTGGCTGTGTTAAGAAAACTGACCATAGCATGCCAACCTTTGTTGTTAAACCACACCTGCAATAGAAGAACATGAGCTCCTCAAACCAGCATGGGGCAACTGGAGGGACTGCCGCTGCTCTATTACACTACTAAGCTGGGGGGGGGGGGATTGGGGAACCTATTTCAAATGACAAGATTTCAAACCACCCCACATCCTTCATTTCTTCAACCTGTCTCATTCACCTTTTCCCTCACCTTTCAAAAAAGACCACAGAAAATTCTCACATCTCCCAAACATTCTAGTTTGTTCAGTCTTTGAAGGCAATATAACAAGAGCCATTGTTCGTTTTCACACAAATACTTGCTTCTCTTCTGTTTCTCTAACGCCATTTGCCCCTTTGTCAGCCACATTTGCAACCATCTACAGTACTTCAAAATATAATAATTGTTTTGAAAGATTTGAAATACCTTGATGTTATCTTCTGTTTCCATGTGTTTAAGAAAATTTGACATTTCCTTAGATGCAGCCATGGTTGCTTCTCCCTGGAGAGTAGGAAGTACAGCAAAAAGGAATACTGTATGTATATATATTTTTGTGCTATTGGCACTGAAAAATATATACATATGCACACACGCACACAAAACATTGTTTAGACCTGCTCAAAATCAGTGGAGATGAGGAAACAGGCACAGAACAATCCTTGCTTACCCCTGTTATATTCATAATTTGACCAAGATCTTTCAGGAAATCAACAATTTGCTCTCCTGTGACATGTAGGACTGGAAGTTTTCCTCCCACAGAAATTCCTCCATATCTAAGCACACAAACATATGATCATGAATTGATTATAAGCACTCCATTCCTATTTTTAATAGATATTCAACAAAATCTCCCGTAAGAATAATAGTCTCTCTTTCATAAAATAAGTCAATATTTACTTTAAATATATTCATTTCCTCCATACTCACAATGGAGCATTTAAACTAAGTTAAGTGTTGTTTCCAGACCAGAAATAGACAATCCACCATGTATCTCTAAGGCTGTGACTACATGGTCAAATACTGTGAGATTTGTTGTGGGTGTGAAACAGATGAATTCACCTTTTTAAAAAAACTGATCACATGATTCAAAGGCAGGTTCACATCAGTCTGGTCCTTTTTGCTCATGACAAGGAGTTTTATTTTCTGCCACTAGGGGTTTCTGTTTCTTTCAAGCTGGAACAATTTGAGCAGACTTTTCCTTGTATTTGTTCTCCAAAGGAATGGGAAGTGTGACTGTGGTGGTATTCAGGTGACACACTAAGATGGGCATGGTGTTTTGGACAGTGGAAATATCCAACCTCGCAAACTTTCTTCCTAATCACCCTAAACTAATTTTTTTTATTTTTAAAAAACAAACCTAGTTTAGCACTAGATCACCTTATCACTACACTGATATACTAGTTTAGCACTAGATCATCTCTGCACAGACAACAAGATAGAAATTCATATGAAATAGAAACAACTCCAACAAACTACAGCAGACTGCTATGTTTCTGCGGTATGGGTATATGTGTTTGTATGGTATGGAGATCTTTAGAAAACTGCCCTTTTCCTATTCCTTTGATTGATTTATCATTTCTTATTGCGTTAGCTAACAATTCTATAACCATACAAAACAATATTGGTGAAAGTGGACAGCCTTGTCTTGTACCTCGGCCTAGAAAAATCTTTTCCGTTAAGCCATCGTTAACTATTACTTCTGAAGTATTGTCTGAGTATAATTGATCTATAACCCCTCTACATTTTTTACCAAATCCCCAACCCCTTAAAAGAAGCTTTAATGTTGGCCATTCAACACAATCAAAAGCTTTAAATATGTCCAATGATAAGACCATTGCTTTTATTTTTTCTTAGGAAAAAACGATATAATTAAAATTAATTTGTTTGCTGATGATTCATTATTGACTATTAAAAACCCACTAGAGAGCATGGATAATATCAAAAACCATTTAGAAAAATTTGGGGAAATAACAGGATTAATGATTAATTGGCAAAAATCACAAATGGTGATGTTTAATCATAATATACAGGAACAAGAAATGTTTGTGAATGAATATAGTGTTAAAATGTGTAATTATATTAAATATTTAGGTATAAATATAGTTAGAACAACTCAAAAATTAAAGGAATTTTTTTTTAATAAATTAAAAAACGATATTAAGTAAACTGCAAAAATATTCTAAATTGAAATTATCATGGTTCGGGAGAATTGCTATAATTAAAATGAAAATATTACCAAAGATTACTTTTTTATTCAGGATGCTCCCAATACAATTAGAAGAAGAGGATTTTAAGTATTGGCAGGGATTAATTAATGATTTTGTAATCAAGGTAAAAAATCTAGAAATAAAAGATATTGGTATAAGGCCCCCCAAAAAAGGAGGTTTATGCATGCCTAATGTTAAAAATTATTATATAGCAAACCAATTAAGAGTTATTGGAGATATTATATACAATAAAGAAAAATTAATTTGGTGGGAGATGGAATCTTCAGAAATAAATGGGAATGCTGAAGGATACTTGTTTAACGTAGTAAAGAGAAGTATAATGAATCAAATGAAAAACCCCTTTTTAAGAAATATGTTAAATATATGGAATAAACATAAAGAGAAGTTTTGTCCCTCAACTTCACCATTAAAATTAGTGACTGAAATAGAAAATTTTCCTACAAATTTAAAGGGTTTAGTAGAACTGTTTAAGAATAAAAGGGTGGTAAGATTGAAGGACTGGATGAGCAAAATGCGATCGAAAGAATTGATTATGTCTAAACTTCAAACTAATAAATTATCGTGGTATAATTTTATTCAGTTAGACACCTGGACAAATGATTGGTTGAAAACTAATGGCAAATGTAGAGAACTCACTAAGTACGAACAATTTCTGTCATCATATGAAGATATGCAAGATACAATGTTGAAGGGAATAGTAAGTAAAATATATAATATAATTTTGGAACAAGTGGAAAAAGAATGGGGAACAGAAGGTTTGAAATTAATTTGGGAAAATGATTTAAAGATAGAAATTAAAATAGAAGATTGGATAAAAATGTGGAGGATGAGAGTTTTAAGATTAATGTCGACAAGGATAAAGGAAAAAATTTTCAAAATCTGTTTAAGATGGTATTTGACTCCTGTAAAACTTAATATAATAAATCCAGCATACCCCAAAGCATGTTGGAAATGTGATGAGGAAATCGGTACGTATTTTCATATGTGGTGGGAATGCAAACTGGTTAAGAAATTTTGGAAATTGATTTTTAAGGAAATGTGTGATATATTTGGTAAAGATATTGATTTTAATGCTAAAATTGCTCTATTGTCAATTTTTGATAACATAGATTTGGATTATTACTCGAAAGAATTGATCACTAATTTTATGACAAGTGCTAGAATATTAATAGCTAGGTTTTGGAAAGACAGAAATGATATTAAATTAGAAGATTGGTATAATGAAGTTTGGGACATTGCATTAAATGATAAATTGACTATTGAACTTAAAATAAAAAGAGGGGAAATAAGTTCTAACAATTTTTATGATATTTGGGGTAAATTCGTGGAATTTGTGTTAGTGAAAGGAAGGGGGAAAGCCTCTAAAGAATATTCTATACAATTTTGGAAAGGTAGTTCGTAATAAAAATATTGTTAAATGGGGTCCCGTGGGCATGGGGTGCACGTTAGAATTTAGTCTGTAATAAGCACTATTTGTATTTTTTGTAATTTTGTTGTTGTATTTGCTTTTTGTTTTTGTTTTTTGTCTGAAAACAAAAAAAATTTTTTTAAAAAGAAAAGTGCCCTTTTCCCTAGCACCATGCAACACTTTAAACAGCTCTTTGGCTTTATAATGAATGATAAAAGGAGAGCTGGGGATTAGCAGCGAGTGGGATTAAAGGATGGGGGGGGGTTGTGTGTGTGTGTGTGTGTGTGTGGATCAAACTGCATCAGACTGAGGGGCCAGGGCAGACACTGGCACTGAAGCTATCCACAGTCTCCATGTGATCATCTAATCTGAACACAAGCATAACATAGGCTGCAAATCAAGCTGCAGCAAAGCTGAATTGCTCTGCTTCGGCTTGCCAGTTAAGTTGCAGCCACAGGCAGAAAAACAGTCAACTGGGCCATGCTTTCTGCCACTGATTTCAAAGCAATCCTTTAGTCTCCAAATTTCAACAGAAAATGTTCTGTGCATCACACTCCTACCTTTGCTCATTGACCCAGTATTTGCTCTTTAAGCTGCAAAAGAAAATGAAAATATTAGCAATACAATATTCTTTAATGCCCCCATTCACTCGTGTTCTTTCAAGCACAAAGTTTTATATGTGCCACAAGAAACTGCTGTATCAATGACTGGGGTGTGTGTGGGATTTTGTGGCTGATGTTGTAGAACCGCTGCTCTCACCAATCCTCACCATCAGCTATACTTTACACGGCTGAAAGGTGCTGCAGTCCAACAATATCTGAAGGGCTACCTATTCCCTGCCTTTATGGTATATGATGTAGATCACACAGAGATTGTACATGTGCATATATCTGTCTGATGGCCCTTCTGTGCAAGAGCACATAGCAAAGGCCTACTGGACTTCCTTTAAAAATTAGAAGAAGCCATGGTGTAGAACAGTGGACTGGTGGGGTGTGGGGACAGGGGTATTGTTCAGTATCACAAAAATGCTTTTCGCTCCCCCACAACCCACTATCAAGCGTCTGAGGCTTTATTATACCTATTTATCCACAACATCCAGTTAATCCTCACAACCTCCATCCCATACATCACTTCACAGCACAGAAGATCCTTTTACGCATCATACCGTTCTTTTACCCATTCTGCTAACTAATAGAGAACAAACACGCAGATGGATGTACCATTCAGAACTCTTAGGACCATTTCAAAGCAGTCAATGCAAAAGGCTGATCTGGCCATAACGTATGACTGTAGCTTTCACAGTCTGCAATACAGAGATCTCCACCAACCTGCTTCTGATGAGGGTGGGATATGTTTTCACCAGGAAATCAGAAATATTTCTCTGAGTGAGATCCTGAAGAATTTCTGTGCTACGCTCAACTCTCTGAAAGGAAAAGTCAACAGTCATTACATTCTTCATTGTGAGAATCTGGCAGTTCAGAGCAGCAGGAGAAGGAAGGGGCTGTGCAGGAAAGTTTGTTCACTTTAATCAAAGTGAGAAATTGCTGCTCTGTTGAAACCCAAGAACCACCCTGCCTTCACTAAGGAGTTTCAAGGGAAACCACTGGCCTTTTAAAAATGTCTTGGTCTCAAATCACATAAAATAACAGAGATTTGCAACCGCATAAGCCAGGCCAGTTTCATCTGAAGGCTGCCAAAAGAGTTTTTGAGCCTCATGTTAAAAATGAATGGGTGTGACACTCAAAACCCAAGCAATGGATCTCTTCTGGCTGGGAGCTATGGTTACAGGAAACAGTTGTACTTCTTTAGGGAAAATCAGGCAGAAAAATAATTCAGTAGCCAGCAAAGAGAAGGCGAAAGAAGAAAAGGACTGTCAAGTGTTCATGTAGTTTATTAATCTAGCCACAGAGTGGCAATGTTGCCCTCTGTTGGGAGACATACCAGCCTGTAACATGAGGGTTTATTTGAAGTCATAAAATATTGTAAGACAACAAACCAGCTACTCTTAAAAGAGCACAAGGAAATAGTTTCTGTCTGCGTTCTGTTTCTCAGAAAAGCAGATACCCAGCATGATCTTGACATATTTATTTTTATTTAACTAAAGCATTTGAATAACATTTGATATTCATCTGTTCTGTGTTTTAATTATACTTATTTTACTTGACTTTATAGTTAAGTCTACCAAATTCTACCAAAGTGAACCTCCCTTTAGCCGAGGGATGCAGCCACGATGCTGGCACAAAATTAGGCCGAAGTGAGGCTAGTCCTAAGTAATTTCCAACATCCCTAAACTAAGAAGGGTGTGGATCAGCACAGCAGCCATCTTGCCTGGTTAGGACTTTACTCTAATGAAGCATTAATAGTGACTTTGTCTTATAAAATGTATAGTACGTTTTATAATCCTTAAGTGTTAGAAATAAAACAATGCTTCTTCCTCTTTCTCTGTGATGACATTTTCTTTGAGAGCTTGGAGAGAAATAGGTAAATATTTTGCAGGCACACAGTCTACATCTTCTTGTTACATGCCATCAAGTCTGACTAATGGCAACTCTACGAATTAGTAACCTCCGAAAAGTCTTATTGTGAACAGCTCTGCTCAGCTCTTGCAAACTCAATCTACATCTTTAGCATTTCCAAACCCAAACTGTTATGAAAATTTATTTTCAGATTCAGTCTGCTTTGCAGGAAACTTGCATTGGCTTTAGCATCTCCTAAATCTCTCCAAAACAGTCCAGTTTGGTTTGTGATTTTGCTGTGATTAAAGAAAAGAAGGTTACTTACCTGTAACCGTAGTTCTTCGAGTGGTCCTCTGTGAATTCACACATATGGGTATTGTCTGCGCCTGCGCTGACAGTCTCGGAAGATTCTAGAGCTTAAAGTAACAATTTTATGGTATGATCTCCCATGAGGCACATGCTCCGCCCACCCAACGGTCCCCTCAGTTCCTAAGATATGTCCGCCGGGCAAGGTTATAGAAGTATTAAGGCACCGTGACGGACAGAGGGGAGGCTGGGTGGGTAGTGTGAATTCACAGAGGACCACTCGAAGAACTACGGTTACAGGTAAGTAACCTTCTTTTCTTCATCGTGGCCTCTGTGAATGCACACATATGGGTGACTAGCAAGCATCACTTACCGGCAGGTGGGACGTCACGGTAGGAAGGAAGCCAAAACCGCTCTGCCAAAGCCGGCATCAGTGCGTGCTCGTACATCAAGTCGGTAGTGCTTGACAAAGGTCGACGGAGTGGACCAGGTAGCAGCACGACAGATATCAGGAATGTCAGTTCCACGTTGGAATGCAATTGACGTGGAGAGTGCTCTAGTAGAGTGAGCTGTAAGATGGTCAGGAGGTGATTGTCCTGATAATTGATAAGCAAGGGATATAGTCTGAACTATCCATCTGGATATAGATTGAGAGGAAGCTGTACTTCCCTTGGCAGAGCCATAAAAGCAGACGAATAGTCTGTTGGTGGTTCTGAAGTCCTTAGTTCTATTCAGATAGAAGGCCAAGGATCGACGAACATCAATCTTGTGGAGCATGTGTTCTATAGGAGATGATGGAGATTTGAAGAAGGAAGGTAAAACTATTGGTTGGTTTCTATGGAAGTCAGTCACAACCTTTGGAAGGAAGGAAACATCAAAGTAGAGAGTAACTTTGTCAGGGTGAAACTGAATGAATGGAGGGTCCGATCTAAGAGCAGCGAGTTCAGAAGCTCTCTTAGCCGAAGTAATAGCTACCAAAAATGCCGTCTTCAGGGTCAGTAATTTGAGGTCCACAGAGGCCATGGGTTCAAAGGGAGGCCGCATAAGCGCATTGAGAACAATTTGCAAAGACCACTGGGTTGTAATACGTTGGGTGGGAGGGCGGGTGTTGTTAAGTCCTTTAAGGAATTTCTTCACAGCTGGATGAGAAAAAAGTCGAGCAGACGAGGAATCGTCGGGCTGGTGCGCGACGATCGCTGCAATGTATACTCGTAGAGTTGGGATAGATAGTCCCAGGTTGAAGAGGTGAAGAAGGTAAGTAAGTAAAGTCGTGATGGAGACAGGTAATGCAGGTAAGTTGTTCGCTGCCGTATATTTAAGGAAGGATTTCCATTTGTTTTCATATAGGAGTCTTGTGGACGGTTTGCGAGCTCGATCTAGGATTGCTCGAAGGGCGGGGGTATCCTCCAAGCTGTCAAGTGGAGGGACGAGATGTCTGGATGATAAACCATCCCGTTGTCCATTGTCAGGAGATCGGGTAGCAGGGGGAGCCGGAACGTGTCTGTCGAAATCGACCGGAGGTAAGGGAACCATGGTTGTCTCGGCCACCATGGGGCTACGAGGATCGCGTCGGAGTGGAAGTGTCGAATCCGAATTACAGTGCGTTGTATTAGTGGAATCGGGGGGAAAAGATAGAGGAGCCCTCGAGTCCAGTTGATCATGAAAGCGTCCCCTATGGAATCGACATCGGTTCCAGCTCGAGTGCAGTATATCTTGCATTTTGCGTTCGATCTCGAGGCAAAGACATCGATGTCCGGTTTGTTCCATCTGCGGCAGAGGAGGTGGAAGATCGAAGTTTTGAGGGACCATTCGTGGGATCTCGATGTAAGGCGACTGAGATGGTCGGCCAGATAGTTTTCCTCTGTGGAGATGTGGACTGCAATTGGAAAAATATGGTGTTGGCAACACCATTCCCAGAAGTCGATAGTTAGGTAGAGGAGGGAGGAAGAGTGGGTGCCACCCTGTTTGTTGACATAAAAAAGGGCAGTAGTGTTGTCCGTTGCCAGTTGTACAACTCGGCCGCGGATGAGTGGTAGGAACGCGTGGAAAGCTTTTATAATCGCCATGAGTTCTAGATGGTTTATGTGTAGCATCGATTCCGATCGCGTCCAAAGTCCATGAATTTTGTATTTCAGGCAATGAGCGCCCCATCCGTATAGGCTGGCATCCGTAGTGATCTGGATGGTCGGTTGTAGAGGTCGAAATGGACGGCCGAGGAGGAGATTGGACGTCGTATTCCACCAGGTGAGTTGAGAGGAAAGCTCTGGTGTGACCCGTAGTCTTTTCGATTGTTCGTCCGTTTGAGGGTCGAAGTGTGCCAGGAACCATGCTTGGAGGGATCGAAGCTTGAGCCTCGCGTGTTGGATTACTGACGTGGTCGAGGACATGAGCCCGAGGAGATGTTGAACGTGTCGTGCTGAGATTAAGGCTCGAGGTCGAAACGAAGTTATGGCCTTTTTTATCTTTTTGATTCGTTCTGTTGGGGTGAAAGCCCGGGCGCGTACGGAGTCCAGTCTGGCCCCTATGAAGGTAGTTACTTGAGAGGGTTTGAGTTGCGATTTCGAGTAATTGATCTGGAGACCTAGATTTCGTAGAGTTTGTAGGGTAATGTGAGTGGCTCTTATGGCGTCGAGTCGTGTGGGTGCCACAATGAGCCAATCGTCGATGTAAGGATAAATGTGGATTCCCTGAAGGCGGAGGAAAGCCGCAACCGGTGCCATACACTTTGTGAATGTTCTCGGGGCTGTTGAGAGTCCGAATGGAAGGGAGCAAAATTGGTAAGCCAAATTGTTGAAATGGAATCGAAGGTATTTGTGGTGTTCCGGATGGATGGATATATGAAAGTAGGCGTCCTTGAGGTCGATCAGGACGAACCAGTCTCCCTGTGAAAGAAGGGGGATAACGGTATCAAGAGTGAGCATGCGGAACTTTCGAGGTCGAATGTATGTATTAAGTTCTCTGAGGTCGAGGATTGGACGGAGGCCTCCGTCCTTCTTCGGAACCGTGAAATACTTGGAATAAAACCCATTTGGGGAGTCATAAACTGGGACCAAAACAATGGCGTTCTTTTCAAGTAAAGTGGTGATTTCTTCCTGAAGGGTGACGGAGAATGGAGTAAATTTAAAGTTGCCCAAAGGGGGAGTAGAGTGAAATTCAATGTGGTAGCCAGATGAAATAATATTGAGAACCCACTTATCGTTGGTGATATATTTCCAAAACGGGAGAAAAGGGCGTAATCTAGGGAAGATTATGTCCAGTGAATCTAGAGGAGCAGGGAGAGGGGTATCAATAACGTCGATAACCCTTACCCCTTCCTTGATTTTTTGATAGCGGTTGACGATTTTGTTGTTGGTTTCTAGGGCGGACGTTCGGTGTCGATTGTCCTGGCGTCGATAGAGGTCTGTCCGATTGTTGTTGTCGGAAAGATCGGTATGGTTGGTATCTTTGGAAGGGTTGAAAGGAGTGTTGGTAGTATTGTGGCTGTTTGTATGGAGGTTTATAGGAACGAAAGGACGATTGATTCATATAAGTCTTGGCTGTTTTGCGTATTTTATGGAGATTTTCCATGGTATCATCAGTTTTCTGGTTGAAAAGTCCAACACCGTCAAAGGGAAGCTCCTCTATTCTGTGTTTGGCATCGTCATTCAGGGAGGTGGATCGGAGCCAAGCGTGGCGACGGATGGCTATAGAAGAGGCTAGGGCTTTGGAGGCGGCTTCAGCAGCGTGCCTGGCGGCGATTTTTTGTTGTTTCGCCACAGAAGTTGCCTCTATGTGGGCATTCATGAGGTTAGTTTTGATGGACTCCGGGGCAGACTCAAGAAGAGGTAGGATTTTGGCTAACAGATGTCGCTGGTAGGCGCCCATAGCAGCCTGATAGTTAGCGATCCGAAGTTGAAAGGATTGCAGAGAGTAAATCCTCCTGGCGATGACATCTAGCTTTCTGCCTTCCTTGTTAGTTGGCGAGATGGCAGATTTACCCCTTGATTTTGGTAGGTTAGATTCCACTATGATCGAATTTGGGGCAGGATGTTTCGCAAGGAAGTCCATGTCAGGCCCGTGGGTCCTGTACATGTTGTCCGTACGCCTGGACATTCGTAAATTCGTGGGAGGTGTATCCCAGGCATCCCGTATCAGTTGCGTCATGGCAGGAATAAAAGCCAGGCTTAAAGGTTGTGATTTCTCGCTGTGGAGATCATCAAATATGATATCTGCTTCAGGGGAAGGGGGTTCTTCCACCTGCAACTTCAGTGCGGCTGCCATGCGTCCGACCAAGTTGGAGTAAGAAGTGAAGTCCTTCGATGGGGATGATGGGCGTCCATCGATAGGGTCAGAGTCAGGAGTAGGAATATTGGCAGGGGATTCGGGGGATGAATCCGAATCAGTGCCTTGGTCCGAGGTCAGTGGTGTGGTCGAGGAGTCATCTTCGGAACAAGACGACGTGTGGGATGCTTGGACGTGAGGAGTAGTAGGCTCAGTTATTGTAGTCGATTTCACATGTTTGTCTTTTGAAGAGTGTTTAGCCTGCTTTGCTGGTTGCGTGCCCGTGGAATGAGAATGGCGCTTTTTCGACGTTGAAACCGACGTCGAGGTCGAAGGGCGTTGTATCGGTTTCGACGTTGGCACTGAAGGTGGGGCCCGAATGCGGCGTGGTGAAGATTCACGTCGAGATCGTTTTGTCGGAGTCGACTGAGGGAAACCCTGATAGGCTTCCATTTGAAATTGGTTGGCAAAGGGAAGCAAATGTTCCATGCCCAGTTGTTGGAAAGCAAGCTGTTGGTAGGCTGGAAAGAATGGCATTTGGTAGCACTGGCCAAAAGGAGGCATTGGGGCAGCTGGCTCGGTATGCTTCCTTTTTTCTCTCCGTTTTCTTGGAGACTGCGGGGGAGTCTCGGGTTCAGAAGGCTCGGTCTCAAAAGCCCGCCCGGATGTTGGGCTCGAATGGGCAGTGGCCGGACTGGATTGACACTCAGTCCCAATATGGCCAGTGGAGGGAGAAAGGCTACCGGCCAAGGCTGGTGCCTGTGTTGAAGGTATATGCACCTCATCCCTTTCCACTATAGATGCGGGAGCCTCCATAGAAGATTCTTCGAACACTGGAGAGGGCGGACGCTCTCCTGGTGTTTCCAGCCGAACAGATTTGACTTTTTTAGGCTTCTTGGTAGCAGGTTTTTCTTTTTGTTTCTTAGGCAGTGAGTGTGCCTTTGGGGCTTTAGGTTTCGAAGCCCTAGAAGTGTCGGAGCCAGTTTTTGAGTGGGGCGAAGGTGTAGAGTGCCCCGGAGTGGCGGACGGAGCTTGTCGAGAAGGGGCCCCTTCTACTTGTGGAGCGTCCGCGGGAGCTGCCGGAGCAGGATTCATCGCTGCTTCCCAGAGGTGAGAACGTAGTCTCTGCAGCCTATGTTTCAGTGCTGGTTTAGTGAAACTTTTGCAGGCTGCGCAGGATTGGGTTTGATGTTCCTCACCCAAACAAAATAAGCACTTTTCGTGGCCGTCTGTAGATGGAATTTTACTATTGCAGCCGACGCAGCGCTTGAAAAGAGCCGAAGAGGCCATAAAGGGCGGGAAAATTTGGAACGAACAGTTGAAAGGGCAGGGGGTTGATTGAAGAAGTAAAAGGTGATCAAGGAAGGAAAACTCACGGGAAGGGTGATCAAGAAGGAAAAACTCACGGGAGATCAAATGATTGAAAAAGATTATCGCTTTAAAGCAGCACAAGGCCAAATATCGCTCTCTCTCTTCCGTAGAACCTTATCGCACGGCGGAAAAAAGGAACTGAGGGGACCGTTGGGTGGGCGGAGCATGTGCCTCATGGGAGATCATACCATAAAATTGTTACTTTAAGCTCTAGAATCTTCCGAGACTGTCAGCGCAGGCGCAGACAATACCCATATGTGTGCATTCACAGAGGCCACGATGAAGAACACCACATTATCTTCTATGGTCTGACTGCTCAGTAACAAAAGACAACAAAGTTCCTTTCTTTAGCAGTTACTAACATATTCCAGAGCTCTGTTATCCTAGTTTCACCAGTTATACACCTGTGGCCTTGCTTGACTTGGAGAGATTCAAACCATTTGCTTCACTACTATATAAGAACCATTAGAGGTAAATCTTATTCTTCAGTCCAGCAGACCTTGGCCTGATTCAGAGACAGAATACTAAAGCAGGATTTAGCCCCACAAGAAGAACCTGTGATGAGACTAAGTGTTACCCCTTTTCCATGGAGAATGGAAAGACAGTTCCATTTTCAATTCTGAATAATCCAAAATTTCCTGTTCTGTTTGCACTTGGTTTGTTCCAATCATGCTCATAGTTCAAACTCCAGTTTATTTGAAGTAGCTACAGATAAAACAGTGGCTCATATCCTGTTGAACAGCTCTGCGTGTGCAACTGTGATTATGTCACCACCAGCAGCAAATCACTGCTAACTAAAAGCTTCCTTTGGAGATTTTAGGGTGTCCACAACTTCATCACTTGTGCATTAGTCACATGCACCACAAAATCACCAGTCATTAGTGGTAATTTGTCAATGATGATGATGTCATCACTGTTCATAGGTAGAGCTGTGCAACAGGATTTCAGCCTATGTTTCCCAAGTTTAGAACTGACAGGAAACTGAAGATTAGTCAAAACCAAAAGTGGAAGCTTTTGATTTTTCCTCTTTTGTATGTAAAGGAGGAGGAAACCATAGTGTGAAAAGCTGAGGCTCACTCTGACATAGCCTCATAATGCTATATTTTTGCATTATGTGTAAGGATCCTCAACTGCCATGTCCTGCAATACATGAAGTACTCCTCCATACAGAGGGGTTTATCTATCCAATACACATATTTATGTATGCTGTGCCATACATTATAGAATCTGGTATAGGATTTGCCTTTTGACAGTGTTCACTTTCATTTTGCAGGGAAAAAAGGCTGAAAGAAATTCACACATTCATGAAAAAAGAGGCTCAGATAGGAGTTCCTTCAGTTGCTGCCCTTCCAGTATGGCTTGTTGTCTCCCTATGTTTGGGCACCTGTTTCCACCAAAACAAAACAAAACAACAACAAAAATACTTACTTATTTAAATGCTGCCTTTCTTCCCAGGGTGGTTCACAACCATTAAAACTAAATAACTAAATACAAACTTAAAGCTAAATAAATAAATACAGTAGATAGATAGATAGATAGATAGATAGATAGATAGATAGATAGATAGATAGATAGATAGATAGATAGATAGATAGATAGATAGATAGATAGATAGATAGATAGATAGATAGATAGATAGATAGATAGATAGATAGATAGATAGATGCTAAGTCAATGGGCAAGCTGCAGTCCGAGTAAACCATAAGCACATTATGGAAACATATATGAACACGCTACTTTTAATTGCAAAATTGGATTTTAAAACTATCCTTGTTTCCCAATACAGCTGTGAGACTAATTTTCTATCCAGTCTTCCTACTCAGATGAAACTAGCCAGAGTGCTTCAAGCCAAAGAATAAAAACCACCTGGTACCTGAGGGGGAGGTAGTCCTCCAGCTCCCAAAGGGCACTCTGGCAGCATGGCGAGTCTCCTCCTGGTGCTGCACCTGCAGGAGGGCGAGGGATTTTCAGGACTCCATGTGTTAGTTCGAAACAGGACAGACACATTATAAGGGACAGCTGGTGTCCTCCAGGCGGTGAATGTGTTACTGCAAGGATAGTTCCTACACAAGGATACAGAGCACACAGTTACCAGTGTAGGTATGAAACCAGTCATTCTGGATCCCATTTATATTACTCCATTTATACTCCTGATCTTCACAGCCATTAAAAAAAATCCCTCTCCCCTAGGGGGACCGAATGAAAAAGAGTCCTCGGCTCCTGTACCTTTAATATTTGTGTGGGGGCGGAAATTTCAGCAGGTAAAGTTTGCATTAAAAGCTGCACCAGCTGAAGTGTTATCTTCTAAGCAATTATCAAAGGCACAGGAACCTTGCCCTCTTTTTCCTTTGGTCTAACAAGTCCTGGCATGAGTATATCCAGTGGGGACTAAACTCAGTCACATCTATCAGATAGGCTACCATGCATATTGGCAAGCAATAACTAAGTTGCCATCCATCTAGACATACTGTATAGTGACTAACTGGCCAATGGTGCAAATAAATGGTTTGGGCTCTTTTATTATTGCTTCGTTGTCTGCAATGCATAAAATATCTGAGCAGATTAAAACAAGCTGGTGGTGGCCGAAGTCTCAGCTGGCCGTGCAGCTGTTGCCTTCTTGTTATATATCTATAATGATCGATTGCTTGTTCTTCATGCGATTGCACTGTTTATTCGCCTTCCATGAGAGATAATGTGTTGCTAAAGATGCCCAGGAGGCAGCAGTTTAAGGGACAGGATGACAACAGGTAATGACAAGGAGACCACCAATACCATTCACAGAGTTGAATCCAGATTTAGTCCTACCTAGTACAGACCCAATGAAATCAGTGGATCATATTACTTTTGAGTAACTTTAATGCTACTGATTTTAATGGCTTTACTAAACATGATTGAATCTGGAACCAACCAGTTACCTGCCTCTCCTTTCCCACCAGTTTTTCAATTGGCTTGTTTTGTGTTCAGCAGGGAAGGGAAAATCATTTTCCTAGTCCAGTGGTTCCCAACTTTGGGTCCCTGGGTGTTCTTGAGCTACAACTCCCATAAGCCTTCACCACTAGCTGTGCTGGCCAGAATTTCTGGGCGTTGTAGTCCAAAAACACCTGGGGACCCAAGGTTGGAAACCACTGTCCTAGCATTTGACTTGCTAGGAAATGTCAAGACCACTTCACTACCCTTTCAAGTGCTCATGTTGCCATCTTGCAGCAAAACAGATTACAAATCTAAAGAGAGAACCACATGACTTACTGCAGAGGCTCTTTCTTCAAGCAGCGATTTCCAAATCCTGGTTTGTTTAAGAAGGCGTCAACGAGAGAAACCATCTGCTCACTGCCAGGCCGCTCATTGCTAATGAGATTTGATAAGATTTGAACTATAAAAAGAGGTTGACTGCAGAAGCAATGAGGTTTATAATTGCAAATCAGCTGATCACACAGGTAGGGCAGAGTCACAAGAGATGTTAACAATCAGTGGCCCATTAAGGGATAAAGCATATATACAATAAAAGGATTACACAGAGGACAACGCCATGGGCATTTTGGTCCATGACCTAGGTACAGATTTCTAAATGCAACAAGAAGCAAATCAGGTATATACACACACACACACAGCCATTCCTTGCTAACAAAGAGATGAGGTTTTTTTTAATCCATTTTGGTAGAATTCGATTTGCTGAACCTTAGGAATGCTGGATCTCCTGTTTCTAACTGCCTACATATGTCCCACACAGGCTAAGGCAGCCTCCCCTAACCAGGTGTTCTCCAAATGCTTGGGCTATACCTCCCATACTTTTCAGATACCTTGCTCTCTAGGAACAATGGGAGTTGTGATTCAACACCCTGGGACAGCAACAGATTGTTAAAGCTCATCCTGTGCTATAGGATGGTTTGCATAATTTTAAATCTGGAAATAATATACACTTCAGCAGCGGGAAAGCGTAATCCTCCCACATGTCAAACTACAATTCCCATCAGCTCTGGCAGACACAGCCAATGGTGAGAACTAGAGCAGTGGTCCCCCAGATGTTCTTGGACTTCAACTCCCAGAAATCCTGGCCAGCAGATGTGGTGAAGGCTTCTGGGAGTTGTAGTCCAAGAACATCTGGAGGCCCAAGGTTGGGGACCACTGAACTAGAGGGACTTGGAGTCCAAAACGTGGAGAGACACATGGTTGAGGCATCAGGCTGCAGAGCCAGAGGATGGGAGTTCGTTTCCCCCACCGGGCCTCCTCGACAGGGGCTGGACTCGGTGCTCCATAGGGTCCCTCCCAGCTCTGCAGTTCTAAGATGATGGTGATGGTGATGATTTATTCCCTATTCCTGGTAAACATGGTGGCCCGTGCATTATTCCTTTACTACTGATGCAATGATGTATCACATGATACAAGCATAAATACTTTAGTAAGGACTTTAAACTCCACCTCTATTTGAGGTGGAAAAATTACAGGAATCAGGCACGCCCATACTATTACAGTGGTGACAACTTGCAGTGGGATGGGTGGGTCTTACATATAGGCTTGCTGTTGCATTATCAGGCAATATTTCTATATTTGAGATTACATGAACCTATCACCAAAGACAACTTATCCCCTTTCACCCAACTACCATTTATCTGTCTGTTTTCAACATTACCTCCTCTTAAGAAAAATATGGCTGTATAGAAACAAAGAAAATATAGAAGGTATAAATCCTGAACCAAAGCAGAAATCTCAAATATGAAATCTTGAAAGATCATCTCAATTAGCTAGCATCAACACCAGCTATTCATTAGAAAACAAGGCATTGCTAAGATCACTTCACAAACATGACACTAGCTAGCCAGAAGGATGATTCAGTCTGGAAGAAGAGAAAGTCTGAGTTCTACTTCAGTATGTCACTGCAGAGACTGAAACTACAGGATTTATAAGGGAATATAGCAACAGAGAGCAAAATTCCACACAGCAACAAGCTGCACAAATGCTATCTAGGAAATCAAGGAAGGAAGGTCTGCTGTGACAAAGGAAGGCCTCTGACCTGAAGAAAGTGAACTGCTGTCCATAGATCCAAGGATGGAGAGTTAGACTGGGATATTCGCCAAATGGAGGAACGAGGACTGTGATTATCAGAGCCAGCAGCACAAAGCTAGAAGGCAGAACAATCTGCAAGCAACATGGGAAACGTCAGCTGCTGGCACTGCATGCAGTGTGCCACTGGTATTTCTATGCCACTCAGACTCCACATAAGCAGACCGAAAGCAGGAAGTTGTTCTGAGATTATGCCTAGGGTCAGGCCTTTTTGTTGTTAAATAAAATAACTGACATAGCACAACAGCATGGTAAAAATAATACTGCCAGTGTATCTTGTTTATCTAGAACAATGCTGCATCAATAGGAATTGTTTTTTTAAAAAAATCCAAACAGCAGAGTAGATGAAAATAGAGGAGGAGGTTCTCCAGTGCCCTTTTCAATGCCACAACCCACCAAATACATCACAGGGTTGTCACACCACATAACACGCCCACAGCTCTATTTGGAGGTGAACTAACCATCCACACAAGCTATAGAATTTGATAATTAGGAGTGCTCCAAATCACACCCAAAAACTGTAGCCCCAGTGCTGTGCCCAAAAGGACAGCTCTAGCAATAGGTGGGACGGATTGCTCTAAGTCAAAATGTGTTGATGCCATAATGTGATTCAAACCAAACAGCACCAAAAGCGATCCAAATAGCAAGCTGTATGCCCATCTGCACGTCCTCTCAAATTAACCTGTAAGACTGAGCCTCTGTCTTCAGTACAAAACAGTGTTATTTCCTTAGCTGCAGTGTGTAAGTGACCTTGACAACAAAGGATAGCAGTATGGATGCCATCCATTCAAGTGGATGGTTCTGTTCTAAGGTCTAAAAATTTAATCTTGCTTCTGTAAGCAAGCTGACCTCATGCTGATTTGTAACAGAAAAGAGAACCGTTGGATAGAGATAATTCAATTATTACTGTGAAATAGAAAACAGTGATAGCTAACTATACAATATGGCGAGAAGCTTTTACAAGATCCTATCTCTTTGTTACTATTTAACTTGTTAAACGTGCCTATGTGCAGATGCAAATTGCATAGAGCAAGAAGTTCTGTAAATGAAACGAATGAATACATACTTGAGCAAGGAAGTCTTTAAAGCTACGGGTGGTGTGGTGGAACCGTTTGGCAAGAAGTGCTTTGATCTGTTGAAGGAAAAGCTGGCAACCTTTATTCTGATGGGATCCTTTGCCACCGCTCCTATCCCCTTCCACAGCCACTGGTGTCCGAGAAGTGCCATTGGTTGCTGGTGCTTTATCTTCTTGTCCTGCAACACCATTCTCCTGTACAGCTCCTAGGTTACACAGGTCAAAATGACTTTTTCTTTTGTGGTACACTGAAGGACATTTTCATTCTCACTAATCACTGAATGGTGTGTTTCCTTAAGGTTTAATCTGGTTGAAATGCAGCTTTTTCCTACCCTATATAACAAAGTTTCTATCAGGCAATCTCTACAAATCTCTATAAATCACACAGATCAGCAAGTGTTTACTAAACTGGCCCAAGCCTGCCTTCCTCCGTTGGCCACTGAGCTGCTTTGAACTTGGTTTTCCATTACTATTTATTTATTTATTAGATTTATATCCCGCCCTTCTAGACAATGTCTAGTTGAAGGGCTATAGCTGAAACAATTGCACAATCCCACAGTACCCATGTCCCAGGGTAGGTCTCCTATTCTTTCCACTTTGGATAATTCCCCATTCAGGGAACATCCCCACCAAATATACACTTCTCTTAACATCATAATGTTCTGCAGTTCCCTACCCTATGTACATCTGCAAATGACATGGGGTAGATGCAAGCAAAAGACATGGAGTAGGTAGAAGGAAAAATATTGTGTAGGACCTTGGTGAAACAAAATTCAAGATTAATACTTTAACTGGGTCACTAAAATGTCATGCATATGGCAAGAGGAGTGAATTCTGCTGGATGATATGGAAAGGGAGCGGCATATAAGAACTAAGGATTTCAAATCAGTGGTTTAATAAAGCAGACACTGCTTATTTTTACATACTTTTCTGCCTTTTGAGACTCAAGGCACCTTACAATTTACATTTTAAAAAAAACAGCTAAAAACACAATAAATTATAATATTAAAGCATTATGAAATACACTAAACAGATTATTTAATTAGATACTAAATGGTCTAAATATTAGATTAGATTTTAAATAGACTGACTAAAACTAATAAAGTTTGAAACTATTTAAAAACCATTTAAAGACAATAGCAAAATAACAGAAAACACTTGCCATTAAATTGCCCTGTTTAGCGGCCAAAAGTCTGTTTAAGTAAAAATGTCTTTGGCCTACTGGCAGAAAGACAGCAAATCATTTAACACAATTTTTTAGTTTGGCCCACACCGATGGATTGTAGGGTGCATACCTGCATTTTGTGTCTCAGAATCAGCCTCTGCTGTAACCTTCAAGAAAACCTACAAGAAAGATACATTAGAAGGAAAAAAATTTGGAGGCATTGTTCACCATCTTTCTATTGTCTCAGCGCAGTATAAATCAACAAAACTGATTCTTTGGCTTATTTTCAGCTAACCATACTTCAAAATTGAACTTCCTATAGAGGAAAAAGAGGAAAGGGGGAAATAGAAGAGAAAGGATTACGGTAACCAGTCTGCCTCTTACTCTTTAATATATTAGTAGACAAGATGCTAACAGTTATAATTACATAATCATTCACAATAGGACAACTGCCTTGAATCCCTTTGCTGGACGAAAGATAGCATAAAAGTGCAATCAATCAATTAATCAGTCAACCAATCAATAAGGTGCTACTCCTTATTCTCCTAAATCTATTCATAATTTATTTCCTTTAATAAGCCAAATAGCAGCTTGTTATTAATAAAAAGTTATTAAGCTATTTGGGCATAAATATTAACTTAAATTTATTAAAGGAAGTAAGGGGAGCAGGATGGGAGAGGGTGAGTGTGAAGATTAGCAACCTCTTCAAGTGGTGTGTCTGAAATTCCAAAACTGCTGAGTCCCAAGTCAGCCAGAGTTTCCTCTAATTCTCTGAAGAGACTGGCATAGGCTCGTTGCTTAAAATTCTTATTGGGCAGAAGATAGATAAGCTCTTGACCAATACTTTCAATTAACTGTGCTTCTGGAACATGATGATGGATCAGTTCGTTGATTTCATTCACATCACCTGTGAAGAGGCAAAGCATTATTTGCAATTGTACACATAGTATGGATATTACTGCTGACATTAACATGAAAATAGGATAGAATAGCCATTCTCTTTCTACTAGCTGAACCTCAATCTCCTGCATGTTTACAGTGAACCAGCCCAGCCCTAGCATTGGACAACATGTGATGGTCCCCTCAGAGAGCAGAAACTAAGAGATGGCAGCAAAGGGTTGGAGAAAACAACTTAAGCAGACTGGCCTGTGCCCTCAAAGCTAGCTTACTGCCACCAAGTAGTCTGGAAGTTGAGTCATGGCAACTGGACTTCTTTCTTATTCGGTTGAAACGTTTCGCTACTCACCCAAGTAGCTTCTTCAGTCTGAGGAGAGTTGGTAGGAGACCCCTGATATATTCTCCACGTTGGTTTCACTTCCCCTGTTAACAACCCTGTTAATGACCCATGACAATGTGTGGAGAAGGATTACAGAAGTGGGATTTTCACTCACCCCCAATCCTTTGTCCATCTAACAAGCTTATTCAGACCAGGGGGAAGTGAAATATCAGGGGGTCTCCTATGAACTCTACTCAGACTGAAGAAGCTACTTGGATGAGTAGCAAAACCTTTCAACCTAACAAGAAAGAAGTCCAGTTGCCATGACTCGACTTCCAGATAACCTCATCTAGATGACTGAGAATCTTCACAGATATATTGCCACCAAGAAGATTAAAGATGTTGTCTCATTACCAGTGCTTAAAAATAATCAAATGCCATGGGACTGCAACCTGAATCTCAGCAAGATCCATACTAGGTAAATTTACACATGATGTGGTGGTCACCCTGGATTCCTCACAGAGTGTAGAGTCAGAAAGATGTTGCTACTACTGCTCAAAAGCTGGCCTGCTACTTCCACCTCAGTGACTCAGCCCCCAGAGAGGTCCCCCCTCCTTCCTTGGAGATAGAGAGGGAGGGAGCAGTGGGGACATAAAATGGCACAGGGGTGTTGGTAGACAGAGTTAGGTATGCAAGAAGGCTGTCATACACAACCCAAGTTCATATGCTATCACTGAGTGCTGTGGAGGAAACTATCATCCCACCACTGATCATGAATGGCTATGGGGGGGGGGGGGAGGACTGCCATCCCTGCCTCAGTCAGCAATGTTTCTTGGGCCAGTCCTGCTTTGAGGGATGCTTTCATTCTTTGCCCACTTGCTTGCCCCTTCACTGCCCTTGCTAAGACCTCCTCCTCCTGCTGCTGACCCATTCAGAGGATGAGGGAGAAGAACCAATTTACTGATCCCAGTTGTATTAATTCCAATTAAGCTTAAGCTCTCCATCCATAATTTGCTCAAAATGTTAGGATTATGGCAACAGGAATACAAACAAGTCCCAAGAATGATATTTGTAAACATCGAAGTAATATATCAAACCAGAAGATCATCCCTGCTGCTTCAGAGTAAGTATTAGCCTAGAATCCCGTGTCTGAGAAGGGCAGGCCTGAGGCTCTCAAAGGGTACTAAGTGCCCAGTTATACATTACCATTAGAAGAGGTAATTTCTAAAGAGGACCATGCAAGAATGTGAAAGCAGGAGCTTCTCTTATTATCAGTAATTTGCAAATGAGCCTGTCTTGTTTTATGACTGGTCCTCGGGCTATAAACCCATTCTTCCTTTATAAGTTTGAATTCTCACAGAAAAACTGCCTCAGTCACAGGCCACAATAATGATTCCAACCCTTGATGATGGATTACCTGTAATACTGAGCTTGACCATAGATCAGCACTCCTTCCCTGATGTCTACCTCTCTGAAGTTCTGTTCATGGCTATTACTAGATGATTAGCCACTGGTAGACCTATTGGCTATTAAAGCAAATGACCCGACCATCTTGTACAATAAACAATGGGAACAACCCCTGTTCTCACCATCCAGTTCCTGCTCAAGGGTTTCTGCCTTGTCTGCAGGTGCACAGCAGGAGGAGCAGGAACAAGAACATTGGGATCCCAGGCTGCAGGAGGTCTAAAACCAGATAAAGAATATTATCACTTCCCAGCGTCCTCATAATACAGGTTAAGTGTTGTGCTAGAATTTCATCTGAAGCTATTGTTTGAGCAGACTTTTTCAAAGAAATGAAGAACAGGAGTTCTCTTCAAACTTCCTTGAAGAATTTATCAGCTTATCCTCACAGCTGCTTGATTTCTGCAGAATTTCTAGGACTTGACAGTGGCTTTTTTGTGCAGGGGGGCAAGCAAATTTATACGCCTATACTTGATAACATTGTTTTTTTTTCCATTTTAAGACTTCATATCAGAAGTCACACACAGTATTAAGTTATCTTATATACCATGCTGGAAAAGTGAGTCTCAAACCTTCCAAAGAAAAATAAGTAGTATGAGGAAGAACAAGTGTGTTTGTGCAACCCCTGCATTTCAAGATATTGTGAGTAGCACTGTGGGTTAGACAGTTCTCAATTACAGGTAAATAGGCAATCCCTGTGGTATAACAGTAGTAGACATTATGTAAAGGTAAAGGTTCCCCTTGACATTTTAGTCCAGTCGTGTCCGACTCTAGGGGGCGGTGCTCATCCCCGTTTAGACATCACAGACAGGGAAACCTTGTTGTGATCTCTTCTAGAGGGAGGAACATAAAGAGAACTTGCTTTGAAAAGGCAGGGGAAAATAATTTGTCAGTTACCCAACCCTGAATGTTCCAAATGCTACTAGACTTTAAGAAAAATATGCATTAAAAAGTATGCTACATTTCTGGGTGTTTCTGCTTCTAGCCATCCCAGGAGCCATGTGCTTAGATAAAAGCCAGTGGAGAATTCACTGGTTGACTGGTATTCTTTTGTCTACAGAAACGGAGAAAGACAACTGACTCTATATCCTCTGAGGTGAAATGTGGTGTCATCTTGCCTCAGACGGTTCTTTAAGCTTGCAGTCTCTATCCTGCACCTTTAGTTTCACTCTAGATCCTGTACTTTCAACATCAAGCCATGATGATTTTTGCACTTTTCTGCTTCTCCCTCTATCTGATGCTCTACAATGCCCTGTCAGATGAAGACTTCTGGAGGACTTAGAATCTGGCATTCTTATGACTTTTTAGTGGTTCTTCATTTTTGGACTTTGCTCATGGATCACACAACTGTTTCTCTTATGTTATACAAAAATGGTGTCACTCTCAGCATTTTATGTTTGCATTAGTGTTCTAGGGGTGAATGATACTTGTAGATTATATGTGCAACAGGGGACCAAAAACTTACACCTTCCTTGCCTTCAACAGTCTGGATGTTTTTCATCTTGCGGACCAAGGTGAGATAAAAACCTGACCCGAAAGAGTTCTTTAGGAAAACAGGAGATCCTGAGCAGAGCAGCTTTCCTTGGGAAATGATAGCAACCCGGTCTCCAAGGATGTCCGCCTCATCCATATGGTGAGTAGACAGAATAATGGTCCTACCTGAAAGGAAGGAAAATATGTGAGGGGAAAAGGTAGCCCTCACTCTAATATCACAACTGTAGATCAGAAGGCCATGAGAATGCTGTTTGTGAAATACATCATATAAAGTTTATTGGAAGACTTTCACTATATGTAGCTGCCTCTTGAAAAGTGTCTGGCCTACAGCAGATCTCCAATCTGTGGTTTTGCAGATTTTAGGGAGAACTTTAGGCTAGCCAGAAAGGGGTATACAAGACCTAAACCAGGAGTCAATAATTTTTTTTTGGTCCAAAGGCAGTATTGTCTCCAGGCATGTTAAGGGCTAAATGCCAGCAGTGGACAGTGCCAAAGTCAGACATTCTGCCTGCTCCTGGCACATGCCCCTTGGTCTGCTTGTCTTGATGGATATATAGATAAGCACACTCTGTTCACCCCATTCATTCACACATACACAACACACAGAAACGTGGCACATAGACTACGGACAAAGTGATCTCTCTGTTTCCCCATAGACAGTTCCCCACCTTTCCGCACTACACAGTTTCCAACCAGCAGCTGATCGGGGACAAGAGCTTTTCCACAGGAGATGACTCTTATCTCTGCTGTGCGGCTGATAAGAATTAAAAGCTTTTTCCACCTGCATCAGGAAGAAGCGGGTGGACTGGACAGAGATCCCCTCAAAGCTATATCTGGCTCATGGCTCTGATGCCTGACTTAAAACTAACCAAACACATAAAAGGCGACAACAGGGCACACGACGAGATCTGGATTCCAATATGGCCTTTTATATTAGGCCTGTTTCTGACTGACGAAAGGAATGTAGCTGGTTGCTGCTTCTCACCACCAGCTCAGCCTAAACAGATTTTAATCAGTGCCAAAATCTTCTCAGCATTGTCTCACCTTGTTCTTAGAACTTTCCACCCCCACCCCCAATGCTTCAAATAAACAGCAGCTATCTGTTCTAACAGAACTTTTATTGGAAAAAAAATCATAAAAACATGAGTGCAAACTCATTGTAGATACTTGGACACCAACAAAATTATATATGTATAATTCAGGCAAAGGCACAGGTATGATAATACAGCACTAAATGAAGTGGGTTTTGTGGTTGTCATGTGCCATCAAGCTGCTTCTGACTTAGAACAACTCTGTGAATAATAGACATTAATGGTAGGACTGCCAAAATGTTATTTTAATAACAGACCT
Source organism: Intellagama lesueurii (assembly GCA_037013535.1). Lineage (NCBI taxonomy): Eukaryota > Metazoa > Chordata > Lepidosauria > Squamata > Agamidae > Intellagama > Intellagama lesueurii. Next base: position 147,977,987 of record JBAJHW010000004.1, read on the forward strand.
GGTCGCAAATTAATCTACTTTTATTAATTCAAATAGAAAGATTAGCCTCTTGTTCACTTCACTCTTCTCCAATCTGATGCCTTCCAAGCTCCTCACTCTAGAAGTCCCATCATCTCCAGTCAACCAGGCTACTGGCCTGAGGATGATGGGAGTTGTAATTTGTACAGCCAAAGGATATCAGGTTAGGAAAGCCAAATGTACTAGATGAAAGTTGCAAGGAACTAGTTAAGTGCTTTGGAATTCACCTGCCCAAACATTCCCTGCCTGCCTCTAGTGAGTCTATCATATAATTAGTCATCACTTAACTACCTTAGGAGATTTACCATGCAATGGCTTGAAAGCCAATAAAAGGGGTCAAGCTATGTAAAGCTGAGAGGTTGAGATAGGGCAGGTAGTCTCTCTCAGGTGGAAAAATATATCTAGTCCTGTCACCCCTACTCAGTCAACAATTAATCCATTGAAGCCAATGGATTTAGTCAGTGGATGTGGATGTATGCATGTAACAATGTTAAATCCAGAAGCTTTGTTCTTTTTTCATTTTAGCAGGAAGGTCTTGTCAAAGGCATAATTGTAAGTTTGGAGATGAAGGGACTGACCACAGACAACTTCATCTGAAACCCATGGGCTATCGAATGGTGTGCTTTAGAAAAAATCACAATAACCTTTCTGAAGCTGCATTACCTGAACGATACTTGAGCAGAAGGTCCCAAATAGATCGTCTAGAATACGGATCAACTCCAGAAGTAGGCTCATCCAAGACAACTACTTTTGCATCACCCACGAAGGCAATGGCAACAGACAGCTTCCGCTGCATGCCGCCTAAATAAAGGAAGCAGGAACAAAATTGAAAAGCATGAGTGCTTCCCCCCCCCCCCCCCCCGGAATACAAGCTCGATAGGAATACAGGTTGCTTCTCTGAAGCATGTGGTAGGCCATGCACAAGATATCATCAAATTGCTTATTAAATTTAACAGAAAATTTTCCAAGTATTTTCAAGGTTAACTAATATTTTATGTGATAGGTTTTCTGAGGGCCAGACCTACTTCATCAATGCATCAAAACAAGGGCTAAATTTCATTAAATATTAGGCTACAATAAATGTCATTTTAAGATGGCACACAAGGACTTGTTGTATCGGCTGCACTAAACAAATACAGCTACTGCTTTGGACTTAATATAACAAAATAATAAAAAATGAAGCCTTATGGCACTTTTAAGACCAACAGATTCAACTTAGCATGAGCTTTCAAGAATCACCATCCACTTCTTTATATGCTTCTGAAGAAGAGGATTATAGTCCATGAAAGATCATGCTAAAATAAGTAAAGGTGCCACAAGACCTTTTTTCTTTTATTGCATTTTTTGTGCAGTTTTGATGTATTTTTATCTTATGAAGTTCTTGAAGTGACTAACAAACAAAAGAAAAATAAACATGAACACATAAAAAAGAATATAAAGCAAAATCACATTCCTTTAATTGTTAAAATTGCACCTTCCCAAGAAATTATTTAGGTGTAAAAGAATCCAGCCAAAACTACGCAGCCATATAAGGCAGATATATCTTAAACAGACTAGCAAAGAGCACCCCACCCAACGCATCCACTGAAATCAAGGTTCACAGCCCATAAGGTTGTCAGGTAAACAATGGGAACAAAGTCCAATAAGTAACTCTCCCTATTCCTTGCAGTAAAACCATCACAGCAGCAGTAAAAATGTCTAACCGTTTGCTTGCCCTCACACAACACCCCAAATCTGCTGTTTGAGGCAGAGCCTCCTCGCTCTGCAGACGGGTATGGCTGGCCATGATTCCAGCTTCAGTCAAGTGGCTTGAATAGTCTGATTGTCAGATCTTTTCCAGTCTTAGAACTAACAGACAATATATGGAAATATACAGATAATCCTCTACCAAACAAAGGAATATAGCTTCCTCAAGTGGCAGATAAACGATAGCACTGAAGGGTGTTCAATGGTCAATGATTTTATGTGATGATTTTTTTTTTAAATCATTGAGAGGTACCATTTGGTTTTTAGCCTGGTGTTTTCAATATATGTGGTGCCAAACATGTATTAGAACATCTAATTTTGCCCTCAGAGGCAGTAACAGATACTCAAATATTAAAAGCTTTTAAAAATGCACAAAGATCCATGGTAGCAAACCTTTGGGTACCTGACAAATTTTGAGCCTCTTCATTCCTCTTATGTGGAAGGCCTATGTCTTCTAACATCATCTCAGTTTCTAATTCTGCCTCATCTCGGGATCTTCCTTTCAGCTGTCCGTAAAACCAGATGTGTTCTGCAACAGTAAGGCTATGAAAAAGAAATAGTCTTGTTTTAGTTGACCAAAATAAAATGCAGAAAGAGAGAGAGAGATTGCTCCTCACCCCAGCCCCACTACTGAAGCTGTGCTTTAAAAAGGGATCCCTACTCTTCTTTCTCTCTCTGTCTGTCTGCACGTGTGTGTCTATATCTATATCTATATCTACTCCCCTCATTCAGCCTCTGAAACATAGGCTTTCTCACTTTCAAAAATCTGCAAAACCTGTTTATTCCCAGGTGTCATGGAACAAAAATAAATGTGTGCACACTATCAGAAACAAAGAATCTCTCTAAGCACTCAGCTGCCTTAAGTGTGAAGACTAGAGACGGGGACAAATATAAAAACCGATCGGCTTTTTCGACGAAAATAGCCGATTCGTTAAATATTCGTTGATCTGTATTCGTCAAATTTTAAGTCCCAATGAACATCGATCAACAAATATTTTCCCGTTTTTATTCGTCTTCGTAAACGGAAAAAAACCACATTCTGCCTACCGGCCGCCGATCAGTTGATCAGCGGACCGATAGGCAGCCACCCACCCCCACAGCCTCCCCCCACCCCCTTCCTCTCCCTACCTTAGTCCCACCCCACCCCCACTGACACCCCCTTACCGTAATTGCTGCTGCCGCTGCCAAGGTCTCCATCTGGCCTCCGCAGCCACGGCGTGTAAAAAGGGAGACTGGCTGCCCTTTGCAAAGATGGCAGCTGCAGCTTCCCTACCCTAAATGAAGCCACAGCCGCCATCTTTGCAAAGGGCAGCCAGTCGCCCTTTCTACATGCCGTGGCTGTGGAGGCCAGATGGAGACCTAGGCTCCAGCGGCGGCAATTACAGTAATGGGGTGTCGGTGGGGGTGGAGGGGGGGCTGTGGCGTGGCAGTGGTGGTTGGGAGCGGGGGGGGTGGCGGGTGGCAGTGGGGGGTGGGGTGTTTTTTAAATAACCCCCCCACGAATTGACAAATAACTTCGTTATTCGTCGCTTCATGGGGGGTGCTTCGTGAGTCATCAACTTTTGATGACTCACGAAGCGGGATGACTCGCCAAAATGGTGTCGTCCCCATCTCTAGTGAAGACACTTCAAGATTATGAGATGTTCAGGGAAGAGTTCCTAGAAACACAGCTTAAACACACTAAATTCAAAGCCTGCTTCCGCTGGCCATCTTGCTGCTGTTTTGTTTTTTGCCATATGCCAGATCTTTCCATCTCTCTAAATAGCACAACCATGAGTTAGGTATCTGGATGCAGAGCCAGAGTTTGAGAGTTCAATTCTCCACTGTACATCCTAGGAGAAAAACCAGTCTGTGTAGCCTTGACTAGGCAGCATAATTCAATAGTGCTCCCAGAAGAAAGGATTGGCAAACCACTTTTGAGTACTCTATAACTAGACAATCCTGGAAAAGCCTGTTCTAAATCAGAATAAACTTGACAGCAGGCAATTATTATTATTATCAAAAAATCTGACTCAGAATATGACAAAGTTATTTGAATTTTTGACTCAGCCATTTTTCATTCATTATCACCGATCACTTTACTTTGATCCCAGGTAAATGAGACAGAGTGAAGACCATCCACTAATCCTTCAAAAATGATATCAGAAAGGAGTTTGAAGCAGTTTGCTAACTCCTCACACAATAGTTGTTGGACTAGCTGGCCCAATGGTCATAGATTCTAGGAGCTGAAAAAAGTAATCTCAATCCATCATGGAACAGCTGGAACAATCATAAACTTTTGGCTAAGAAATTCCTTTTTTAAAAACAAGTTTCTGAAAGGACTTACTGATTAAACAAGATGTTGTACTGGGGGCACATGCCTAAATTCTGCCGGATTGAGTCCATGTGTGTCTGGATATCCTGTCCACCAACCAATATTGTTCCAGATGTAGGGGGGAACAACCCTGTGAGGATAGACCTGGCCAAGCATAATGAGAAATATGTAATTTTCATCACTGACACGGGCAATATTTTATTTATTGTTTTCTAATTTTTGCACTTTTCCCCACCTTTCTCTAGCAGAAGAGACTCGGGTGGTTCACACATCGTTAAAACAAGGAAAATTAAAACTGAATACACAAACCATTAAAATAACTATTAAACATAATAAAAACAGACATCAAAAACAGTTTTAAAAACATACAAGCATTAAAAAGACATTAAAATATATAAAAAACAGGACCTGTAGGGCATCTATCTATGTTAAAATTAGACTATATATTATAAATCTAAATATAATATATAACGATTAATAATTAAATATTAATTAAATGATTACACAACCATGATTGGAATAATATCTTGGAGAGTCACTAGATGGAGCTTGAGATCTGTGGAGGCACTTGGGAGACTGGCAATGCAAATCTGAGCCCAGCTTTAAAAAAGCAGCTTGGTGGGACTAGTCTCCTGAGGTGCTTGACTGATGGTCCAAGTCAAGGAAGAAACAGACAAACCTTTGGAGAGGCTGACAGAGGAGGGTGGGCCGGGAGGAATTTAATGAATGTTATTTTTAGTTCTACTGAACTGCTTTATTAAAGTGATCCTGAAAGAGAAAGGATGTAAGCGCAGAGTGAAGATTTTTTAAATTTTCCATGAGATTTGAAGGGACTGGAGATAGGACCTAGGTAAAGGTAAAGGTTCCCCTTGACAATTTGTCCAGTCGTGTTCAACTCTAGGGGGCGGTGCTCATCCCCGTTTCCAAGCCATAGAGCCAGCGTTTGTCCGAAGACAATCTTCCGTGGTCACATGGCCAGTGCGACTTAGACACGGAACGCTGTTACCTTCCCACCGAGGTGGTCCCTATTTATCTACTTGCATTTGCATGCTTTCGAACCGCTAGGTTGGCGGGAGCTGGGACAAGCGACGGGCGCTCACTCCGTCGCGTGGATTCGATCTTACAGCTGCAGATCTATAGACCTTACAGCACAGAGGCTTCTGCGGTTTAACCCGCAGCGCCACCACGTCCCTGATAGGACCTAGAAGGACATCTAATAATTGAAATACAGGGATAGGTGGGGGGAGGGATAAAAAATAAAGGACGCTCATTTTCAAAATGCAGTTTCAATTTATTCCTTCCTTGGGAACTCAGGCCTTGTGTGTTCATTTTGCAGTCTTCTTCTGCCCGTACAAACACATCTCTGTAGCTGGGACACCAACAATGCAGCTTATTTGTTTTTAGTTGCTCCTGAGCTTTTGAGCGTGGAACAGACTGTCGCCTTAGATGTTTTTTAAGCAGAGGCGGTGTGGCTACCTCACAGGGATGCTGTGACAGCAGACGCCCTGTGGTGGGAGTGGTTGAGTCTCAGTGATCTTCGAGGTCTCTTGCAGAGGCAGGAGATCTGCAGCACCCCCAGATTTTGAAATGTTGACCTGGGTACAGCGTAGGGGAGCTACTCAGAGGAAGAAACCTCGGGGCAACGGGAACTGAAAGCCAAGGAATTGTTTGTTTGTCTAGACCCCTGAGAAACAATCCACCTGGAACTCTCACGGGCCCAAGGAACATATCAGCTTTGCTGACTTCATTGCTTTTTAAGCTCCTCCAGACAAAAGATCCTCCCCCTCATCTCACTGAGGATCCTCCTGACCCGAGGAAAATGCTGCTCTGCCCAGAGACATCTGCTTTTGTTTCTCTTACTACTTCCACTTTACGAGGCAGGCATTTCCCTCTCCCAAGGCCTTGCCTCCTTTGAAACAATTGTTTCCTTTTTTCCTTTTTTCCTTTCTCTCTTCCACAAGCTGAGCTATTGTGAGGAGAGTGACTATAAATCACACGAGTTAAAACAGGGTGAATGAGAGCAATCCTCTAGAGGGGAACCAAGCAGTTACCTGCATTTTTAGAATTTTGCTACTTGATCTTAAACTTCACTGGTTCCAATGAACCAAACATGTAACTTAAAACACGTAGGCCCATTTTAGTCGTACAGGTACACATATAAGAACTTGGGACATTTTTATTTTTTGGCATACAGTCTGGGGGTTTCTGGAAGTTACAGAAGCCGCCGTGGACTATATCCAGTGTTATTCTCAACTAGAGTAGATCCACCAAAACAAATCGGAATTTTAGTTATCATGAACAAAAGTGTTATTGATTTTAATTAGTCTACTTTTGTCGTGTTTAACACTGGGTTTGTCTCACAGCCTTTTGTCATCTGAAGGGATATTGCTGAAATGATTTGTCTGGATGGAAATGCTCATCCATATCATGCATCATTTTCCTTTGAAATCTTCTCTGGCTCAGAAATATGTTCAGCAGAGTAGGTGCCAAATGCTTTGTACGCTCACAGGCAAATGTTGTTTACTGCTTCTTCTAGATGAAACTCAGGGCATGTCCAGATGGGCATATAGCTCACTATCTGGGTTGCTTTTGGTTCTGTTTGGTTCAAATCCACACTTTTTGACTTAGAGTGATTCATCCTACCCCTTTTTTAGAGCCATCTTGCTCCATTCTGGCAAAGATCTAGGGCTAATAAGATTTTTTTTGTGAGGTTTGGACCACTCCTAACTATCCCATTCTGTAGCCTGTGTTCAGGTTCAGAAATATCGTGGGCACCAGAAGCTGAGCTAAGTGAAGGTTATCCTTTCCTTTCCACTCCACATGACAATTTTATTTTATTTTATTTTCCTTTCCACATGACATTTTTATTTTGTTTTGTTTTATTTTACCCATTCTGCCTTCCTCTCAGTGAAGGATCCAAGGTGGCTCATAGCATGAATTAAAGCTTAAAGTAAAAAACTTATAACTTTGCCCTCCTCCTCCTCTTCTTTTTAAAAGGGCATTACAATCTAGGAATTTTAGAAGGTGTTTTGTGTAAGTCAGACAGTGATCAATCTAGTTTGGTACTCTCCACAACAGCTGTGGGCAAACTGTAATCCTTCAAAGCTGTTTTTGCAACCCCTAGGGTCATCAGATTCCCTGAAAAATAAAAAGTTTTCCCCAGTGGAAAAAAGGTGAATCGGTACTGCTGGAAACCTCTAGGAATAGGGATGGACTTTTTAAAAGGTTGGAGGGGCCTCTGCAGTGCTTAAGACACTCACATAAAAATACTCTTGTCTTTCAAAACTAGAAGTGGACTTCCAGTCACTTCCGGTTTTATTTTTTGCCATAGGGGGACGTTTTTGGCAGACTGTGCTGCATCTAGAGCAGTGGTTCCCAACTTTGTGCCCTTCAATGTTCTTAGATTACAATTCCCAGAATCCCTAGCCAGCACAGTTAGTGGTGAAGGCTTCTGGGAGTTTTATTCCAAGAACATCTGGGGACCCAAAGTTGGAAACCATTACTCTAGAGGTAAAAAAAGCAGGAGATCAACTCCTGGAGCTGCCCACCCTCACATATACAGACTGGGAATAGTATTAGTATTAGGCATCCTTCAGTCTTGAAAGACTATGGTAACGTGCTCTGTATGAAGGACTTGGAACAGCATCTAGTGTGGCTGAGAAGGCCAATTCGAGAGTGACAATCCCTTCCACACTGAAGACAAATACAATCTGTCCCCTGTCCAGCTCCCTGATTTTGCTGCTTCCGTGACTGCCTCTTTGCCTCGGTCTGCTGGACAAGGGTCTCTTCAAATTGGGAGAGGCCGTGATGCAACACCTGCCTCCAGGCTGAACACTCCGATGTCAGGGTTTCCCATCTGTTGAGGTCCATTCCTAAGGCCTTCAGATCCTGCTTGCAGATGTCCTTGTATCACAGCTGTGGTCTCCCTCTGGGGCGATTTCCCTCCACTAATTCTCCATACAGGAGATCTTTTGGAATCCGACCATCAGCCATTCTCACGACATGCCCAAGCCAACGTAGACGTCGCTGTTTCAGTAATGTATACATGCTAAAAATTCCAGCTCGTTCTAGGACTACTCTATTTGGAACTTTGTCCTGCCAGGTGATACCAAAAATGCGTTGGAGGCAACGCATATGGAAGGTGTTCAGCTTCCTCTCCTGCCATGCACAAAGGGTCCAGGACTCACTGCAGTACAGGAGTGTGCTCAGGACACAGGCTCTATAGACCTGGATCTTGGTATATGTCGTCAGCTTCTTATTGAGCCATACTCTCTTCGTGAGTCTAGAGAACATGGTAGCTGCTTTGCCAATGCGTTTATCCAGCTTGACATCTAGAGAGAGTGTGTCAGAGATCGTTGAGCCAAGGTACACAAAGTCATGAACAACCTCCAATTCTTGTGTGGAGATGGTCAGAGAGGGAGGTGAGTCCACGCCCTGGCCCATGACTTGTGTTTTCTTCAGGCTGATTGTTAGTCCAAAGTCTTGGCAGGCCTTGCTAAAAAGATTCATGAGTTATTGGAGGTCTTGAGCAGAGTGGGCAACAATGGCTGCATCATCGGCGAAGAGGAAGTCCCGCATGCATTTCAGCTGGACTTTGGTCTTCGCTCTCAATCTAGAGAGATTAAAGAGCTTTCCGTCTGATCTAGTCCGGAGATAGACACCTTCTGTTGCGGTTCCAAAGGCGTGCTTCAGCATGACAGCAAAAAAGATCCCAAAAAGGGTTGGTGGGAATAGCTCTCCAAGGTATCAGATGGCAGACTTTGTCTACTCTTACAGAAACATGGTGGACTGAATCATGGCACAACACAACATGTGTGCTGCCTCTGAGCTATGCCCTTCTCCTAATTATGCCTTTTACACATAAACAGAAAAGGAAGGAAACTTATACAAAAGGGTTAAAAAAAATCAAAGGCAGCCATGCTACTGACTCACATTGTGGTTGTCTTCCCAGCTCCGTTCTGGCCAAGGAAAGCAGTGATTTGACCCTTGTAGAAAGTAATGTTCATCCCATCCACTGCTGGCTTAGAGGAACTGGGGAAGATCTTCACCAGATTTTGAATGCACACCCCTGGGACCAGGCCAGCCGGCTCCGTTTCAAAGTATAGGTTTGCTTGAAACATAAAAGGAATGTTTAAAAACAAAAGAACAGTAGAGCTGAGTTGTGCAGCTGCAGCTCCCAGACATCACAACAAGCTGCAATGTTAGAGGTAAGAGTCAATGACAAATTACTGTGAATTAGCACTAGCAGCTCCCTGAACTGAATAAACATTTTGCACTGCTCTAAGCTGGAAAAGTATGAAAGCTGCAGGCATCGTTATAGAAACTGATGGGAATTGTGTAATACATCAGGACCCAGCTGGCATCCAGGGCCACCCCAAGACATTTTGCTACCTGAGCCATGAGGCAGACAAACTGCAACCCACCCACCTCAGCTCCCAAAACCAAGGTCCGTAATACTGAGAGCCCTTCAAGTTATTTTCGCACCCAAGGAAGAAAATATCAAAATAATCATAATAAAAAACTAAATGCTTAAGTTGTTTGGTTTATATCTTTACTGACATGGGGAGAATGTACACTGGGCAATTTGCTTTGTAACCTAAGCAGCCAGGAAAAAATATACGTCTAGCGTAATGTGGAAACTAAAATCCTCAGTCTGCAGGGTGGTAGGAAACTGTGCACAAAAAGCTCACCATGCAAGGGCAGCTCTTGCACAGGGCACCCGAAAATGGCTCTCTGCTGTGCCAACCTTTAGAGCAGTGGTGAGGAACCTCGGACTGTCTTTGGCTGTGACATCTGGGAATTGAAGCGCAAAACATCTGGATAGCTAAAAGTTCATCACCTCTGCTTTAAAGACTGCAGGAGCAGGTCTCCTTCTGGAGAGATAATGGAATCTGGCATGAATATGAGCCATCTGTCCAGATGAATAATTCCCACCCGCCTCAAAGAAAGGGAACAACATGAAAACATCACCATTTGAAATAACAGAATTATCTTTTTGTCTTAGTGGGGAAAAAATCACCCTTGTGCAGCAGGACAGATCAAGGTCACAACTAATACAGGCTGCCCAGACAAAGGTGCAGTTAAGACTGCCATTTCAAACACCACCATAGTGATCACTTTATTTTACTTATTTCTGGGCCAAAGAAACAGCTTTTGAAGTAAAGGATCCCCTTGGGCATTTGAGAAGATGTAAATCAGCGCCTGTGGACTTGTGTTTATCCAAATTACCTCAAGATTTGTAGGGGGGAGATTTCCCCAAAGGTTGTTTACTAATTTTTTCAGCATCAGATAAGTTATTAGGGAGCAGCCAACTCAGCTTGGGTGTGACCTGTTTCAATGATGGGCCCTCGGCTAGAAGTGCCCGTATCTCTTTCACTCTAACAAAAAGTGCCCTTTGAAGTGAAGACCTAAGGGAAAAAGAGGGACTACTGGACACCCCCAGAGTCACATTTTTCATCTCATAGTGCATTTTTAAAAGTGAAGATACAGCACAAGTGACAGATAACCTTTCAGTAAATAAATGAAGGTTATTTGATTTGGAGCACGAGCAGTCCATAAGCAACTTCCAGATGATGTTTGCTTGCCTTTGAAAATACCTCACATCAGAAAATGCAGTGTAGATTCTCTTGACTTAAATATTTGAGTACACAGAAGGAGTTTGGGACTGGGTTATTGAACCTAATATTTATATTTGTTGTGAATGCCGTTTTTTAAAAAAAGGCTGGGTTACGGCCATCTATCTGAGGACAGCTCAGAAATTCTAGGAACCAGGAACTCTAAGCCCTTTTCAGGTATTTAAAAAGTGTATTCCACACATAAGTGGGAGGGGGAGAGGCACACCATCTTTCACTCCCCCATCATTGTTTATCTCAAACAAAAACAGTTGCCTCAAGAGGAAACTCTGCTATAACTGTAGAGGGTCTATACAGGAGCCAGAACGCAGGGAAAAAACTGCATTGTGGCTTGTACACAAAATCACCACAGTTAAGCTAGGTGTCCAGACAGTCTCTTTTGCACGAATAAAGTGAATAAGGAGGGGGTGGGAAATTAGTGCACTGTCCCCATTGTGCAGGTGAAGAGTCCTGTTCGACTTCTGTGTTAGAGCACTCTGGTTCACTTTGTAGTATAATCTCTTACTGATCTGCAAGCTTCCCAATTGGTTTCTCTTTAGATTCAAAAGACTTATTGATTTCCATACCTTTGTTGTAATGAATCACAGTCACTTGGTATATATACCTGGATGAACATCCCAATGTGTTTTAACATTACTGATTCACTTTCTCCTCTTTGAATTGTTATGGCCGGCTACACCATGGCACAGATTTATTTTCTCTCTTGTTTTCTGGGGCACTCCAGCCCCTTACTTTAATTTTTTTTAAAATTAGCAATACGTCGCTATGTCAGGTAGGGGTTCCTGTTTGGTAAAATTTCCTCTGTTGCACCAGCGCCTCTGGAAGAACTGCATTGCACTCAATAAACCCAGCACCCCCATCCAGGACTGTGTCACTTGCCAGACAGTAGGTGAAGTGATTCAACACCTACCAATGCCCTGGCATACCTGGCCGTTGACATAAGTTTACCTAGGTATCAACATACCAGCCGTGAAAGAATAAAAAAAAAATTATAGCAGGGCAGTCGCGTGGCTATAATAGCAACTGCCTTCCCCGGTGACTTGACTTTGGAAAAGAATCAATAGGGTTGTGCACACGTCATACTGCTAAGGAATATATTGAAACACTATTGGAATAAAATAACAGAAGCCCCTTGACGAGGGGAAAATAAACTGGAGTTAGACCACTGGCCAGGTAAATGATTCAATAAGGGACGTGCATCGTGTGATTTCCACAACGATCTAATAGAGGTATAACTAGCGAACATCTGTCTCGTGTGATCACATCCCTAGATTTAATGGATTCTTGCTGCTCTGCATGAGCAGCTTCCATTGTTAGATTTTTTTTCCGGTGGGGGTTTTACAAACTTGTAGTGTGTTCCTTCAAAATCGAATCTATGGCCTTCAACAAATGTTCCCACAGAAAACGTTTTGTGATGAGATTGTCTATTTTTAATGCCACTTTTGTGAAATTTTGGTTCTGGGTTTGATGACCTTCACCCAGGCAGTATAGGCACCTAACATGACCATCAGTAAGTGGTACCTTGCCACCAAAAGATAAGCACTGTTTGAATGGGCCCTTAGGGGCCATAAACCCAGACATTTAGAACAATAAATAATTGTGTTTTATTTTTAGGTGCCTGGAAAAAAAACGATCAACTATGAAGAGGAGGTATGTAATTAAGATGGAAAAGAAAACTATATACAGTCATTTATACTCAACAAATAAAGCTCCAGAGATTCCCAAGAAGCTGCTCTAGTGGTGGTTAGAAGGGAAGCGAGGAGTGGCCACTGGGTGGAAGAATATGTTAGCAAGGGGAAACCTCTAGAATGTTTCTGAGAGTGTTTTGTGCAGATGCAGTAGAACCCCTGTGTGTGAATCACAGAGACCATGAAGAAGAACAACAAGTATACAGAGGGAGTGTGTTTTATATCACAGGCAAGGATCTTGTTGCACTGTGATTTTAACAATTAAAAGTAAAAGCAAGTACTTTACTACTTTTTGAGAAAATGGAAACTAAACATCACTGTTAAAGGTCAGAATCCTGCTGCTTTTTACCACAGGTAGCCAGGCACCCAACCAACATGTGAACAACGCCTCATCAATTAGGTCAGTGGCTTCCTCTATTTCCATTCTGCCCATGATAAAAATTTAACAGGATTCTAGACAAAGAATGTAACTGTACCAGTGACTACTTTTGGAGACCTTGGCACTGTATCTAAAAGAACATTTATGAGCTCTGGCAGATGGTATGCTTAACTTTTCTCCTTTTAAAAAATAAGTATACAGAACTAACTACAAACATGGGTAGATTGTCACTGAAATACGAGATGCTCCTGTGTACCTGTAGTCTGACGTGATGCATGCCAGGAAAAACATTATTCCTCAGATCTGCCAACTGCCCAAATTAACTCTCAGGCACAGCACTGAGTACCCACAAAGAACATTGTGTGTTTCTTAAAATGTAGTCTCACGCATAGGCATGAAGACTAAATGGGCAACTGACAGAAATCCCTAGAAAATAATACCAGCACAAGGGCCATTTGTTGCCTTGGCATTGCCTCTTCGATGATTAATTCTACCTTGCTATACCCACCTGTATTAATACCATACATATAGAGGCAAGTAGACTTGCAATGAAGAAGCACATTAAAGTTCAAATGTATAACACAAAATGAGTCACGATTACTCCGCTTCTCACTCTTACTAGGAATTTCATCTTTGTCTTTTGCCTCTGTCTCAGGTTTCCCCTGCTCGTCGAACTCTTTTTTTCTTTTGTGTTTACATTTGTTTTCTTTACCGTCCTCCTTCCTCTGGCTGTCAGTATTGTCCCCTCCCTTGTCAAGCTCAGGAGTCATGCTTTTGTTCATCTCTTCTTCTTCGACCTTTTTGTCCACACTGCCTCCTTTTTCTGAAACTTTCTCTAGGTTAATAAAAAAACACACCAGGCTATTTTAAAAGTAATCATAGCAAAGCACAGCAAACGGTCATGATCGTACATGAAGGTAAATGTGTATTTCCTCTTATTATAACATTATCCTTCCAGGCACATAAATCTTTCAATGCTGTGTGTCTGAGACATCAGACATGCAGACAAGGCTGTTCTGTCTCCCAATAAATTACAAGTTAATTACCAAATACAAATTTAGAAATATTTCCTTTTATTTAAACAGAGTGGGTGACTTGTGTGATTGCTCAGTCCACTCTGTTGATGGGCAACATCTAGGCTCCTGCTCTCCCTTGCTATGGTTCTGAGTAATAAACTAAACCTTGTTATGGTTCTGAGAAATAAAATAAGAATTGATGGAAGCTTGTGTTAGAAGATAGAAACAGTTTTTTCCTCTTATGGGTACACTGCTTCTAGATAGGGGATCTAGTGCAACCCAAAATATCAAGATGTCAAGAGAGAAAACTTGGTTTTTGTTGCAAAATAATTTCGCTTTAGGAATATGAATTTATGTAGGCCATAACACACTCTGCAATATGCTGAAATATTAAACATAGCATATAATCATGTCTCCTACTTTTTAGAGGACAATCTTCTCTTCGAAAGGCTGTCAGAAAACAGTTGTATATTTTTAGGACTGTCCAGTCAAAATCAGGTTTAAACATGAAGAGCTATAACAAGAGTGAGTAGGAACCTAAATGTTGCCTCTCAGCATATAGTGGAGCAATCACACAAGTCACCCACTCTGTTTAAATAATAGTAACTACTTCTAAATTTGTATGTATACATTTAAATTAGCATATAAAGTTTTTATGCACATCTGTGTTCTTTTGTCCTCTCTATTGGCAATGAGTTTCCTCTTTGCTTATGAAGCATAAAGGGGTAACCTAACCAGCCAACATTAAATACAATTGTGTGCCATCAAGTCCATTCTGACTAATGACAATCCTTTCCAGGGTTTTCTAGTTACAGTGTACTTAGAGCAGTTTACCATCCCTTTCTTTTGGGGGCAACCTAGGACCGTGCAGCTTGCCAAAGGCCACACCGGTTGGCTTCTGGGATGCACAGTGGGCACTGACCTCTGGCTCCACAGTCAAAAACCTTACTTACTGAGCTATCCAGCCAGCATATAGGACCATTATTTTAATTGTGAAAAACACTGACTCAATGGCATCTTAACTCTGCAGTTGTGTTCTGTTGTAGATTTTACCTACAGCTCTTATCTTCCATGGTTGAAGACAAAAGGCTATGCATATGAAGGGAAAAGTAACGAAATTTAAGATCCTTGAAAGTAAATATGTACCTGCTTTCTGTCTAGGTGGGATATGGCTACATTTCCCCTCTAATCAGAAGTTACTAGGATCACTGCCTGTCTATACCTTGCCCTTTATAATGATGCTGTAAAAAGAATCTCTTTTTTTTTTTAAAAAGGAATATAAAATATTTTAAGTTTTCTTTTGGAAAGTAAATGAATGGGTTGAATTTAAAACTTGAATTTAATTTAAAGTGTGACATCTCAAAAAAAAAAAAAAAAAAAAAAAGAGGCTTAAAGGTGGGGGAAAGATTTCCAGAAAAGTGCTCAACTGCATATGGCCCAGTCTCTTTAAAATCCATAAAGATCTTAATGTAAAGTACACAATGGAATATTTGTTTGCCTGACTAACAAACTTTTTGACATACTTTGAAATATCTTCTTAACTAGAAGACTAAGATTTTAAAAAGAGCTGACAAGAACTTTTGTTCCTAAAACATAAAGGAAGGTCTGGATGACAATGCTGAACTGTGTGATATTCTTTCCACAAACTTGTTTCCTGTTTGGCTGTGTGTGTTGTATACGTGGGCTGAAGTCCAGTAGTACATTTCGACTAGAGTAGGCCCACTTGAATCAATGAAACTTAGGGAGGAATTGTCTCATCAAATCCTGACTGATCCTATAGGCCTACTCTAGTTGCAACTTATCACTGAATTTCAGCCATGGTTTCTTACTGCCTTTGTGATTATGACTATGTTTGGCATCCATAAGGCCTTGCTTTGTAAGCTTCTGTCTACAAATGGCAAGACAACATGGCCTTGCCCCATGTCACAAAGAACCTTTGCAGCCAAAGTGAGATACATTAGGGGGTTGCCTTCTTCTCTCTCTCTCGCCTTCCTTCATAGCTCAGCCCAACCAGAAAGGAAGGGGGGGGGGAGTCTGGATGCTTGCCTACTGTCAATAAGCACTGTGACCCCTGCTCCTTCTTAGGACACTTTTGCTTGTATGTTGGGATGGAGTTCCTGGACTCCACAGGGTCTCTTTCCTGGTTCCTAACAGATGGATAATACCTTCCAGAGATGCAACTACATTAATCTTGTGATTCTTAATGACTGTAAAAAATATATATTAAAGAATAGTAGCTAGCCCTTTGCTACCATATCCCTATCTGTCAGTGGTGGGAGGAAGGGCCACACCAAATGACGTTCAATGCGTTTTTCACTTGTAGTCAGTTCATGTGTTGAAGAAACAGGTGAGCCAGTAAAACAATGGCAGTATGATGAGCTTAAGGTGGACAATTTCAGTGCATGTGGGCTCATTGCCCTCCTGAACTCATCAGAGACAATAATGCCTGCAGTTCCCACCACCACGTCCCAGCTGAATTTGAAGAATGAGAGGGAGCTGCAATGTGCCTTTACTGCAAGGTCCAGAGGGTGTGCACACCTTGTTTCCTATCTAAGTAGTGTTCCTGGAATCCTGAAATTCAGCAGTGGTTTGTGGGCATCGGGGGCTCCAAACAGCCCTGACTGGGCACCAAATAGGTGCATGACTATATTGTATCAGCATTTGTAGTTAAACAAAAGGAGGTCTGCCCAGTTTTCACCATGCTTTTCCATCTAAGAAGCTACACGTGGCCCCCAACAGCAACCATGAAACTTTTGGGACTTTAAAATAAACATGTAATTTTGGAGCTACCCACAAGAACTTGGTGTATAGCCAGAAGAGGATGAATTATTATCGAAAGCTCACTTTATTTTTTGTTTTATTTTCTTAATGGTCCAATAAAGCTGTCACCTGTTCCTGCATTTGTATTGTTTTGAGGACTATATGGCCTTGTCCTGAGTTTTTCAGCTGTTTTGTGAACATGAAGAGCCTTGAAGGCTCTGAAAGACTGCAAGGCAATTTTAAACAATTAGCCAATCCAATAGTAGATCGAAAGACACTGTTCTATGCCCCTTGAATAACTACTGACTTGCAAACTTTCCATATCTCATCCTCACTTGTTGAAAGCCATGCAATGCCTCTTTGACAGACACAGTATCTTGGAAACTAGAAAATAGGAGAGATCATCATCATCATCTTAGAGTTGCAGAGCTGGAAAAGACCCTGTGGATGTCAAGCAATAACAACAAGACACATTGTCTGTTCTTCTAAATTCCTCTCACAGTAAATCTAGTGGGAAAGCTATATTTTCAGCTGAGAATGTATAAAAATGTAAATCCCTTTCAAAAGAGACAAGGTTGCTGCCTCTTTTCACTCTGATCCTCACATGTGTAAAGACTGGGATGGGGCTGATGGAAGAGGTTTCCTAGTGTTTGCAGAAAGGATTAGTCCCCTGCTGGCTCAGAAGTACCTTCATCTGCTGAGAATCAGATCCAAGCAGCTTGTCCAGGCTGGTGAGCTATTATGGAGCCAAGGAGCAGAGCAGCCATTCAAAGGCCAGCTTTTCTCTTTCCCTCTCTGTGGTTTTTATTGACCATTTTTACTGTGGTTTTGTGCATTCTGGATGAGCAATCCCTCAAGCAGGAAGTTGCTTGTGTAGTGTATCTGTTC
Organism: Intellagama lesueurii; assembly: GCA_037013535.1. Lineage (NCBI taxonomy): Eukaryota > Metazoa > Chordata > Lepidosauria > Squamata > Agamidae > Intellagama > Intellagama lesueurii. The sequence continues at coordinate 147,995,428 of JBAJHW010000004.1, forward strand.
AATGCACAAGAACTACCAAAATGACTGGGCATTTTTTGATATTGCAATGCAGTTGGCTGACTGGAGATTTGTCTTCCTTAAATCTAGTCTTTATGTTTAACAGCTGACTGGATAATGCAGTGGTTTAGGTATCTGGGTGCACAGCCAGAGACTGAGAGTTCAATTCCCCACTGTACTTCCTGTGAGCAGAGCCAGCCTGTGTGGCCTTGGGCAAGCTGCACAGTCCCAGAGTGCCCCCAGAAGAAGGCAAAGGTAAACCACTTCTGAGTACTCTCTAAAACCCCTAAAAAAAAACCCTGAAAAGGGTCACCATAAGTCAGAATCGACTTGACAGCAAGTAATTATTATATTATGCTTAATATACTAACATGCATTTACACCAGGCAAGTTCATACTGTGCACAGCACCTTCCACAGGACCATTTTGAGAGGCTTTATTTTGCATGAAGAATGGACTGTGTGACCAAGTGTATCCTTGGTCGCACAGGGCCAAACTGGATGATATCTTTATCATGTTTCTGCAAAAATGAAATATGTCTCCTTATCATAGCACACAATTTTTGTCACCTGCACATCTAGCATTTAGCATGCTTTGTTTTCTGATAGGTCATTAGAAGGTAAACACAGCCTTAAGTTGCAAGTATTATTGCTAAATAGTGTATCTCTGAGGAAATTCTGTTGTAGGAAGGGAAAGGGGTTAACAGCAGGGAATACACATTCCCCTTAATATCTAATTTGAAACCTGGGGTGCATCAAGTGACATGATACATGTTCCTTGCCGCTATGAGCATCAGAAGTGGAGGATGTTTTGGGCCATCTTTAAATTGTCAGATGTTCTTGGCCAACCTGAAGGTTCCCAGACCTTGCTGGAGGAAAATAATGGGAGCTGGAGACCAACAATATCTGAAGGGCTCCACAGATTCTTTTACATATCTCACGATATGTATAGGTTTTAGAATGCACGACCAGAACATGTAGCCAAGGGTCCAAGGAAATCCTGATACTATATTGTCCCACACGGAAACCAATTCCACCTCGGAAAATTGCATACTGTTTGTCCCATACTGTTTCATTATACTTTGGCTATCATTTCCCAACAGCCAAATAGACACACGATGCAATCAGAGGGCAATAAAGCTTGCATTTTGGACCGCTTATGGCATGGTATGATTCAAGCTATTTCCTGGTAACTACAAGCTGTATAAGGAATTGTGAACCAGCCCAGCCCTGCTCTGTGCCCAATCTGGACCTTTTTGGAGATGGGTGGAAGTGATCAGGACCAGATTATATGTGCATGGAAGGGTTCCTTTAAAGGAGATCACAGCCAGCAAGGCAACCCATTCCAGCGCAATCCAACATGATCCAGCTTCCCTGTCTGACTGCAACTTCAGATGATCATTTATAAATAGTTTCCATGTGTTTCATGTAGAAAATGCAGAGCATTTCAATTGACTCCAGTGTAGTTATACCAGCTTAATTGAACACAATAGAATCATAGGCTTGCTTATGAGGTCGTCTTTCTGTTGGCACAGGACAAAGGGTTCCTAAGGTAACTTCTGAAATGTGTAAAATCGGCAAGCATGATGCAAGATGGTTTTTGGTTGGTGGACTATTTAGCTAAGCAAAACTGGTCTTGCAAATTCAGGAAACAATGCAAAGATATCTAAATGATGCTAGGGACACCTGTCTGTATGTGTTCCATTCTTTCGCTGTCAGTAGACAGGGGCCCATATGTCCAATGCTTTTCCATTACACATTGGGTTTGCACCACTGAACAGTGGGAAAGGGGACATTATATTTCCTGGGATCTTTTGTGGCCCATAGTCTTGGCTTTTCAAGACTGGTTAATATGTAGACCAAACAAGAACTCTGTTGCAGCTTGAGGTTGCCATTGACCAAACAACACAGGAAGAAAGAGGAGGTGGACCATCCTTTATGTATCCACTGAGATAATAAGGCTAAAAGAGGGACAGCTCATCACTTATAGTGCAAATGCACCACCTGCAAATTCTAGGGGCATCTGTGTATGTTGGGCCAATGTAACTCCTGTTTTGGGTCATGTAAACAGTACTTGGTGGGGGTTCAGTATGACAGAATGGTTTCAAAGACAGTGAAACTCCTGGTGTCAAGGATGAATTTGGTACTGGCCCAGTTAAGATGGGAGTCACGTCCTTCATTCATTCAGCACTGTGCTGTGCCGCTGTCATAAGAGCCATTGTCAATTATCTCCAGACATATCAGTCGGAGAAACAGGATTCTCAGCCTGCCAGTTAATTTCAGAGTACTTTAGAAAGATTTCAGACAGAACCCTGACTCACTTTCCAGCAACACTCTAATAACAGTGGGCCACTCAGAGTTCAAAGCCACCTGCTAAGATTCCCACTGTATGTCTGCATCTAATCTTTTCAATGGCTCTCCTAATGAATGCAAGAGTGCATTCACCTCTAAACGGATCAATGGTTCTAAAGTTATTTCTGAACACCAGTTTTTCCACATAACTCACCCTCCGCAGTTGTTGTTTTCTCAGCCTTTGGGCCTCCCGACCCAAGCCAGTAAGACTGCTGGAAAGGGAAATACCAAGGCCGTGGTATTCCATAGTCTCCTGAAACAAAAACAAGTTGGTAGGGTGCATAAGCTTCTTTGTACTTTGCCATGGGGAAAAGAACACATCTATGCAAATTTTATACTTACAATAATTGCCCAGCATTTCATGAGCAACAAACATGGGTGAGCATTAAAAGTTTGAACAAAGCACACCCACCCACCACAGTGCTCATAGACCAGCCTCAGTTCTCAAGATTATGCTTTAGATTCTTTTCCTTTTTCCCCTATCAGAGGAGAGAGAAAAGAACAAACACATTCCATGGGTTCCAGATGACTTTTTGTTTTTTAAAACTGAAACTCAAGTTTAATTAAGGAATTAAAGCTATTCTCAGCCAGGAGATGAGCTGAATCCTTAATAAGTAGGCAGTCAATGCAAAAAAAAAAAAATGTTTGCCAAAGGCAAGCTCTGAAATGGGAATTTCCCAGTTCACTCTTTAGCCATTGCTCCACATTTCCCCAGCTTGGCACCTACTAGAAATATTTAGACTACAACTCCATCATCCCTACCCAATGTGGGCAACAGGGTGATGAGAGTTGTAGTCTAAAATATCTGAAAAGTGCCAGCTTGGGAAAAGCTGAAGCACATCATCTTTAATAATACCCACTACTCTGCATCCTATTGCAACATAAACTGTTTCGAATCTAGTCAGGGATTAGCAACTTGTGGCCCTCCAGATGTTGTTGGACTATGATTCCCATCATCCGTCACCACTGGGTAAACTGATAAAGTAGTTGTTGCAAACGAACAACCACCTGAAGGTTGACAAGTTGCTCACTCTGATCTTGATTTCAATTGGTAAATCCTGGATTCAAATTTTATCCAAAATCCCATAGTTAATGGGTGACTGGAGGTGAGGCACTCCTGGTTGGTTAGTAAGTGCAGACTCCCTTCTTACTTTCTGTCTTGTCAGTAGCCCTTAGGAAAACTGCATCTCCCAAGGGCTATGAGGCCTTTCAACCTGGCATGTTGCACAGCTATGCAGCAAGGCACAACAGCAGGGATGAGAGACAGACCTTTCCCACTCCACTTCGACTTGTGCTGTTCCCAGTATTAGCAAGCAAGTCTCTAAGGGGAATGGAAGAGGGTATTTGGAAGTCAAAGGGATCGCTGGAGGGGCCAATGTTCAGAGAATTGAGACAGAAATTATTCTCTGACTTAGATTTCAATCCCTCAGTTTGTAAAATTTAGCTCTTCTTTCCGGTCAGAATTAGAGATGGTCATGAAGTGCGACAAAACGCTTCATACGATGCTGTCAGCATGGCACCACAGGTGCCGCGTGGGCCCATCTCCCACCCCATTCTTCATGTGCCACTAGGGACCTCCTTCTCCAGCAGCATGCCAGTCCGCGCAGGAGTGAACAACAACAACCTGGAGGTTGACAAGTTGCTCACTCTGCTCTTGATTCCTAGTGGTAAATCCTGGATTCAAATCGAGTGGTCGGTTGCCCGAGGAGGTGGGGTCAGGCCGGCTGAGCTTCTGGAGAGCTGCTGGAGAAGGAAGTCCCCATCAGCACACAAAGACCAGCGAGTGGGCCAGATGGCTGGGGGGTGGGAGATGGGCCTGCGCAGCACCTATGCTGCCACACTGACAGCTTCATGCGAAGCGCTTTGTTGCGCTTCGTGCCTGTCTCTAGTCAGCATAGTGAGACTGTAAAGCTCTTATCAGCCAAACACAGAGGAGGCAGAGTTTCTGCTGAGTATATTTCCTTTAATGGCCATTCTGCAAAAGCCAAATTATGAACGTTTCTTGTGATGGAATAGATTGCGATTCCTTTCACACCAAGTTTCCTATTCATGACTCACAAATAACTCTGTCCTAAGTAGCATCAGTTTTGAAAAACTTTCTAAGCTGAAAATTCAGTGGTGAGGTTTGAGCTTTCATTCTGCAGATAAGATCCCTTGTGCTGCATTGTTTTGGCTTTCCAACATTAATAATATGCAGCCAGACAGGTTTCTTGAATTGCTGAGAAATCCAAGTTTCACTTCTTCATGGAGACATAGTGACTATTAAAACATAGCCCCTGTGGGTAGTCTTTGGGCTGTTCTGCACCATATCCAAAGAAAAACATACCACCTTGTGATGTGCTTCCAGTACCTGCAGAGAAGAGACTATATCATCCTTGCATGGGGAGACAGCCCAGGCTCCACCCACTTTATCATTGACATTGTTGTGCCAATTCTCCAAAGGTTCCCGTTCATTGGAGAGGGGGGATCAGGGGACACACACAGTCCTCAAAGCTATTTTTGCTGCCATTCCTCAGTTGCCAACTTTCCATTCTCTCATGGAAAAAAAGGTTGGTAAAAAGCTTCTCCTGAAAGACTCAAGAAACTGTGACTTACCTTTTAAGCAGGGTGAAGGTATTTTTTTGCAATTAAAAAAAATCCCCTCCAACCCAGAGGTGGACTTCTGTTCATTTTGAATTCCTTCCTTCCTTTGACCCCACCCTCTTTTTTATGATCAGTGGGAAATTGCCATTCCTGGGCCCCCCAAACTTGCCCAACCCTGCCCTACATGGTACTACAGCAATCTTTTGGGGATGGGCAGCCATTGGATCTTGCTTCAAATCCCATCCGATCATCTAGATGCCTATTTCAGTAGCAAATGTGTGTAGTAAATGTAGGAAGTAAAAGGTTTATATGTTCAAGTACAAGATATCTATATGGTTCTTTATTTCTATGTGGCCATATCGTGACATTTTGCTGCCTGAGGCAAAAATAGCGACTGGCAGATTTACTGTACAGATATACTGTACCTGAAAAAGCATGGTGGGCAACTGTGCCCCTTCCAAATATTTTTAACCTATAACTTTCAGCAATCTTTGCCAGCACAGTCGAGGGTGAAGGATGAAGGAGGTTGCATCTATTAACATTTGAGGGCCACTGTTTGTTATCTGAACCTGAAACTCCCCAAACCTCAGTTCTTCTTACGGCAAAGATACAATAATAAGTTGTTAGTAACAAAGTAGATGACTAACAATTTGTTGTCTACTTACACTGAGAGCTGAAATCTTCTGCCTGAGGCATCTGCCTTATTTTATCTAATAGTAGGGCAGGGTGAATGGTTCTCGTGTGGCCCACATGAACTGTACTGAGTTTCTGCAGCACAAAATCTGCATTTGCCTAAAAGATTTTATATTTGCTTAAACAAGAAGTCCAAATCAGACTGCCCAAAGGTTTCCTTTTTCAAGAAGTCCCTCCTCTTCTAGCTGGCAAATAAAAATATTTTCCTAATTTGGTAATTTGCAGATGGTGGTCTGAGACCTTGGCCAGATGTATAGCTGCCAAGCGGCTCATAGCAAGTGCTGGTCAAGACAAAGAACCAAAACTTTAGGGAGACAGACTAAAGTGTTCTATGGACACATATATTTTTATAAGCTGCTTTTTTACAGTGATAAAATGAAGTTTAAAACCATTCAAAATCTTTGTCTAAAATGTTAATAGCATTTCACTTTGGTTCTTCATATTTACTTTCTCTTCTTCCACAGGAAAAATAATCCTTTACATTAACTGTAGAGAAAATATCACTTTTTCAAAACTCAGAAAAGTTATTAAGAATAACTAAACTGGCATCCTGTTTGAGAACAATTACACTACAATCCTGTGCTCACTTAGTTAATACAGAACCGAGCTTTATGAGACTACATGTGATCGAATGGGGAAATAGACTGCAATCTGCACCACTTGCAAAGTGGTCCAGTGTGATTTTTCCTCAATGATCACACAATCTATGGGAAAATGCGCTCCCCAAAACAAACCTTTTAGGTCCAGGTGTAGGGCTACTACTCTGTCGGGCAGTGCTGGAGCAATCACTTCAAAGCAACCCTTTCTGGTATGATCAGGCGTGTGTCTTTGCAGCCATCTGAACATGCTCTTACTTGTAATTAAGCTGAATTGTGCTGTTATATATTTTATATATGCTGTTATATTGTGCTGTTATATATACTATATATATAATCAGTTCTTATGGGATTTAATCCCAATTAATTGTGCAAATGTTCTGAAATTTTTGAGTCTTACTCTTTTTCAATGCTTATCAAGTTAAGCTGTGATTATAAATGTAGTGACTTCGATGCTGAATAGGAGCTAAGATATTGTAACTCCATTTCTATCCCCTTTCTATTAAATCAGTGGGGGGAAAAGATTTCCGGCTGGAAATGTGCACAGTATAGAAATGGACATACCTGGAAAGACATTATCCAAATACCAAGCAAGTAATCCATAGATAAAGGCATCAAAAAGCATCATCTCCATGGACAACAAGAAACTGTACTGATCTCCTTCCAGGGGGCTGGCCCAGATGTTATTCCACTGTAGCCCAAGTCCTTGCTCTTCATAGCGGGATAAGTATTCTGTACCAAACCCAAAAGCGACAGGTGAAAGTAGGCTCTGAAGAAGAAGGAAAAGAACAACAATCCATTAGGAGGAATGCCAGATTATCCTAATGGAAGTAAATCTTTATATTTAACATATGGCATACATATGATTTAAGAGGAGGAGGAATCCACTTTAACCTGGGATAATCCAGGTTTTCTGACACTCTGTATTTCCTTCTCTCTGCTGGTTTTCCAGTTTGGGATTACAATGTTTACAATTAATTTTAGAATTTGTATACACGTACACTTTCATCTCACTAGAATTTATTTCTGCTTTCTTATAGACAAAACATCAACAGAACTAAATCTCTGCGTTAAAATACTGCTTTTTTAAAGTCACGAGAAAGCCCTAAACTTAGATTTTTCAACAGGCAAACATCAAGAGGAAATAAAAATAACCACTGGTTCAAGGAAGATTATCATAGTTTCATCATTAACTAACTCTGTTCCCAAATATTTTATTTTATTGAAACTATATTTTAACCCGCCTTTCTCCTTAAAAAGAATCCAAGGCAGCTTACAATAATTAAAACATAGTACGACATAGTATTTAAGCTAATAACAAGTATGCGATACTAAAAATATCAATGAATACAGTACCAAAAAACACAAGCAACATCAAAACACATTCAATGCAGTAAGGTACAACAATTTTAAAACTCCACTCAGCAGCCATTGACTCAGGGAAAGCTTGCTTGAAGAGAAAGGTCTTTGCCTGTTTGCGGAAGGACAGTAAGACAGTGCCAGCCCGGCCTCCTGTGGGAGGGAGTTCCAGAGTCTGGAAGCAGCAACAGAAAAGGCCCTCTCCCGTGTTCCCACCAAATGCACCTGTGAAGATGGTGGGATGTGAGAAAGGCCTCTCCAGAGGATCTTAACACCCAAATCACCTCATAAAGAGTGATGCAGTCCTTGAGATAGCTTGGACTCCAGCCATTTAGGGCTTTATAGGTTAGAACCATCACTTTGAATTCTGCCTAGGAATGGATCAGCAGCCAGTGGGGCTGCTGTAATGGGGTGTGTGTGTGGGGGGTGTGATCCCTGTGCCCAGCCCCAGTTAGAAATCTGGTTGCTGCATTTTGGACTCGCTGAAGTTCCCTGACACTTTCCATAGGCATATTTCTATTTTCTAAGTATTATCTCTGAATGCTAAGGAAACAAAGAAAGGCAAATGGAAAGCAATACATTCTTTCCACTCATATTTCTTTATATTATTACTCCCCTTATCTGAAAATAAGGCTCTCAGAACAACTTAGTTTTAGTTCTAGTGACAAAGTCACACTTTCCTTTATTGTAAATGTGATAGATTAAGCATACTAGACATTAAGCCTCACTAAATACAGCAAGACATGCTTCCGAGTAAACATGCACAGGATTTTGCATATCAGGCTGCAATCCTATAGTCCTGGGGGGATGAGTTCCAACAGACATAAGAGGGTACTGGAAATCAATTCCATGGTTGAAAATGATGATCTGACCTCAGAAAGAGTGATCCAGTATCAGATACCCTCTCCTCCCACCTGAGTCTAACCAGCCTAGAGTTCCCAGTATTTGCATAATACTGTGACAGACACTTTCATTAGTCAAGGATTTTCTAATCACAGCCCATCTTTGATATGTGTTTTCCCCCTGAGATTACAGTTCTTCCTCTATCAGGTTTAGGATGCAGGGTTATCTATCATGTGCTTTAAATAAAAGCAATTTTGGTACAATTATGCACACAGTAAGATGTTAAAAGAAAACTAAGATGTGAAAATGTTATTTTTGCAGACATGGTATCTCCCTCCACCAAGTCTTGAGGCTATTCTTTGTACAAAATAACATATTTGGGCTGGGTACAGAATTGTTATTATTTTTAAGCTGGAATTACTGCATAACTTTGATTATTAGTTGGTGCCTAGGAAGAATTATGCAGAATACCCCTCTCTTTCAGGAATGTTACACCGGTGGTCATTCTTCCTTGGTCAGATAGACCAGTCACTAGTTTAGGAGCAGGCGAAATGCAGCCCTGGTGAGGGTCACATGCAGCCTTCTCAGCTGTTTTGGAAGCCCCTGACACCATCAGATTCTCTTTAAATGATTTTCCCCAGCAAAAAAAAGTCAAACTATCCTTTAGGAAATCAACAGGAACAGCAACGTAACTTTTAAATAGGATGCAGGACTCCTATAATGTTGTTGTTACGTTCCCTCAAGTCGGACTTACAGCAACCCTAATACCTAGTGTGGTGTAGTGGATAGAATGACGGACTAGGACTCAGGAGACCTGGGTTTGAATCCTAGCTCAGCCATAGAAACTCACTGGGGGAGCAGAATTGGTAAAACCACTTGGTAAATATCTCACTTACCTTGAAAACCCTATTAGGGTTGCTACAAGTCAGTTGTATATTGTCCCCCTGCTTATTTAACTTATATGCAGAATACATCATGCGAAAGGCTGGACTGGATGAATCCCAAGCCGGAATTAAGATTGCCGGAAGAAATATCAACAACCTCAGATATGCAGATGATACCACTCTGATGGCAGAAAGTGAGGAGGAATTAAAGAACCTCTTAATGAGGGTGAAAGAGGAGAGCGCAAAAAAAAATGGTCTGAAGCTCAACATCAAAAAAACTAAGATCATGGCCACTGGCCCCATCACCTCCTGGCAAATAGAAGGGGAAGATATGGAGGCAGTGACAGAGTTTACCTTCCTGGGCTCCACGATCACTGCAGATGGTGACAGCAGCCACGAAATTAAAAGACGCCTGCTTCTGGGGAGGAAAGCGATGACAAACCTAGACAGCATCTTAAAAAGCAGAGACATCACCTTGCCGACAAAGGTCCGCATAGTCAAAGCTATGGTTTTTCCAGTAGTGATGTATGGAAGTGAGAGCTGGACCATAAAGAAGGCTGACCGCCAAAGAATTGATGCTTTTGAATTGTGGTGCTGGAGGAGACTCTTGAGAGTCCCCTGGACTGCAAGGAGAACAAACCTATCCATTTTGAAGGAAATCAACCCTGAGTGCTCACTGGAAGGACAGATCCTGAAGCTGAGGCTCCAATACTTTGGCCATCTGATGAGAAGAGAAGACTCCCTGGAAAAGACCCTGATGTTGGGAAAGTGTGAAGGCAAGAGGAGAAGGGGACGACAGAGGACAAGATGGTTGGACAGTGTCATCGAAGCTACCAACATGAATTTGACCCAACTCCGGGAGGCAGTGGAAGACAGGAGGGCCTGGCGTGCTCTGGTCCATGGGGTCACGAAGAGTCGGACACGACTAAACGACTAAACAACAACAACAAGTCAGTTCCGATTTGATGGCACATACTGTAACAACAGCAAAAGGGTTTTCAAGGTAAGTGAGATATTTACAGAGTAGCTTTGCCAGTTCCAACTCCACAGTGAGTTTCCATGCTGGGCAGGTATGTCAACACAGGCTTTCTGAGTCCCAGTTCATCACTCTATCCACTACTACACCACACTGGGTATGTTTTTTTTTTTTTTTAAATACAAATACTTGTTCCAGCCACTGGTGGTTTTGTCAATCACCTCCTTCCCCCCCCCCTTTTTTTTTTTTTTTGCATTCTTCTGAGCATTCCAGGACAGAACATTATCCTTCAGAGTTGTCAGTGCTGACCACCCCTGCACTAAATGATCATTACAGGATTCTTCCAACCCAGTGTTTCTATGAAGATTAGAATGAATGGGAAAAACAGGGCTTGAGCAGTTGCCTGCCCCCCCTTTTTTTAAAAGTCCTGAAAATACTGAGAACATGTGACAGTTTTTTAAAAATAAGTTATAAATTAACCCAGAAGGCTTTCAGGGAGTGAGTGAGTGGGGTGGGGGAGGGGAAGCTACTTACTGCCATCATCTTTAGCTTGACAGTCAGACGGTCTTGCCAGGCAAAGCAGACGATGTGGGGCAAATAGAGGGTGAAGTAGATGACTCCGCTGCAAGCAGCTGCCAGGTTAGCCTTGGAGAAGATGGTGCTAAGCAAGAAGCACTGCATGATGCTGGCTGTGGTGAAGGTCAGCAGGAACAGGAAGAGGAGCTCAGGATTGCTATAGTGAAGCACTTTGCCATACTGCAATGAATGGAAGGAAGGAAGGAAGGAAAGACCCGGTTAACCACAGTCACAGTTTAGGGTACACTAGAGACAGGAGCATTTCGGGGGGGGGGGGATGTATTTGCTTTTAGTTACCCATGAACTCTACTTCGGCATTTATGTCTTGATTAATTGATTACTTTACATTTTCTCAAAAAAGGAATGGTGACCAAGACTATTGGAATGCTTCCAACTTCTAAGATATGGAAGGGTAAGGAGAAGATTTGTCTTCTTAGTTTTGCTTGTTCTTGCTTTTTTTAATAGAAAAATGTGTGTGACAGAACCCTCTCCAAATCCACCTGGCAACATCAGGGATGAGCTTGTTGGATGAGAGAAGGCAGGAGGAGAACCAATAATGAAGAAGAAGAAAATAGTTCTTTTGCTTCCCAAGGAGGGAGGGAGAATGTTTAGAGTGGTCTGTAGAAAGAGATATTTTGTATCAGGAAGAGTAAGGTCTGTTGTGGGAAAGTTGGCATGTATGATTAATGTAACCTCAACCTAACGTTTGCGCAGATAACCAGCTGTTATTGTTCAATAAAGATCTTATTTTTATATTTAAATATTAAAACCGCTTGGGCTCTTATGATTTGCGCTTAAGGCAAGCCCAGAGAAATTAAAGGCAGTCTAAAAGTGATTAACCAGGTTAGGGCTGGTCACAATGTGTCTTCCTATGACTTGCAGTATGTAACAGAAACAAAGTTAAAAGCCAAATAATAAATTATTACAATATTTTAAAAGCATTAAACAAATGTTATACACATGTGCAGATAAACTTTTTTCTGAACATCTGAGTAGGGCTTCTTCAAACTGCTGTATCCAATACATACATGTTTAATTCCTACAAATTTATCAGAAGTTATTCACCCATAACGCCACAGACTTCCAGAGGGAGAATGAGAGGGCATATGTGTTACTGCATAATCTCTAGTTTGACAGTCAGACACTCCCACCGTGCAATGTGGGGGATGTCAAGGGTAAAAAAGATAATCCCACTGCAATCTGCTACCAGATTAACACCTTTCTGAGTGTCTGAACAGTGAGAGAAGCTAACTATTAAGGAGCACGAATATTTTCTAGAAACCCTATGGAATTTCCTCAAAGATATAGCACACTAACAATCAGACTCACAAATTAAGCCTATGTTTGCTTTCCAACGACCAATAACAGAACAAGGCATGCTAGATATAAGACGCATCAGTGAGGAACCAAATGCACTTTTACCACTATGGGAAGCCGGTCTGCAAAAAGCATGACAGATGGATTACCTAGTTTGAACCCCAGTGGGAGGTTTTGTTCATTTCAGGGGCAAAAAGTCAGACATAACATCACTACCACCACCTGTTGCTCAACTTAAGTGAAGTAACAAATACTGCATTAAAGTGGTCTGCACGTGGAAGCTTTTCGAGAGCTTGGATAGGCTACGTTTTGGCCAAAAATGCCCAGAATTCCACAGAATTGTCATTGTTGGCTATTTCATTTTTGGAGTTTTGGGCCAAAAAACAACAATAATAACTTATCCAAGCTCTGGAAAAGCTACAAAAATACCTAGGACAGCAAAATTGACACATCCCATTAATTCAGATACAAACACAAGGACGGTTCCTGGCTGAGGATGCTGGTTGAAATCTCAGGGAATTGCTATGGTTCCTCATGTCTCCAGGCAAAGGGACAAAACCCCAGGGTAAGTATCTAGTAAGGAGCTAGTCTGATCTTTGTGTCTGAAGCGACTTTGAAGTCTAGGTACCCATCTCTAACCATCCCCGGCTGACAAGAGGATTCACCGGCTCAGCATTAATTAATTAAATTTATATACCACGCCTGGGAAAAGATGGGGGGGGGGAGAGAAGAGAGAGGAGGGGTGGGGAACTGAAGACGGGGATTCATTTAAAAGTGAAGAGGGAGGGAAAAAAGAATATATAAAATAAAATATGAAGGTGAATATAAAAGTGAAGGAAGATAGCAGAGGAATTATGTGTGTTAATATAGGGAATATAGATAGTTTTTACCTTTGAGCGTTGTGATGAGAGATGGGCTTGATAGTTGTGAAGAAAATGACAGTGGCAGTAGATAACAGAAGTATTACATTTGGTAATGAGTTAAGGAACCTAGGCTTATTCAATCCATTTATATATTAATTATGGGCGTCTATCATGCATATAAATTTTATCTCAGCTGTTTCCCTCTGTATTCTTGATTTGTGATTATCCTGTTCTAAAGTAGTGACTTTCAAATCTTCCACGGAGTGTCCTGGTAGACTGAAATGGTTGGAAACAGGTTTCTGTGTATTGTGGTTTCTGATGTCAGATTTGTGACTGTTAACACACGTGATTCCTCTGCTATCTTCCTTCACTTTTAAATTCACCTTCATATTTTCTTTTATATATTCTTTTTTTCTCCCTCTTGAGTTTTAAGTGAATCTCCAGTCTTCACACACACACACAGACACACACCTCCTTTCTCTTCTCTCTCCTCCAACACCTTTGGCCAGCCTTGGTGTCTGTTTTCCTGTATGTAAATGTACCACACAACCAAGAGAATATTTAGAATATTCTACTTATGTAACTGATATTTCATTCAACATTTCATTCTGTTTCCATATGTCTGACAAAGTGGACGTGTCTACGAAAGCTCATGTTAAAATATAATAGTTTTTAAGGTGCCACATGTTTTTGTTTTTTTGTTTTGTTTCTTTTCTTTGGATTTTGCCTGGTATGCTTGCACAGACCAACACAGCTACCTTTTCCAAAAGTAAAACCAATCAACAGATAAAAAAGGGATACTACAAGAGGTATAATTTCCAACTATAAGGCAGCACATGAGGCATTAAAACCAGGCAGGTGTCCATATGTATTCTGTGCCTCCATTTCTCCCACCCCTTGCCTCTCCCACCCCTGCATCATCACAAGGACCTACCTCCATCTCAGGCTTTAGCCTGGAAATCTCAGGGAGATGTTTCTGGTATGGCACCCCCACAAAGTCTGACAGAGGAAAATTATATGGGAACATTTTTTCCTCCATGAAATCAGCTTAGCAGGTTTAGAGATGTTTGTTTCCTTAGTAAGTGCTAAAGTTGCAGTTTTCAGGGTCACCTTTATCAGGGAGGCTTTGTCTTTGTTTTAGAACAGAGTGGATCAGAACATCTGCTATCAAAAGGACATTTTCTCCTTACAATACCAAAATAGGAAGCAGATAGAGAAGAGCAGAGAAGGTCTTAAGGCAGCATCAAGACTTTGCTATGTATAAAGCTATGGGAATGCCACCAGTGTAAAAAAGAACCTAATAAGAAAGGCCACATCTAATATGGGGAAACCAAAGGGGGGGGGGGAACCTAGGGGTTGATGCTTTAAAGATGTAGCCAAAAGTCACATCTTTGTGTGCCTGTATATGTTTTTACTGTCAAACAAACAGAAGAAATAAAACATCTTACTTACTATATTGTAGGCACAGAAATTATGATCAGGACCTTAGCAATGTTGTCACCTTACCCCTGATCCAGATCAGCCCCCCCCCCCCCCCATATCTGCAATTTTTAAACTGCCAAAACATGATGCTCTGATGCAAATGGATCCTTTTGGAGCAGTAAACCTCAGGCTTTGTCCCTCTGATGTGGAATGCAATCACACAGAATGTGACGAGTTTACCTTAACTCCCCAATGAAAGGTTGTGATATGGAGTGGGTCCTTTGTATTTATTCTAGAGCACGCTGGGTGCCTTATGCCCCCCTCCCCTGATGCTGCTGGACTGCAGTTTTTGTTACACAATAAATTTGCTGGCTAAGGATGATGGAAGTTGAAACCTAAATTGCGACAGAATCACAAACTGCTGCAGACAAAAACAGAGGAAAAAGACATAGATATTCCTTTAAAAAAAAAAAGAGTACTTGGTCAAGCAAGTGTGTTTTATAATGTGTGTTTGAATACTGTTAATTCCTTCCCAATTTTATAGCATAGTAAAGTGTTCCTAGCATGTTTTGATGTTGTCTTTGACAGGATAAATTTCCCAGATGCTATTTATTCAGATACATATACCTGGCAAAAGTCAAATGTTTTGGGAACTATCCTCATTTCATACATTCATAAACAGAAATCTATTGAGAGTCATCCTACAAATTTAACACTCATTTTATGCACCTGTCAGAGTAGCTTTTTTTGTTCTGTTTCACCAGCCTGAAGACTTGATAGCACTGAGGGACACTGTGCATGTAACAGAATGCTCAGCTAGCCCGGGAATAATTGGGCATGTTTCCGTAATTATTCTGTTATAACTTTGTTGAGACCCAAAACGTGTGTTCATCCTCTGAGAACTGGGATTCCACCCCTCCTCTGTTCTTCACCTTCTTCCTTGATTGTGGCCACCGCTGTGCCAGTGGAGACAGAGATGTTCAGGAAATGATACTTAGCACCCATATCATGGTGGGCAACATGAAGTCCTCCAGCTGTTGTTGGACTGCAGCTCCCATCAGTCTTAGCTCACATTGGCAATGGCGATGGTGATGGAAGTTGTAGTCCAACATCTGGGGGGGGGGCTCAATCATCTGTCCTTGATTTATATAATGCTGCCCAGAGCATTCAGAGTGCTACAAAGGTACCATTTTCTCTCAGTGAGATAGAGTACTGAAATGGAGGCGGATGGATTTTGGTATTTTTTTTTCTGCTGTCACTTCCACAGTAAGGGCCACTCAGCACTTTGCAAAGCAATGTCTGGTTGTCACACTTTCACTTGTACATGATGGAGAAAGCTGAACAAGCTGGAGAGTAAGCTATTTATTTATTTATTTATTTATTTATATACCACCTTTCTCCTAAACGATCCCAAATGACTGTGCAGATTAAAGTTTTTAAAAACTGAAAATAAATGCCTCTGTGTTGAAGGGCATTTGAATGCTTTGCCTCTTTGTGCACCCACATTAAGTAATATTGTAATACCCCCTCACCCAATCTCCCCAAGATATACCGGATAGTGATAAATGTCCACTACTTGTTTATTGGTGCTCAATTATCATTATCCACTGGTTCTCCACAGGGTATCAAATTATTATTTATAGATGAGGCTTTTGCAACTGTGCGATCGTTTGCAGACATTTTACAGGAAGTCCATGTGTTGTTGCCTTCCGTTTTAAACCTCCTCTGCTTTTCCCCTACTTCTTCCATCTTTTTTCCCCATTAAGGGGCGGGTGGGGGGGAAGAATACGTGCCTAGTGTCTTTTGATTAGTAGCACTTGGAACCCTGTGTCCAGAGGGGAGAAAATACTCCATAATCTGGTTCAAAAAGAAGGCTTCTTAGGGTGAACACCACATTTAGAACGTGACCTGTCAAGTCTAATCCAACCTGAGGCATTTGTCAGGAAGGCAATTTTAGGAGTTTCAGGAGTGAATTTATTCGTCTCTGTCAAGTACTGACGCTGCCTTTGGGGGCTACTTAAAGGAATGTGCCTGCTGCTACGTGCTCAAAAGAGGCCAGACCTCCAGCGCTGTCTCCTTCTTTAAAATGTATAGCTCCCATTGTTCCCTGGCAATACCTGCACTGCAAGTGTAAAATGGCACGTCTGGGGAAAAAACAGAGCTGCCCACCCTGGGGTGATGCTTACCGTAATGAGTGCTGTCAGGAGAAAGGTGCTCAGAGCCATCATGATAAAGCTGTCTAAGAACCATGTGAACCAGATCACCCCGTTGGTGACCCCTCTGTTCTTCATGGCCTCTTTCAGTCTCATTTCCTTCTCCAGCACGATGCTCTTTACAGTCATGGAGACAGAGTAGATCCAAGCCAGCACCATGAAGATGGGAAAGGAACGGTTCAAAGTAACCATGAACCTGTCCAAACAGGAAATAAAATACCAATAATGTAAGTGGCATGAAAGGAAAGGAAGGAGATTACACACACGCACGCACGCACACACACACACACACACACACACACACGTATAACACGATAACACTAATAGCATTTTCCAGGCAAGTGAGATGCTGAATCATAATCATCATAAACTCAGACCTGCAAAGCTGGAAGGGACCCTATGGATCATTGAGTCCCGCTCCTATCAAGAAGGTTCAGTGGGGGAATCAAACTCCCAACCTCTGGCTCCACAGCCAGATACATAAACCACTGAGCTATCCAGGGTTACACCATTGCAACTGCTCAGCTTCCATGGGCCAAGCTCTATCCTCTGAGCCTTCATCCAATAATCTATCAACTAGAGCTCTCTCTTTCTCTGGTTTAAAATAGTCTAACTGTTATTCCCCCTCTGTAGGGTATCTTGTAAAATGAAGCTATAGGCAAGGAATTGCAGTGGGACTCCTTGGTACCCACCATTAAACTATGAGCCTCACGATTCTTTGGAGGAAGCCATGAAATTTATATTATTAGTAAAATTAAAATAAGCATGCAGTATAAATATTCCTTTAAGCCAAGGATGGGAATTTAGGTGTGAAATGAACTGCCCACTTCTATTTCAAAGTTTAACAAATATACATTACTTAAAGCTGAGACTATATCTGGAACAGAGGGATGGCATGCCATCTCCCAAGTTTTAGAACCACAGAGGATGCGAAAACCTCCAACCACCATTTCCCATCATCGGGGAAGCCCATGACAATCTCTCTTGAAAAGGATAAAGCAGAAGAAAACACGAGTGGCCACCCAAGTCTGATTCCATTCATGCAATGTAAAAAATTGTCTTTTCCATACCCAGTAAAACAATTTTTAACATGTTCATTGACTGTAGAATTGAAATGCCTATGTGTGTATATCTGGGTAACATTAAGTTATCCACCAGCCTATTCTTAATGAGAAAATCTCAACAGGCTAGAAGTTGAGGTTTATTCCCCACCAGCAGTTTTAGACATGTTATATAATTGTTCACTGTCCTACAAATGGCAATGAACCATTCCTCCCCCTATCCTCTTCACTCACAGGTAGCAATTTTACTCCGTGGCTCAACCTGCAATATAGCCAGAGCCCCGTGAACAACTACATACCCTTCTTAAAAGCCTTAACCAGGGGCAGAGTCTGCCACTTTTCCCTCTCTAGATGTCTCCATGCTGATACCATCACATCAGCACAGAGAAAGGTAGCAATTAAAGAAAGACAAAAAACAAACCCACATCACGTGTTTTTACGGGATTATCACCCACTGTTATTTCTGTCCTAAGGAGCAGGGAGGGTCACAAATGGAGCTAAAGGTAAGATTATTGCAGAACAGCATAAACCAGAGACAAAAGGGACAGGTCAAAAGGGCAGAGAGTAGAAGGGCAGAGGTGGAGGATTTCTTGCACTAGCCTCTAAGTATGATCTCTACTATATAAATGAGGAAATAAAAGTAGGTTTTTTTGGTTTGTTTTTGTTGTGTTTTTTTAAAGAATAAACTGTGGCTGTGCCATTTTTGGCAGAGAAGAAATACATTTTGCCAGTTTAAATGATGAGAGGTTAAGTAAAGTGAGGTGGGTGCTTCAGGCAGCAGATGGGAGACTGCAGGTGAGGTGTTAGAAAACAGAGCTATGTATGCCACCCACGTGGTCTTGTTCCCCCTACAACTTGGCTGCTTCCCCAGGTGCAACAAAAGGCACTATCCCATCATAGTCTTGGTGTAAGATTTAACTGCCAGTTGAATGGGGATGGGACACCATCTTATCCTTCCCCTGAGGCAGCAAAATGTCTTAGCCTGGTCTTAAACAAAAATGTTGTTGTCTGTGTTCCTGAAGGGAAATTTTAAAGATAAAGACACTATGGCAGAGATAGGAGAGTACAAAATCGTACTCATGTGGAGTCTGTTCTGGGATTGTTTTGCATAGATTTGCATTAAGCCAAGTCTCACCAAACCTTATTTTCAAAACATTCAGCCATGCTGTATTTTATTTTCCTTAGGCAAGAGGCAGCTTAGAATAATAATTACTCATGACTCTGAAGGATCTTCATTAAATTTAACTTGCAAAGAAAATAAGAAATATGAATGCAAGAAAACACAACAGTCCTACTTACGCATTAGCTTTTGTATGAATTAACAAGTTGGGGGAGCACCGTCTCTCTGCCCTCCCTGGCTAGGTCTGCTTGCCTTCAGGGTCCCACTCGTTGTGAGAACCCTCACAAACAGCAGAGGCTTTTTTCTCTTCAGACTTGCCATTCCCCATTCATTTAGGGCAACTGGAGGGCAGGGCTAGACTGCTCCCCCTTTCTGCACATTGAATCTACATGAATGCTAACATTAGAATAGGGCTACTTAGATGCTATAGTGTAATGCATGCACCGGTATTTTGAAAGTGCAATCCAGCACATGTCTACTCTGAAATAAGTCCTATTAATGGAGAAAATATACTGTGGGAAAAATGCAAATGGAAGTGTGGGGAAGTTGGGATTCTCTGGGTCAATTTGCTTCAGCCAACCACACAGGAGTCAGCAGAGGGAGAGAGGAAGAAATTGACACTCAGCCTTGTCTTCCGCTTGCTGTATGAATCCTATCCTCTCCATACCTAGTGCATGGGTCTCCTTGTTTCCCCCTTCCCTTCCCTTCCTTTCTCTGCCCTTCCTTCTAAATGTTTGTTGTCATAGTGCTGGGACAATGAGGTGACCAAAGAGGGCAGCGGTGGGGGCGGGGGTGGGAGAATAAGAAATCAGCAAAGAGAGGAGAAGGAGGAAATTTTCAATCAGCTTTGCTTCGAGCTTGTTAAGGTCGTTCTGCTCCAGCTGTCTGGATTTGCAGGAAGCACAGTTAGGACAAAGCTACCTTAATAAGTTCAGGCTGACTCAAAACTTCCTCCCTCTCTTCTCTTTCTCTCTCTCCTTCATGATTTCTTGCTCTCTCTCTTTTCTCTTCAGTCATGTAGCTATCATCACACAAGGGCAGCAAGTGGAAGGAAGGAAGGAAGGAAGGAAGGAAGGAAGGAAGGAAGGAAGGAAGGAAGGAAGGAAGGAAGGAAGGAAGGAAGGAAGGAAGGAAGGAAGGAAGGAAGGAAGGAAGGAAGAGAAGGCAATTCAAATGGCTGATGGTTTCTTCACTGCCGTTTCCCTCACTGCTGCTGTAATCAGATGCAATGGCTTCAAACAGAATGGCTACAAATCCCATCCACATCAGCTCAAGTTAACACACTGCCTGAACCAATGCAAAAGCATTGGATTCTAAAAGAGTAGAAGTAGAGGAAAAAAGAGAAGTTACCTACCTGTAACTCTGATTCTTCGAGTGGTCATCTGTGAATTCACACTAATGGGTCTGCGCTTGCGCAGAGGTCTCCGGAATATTCTAAAGCTTCTATGCTACGTTTGTGAAGGACCGCCCCCCTAGCCCACAAGGTCCGCCCGCCCTCCATTGTACCTCAGTTCCAAGGTATGCCCGCCGCTGCATCAAAAGATACAGGAGTGACGGACAGAGGGGAGGACGGGCGGGAAGTGTGAATTCACAGATGACCACTTGAAGAATCAGAGTTACAGGTAGGTAACTTCTCTTTCTTCTTCGTGGTCTCTGTGAATGCACACTAATGGGTGATTGACCAGCTTACCTCAAAAGGTGGAGGGCCGTCACTGCAGAAGTCAAGAAGACGCTAGTCTAGCAGTGGTGTCATCACCTCTGGCTCAATAGTCTAGGACACCTGTCCTTATGTGTGGAAAGCCGAAAGTCTAGCAGAGGTGTCATCATCTCTGGTTCAATTGTCTAGGACGCATGTGCTCACATGTAGAAAGACTAAAGTCCAGCAGAGGTGTCATCATCTGCGGCTGAATTGTCTAGGATACATGTCCTCAAGTGTGGAATTAGTAGAGTCCAGCAGAGGGTTATCATCTCTGGCTCAATTGTCTAGGACACATGTCCTCATGCGTGGAAAGACTAAAGTCCGGTAGAGGTGTTATCATCTCGGGTTCAATTGTCTAGGACACACGTCCTCATGTGTGAAAAGACCAAAGACTAGCAGGGGTGTCACATCCCTGGCTCAGTTGTCCAGGACACATGTCCTCATCTGTGGAAAGACCAAAGTTTAGCAGAGGTGTCCTCACCTCTGGCCTAATTGTCTAGGACACATTCCCAATCGTGGTTGAAACCTCTATGTGAGGTGTTGTTCAAGGCATCAGTTAGTGATCTGGGAGAGTCAGATCAGGTAGCATATGCCGCGGTAAAGCTGTGTCTAATATCAACTAGAGATTAGTCCTGAATGTCAAAGGATCGCGTGACATGATGGAATATCAAATAAGAGTGGCGCTGCGGGTTAAACCGCAGAAGCCTTTGTGCTGTAAGGTCTGTAGATCTTCAGCTGTAAGATCGAGTCCACGTGACGGAGTGAGCTCCTGTCGCTTGTCCCAGCTCCCGCCAACCTAGCGGTTCGAAAGCATGCAAATGCGAGTAGATAAATAGGGACCACCTCGGTGGGAAGGTAACGGCGTTCCGTGTCTAGTCGCGCTGGCCATGTGACCATGGAAGATTGTCTTCGGACAAACGCTGGCTCTATGGCTTGGAAACGGGGATGAGCACCGCCCCCTAGAGTCGAACACGACTGGACAAAAATTGTCAAGGGGAACCTTTACCTTTTTATAATCCATTAGGAGATTGAGTCCTGTTTTATCGGAGATGAAGTCCATGAAGTATGTGCTTCCTGGTGTGAACTCAGTGGTCAGCAATTAGTTTCATTATTAACTTGTGTCTAGAAGGGTACTCCAAGGTGTTAGTTAGAGACATAGATGAAGCAGAACGCAGTGGCGCGTCCATCCTCCTACTTCTTCTTCTTATTATTTTTAAAACATTTTCTCTCCTTCTTCCACATTTTTTTTTTAGGGTATGATGGGAGATGTCAATCTGAACTATAATGATAGTGGATAAGGGTCATTCCTTGGTGGAAGTATAAAGGCAAGGAAGTCGTGTACAAGCTGGTCGGCCTTATGAAAGTCCAAATTCGAAGATTGGGATGAAAGCGGCGAAGTGAAGAGGGATGTATTTTTCTTAAAAAATGGTAAGTAAAGGAAGAAATGGAATTGTAATCATGCAGTGAGTTTTTTTTTTTAAATTTAATTTTTTTTTGAATTAGTTTCGTTTTCGTTTATTTTCAGAATATCTGGAGGATTGATTTGCACTTGGTCTTGGAGATGTTTGACGAGACTGAGATGGGGAAGATGGTTGGTAGGAATAACTGTTGTTGTTGGAGTACGGTTTGAATTGTTGGTAGTTGTAAGGAGGACGCCACTGTGGTCGTTGAAATGTATGATATGATTGTTGGTAATTAAATGATTTGGCAGGTTTCTTCAATTTTTGCAGATTGTCCATTATTTCGTCTGTCTTTTGGTCAAAAAGGCCCGAGCCATCAAAGGGTAATTCCTCTATTCTTGCTTTGATATCATCTGGAATCTGGGTTGATCTCAGCCATGCATATCTCCTTAGTGCCACTGCAGAGACCAGCTGTCGGGAAGAAGCTTCAACAGACTTAGCTGTAAGTCTCTCTTGGCGAGCGAGGGCCATTGCTTCTCGGTGGAAAGCCAGGCCCCTTGCTTTATATTCACCTGTGGCAGATTGTAGAGATGGGATCGTCTTATTCCACAAATGGCGATGGTACGCTCCCATGGCTGCGATGTAATTTGCAGCTCTGAGGACGAATGAAGCTAGGGAATAAATTATACGCCCTGCTATGTCTAGCTTTCTGCCTTCCCTGTTACTTGGTGTCGTGGTGGATTGGTTACGTGTCTTGTTTTGAGCGGCGTCCACAATTAGTGAATTGGAAGGTGGATGCTTGAGAAGAAAGGTAGTATTGTCACCATGCGTTCTGTAAAGGTTGTCTACCCTCTTCGACATCTGTGATGCTCAGGATGGTTTCGACCATGTCTGTTTAGTGAGCGCAAGCAAAGATGGAATGAAACTCATGCTGGGAGGTAAAGTTTGTTCCTCGTTAATGTCCTCAAACACCTTGTCAGACTGGAGTTGCGAAGGCTGTTGAACATCAAGTTCCATGACTTTGGCTATTCTAAGAACCAACTGTGAGTAAGAGAAAAAATCTTCGGAGGGGGAAGGTGGATCATAAATGATGGTATCATCTCCTGGAGTAGGCAAGTTAGGCAATGGTTCTAAATCTATATCCGATTGGGAAGAGCGAGGCGATGTGGAGTGTGAAGACGAGGAAGAAAGGGGTGGATAAGATTGGATATTGTGATGTGGCTTGGTTGTGGCTACTTCAGTCTGTATTGTGGAGGTGCGATCCCTGACGTGCCCTTTATGTGGGGCTTTGGTACCAGTGCCCGATACTCTCGGGACTGTATTGGTTTCCACATCTTGTAACGATTGCTGGGATTTTCTATGCGGTGCTGGTACCGACGTGTTCTTCGGTACCGTGTGTGTCCGTGGAGGACGCTCTGTTCTCTGTTTCTTTGACTGTTTCGGTACTGAAACCGACGAGACAGACCGCCTGTCTGTTGATGAATGGTATCGGGACGTATCATGGTACCGTGATCTATATGTTGGCGATACGGATGACTCAGTGTAGTCGGAGCCTCTATGGTATCGGTATCGATGCCTCCGTCCCGGGTAAACTTCGAGCTCGGCAGAATAACTGCGATGTGCTTGGTAACGAGAGCTTCCATAGGCGGGGTCGCGATGGTACGAAGGCTTGTAAAGCCTGACCCTCTTAGTTAGCCTATGTATTCCATACGGCTCTCTAGACGTGAAAGACCCAGATGGGGTATCGGGTCTCACGTTATCGGCACCATGGGATTGTCGCCGCGACGTGTGATGGTCTTTCCGCAACCTTTTGCCGGGAGGAGAAACGTCGGGTGCCTGTTCAGAGTGGTCGGATCCAGCCGGCGACACTGATCTTGCAGTCGATAGTGGGCTGGAGTGCCGTGACTGAGAAACCCCTGCAACCTCCGTTGTATCGACCAGGGATCATGGAGAGACAGCCAGAATGGGTGACTCTAGTTGGCCAGATGGTGGTATCATGACGTCGTCCAAGGACACGATAGTCACCATAGTAGGTTCTTGTAGAGATGACTCTTGAGGAAGAGTCTGGTCCGCTTTCTTCCACTTTTTTGACTCGGAGGCTTTTGAAACCGAGGATGGTAATGCTTTTGATTTTCTAGTAGTTTTAGACTTAGTATCGGAAGAAATCGTGAAAGGAATTGTTAACTGGATAGTAGATTCTCCTTTATGAGATGAGACCATAGTCTGAGGCTTAAGGGATTTCTCCCACAGAAAGGATTTTAGTCTCTGTTGCCTCAGTTTCAAAGCTTGCTTTGTGAAGTTTTTACAAAACTGACAAGATGTAGTTTGGTGGGCTTCCCCTAAGCAGAAAAGGCAGATATTATGGCCGTCGGAAAGGGGAATTTTATTAGCACACGAAGTGCACTTCTTGAAGGTGGGAAGGGTTGCCATAAATGGCGGGAAAAGGGGAAAGAAAAAAAGGGGGGAAATAGTCCAAATTGTACTTATCTAATGAAGATTTGAAGAGCAATAAGAATAACAACGGTCCTAATATCCTTTTTAGAGAAAAAGAAGACAAACGCAGCAGCTCGATAGAGAGAGACCTCATGCGGCGGCGGAAAAAAGGAACTGAGGTACAATGGAGGGCGGGCGGACCTTGTGGGCTAGGGGGGCGGTCCTTCACAAACGTAGCATAGAAGCTTTAGAATATTCCGGAGACCTCTGCACAAGTGCAGACTAAACCCATTAGTGTGCATTCACAGAGACCACGAAGAAGAAACTACAGATTTGTGGGTGGGGGGAGACTCCAGGTTGATTCACATTGACTTTTATGTCATGTTGTGTTGTTGCTCTGTGCCTTTAAGCTGGAACTGACTTACAGTGACCCTAACAGGTAAGTGAAATAATTAGGAAGTGGTTTTACCAGTTCTACTCCCAGTGAGTTTCCATGACGAAGCAGGAATTCAAAGCCCAGCCTCCATAGTCCTAATCCACTACTCTACCCACTACACCACATGAGGTGTCCATACATTATGTAGTCAATGGAAAATAATGCAAATTTGACCATTCCAGTCCCAGAGCATTTCTAGCATTACTTGTCAATATAGTTACTCTCTAATGTGGATGATGCCCAAGTTAATATATATACGACTGCTATGTGAGAATGGTTTGTAGTTGCTTCATCGGTGGAGTATTGTTTTATACATGGAACTGTTTTTCACATAGGGAAATAGATGTGAAAATGATTAGGGAATCTCTCTTGCTATAACATACCAGGACAAGATAAATAATTGAGAAGAATTCTCCCGTCTGTGGTGGTATGAATGAGCATAAAGGATCTTTTACCCAAACAGAGATTATCTCCAAGTAGGAAATACAGCACACATGAAAAAGCTCTCACCTATTTTATGCCCACCACAGTAATAAGTTAAAATTAATAAATTACTATTTAAATAAACTCACCCTCATTTTGAAGGCAAATAGTTGGTAAGTGGAGTTCATACTTTCATAATATCATACTTGGGCCGTAGGGCTCCCTCTCTTCAGAGGTGCCATCATCACCAATATCCAAATCATAATGCCTGGCTGCTGTCCAATGCCTACACACCATGGTACAGTTTGGGAGAAGCTACAACTTTGAAACAACTCTGCTCATGGAATTATGAAAAATGAGATAAGTGGGATCTCTCCTCTCTACATGTTGAACCTACGCTCTCAGTGTAGCTCTTTCTTTTACAAAGAGCTTTGACACTCTCACAATGGAATGAAACCAGCTAAAGCTGATCTCTTCCTTGTATGTAAAGAGGTGACCTGGGGTTGAGGATGATTGATGATAAAGTAAAGGAATGTGAAACCTCTGGCGACAGCTAGACCCCTGCTTGATCCCTAATTCTGTAACCCGAAAAGTTCATTCTGCCTGTAACCTCAGGGCTGCTATACTTGAAGTACATTTGAAAAAAGTGAATGAAGACAGAGATGGTAGGTTTCTGTTAAAGTCTGATTCACCAAATTCTTATTTTGGGCAACCATGACTCTGTTCTCTGTCCCATATCCTGATCCATACCATAGTCACAGACAGCAGAGTCCCAGAAGGCTTCTAGTGCAACTGTGAAACAATTATTTGATACATTTTGGTACCCATATTAACTCCTTTCAGTTGTTGTGATGTGTGTGAACTGAACACCAGAGGAGGGTCCTTAGTGTCACTGAGGTCATTCTCTCTTGAGCAAAGAACAAGAAACTGAAGACTGTACCAATGAATCAGGACACTGAAAAATCAGGGTTTGAACCCATGCAGGGAGCATCCTTGAAAAGCAGAAGCTCCCCTCTTCAAATTGTCAACCACTATGTATAGGAGAGTGACAGAGCCATGAACAGATGAGAGTGGGGGCAGCACATTCCCTCTCCTTATGTACAGAAAGCACACCTGTCAAACATACTGAATAGGGTTATTTTCAAGACATCCTTGTGAGAAAGGTGAAACTGAAAGATAGAGACTGGCCCAAGGCTAACCAGAGAGTTTCGTAGCCAAGGATGGGTTTGAACACACACCTCTCTTTTTCATGTCTAACTCTTTGTTGTGAGCTTCTCCCAAACTATATGGTTTGGGCTGCAATGCCTACTATTTGAAGCAGGTGCTGTCCACTATACCACTCTTGACTACTGTTGGCACTTTGAGACTTGCTGGTCAAAAACGGTGGAACACCAGCAGCAGCTTCATAGGTATAGTCTCTGGCTTCCTGATCTGCAGGGGGATTCCAGGTGCTCAAGTGCCTACACTGTGTGAATAGATATGTGAGATGAAAATATAGTAATATGGCCTCAATGTAGAATGCTGTCCAGATACAGATAAAGGCACTGACTGCATGTAGGAGCACAGAACAATTTCTGAAGAGAAATCTATCCTTTCTTGGAGTTCTCATAAAATGCCAAAGGAGTTGTGAATGTATGTGGTTTATTTGTTTTTTTAATCAGCACTTTCTCCACATGGGGAATTTTTTTAAAAAGCTGCTCTAAATTCTGCGACTTCTGCTGGACTCTCCTGCTGTGAATGAGTCAACAGATGGTTGTTTTTCAGTGGAAGTTAGGTCAGATCTAAAGTCTCCTTTTTGTTCTCTGGTTTCGGTATTAAAATAGTACAAGGCTTTGTTTTCTGTTCCCGACTGCTTATCACAGACTTAACCGAGACAGCACAACTCTATAACTCCTTGGGGTGGGAGGAATTTACCTAATACCTTCATCCTAGGATTTCTCTAGCTTTTCAACAAGATCAAAGGCAAAGGAGCTGAGCCTGCTATAAAACCCAGTGTGCCACCCAGCCAGCCACCCAATTAGTTATCCAAAAGAGACCGTTTGGGCTGATCTTACTTACACATCATCTACAAAGCAGGGATATGGCATTTGTTGCAGGTAAATCCCGGGAGGCACTTCAACTCCGGTCTGGGTCTTGATAATCCCATGCTCAATCATATCTTGTAGGTATGCAAACCCTCCCCAGATGTAACGCAAGTCATCCACCGGGTCAGCTCTTGGCCCAGGATCCCAATACCTGTGAAGACAAAGCACCCAGTCAGCCTATATGGGTGAGGGAAATGTGTGAGCGTGTGAGTGTGTATCTACATGCTTGTGCATGTGACTAGTATAAAAATTACAATAACCAGACTCTACAGGCCAAAGAGCACATTATGGTGATTATGTGGGTTTGGCCCTAAGTATAATTTCTCTTTTAATAAATAGCTCACAAGAACAGCCCTTTCATTGGGAAGACTGAGGCAAGCTGCCTCAGATAACAGATGTTGTGGGCCAGGAATGGCAGTCCCCTAACCATTCCTCTTGAGCCTCTTCAGAAGTGCATAGCTGTCATATAGCCTGTCCTAAACCCACTGAATTTGTCTGCTTCCAGTTTTGTTAACACCTTTAGAATAGAGCATGTAGCCCTGCCCCCACTCCATCATCAAATTTCCCAAGGCTGTTCTTTGTGTGTAGAGCTTACACACAAACACCAACCTGTCCATATCAGACTCTTTGAGCATCACATGCAGAAAGCGACAAAGCTTTGGGTCTAGGCACTCCCTTCTAAACATGCTGATGAAACTGGGTATGCTAATGTCTGAATAGGGCTCGTTTCATTGTAGTATTGAAGGAAGTTTCTAGTACCCATCCAGGTACAGTATTTTCTGTACCTCAAGAGGTAGGGCATCTCCTTGTCCTGTACCTAGGGTAGCAAAACATCATGAATCAGTCTTGATAGCCAGAATAGGAAAACGTGATCTGGATTAGGGCCCTTGTGTGGAGAATAGGGAGACTTTAACCATTTAAGCCCCACTAGAGTCCCAACCTGGTATTTCAAACTTCATCACCACACCACTGTTTGTGGTACCATTACAGCAGAGATTGGACAGTTACATCTCTGTTAGAAAGAAATTTCTCATATAACATATGAGAAATCTCCAGGTTAGCTGACTGATGTTAGTATTAACATTTAATGCTTTTTAGAAAAACATTTAACAGCTGATGTTAAGAAAACGGCCTAAAATTTGAAAGAAAAATCCCCCCAAATGCCATGAGAAAAATCAAGGTAGATGTTACTGATTATTATGCATAAACATAATCATGGTACTCATTTTCCCATTATTTACAAAAAAGAATGGCTTTATACACTCATCATCCTGACAGTCACGTGCTATTGGCAACTCCATTGCTTCCAAGATCTTCACAAAATAATAGCAGAATGTCAGTTATTTAGCTCATAATGTTTTCACCTCTGTGAGCACCACTGAGGTACTATTTCTTTGCTGCCAAAGTGCCATAGTTCTATTCTGGCTCTAATCCCTCTGGGCCCAGTTCCATATCACAGTCAAATCTTGGGCCTTGCTTGTTTCCATATACCGTGAGATGAAAGACTACCATCACCTGTCTTTTATCTTGTTTGTTTTCTCTACTGCATCTATATCCATACGAATCTTGTATTTCACATGTGGCGGCAGCTGGCTGGCTGCTGGATCCAAATCAAGAAAGACAACAGCAGCCCAAAATTTGTTTTCCTCCAGAAGGCAGAGAGCACGATCTGTCACCTCCGTTTCATCAGCTTGGCCTTCAAATTTATCAAGTGTCAAACACTGCAGGTAGTAATAGAGGTGTAAGACATATCAGAATAAGATAGCAAGACAGATATAGATATGTAAATATATAGATATACATCTGAGCCCTGCACCCACAGTCACATTGGTACAATTTATGCAACACCAAGGAAAACGGGCTCACTTTCATTTTACTGCTTTTATTCCACTGGGCATGCAGGAAATCCTTCCTCTGTCATGGTCTCTGCTGACCATGAAATCTGTTGGTAAGGTCCACAATCCAGCAGCATACACAGCCATAGCCAAGATAGAGACACTGCCAAATTTGGCAGGGTTTGCAAACTGGGCTAAGGTTCACAAGAAACAAGGCTGAGTTCTGTGTATAGCCCTTGGGGTAGAAGTTTCTCACTCCTCCTCCAAAGCTACATTGGCATTATACACTGAAACTAGCCCGAAATAGGATTAATTGCCATTATTTCCACCATACAACGATGTTGAGGTATTATTTTCACATTCTCTCCTAATCTCCTCAGCAAGGGTTCAGTTAGTGAACCCACAAGTCATCTGCTGTGAAAAGAACCAGGGGAAAAGACAGTCCAGTTGCCAAACAGCATTAGTGGTTTGAAATAAATGTGAGTTTGATTCCTTTTCTAATTATGCCCAAGAGGGAATTTGCCTTTTTTACAGTAGTTGCAAAATAGGTTAACATCTTTATTGAACTATCCACCAAAGCACCATGATTGCATTTTTGACCTTCACTGTCAGTCCAGATCCCAACAGCAGACATGTGAAGCTCAGATTTGTTTGATATTTGCTTTAAACTTGCCTAAAATCGCTCTTTTAATTTCCATTACCCAGGTTTAGAGAGAGCATTTTGAAGAACCTCATGAGCTGTTTTTGCTCTAATCAAACTAAAACATTAGGTGTCATCAGGAAAAAATTATTACCCCCTGCTCACCCCTAAATTGAAACTAGCTTACATTTGTAAAATATAAATCCCCTAAATCTGACTCCTCCTAATCTTATTATAACACTGAAATTACACATAACACTGTGATTACAAGAAGAGCAAAAACTGCCATAATTGAATTCTACACTTAAGACTTTAAAGGAAATATCATCCAGTGATTCAGAGACTAAACAGAGTAATTTGTGGAAAACAACTGGCAGACAGGTCATTAGGTCCTGGCTTGACTAGGAACTCACCATCAAGGTAACATGCAAAGGACACCAAAGCTGAAGACTTAATCTCAGTGAATAAATAGAAGGAAGGATGAGTGTGAACTCACTGCCATCAGCATAGAGCTGGGAGATCAAACAACATTAACAGACAGAGAAGTAGGGATCGGGGCATGTCTCAGAGGAAGACAGCAGAGACCGCACTGCACACTGGAAAGGGACATCCAAAGAAATGGGTACACAGTTCTGGTCAGCTCCATCTTCAATTGCCCTGTCCATCTAAAAGCATACAAAAATCCTAACCTTGTAAAAGCAGCTAAAATTAGGTCATTCATGGATGCAAATCAGAAAGGATGCCCAAAAAGCATACATATCTTGTAAGAATGAGAAGTGTGACTGAAGCTCACTGCGTCTCGAACGTGGAATACAGAGAAATGATGGAATCAAAACTAAATCACAGTGAGCAAGCAGGGAATGACAAGAGACTGACAAAGCTCTGCTACACAGTATTAACCTTCAGGCAGTTATTCTAACAGATCTGTAAAGTAGATCTATCCCAGCATCGTCTTTTGCATATTACAGATGTGACAGGATCTAAGCATAGACTGTGCACCAAGGCCACCCAGCAGGGTAGATCTGATTTAAATCAAATTAATTTATAGTTATAATGATTTATAGTTTAAAAATGGATTTTTTTTGACAATTCAAATTTTAAAAATTGATTTTTTAAAAATTTAAATTGTGATTTAAATTGTGATTTAAACTGATTTTTTAAAAAAGCATTGATTTTTATCCACCCAGTGAGTTCCTAGCCAAGCCAGGATCTAACCTGGTGAGTTTTTGCCAGTGGCATAAGACTTGTTTTACTACACATGTTTCCTGCAATGAATAGCCTTCATCTGACATTTAATCAACTTCCATTGTACAGCCACAGAGAAAGCAATTGTGAATGGTAAACACAACATGGTTAGGAACCTAGGAAAACCTACTCATATTTTTCCAACTAGCTGATGCTTCCTAACTCAAAAAATAAGGAAGGCGTTATCACATTATGATCTTGGCAAGTGAGGCGACAGTATTGAGTTCCTAAACTGACTGGGAAGAAATGTATTTAATTACCTCATTTCACAGAAGGCCACAAAGCTAACTAACGTGTTTGATCTTATCTCCTTGATGATCTCTTGCTGGGCAGCAACCAACAATTACTGTACATCAAAGTCCTTACAGACAACTTGTTATTTAACAGGCTGACTTATCTGAAATGTAAAGTCTTATTTGTTTAGCTTTGTTTAGCCTTGCCCTCTAGAGAAATGTTTGCTATTATGCTGAAAGAAATGAAAAATACCCTCTTCATACAAATAAAGTTCTAACTCCTGTCCTCTGAAGATGCCGGCCACAGAGACTGGGGAAACGTTAGGAAGAGAAACCTCCAGAACACGGCCAAACAGCCCAAAAAACCTACAACAACCATCAGATCCCAGCAGTATCAGATCCCAGAAAGCCTTCGAGAATACATTCCTATTTTAACCTGGACTGATGATACTTTAGAAGATACCTTGACCTTTGGAAGAATATATGGAGGGCATATTTTTTTAATGGATACAGTAACAATATGTACTTAAATTATTAATGTTCTTACAGTGCAGATATGGAAGATGATGATGATGATATCTGATAGTGCAATTCAACTTTGGAAACTAAGGCTTAAACTATACACAATGATAAGTCCCATAAATTTTTCCATTCAAGATATGGTTTCTAACCCAAAGATGGGTGGAGATTCTCAGTGAGATAAGAATTGCTTATCTCTTCCACTGCAGGTCAATGTAAATCAAAATCTCTTCCTCTAACTGGTGTTTTGTCCCTCAGGGGAGAAATACTATCCCGACCACAACAGAATACCCCACCCAAACTATACATCACAAAGAGCTGACCTATAACTGTAGTAGCAGGATCTAAAGAGTTACTTTAGGCATACCATGACAGCCTGATCATGCTCAAAGCACTTTCTGATTTTTTTTTTCTATTTTAACAAAAGTGCCATGTGATTAGCAGTTTTTGAAAGCCTACTCAACACTCTACTGAACAATGGCACAATTTGCTCAAAAACCACAAGGCCAAAGAATCTTTGGGCAAGCAAATTGACCACAGCTGTTTTTTAGCTGGAGGACAGCAGTGCTGTTACTTGGTGGTTGTTGTGTGACACCTGGCTGCTCCCAACATATGGTGACCCTCATAAGACTTTCATAGTATGTGAGATATTGAAGAAGTGGCTTATCTTTGCCACTCTCCACTGTATTTCCAGCAGGAAATAATAATAATAATAATAATAATAATAATAATAATAATAATAATAATAATAATAATAATAATAATGATGATGATGATGATGATGATGATGATGATGATGATGCACATTATCTGTAGAAAAGGTTGCCTTTCTCCACCAATCATGTGAAGTCTGCCCCACCCATAGCCATAGGTCAGACAGATATGGGGCCATTACTAAGCCTTGCCAAAGCCACTCCTTAAATTCCTCAGGGAAATCATCTAGCCACTGTTCTCTTCATCTGTCATCCTGTCCCAAGGAAAAAGTTCGCCTTTGCATCACTATTTTTTGTTCTGTTAAAGATACCCGGCCAACAAACCCATCAATGCTCAATTATAAAAAAATTCTCTAAAGCTTTACTGTAATTAGTCTCATAAAGTACTGAGAAACTGGAAAGTTGCACAATTTCAAAACAAGAGGCTATGAGGGGGCTACAAGAAAAAAGAGAGATAAATGCACGTTTCGAATGCTTCTATCACAGCCTGCTAAGAATTTCTTGGATTGAGAGGATGACCGATGCAGAAGTACAAAGAAGAATGCATAGAGATCAAGAAAACTTGTAATATGCAAAATACTTGTGTCTTGTAAGAAGAAGCAAAATTGCAAAATTTGTTAACAGCTGATCATTCAAAATAAAATGGACAGGAAAATAAATATAGGAAGGAGAAAAATCCATTGTTCAAAGAATCTTACAGACTGATTTAAATTTAACACATAATGGCTTAGAGCTGCCACATTCAAAATCTGAATAGTCAGGATGCTCTCATGTCTCCAGATGGAGACGTACAAGAAGATGACAAAGAAGATTAACCAGCATTCTTCAAAGAGTTAAAATTCAGCTAATTCTCCCTGCCTCTGCCTCAAAGGACACAGCCTTCATTTGTCTCCCTCCTCCCAGCTTGGGAAAGTTACTGTTTTCCCCCAAACTCCCAGAGTCCCCCAGTATGGCTATGCTCACTGGGGGATTCTGGGTGCTATTGTCCCAAAAATTAGCTTTCCCCAAGTTCTGCCTTTTCCCTTCCTCTCCCCTCCTGTTTTCTCTTTTAATCTAAATCAGTCTCCCAGGCGTTCAGATAGATATGGCAGGAGGGAAGTCTTAAGCCTTTCCTATCTGTTAATCTTTTTCCCCTCCAAGTTGCTTCCTGAAAACACTTTCAGTGGTAGCACCCCCTTCCCCAAAGAAAATATATGTTAGCTGGGAATAATAGGAGTCGTAGTCCAGCCCACTCAGACCAGATTGGGTTGGAGAAGGGATCTATCCATGGCCAAGATCATGGTGGTGACATAGCAGGAAACGTACCCATCCTCATGTTGATATCAGCCTTACCTCCAGGTACTGGTGAAGGATATGCATAACCTGGTTGGTAACACTGAAGATATTCCTCCAATCAAAGTTTGCCATCTGTGCCGGTCTTTCCTCTGGCGGCCCATTGAAGAGAAAATTGATGACATCTTCAGCAGTAAAACCTTCAGAACTCAGCTGCTCATTTAAGAAACCTTTCACTGTAGGGTTTTGCAAGGTGTCCTAAGGGGGAGAGACACTCAGTTTTCTTTCATGGACTATGTTTGTACATGTGATTTAAGTATTATGGAAGTCCATCTTGGAAATTGCAACCTAACTCACTCTTACAGAGGAACTAAATGTTCTTGTCCGAACCCATATGCTCAAGCTATCTTTGATGACACAAATCCAGAGGGGGCTTTCCAGGGAGATGTTCCCCTACCCAGCTTGCTTGTGGTTTACTTCAAATGCCATTACCTACAACTGATTTGTTCCTAGACCAGCTTCCAGTTTCTTCCATGCTTCCTGTTGTGGATAATTAATTAGCAAGGAAAGCTTTAAGTACACAGCTCAGCACAGGAATCTGTGATCAGTACCACAAGGAGTCCTTTCAAATAATAAAAATTAAAAAACACTTCTAATTTGCTCCCCACTTTTCTCCCCCTCAGGATCCTAATTCAGAGGGGTAGGAGGAGATTTTTAGTTGCTGCTTCTGTCTGACATGTGAGATATTTGCCAAACTACTGCAAAATCCACCAGAAATCTTCCAGTAGATCACATGTGTCAAACTCAAGGCCGGTGGGCCAAATCTGACCCTCTGGGCCGTTTCATGTGACCCTCACAGTGTTGCCTGCTAGCGTGCAGTATAATACAATATGCAGGCACTTATTCGGTCACCCATAATGCTCCACAAGGATGCTGGGAATCCACCCAGCGGGACTTCTAATCCCAGCATTCCAAGCAGCAGAGTCAGAAAGTGCAGCCACTTGGGTGGCGTACAGCACCTTGGGAAATGTAGTCCTTGCTGTTGCCCACTCCCGTTCTTAAGGCTCCCGGCGAGGACTGTTTGATGGCATCGCCATCTTAACTCAGCCTGATTTCTGAGTGTTCAGGAGACGAAGCAGTCAGGAAAGTGACAAAAATAGCCTTAAATCCCCATCTCGACTCAATGACAGGAGAATAATAAAAAGATTATAGGTAATTTCTCCTTATGAATTATAGAGGAGGGCTTAGATTCCACAGTGACACAGAGAGCCGCCTTGCCATCCCCTCACTTTTGGCAAGCCCCCTCTTGTTCTGCTGAGATCACTCTGTGATCCTGGGAGGGAAGCACTCAGGTGAAGGGAAAGAGGATGGATCCCCCTACCAAATTCCCCCAAATTTCTGCTCCCCCCTCCACCAGCATGTGGCTCCTGGAAAGACGGGTGGGGGAGCAGCCAGGATAAACTGGCTTCTGTTTTGAAGATAAGCGCCGGCCCGGCAATAATGGATTTCAGACCTTGCTTGGCTGCCACAGTATAAATTGTTTTGCCGCTTGGCTTTTGGTAGGGAGAAAAATCACACACGGGCGCACACATGCACACACACACAACTCGGCAAGGCAAGGAGGGGGCTGAACTCTGTAGCTGGCCTCTGGCAGAAGCTGGACCCTGTAGGTGGGTGGCAACATTAAACACGGAGGCTCCTTTCTCCTTCCCACGGCTGCTGGTCCTTCTTTGAGGGTGTTCAGTGCAGAGAAACAAGCTAAATCTTTCCCTCCCTCCCTGGAGAACAAGGCACCTAATAAATTTAAAGAACCCACTGCAGGTCCTGGGCTCACTGCAGAGATGTTATTTGCCACCATGAATACGGTCCTTGTCCAAAGGTCATGGTTAGGATTAAGGCTACATTTCAAGAAATTGTACAATAGTTGTACACTTAAATATCTGCTTGCCATTATTTCTAGACTTTGATCATAGACTTTTACTTTCAGAGCTAGTTATTACTTACGTTATTGCTAAAACCAGTCATAATCAAATGAGGAGGATTATATTTAATATAATAAAGAGTAGATACATTTATATAGTCTTACAGATACAACCGGCCATTTGAGGGCAACCATAATGCCGATGCGGCCCAAGATGAAATTGAGTTTGACACCTCCGCTGTAGATGTTGGTCTACCTTCTGCCCATATCTGCTCCAGAAACTTGGCTTGCACATCTAGACTGACACTTGTTACTAAAAAAGACCAGCTCTTCATTCCCTCTGCAAAATCATCCTGTTTATTCCCAGGCAGATCTTCGCTCCAATTCTCTCATCCTCATTTGGAAGCGTGTGTGCTCCATGCATGTAGCTAAGACTTCCCCAGTTCTCAGGCAACAATTCACAAGCTGTTTTTAAACTCCGTATTTCTGAAGACTGAAAAAGTGTCTTTTTCATTTACCACTGGATGAGTCACAGTGGGAGAATGCTCAGAAAGAATACATTTGATGAGGGTTGCAGGTCAACTCTAGATAGATAGCTGAATGTAGGAGTGGGGCAGTCAGGTAATAAGGCAGTAATCTTTCATGCAAATTAAGAGAAGCCCAAACTTTCCTCTATCTAGCTACAATTCAATTACCATATGGGTGCAGCAAAGCCCAGTTATAACCAGCGATGCTCAGTGCAACCACAGAAGATACAGTCTTACCTATGGATGATAAGTCTTTCAAAAGCTCTTAGCCCTGACAGTTAAATCTCTACCTATTCAATAGTGGTGCAGTGATAAATCTGGAAAAGTTGGTGATCATCTCAACAGTCCACACAGACACCTCCTCCTCAGAGAAAGCCCCCAAATGCTGCATCAGACCAGAGCAATAAATGAAGAGGTCTGTTGTAAGCCCTTGGCTCTTAATGGCCGACTGAAGACCAAACTCCTATCAAATACTTTGTGTTACAGCAAGAATGGCTTGCAACAGTTACTGGTGCTGGAAAAATCATATTTCTCCCAGCTACTATGAGCATTGCAGCTGAACTCAGAGGGAACTGCACAGCCTAAGGTAGTGGGGTGGAATGGAGGCAGTGGCAGATGATGTCATAGTCTCTGGTAATCAGAAAGTCCTGGGCAAGTTCTGCAAATTCTGGTTCCAGTTCCCCAATTCTCATTAGAGATTCTATCTAACTAAAAGACAATGAGGATAAATAATAGTCTCCTTTTGAGTTGCAGCAGATATTTCATAGAATCACAGATGTGGAAGGAATCTTCTAGTCCAACTCCCTACTCAATGCAGGGATCTAAATGCAAGATACACCTCCAGAATCCCTCACAGATGGTCATTCAATTATGAAATATAGCATAGCTGCCTTCTACTGAGTTGGGCTTTGGCCCACCTAGCCTAATATGGTCAACTCTGAAAGACAGTGGCTCCCTGGGGTTTCAGGCAGGATTCTTCTCTAGCCCTACCTGGAGATCCCTGGTGGATTCCTATCCAAGCACTCACCAGACCTGATCCTGCTTAACTTCCAAAATCAGACCTCAAGCATATTCAGGATGGAGTGATGGTAAATGGCTTAAAGACTTTAATAGAAGCAGTACCTGCCTCTTCTTAAGAATGCCTGTGCCACATCCTCTTAACTGTTAGGTGTTTCTCCTAATGTTTAGCTAAAATCTGCAATGTCTACCCATCGGGTTGCATCAAGATTTAATCACATTTAGAGCAGAATCACTAAAACAGCGGGACTTAAATTAGGCATGACTAATGTCCTATTTATTTCATTGTCTTTACTCCAAATATGACTAAATCTACATTGAACCCATTAGATCTAGTTTTGCTCTCTGGGGTGACAAAGATAACTCTACTCCTTCTTCTGCAAGGCAGGCTAGGTAACTGCAGTTGGGAACAGAAAAAGGAGGGCTCAGTCTGATGTGGTCAGGCAATTATTATGGTCTCAAGGATCTTATTGAGAAGCTGCATTTGTACTCATAAGCTACTACTGACTTCCCACATTAAATCAGCACACTTCACTGGTTTTCTCATACTGTGTAAGTCACCTTTACATACCCGGATCATGTTCATTTGTACGCTGTCTTGAAAAAAGTACCACACCTGAGGTCCCACTTCTTTCCAGGCTCTAGTAAAGAGTTGGAGGCGCTCAAGTTCCTCAAATGTGGAATTGGCCTGGAGCATTAAGAAGGTGTTGTGGGAGGGGAAGGAAAAGATATGTGCATTAGTATACCTTAGTATTGACTGTGCTAAATGCCAGAGAGCAAAAGTATGGCAAATGAATGAGAGAAATCAGTCTTCTGGACTTTGAGGATTACTCAGTGACAAAGCTTTCAGTCACATAGTCCACAAGCTGTACCTGGCCCCCATGACAATACTTGGGGTCCCCAGTCCAGGAAACAAAAAAGATCCAAAAAAGGGAAATTGTTGGTGCTTAAAGTCTCCTGGAGCAGTACAGTAGTCTTCTGCTAGAGCTGGCTAGGCAGTGGCCCCAGTTTTTGTGTAAGGAAGAAGAGGGCATTTCTGGTGTTTTTTCAAAATTGTATGTGAATGTTCTGGAGGGGATGTAGCCTGCAGTGGGCAAAATTGCAATGGGCAAAATTGGCCCCTGGCGCCACAGTTTACCCACATTTTTCTTCTTATATTTCATCAGCAGGTTAGTGAGACTGTTAGGCTGCCAGTGGTAAGCACTAAGTAAAATCTGGCACAGGGCGTAAAAAGCTGGGTTTTCTCAGGCCATTGAGAGAGATATCAGGCTCAACTCAGCAAAAAGAATAGAAGGTGCTACAAATGCAGCAGGACACATTTAACAGATTTTGAAATAAGTGAAGCAATATACATTATCAGTGTGAGGAGGTCTGTCCTCAGCGCTGCCACCCATCGTCTAGGTGGGGCTTTTGGGAAGACTGGAAGGAGGGAAGCCCTGGTGTCTCCAGAGAGCTGGGAAATGAGGAATAGCTGACAGGCCCATTGAGAAGGTTAAAGGAGGATGGGGGCAAAAGCTTGGGGTTTTCTCTGGGTCTGGGATGCCCAGCAAGGGATTGACCAAGGAAGGAGAGACCTGGGGGTCCATGGAAGAGGAGCTGGAGCCCATCCTCTGCATGACCAGAGAACTGGCCCGGGAGCAAGACAGAGACCCCTGCCAAGAGCTGGCAAAGAGCATCAAGGTGGCTAGGGTCTGAAGCTCAGAAAGAAGGGCTTCTGCCACCCTGGCCCCAGAGAAGGCATGAATGATCCACCCTGATCTAATTCACTGATATGTCAGTGAAGCAGTTAACTACAAAATAATTTGGAACCTATTCTTATTTTCTAGAGCCAAATGTCCACTTGCCCCCTCCATGCCTAAAGTGAATTTTTTCTACATTATTGAACATTTAAAGCACATTCCCTAAATCTGCATCTCTGTAGTCTTCAGAATGTACATGCATCTTGACCATAGATACATTATCTACAGTTTAAAAATCTTGAAGATGATATAGATATATATAATCAACTAAGGCAGTGCTGATAACACACACAGCTCCTTCTCCCTGCTCCATGGAGGAGCAGAGGAAGTAAGTTTCTAATTCCCCTATTTAGTATGTGTTGTGGTGTCAAAAATCCCCCCCCTTGCCCCCTCTTACTTCTGGGAGGAAGTTTTCAATTTTTTTCTTTTTCCCCCAAAATGTTATAGCAGATCAGAGATGTCCTAGTACAGAAAATAAGATTACTTCCTCTGCCCCTCCAGGGAAGGGAAGAGCAGAAGTGGTGTTTAATTTCTCATTATTGTGAAGTGGTTAATCTCATCTTGAGTCACTTCACGATATTGGCAAATCTACAGTAGAATGCAAATTGACAGCCACGAGCTCGCTTTGGCTCATTTGCAGCTATTGAATGCATTGGAAATGGATCAAAATGATCCTACCCGTACCAAAAAAGTAGTCACTCCTGACAGACATCCAGAAAGATGTGAGCAGGAACACTCTAGGGATGGGTGGGTTTGCTCCTACAATTACGTTGTTTGATTGCCTGAAAATGGAGCAAACCAGCCCTTCCCCACAGCGGACCAAAACACAGGACAAATGCTTGTCTCATCACACCCTGAGCCTTTTTTAACAAGTTACTTTGGAAAGGAGGGTGTGTATTTGCATTTCCTTGTTCTCTGTCTCCCCATCTCAGCTCTTCTCCCTCTTTCATTCTCATTTTCCCACAATACTTCCATGCATGAACACAGACAGTGGGAGGTAACAAAATGAATCTCTGAGTTATTTGCTGCCTCAGATCCCCAAGACTTCCATCCACACCTCATTTACACACTCTCCTGAAACAGACATGCTTCGTCCTATCCCTCCAACTACTTGTCCCAAATCTCTCAGGCAAGTGCTGCAGAGCAGGGCAGAATGGGACAGTGAGAGAGCAAAAAGGGAAAGAGTGTGCACAAGAGACACAATGAGTATGCACATGGAAGTGAGAGAGTGGACCAGCACACAAGGGAGAATGGACCTGTGTGTGTGTGTGTGTGTGTGTGTGTGTGTGTGTGTGCACGCGCGCGCGCGCGCGCACAAGAGGAGTGGGACTGTGTGTGTGAGAGAACAAGCAAATGTGGGCATGTGCATGAGAGAAGGTGGGTATATAAGACACAACACAAGCATGTGTGTGTTGGAGGGAATGTATCCACATGCAGACCACAGAGGGAGAGAAAGATTCAGTTAGGGGTGGAAGAGAGAGAGCATGTGTTAGAGAATAAGAGCACTGTCCCTCTTTCACATGTGTCCAATTGCGCTCTCTCTCTCTCTCTCTCTCTCTCTCTCACACACACACACACACACACACATGTATTCATGCATATCCACCCATCCCCTCACTCTCAATTTCTCCAGCCCACCTCGCTGCTCGCTGTTGCATGCCCAGGTACATTCTCGTACCCCACTCTGACTCACATAATGGGCTAAGATAAGAGATGGTGGCTAGGGATGAATTAGAAGGAATCTTTGGGGACTCAGCAAAGCCTATAAACTACATCCCATGTCAACCTTCAGAGTCTATGGTTGGCAAGCAGTGGGTTAATAATACATTAGGGGGATGTATAAGTAAGGCCTCCCCACACTGATTGCTCAAAACATTTGATACTCAGTGGTATATTGCACTGAACATAGAAGCTCAGTTCGGGAGGACCACTTCTGATCTTTCAGCCAACAAGGGCCCCTGTCAACATGGATGTACTGTGTTTCCCCCGAAAATAAGACAGGGTCTTATATTAATTTTTGCTCCAAAAAACGCATTAGGGCTTATTTTCAGGGGATGTTTTATGTTTTTTCATGTACAACAATCTACATTCATTCAAATACAGTCATGTCATCTTCTTCTGGTTGCTGCACAATGGTGAAGGGCGGGGTTTTACTTAACTGGGGCTTACTTTTGGAGTAGGGCTTATATTACGAGCATCCTGAAAAATCATACTAGGGCTTATTTTCAGGTTAGGTCTTATTTTCGGGGAAACAGGGTAATTTTTAAGTCCTTATACTCATCCTGTTAGATATACTCAGAAAAGCAGCAGGTAGAGGGAGTTCTATGGAAAGGCATTTTGTTTTTACAGTTCAGTTTGTTTACTAAATTAACACTTTAAGAAAAGTGTTGATACAATTCCAGCCAACCTGGCACTTTCTCAATGCCTTGGACTAAAAATCTTATTTTATCTCTATCTGGACTGCGTGTGGAGAAGTTGTATAATTTAAGGCATCTGCGATGAAAATGCCAAGGGTAGCTTTGTTTTGTACAGTACTGTGTTTTATCACAATATTTTCAACGTGCTACAAACAGAATTGGCCACTTGAGGGAACCAGTAAGCATTTCCATGCTGTTTTCCCAGGACTGCACAAGTAATGGTCATGTATTAGTAAAGAACAAGGGAACCAATTACTTTCATCTAATAGTGGTGGCGGTAATGATCTGCAGGTCCTACTGATCCAAAACAATAAGCAACCGAATGAGTTATTTTAAAAAGTAACATTCTGAGCTCTGTGTCTCTTTCCCATCCTGCCAGTAAAAATACAACTAAAACAAACAAACAAAATTGTTGCCTTCTAGTTGACACCCAAAAAATTAGTTCCTAAGCAAGCTGTCTCTTTCTGCTTAATAGTAGGGCTGGCCCTGCTTGGTAGCAAGTTTAGTTTTCACTTATTGAAGGGGCCTCTCTCGTAAAGTGTTTAGTTAAAAACACCGCCCATAGGCATAACATTGGGAAGGAGTCAATGAACCTCTTACATTCTTCAGTATCTTCCTCACAGCAGGAGTATCAGGAGCATAGAGAATTTTCCCCATCACTAGTGGTTTCACAGCCCTCCAGGCTATTTTGGTTAGAGGATTTGACTCCAAGGTCTGGATGAGCATGTTACAAAAGGGCGCTGTTGGAGAAAAAGAAGGAGAAAGAAGAAATATATGTCACAGAACAGGAATCCACTTTCATTGTTCACAGTATCATGTAGAGACTAGCCCGTCCTCTAGAAACAGTCTTTCCATCTGCTGACTAGGAAATTGCAGCCATAGTGATCATCATCTTCAAGGAACTCAACAAGTGGAACAAAAAGAAGTGCAATCATCTACCCCATAGTTACAAGAGCAATGTTAATGCTACTAATTGACTAAAATCTAGATGGGAAAAATGACACTTTAAAAAAACACATTTTACAGCTGCAGGTGAATAGGGGTAGCCAGATGTTCACAGGGCTAGAATAAAAGTCAAGTTGTATGGTTTCTACAGGATGTTTATTATGGCACAAAATGGGGAAGTATGGGTGTGATCACACAGGGACACAGATCGCAAGCTGGACTGCTTGTGGAGCAATCCGGTGCAATCTGTTTTGACTTATGTCCCTAAGCAGCACACTTTTATGTTGAATTGCACTCCAGCTCAACCTCAAGATGCAGTGTGCTCAAGCTGGACTTTTCTTGTCCATTTGTAGGGCTTCAATTTTGGGGGGCTGAGTTGGAACAACTCCCCAGAAGATAGAAGGGTTGCTTTAAGGTAAATTCCATCAAAATGACTCTTTCTGGTGTGATTGGGTGCATGCCTTCCCAGCCATCTGATTGCACCTTAAGTTTAGTTCCAAGATGTACTTTTTAAGGTATATACAGCTTTTAAAGATACTAAATATGAGAGATCAGGGATAACTTTATTTTTCCTGTGTAGAAAATCCAATAAAGATGCAGCCAAATAAACTATAAAATCAAAATGCAGAAAAACCATCCAAACTTAATTTTTGATGCAGCACTGAAAAAAGCTGTCAGAAATACAGCATGTTGAATTGTTGTTGTTGTTGTTTAGTCGTTTAGTCGTGTCCGACTCTTCGTGACCCCATGGACCAGAGCAGTATCAAAGGCTTGTCATCAAACTAGGAATAATATTTTAAATGGGA
This sequence comes from Intellagama lesueurii, assembly GCA_037013535.1. Classification (NCBI taxonomy): domain Eukaryota; kingdom Metazoa; phylum Chordata; class Lepidosauria; order Squamata; family Agamidae; genus Intellagama; species Intellagama lesueurii. The sequence continues at coordinate 148,038,586 of JBAJHW010000004.1, forward strand.
TGTAACTTCAGTACATTCCCAACATTTACAGCAAGGATAGACTTTTAAAAAGAATGCATTTCTTTAAAAATCTTCTTGCTTCATGTAAATTATTTTGCAATCTAACTTGAATAATAATCATCATGTGCTAACATATGGCACCCCTGTCCAGAGTTTTCTAGGTACAGAGTACTTAGAAGAGGTTAACCAGCTGCTTCTTTCTGGGGCACCAGGATGGATAAAAATCAATTTAAAAAAATCAAATTGATTTAAATCATGATTTAAATCAAAAATTAGATTTTTAAAAATTTTAATTGTCTGATTTTTTTAAAAAAATTAAATAAACACCTGGTGCTTGTCAATATCAATGCCAGATAAACCTCAAGTGATGGTTTCTGTGCACTGTTAGCAAACATATACTTCTACCAGATTCCTCCCCTATTGATTCCAGTTGTATGACACTATTAGCACAGACTTAAGGCTAAACTGTTCAAGCCAAATAGTGAAAAAAACAAGTGGTATAAGCAGTAGCATTGTCAATCTTGACTGGAGACCACAGAGCTAAACATGAAGCCATAGGCCAAGGTGATACTTACTGGTTGTGTTGTCATACAAATAAACAGACTCCTTCTTTGTAGCATCAACCCCAAGGAAAGCCTTGTAATTGTTATCTTCGTACCAGTTGAGAGAGAGTACTCTAGAACCCCCTCCCTCTGGATAACCACAGAGAAGATCAGATGAAGTGTTCATCACCTGCCGTAAAGATACTGGCTCTCCATTTTGCAGAAGCGGTTGCAGAGCCGACAGAAAGTCCTGTACACTTGGCCTACGTGCAAGCTGGAGTAAAACAAAGCATCCCAATGAGAAACTCTGCTAAGGAAATAAAAGTGCTAGGGACACCAGTGCAGGGAGTAACATGATGAGAGGGGTAATCCAGCAGGTGGGGAGGTGGGGGACACACCAGTTTGACAAAGACTGTGCTATAAACTATGGATACTAGTCAGATCAAAGATCATCCTTGGTTCAATAGAACTAGGATTTATACAAAATGGAAGAATAAGAATGTACAATAGACCATACCATTTCAGTCCATAGAAAGGTCTTACCATTTTTTAATGCTCCTTTTTGTAAAAACAATGCCCTGCATGGAAAAAACTAGTACATCAGACAAAGAGATTCTAGCACAGTCCACTCTCAACTGTGCTACAGTGTTTCTTCCTCCATTTGGGGATTTTAAAAAAAATGAATATATTTAAAAAGCAGTTCACACCTCCACACCTGCAGTCTAACATGGTACAGTTCAGTGCAGTCTTCTCACCTTAGTTCATTCTGCTTCATAAATGGATGCAAACATGCTTGACTTAAAAAAAGAAACAATGGTAGCCTCGAGTGTAATCACATAGAAGAACACTGAAGAAACAAATTGTTACAGTAAGATGGAATGGCAACTAGGCAGCTGGAGTAATCATGAAGAATAATCCATGTGGGAAATTATAAACTCAGACCAAGCAGTTGTACATTTAACTATGTCTCAGTGCCCATTCCTAATTGATAACACTTGTCCATTGAAAAATACATATTTAATAGTAGCATTTGGAAAAAGACCGGATTCATGATAGGAAATGGCAAAGCAGCAAACTCCTGTTTGCTCTGGGCCATGTTTTTTGTTTAAAAAACAAAAAGGAAAGAATAATAAAGTTTTTTTCATATGTAGTCTGAATCTCAGTTTTTATCCCAACCCCATGCTGTGATTCCTGCTGGGAAACACTTACCTCTTGCAGTGCCTGAGAGACCTCAGAAAGGATTTGCCCCCATGACCGCAGATCAACACCTGGTGCATTACTATCTAGGACTGTGGGAAGCTGAAAGTGAAGAAAAATGAAGATAAAACTGGTTCAACCCATGAGGATCCAAACAATGGGCCCCCAAGCCTCTTGAACCTTGTTTTCCCAGCCAGGTACTGTCTTGAGGATAGGATGGCTACCACTCCAGAACTAGAACAGATAGCCGTCCTTTTGTGGCTTCTTATTTTTGGTCCATACTCTGGACTGTGCACTATGGAGGGGAAGAAAGAGGAAGCACAACTTACATTGCTGGCATGCATGCATGTACTCGTGACAAAATATAGCCAGTGAGCTGCCATGATGCATTGCCCAACCACCCCTGGTAGGAAGGCATCCTCTGCCCCCACCCATTTAGAGCCAGCAGCACCTCTGTCCACACCCCTCCTCACATGCTGCCACTGCTGGAGAAGGAAGGGGCACCTGGGGCTATTTTTAATGCTTGGCTCGCAAAGCTCCTCTCAGAGGCAAGCTACAATGGGAAATACCCCAAAGAAATCACTGCCACGTCCAGTGAATTCACTGGAAACCCTTCCCAGCTTGGCTCCCAGAGGACTCTTCAGAGCCAGGTGTTTTAAAAAAGCTGCCTGCCAGAGTGCATGCCTCTCTCTTCTCTGGTGATGGCAGACCCAGAGGCATTGCCCGCTTCAGTCAATGGATGGACACCTTTCTCTTTGGGGATGGTTGGACAGCACAGTGCAGCAGATTGTTGCCCAGATGAAGGATGACATCAAAAGCTGTCAGTGACACTGCCCTTTAGCTCCACATCACCAATTAGCTAGCTGCTCTCAAAGCTGGATGTTTCTTTTCCAAAACTCCCAGCTCTCCAGGAGCTTTCTTGAAAGAAAAATAATAAAAAGAAGCAAGCCAGCAGCTTTAATTACATTCCTTTTCCAATAACAAAAGTACAGCTAAGTTATATTACAACTCTAACTTCACTCATTTTGCAGTGTAACTATAACTTTGAAGGTTGTTTTTATCATTACTTCTATGGTTTCATTAAACAGCAGAGGCCATCCCCTTGTGAATCTCCAAAACATCTGCAGGGGGATAAGTGAGACTGTGACCAGACAGTCAAGTTATCCCGAGCTGTATCGGATTAAATAGGGGTGCTTCAAAGAGCAGTATGTCATTTAGAGTGTTCCTTGCATCCACATAAGCACTGGATGGTTTCAGGATAAGATACCACACCTCAAAGCCACCCTATTTAGCCCATTCTTCCCTCTTCCACTTCCATCCTCTGCATCTTCTCTTGTCTCCCCCTCCAAGAGGAGTAGGGGGAAGCCAGAGTTTTTTAAAGAAAAATGTGTTGGTACGTAGCATATCACTGAATAGGTTAGCCACCCAAGTGAAAAAGTGCTGGATTCTAAAGAAAAGTGGGGGATAGCTCCCTCCATGCCCTCTCCTGTCCCCCCCTATGCAGTGAGTGGATGAAAACTGGATTTTTTTTAAAAAAAAAAGGTAAATGGCATACTACTGAACTGGCTTGCTATGCAAGTGACATAACACTGGATTCTATAGAACAAAGGGGGGGGGAGATCTCCCTCCATGTTTTCTCCTGTCTCCCCATCCATGGGGTAGTGGGGGAAAGCTGGAATTTTTCAAAATTTATTTATAAATGGCATATTGCTGAATTGTTGGCAGAAATATTCATTAGCGCTGCTTCGGATCAGTACCAGCAATCACACATGCTAAAACCAAACTGAAACAGAGCAATGCTATCTGCACTAAAAAAAAAACAGTAGCCCCACCAGTGATCAAAATGTGTGGATGGCCATGGAAATGGGTTGGGCTGGTTTGCGATTACCTGTACATCGCTGGGAAATATGTGAAACCTGACTGGGCCAAAAGTGGACCAAAATATGAGATGAATTATCAGAGTATACCAGGAAACCCCACTGAACATACTATGTATACAGTATATACCCTATAATACAGAGGGATAAGAATTGCCATTCTGCATAAGAGGAATATTCCATCTGTAGCAAGATTTCTGTTGACCAATAGTGGTGCAAGTATTTAGCTACTGAACAATCCCCAGTGAACCCAGGGCGACAGCCTGAGAAATGTGACCAGGTTCTTCTTTCTGGGAAATGAGAATGCAGAGCAGATTCCCCTCCAGGTGCTTGCCACCCAATGCAGTTATCTTTTTATATATATATAGTATTGCAGGGGTGGTAAATCTTTTTACTGCTAAAATCGATATTCCCTTGGAGAAATCTATCAGAGATGGTATGGCTGGGGTGGCAGAGACCTGGTCTGGAACCAGAAGTAGGTGAGCCCACTCTTCTTTCTCTTTCAGTGTTACCCCTCCTTCCTCCTTCGTTTTCCTTTTTTTCTTCTTCCTCCTCCCACCCTCTGCTGAAAGGAGAGTGAGCTCTCCTTGGGAAAGGAAAGCTCACTCTTGCAGGTACCTGAACTAAACTAAACATGGCTCCCCACATACAACAGATGCCTTGCTGCTGGGGAGAGGAAAAGGTATTCTTGCAGAGGCCTTTTGAAAGGAGTTTGAGGGCCCACATGAGATCAGTCCGAGAGCTGAATGAAATACCCACCCCTCCAATAAGAGGAATAACAGACATTTCTTGGTGTTGACAACAGTTAGGAGCACCTCTAGTTTGTGTCAAAGTGTTCGTGGAATCTGAAGGAAACATGCTTTTCTTTATTGGATGGTGAACAGAAATGCGTACGGTGAGCTGGAATGTGGGAGCTGTACTTGTTCCCAGCCTAGAAACTGTGGGAAGCACCTAATCCAAACACAGAGATGATCCACTCTTTCTACCCTCTAGGTATCTGTCCTTCTTGCTTCATGAAATTATTTCAAAATGCATCATTTTGCGGCATCACACATACCACAGATTGCAAGGGAGGCCCCTCATATTCCTACACTGTCTGTCACCTTATGAGAAAGGCCAGTCAAGCCAGGAAACTTTGGGGTGAGTGATTTTACAGGGCAAAGGAGGAATGTTAAGAATTCACCTAATCCATATTGCTCTGTTCATTCCCTTGCTCTTCCACACACTCCCACCAGTGACTTAGGTTAGTTGAAATGTTCAGCCATTCCCCAGTACAGTTTTATTTTTTGTTTGGCCTTCTGTTTGAGCTTTTAATAATCCCTTTACATTCTTTAGGCAGAAAAGGAAGAAGACACAGGCAAATAACATGATTTTAATGCTACATGAAGTCACTTAAAATACAATCACATTTCATTTTGTGTGTGCATGTATTTGTGTGAATGTGTATATGCATAATACTTTTACCAGAGCAACTGGTATACACCTACATACACACACAATAACTACCTGACTTGTCACCACCAAATCCAAGCATATTAGAAAAGAGGGAAATTTGGATTTACAGAATGGCTACCATAACACCTTGTGGCCTGAATGTAGAAGACAACACGTAACATCATTCATCTGATTTAGAATACCCTGTCCTCTAGGTTCTATAACTGCCATTTAAGAAACAACATACTTTTACCAGAGCAACTGTTTCTCTGAGTTGCAGTCATCGAGCAGAGAAAAGCTACTGAGCAGGAATACATCAGAAAGCTTAAGACACTCTGTCTAGGCCTCAACGTGGATAATGGTTTCCTGTAGATATAATAATCTAATCATCTGAATTTTTGTCACATAATTGGACCCTAATCACCTCCACTGTGAAGGAACTAATCACCTCGTATTGTCTGTTAAAGATGTTGTTATAAATAGGGATCTGTATTAGCACGAATATTTGGATTGGGAATTTGGAATTGGAATTCAAAATTACAGTCCTTCAGATTCAGAATTCTAAAAAATTGGAGTTTCCAGATATTCAGAACTCTGTTATAGTCAATATGAATACTATATAGTCATTATTTTCCCCTTTAAAATATATATAAACTGGCAAAACACTTTAAAAGGATTTCTTGTTGTCCTCTGACAACTTCCAAGTGATTGTGCCAGACAAAAAAGAATGCACACTAACAGCCAGCAGTGCCTAGGTATTAGGTAAATTACTCTTATGGGCATGCTGATGGAACCCTGAACAGTAGGAATGTTAGCAGCAGAGGACAGATCACACTGGGGAGTGGGCAAATACCCTGCAGGCAGCACTGGCAGGCAGAATGGAAGAGCAGATAGCCTGTGATAGGAGGGAACTGTGCCAACAGCATGGGACACAGTACAGTTGAGCGAGTGAGCACACAACTGGAGTAGCCGTTGGAAGAATGAAAGAGGCAGAAGGAGAGGGCAGCAGATGGAAGCATGGCATACCTAGTCCTGTGAGCAGAGTGTGCCATTCTCTCTTACTTAAAGGAGACCACATGGAAGCCCAGCAATGGTAGGTTGACCTTAAGGAAAATAAGTTTTTCTACAGATCCAGGTTCCAGGGGAGGGCGGTGTGGACTGACACTGCCCCCTGCCTAAGAGAACATTCTCTCTCATTGGGCACACGAGTTGGTGGGCCTTCCCAAGCAGACTCCTTCTCAGCCCAGTAAGACAAGGGATCAGTCTCTTTTGGCTTGCAGGGCTCCAGTATGTACGCCTCTAGTTGTTTCTCAAATTCATGCATTCATTTTCAATATATAATTTATGGTGGTGTTAGACATGATTCCATGAGGTGACAGGAGTTCTAGTCAAGATACAGTGTCATAAAGGCCAGTGACAATTTTGTTCCTTTCAGTTGTAAGAGGGACATCAAAGAAAGGAATGGATGGATTTTCAATGTCGCTTGTTAATGGTAGTATGTGCCATCAAGTCGCCTCTGACTTATAGCAACCCTCCAAAATGTCCTGTCCTCAACTGCTCTGCACAGCTCTTGTAAACTCAAGCCTGTGGCTTCCTTTAGGGAATCAATCCAGTCTTTCTGGTAGCCCAGGGCATCCACAAAGCTCTCCTCCAGTACCATGTTTCAAATTAATAATTTTTTTCCCTGTTAGCTTTCTTTTCTGTCCAGCTTTCACAGCCATACATGATGATCAGAAATACAAGAATGTGGATGATCTTGGTCACCATCTCCAGTGACACATCCTTACACTTGATGATCTCTTCTAGTTCTTTCATTGCTGCCCTTCCTGGTCTCAGTCTTCTGATTTCTTGGCTACAGTCTCCATTAGGATTGATGTTTGAACCAAGGTATACAAAATCTCTATTTTAATTTCTTCATTGTCAAAGTTAAAGTTGTGTAGTTCTTCTGTAGTTGTGATTTTTGTTTTAACATTCAGCTGCAGTCTTGTTTTACTTTCTTCTTTTACTTTCCCTAACAGTTGTTTCGAGTCTTTGCTGCTTTCCGCCAGTAAGATGGTTTATCTGCATAACTTAAATTATTGATGTTTCTTTCACCAATTTTCAATCGTCCTCCATGTGAATCTAGTCTAGTTTTCCATATGATATTTTCTACATATGGATTGAACAGATAAGGAGATGCACCTTTGTCTAACACCTTTGCCTATAGGAAACCATTGTGATTCTCCATATTCTCTCTTCTTGTCCACAATACAAGTTACGCATGAGGACAATCAAGTGCTGAGGTACACTCATTTCTTTCAGAGTCCATAATTTTTAATGATCTACACAGTCAAAGGCTTTTTGTAGTCTATAAAGTATAGACTTATCTTCTGAAATTCTTTGGTGCTCTTCAGCAGCCAGTATATATTTGCAATATGATCTCAAGTGCCTCTTCCTTTTTGGAATCCAGCTTAAACATCAGGCATTTATCACTCCACATAAGGTAAAAACCTTTGTAGAAACACCTTGAGCATCACTTTGCTTTCATGGGAGATTAAACCAATAGTCCTATAGTTACTGCACTTGTTGGCATCTCCTTTCTTAGAGACTGGAATGAATATTGAGCATTTTCAGTCCGTGTGCCATTGTTTTGTTTTTCATGTTTGTAGGCATATTATTAGGATTTTGACAGATTCAGTCTCTGTGGCTTGAAACAATTCTATCAGCATTCCATCTATCCCTGGTGATTTATTTCTTCCTAGTGCTTTCAGGGCACCTTTCACTTCACTTTCTAGAACTGCAGGTTCTTCATCATAGGATTTGTCTTCAAAAGAGTCTGTCATCCTTTTATCTCTTCTGTATAGGTCTTCACTATACTGTTTCCACCTTCTCTTGATTTTCTCCTGGTCAGATAGTATGTTTCTCTGTTGGTCATTCAGCATTCCTAATCTAGGCTAAACTTGCATGAGTCTGAGAAAGTTTACCAGACACTCAACGCAGCCCATTGAATGTTGTTGCCTGTCCCCGGTCAGAGCAAGGAAATCTATGACTTGATGATATAATGATTTGAGGAATGGGATCCTTAATTAGGCCATCACAAGTAATTTTGCAGTCTGAGACAAATAACAAGATGGTGCCTTCTGCACCATTCCATGTGCAGAAGCTGGTTAGACTGGCAAGCTAGCTTCTGAATCTGATGAAGTGATAAGTGCCTCCATCACACCTAAGGACACTAGGCTGTTTTAGTAGGCCTGGGACAGGTTGTATTTTGTCCTCGAGGAGGGGAAAAGGTAGATCTGACAAGTCTAGGAGGAATAGTTGGGAGCCTGCCATTTCCCTTCTGCCCCATCAAACCTTTTTCAGTCTCAACCAACAGCTTCAAAATGTGTGAGGGTAGAGTCAGCCCTGGGTTGTAAGGGAGAAGGAAAAATCTTGACACTGAAAGGCTGTATTGGTCAGCACCCCTGGTTCATATTTAACATATGGCTTCTTTCTTAGGCTTGGTGAATGACTGAGTGGCATTGACATAACCAGGAAACCGTCAGTAAACTATAGGGTGCATCTTCTACCCACCTCTACTTTAGATGCTAAGCAGAGGTCACTGACTGGAAATCCTTGCTCCTCACCTAGAGCTCCAGCAGACCACTTAAATGTCTCTCACTTACCAGTCTATACTTTTCACTGAGGAATACCCTATTTCCTTACCTTCCTTTCATCTCACTCTTTCTTTCCATGAATAATAAAAGCACAGGTTAAGGCATCATTGGAAAATGAAAGTCTCTTCCTTCTGATGCTGCAGCAAAATAACTGTCCTAAAGCCACTATGATGTGGGAATTTGAGTGCTGGACTTCTGTTGCCAAGGAGGCTTGGTTTCAAAGATGCTAACTCAGCCATGGAGCTCAGTATGTGGCTTTGGCCCATCCCCTATTCCTTCACTTAAGCAGCTTCACAGGATGACTCAGAAGATACAAAGGATAAACCCATGTACTCCATGCTGAGCTCACTAAAGTATTGATGGGATATACCAAGGAGAGAGAAAAAGAAAGCAGATCTGTTGAGTTATGTAGAATTATAAACAGGTGCTAGGATATAAGTTTTAGAACAGGGCTGACCCTATCATTACGCAGAGCAAGATGGCTGCCTTGGACAGTAGCTGCTGGGGGACAAGGGATGGCAGTGATGTGATGGCAGACAGAGTTGGGTGTACCATACTGCCTGCTTTGTGCCATTTAATTTAGCTTGGCTGCCTCCATGAAAGAACAGCGGAGGGCAACATACTCAGTGGACATCACAAGCCTTGAACAAACACTTGATTGCCTGTCTAAGAGCATGGTTACACTATGAAAATGAATTGGAAGATGGATCAGGATTTTTGAAGTTGGTTCAAAGTCACATGATAGTCACATGGTTTTTGAGTCAGTGTGTGCATCTTTGTAGGAAAATTTTAAATCTGTTTTTAAACTGTGTTGTATATAGGTTGAAGAGGCTACATGGGCTTTTAGAATCATTACATTTGAGGCTTTGTTCTGTGCCCACCTAACTCTCACGCTGGCTGTCTCTCACAGCCACTAGCCACTGCTGTTGTAGTGTTATTTTTAAAATATCTTTTGCAATCTGGTATAGTGCTAGTTCAGTATGATAGATAGAAAAAAATGAAACACACACAAGGAATGGAGAAGGAAAGAGAGCAATGGAACTGGAAGCTGGGGTTGGTGAGAGAGAAGGCACACCAGTGAGGGGCAAAGAGAAACTAACCAGAGACATTGACAAGAGGCTTGTGAAGGAGTGAGTGTTTTCCCCCCACCCAAGCTTTCTTTCCATGCTCACTCTCTTTTCAGATCAGATTGCAGCCAGAAACATGTGACCCTGGCATCCATTACTTGACAAACCCCACAGAAACATTTTACACTGACAGAAGTATTCACATATGCCAAAAAGGATTAAAAATAAATCAATTTCACAAACGATTTAAAATAAATGACCCTCTTTGTGGCCAAGTAAAATACCTCGCTTTCCAACCAAAAAACACGCTTCCTGGGCAAAAAGGTCACACTTTCCTGTACAATGTGTAGTATGAATTTTTAAAATCAATTTCAAACATGCTAAACCCGATTAAAAAAACAGATTTTTTTCCAGAGCTTTAAGTCGGATTTTATATCTAGAATTGATAGTGGTGGGTGCTCGTTTGCCTCTCACCACAACATTTATTTGGCAACCCCTGTTTCAGAAGAGAAAAACAAGTTCATCCAAGCCCAGTTCATAGATTAAACAAAATTCTCCCTGTTGTACAGGAGAAGCTGAATTTGAGCCCTTCATCAATACCTAGTTATGTAGAGGTCTCCTTTTTTCATGGAGACAAATTATGAGAGAACAACGAGGAGTGGGACCCCCAGGCTGGACAGTTTACCAAACAGTTACAGCAACAGGGCTCTTCAATATAGGGGAATAGTGACCATATTAAGCGATAATAAATGACCGATGGACATGGGCAAACCTACTTGGACAGACAAGTAGCTTTTACTGAAGCCTGCTAATAATTGTGAACAATCCCTTCACAATAGCTCTGATGACATCCTTTCCTCTATTACTTTTACATAAGACCAGGAAATCAATGCCAATGTTATTTTACAGCAACCCTAACAGGCTTGTTAAAAATGGATTTCCTGCCAGACTGCAACAATTATTCAGTTCATCCGAGTGTGGATGTTGGAATGAGCTCTCAGAAATGCAGTCTTTCTCCCTGCTCCTGAGTCTTCAGCATCCCTTCATGAGTTCAGGTTTCATATCCCAGGGCAGAGCTGTAAAATGAAGCTGCCTTAAATCAGATTGCTGGTTAAAAGGCATCTGCTGGAACTAACTACCCCGCTCAAGGCATCATTCCTTCCAGACAGCAGAATGACATGAAAGCAGAGAAAAGCTTCAATTGCAGCAGAAAGCTCACAAGCTGTCAGAAACCTGACAAACTGACAGTTTTATGAGAGAGTGCAGGCTGGAATTTATAGCCTATCATGTATATAGTAAATAGAAATGGCCACAACCCAAGACAGCCTCAGGTTATTGGTCAGGCTTTCCCTGAACCTTCTCACAGGCAGAAGAATGGAGGGACTGTGAAGACCCTCTATGTCTGAAAGTAGCTTTGCACTTCCAATCAAAAAGCTCCTTAAGATGGAGCAGCCGCCAAAATAAATGAAGCAGCTAACTAAATGCCCCAAACTTCTCCTGTGGAAACCTTTGCTTCACTTGCCTCTTATCGGGCCTGCACCTTCACACTCCAGCCCTGGGCTTCTTCCTACTGCCCACGTTTTCGTCCCTGGTACTGGTCTGCAGGGCACTTATAGAGAAAATCTAAAGAATGTGCTGACTCTGACATTTATAAATGCACACTTTCTTACTCCTTTTCCTGGCCAGACAAAACTCTACTATTCTCCCTCTGAATGTGCCGTTTAGCACCCCGGCCCTTTGACTCACTCCCAAAACCTTCCCTTTCATTCCTGCATCACAGACAAAGAATTCTTGTAAACCTTTTCCAAGGAAAAGATCTGCTGTCAATTTCCCTCAACCTCCCCCGACTTTTTCTAACTCCAAACCAGCTTCTCCTTTCATCCCTATGTCAACTCTTTGTTCCGTCTCTCATTCTTTCCTTCCCTCTCATCTGGTGAGTTTTCTTCTTGTCTTCTTCCTCCTTATACACCTATGCTTTCAACAGCAACACCCCCCCCCCAAAAAAAAAACCCTTTAAAATATTCCCTTATCTTCTTTGGATGACTTAACCCATCCAAGCTTTCTTGGATTAACGGTATGAAAGAAGACAGGGAGAAACAGGAACGCTGTCAGCAGGCTGTACTAAAATTAATAGCAACATGCCCATTAGAAATAAGGTAATATAGGAAGGATTAGTCTGTTATAATAGTTTATATCTGCCATGTAGCACCTATAAGACTAACCAGTTTTTAATTTTTCATCAGCTTTTGAGCACACATCTTCAGATGAATGATATGGTCATGTCTCTGGGCAGAATATAAAGCTGTTGCCAGTTTAAAAGCTTTGGACACAGTTCTAAGCTGTTGACAATTCTCCTTGCAAACAGTTTAAAACTAGATCTTTAATAGACAAAAAGGAAATGAGTAATTCCATCATCCCATGCTTACATTTCAGAAATCAATACAATTTTTTTCTTCTAAAGTTTGTTTTAGGCTTCCATAAACCTTGTGGTTCTCCATATCTTGTGCAGATAATTTTGTTTTATAATAATAATAATCTTAGAACTGCAGAGTTGGAAGGGACCCTATTGCTATCGAGTCCAGCTCCTGTTAAGGAGGCACAGTGAGGGAATCAGACTCCCAACCTCTGCCTCCACAGCCAGATACTTAAACCACTGAGCTATCCATCAGTTATAGTTACATCGGGATCCACACTTGGATAACTGCATTTGCTGTTGCCATTCTACATATGAAAAAGTGCATAAATGCCCAGGTGGCCTTTTAGGCATCCCAATGCTTCTGCCCTCGTGGTCTACAACACATAAGCATAGGCGCTCATTTAGTTCTTACTGGCTAAAATGCTCCTGGCAGGTCCCCAGAAGGCAAAAGCTGATGAGTTATTTTTTTCAAATGCAACATTACTATTCAGAGAAGTTTTCTCGAGGAAGTCAGAACTCCACTGGAATTCCAGCGCAGCTATTTTATATTCCTGAATTGTTTTATATTTCCTATGCCCCAAGACCACTAGCAGAATACCGTAGTCTTCCGTGTATAAAATGACACTTTTTCCTAAAATAATTAGAGGAAAAATTGAGGGTCGTTTTATACACAGAAGGAGGCAGAGGCAGAGGAGTAGTTGCACGCGCACTCGGGCACCTCTTGCTGCTGCCGCCACCGCTGCCCAATTGCCTCCTCCAGGGTTCACGGCTTGTCCCCTCCGGTGGCGGAAGCAGCAGGAGGAGACAGAGACGGAGGCAAAGGAGCAGTCACACGTGCTCAGGTGCCTCTTGCTGCTGCCTCCCCCGCCCGCCCGATCACCTCCTCCAGTGGGACTGACCTCCGCCTTGTCCCCTCCGGTGGCGGAGGCAGCAGGAGGCGGAGGCAAAGGAGCACTCGCACACACTTGGGCGCCTCTTGCTGCTCGGGCGGGCAGCGGAGGCAGCAGCAGCAGGAGAGACAGAGGTGGAGGAGCAGTTGCCCATTAACTGCTCCTCCGCCTCCAGCAAGGGTCAAAATTAGGGGGTCATTTTATACATTGGGGGGTTGTATACACGGAAAAATATGGTACCTATGTGCTGCAGTTCTTCACCTAGGACAGTGGTTCCCAACCTTGGGTCCCAGATGTTCTTGGACTAAAACTCCCAGAAGCCTTCACCACTAGTTGTGCTGGCCAGGATTTCTGAGAGTTGTAGTCCAACAACATCTGGAGACCCAAGGTTGGGAACCATTGACCTTGGACAAATATAGCTGGAGTAGCACTATCTGAACACAGCCTTGTCCAAGCCAGCATCTTTCAGATGTGTTGGTCCACAACTCCCGCCATCGAAGCTATCCTAGCCACTGGTGGATGATGGGGGTTGTAGTCCAACCCATCTGGAGAGCACCAAACTCAAATATGGGAAAAGAATTCTTAAAACACAGAAGACACACACAAACTGCCACTGCCGCCACCATTATAATCAATACAAAGTAGTGCCTTTGGCTGGTACTCACCATATGGAAAAGTTTAAAGAAGTCTGTATTTGCATACAGGGAGTCTTCAACCTTCTGCAAGTTGTCCTGTGAAAGGGCACACATTGAGCTATGCACAGCTTGAAAGCCGCTGGGACTTCTGAAGATAATAAAACGATCCAGCAAGGTCCGGCTGCAGGCAATACCCTTCAAAGTCAAGTCCGGAACTCCAAAAGCGAACTGTAATCAAAATATAAATCACACCTTTGGATTACTTGAGATTATTTCCAGTCTACGCAGTAATATGCAGAGCTTGGAAAAGCTACTTTTGGGACCACAAATCCCAGAATAACCCAGCTAGCATGTTAAATTACTTTGGAAGGTGGCCCCAAGAATTTCTCTGAAACTCAGTTTGGCCTTTTGCGTGAACAAGGTTCCCCATTCTTCCTGTAAGCCAAAGAAAGACTATCTGGCACTTTTGGCCCTGTTCCCTTCCCTTTTAAACAACAGTAGTTCCTAGAAGTTTGCTGGCAAGAGTATAATGCCATAGGGTTATTAGGGTAAGCACACCCTCCATGCAACCTTGACCGGAAGTGCAAAATGGTTATGAACAGCCAACTCTGTATATTTACAGTTATAATTTCAATTTGCATGTTATAGAGACATCTGGCTTATTAGCACAGTGGGGGCAGCAAGCCGAGCAGAATGACATGATTTTAGTTTCTTGCTTGCCCTGAGCATGCAGCCTAACCCAGTAAAGCACATTTTGTCTATGAGTACTCTCAGTGCGGGAGAATAAAAATAAAATATGTAAGACACTGGATGTCTTTGTACAATAGGTCTTTCTGCAACCATTTCTGAGTAGGAAAAGTCTACCTGGGCAATAAGGAATGTGGATTTCAGCCTTAAAGATTCACAACTATGTTAGAATATATAATTGTGCAACCCAGCATGTACATATGTTTATGTGTACAAGAATGATTGAGATATGTTATCCACATAATGGAACATTGTAACCACTCAGATTCTGTCTAGTGCTAGCCATAGGTGTTTGAAGGAATTAACTGCCAGATAGAAGAAGTGACAGGATGAGGTTTGTTCTGTTTGTCGGTCAGCATGAGGCTTTGTTTGCTATTAGTATGTTATTAAGGAAGCTGTTGTGAAACTATTATAAGTCTGTCAAGCAGAAATTTATATGAAGTAAAACGTTCAAGTACTGTTAGCTTATTTTTCAACATGTTATACAGTAAACATTCTTAAAGTTTTGGCGTGGCTAAATGAATATTCTTTCAACTGCTAGTACACACAAATCTATATATGCATACCAAAGGAGAATCTATTCACGATCGGTGTGGTTTTTTATGATCACACTTCTGTTATGTGTATAAACTCTCAAAACTTTCAACAAAGTGTGCCTAACCTGCCCCACTGCAGCTTCATAGGGCAAGGAAGAGTTCTGGGAATACAGAATGCAGAAACAAATGCTTATGGTCGTGCTATATTGTGTACTTTTACTAGGGTTATTTCATAAAAGGAAACAGAGGTAGCATCTGAAAACTAACGCGGTGTAGTGTGTCAGGGATAGAATCTATTTTCTAGAGACTTTTAGAAGGCATGTCCCTCATCAGAAAGGAGAAAAATGCTAGTTAGGTGAGAAACGCCATCTGGTCAAATTTAGCACAGTTCTATGAAAAAAAAGAAAATGTGCAGAATGTGTTACTAGCCAAAATATTTACTATTCTAAGAATCTCACATTTATGGGGAAGAATTCTTAAAAGATTATAAGCAAAGGCTGTATGAGAAGATTAAGCAGTGCTTGCAGAAAGGGGTGGCTACTATAGATTTACAAGTGGTGGGGGCAAAATTCGAATGCATGCCCGAGCTCCTTACGCATCTCCCTGCACCACAACAATTTTTATTTTATTAATCAATGAGGAGACAGGTTTGCATTCTTGCTAAATCCAATCAATGGTGCAGAGCAGCAAAGTCTGTAAAATAAAATGTACAAAACCCAAATAAATCATGCCAGGATTCCTTAGTTTATTCAGTTCACATTGTTTACACAGTTCACAGAGCCCTACTTTGTTTTTTGTTTTTTTAAGATATTTGTGTGGAATTGGTAGCAGCTATCTTGGAGGTAGATGATAATTAGTGTTCAGATTGCTGGGGAAATTTATATATTACTCTTGCTTTTTTTAATGATTTGTATTCTATAATTTAATTATTGTGATCTGTCTTGAGTGCACTTTGCTGCAGAACAATGAAACCAAAAATTTCCTTGATGGATGGGCTTTAAATCATCCAGCCAAGGACATCAGAGAAGCTTATATTAAGAAACAGCAATGACAACAGGATGTACACATCATTTTACGGAAACTAATGAGTTCACACAATGTCATTTACATGCAAAAGATTTTTTAAAAAACAACAACAGAGGCACAATTCAGAGTACATCCCTGAAGAGCAAAGGGTTAGAAAAATATTAAACCTTCCCATCCAGTTTCCCTTGTCTTTTTGGCAGCAGCCATACAGTGTTCCTGGAGGTTTTTTTAAAATGTGAGTCAGCAATCGCCTGTTATCTCTCCTGCAACCTGAAAGCCCCAGTTGAGAAATAAATTCCAGTAATTTTATCAGCGTGCCATTGTTCAGCAAGTACTTTCAAGAGGAGGAACAAAATATTTTCTCAGTTAGTTGGTCTTTAGATTAGTTTTAGCTTTCATATGTGAGTGTGTGTCATTTCCTGCACTCCCAGGGTGGGTGTTCATGAGGTCAGTACCTCAGCTGTGTTGAGATTTCTGCCAAAGAATCAAATGCCTTTCTGTGACCGGCACCCTCTTTACATTCTCTCTTCAAAACAGCCTTTAAAAAAAGAAGGCGGGGCAGGATATATGATTAAGCCGTGGCAAAGGAGCAGCAAAGCATCCCATGGTAATGCTGAATGTTCCTCTACCGTAATTGTGTTTTTGTGTGTGATTCAGCCTTGACTGTCATTGCCCCTTCTATCCCTGTGGTTGGGCAGCCGTGAGAATGGCTTTACAAATGTGAGGCCTGCTGAATCAGGCTGGTGGAACGAAAGCCTTTCTGACTGTGTACAAGAGAAGAACTCAGGCTGAATGGCACCATTCCTTTCTCTACCCCCCCTTTTTTTTCCACCTAGTAATTTGGATCTGTGTGGCTGTTTGTGGCCAGCAGGAGATAGAATTAACGAGCTTGCTTTTCACTCTGCCAGGATTTTGCACATCGTAGCTGGCTTGTGTGATCTTTGCTGGATTGTTCCACTGAGTGGGTGCTGACCGGACCTGTAGGAAGCTCCCTGGCAGCTCTTTCAATAATTCCATAGGAAAAAAAAAGATTTTTCCTGATGGGGAGGAAAATAAAGCTTTGTGTGGTGTGAAAGCTCATTATCAGAGTAATGTTGCTCCAAACATGATCATGTTCTGTTTCTAACACAAGACGAGTCCTGCACAGCCAGTTCAATTTCTAAAAGAATCCAGTGCTGAGTATGGGAGGGTGGGGTGTCACTCCTCGTCTTTCAATGACAATTGAAAACCATCAAGATGTCAGTGTGTAGAGGATCAAGCAAGATCCAATGCACAACTGACAAAATTGCAATGGAGCCCTGCTAAGAACTGTAGACTGTTTGCACAGGTTGGTGAGGTTGCTCATCTAAATTTGGTGTTCCTATTTGGCTAAGAATCAGCCTGTGTTCAACGGAAGGACAGGAAGGCCTCAGACGTCATGTATTAGAACAACAACGAAGCACCTCTAACGTAGTACAGACTATAAATATACTGTATAGATTGACCCATATCTCATGTCTTAGTCAAAATGGCCCTCAGGTTGTTGGCACAGAACTGCTGACACTGCCAGTCTGTCTGATGTTATTGCTGGGGTTAAACAAGATCGTATGTTAAATGTGGAGTGTACAGGGCAGAACATGGAGAAGTTACAGTTTGAGATTACAGGTCTCAGAACCCCCAAACTAGGTTGCCCACTGGCCATGCTGGCTGGTGGATGGATTTAGGAAACTGGAGGCCAGACCAGTAACTTGTCTGAGCACTGGTGCAAGGAAGCCTCACTTTCTTTCTTTCTTTTTTTTACTTGCACATAAAAATGCAGGTGCCTCACATCTGGCACTTAATTCTCTCCACAAGGGTGGGTTTAAGAAAAATTCACATTCCCCCATGGATGGAGAAAACAATAACAACAAACCTAAATAATCTGCAAATTTGAAAACAGAAAATATTTTTCTGCTCACTACACATTTCACAATTGTATCCAGTTTAATGAAGAGAGCTGGTCAATCTACCCAACCTGCTGATCATATAATAGCACTTATCATGAACTGCAGTGTGGTCTCTAGATGGGACGGGGGGTATATTTGAATGGTCCCATTCCATGCGGACAAAATTATCTTGACAAAATAGACTGAATGTCAGGGACATGGGTGGGATAAATCCTTCTTCCTGTCCTTTTACCATCTATCTTCATTACTGTATTATAAAAGGGAAAAATTCAGATATTGATATTTTGAGTTGTTCAGTCAATTTGATGTGCAGCAGTGCTTTTTAGACTGTTCTATGCATGTTGGGATTTCCTCTAGGAACACGTTTGCTTAAACATCATTAGTTGAAAGACCACATTAGTTGAAAAACTACTGTCACAAGGACAGTGAAAATCCATCTGTTAGGGGAAGGTGCTCTGAGAAAAATCTGAGATTGCAACTTTCGACCAGAAGATAATTTTTTTAAAGCTACTATTCTTGAAGAATTCAAGATCTGCCTTTCAGTGGTCTACTCTATTCATGAGAGGCGATGCCCTGGCAATACCCTTCTACCTCTGCCCTTGCTGACACCAGAGTGAATTTTAACATTCCTCTTACACAGCATTTTGGTCCCATTCACACTTCCATTGAAATAAAATGATGCATAGCCAACTACAAAGGAATTTCCAAGCCAGGTCTCGTCATGGATGAAAATTTCCTTACTGGGCATTTCCACGGCCAAGAATTAACCTCAGCAACAGACATCCAGAGCAATAAAAGCAACTTTTAATAATATTTGGCTGTTATAACATCATTATGCCCAATTATATTTTATTTTCTGGATAAAACGTTACAGTCTGGCTACCTAAATCAGAGTATGAAACTGGTGGAACTCCAAATGTTGATGAATTAACCATTTTCATGGTTCCCACACTTCTACGTCCACAATCCCAGACTGGAAAAGGGTGAGGAAAATTCCAGTCCAACCGGTACTGGAGAGACACAGATCCCCCTGCCCTGTGCCCACAGTTAAAGAATTACCAAAAAGCAAGATAAGAATGAACCATTTTTCAAACCATGGCTTTGTAAACCATGGCTTACATTCATGATGGCTGTACTACACCTGAATGTTGTGGAACCCACAGCAAAGTAAAGGTTAAAACAGTGAATCTCCTGCCTCTCCGTTGCTAAGGAGACCGGCCACACAGGCTGACTCTTCTGGGATGCACAGTGGGGTATTGAACTCCTAACCTAGCCAGATGCCTAAATCACTGAGCTATCCAGCCAGCTGGCTAAAAGTCTAGGTACTTACAATATGCCCGGCACCTTGCGGCCATCTGTGAAGTCAGAAGTCCCTCCTGTGTCCCAGCTCAGGGGTAAGCAGTATCCAGAGGCCCAGAGACCACACACACCCATCTCTCTCTCTCTCTCTTTTTTTTTTTAAACAGAAGTATCTTTTTTCTCTGAAAATATCCCCTCGTGACCTCAAATGGCCAATTCTTTCAAAATTAAATTTTGAGGGCTGGATAGGGGAGGGGTTGTGGGAACCACCAAAAAACATAGCAAAACGTATTCCCCCCAATGCAAAGGAACTGTTTTGAGGCATTTTGAGGCTGGTGCACTGAGGGGTGCATTTTGGCCTCGGGGGGGGGGAATGGTCTCATGCAGCCCATGAGCTATCTGTTGCCCACTCTTTTACCCAGGTTCTACATTTCTTAAGAGATTGCTCCTGTGTAGATTTCTCTTCCCCCTTTGTTTTGGATCCTGCTTCTGTGAGGGTCAGGAGGAGTTGGGTACTTTTTAAGCGTAACCTCCATTCTTCCAACAAGGGTCTTCTTTTCGGCCAGCCTTGAGACCTAATGAAGATATTTGTATTACAGGAGTTACCTGATCTGTGATGTAACCGCTGGTTATACGTTTGTACCACAGGTTGTTTAATGGCTGAATTTCAAGTGGTTGCTATCTTGGAACCTGTATTTATAGTATTTTAAGTACCTTTTGGACAATGAGAGCACATGAACCCACACACATATGTACATGCCTCTGCACACATACCTTTTCCAGCAATATTTCACTAACGTACCTGTTCTGGTCGCACTTGTGCATTAATCAGGTGATAAACAACAAGATCAGGAAGGCCTATGTCTTCAAGAAGAAACTTAGTTAGATTTTCTCCATCTTTTAAGATATCCTGTATTCGTATGCCTCTTCCTGAGTGAAGACAGAAAGGACAAGGCCATGAAGAGCTGGTCTGCGACAACAGCACTTTCAACGAACTATTAATGAAGTGAGAATAAACTACAGATTTACTCTGTGGCTTTAAGTGAACCGTTACTGCTGACCTTCACCCCATACTCCGTCAAGAGTTACCACATCTCAAAGCAGATGTGGACCAGACAAAGAAGTTGCTCTTTTTCTCCAGTTCTCCCCGGGGGTGAGGGGCAGACAAATCTGAGGGTGACCAGCAATGGGCAAATAGGAAATCTGATTTGTGTGTGAGAGAGATGGGTTTGAAACCGGGGCATCCATCTCTGCTCAGTCCCTGCTGCCAAGAGGGCTCCCTGACTTCATGTGATGGTGCCTATATGTGGCCAGCAGCATCATACCCAAAGGAAGAGACCAGGGAGGAGAGGACTGAAAAGAGAGACAGTGGGCGATTCTGCTTGGCCCCATCATGTCATTTGGAGCAAGGCAAACAGTGTGAATTGCGCGAACTTTCTTGTGTCAGAAGGCCTAGTAGTACTGACACAAGGCCTTTTAAAAATCATCCCCATCTGCTGTTGCTGAGGCTTCCCAAGGCCCAGCAGCAGCAATGAGGCCTAGAAACACTTACCATTTCTGAGTCATGAGCATAATAGATAAAGGCTGCATAAGATTTGAGGACTAGTGGGACTGGTGGCAACTGCTGTAGTTGCTGGGTGCTGTTTGTTGCCTTTCCAATCCCGCTAAGGTTCCACCCCCCTCTTTTTCTGTGTTGTCCTACAACCCACTTAACTGGTATGACCCAGATTTAGGGCTCATTTATCCAGATTAACCTGTGTCACCTTCCACAATTAGTACCCCCCTCCCAAGCTTGTCCTGCATTTGTGACATTACAAGGACACCCCCCTCGGTCTCAAGTAGTGGGAGCATGGCAACGCTAAGCCCACCAATTCCATGAGATGAGGGCAATAAAATAGTCATTGTAGGAGGACTGCTGTACTGTCTGAAATAATATCTTATTTATTTACTATATTTAAAACACTTATAAACAGCCCTATATCACAAGATCTCAGGGCAGGTTACAGAGCCGTACAAAACAATTTAAAAACACAAAATCTTTAGAATGATTTAAAATAAATAGTTTTGTGGGATTCCCACATAGTTTAAAATGCAAATCATTGTACCCAAGGAGCTTTGAACAACATTTTTAAAAACTGCTGTACAAGTGCTTAAAAATTATTCAGTCCACAGCATTAGCAATGTGCCTCTTCTTTCGGCATCTTCAGAAAAGATTTCAAATGCTTCATTTTGTAGATTTCACTTTCACTTAAATTCATGGAAAATGGTGGACTGGGCAAAGTTTTGCTTTGGATTATTTGGGATTATTTTATCCTACTGTTTTACTGCTATCACAAGAACAACAAATCTTATGGGACCTTGAAGGGGTATACCCATAGGGTATACCAATTGACAGACTAGAATCCGTTCCTTAGGATGTGAGACACATTATTATTCTAAATTACAGATTATACATACAGATACAACATTGATTGTGATTGATGAATGTGAGGGGTACTGTAAACTGTTAGGTAAGAGGGAAATGAAATTCTGAAATGTGGAATGTGCAGATAGTGGCAATCACTTTATTGACACTGGGTGTAAAAAAAACAGTTAAATTGTTTTACTATGTTTGTTTTTAAAAGTTTATCTGTAATCACTTCATTATATTGCACACAACTTTGTGGAGACTTTGGATTGGGAAAATAAGGATTTACTCCCTCCATAGAGCTGAACAAAACATCACATCCTCTCAGACCTGTTACAAGGACTATTGCAGGAAACAAGCAATAGTAAAAGCATTAGCATCCAAAATCATTTCTCAGAAATGTAACATGTGGGAGAACCCGGGTAAGGTGCTGCACCTTAACAAATGACAACTTTAGCTAAGCAAAATGTCTCAGAAGACATTTTTCTGAGAAATAGTCTGAGGTTTTTCTTTTAATTACTAATATCCCCTCACTCCTTGCTGATCAAAACAGAAGGCCATTTTGCGGAATGTCCTCCACCACCATTTCTCCACCCAAACCTATTAAATTTTGGAATAACATGAAGTGTCGTGAGGGGTGCAAAATGATGGTCACACTATCAGCGTAGCTGCTGCTGGAGCCATGTAGAGTAGCAGCGCAACACACAACTCACGGGCGGATGTGGTGGTGGGGAGAAACTGTGTTATGACTACTGCCAATAGTGAGCTCATCTTCAAGAAAGTGTTGAAACATTATCCCTACCAAAGAAAAACCCTGGTGGTGTCCCTCCCCATCCCATTTCTCTGCCCACTAACAGGGTGGGAGGCTATTTCCATACTGGTATTATTACAATAATTAAAGAAGGAAAGATCAGAATTTCCCAATATAAGCTTTTATTAGGGCAGCTTTTCTGAACCCTGTGGCTTGCCTAAGGTGTTGGATTCCAATTCCCAAAAACCCCAGTCAGTAGGGGAGATGACAGGAGTTGCAGGTGAAAAGCATCAGATGAGGGAAGGCCATGTTGCAGGCCAGAGATATTTTGCTTTATTCTGCTCTCCCAATACCACAATGCCTCCTCTCAAGCCAAATCTTGCATTGCAGTGGCCAGCTATACATTTGTCAACACAGGTTTATCTGAGGATTTTTACATGCTCTGCTGTGGAACAGATTGCTGGTGCTGGATATTGTGGGCAGGGAGGTTGGTGGGAGGGGAAAATTAAAAGCTATGGGGAGGTATCTCAAAAAGTACTGTATGGGAAATACTTTTCTAAAATAAAGGCATTCATTTAAAAATAAACAGCATCTCAGACTTTTTTTTAAAGCACTTGAATGTGAAATGACCGTTGTATCGCACGCATTACACAAGAAGCTTGGCATGTGGACTACACTTGTTTATTTTTCAGAATGTTGAAAGAGGTTGGCATGCTCACAAAACCCAGACCTAGGGTTTGGAAGAATGGTTAAAAGTTCCAGAGGGCCTGGAGTGAGGCCCTGAAGCTGTGATTTCCAAAGCTCTTTGAGTATGTCGTTTTTTGGGCGGCTGGTGTATGTGTTTTCAGCCATTTACTCAAGAATAAATGGTTTTAGAATCTCTTTCTTCAGTTCACCTCCCAAAGACAGTCACAGCCCAGTTAGAGGCCGCCTTGTACAAGTCCTAAATTCCTTTAGTTACTTTCTCATGACCAAGGCTGGATTAATCATTATGCTGAGTTAACTACAGAGTAGATCTCTCCCCAATCAAACTGGAGCACCTACTGTGTGGCCTAATTATCTAGAAGTTTTCTTCTGCCTGCTCCTTTCAAATTTGCCACAGTTTGGAACATTACGTCTGCTCTTATGTAAGTCAAGAAAGAAATGGCCATAACCTCTACCTATTGGTAATATGGTTATTCGATACCACTTTAGAGCAGCTGAGTGGGTTCCCACAAAAAACGGCAGGCAGAGAGAACAAAATGTCTGATACAAACAGATAGATTTCAAGAACAAAAAGCCTGTAGAGGAAATTAGCTCCCAAATATCTTATTGCAAGGATTTTAAGGTGCCCATGAGTCATCTTTCTTACTACCCAGCAGAACAAAATATGTAAGCATTTCTTATTTGTACAGAAGCAATCTATTTAGTTTCTAGTTATACATTATTGAAAAGTGAGGTTGTATTTTCCCTTGATAAAGGATGAGCATGTAACTATTTATAGCCAGGATCCTCTTAGGGAAAAATCCTCTATGTGCTTGGTAATTATGCAAGTGTTCGTCCTTTTGATAGGATATTTATTGCATGACCAGTCACACACTGGTTGAGAATTAGTTGCAACTGATTTCAAACCAGTGCATGGCCAGTAATGCAGCATTTGTTATGTGATGTCAAGTTCCTTCCCACTCATGGTGACTTTATGAATTAGTGACCTTGAAAAAGTCCTGCCATCAACAGTCCTGCTATATTCTTGCAAACTCAATGCTGTGGTTTTCTTTACTGAGTCAATCCATCTCTTATTTAGTCTTCCTCTTTTCCTGTTTCCTTCAACTTTTCTCACCACTATTACCTTTTCCAGTGACTCTTGTCTTTTCGTGATGTGCCTGTGCAACAGACATCCTGCTAACAAGGAGAGCCACTTGCAGAATTACTGTTCTGTGTAGTTTTTCCCAACAAGACTGTGGCCTATGTGTATAGGCACACATTTAGAAATAATTATTACATTTAAAACAAACATACAACAGTGGAAACTGTTGTGATTGTTCAGGCTGGAGAATGGGTGGTATTCCAACACAGTTGGAATTCAATGGGCTGAGGTACGCCAATCTCAGCATTAGCCTCAGCCTAATCTGAGAATTCTCTCTGAATTTTAGAAGGCATGGAGGGAAAAGAAAAGCTGTAACCTGTCCCGGGACACAATGATAAGCAAGCAGATAGAGAATGCTGGTTGGTATGTAAACACCACACAGTCTGACTATATCCCATAAGCTAGCCTGCTGCCCTCAGCTCCCATGGACAGTACTGCCCTTCCAGATCTGATAAGCTAAGATTCAGTCACCCATTCAGTCACCATTTGCACATGGAATGGAGGGAGAGGTGCCATTTTGTTCTTCCTCTAAGACAGCAAAATATCATGGGCTTGCCCTCTGTTGGAGTCGTACGTGGAAGTCCAAAATGTGACTGTTGCACAGACAGAAAAATCTTCAGTACAGTACACAGGTTAATCAAGTTGATATGGTGTGGTCACTGCTTATCTTTTAAGCACGGAATTAAAACAGCATTTTAAAAGACAGAGAACAAAGCAGATTATTATTACCTGCAATCCTTTCAGGATTTGTCCTAATCGTTTCCATAAACTGGGAAAGGGTGCGCAATTCTTCCCAGAGTTTGACCAAGTCTGCTTCATGGGTTCTCAGTAAGAGGTCTTGAGCATCTTGGTATAATCGTGCTAAACTGAAAAAGGGTGGGAAAGAAAACTATTACTTGGGAGTCATTGCTATATTTTATAAGCCATTTTTTAAAAAACAGTTTTTTAGCTTCCAGCTTTAGCTGCCACTGTGCTGGTTAGGCAATTGTAGGAGTTGTAGGGAAAAAAAGTAACTTTTCCAAAATCATGCTCCAGTTGGCTATGAAGCATTAGATGAAACAAACTAAACAATGCAGCCAGTAAGCCCAGGCCAGGAGCAGCAACCAAACAAAATTGTTACAGGACCAAACTATGTGCTGTAGGTATGCTATAAAATTCATTAAATCAATAAATTGGTCCTTCGGGTGGGTGTCCCAGACATCAATGGTCTGGGAAACTCCCTCTCCTTTGGGGGTGTGTGACTCTTACCGCCAAGAGTGAGGTTCGCAGTTTGGGTATACATCTGGACCCGGCGATCACCATGGAGACCCAGGTGTCGTCAGTGGTCCGTTCCGCACATTTCCACCTTCGGCGGATTGCCCAGCTGCATCCCTATCTTGATGTGGGGGCGCTCACCACTTTGGTCCATGCGCTCGTAGTCTCAAGATTAGACTACTGTAATGCGCTCTACGCGGGGCTGCCTTTGAGACTGACGCGGAAACTTCAGATGGTACAAAATGCGGCGGCCAGACTTCTTACAGGGGTGAAAAGGTACCAACATATTTCCCCCACGCTGGCCGCCTTGCATTGGCTGCCCATTCGTTTCCGCGTTGATTTCAAAGTTCTTACGATGACATATAAAGCCCTAAACGGTTTAGGACCTCGATATCTGGCAGAGCGCCTTCTCCCACCCAGTTCTGCCAGAGTCACTCATTCCAGCCAGGCCGGGCGGCTGAGGGGCCTAACGCCGAGGGAGGTCCAGAAGGAAAGAACGAGGAACAGGGCCTTCTCGGCAGTGGCCCCTCACCTTTGGAACAACCTGCCAGTAGAAATCCGCCTGGCTCCCTCTCTGGGTGTTTTCAAGAACAGACTTAAAACCTGGCTATTTGGGCAGGCTTTCTCTCCTGCCATATCTTAATATGTCTTAATGGCCACCTTGGATCTATAATATGTGTTTTTGGTTTTATTGTTTTTAATTTTGTAAACCGCCCAGAGTAGACCTTTGGTCTAGATGGGCGGGACAGAAATCCAATAAATAAATAAATAAATTCCTTGAGAATATCTGATTGAAACACCATTTGCCCAAAGGTTGGGATCATCCAGGGCTATGATTGCCTATCAGATATATACAGGGCCAACCCAAGTTATTTTGCTGCCTGAGATAGAATACTATATGACAACTCTTCCCATCCTCAATGTGCAGTGTCAAGGTGTATAATGCTGAAGATCAGTCAAATTACTTTGGCACCTGAGGCAAAATCATCATCATCATAATCATCATTATCCTATGAATGTCTCTTCTCCTCTTGTAGCAGAGTCAGCTGAGCCCTCTTACAAATCTAGAATGACAGGGCACAAGTCTGCTGCTCTTTTGCTGAGGTAATAAAAGTCTCTCTCTGCTTACATGGAATTATTGTAGTTTGACACAACGCCAGGGGATTCTCCACGTGTGGGACTTCTGAAGCAAGGATTGTTCATGTTACAGAGGATGCCCTGTAGCCACGGCAGTGTCCCTGCAGAAGGCATTGCCTTATTTGGGAAGTGACCTTCATACAAGAACAACAACAAAAAACAGAACATGAAATGTTAACATGGTAGAGTGACTTCTAAGAACTGGTTCGTGTTTATGTATAAAGAAACTGCAGTGATCACATGTTTATGATCTTGGATTACTTGTGTTGAATGCTGCTTGATTGTGACCTGTTTGTGTTGTTGTGATTTTCCAATTTATTCTATAACTTTATATCCCTCCCACTTAATTAGATGAAGGGAAATAAAGTGTGAACATGGTAGCTAAAATTTTATAAGATAAAGAAAAATCATACATTTAAAGAATTTTGTCAGAGGAACAGTATGCTTACATAGCATGGATCCTAGGCATGGATCCAGATGATTTTTATGTGGGATCTGCCCCAAGCCATTGTCAATTTAAATCTCCTATGTGGTAATCTCTTTTTGTTGTTTAATATTTCTAAGTGACATAGCGGTAGAACAATATTATTTTCAAAAAAAGAACAGCTTGCTGGCTTCATAACATCACTGACTGGAGGAAGGGGGCAGAGAGGAGAGAGGCAGGAAAGGAGGAAAAGAAAGATTCAAAACTACGTGCCAAGTGAAACTTCCCCTCTTCCTTCTTGTCCTCTCCCCTCCCCTCTCCTCCTCTTCTTCTTCTCCCCTCCCCCTTCCCTCCCACAATCTCAAATGAATAATTCTTTCTTGTGGAGCCGCCTGTGAATCAATGATTAAGTAATACAGTGATAAAGTAGAAGACTAGGGGAAAAACATTCAAAATACAGGACACAATAGTCTAATATGATACATTTGTAAAAGGCATTCAAAAAGAGAGACTAAATCAATTGGTGAAAAACCTATGCTAACAGAGGCGTTCACATATGGCAAATCACTAGGAATTAAATTGAGTCAACATCTGAATTAAAATAAATGACCCTCTGGCAGAAGATTAATTCTCTATTAAAATAATCCGCCCTTCCATGTGCATTGTGTATTCACCTTTTTTTAACTTCAATTTAAAACATGCTAAAATTGATTAAACTATGGTTCTTTTTCCAGGTGTAACCATGTCCTGATACTCCTAGGATTGTTGGCCTAATGTATTTGTTCTTCCCACACTCTCTGGTTTTCTTCTGGAAAGGCTAGTGGCAGGAGTGACTGCCTGCACTACAACCTTAGTCAGACAGAACTAGGATTCCTATAATCTTTCCTATCACAAAGTATTCCCTAGAATAAGTCGTAACTTTCTTGTTTTCCACACATTCAGAGAAATTTATTTATTTATTTATTTGTTCCATTTTTACCCCACCCATCTAGATTCGGGAATCTGCTCTGGGCAGCTTACAAAATATAAAGATAAAAACAGCATTAAAATAACTTTGATGATAAGAGCAGAAAAATCAATAACAAAAACAGGATCCAAGATGGGAGAAAGAAGCTATGTAATGGGAGGGGGGAAGAAATGAGGTTTTCATGCTCTTGCAGTGTTATCTTCCCAGTTATGCAATCTACTTAGTTATTCATTAATCCAGCATTATAAATGCAAAGAAAATCATTGTTTATAATCTAGACACAATTGTGCTTTTCCTTTTAATTTGCTCTCACAATTACTTCTTATTTCTTTTTGAACGGGTTGAAGGAGCACGCTTTCTAGAACCAGATTTCTCTGAATATGTTCTTTGGTCCAGAATGTGTGATTGTTTTCCAAGGTTAAGTGTGATTCTGAATCTATTTAACAAAGTTGTTAGCTCACTGACTGTAAATTCATTATTTACAGTCAGTATCTTCACAAACCAGGATTGTAACTTCACTTAACTTAATGTCATGTCAATTCACATAAACAGTTGAGCTTCCTGCTTGTAAAAAGCTAGAGGACAGAAGGAAATGTTTTAGCATAGGTTTCTCTTTGACATGTTAGCTTTCCACAATCAAGGGTGTATGTGTTTATTTCATAGTGTTTGCATGGGAGAGTATTCAAACTTGCCGTTCTGTATTTCTGAAATACATCTGAAATAATGGGAAATGTTTAATTAATTTTAATGTTAATTAATTTAGATGAATGGTTTTGTGTGGCATTACCAATTAGAGTTTCTACTGACTTTTGGAAGTTCAGGAGGTGTTCAAAAACCGTAAGTATGGGAACCTGCTCTCTAGTCCTGCCTCTTCCGCCCTGACCTTCCACTTGAAGGTGAAAGGAAGGACTGGGGAGAAGTTACATCAAATCTGGATTAACACAGTTGGTGTTCCACACAATCAGGAATTTGGAGTTACTGGCATATATTAATTAGCAAGATTTATTCAAAAATATCATGCACAGTAAATTTCAAAAGTAAAATCTTGAAATAATTAAAATGGATTGCTGTAAAAAAAAAATGAAGGGTAGAGAAAAATTGGGATGATTCCTTCTCCCCTGGAGGAAGTCACAGTACTAGACATTAATTTTGAAGACTGAGCAGAATGTTATTTCAGCTGTAATAATTGGAAAAATCCATTTTTGGACTAACTAAAGCAGATGAAAACAGTATCAATAAAAGCAACAGCAATAAAAGCAACAGCACAAGAAAATGTGGTTTGAATAAATAAAGACTACACACACACACATGCATATATAATTTTTCAACAATCAGTGCATAGTCAAAAATCCAAGATGATCTCTCTTCCTCTTCTGTCATGCATTAAATGGCAAGAAACTTTGCCATGTAGTAGTAAAGGCTAAGAGAGTTTAGAAGCATGTGGCTGGGGGATTCTGGGAAATGTAGTTGATAAAGTAACTTTTTTCCAAGTTTGGGCAGCCATGTTAGTCAGTAAGCCTAGTGTACTGGAGTAAAAGATTACTGGAATTCCAGAAAAATATATAATTATTTTACCAGAAAGATAACAGTGCCTCATGTCACTTTAACATGCACTTAAATAACTAGTAAACATACAGCTATTGAAGCCTAAACTACACTTTATGGGCAGATTCATGAGCTCCTCTAACACAGGTAGTTGGGGAAAAGTGTTAAAACATACTAAATATTTGCACTCTCATCAGGTTAGCAACTGAATTTTCACAACTCTGTTAAACATCAGCAAATAAGCTAAGTGGGACAGGAGAATGCTATCCCAATGGTGTCACATCATATGCTTTTCCTGCTACACATCATTACTAGTGTGATGCAGGATGATGGCACACACACACATATCTCCCACTCATGTTAAGTCTGAACTTGAGATTTATTTGTGCATTCAAAAGGTGTGCTTGATTTCCTTTCCTGTCAAGCTGCCACAGGAATCCAGCTAATTTCTGGGAGAACAGCTAAGTAAGGAGGACTCTGTTCTTCAAAATAACATTTTACTTACTAATGATGCACTTACATTCATGCTGGCGATAGAGTGGATTAATACTCCTCAACCAGACTAGGACGAGAAATAAGGACAAAGGCCATAGAAGTTCAACCAAAAGACGAAGCTGGAAAACAGGAAAGAGAGAAAAAAGTGGGATGCATTATTTACACTAAATTAAATTTAGCTAGAGCAAATGAGTGATAGGATGCCATGACAGTTAAGAGTGTGATCACACAGGGATTTGTCCCTGGTTTGGTGTGCTCTGGGGACGGCTGGTTCCCTCTTTCCTGGTGACCAGATGATGTATGGGCCATATTGGTTTTAGTATGTAATCAGCAGCCAAGAAGAAGCAAGAGAAGCCTTGGGACCCTATAGAGTGGGAAGAAAGAATTTAACTCTCTCTCCCAACCTGGCCAGAGTCCCAACAAAAATACTTCTCTGGAGCTCCAACGTGCATTTAAAGGGGAGCTCCCATTATTCACAAGACTTTTGAACACTTTGAAACACAGGGAGAGAAAGAGTTTCCTTCCCAACACTCTCCACCCCACCATCCTATTCCAAGGTTATTCAGACTTTCCCCAGACTGTTGGTCACATCCTGCCCTTTATTAGAAGGTTCTCTCTCAGCATTACCAAAGATTGGTCTTAGTATCTCCTGTATGCAAACCAGATGTTTTGTTCTTGAGTTAACTGCCCTCCTCATATATATATATAGTGTTGGATGGTATGGAGGAGGAGGAGTGAACCTCTTGCACTCTAGATGTTTGGGCTACAATTTTCAAAACCCATTGCTATCGATCATGCTGGATGGAGCTGATGGGATGCTGACATGGAACACCAAAGGTTCGTCATCCACAACACAGAGGAAGCCTGTTCCTATGCACTTTACTCAGAAGTAAACCCAGCTAAAGCTGAAATCCTATGCATAGAATCATAGAATCGTCGTAGGGTTGGAAGGGACCTTGGAGGTCTTCTAGTCCAACCCCCTGCCCAAGGCAGGAGACCTCATACCATCCCGGACAGATGGCTGTCCAATCTTTTATTGAAAACCTCCAGCAATGGGGCACCCACAACATCGGGAGGCAAGCAGTTCCACTGCTTAATGGTTCTCACCGTCAGGAAATTCCTCCTTATTTCCAGGTTGGATTTCCCTCTGACGAGTTTCCACCCATTGGTTCTTGTCCTACCCTCAGGCTCAATGGAGAATAAATTGATGCCCTCTTCCCTTCAGATATTGGAAGACTGTTATCATGTCTTCCCTCAGTCTTCTCTTCGTTAAGCTAAACATACCTAGTTCTTTTAGTCGTTCTTCATAAGATTTAGCCTCCAGTCCCCTTATCATCTTTGTTGCTCTTCTCTGCACCCCTTCCAGGACCTCAGCGTCATTTTTGTACTGTGGTGACCAGAACTGGACACAGCACTCCCAAGTGCGGCCTCACCAGCACGGTATAGAGTGGTACTATCACTTCCTGTGATCTTGATGCTATCCCCCTGTTGATGCAGCCTAGAACTGTGTTGGCTTTCTTGGCAGCTGCAGCACACTGCTGACTCATCCTGATCCTTCTGAATGTTGAGTCTATCTTCCAAAGTATTAGCAATTCTCCCCAGCTTTGTTTCGTCAGCAAATTTGATGAGTGCTCCTTCAATCCCCTCATCCAGGTCATTTATGAAGATGTTGAAGAGCACTGGGCCCAAGACAGAACCCTGAGGGACCCCACTGCACACTTCTCTCCACGTAGATGTGGTTCCATTGAGGACCACACATTGAATACTTAGTACATAATGTCAAGTCAGGTTTTCAGTTATACTGACTCAGAAGTAAATGTGAAAATGAAGACAGTGGAATTTAAGTTTGTAGTAAATATGCCCTGCACTGGACTGTTGACCACTCTTTAAGAACTAACCTGTGTCTGCTCAGTTTTCCTATGTACAAAGTACTGTTCTATTCTGTTTATTATTTGCACTTGACTTCAAGGCATGATGCCCCGATCAGGTTCGACATACACCAAATAAAATATATAATACAGCAATTATGATGTCTCTAGGTTTTCCAATCTTCCCACCCATCCACCCACCACTTAGATATGATTTAGCACCTTGTTCAGATTTCTTGGATTTTGACTGAAAGGGTCCAGATGTTGAATAGCAGTACTTCATTCTCTGAGATTTAATGGCAAAATTCTGAGACCATGAGGTGGCTCCTTGTGCTGCCATCGAAGTGGCACAGGCCAGAGTTGGAGGGCGCTGAAGATACCAAGCCAACAGAATGTTCGCCCACCAGCAGACAGGCACAAACTGTATGGGCTCAGAATCTGTGTAAATGGGCCCAGGATCTGTTTAACATGTAGATAAATATGGCAACCCAAGTGTCTTTGCCTGTTATTCCAAAAAAATATTTTTGGAGCCACTTAATCTATTTTGAAAGTTTTAAAATTAAAATTAATTAAATTAACCTGTCAGTAAAGCAATGTATAAAATAACAAGTTGTTTTTTTAGGTAATGTCAATGCTTATATGCTAACGTAACTTTCGAAGTTCTGAAGATGCCAAGCACAGGATCTAATCTCCAACTTCTACATGGAGCCTCTAAGCATA
This sequence comes from Intellagama lesueurii, assembly GCA_037013535.1. Taxonomy (NCBI): domain Eukaryota; kingdom Metazoa; phylum Chordata; class Lepidosauria; order Squamata; family Agamidae; genus Intellagama; species Intellagama lesueurii. The sequence goes on from JBAJHW010000004.1 coordinate 148,071,226, forward strand.
GTGATATGGCACCCCCCAGCAATCCTGGTCCTGTAACACCCCCAACACACACACACACACCAAGTTTTATATATTTTTGGCTCAGAATATCCCCCTTGTGACCACTATGGAGCATGGGAGGTATTTTTTTCTATTTTAACCACCCCCACCCCCGTGCACTCCTCCACACCACAAATTTTTCCTTATTTTTTATTTTAAAAATTGTTTCCCGCTAAATGATGCAAAGGGGTTTAAGATTATTTTGGAAAACAAGGCTCCTGTTAACAGGTATGGCCCTCCCAAGATTCAAGGATGGGCATGTGTGTGATCCCCAGACTGCTGGCTGTAGTCCCTCCCCTGCTATACATTATGGTGATTCTGGATCAAGTCTAGCTATACAGAACCATTATGTAGAATTGCTAGTGACTGTTGATGAGAATCTGGATTACTATCAGAAGGTATGGGTAGCAAGTTCAGAGAGATTCAGTTTAATATAAAACATGAACTGTAGATGAGCTTCAACGTACAAACAGCCTATGTGCATTTATTTCTCTTGTTGGATCAGAACACGCGTATCTCTATATACTCCTACAGAGAGGGGTTTACACATTAATCATTGTCCTCTAGTTTCTCCTACACCCTCCCAAACACATCGTGTATGACTTGGATGGCGCCTGCATTGTGTGTTCCTGCCCTTTGAAGAAATGAATCACTTGAAAATATTTCAATATTATGGACAGTTGCTTCCTGTAGCAAAAGTTCACTGCATATTTTTATCTCCTTAGTACTATGTTCTGTTGGATTCACATCTAAGTATAGCTGGGTCTCAAGAGGAAGTGAACCTTGTTTGTAGTTTTCCCTGTTGGCGAGGCTGGGTAACATGGATTAATTTCTTTTCTTCACAGGGGCTTCTAATAATAACATGTCAAGTATATTGCTTTTTCTTTTTCTCAAATAATGAGCATGAAGGACATTATTATGAAATTCACTCCATAAAAATAGAATTTGATCAAAATGAAACAATGCTGCCAATCCGAGTGTAAAAGCCCACAAAATGTACCAACTACCTGAGCAAATTAGCAGTATTTTCCAATGGGAAGGTAAGCGTGTGGGCATACTAACACACGCCAGTGGCTTACCTTCTGTCGTTTTCTAAGTATCCAGTTTTTCCATAGCAGAAGCCTGACCTGTCTGAGGAACCTCATTCTTCTTACGCATAGGCAGCATTCCACACTTGCAGGGCGAAAACTCTTCACTGTAATCTGCTCACATATAGCTGAATCCTGACAAGAAATGAATTTATGAGCAGATATTTTTGTATGGGTGCATATATGTTAAATTCTGCTCTATGCTAAACCTCTGCTACCTAGTAGTTGTAATTTGGTTATGGGTAGACCCACATGTCACAATAGACCAAGTTGTGGTTTGTTGAATTCTGGTTCTGAAGCTATCCTGCGTAACAAACCATGATCTAATATAGCAAGCCAATCCCAAACCATAATTAGAAGCCAAGATTTCTTGGTGGTATATGAGCTCTAGTTTGTTTAAATCATGACTTCAAGAACTGTGGCTTGGTCCTGTGTTCTTTCCCCCAATATGCCTGTTTATCACAGTTTATCATACCAATAGTTTAAAACTATATGTGACCAGATACGAGGTAATTCCTGCTTGCATTCCTTGAAAGTAAAGGAAAAGAGTGTCAGAGAGGAAGGGGTAGTGGTGATCCCTGTTATGGAATAATTTTGAAGTGTGAATTATGATGTATTTTGCAAAATTACTGTTCAAACTCTTGTTCTGTACTCGTAGACTGTGAAGTACCTTTCTGTATTATTTTTCTATAGAAAATAGTTTATAAAAGTAGTAGTCTGAAGCATTACATGAGAAAGTGGCTTCACAGTGAACCCTAAAAGAATAAGCAGGGGCAGGACCAAAGGAAGGAAGGATTGGCAGAAGTGAGACCAGAGGAGGGAAGGAAAGAAGTGGGGCTGTGGGCTGGAATGCAACTTGTACTACATCCAGTGTGAAGGGTGAACTTCTCAATCAATCTGCAGCACCTGTGTGAGCATTTATTGCGATTTGAAACATTATCTAGGTTGCGAAGCAAATCGTAGCTGAATCGTTCTGATTCAACTTTCCAATGTAGTCACACCCTTACTGAGGCAATGGCTGCTGCAGCTGTCCATTTTTGAACTTCTTCCATAATCCCCTGACTTTTGTGGATCATTGAGTCTTTATTGTTCCAATAAAAAACAGATTTTTGAAGTATGCTGCTCAGCATATTTTGATACAATTTATTAACAGAAATTGAAAGAAATAGAAGTAAACAATGACAGGGAGATAAAAAGGTCTCTCTTCTATAAAATCCATAAATCATATGAATAAATTGACATAACTTGACATCAGATACCAACAATTTACTCAGGCCTACTCAGATAAAGGCCCTACTGAATCTGACTTCCAAGTAAGTGAGTACATATAGAGTTGCATTGATCAGCTGCAATCCTGGGAGTAAATACTTATGCACTCAGTGGGGTTTACTTCTGACCAGACATGCACAGGACTGTGTTGTTAGCAACTCAAAGGTAAATATACATTTAGAAATTATGCTGTCTCTACTGGCAGGCTGTGGCCACATCCGATTTATGGATTAGATGGAGCAAGATCTTTCCTAATTAAATTATAAGTCTCATTTGGAGAAATGGTGGACAGGTTCTTGGTATTGTCAACTGCATAGGCTGTGTCTGTGACCTAATTCTGCTGTGGGCGAATTTCTAAGCTTAACTAAACATACATGAGTATAAATGAGACCAAGCCACATATAATGAGCAGTCACTAGAGATTTTAATTCAAGGCCTTGCCTAATTTTATCACAGGAGCCATCTTCATATTTTTAATATGCTAAACATACATTTGGAAGACCACACAGCATTTTTTTAATGTCACATTTTTATTTCATTTATTTGTGTACTTTCTTAAGATGTCTCCTGTTGTTGGTCTTACCTGAAGGGACCATAACTTGAATCCAGGCTAGGTTGTGAGGTGTGTTTTTAAAATTATAATATGGTAGCTATGTCTACTATACAGTTCCATGATAGCTTTCTTATAGTACTTCCCCCACCCCTTTTTCTTCTGGCAACCTTTTTCTTATAGCTATTGTTCACTGACAATATAATGAATCTTGCCATCATTTCAAAGCTTGAAGACTGAACATCTGCTTTTTATCCACATATGCAATGGAATGTAAGCTTATATACTGTCACGTTTCTGACTTACGGTGGCCCTATGAATAAATGAGCATCAGAAGCACCTATAGTTAACAGCACAGCTCAAGTCTTGCAAAATAGAAGTAATGGCTAACTTTATTGACTCAATCCATCCCATGTTTGGCCTTCCTCTTTTCCTATGCCTTCAACTTTTTCTAGCACTATTTATTGTTTCAAGGGAATGTTGTCTTCTTATGTTATGTCAAAAGTATAAGCTCAGTTTAGTCACTTCTGCTTTCCTCAAGGTGGTGGCCTATGGTAAACACCATATTCCAAATGGGTCTTTTTTTGCACTGCCAGCTTTCTTCATTGTGTAGCTTTCATATTCATACATCATAATTGGGAATACTGTATTACGGATGATCTTGGCCTTGGTATCCAGTCACACATCCATACATAAGAATTTTTTCTGCTTCCAATTTTATAGTCTTTTTGACTTCTGCTTTTCTGAGTCCCAGTCATCTTCTGATTTCTTGACTGAAGTCTCCATTTGGATTCCTGACTGAACTAAGGTATAAAGAAACCTTTAATAATTTTTGTTTCTTCATTGCCAACATCAAATCCACACAATTTTTCAGTAAGTTTTCAAATCATCTGTAATCAATTGTAATCCCACTTTCTTCTTTCATCTTTCTCGGTAATTGTTTCAAGTTATTATTTTCTGCCAGTAATATGTCATCTGCAAATCTTAAATTACTGCTGTTTCTTCTACCAGTTTCATGGCTGTATCATTTGAATCTAATCCAGCTTTCTGTATGATATTTTTTGCATATAGATTAAACACTTCTGGTCTTGTTTCTGCGGAAAGAATAGAGGTTCTCTATCTTCTGCTTCCAATTTTACAGTCTTTTTGACTTCTTCTTTGGCTGTCCTGTGTCATTCATGTGTACCATAGCCTGGTAGCTAGCTTGAGGCATATAATTGCCATGGACAGAATTGTATGAATGGCTTTCCTGCTTCATTTCTGACTCCTAGGCCAAATTCATCAACAATATTCCTACTTTTGCATTCCAGTAACTCATTGTTATAAGCTTATCCTGTTTTAGTGTGTGATAAATTTCCTCCTGGACATCTGCACAAAAGCTTTCAGTTTTATCTTCTTCAGCATCTGTAGCTGAAGCACAGACCTGGATGATGGTTATGTTTATAGGCTTTTCACAAAGTCTAACTGATATTATTTGGTCATACATTGTATTGTAGTCCCTAAATGCTTCTGCTACCTCTCATTTCACTATTAGAGTCGATTCTTTTACATTTGTCATTTCCAGAGTAAAACACTTTGCAATCATTTGATTTAAATGTCCTGTTCCAGTCCACTTTTGTTCACTCACACCAAGTAGTGCAATGTATAAATAGCTCACGGATTTCCAGTCTTGTCAATACATGTTTATTGTTTAAATAGTCCAAGCTTTCGATGGCAATATCCTGTGTCATCTTCATCAGGGAAGGCAAGATATCAACTAAAACAAAGCTAACCTTAAATACAACAAGGTACAATCAAAACCAGCTGGGTTGTAGGATATTGCCATCAAAATCTTGGACTATTTAAACAATAAACATGTATTGACACAACTGGAAACCTGTGAGCTGTTTACACAAAGCATTTGTTGTGAAAGACTGAGATCTCTGGTGCGATATTTAAACATCCAGTGTTCAATGGCAATTATGAGGTGAAACCTACGGTTTTATGATCCCATCTCATCTCATGTAAAATGATATTTTGATTGCACTTGTCTGATTCTATAATGGACATTGCAGTCATATAATGTTTTTTTTTGGGGGGGAGGAGGGATACTTTGAATACCATCCGAATTTTCTTCCTTTTGATTTGCAATGAAAAATCAGAAGAGAGATACACACCATGACCAATATACCAGGCCTCCTTCTGAATCTTTTGTATCTTCCCTGTCCCCTAATTTTTGTATCATCACCATCATGCCTGGCAAGTCTGAAAGTTTGTACTACTTTTACAACATCCCTGTAGTCCTAATAAATAGTAAGACTCAATTCTGTGCTTTAGGTAGTCTGTCAATGTACAAACTAATCGCTCAATGGGCTGTGGACCTCCAGTTCTCCAGAATACCGCTGGAAGGCCTCTGTACAAACAAAACACTGAGCTCAGAACAGTTATATCACCTTCATTTGACCAGTTATGACTTATCTGTTGGGGAGAAATTCTTCTCACTTGCCCATTATCATGATGACTAGAATGTCCCCATAGTGCAGAAATAATCATGGTGGCTATGATTCATTTTGTACAAAACTGTATTAATTTTACATATTGTGGTATCGTAGCTTATATGACTAAATCAAAGTTTTAAAATAGGAATTGCTTAGAATCTGTACCTTTGTCATGACTGGACATTCCAGTAGGTGTTAAGTTTTATCTCTATAAGCCAGGTTAGAGGCCTATTAAGAGAAAGGCTTCAAAACTTGACCTTTGCCTTCTTTCTGATATGCTAGCCGCAAGCACTGCATTGGGCATAACTAGGGTAGGAGGGTCCCTTTTTTGAGCATATGAATTGAAGGGAATCAAATCAGGCGTCCACATGAAAAGAACAATAACCCTTGGGTACCGCACTTGAGTTGGCTCAATTTGCATTATGGAAAAATATGGGGAAGTTTTGCTCACCAGATATGCATGGCATGGAATTTGGTGGTAAAGATGTGAAATCTAATACATGTGTTCAGATCGGTTCCAGACAAAGCTACTGCCTTTATAGATGAAGAGTACTAAGAGTAAACAAACACAGACCATGACAGTAGAGCTTGAGTAAGTATGCAGTTGGTTTTGATGGAGTTCTCCGGCACGAAATCATGTGTTTCCTAGCAGGCAAGGTAGAAAGTGCAAGAGTCTAAAACTACACAATTAGGATTGTGAATGATTTGGGCTGGTTGTGGTTTGGTTGTACCAATCATTTTAACTGTGTTTCAATGATGTAGAGGCAAAATTGTATCACTGGTGAGTGAAAGTCTCTCAAGGTAAACAATAGTACTCTTTGAGGCATTCACTTCAGTTGTGGTTGAGGAAAAATATGTGTACTATCAGACCGGCATGGAGGAAGCTGAAGCAGTGCCAGTACTGGACATGCTATTTATAAAATAGAACTTGAAAATCTTATTTTCATGACCTGGGGTAGGTTGTTCTCATCATAGAGATGTTGCTAACCAGCCAAATATGCCTATGGACATGTATGCATTAAGCCATATCTGCATTCCTTTTCAGCACAGGGAAATATCTGTATGCTTTTAAATGTGCCTGCAGCCACCGTTGACATATATAACTAAAGGTGGCTTACATAGTAAGCAATACCGCTCTAGGCCACCCATATTTTTAACATTGATTTGATGAGTTTTTCTAGCATCAAAGGCAGGGAAAGGCAATTACCATCCTTTTGTGTCCCTTAAAGAACTGAAGAGACTAAGAAATGTTGGTAGCTGATTTTTAAAAAAATTCTCTGTACTGCGGAAGTCTGTCAATTTGTGTTTCTCCAATAATATTCTCCCTGCTGTAAAAAGCTTATGACACCATTTGTGAACCTGTTGATCTAAAGTTTCCAAAAGAAAAAAAAAGTTAGGTAGCAAAAGCTCATTGGGTACCCAAAATTAATTAAGGTATGTTCTCATATAGTACAATGAATATACCCTTGCTCCTGTACAGTAGAAGAACATTCATTTATGGACTAATAGTATCCCATTTAACTAGGTCAGGTTAACAGGACACACAGAGTGGTTCCAGAAAAGGCTTTTATCATGCAGTTCCCTCATTTCCAGAATTCTATGAAGGTTCCAGATGTCATCTGCCTTTTAACTCTCACATTCTTCTCCACTGCTTCTTCTAACTCTCCCCCCCCCCCCCCCCCGAAAAGAAGTTCATTATGGAGAAAAGATAGAATAATGGCAGAGATTGGTAGCACTAGGACCTTTCAGTTTGGGAACCAGCACCCTGCTGCTATGCCAAAAGACCAAAATATATACTTATAGTGATTCCATTATACTGGAGTCATTCCTACATTATTCCTACATCAGCATAAACTGCATCTCATACAAAAAAGCATAACCAATATTTATTCCCTGTGCTCTGCAGCAAACCTGCTAGCTGTTTTCTCTTTAAAAAGTGAAATTTTTATTTGCTGCTATATCAATGTCTGGACCATAAAGAAGGCTGACCGCCGAAGAATTGATGCTTTTGAATTGTGGTGCTGGAGGAGACTCTTGAGAGTCCCCTGGACTGCAAGGAGATCAAACCTATCCGTTCTGAAGGAAATCAACCCTGAGTGCTCACTGGAAGGACTGATCCTGAAGCTGAGGCTCCAATACTTTGGCCATCTGATGAGAAGAGAAGACTCCCTGGAAAAGACCCTGATGTTGGGAAAGTGTGAAGGCAAGAGGAGAAGGGGACGACAGAGGACGAGATGGTTGGACAGTGTCATCGAAGCGACCAACATGAATTTGACCCAACTCCAGGAGGCAGTGGAAGACAGGGGGCCCTGGTGTGCTCTGGTCCATGGGGTCACGAAGAGTTGGACATGACTTAACGACTAAACAACAACAAATATCAATGTCAGCATTAAAATTTTCTTTCTAGAAGTTTGTTCCTTATGTGAATGCTGATTAAATACAATAAAACACTGTGATGTAACTCTTTACACAAACATGTCTTTTGTTTCACTATTTGTTTAAAGAAATCTCACAATACCTTAAAAGTTCTCATCCAAGAATATCCATTCTGGAATGAACTATCGAAATTACAGAATTTTTGGATGATGGGGAGAATTTGGGTTTCTTAAAAAAAGAGCAAAGATCACATTACCCCCACAGATAAAGGAAACCTTGTTTCAAGTAAGCAATGTGTATGTGTGTGTGTGTGTGTGGGGGCAATCACAAGATAATTCACAGCATTTTGGTCTCAAGAGGCAGGGTGTAAAACTGCCAAACCTTGTTAGAAAGGTAAGTAAGAGGCCAAGCCTCACAAGAAGAACTGACCATCTCTGCCAGATATGTAACATCAATATCTGGACAATTTTTCTGCACCATCCATGAAGGGTGTGTGCTTAGAGCCTGAGAAAGTGGATTTCACCCACGAAAGTTTGCTATTGTTTTATTTTTAGTGGTCCAATAAAAGAGTATTGCCTGCTCTTGCATCTGTGTCAAGATCACCTCAGTTACAAATACAACTAGAAATTTCATCGACTTACCTCATTTGCGATGAGATCGCCATCAAAGGCATTGTATTTTTGTGAGAACTGGAAGAGGTTTTGAAAGGAGGTCCAACCCGACTGCAGAGGAATGCATCTTAGAAGCAGTGAGCAGTTACAGAACAATACAGCTCAGTTGTAAGAAGATTGCTTTAATCCCCAGCTTGATGTGGAGCCATTCTGTTTTCAGAGTTGAAACACCATTACATTAAAAGCAAATACTGCATGGAACATATATTGGGAAAAGTTAGTTCTCAGAAGATTCTGTGACATCAATCTCAACGTACGCACTTGAAACAAAAATTATGGGCTACCGCTTCTGGAGCTCTAAACCCTTCAGCAAAACAGAAACAAACAGTTGTCAGGATGAATTAGGTCAGGAAGTTATGGAAGCCAGCATTCTGCCAAAGCCTTAGAGGCACTTGGTGGGTTCAGTATAAGTACATAGAATGTAATTACCATGCAAATCTGACAGCAGTGGCTTATTGTGCCAGCACTACTGCACACAAGGTATGATAAACACGAAACTGGCACCCATATTCCTGATTACTAGTTAACAGCCTTGTGGCAACCTTCAAATGGCAGGTCTATAAGGATAACATCTCAGCTTTGTTTGTGGTTGTCTAGATTTACACCAAATTGCTCAAAGAAGCTGGGGTCTTATTATAATAGGGGCCCTGAGGTTGCGAAGCTAAGTTTAACCCCAAATTTTGGAGGATGGAATGGGAAACATGTATTAATGCATAGAGGGGCACAACAAAGAACATCTGGATGTGCAAGTAGCAAGACAGCAAATGCATGGGTATAAGGCTGGGAAACAGCATATCTTAAAAGTTCTGTAGGAGACTTCCTGGAAAGACTAGAATGAGGAGGAGGGCTTTTGGTGAGGAATGTTGGAGTTTTTAACAATTGTTGTATGCTGCCTTTAAGAATTTTTGGTAGGAGGGACCTTTCTAGGCTGGGGTGAATGTGAATCAGTCTAGCAGCAAGCAATTGTTCCATCTCTGCCTCTGATTTTCAAGAGAGCCACCCCTCTCTGTTTAAGAATCTTTTCCCTGTTCTTTTGCAGTCAGTATTCAGTATTCTATTAGAGTTAGAGTGCAGTTGTGTAGTTAGGTAAGGCCCGTTCATGTAACCAGTCATTCCTTTTCTACAATACGCTGTTTTTTATTTGTTCAGAACTGTCAGTAAATGGAACCTCTGAGACATTGGCAGGAGAAAGAATAAAAGGTTCCATTTACTCACAGTTCTAAACAAATTATTGAGACTGTAAGTGCCAGTTGATGAGAACCAAAAGGGGTGGTCTACTCTGGGGATACTTGAAGCTAATTCTACTCTGTAGGTCCCTGTGCTATCTGCTGCATAGAGGTTTTTAGCCAAAATTCACACTTTGCCAAAAAGGAATGCATCATTTAAATTGCCTTCCTATGGGGCAACTTTGAGAAGCACATAACTGATTCCTTTAATTTAATTTTCCACTGCATTCTTCCACCTACAAACCTAGACAGGTTGAGGTTTACCATTTGAAATGTTGGACCTAGGCACGGAAAATGAGCTTTCCATCCCTTAGATCTTAATGCTAACAAATGTTGTGCTTCATTTTACCTCTTCTATATCATTCATGATGGTATAGAAAGTTGGCTAGTATATGGGTTTATGCTGGATTGGGTGCTGCAGTGTGTCCATGTTTTCAGTGAATAGCACGTTGATCTGGACTTTGAATTTCTTTACGTTTTGGAATATAGATTTGATTTTATATGATTTAGCATCAACCTGAAATTTACTTTGAGTGTGTCTCTGCTTTTTAAAACTTAGGAACACCAACATCAATGTTGGGGAAAGGAAGTCAGTTCTTACTGAAAATCTTAAGAGAAAAAATTAAAAGGTGCCATATAATTAAATAAAGCAAACACTTAAAAGCAGCATGACACCCTGGATCCCCCAGCTTCTTCCTAACAAGCTGGACCTGTAAGGGAATCACACATTTTCACAAACAATGTCTCCTTCAAAGATACAGGTCCTACACAAATCTGTCTCCTGTGAACAGTTGTTTGCTACTCATAATTTCCTTGCAGGAAACATACTCCACAGTTAGACATGCTCTACAAAAAAAAACCTTATCCTTTCTAAAGGGGATGGGGCTAGAAACCTGTGTTTTCATTTCATAATTGCTATTATGAATCATCCACTTGGATAAAAGGAAGAAGCAGAGACTTCAACTTTTTGGAAGATAGCAGGAGTGGGAGAAAAAGCAGTCACTACCATTTATTTGTATAGGGATGATAACTATACAGAGCCAACATATATTTTGTCAGCACATCAGTTATTAACAGGTTGTTTATAGCACAGAACACCTTAAACGTGTTATGTATAGCTCTATCTGTTTTGGCACCAGTTCTATCACACAAAAGCTACTTCTGGTGCTGATCATCATCATCATCATCTTAGAACTGCAGAGCTGGAAAGGATCCTATGAATAATCCATAGTCCAGCCCCTATCAAGGAGGCACAGTGAGGAGTCAAACTCCCAACTTTTGGTTCTGCAGCCAGATACCTAAGTCACTGAACTATCCAGCAGTTCATATTGATTTAACACACCTCATCTCAGTTCTCTCCATATAGGCTCCGTTTGGAACACAGCATATGTGAAATATTAGCAAAGGTGTTACTTGTCGATAACTATAGTTGGCTGAAAGTGGGTCTATATAGTCACATATTTTGGAAATAATAATCAGTAAAGGTGCATATAGTGTAGGCCTTCTCCAAGTGCATAAAATTCATCTCAGTCAACCTTAGTTTGTGTAGATCCCACAAACCAACAGTTATGTGTATTTTTGTGGACATGATTCAGATTATATGACAACTGCTGAAGTCCAGATGTTCCCAGATGATATTGCCTACGAGTGGTGTATTCAAAGCAAGTGTGCTTGACTTGCATCCCTGCTGGAATCATAGTGAACATTGATTCTGGTTGTGCTCCTCCTATGCCCTTCCATCTGTTATCTCTTCACCAGGGAAAAGCCACTTACCTTGGAGAACGGGAAGTGGGCATAAGGGCCAGCAAGTCTCTCCTCTGAATTGCTTGGAAAATCTCTCCCATTACTGCTGGAGTCCTCTTCTCCTGCTAACCATTTCCCCTTCCTGCCCTTTCCTTCCTTCCTTCCTGGGGGAAGGATAGGCATACCACATAGTGGAGAAATAATGATACACTCTTTGAGCAATAAAGCCACCTGGAGAATTTTTTAAGGCTTCCTTGTGTTGGCAAAAACAATTTTTGGAGCAACCATTTTGAAAGGCTAAAATGAGCCCAGAAAATCTGTATTAAATAAGTTGCATTATATTGTATTAAATAATACTGATTTTTCTGGGCATATTTCAACCTTTCTTTAGTTGTTATAGGGATGATTATGCCAGAAGTGTAACAAGTAAAAGTGTATCCCCATTATAATCAATAACAAAAGCTTGCAATGGTTGTTATAAGAAGGTATATTTAAATAACAAAAGAGAGAGGGAGGGAGGAAGACCTGCAGTCAGGCTTGAAACTAAGGATAATGAAAGGCTTCCTTTTCCAACCAACACTGGAAATACTTTCCAATAAACTGAGAGGCTGACTACATGGGCTGTTTAGCCCTGTTTGGAGTGCTGTAGGGATGGGCTGGTGCACTCTTAAAGATAGTGATCAGACAATGTCTTTGCTAGAGCACACCAGCTTGCCCCCAGGGTGTTCCTATTTCCACCTTTCTGACCCATGTCAAAGGGCTTCTACTTTTATGGTGCAAATAGGATCGCTCTGGTTTGGATCAATTGCAGCACATATGATTGCTGGAACCAATCCAAAGCAAACCTTCCTCTTTGAATTTGCCAATATTTGAAACGGATTAATAAGCTCACCAGAGAGCAGAGGAAGTGGATTTTTTTAAAAAACTATAGAATATTGCTGATGCACTACATCAATTATATTTTAAAAATTGAAAAATATTTCTTTGCCTTGCCTTAAAGGTCTGTTTGAAAAATTGCCCACAGTTGAATCCATGGTGGTGGCTTCAGCTACAAGCTGTTTCTCAATTGGTCCTCTAAGAGGAGGCAAAGAAAAGATTTTAAAAAAATTAAGTGATGCAGCACATCAGCAGTAGTTTATATACAATCAAAAAATAATTTCTACTTCCCCTGTGCTCTGCCAAGCAGGGGAAATGATTAATTTGCTAATATCCTGAAGTGGCTTGCTTATTCAGCCACTTCACGATATTGGCTGAGGCCATTTCTATGTGAATATGTCAACTTGATTGGATTGTTGTAATCAAGCCCAAATGTTTCCAAGCAGCCCACACTAGCTCACTTCCTGCTGCTAGTACAGCTATACCCTAAGTCCACAGATGAAGCCATGGATATCCCAAACCAGGACTTGAAATTAGAGATGAATTGATTGAGAACTAATAAATCAGAAACTCAATTTTAAAAAAATGATTAAAATGTTGGCTAATAGCTAGAACTAAAACAGCCATTCTTCAGGCACTCTCACAGCATTGCGCTCATCCGGTAAAAGGCACAAATGCAGAGTTTTTACATAATTCTCACTAGATTTGCAAATAGCAAGTGATCAAAGTACCTTCCACTAAGTTTGGGTGGTGTTATTGGTTCATGCCCCTTCTGGTAGGAAGAGGCGGTCTGGCTACAGTTATCTAACTCTAATCTAATATGGATTACTTGCAAATAGACCTGTCTTTGGAAAGAGTCCAGAAGCTTTAAACATTAGAGAACACAACAACCAGATGGCTAAATAAGGCTGACTGTTGTGATTATATTACACCAGTACTGCACAAACTTCAGTGGATGCAAATATACTTCTGGGCTAAAGTCAAAGTGATTCCTTTAATCGCCAGATTATCTAAAGGAGTGCCATCTTCCACATTAAGTTGATAATAAATTAAGGTCTTATAAGTACTGCCATCCTCAGAAGATAGTGAGAGAGGACTTCCAGCTATGAACTCTGAACTATGGATCTTCTTCCTCAGATGCGTTCATTTGTACCATTCTTTTCTTTCAGACACTTTGCAATCTTCTTTTTGTTATTGCATGTTTTTTAATGGTATAGAAGCGTCAGCTATTCAACTTTTACCTGTTTTTTTCAGTGTCCATTACTAGTTTTATTATGTTTGCCAACTGTTTTTATTTGTTTACTTTTATTGTTGTGTGTATTTGTATTTCTATGATTTTATTGTTAAGTTTCCTTGCAGCTATTTTGCAACATGTAGGGTAAAACTATCCTCATGAAATCAATATAAATTATGTCAGGCAATCACTTCCTACTATGCCACTGCCCGTCTATCTCTGGAGAAATTAATGGCAGATTAAGGCTACATAACGCACTTGTTCTCCCAAGGTTATATCTATCTAGGATATACTGGCTTTTTACTATAACATTACATACTCAGAATGTTGAAGTAAACTGTGCTTTTTCAGTATGATGGTGCACAATGTTGTGAGCAACATCAGCTGTTATCCTGCATACCTTCAGTTACACCCACAGGAATAACTGGGCTACTACATCACAGTCCCTTGGTTCCGGTAGGAGTTTACTTTTAAACCTCCTTGTATGTCCGAGAAATCTTAATCCTTCCCAGCCAAGCTGTCTGGTGCCAGAAAGTATGATTCCAATGTTTCTATTTGTGATGACACTGCAGCACAGTGGGCCAAGCTTGGAAAATAAACAATATCTCTGTCTGGTACTTCCAAAGAAGCAGCCATGTTACTCTGCTTCAGTGTGTTGGCAAAATTGAAGGTTGAGGGGGGGGGGGGGGGAAACAAGGACAGCATATTGTGGCACTTCAAGGACCAACAACTTTGTTTCAGTGTAAGCTTTTGTGATCAAAATCCAGTTCCTCAGACTCATATCTGAAGTGAATTTTGATACACAAAAGCTGACACTAAAACAAATTTCTTAGTCTCTAAAATGCCACAACAATATCCTCTTGTTTACATTTTTTTCTGCCTTTCCCCCCTTTAATTCTGTCTGCTATGATGCTTATACATATACAGATTATATCTGAAAAAAATCAGTGCCAAACAGAAAGCTTAAGCAATTAAATTTTTCACTATCCCTACAGGATAAGCTAGACTTTACAGCCACATGATGGGGACTGAGAGACTGATATGCCTTTTCCCCCATTTTCAAAAGCTTTGTAAAAGAAAAATAAGTTTGCATTACTGTTATATTTTGTTATTTGACATTTCTCAAAATATTAATGCCATTTTAATGTGCAACAAAACAGTCCTTTGTACAGAGTAATTTTTAAGAAACAGAAGTATATGTATTTAGACACAGTATATCATATTAACATATAAGCAGCTCTAAATTGTATTAGATGAAGGCCGTTATAGAATACATGGAAACAGTGAAATGTTAACATGTTAATGTGTATTGTTAAAGGAAACAGTGTATATATAAACAAACATTCATACAAAAAGGAAAACTACATGACATATTTGCTAAATGCAGGTTTTGGGGATATTTTTACCTCACTTATATTCTTCATCTACACCAAGCAATATAACCTTCAGAACGGGGGAAATGCTAACATATTAGTAAGTAAGGGATGTAATTTCCACCAGTTTTTCATTTTACTGAAGGGCAACTGGACCAATTAGCTTTTGGCATCTTTAAAGCACTTAGTAACTGGGATAAGAAAGCTTTTAAAATACTTTTTTATAGTAAAGGTCAATACTAAATATTTTCTGTACAGTACAAGTAATTTTCAACATAAGCCATCAAAAATGAATATAAAACATTATATACATTTACACAGACATGCAATCATACAAAATATACAACGGTCATGTTGACCAATACTCAATCAGTTCAGGAGCATTTCATTGCATAGAACAGTAAAAAACAACAAACTAAATATGGACACTTAGAGCAATGCTTCAAGCTTTGGTTTATTCTTAAATTAAGTAGCTGCATATCATATCCTGCAGTCTTAATAAATCATTTATTCTGAAAAAGTGGCTCCTTTCATTGTTCCACCCAAACACAGTAAGTTGGTTTTCACAAGCAAAAGTACAATTCCACACGTGGAATTAAGTTATGGGTTTATTGTTTCCTTAGTGCACCTGCTATTAGCTGCTTCTATATTTGGAATGCCTTTAAATACTCTTGAGGATAAGAAATCTATTGAATTAAAAAACAAAAGTTCATACTTTTTCACAGCTTTTTTACATATTTTAAAAAGTCTGTACAAGTATATATAAAAATAATTCCAATATGGCACAACAGTGAAATCCTCTACCAAAAAACAAACAAACAAACAAAAAACCCTCTTTTTTGATAAATCCTATAAGCATTCCAGAAAAAATTCCCTGCTCTATACAAAGTGAGCTTCCCTGTGTTCCAGTTCTTGCATCCGCTTTGGTCTTAATCTCTGATAAGTGGGCTTCAGGTCTGTATGGGAAATCATTTCAGAACTTGCTTTCTGTTGTTTTGCCTGCTGGCTAGAGGAGCCAGATGAACTCTGGGCAAGCCCAGGACTCACCATTAGCTTTGGATTCTCATCTTTAATTTCTGCCGTGCAGAGTTTGGGTGCAGAACTCTCTTCATTTGCCTTGGCCTTATTGTGGGAAGGTGGTTTATAAAATGTCCCTGGTGGTGGCTGCAAAGTCCTTGGTGTTCTGAAAGCAGTAGCAAGAGGGTTAGTATCTGGGGAATGTCCTTCCACTGCTGTCCTTGCAGCCTTGATAGGTATTGAATATGGCTTATTGGGAAGTATGGCGTTTACTGAATTGCTACCAAGATTGCTTGGTGTAGGTAAGGCACACGTGCTTACAGACTCTTGTGTGCGGTTTTCCTGGGGTACGTTTGTCACAATCATTGCAGTCTTTGCAGTCATGTCGTACTGCTTATACTGTTTATCCCAAGTCTTTTTCAGAGTCTGTAGGTCATAACAAGAAAGTCTACAGCCAGCATTAACTGTTGGAAGTGACTGTGCCTCAGAGACTTCTTCAATAACAGGACTTCTTCCAAGTTTCTCTTGATTGCGAGTGTTTCTCTCATTCAAAACACAGGGAGGAAGCATTTGACCTAGAGGTAAACTCACAGGACGAACAACGGGCTTCGTCCTTTGACAGCGTAGCTGGACTTTGGTTATTTGACGATTAGGTCTTAAAAATTGACATACTTTATCACCATCTTCAATTTGGGGGAGCGATTGCTCATTAGCTTGATCCAAAACTGGAGTTGCAGTGCTGCCTAGGAAAGAAAGCAACTTAGTTTTGATTGTCAGATTTGCCATCTGAAACCATGAAGTTTGAATAACACTAGCAAGAAAGCAAGCTGATAAGTACCTAGCATTTAAAAGAAGCCAAGTATAACAAGGAACAGTGGCTTAGTTTTCAATAAAAGCACCAATAATTGGACCAAGATAACATTCAGGCAAGAGCACCAACATTAAATGGGGATTTAAGGCATTCAGCTGTGTCTTTGGGGAATTTAAATTTACTCTCTGGTACATGAGTGGACAATTTTGGCTGGGCTGGGGCCACATATCCACACCCCTAAGAAACACCCCTCAAAGGTGTGGGGATGAGGCATATCGAAGAAACCTATGGTGCGATCTCCTACAGAAAACCATGGAGCTCTCAGCCACCTTTCTGTACACTGGAAACCAAACCCATACTTTTTGTTACATACAAATACGTTTGTAAATCAGTGATACCCAGTGTGGTGTAGTGGATAGAGAGTGTGACAGACTAAGGAGACCCAGTCTCAAATCCCTTCTTGGCAATGGAAACTCACTGGGGAAGTGGAAATGGTAAAACCACTCCTTAAATATCTCACTTACCTTGGAAGCCCTATTAAGATTGCTATAAGTTCAACTCCCCTTCACAGATTGCTGCCTTGTCGTGGCAAAGGGGCTTGAGTAATTCAGAGAAGCTATGGGCTATGCCGTACAGGGACACCCAAGACGGACAGGTCATAGTGGAGAGTTCTGACTAAACGCGATCCACCTGGAGCAGGAACTGGCAAGCCACTCCAGTATCTTTGCCAAGAAAACCCCATGGACAGAAACAAAAGGCTAAAAGATATGACGCTGGAAGATGAGCCCCTCAGGTCGGAAGGCGTCCAACATGCTACTGAGGAAGAGCGGAGGACAAGTACAAGTCACTCCAGAGCTAATGAAGTGGTTGGGCCAAAGCCGAAAGGATGCTCAGCTGCGGACGCGCCTGGAAGTGAAAGGAAAGTCCGATGCTGCAAAGAAAAATACTGCATAGGAACCTGGAATGTAAGATCTATGAACCTTGGTAAGCTGGATGTGGTCAAACAGGAGATGGCAAGAATAAACATTGACATCCTGGGCGTCAGTGAACTAAAATGGACGGGAATGGGCGAATTCAATTCAGACGATTATCATATCTACTATTGTGGGCAAGAATCCCGTAGAAGAAATTGAGTAGCCCTCATAGTCAACAAAAGAGTGGGAAAAGCTATACTGGGATACAATCTCAAAAATGATAGAATGATTTCAATACGAATCCAAGGCAGACCTTTCAACATCACAGTAATCCAAGTTTATGCACCAACCACCAATGCTGAAGAGGCTGAAAGTGACCAATTCTATGAAGACTTACAACACCTTCTAGAACTGACACCAAAGAAAGATGTTTTTCTCATTATAGGGGACTGGATTGCTAAAGTAGGGAATCAAGAGATAAAAGGAACAACAGGTAAGTTTGGCCTTGGAGTTCAAAATGAAGCAGGGCAAAGGCTAATAGAGTTTTGTCAAGAGAACAAGCTGGTCATCACAAACACTCTTTTCCAACAACACAAGAGGCGACTCTACACATGGACATCACCAGATGGGCAATACCGAAATCAGATTGATTATGTTCTCTGCAGCCAAAGATGGAGAAGCTCTATACAGTCAGCAAAAACAAGACCTGGAGCTGATTGTGGCTCTGATCATCAGCTTCTTATAGCAAAACTCAAGCTTAAACTGAACAAAGTAGGAAAAAACACTGGGCTAGTCAGGTATAATCTAAACCAAATCCCTTATGATTACACAGTGGAAGTGAAGAACAGATTTAAGGAACTAGATTTGGTGGACAGAGTGCCTGAGGAACTATGGATGGAGGCTCGTAACATTGTACAGGAGGCAGCAACAAAAACCATCCCAAAGAAAAGGAAATGCAAGAAAGCAAAGTCGGTGTCCAACGAGGCCTTACAAATAGCAGAGAAGAGAAGGGAAACCAAATGCAAGGGAGATAGGGAAAGTTACAGAAAATGGAATGCAGACTTCCAAAGAATAGCAAGGAGAGACAAGAGGGCCTTCTTAAATGAACAGTGCAAAGATATAGAGGAAAACAATAGAAAGGGAAAAACCAGAGATCTGTTCAAGAAAATTGGAGATATTAAAAGAACATTTTGTGCAAAAATAGACATGATAAAGGACAAAAATGGTAGGGACCTCACAGAAGCAGAAGACATCAAGAAGAGGTGGCAAGAATACACAGAGGAATTATACCAGAAAGATCTGGATGTCCCGGACAACCCAGATAGTGTGGTTGCTGACCTTGAGCCAGACATCCTGGAGAGTGAAGTCAAGTGGGCCTTAGAAAGCATGGCTAACAACAAGGCCAGTGGAGGTGATGGCATTCCAGTTGAACTATTTAAAATCTTAAAAGATGACGCTGTTAAGGTGCTACACTCAATATGCCAGCAAGTTTGGAAAGCTCAGCAGTGGCCAGAGGATTGTAAAAAATCAGTCTACATCCCAATCCCAAAGAAGGGCAGTGCCAAAGAATGCTCCAACTACTGTATAATTGCACTCATTTCACACGCTAGCAAGGTTATGCTCAAAATCCTACAAGGTAGGCTTCAGCAGTATGTGGACCGAGAACTCCCAGAAGTACAAGCTGGATTTTGAAGGGGCAGAGGAACTAGAGACCAAATTGCTAACATGCACTGGATTATGGAGAAAGCCAGAGAGTTCCAGAAAAACATCTACTTGTTTCATTGACTACGCAAAAGCCTTTGACTGTGTGGACCACAGCAAACTATGGCAAGTTATTAAAGAAAAGGGAGTGCCTGACCACCTTATCTATCTCCTGAGAAATCTATATGTGGGACAGGAAGCAACAGTTAGAACTGGATATGGAACAACTGATTGGTTCAAAATTGGGAAAGGAGTACGACAAGGCTGTATATTGTCTCACTGCTCATTTAACTTATATGCAGAATACATCATGCAAAAGGCTGGACTGGATGAATCCCAAGCCAGAATTAAGATTGCCGGGAGAAATATCAACAACCTCAGATATGCAGATGATATCACTCTGATGGCAGAAAGTGAGGAGGAATTAAAGAACCTCTTAATGAGGGTGAAAGAGGAGAGCGCCAAAAATGGTCTGAAGCTCAACATAAAAAAAACTAAGTTCATGGCCACTGGTCCCATCACCTCCTGGCAAATAGAAGGGGAAGATATGGAGGCAGTGACAGAGTTTACTTTCTTGGGCTCCATGATCACTGCAGATGGTGACAGCAGCCACGAAATTAAAAGACGCCTGCTTCTGGGGAGGAAAGCGACGAGAAACCTCGACAGCATCTTAAAAAGCAGAGACATCACCTTGCCGACAAAGGTCTGCATAGTCAAAGCTATGGTTTTTCCAGTAGCGATGTATGGAAGTGAGAGCTGGACCATAAAGAAGGCTGACCGCTGAAGAATTGATGCTTTTGAATTGTGGTGCTGGAGGAGACTCTTGAGAGTCCCCTGGACTGCAAGGAGAACAAACCTATCCATTCTGAAGGAAATCAACCCTGAGTGCTCACTGGAAGGACAGATCCTGAAGCTGAGGCTCCAATACTTTGGCCATCTCATGAGAAGAGAAGACTCCCTGGAAAAGACCCTGATGTTGGGAAAGTGTGAAGGCAAGAGGAGAAGGGGATGACAGAGGACGAGATGGTTGGATAGTGTCATCGAAGCTACCAACATGAATTTGACCCAACTCCAGGAGGCAGTGGAAGACAGGGGGCCCTGGCGTGCTCTGGTCCATGGGGTCATGAAGAGTTGGACATGACTTAACGACTAAACAACAACAAAATAAGTTCAACTTGATGGCATATAGTTAGGATTGTGAAGAAGGGATTTGAGACTGGGTCTCCTTAGTCTGTCACTCTCTCTATTCACTACACCACACTGGGTATCACTGATTTACTACTACACATGAATATATATGCAGAAAAAAGCTTAAGGCACTTATTTTTAATTTTTATTACATTGAGAATAACATTCCTTCTTGACAATCCTATTGCCTTATGGCAGACATGCAGTGGAAAGCCTTAGAGACCCCTTGTTCAACTGCTTCCTACAATGGAATCTCATTCTGCCTGCTTAGTTCCATTCAGTACGATACACCTTCCTCCTCAATATGTTACAAGAGAGTAAAAAATTCTGTAGACATCCTTCTACGTATGGCATTTGACTTGTCAAATGAGTTCTGTTTGTGTAAAGAACAGCTGGGCCAAAAACAACAACACCAACAACACTATGGCACACTGTTTTAATGCAGCAGATAGCGGCATGCTCAGAATCATATGCTGTTTTTAGTTCAAAAGCAGGCCAAGAAACTGCAGAATGGACTCAAGTAAAGCTGTTTAGATGATTGGCTGTACCATCCAATTTTCTGTGCTAGGTTGGGACTGGTATCTTTCCAGTTTAGCTTGATACTCCAGTATCAATCATGGAGGGAGCTGTAATTGCAACGGTCCTAAACTTTGAAAAAAGAATGTAACCATTTAAGCACTTTGGACATGCCTATCCACTTCATGACCATGATGAGTGACCGTGCAATACCTACAATAAATCAGCCAAGGAAGAATGAGATGCCTTTTCTGGGAAAGGAAGCCTTGTACAGACAAAGGGAAAGACTAAGAAAAGAACACAAACATCTCTGGCCGGCAGCTGTAAAAATACTGCACTGCTTGAAGCAACTGCTCTGGCATGCTCTTTGCCCATATCTATATAATTATCTTGCAACGAACAGATTGTGATCACTGAGCTACTTTTGTTCATGCATATGGTTATATATATTTTAGATACATACAATAAAGTGGAAGTGGGGAAAAGATTGTACTTGACAAATGTTTATCAGTGTAGGACTACAGGCATTGCTGATTTGCACAGTACTCAGAAAGGTAGTCTATAACCAACTATCTATATGGAAAACAAAACAAAACAAAACAAAAAAGCTACTCAATACCACTGTTTATATAATAAATTATGGATTCACTGAAGTACAAGAGTTAGGCAGTTATCTGATTAAAAATATATCAGAGAACAATGGCCTAAATCCAAAAGACAACATCCACTGAAAGAACAGCCTCAGTCAATGCAATCAGGGAGGGAGCATTCTCCCCTTCTGACTGTAGCTCTTGGACATATCCCCCCCCAAACTTCTCCAGAAGGCTGAAGAGCCCTCTGGGGCAGTTTGGAGGGGAGCACAGAGGTTTGTAGAGAGAAGAGCTAATAGCATAATGATGGATTTAGGCCTATATTTGTAGCAGCAGGGAATTTTTTTTTTTCATAAATATGACCCATAGAAGCTGGCCTAGAAAACCATGCTTGTAATTAAGGAAACTGACCTGGTTCTTTTGTAGGTTGAATGTGGTTTTCTGAAAGTGAGAAAGATGGAGGCTCAGGAGAATTTTTCCTGCAAATGCTCTGTTTTGCTCCAAGTTCACAGTTGCATTCTGAGAAAGAATTGAAAGAATTCTATATAGTAATCAAATCTCAACACAAAAGCCCTGTGTGATGGTCAGTCCAGGCTTGAGGCATAATAGTGCTGCTCTGTAGGTTGTACAGAAAGCATCACTACCTGCTCATTTAGCCTTTCTACACCAGGATTATTATTATTATTATTTTTTAATTGCAATGAGTTCTGTGGTATGTTCTGTATCACTAGAATTCCACTGTAATGACAGCAGTAGGGGTAGCAGTGTGGTTAGACTTAGGTACTTGGTTTAATGTACACTCCTTGTATCAACTGAATCTGCAAAAATATCTCGTGTCTCTTATGGATAGGGCCAACTTACTGGCAGACAGGGTACACGTAACTTTCCGTTTGTTGACATCACACAAAAAACAACAACATGGGACTTTTAAATTCCAATATATTACACTGGCTGGGACAAAAAAGGGCCAAAATGGCATAAAGCAACAAATCTGATGGGACAATTTTTGTCCCACCTGGTATATATCTGTCAACAAGCTGCACAAGGAAAATGGCTGAAACCTTGGGGATCCTTTGTTCAACTTTGCAGGTGAAAATGCTGAAGAATGCCTGACCTGCAAGTGTAGTTCTATGTGAATTGTGCAAAAAGAAAAAGTGACTCTGAGACCCTAAAATATTCTATTCTGGTGCATAAATAGGAATTATGTCTTATTTATACATCTCTCTTTGGCAATGTATTAAACATGCACACTAACCTGTCACTAGAATATCAGAGTTTCTCTGGATGCCTTTACTGCCATCTGTTTCATCCAGTGACGCAAGTGTTTCTGAATTTTTCTTCTCATTCTGGATTAATGGAACATTCTGTCAATAGCAATAACATTAGAAATGAAACAGTGTTTTAAAAACTGGGTTAAACAGTATAAATAAAATGCAAAACATTATTTTTTCTCAATAGGCACTCACTTCTTTCACAGCAATGCAGGGCATTGCTTTTCTCTGCTGATAACGTTCTCTATCTTCAGCTAATAAAACTGTTTGAACACAAGAAGTATTTTCATCTGATTGAGTGGCAGTAGACACAGGCTGTACTGAAATGTCGAAAATCTTCTCATAGTAGGTAATGAGGAACTCCACTATTCGGGCTTGATACGGATAATCCACAAGTGAAGAGAGAGAAAGCGTTGCATCTGTCTGACGTGGCCTGATCAGGGTTGGGCCAAATATAATGCCAAGGTTGCTAGCAGACATTTTATTTTCGTCAGATTGTTCAGTAACCCTACAGAAAGGAACAGCAAAAAACGGAGCGAATTTGAATGTTCCAGTCTATTACAAACAAAATACAGCATTATCAACTGAAATAAAAATTCACATGAATGTTGAAATTAATATGGCTGAATATAACAAAAAAGAGGCAGGTCCTCAAGGCATTCATATCTCATAGCTGCTCATTATAAGATCTACAAAGACATGTACTATTTTTAAATAAACATTCAAAGCATATTTCTGAATGTATGTCTAAACTCACAGAAGTTCTCTTACCTGTGAAGATGACCTAAAAGAAACTGGAGAGTGTTATAGTTTGGTGCAGGCAGCAGTTTCAGAAGATCTTTGATTTTGAGAATGATTCTATTCAGTTCAATACATACTGACTGCCTTTTCTTTAATCTGGGACTCATCTGTTTCATATGCAGTTCCTCATTAATATTCTGGCTCTCCTTTGCAAGTCCAATGAATTCATTGTAAAGCCGAAATAAAATCAAAGGTTCAGGGAGCTGGAGGAAAGAACACCAGAAATTTCAGTCTGAAATTTTAGTCAATTTAGCTTATGTCCTCTTGTCTAGTCTAGTTCCTCTTCTTTTTTGGCCAACTTCTGGACTTGATATTTACTGATCCCATTCAGCCACTTCATAAATAGCATACAGCAAGCAAGCAACATAGTATTCATTGGGGGGGGGGGGGGAAGAAACCAGTTCTTAAGAATTGTAGATGTTCTTCAAATGGTGCATAAACATGATATATAAACAAAGAACAGAAACAGAATCCCTATGGGTAATGATATTACTGTTATGTTTACAATGCCAAATATAACCTTTTAACCTTGAAAAAACCCTCCATCCAACTTCATTTCATTTTCAAATGGGACAGTGGTTAACTATTAACCACTTAAACTACAGTGAGTCTGAAAAGTTGAAAGGCATTGGCTTTTAGGGAGACTTAACTTCAGCTTCACATTCAACTGAGAGGGTGACCTTGGGGCCTGTCATCTTCATCCTAATCTCCAAGACTGTTGCAAAGCTACATGTTCATTAAAATATGAACTGATTCATCATCACTGTCAATTTTTCAAATAAGAGGAGGGAAATGAAAGGGAAATCTCATAGCTTTGACGGCTAATATACCAGCTCTTCAACCATTATCATCATACTGCCACACTACCAAAATAGGACCTTTGCTTCAGAGAAAAGAACAGAGAGGAAGTCTATCAAAGGACACTCATCACTCTCCATTTCCTGAAATCTCAGTGTGATTGAGATAGCTTGCTGCCCCTATATCCTAATATTATTGTCAACATAGGATTTGGTTCTTTCCTTCTCCAAATATCTAGAAATCAGTGTGTGGGGATTGGTAGGAATTACTTGGAATGTCAAGGCCCTTTTGTAACCCTAATGTGTGTGGGAGAGTCCCAAGGGAACCCAGTATCAGGCTGACCACCATGCCTTCCACACCTGTCAACTCCTGCGTGAGTTCTCCATGGCCACCTTACCCTTGACAGATAATGACATGACAGGCAAGAGCACTATCACCACCACCCTCAGAATCCCCCATGGAGATAGATGGCTTGAGACTCTCAGGAGGAGCCTACCCTGAGAATCCAAAGGACAGGGAACTTTCAGAAAAAACTGAGGGGCCCAGGTTTGGAAGAGTTTTCAAACTGTTTTCCAAATTATGGCACTGTGCTTGTATTATAGTTCCAATGGGAAGATTTAAGCACTGAGAATTTGTTTCTGAAGAAAGATCATGAAACAGGAAATATTGCTACAAGGTTTATCAGGAGCTTGAGGCTTGTCAAACACAAACCATAAGTGCCTTTGTAAATATTTGGAAAATATTTTATAAACAATGGATTTATGAATCATATGAACTGTGGAAATCTGTATTGCGGCTGATTACATCTCTTTCTGATTGTACTACAATAAGAAGTGTTAATGATTGTAAAGAAGTGAGTTGTAAGAGCCTTTGTCATTGAACGTTATGTGTTGCATTAAGTAAAATCGGACTGTAGCTTTTAGAGATGCAGAATATTTTTATCAGATGTTTTAAATTTGTTTTAAAATTTGTTCTAATTAATGATGTTTTAACACTGTTTAGGTTTAATCATATTTAAATAATGATAATCATGTGCCATCAAGTTAATTCTGACTTATGGCAACCCTTTTCAGGGTGTCTCAAGTAGAGTGCTCAGAAGTGGTTTACCATTCCCTTCCTTTGGGGGTGCCCTGGGACTGTTCAGCTCCCCCAAGGCCATACAGGCTGACTCTATTCATAGGCTTTTCTGAAATGCATAGCGGGGAACTGAACTCCCAACCACTGACTCTGCAGCTAGATACCTAAACCACTGAGCTATCCAGCCAGCTATTTTAATATTTTACTCTTAATACATTAATCTATAGCACTTGGGAAATAAATGAAGTAAGCAAGTAGGTAAGCAGCTAAGATATGAAATAATACTTTTTGATTTGAATTGTGTCTAAAACAGAGCACCCCAAATATTTACTAAGTACCAAGCATTTTATTAAAGGTCACAGATAAATTTGCTTAACTCTATCTGGTTCAATTTATAAAACCACAACGTTCTGGTCAAGCAAGAAGATTTTCTGTTCTCTTATTTGTGAGGTAAAACTCTGAGCAGCACACAAACTGTGAGCAACATTCTGTAGTATGCAACACCTTTTATTTAAAGCAGAAGCTTAAATGACAACTCCTACTCCTTTATGAGTGGGTGTAGTTTTCTTGGAGATTCAACTCTTTGGAGCACTAAAGTGAACCTTTAAAAGTAAGGCTCTGTTCTCCATACCCCATCTGTATGAGTAAGGTAGGTGAATATGACAACAACTGATCTTTAGTTTTCTCAGAGATCTAACAGTTTCAGAGAAGCCGGTGACTCCAAGGTGCTTTCTTG
Organism: Intellagama lesueurii; assembly: GCA_037013535.1. Classification (NCBI taxonomy): domain Eukaryota; kingdom Metazoa; phylum Chordata; class Lepidosauria; order Squamata; family Agamidae; genus Intellagama; species Intellagama lesueurii. Next base: position 148,097,568 of record JBAJHW010000004.1, read on the forward strand.
CTGCATTGTTTATTTATATGGTGGCTTTAATTCTCTAATCTAAAGACCTCTAGTCTAATATCAACGTCTCTGTATCCTCACAATTTAAAACAGAGACATTCCTAAAACGGAGGGGGAAAACCCCTTAGGTTTTTAGCAAAAAGGTACTGCTGAGCCTGCACCTCAAATATTTTAGAAATCAAAACCACAGATCAACCCCCTATCCTCACTAAACACAGGGAGGCACTCTTCTTCTAACTACTGGGCAACTCAGTGGTTCAGGTATCTGGCTATGGAGCCAGAGAGTGGGAGTTTGATTCCCAGTGTGCCTCCTTAACTGGGGCTGGACTCAATGATCCACAGGGTCCTTCCAGCTCTAAGATGAGGATGATATTATATATTATTTACTGCCACCCTAAGCACACTGTAGCATAATTCCATTAGTCACCCCATTCCATATACAGAACATAATTAGTGATATGGGAGAGGTGAAATGCAGAAGAAAGTATCTTGATAGTGTCAAAATTTACAAATAGCGGGCCGGCAGTGTCTTATCTACCATTAGATCACCTTTCCCGTGCATTCCAACCAATCTTTATTCGGTGCAGGAAAGTCTTGTGTTCAGTGGGGTCTGTGCTAAGTAAGCATAGAGCAAATCCCTCTTTAGGGTGAAACTCATCTCTCACCTTTACTTACAGTGGAATATAAGATTCAAGAAGGGTGCATCAATGTGCCCCATGTTCTGAGTGTGAGGTAAGGGTGCTTATCTGTGGTCTTGATTTCCTTAATATAGTTGGTGTGCAACTTTAACCATATGCTCTTGCTCCAAACCAAGATCTTCTTCTCCTTCCTTTGGGAATCACAAATTTTGTTGGGTGAAAATGAGACCAACAATCAGAGTAGAGACTGTTATTTATTGGAAGGAGTGGAGAATACCATTTGTGTCAATCTTAGTAGAACTAATTCAAATTGATTTAATTGTTGCTTTATATCCAATTAGGAAGTTAGATAGAATTTACAACACAAACTCTATATACTAGAAATGAAGACTTCTATCACATGAGGTGGGCATATCTAATTATTCAGTGGCTTTGAAAATTAGTTGAAAGAGCTAACAAAGGAATATTCAGTTATGACTAATTATTTTGAACATTTTTAGAATTATTTCAATGTACTGTACAACACACAACTCTCTGATATCACATTTATTCATAGTTCTAAGGTTTATAATAGTAAAGTACTGAAAGGTACTTAAAATCATGTATAAAGAATGGATAAATGAGGTATGACATTTGGCACATTTACTGAGCATTAGTGAGATAATAAGCACAAGAAACAGCTGAATCTTAACCTTGCAACAATCTTTTTTCTAATTATAGGAAGAAAAATTATGATACAGATTAGTTATATATAATTATTTTCCTCTTATATCACTGCAAGTTAATAACAGATGACATCCAATAGTAAGTTGCAACTAGAGTAGGCTGGCTGAATTTAACTGAATGTACAGAGGAATGAGCCCCACTGGGCCTATTCAAGTTGCAACTTACTAATGGATTTAAGCTATTATTTGCTATATTGTGTAATTTCAAATTGCCAAATTATAATTTTATGGTAAAACAGGTGATCAACTATTTAAGTACAAATAATGATAAGGCTAACCCATCAGGACTTGCCCAGACCACTTTCCTCTCCACAAGTGAGGAACAAAGCAATCGTTTTGGCCAACGATTTTAAAATCTAACGATTTAAAGCATATTCCTTGATCCTCTCCCACTCTTTCAATTTAGAATAAGACAGCAAAGATGTGCCAGATGCATATCTGAACCAAAAGGATTAGGCATATTTACCTGGCGAAGATATAATTTAAGGACATTGCTTATATCATGGGCATAGAGGTCAGATAATTCCACCAAGTCCTTTCCATTTTCAAACGCTTGACAAAGTTTTTCTACTCTTGATTTTGCTCCATTCACACGGTATATACCCTTAAATAGAAAGAAAATAATAATTAACTGAAAATCCAAAAATGGTTAATTTGAGACAGAGAAGTTCTGAGACTGAATATTTGTGAAACCTTCACCTTCACATTTAGGGCTCTGCTTTCAATTTCAGAGGTACATTTCTTTATGATGAATGGAATTCCATCAGGGGTATTTTTGGCAGCTTGACTAAATTCAACTCCAAATAGATGAAGCCTTCCATGAAGCTTTTTGTGCCCACACTGAATAGCTAAAGTCTCCAGACATTTCTTGTGACAGGCGAGTGAACACTAAAAGGAAAGTAGAAAGGAGGAACCATTGAAAGTAAGTTTTAAAAAGAGAGCAGGGCCATAACACTTAGCGTTCATATGATCAGATTAACCTGCTCTAATACAGTAAGTATAGGAAAGGTAGCCATTCAAATCTTTTGGGTCGAAAGATGTACTGATTGTGCAGTAGAACAACATCTTGTCCAAGACAAGGGCATCAGGCTCTCTGCCAAGGCTTCGTTAGTTACTGCAGTGAGAAGAGCGTCCAACTGTGCTCAGCTGCCAAAAGGGTAAAGATATATAGAGAAGATGTAGGCCACCACTTTCCAATATTATCTTTTATTTTATAAATGAAGTAATGAAATATTGCCTACACAGTATTATCTCCATAAAGTGCAAATGTCACTACAGTGATTAAACGGCAGCTCCTGTGTTTGAATGAAAAACAGTCATGATCTCTAGCTATGGATCTCCTTTCTAACATACGGTTTGGATGTTGATCTCAATTATTCCCAGGAGAAGTATGCTATTTTTTTGGGGGGGGGGCTTCCACTGCAATGGGGAGCAGGTAGGGGAAAGAGTTATTATCAGAACAACTGAGAGGGCAAATCAGCATCACCCTATCTGGTGGGTCTCCTTATCTAGTAGTTACTTCTCACCTTCAAAGTATATCACAGTGGCACAGGTATTTAAACCAAAAGGATAATGAAGGCAAGTCATACTACTGTTCCTCACACAGCTTGACTGCAGTGTCAAAGCAAAATATTTCTTACCTCCTCACATTCTGCTCCATGGAATACCACCAGACTATCACATTCTCTACATTTTGATGGAGCCCTCAGCTTCCGGAGTTTGTGTGTTTGTGCTGCCTTGGACAGAACAGTATTTCGGAAAGGTCCAGGTGAACTAGTAATTTCAGATGCTAGATCATTTAAACCTTAAAACACAAAGTTCTACCATTAGCTCTGAGAAAATCTCAGCAGGAAATTAAGTTGTCATAAATTGGACATATGATATTTTTTTTCTCATAATATGTCTCCAGAAGGCTCCATTGCAACAATAAAACATATAGCTTATTCGGTCAAATGAAGCTAGCTAGAGCTTTAGCTCGTTTGTGAATAAACACACTGTATGTTCATCAAGATTACTGCAGAGCTTACTTATGCAGTCAAAGAAAAATAAGAGTCTTTTAGCACCTTACTGTGGCATTCACCCAGGTCATGAATATTCACATGCTATTTGCATAGACCAATGGGAGTGCTGGAGGGGCGGAGTCATGAGGTATAAGAGACGCAGCAGCAGGAGGAGGAGTTTAGATAAGGTTTAGATAGGGTTTGGAGATGAAGAATTAGAGTGTTAGAGAGTTGAGAGAGTTTTGGAGTTTGGGCGGGAGAATGGTGGTTGATGGTGGATAAAGAAGAATGTTTGTTTAAGAGTTAACAACATTGTTCTGTCAACACCTGTATCAATAAACAATTTCTAGTTGGTTCTTTTAAAATGACATATGGCCTGGACATCTATCATTAATAATAGGTATTGTTGATGAAATCAACTGGTGGCAGCTCACGTAGCGTGAGCTCTTTGTTTGGTGAAACAATCAGGGGCCACGTGGATTTGTGACACTTACTAACACATTTATTGTTGTATAAGCTTTTACATACTGTAATCAACTTCATGTGGGAAATGGAGTAATTATCCTCAACTGTAGTTACACACACACATAGTTCCAGATGAAAATGAGGCATGAATGCAACTATGGGTATGTCTTCAAGAGCCTCGTGGCGCAGTGGTTAAACTGCTGTACTGCAGCCAAAACTGTGCTCACGACCCAGGGTTCTATCCCAGGTAGCCGGCTCAAGTTTGACTCAGCCTTCTCTCCTTCCGAGGTCGGTAAAATGAGTACCCAGCTCGCTGGGGGGGCAATGTGTAGCCTGCATAATTAACTTGTAAACCGCCCAGAGAGTGCTTGAAGCACTATGGGGCGGTATATAAGCAGCAGGCTTTTTTTTTTTTTGCTTTCTTCCTCTAATAGAGAATTTTTAAACATTTGGGCTCTAGCAATTGTAAACTTATGCCATGATGAATTTGCTAACCTTTAAGATACCACATAACTCTTTTTGTTCTTCTCAGAGCTCTGAATATTGTTCAATAGGTGATCTACTGCACTTATTAAGCTTAAGCTATAAAATGTTAGTTTTTAAGATATAAAACTGCAAAGCTGCAACACATTAACTTGACTACCCCTCTGGAAAGCAGTATATTCAACAAAAGCCTTCACAGGATTATGCTATTTCAGAAAGCAAAAAGAGAGTCAGGCTAACTGATATAATCTTTTTCCTGATACTCTGGCCCTAGAACCCACACTTCATGTTCATAAAGTATTTTGTTTTGTATCAACAGCAGCACATGCCATATAGTCCAAGAAGAAACATCCAAAATAGAAGCAAAACTGTCCCTTTATATAAACTGAAAAAGGGTTCATCTGAAGTGGAGTTGCCCCCTATTCAAAGGACCTAAGTGGGTTCTGGACTGATTTTTTTTCCTATCTATACCCTGCAAACACAGTGCTTAAAACCTGCACTGCTTAAAACATCCAACAGAAGTATTAAAAAGCCTATACATACAACTTGCACATATACATATTCAGGCACTTACTTCTATCTCCAAATGAACTGTGTACTTTTCCATTCACATGCTTTGGAGAAAGGCCCAGATATGAGAGCATAATTCTGAGCAAGCATGTGGAAGACTGAAGCCTTGGGGCTCAGGAACAACTGTATCATTTAGTAATTCTCTAGAATAGCTCACATGTCTGTACTTCTGTTTTTGGAAAACTTGAATTTTGGTTAAGTCATGCATTTCTACATGCTCAAATATTACTGTGGGCTTTGAAGTCTCCTGTTAAAACATCACCTGAGTCAGAAGAAAAACCTGCAACTATACCTAAATTTTTCAAAACTGCAGGAGACAGTTCAAGTCCCTCCTATAGTGTATCCTGTTAGCTTAACATAATCTAGTTCTTTGATCCAACAAGGAAGACATTCCAGTTATCTCATCCATCACATTAAAGAAGGACCTTCATATTTATATCATAGCAATGTCTAGTTTTTATGACAACGGAAGAGTTCAGCTTAGAACTCCAAGGTACATTACCACAATCCGAAGGAGAGGGTGGTTCTCTTTCATCAAGATCATCTGCAGATGACATTGTACCAGTAGATGGGGTTCGGGGAAGCCTTCTTTTAAAGTCACCTATCAAAGAGGCAAGAATAATTAATATTTAAAAAACAAATAATTAAAAAAAACCCTTTCAATGCAAGCATCATTCATACTCATTATATTTTGGCATTAGTAAGTGTTTGAAGACTAATATTAGTACCTGGACTTGCAGATGGAGAGTCTACAGATCGTGATTCACTGCTGCCTCCAGCACTTTCAGAATCGCTGCACATCCCTCCACTTTGGTTACCAACTGACCAGGATCTGAATGGTGGTGGCCCTCGTACAGCTTTAAAAAAAAAGTGGTATGGATTTAACTATTTAGGATCCTCTTCAGACACAAAGAGGTTCCTCTCAATCTTATGGTTTAGGCATGCTTTTACTTTTCTTAAAATCAAGAACACCTTTCTTTACTGGAGAGTATGGAAGTGAATAAAACAACTACACATATTCTCTAAGTTTCCATGGGCTACTGTCTTTGGCATGGTTCCTCTGAGGACTTGTAGTTTTGCTACATCTGCTAAGAGGACTGATGGACTCATACCTAATACACTGTTGTGGCAGAAAGAACCACCTCACAAGGCAGGAATATGATTAACAACCAGCAAACAACCAGCAATAGATTTCTACAAATCAACCCAAAAGGTTAAACAAAATATTACTAGGTTCTAATGTCAACTGTTGAAGCACAAACATTAGAACAATACAGTACATTGACACTTGACATTTGTCTCATTTATAGGCAATGCAACGAAGTCACCTAACTTCCAATCATACTTCTGTGTGATGGGGCAACTATCAAAGACACAACTGAAAAACATTAAAGTCTCCAATGCTAATAATCTGAAATTAAATCAGGTTATCATAAGTAATATATGTCACATGACACATCTGTGTATTGGTATACTGTAGTGGTCTGCTGAAGATGACTACTTAAACACATAGATTTAGAAACCTATTGAAATATTACCAGAGATGTCTGTGCTGCTTGCAGAGCGTTTTTCTCCAATTTTCTGGGAACGGTGACAGGTTGGGCTTGCCACATCTTCTAGAGATGGACTGGGATAATCCCCCGAACATTGAGATAAGTTTCCTTGTGATGCATGGATATTGTTTGATCGTTTACTGAAAACTCTGGAGAAGAGGAAAAAATCTTTGGAAATGTAAACTAGCATAGATTTCACTTGAAAATAAAAATATATTTATCTTTCTCTTCAAGGCCTTAAATGCTTAATTCTAAGGCAATGGCCATATGTATAAACATTCTATGCAAGCAATGTGTGACTGTGAAAAACTATGATTATCGCTAAAACTGCAAAGTAAGATGTATCAGAGATTGGGATATTGGCTTACCTCTGTAAAGGTCCATTCTGGTCTGCAGAGGAGACATCCAGAAATGGATTAATTCCTTTCCTGGCCCAATCCAGGTAGAAGGAATGAACTTAAGCTCTTCTAACAGTCCTACTCCATAAAACATTGCCCAGTTTTCTTTCCCCAGCCTAGCCAGAGAAAGGAGGAGCTTGATAGGAAAGTTAGTAAAAGGTGCTAGTGAATTAAGGCAGAGATGAAGTCAGCCACCAGCTGGGTGTGTCTGGATGTCTCCTTCTCTGCAGACAAGAATGGACCTTCACAGAGGTAAGGCAATGTTCCATTCTCAGTCTGCAGGAAGGAGCCATCCAGGAATGGGACCCACTCAAGCAAGTTCTAGGTCTACAGAGAGGAGTCTGGCTCTTCAGTGAGAAACTACCGTATTTTTCCATTTATAAGACGACCCAATGTATAAGACAACCCCCCCTTTTCTAACCCCAAATTTGAAAATTTGATCCCTGCTTTTCCCTTCCTTTTGCTAAGCCATGCGGCTGCAACATCACTGAGCCCGCAACCAGCGGTGGAGGCGGCAGCAGCAGGAGGCGGAGACTGAAGCAAAGAAGCAGCCGGGCTCGGTCGCCTCTCGCTGCTGCCCATTGACTGCTGCCACCGCCGCCTGATCGCAAGGAGACGATCGCTGGAGGGGGTGATCGGGCGGCACCGGCAGCAGTCAATAGGTAGCCACGCTTGGCTGCCTCTTGCTGCTGCCCATTGACTGCTGCCGTCGCCACCCAATCGCAAGGAAACAATCGCTGGAGGGGGCGATTGAGCGGTGGCGGCAGCAGTCAATGGGCAGCCGCGAGAGGCGGCCAAGCCCAGCTGCTTCTTTGCTTCAGTCTTCGCCTCCTGCTGCTGCCTTCCATGTATAAAACGACCCTCAATTTTTTCTCTAATTATTTTAGGAAAAAGTGTCATTTTATACACGGAAAAATATGGTACTTGTTGAAGGACACATCTCTCAAAGGGCTGCTGCTTACAGAAGCCCTTTGGGCAGGAAATCCTCATGGGTAATGAAAGGAGAAAACTCCTTTTGGTCTGTCTTTTTCATCCTTTTTCAGTAAATTTGGCATGACCATCTCATCTTTGTTCTCCAACAGCACATATTTGAGGGCGTGTTCCTCAAAAAGGGAGATCCTTTTGTATGGAAGTGTAGCTAAATTGGATTTGGAAGAGGCATCTGCATTTCTGTGCTTGATCCAAGGGATCTGCGAGCTACTGTTGTTGCAGCAAGAGATCTGGCAATAAAGGTCAGGGAATCCTGAGTAGAATCAGCAATATAGGCAAGGGGCTTGTATAATTTAATTAGGAACCTTTGAAGTACATTGCCATCAAAGGCAGAGGGGTTTAATAAATCCTCCACCCAAAACATAAAGCCTTGCAATTAGTAAAGAATTAGAAGAGGCTATAATTAATAAGGCTGAAGCCTCCTGGACCTTGCAAAGGGCTTAGTCAGATCACTTTTCATTGGGCTGCTTAAGAGGAGCATCCCCTTCTTTGGGAGCCAAGGCCCCTGAGAGCGTAGATCCAATAGGGATGTCTACCACAGGGTTTTTAAATTCTCCACTTCCTCACCTGCAAGGAAATAACGCCTCTGGGCAAGAGGAGTACTATACTTTTCTCACCGCGACGTGGAATGTTCCATTCCACATTTACCAATTTATCAAAAGATACTGAGAAGGGAGCCTCTCTACAGGATGCTTTTGCCTCGGAGAACACAGATGCCCCATGAAGTGAATTCTCAGGCATTGAATATGTGGGCATTTGATCAGAGGTTTTGGAGTGCTGCAACCCCAGTGTAGCTAGTACCTTTGATAACAATGGGAGAAAATAATCAGAGTTGAATAAATCATCTCTGCCAGGTTCTTCCTGTTGAGCAGAGTCTGACCATTCCCCTGGACCGCTGCCTGACTACTTGGATCGGGCAAACCATATCTATATCTGGTGACACATCTCCTTTGTCCATAAGGTGGAAGCACTTTCCACCTTATCAGGAGGAAGCTGGGAAAGGAGAAGGTGCTCCAGTAGAAGTAGCTAGAAGACTGGCATCCTTCCTTTTTTTCACAGTTGGTGCTATAACAGTAACTGTAGGAGGGCATATATACATTTGAGTTTTCTTAGAAGGTTGACAGGGTTGCAGTTTGCCCTGAATTCCCCTCCAAACTGCAGCTTTAATCTTGTTAACTAAAGAATCCTCATTACAGAGGGGAATCTGAAACACTGCTGAAGGCATACAAGGCTTGAAATAAGGCAGTTGAAAATGGCTGCCGTGAGGTGGCACCATAAAATGGCTGCTGCCCTCAGGCTGCCTTATGAGCTGCGGAGGTGGCCTCTGGAGATTTTTGGTGGAGTGTCTAGGAACAGCAGGTTTTGTCCTTTGAAAATGGCTGCTATTCTGGGCTTTGGCACTAAATAAACCCAGCTTCTGCATCCCCAGGACCCCTGTAAACCTCCTTTGTGCTGCTGCTGATCTACTTCCTCTGAGTTGATGGCTTCAAGCTTTTTCTCACTGCTAGTGGGGAAGAGGTTCAGGGCTGAGCCTGAGGCATAAGACTTCTCAGGATCAGCCCAAAACCTCTGACATATCAGAGCCTGAATCAGTTTCCCTTCTGATGCCTCTACTGGGGTTAAGTTGGTCTTCTATTCACCTCTGTCTACACTCATCAAGGTGGTGGGTGGGTGACCTTAAACCATACAAACCTTCAGGAGGCAATACCGCAGGAATGACATGATGATCCAGAGGACAAAGCATCTGCTGCCCATGCCCAACAAAGCTGGGATGAGATGACTCACAGACATGCTAAGTGGACAAGGATTTTGAGGAGACCTTGCCAGATTTACCCAATGAGGCATAAAGGCAGAAAAACAAGAGCAAGGAAGGCTAAGAAGGATATAGGGGAAAGTGATGACTTTTTTTTTTTAAGAGAGAAAACAAGGAAGAAATGAAAAATTTGGAAAAAGAGAGCATTATAAATAGCCTGAACAAGGAAGAGAGATCAGAGACCAGAAAGAGGAGAGAGCAAAAAGTGAGGCCAATTCTGGGCAAAGGCAGGAGAAGAAAACTGGGAGGAACTTGTGGAGCATGACTGTTATGCTCTTTTAAGTTCATTCCTCTTGCTGGGGACTGGACAGAAAAAGGAATCAACCCATTGTTGGATGGCTCTTTCCTACAGACTGAGAACTAATGGTGCTGCATCTGCATGAAATAACTGACAAATGACTGTTTCGCTATTCATTCTATATTGAAACTCATTTCTGACAAATGCATTTATGGGCACTACAATCTCTGGCCAGTCCTGAAGTTTTCAAGAAACATTAGGACCCTCTCTACTGATATTGGGAGTGGAGAAAATACCAGTATTGAAAATAGAATACAGTAGGACCTCCGTATCGGCCAGATCGGTATCTGCGGTTGCACTTATCTGCGGCCTGAAAATATTAAAAATATTAAAATAAAAATCCCAGAAATAAGTGTTTCCAGCACTGGCCACTAGAGGGAGCCAGAGCATTCACAATAATCTGCAGGTTTTCGGCATCCAGTGGGGACTTGGAACCAATCCCCTGTGGATACAGGGGTCCTACTGTATTAAGAAATCATTGCTGATGAATATGCTGGTTTGGGGAAAAATAAACACGAGAAAAAGCATCCATGTTTATTCCACATCAGGAACAGCAGATATAGTTAATATCTTGCTTTGAAATAAGAAGCCAAAGCTTCAGCTGCAGGCCTGTTTGTATTATTTATGTACCACCTGCATATAATGAATTTTAGAGAGTAAAAGAACAGTGAGCTTGCATAGAAAGTAATATAAAAGCAAACCCCCTTGTCCTCCCATTAATTAAAAACAACAACAAACTTAATTCTGCTTTTCTCTGTGCAAGCTCACCTGTGTTTAGGTTTCATCAATTTTCCCACCCTTCAGTGGGCATCCCACCAATACTTCAACAATGCCTGACTTATTACAATGACATGTTCTTTTTCATTTTCTACTATCTACATTCCATTCGCACTTTGCTCACATTTACTGCCAAATAAGCAAAGATCATATCTGAGCACTCACCCTCCAGCCTGGGAGCTCGGTGTTTCAAAGGAACCAGGTTCAATGGGAACATCATATTTTGGCAAATTCTTCACAAACTCAGAAAATTTCTGTCCTGGATCATACAGCTTGGCACTCTCACAGAGGGACTGACAGTTAACTGGTAGAGAGACAACTTGGGCATGCTGCATCTGGAACAGGTTTACTGTTGCCTGTGTGGAAAGTATTATTTGGAGATTCATGTTGTAAATATTTCTTTCTCCATCTCCAGCATTTAAAAAATAATTTACAACAAATCTTTCCTGGTGTTCAGAACCAAATTAGACTGTGTATAACCAATTACATCTACAGTTTTTTTCTAACACAATTCCCTCAACCTTTGTTTAATTACAAACACATCCATTTCTACACTGGTTAGTATACTGTACATGTCCTGAGAAAGAACTGAGATGACATATATTTATATTTAAACTAGACTATGTTTTGTGGGGAGGAGTTTTGTTCTAACTGTATGGTGGTATTGGTTAGAATCTAAAGGATTATTAAATGGAATTCTGTTTGCACAACAGGTTATTCTCTGAAAAACTCTGAAGTCTGAAACATGAGAATGTTCAGTGAAGAAATGTAAAGATGAATAAGTGGATACAAACTGCAATACTTAAGTAAAAATGACCTATATATTAGTAGGTCTAGAACAGTGGATACCAACCTTGGGTCCCCAGTTGTTCTTGGATAACAACTCTCAAAAATCCTGGCCAGCACAGCTAGTGGTAAAGGCTTCTGGGAGTTTTAGTCCAAGAATATCTGGGGACCTAAGGCCGGGAACCACTTGTCTAGAAGCTACAACCTTCGAGATTTAAACAGGCAATGTGGACCAGCATACTACACAATCTGCTGATTAAACTGTCCAATTATAACATAAAGGTCTGTAGAGATATGGGCTGCACAATTTTATAGGCTATAGAATTATATGGCAACTGGGTAGGTTTTTACTGCTGTTTCAAGCACAGCAATTGCCATTTGCTGCTTGTCTAATTTTTTTCTCAAGCAATACTCTGAAAAAGCATGTTTTTGTGTACACCTCTATTGAGGCGAATGCGAGGATGCCTTAAAAATGTGAAAGCATTTCATATTAGTGGAATGGACATATGATTAGAGCACTTGCTGGACAAATAATTCACAAGCGTTAGTTCTGGTGCTTTTCACAAGCTTCGTGAGACATTCTGTAATTGTATTTAGCAACAGTTGTTGTTGTTGTTTATTCGTTTAGTCGTGTCCGACTCTTCGTGACCCCATGGACCAGAGCACGCCAGGCCCTCCTGTACCAAGAAACAATTTAGTTATGGATAGGTGTAACTTTAAGTCAATGTTTTTAAAAATGTAAAACACCATTTGCATTTCCACACTGGTTCTCTGCTTAGCATTAGTGCATATAAAAAAGCCAAACAACAAATGAACGACACTGCAGTCCAAATATACATATAATCTGGAATCCAACTAAAACCATACACCAATATTAAGTCCACCAATATCAATCTGACCTGTGAATTGCCACAAATTAAAAAGGCAGCATAAGCATTTGTTGTTGTGCTACAAATGATGCAACTAGTGTGTGGTAACAAATATCCATGGTATCTCCTTAGCTTGTGGCAATCCCCAGCTGAGATTGATACTAACACACCTACACTGGCCAAGGTTAGTAACAGGATTCCAGTCAATGAAAGCTGCCTGAAAATGTTAAAGAATCTTGCCAATCAATAAGCCTCTGTGTTTAAAAAGGCTGGCTAATACTACTCTTTGCATTACAGACAAGCAGCAAGAACCCTTTCTGAGACATCACCATTGTTTTTAACAGAGTGTGTTTCAAATATTCAATAGCTTAGGTCAGACAAAGGTGAACAAATAATTATCCACTAAGTAAATGGCCTGCAGCAAGTATCAGGCTTATATTGTTCTCCCTCATATATCCCTTTGTCTTCCTCCATCAAAATCAGACAAAAATCTACTTCAGTTGTAAACTAACCACAATTTCCTTCAATGTCCAAACTCTGAGAACAGTGGCTTGCTAAAACTACAGTCTGAGAAAAGCCATGATCACAAAACATGTTTTGATATGACATAATCTCACGTGACATAATTTAAAAACAAAAACATGATTCCAAGTTCAGATGCCACAGAAGGTTGTGGTTAGTTTAAAGACACAAGCAAAAACTTCTGTTTGCCTTTTAATGTGCGCAAGGACAGTGCTTCCTGCATTCCATTCACACTGCAAAAAAAAAAACACAACCCCATAGTTTCATTACGACATCTCAACTGGGAACCTATTCTTGGGGCTTGCCTTCCATAACCAAATCTGAAACCATGTTCTGAGGTGGATTTTTGATCATGGACTGAACAGCAAACACTAAATCCATTTTACCAATTCAAAAGCCATCTCATACTATGGTCAGCGCCAAACAAAAGAAATGGAGCAGAAAGGCTCAATGAAGAGTATACATATGTGCATGGCTTACTCAAGATCCATTAACATCACAGTGTGGAGAACTGCCTAACAGAGCTAATATGATTGTTCTAATACATTTCTATGACATTTGGCAGCAAGACTTCATAGAAGAATACATCATGAAGTCAGTCATCACACTTCTAGAATTTCTATCTTAATTAAAGAGTCATTATGTTTAGTCTAGACCACACTGTAGCACACTTTCTTACAGCTTTAAGTGTGAGGTCACATTGATAGACAAGTTCCCGGAGCTGCGTCAAGATATCACTTTTGAAATTTTCCAGATCATTTCGCTTTTCTTCAACTTCTGCCAGACTGGCTTTGAAATGTTCATTAGCTTCTTCAGCCTACAATAAATTAAATGTGAATATAAATGACAGTGGGAAATGCTTCCATTAAAATAGCAAAAACTCTCTCAACCTTAGGAAGCCCCTAATAAAAGGACTCATTATAGCATATGATTATGTAAAAGCCAACAGTTCCTACACATCCAATAACTGCAAGAAGAGCATATTTCTTGATGCTAGCATATTGGAAGAGATTTACTTACTTTTTGAAGAGCTTCCTCTTCAAGTTTTCTCTTCTTCTCTAGTTTGCTGGCATCTTTAATAATACCCCCATTGGAGGTCAAATGCTCCTCCTCAGCACGAACAGTTGATGATTTTGCCTTTTCATATTCATCTTGTCTCTGAATATATAATAGCTTGGCTTTTCTTACAACAGATTCCAGTTCTTGCTGTTCATTCCAAGGGAAGACATTGTTATATTAGCATTTTCATTTTGTAGTGAACAGTATTAATTACACATTGGCTGAAATCCTGTTGTTTAGTATAGCAAGTCACAACTAGAGTAGGCCCACTGAATCAGTGGGGATTTGGTGAGTGCACTCCTCCACAATTTCCATTAATTCCAGTGGACCTACTCTTGGTGCAACTTACTTTAGTGTGATAAGTTTCAATGAGAGTTGGCCCATTTGAATCAATGGAACCTACAGAAGAGTTGCCTTACTTAATTCACACTAACAGTGGACCTACTCTAGCATGACTTATTACTCTTAGCAACAGGATTTCAGTCATCTTGTTGCTATATTTCTCTAATGCCAAGGTTTTTATTTGGGATAAAAAATCTGAGGATATATTAGGATTGGAGTATAGGAAGGACAGGAAACCACAGTTTTATGCTAAGGAGAAATTCAAACTCAGATCTCCTGAGTCCTAGTCGATCACTATATTCACTACAACACACTGGGTAACCCAATAGTTTGTATAGACTGCCAAAAATGTATGCATTGCAAGCTGTTTACAATTTCTAATCACTACACGAGATGTACAATAAATAAAGATACCAACCATTTTCTTTTGTTCTCGTTGCCAAAGCTCCTTGATCTCCTTCCTTTGTTTATCCAATTCACTTTTTCTTCCAAGGAGTGGCTAAATAAGAGAAATACAGTGACAATATAAGGAATGTCAGTGGGTTTAACATATTTGCCTATGGCTACATATCCAGAAATAATTCTCTGAAGGCTTTTTTTTACCTGAACAAATTTATTAGTTTGGAGAGCTGCTGCTGTTTGCTGCCAAAGCTGACTATTTTCTATGTCATTTTGGAATGCGTTTATGAATATTGACTGAAATGGCATGTAATCCTAAAACACAAAATATATATAACAATAAATTTCTGGATTAACAGACTGTTCATCCTAATTCAAATATCCCTCCCCACCTAATCTAAGTGAACAAGTGTTTTAAATAGATCCATATCAGAGAATTTCAGTTGTAATGTTACATAATATTCTTATCCAGTGTTCCTACTCTTAATAAGATGTGATTCACTAAAAAGATATTATGGCAATGTACATGTCACTCAATACACCAAATACTTTATAAACCCCTAAACTTTGTGATTTCTACCAAAATTGACTACATTTTGTTACTTTCATATATCAGAACATTTAATATAACATGACAAAGCACATTCATAAGAATTTCAGTTAACTTCAAGGAATGAATAAAATAAAAGAGCATGATTCCATTCTATTTTCAGCATCTGCTAAGTAATATCTGTGTTTAATTATTTTAGAACATTTCTATTAACTGACACTCACCTGGGGTCCAACAATAGTCTTAGTTGTTTCTGCAATTTTTGCCAAGCTTTTAGCACACTCCATTTCTGTAGAGAAATATGATGTTCACATAGTAAGAATGACTACTAAGGGCAAATAAAATCTTCTTTGAAGTCTTCATTTAATAAGACAGAGAACATTTTGCTACAATCTTTTGGTTACAGGAAACAGGCTATGGTTCCATTCATTTCAGTGAACAGCTACTAATTTAGAAATCACATTACTGACAGTCTGTAGCACAATCCTGACAACAGATTTAATTCCATCATGACAAAGCTCATTAGGTGCCAGAAAGAACCACTCACCCAAGTTAAGCTTTTTCTCTACCCATGCTACTATGTCCTTCGTATATTTTGACCATGCTTTAGCATAGGATAGAGCCGATTCAATTCCATTATCATTTCTTAGGAGAACACTATCAATTTCTTCAGCTCTAAGGTGTCCTGAAAATATAATGTCAAATGTAAAAAAGGAAATTTTAGACATGACCACACAGCGACAGCAAAGCCAGTATCAGCCAACTGTGAAGACTAAAGCAGCTCTGATCTTGAGATTTTCTTTAATGCTGGTTGACATTAAACAGAACTGGCAGGGCTTTTTGAACAAATTAAAGGGTCATAGAATTATATCTTAATGAATCATATAGCCAGTACATTTTCTTCCATAGTGACCTAATAGAAGAAAACATTTTGAATAGATGACCTTCGTTCTATCACTACCATATGCATATTTTGTGATTTTGTGAACTTTAGGCATAAACAAAACTACTTTGAAATACCAGAGACTTCCCCTTCAGTATATTTTCATTAGAATAACATGATATCTGTAGGCATCTTCAAATTTTACTAGCTTTAATCTCTACAGGTGTAAAATAACAAAATCAATGTAGATATAAGAATGCTTACCTATACCTTGAACATCATCCCTTTCATGCAGTGATCCTCCAGAATCCACAGAAAGATTTTCAAAAGACTGGTATGTAATAAAATACAACCTGTTAGCATCAACTAAACAAACAAATGATTAAATACTTAACATATGTTGCATGTCCTTTGTTCAGAATCTAACTTGTCATACTGACACAGCAAGAGAACAGCATGGAATGAACTCAGTGCCTAGTAACTTCAAGCCCCCTTTACATCTACAATTATTCAAGAGGCAAAGATAATTTAGATATTGGAGAAACCTCTACATGGGTCAGCCAGTTTCAAACACTTAAAATTCTGATGGAGCCATTTACTTGACAAAGGAGATAACCTTCTCTTGAAGGAAAGAAAAAGTTTACTTTACGAACTGACTTTATGTATTGAGAAAGCATGACCCCAGAAATGTTTTCGGCTTTGCACAATAATTCTGAAAGTGGCATTCCAATGTCAGTGGCATAACATCCTGCTTACAGAGAGTAGATGGCATTGCTAACATGTTTCTGCTTATAGGGAAAACGTCCATTGCCAATACAATGAAAAACACTGTGTCCAGCAAGCAGGGATGGAACACTAAACTGGAAGAAAAAAACTGCCCAAGTTGCGATGCAAATGTAGGTAACCCTCCTAGTACTCATTACTCCATATAGTTAATTTCATCTGGAGCTCGACAATGACCAAGTGCAAAAATGTTTAGGCATTAAAATAAACAATATTTTTCAGAGAATAATGCAGACCCTTGGAATGGAGTTTTATCACTCTCAGCTAATGCAACAGGTGCTTATGGTATGTATGCAAACCCATTTCACACATTGATTCCAACAACAATGAAAATACACTCTACTGGAAAGGTCACCTTTTCCTAGGCAACAATATACTAGTGTTCCAATGCTCACAGAATGCAATTTTCTCACAACAATGAAGCTAATCTTGATGGAAAGCTTGGTGGATTATATACAAAAAAAGAAACATGAATGCACCTTTATTATTAGACAGTGGAAACACAGTCCATTTAGTACACAATGCCCCAATCACTTGTGGGTTAAGCACATTATGTATACTTATCAGTTACCTACACCCTTCAGTCAATCAGGGAAGTTCTTAGTGTGACAGTAAGTAAAAAGATTAGCCTATCCCCTACTGATAGGCTAGAAAGCTTCCTTTAGCTGGAGACAGGTGGCATTTTCAGAGATTGGAAGGTGACATAATAAAGGCATTGCTGCTCAGCATATATTTTTAACACACTGGCATCTCTCTTCATAGGTTTTGTGCAGTACTTTAAAAAAAGTCAGAACAAAATTGCAAAAAACTGCTCAATGAGAAATAACAATGGACAAAAAGGAATGAATGCATACCTATGCCTCTATATGTTTCGCCTTCGCTACCAAAAATGGTCTACCTCTAGTTTGTATTGACTTGAGAAGATTGCTTGACAAAAAACATGCTGTGGAGCCAGAACATTCTACTGAATGAATTCAGTATTAGACAATGGTTGTAATCCAATAGCAAGTCACAGCTAGAACAGACCCACTGAACGAATTGAACTTTCATCAGCATTAACTCACCAAATCTCCATTGATTCAATGAGCCTACTATAGTTGTGACTTACTACTGGATTTCAGCCAATGAGTTACCAAAATACAAATGAGATGAATACTTTCAAACCTACATAGTACTATTTGGTATCCTCTGTAATATATTTAAGGGAGACACAGAGGATAACATATGCAAGAAATATAGTGCCCCTGTCTGAGTTTATAAGTCCAGTTAATGTCCTCTTTCTTCAATTAAGTATGTTTATCAACCACAGGCTTGCCAAGAGTTATGGCAATGAAACCACAGATACTGTATCTCTGTAGTGCTCAGGTTGCCAGCACCACATAAAGGCCTAGATGTAAGTTATTTTCAAATGATATCATTGTGCTCATCTAAAGGTAACATCCAGTGAAAATTGCTTAAAATATACAGCACTACCACAGGACATTTCCTGAAGTTTCTACCATGTGAAAGTAAATGAATGCAGCTGCTGAGTGCAGTTGGGCAACATTCCCAATTTCAAGGATCAACACAGAGCATGCAGAATAGGATATAATTTCAAAACACATATCCTGAAACATAATGTCAATGCATTAAAAAAAAAAAGAGTGGCTGCTGGACGATTCCCCTTAAACCAGTCCTTATATCCTTTCCTATAGACCTCTTTCAGTTTACATGGCATGCACACTTCTACAGCTGCTCAGTTTCTAGGAAACTTGTAGTGCAGGGCCACCCAGATGGTATCATCTGCTGCTCTCCTCGACTTCCCTGCTTCTTTAAGCTTAGGTAGCATCCTCATAGTATCTGGAAGTGGAGAAGAGACTTCCCTAGCAATAGCATATTGCTCTAAATCAGTGGTTCCCAATCTTGGTTCCCCAGATGTTCTTGGACTAAAGCTCTCAAAAGTGTTCATCACTAGCTGTGCTGGCCAGGATTTCTGGGAGTTGGAGTCTCAGAACATATGGAGACCCAATGTTGGGAACCAATGCTTTAAATTATCCCAATTTTAATGCAAAATATTTTGAAGTGTCTTGATTTTGAATGGGCAGTTGACTCATTACCTTTAAAAAAGACCTACTAATGGAGAAGAAAACTGGTATAACTGGTTTGTTGCTATGGAACCACACAGCTGTCGGTCCAGTTGTTGCTATGGATCAACACGATAGCAAATACTGTGCTGAGTACCTTTACTTCAAAACTTATCACTACAACATTCATCAGAGGTAAGAAACTAAAATTCAGTTCATGTAAGATGTACGTAGGTATTGTTCCTCAGGGAATTAGTCAAATCACTGTCAGGTGAACAACTTATTTTGAATGGGATTTAGTGACTAAAATTCTGTTGCTTAGCATAGAAAGTTGCACTAGAATAGGTCCATCTGAATCAACGGAACTTACAGGTTAATTACAGCAAATCACTATTGATTCAATGCACTTATTCTGGGGCAACTTACTATGATATGCAAGAGGATTTTACCCACTATGTCTTTTCAGAATTCATATCTGCAGCTTATGGTAAAACACTCTTCCAAGATGCTCAGGTGACATCTGAGACTAGGAGTGCTTTTATATATAATCTGCTGGCAGATCAGCTGTAGCTGTCATTCAAATCAGTTTGTTTAATAAGCAATTTATCAACAGTATACAGGCCTGGACCAGATCCAGATTACATTACTAGAATATCTTTCATACAGGAGACTGAAAAGTGTTCAAAGATTTCCTATGGTGCAAAATGGCACCTCAGAAAGTGAGTATGGCCTGCTGTTCTCATCACAGTATTTTCATCATACCATAGTTGGTTGCTTATCTTTTACTGAGCATAATTCAAACTTTTATTTTTGAACCCTAACACCACAATCAGTTTGGAATCTTAATATTTTACAGAGAACCTTCTTCCCTCAAACCAACTGCACACTGTTAGATCTTCATTATAGGCCCTATGCTCTCTATCCCATCATGAAAGTGTTACAGTGGATATTTAGTAGGGATGTGCATATTAAAAACTCCCATTTTTGTTTTGTTTTAGGTTCTTTCAACAACTGCATCTTCCATAATTCATAAAAAGTTCTTTAAAATTGCTTGAAAAAAAGCAGGGGCAAGACAAGAAACAGAGAATCAATCAATATCTACTCCAAAAGTGGACAAGAGTATATGACAAAGAAAAAGAATAATCAAGACTTGTACAAGCACCCACACAACCCAATAGCAACTTGGCTTTGGCAAAGTGACAAACTCCACCCCTGACCCACATCCCTCCATAGAAGCAAACAGTCCCCAACAAAATCCCACCTAAAGATACATCTTTAATTGAATACACAGTAAATTAACCAAACTACAGCATTAAAAAAAATCAGAAAAAGCAAACCCCCAAATAGGAGAAAAAAATAACAAAATAAAACACACATACACAGCCTCCTTTGCAAAAACAAACAAACCCACAAACCAAACAACGTCAAAAACCAAAAAGAAAAGAAAGCGAACTAATAAAGGAAAAAAAAATCAGGTAATGTTCCTCCCCAAACCAAAATGCCTAGAGTATGGGTATATTTCTTTCTCCCTACTTCATGGAGTCTTCCCTTCTCTTCTATGAGTCCGGTAGGCAAACTAGGCAACAGCAAAAATAATCCAAGAAAAAGAAGGAAAAGAAAGAAAGAAAGTGGGGGAAACATCCAAAAATAACTGCAAAACAAAATGGAAGGCAGCAGGAGGCAGGACCTTACCAGCACATAGATTCCCTACTACAAGGAACTTACTAGATGTAATGAGACAACATTTCCTTCATCACCCCTCAGGGATGTTCCAGCTGGCTGCTGACAGTAGCCCTCATGATACTATTGGCTGACAAATTTCCCAAGCAATTTGTCAAAGAGTGAAACTATGAAAAAACATGAAATTTTTGTGTACTCCTCTTTCATTAATATGAATCATTTGTGTTTAAGGAGCTCTTTTTCAGAAATCAGTGAGAGAACATGAAAACAAAAATAGGAGCCTCTATGTTTTGTCTTTCTTTCGTATTAATGTAGAGGTTTGATCCCACTTTGTAGAATTTATTACCTCATTACATTTGGTTGGTTCCTTTTTACACTTCCTCGGATCCTCTATAAAACACTGTTATACAAGCATGCTTTTATGCTCTTATTCACGAATGGGAACCTGTGGAGCTAAAACTGCACGTGGCTCCAAGGACTAATTTCACCATTACTCTGCAAGTAATTATTTAAGGTCTCCAAGAGCAAACTCTTTCATTCCCAATAGTCTGCTAGATGAGGAAGAAGAGAGAATGTGGGTAGCATAAAGACAAAGCAAGGTAGCATTGCCTTTTTCTCATTTTTGGTCTGCACACCACTGTCCACCTCCTGCTCCTCCTGGGACTGGTTTCCTCTGCTTCAGATACAGTATCATGACAAATGCAACATGCATTTTTTAAATGACAAACAACAACAACAACGAATCTCAAGAGCCTTAAAATATTCTAAAAAGCCATTCTTACTTCAAGAGAGAAGAAGAAAAATAGCGAAGAAGCGCATACCATCTTTGCCAGAAAACACATGACAAGGAACCTGTGATCAAGAGAATACCCTAGCAAATTAACTGCTTTAATAATTCAGACTGTACTCCAATCAGTAGCTACATTCCTACTGAAATCAACACAATTAGTGTATCTTAAAACAAGACAAACCACGTTAAAAATAATTTGATTACAAACTATGATTTGAAAACCTTGTGAATACTTAATGACTTTGTTATTAATTAAATTATTCAAAATATTAACAGGAAAATCCAGGTCTTTAAGGCACATTCAAAAACATGGAGGGAGTCACATGTAAAAAGGAGCTAGAGGTCAGTAGTTCAATTCCCAAATGTGCCTCCTGGGAAAAGTCAGCCTGTTTAGCCTTGGGCTAGCTGTGTCGTCCAAGCAAAGGAGGAGGTAAACCATATCTGAGTACTTTTTCCCTAGAAAACCTGGAAAGGGTCACTGAAAGTGGAATCGACTTGGCAGTGTGTCATCATTACTATTCAGGGCATTCTACGAAGATGGAGCTACTGCAGAAGAGGCCTTCTGTGTTAGATCTAGGGCCTGGACAGGTTGAAACAAACACTGTTAATCCTTCAGACAACATAGTTCCAAGCCATTTAAGGCTTTAAAGGTGATCACCAGCACTTTAAACTGGTCCAGGAAATACACAGTGGCAAATAAGTGCAGCAAGTATACAGACAATCCCACTTGGTCTGATAACCTAGCCTGCATAAGCAACTTGCTACTCTGCACGATATGATGCTTTTGAACTATCTTAAAAACAGCCGCATGTACAGTTCCTCACAGTAGTACAGTTGAGACATTATCAGAGCGCTGACAACTGTAGCTACATCCACTTTCTCTACAAGTGGATGAAGCTGGTGAAATGGGAAAAGCTGATAAAAGTCAGTACTGGTGACCCATGTCACTTGTGTACCTTCAGATAGTACCTGAACCAGGAGAACCCACAATGTGCATTCTTGGTTCTTCAAGGGGAGTACAAGCTCATCAAACACCTCATTCACACCTCCATGCAGAGTAGCTAGATTAAGTGATTCTAGAGTGACTTCCTCACCCAGAGCATTTTTGTCTTATCTGGACTCAGCTTGTTTGCCATCCATCCCAAAACAGGCTCCAGGCACCTGTTTTAGAAGTCAATCAAGCAATTCCAGTTTCTGCTAAGTTTTCGGAGTAACTAATGTCCCACACATTTAAACATTTTAACTTCTTCTAAGGTATAGAATGCAAGTCCAATCACTTTCCTCACAACCTTGAACAGTTGATTAGCATGTAAAAATAAATAAAACTCCAAAATAAACATTACTCCAGTATCTTAACACTGATTGGAAGTCAGTTCAACAAACTGTAGAACTTCCTATTGTATAAACAGGTGATACAAGAATAACATTTTGATTTCAGAGAGTATCTTAGCTCATCAAACATCTTGGACACAAACCAGCCCAAGTTAGACATGTCTAAATTCCACCAAGTTCAGTAAGATGTGCACATATGTCTCCTGTTGGTAAAAATATGCAAAAGAAGTTTACTACCCTTCTGTATGCAGTAGATTTTAGATCCTAGTGGAATCATTTTTAGATGTTAGTGGAATCATTTTTAATAACAAGAATTGAATATATACAGCATTAAGATTATGTCTTTTTTAGGTCATCTACCAAGCACTGTTAAAGTAGTCAAAGCATAAACAGATCTTGCAAATAAACATCCATTTTATAATGAAAATCCCTCTCTACAAACACAGCTTGATATGTCAACTTATTTGCAGGTTCTTATTTGATATCAATGGCCTGAGCACCAGAGGTTGCTAATGTGGCATAAAACAAATAAAAACATTCCTGAAGAGAAACTAAGTTGGTTAAGTTTTTACCTAGGTTGATTCCTATAAAATATAGTATGTATATGCTATGCATGAATTCAGGCTTCCTGAATTTTTTGGACTCAGATGTTCTGAGTTACATCTCCCATTGTAAAAGATTATTGACCACATTTGCTAGGTCTCATGGGAGTTATAGTTCAAAGTATCGTGGATCACCAACTTAGGAAAGGCTGCATTAGCTCAGCCTTTCCAGTACGATATGGTGCTTCTGGGAGTTGTAGTTCTTCGTGATGGTTGACCAACTGGTGGGGGCCATCCCCTCTTGATGCGGAGGACACTAGGAGTTGTAGTATTGATACTCATTAGGCTATATAGAGGGGTGCCACCTGATTCCCAGGAAGCTCAGTGGCAGCTTTCTTTTTTAACAAAATTAACAACAGAAGACATACACTGGAGGAACCAATGAGAGCACAACAGCTGAAGCTAAATAACTTCAAAGCCAATAACTTCAAAGCCCTTTTCTGGGGAGCAAAATCCAAGGTCTGCAGATTTGTGTTTCTGGGCTGAAAGAATTCTGCCTAGGGAATTCCTGGAGAGTTCTGGAAGTTGCAGTCGAAAAATTTGAAAGAGCACACCCATAAGCACAGTCATCATTACTGCAACTGCTTATTTCTACAGCCTAATTTTCAAGCTTAAATATCCTTCTGGATATTTTGAAAAGTGTTATTATTTTCGATAGTAATATATTTTAAAACAAAACATATTTTTTAAAAATTAAACAGCATGTTCATCCTACCTGGCTCTGGCGAGATATGGGAAGACCAAGTGCTGAGCCATTGTCCACATCTCCCATAAGGAAGTCTGAAACTCTGACACAGTTAGAAAAGGAAAGTTAATGTGTGCTTTTTAATGGTTCAGTTCCAACTTTAGGAGGCCTGTGCATGAAAAAGGTAAGATCTGCATCTATTCTTTACTTCACTGATAAAGTATTTTGCTACTAATCTTAAGAACTCTAAAAATTAACTTATTCTTATACAGTATGTGGTTCACAGATATCTGAGCCAACGAAACCTGCTTTCCCCTTTAGATGGGAAAAACACAATTTATCTGTAATGTGGTCTGAGGGAAAAGGACAGAACACTTATCTAACTGCTGAAGCAAATGGGTAAACTATGATACTGTTTCAAGAAATAGCTAATCAGAAATAAGTGAAAAGAAGCAGTTCTCCAGACAAAGAGCATTTTAAGTTCCCATTCCTTTCACAATACCATAAGATCATCCTATATATTAAGTGGCCTCAAACAGGATTGGCAAGGGTAAAGGAGATTACAGACCAACAAATGAACAGTAGGGATGAAATACAGAAGCATCAGGTGGCGGCAGTGGTTCAGATAAGGTGAGACTAGAGTTTCTCTGGAAAGGAAGTGCACTGTTAAATCTATTTTACTTACATGTTGCCAAAGGTGAATGCCAGTGTGTCAATAGAAGAGAATATCTCACTTAAGACTTCTCGCTTGTTTTCTTCATTAACTTCCTTGAAGTTCACAGCTATGGGAGAAAACAAAGAAGAACTGTACATCTATCAGACAACGCTTTCACAGGTTATGAAACAGCTCTGAAATCCCATCATGGGGCTATTTATATGACCTATTAAAATAATAAATATGGAACAAGATGGCAATTATCAGACTAGTAGCTGGAAAATCTTTGGTGCTTAATTGCTCAGGACATCTGTACATGTCTTCAGAAGAGCACCTAGGCAGAGAGATAATAAACCTTGGTCAGCTCTTCTTTTCTAAAGCCTGCCGTCTCCAGTTTTTACATAGCATGAGACCCTCTTCAGCACTGCTAATACCTTAAAACAAGCATGTGTAAAAACTGAGTGCACAACAACATGGAGTTTCAGCACCCATGAAAATTAAACTATTTGACAAAAGAGATTGGATAATTCTTTCTGAAGAAGTCTTATGAATAACAAGAAAAGCAAACTTGACTCTCTTATACAAGAACATCTATCCCAAGCAACAGTTTCCAAAGACAATTACACAAACTGTTGTTGATCTGGTGGAATAAAGCCCCCTAATAATTCAGAACTATGAAAATACTGGACAAGATAATGAAGATCTGTGGTTGAATTTTCTTGATCTTTGAATGTTGGCTGACTTGTGAAGAATGGGGAGATATTTGATCTGAATGAAAATCCTTCCTCCTGCTATACACTTCTTCCTCAAGCCATCATTTGCCCTGTTATTAAAAACAGCACAGTTGGTGTTTTGCTAGCAGTGCAAAGAACTGCTCTGGGGTGGAGTGCATATGGTTTCACTAGGGAAATGGTGATTGGAAAGAGTTAACACTCTCCTTAGCTGCAGAATCCCAACCAGTTCTGTTTCCTTAACCCTCAGTGGCTAGTGTCCCTAAATTTTGAGAAGCAAATCCAGTCTCAGTCCCTTATCATTTCATCTGATTCAATCCTATTCTCAGATGGTTAAAATAGATATCATTATTGCAGTTTCACTGAAACAGTGCTCCCTAAGAAGGTAGGTTCATATGGGACTATATGCATTTGGGAAAGAAACATTAACATTCTTATAACAGCTCATTTTACAAATTTTCAGAGATGGGATGTGTAGTAGATATGTATACAGTTAATCAGTAAACAAGAATAAGTATTGTAAAGTGCATTTTTTTCCATAAATAAAAAATTACTGGATTGATATTTAAGTGTTCAGAATCTAGCATGCAGACATTGTTCCACATATATTAAGACAACAAATTACACAGTGCACTAAGATGTTTTTAATCCTATATAGAAACTTCTAGCAATCATGGCAAGACAACTTTACCCAACAGATGCTCAATCCCCATTAATAATTTAAATAAAGAAAAAAGTTTACAAGAAATATCACTGAATGTGATTAGCAACTGGGAATTAGAGGTTTGCTAATCAGAGAAACAGGAAAACTAGTAAGAAATTCATTTTTAACAACATTACAATTATTCAATAAATAAATGTTAAAAAGCTTCCTGTCAGGTGTCTAATCACAAATAGATAATGGAAGTAATTTATGTAGAAAACTGAATATTCCATCATATTTCCTGTATGAAAGGAAAAGTTTTTCCGGTGTACTAATACAAAGTATCTGTGAAGTAATATAACACTATGACAGGTTAATAAACTTCTGACATTATATGGACTTTAAGTGTTCTGTTAAGAGCTTTATCACACTCTCCGTCCTGAAAAGAATTTATAATTAATAATTTTCTTTTCCCTTAGTACTTCTACAAAAACTTATTTTGTATAGATTGCCTGTTTCTGGAAAGTAAAACTGCTGAATGCAAAATGATTTTTAAAAAGTCAGAGATCATTAACTGTTTTATTGAGTCATAATACAAAATCACATCTCTGGCATGTATGAAAGAAAAAATAAGACTCCTATCTGTATCTACCTCTGCATGTCCTATCATTTTAAATAAAACAAACATTTAGATTTGAAATTATATTCTTATATTTCTACAAGCAGTGGCGCCCTCAAATTAACTTCTAAAGTTCATTATTAGATAAACGGTTGACTAAGAAATTGGGGGAGGAATAAGGGAAGAATGTAGCATACTATACAATTCAAGCTGTTGCCAGTTATTTCACTTAAATAATTAGGCAAAATAATGTATTTGTAATTTACACACAACATATATGTATGCATAAAATAAAGTGCAAGACCCCTACCTTCTTTCCAAAACATTTCCATCCAAAGATTCCTAAAGCCTTCATTTCAGCCATTTCTGACATTACTTAACATCAACTCTGAGAACAGTCTTTCCCCAGGACATCCTGGCTAAACACAATAGCCCTTAAACAATGACTGGTAGTAGTACTATTTCCAAGCTGGGAAGTGGCAACTATCTATGTAGCTACAATTTAGAGTGACCGCATAACTTAATGGAAAAGGGGGAGGAGGCGGAGAATATAAACATAGAGCTCCAACCATGATTATTAAGACAAGACAAAATGACATCCTATGGACTTATAATAATAATAATAATAATAATCATGTACCATCAAGCCAATTCTTAGTTATGGTGACCCATTTCAAGGTTTTCAAAGTAGAGAATACTCAGAGGTGGTTTACTATTCCCATCTTCCTTTAGGGGTCATCCTAAGACTGTGCAGTTTGCCCAAGGCCACACAGGCTGGCTTCTCTGAGATGCACAGTGTGAACTCCCATACCTAATTGACTGAGCTATCCTTGAAATCTAAATTTCAGCCTAAAAATATTATTTGCTAGTCTACTAAACATGTTTCCTGACATCTGTTCCCTGGAGAGGTCTGATCTGGCCATGATGACACATGTCTTAGGTTTATGTCCCAGCTGGATTATTGTAACACGCTTTTAGTGGGGATGCCTTTGGAAATTGTTTGGAAACTTCAGTGGGTCCAAAATGCTGCAGCCAGATTGTTAACTAGGACTAGTTACAAGGGATCACAAAATCCCTGTTACAGAAGCTCCACTGGCTGTTGATCTGGTTCTGGGCATAACTCAAAGTGCTGGTTTTAACCTGTAACGCTCTAATCAGCTTGTGTCCAAGCTATTGGTCCACATCCCTCTTTATGATCTTGCCTGGGTGTTAAGATCATCAGGGGAGGCCTTTCTCTGAACCCCACTGCCTTCACAGATGTGTTTGGTGGAGACATGGAAGAGAGTCTTCTCTGTCACTGCTCCCTGATTCTGGAACTCCCGCCCATGAAAGGCCAGGCTGGTCCCATCTTTGCTGTCTTTCTGCACATAAGCAAAGATCTTCCCCTTCCCTTAGTGACTGGCTGTCTGGGAGGGATTGTTATGCCCTGTTGCTTAAATGTGTTTTTAGTACTGATTTTATTTAACATTTTTAATACAGGATTTGTTTAATTCTTTTAAATATTTGTATACTTATGTTTTTTAGCTTTTAAATATTGTCTTTTTAATGATGTAAGCTGTCTTGAGTTCTTTTTAAGGAGAAAGACTGGGAAAATATTTTAAACAAATGAATAAATAAATAGAATTGTACCCAATGGCTGGAATCCTGTTGCTTAGCATAGTACGTTGCACCTAGAGTAGGCTCATTTGAATAAATTGAACTTACAGAGGAGTTGATTCACCAAATCCCCACTGTCTCATGGGCCCACTCTAATGCAATTTACTATGCCAAGCAACAGGATTTCAGCTGCCGACTTTAAAGTTTATACTATAGGACATGCACACATACCTCCAAAACTGTGCTAGAGGTGGTTTAGTTACTGGGGAGGAAAGGACTGAAAGTTAAATTTGCCTTAAACGAAGCAACAAGATTTAAGCCAATGTATTCTTTTCATAAAGAAGGACACCAGAATCTTAAACTTGCTTCATCCTGCAATTGTAATTTGATTAGAGTTTAGAAACTGAAACTCATTTTCCACAACTGGCACGTCAAAGGTTTCTTGAGAGCTTCACATTTTGTAATTCAAGATGTTAAAAGTTAGTACACTCCTTCTAATTACACATTATTGTTTTTGGATACATGTACCAATATATTTTGAAGGAAAATGATAATATAAGAAGAGCAAAATGAAAGAGGAGTACATGAGAGAATGGATGGGCAGTGGAATTACTAATTTTGGAATAAATCACTAGCTTCATATTTCTAAGACTCCCTTGCTGAATTATTTACTGAGAGTTTGCTTTGTAATTTTAAAGTCTTGGACCGAAGATCAGACTGCTGAAACATTTAACTTCTCATATAGTTGCGAAGTAAATGCATACAATAATTGTAGTTTAGTGCACAATCAGTATCATAATTCCACCAGGTTCTTCTCTGTTTTTATGTAGAAACTACAACACCACTTAAGTGACAATTCCTCTCATACACAGACACACACACACAAAACACACAAACATCCATGTGAAATGTCCACATATGCATACTTATTATGTTTTGTGAAAAATACTACGGTTCCTACTGTATTATTATTATTATTACTACTACTATGCTTATTAGTCCATGAAAACCATCTTTAAGCCACTTTCACAGTCTTTAGATCATAACATTTGGTCGTGGACAGGGTAGCATTTAGAAATAGATCTGTCTTTGTATAAATTCAGTGCTAACAAAACAACCTTTTCACACGCAGCTGATACACATTTTTCTATACACAAATATACGGCTTGAAAAGAAGCCTTGACTTCAGTATGACTAAGTGCACAGCAATATTTTGGTATTACAGATCTAATACGTAGCCTACATCCTACAATCTTGTATCTATGAACAAAAACAGACTGCTTCCTGTAACTAGTTCTTAAAAACAGTAATCTGTAGAGCTACATATGATTTCATGCCTTCACAGATTAATAGCTGAAACTTTCTATACCTAGTGAAAACAAAAACCCTATCTGCAACCTTCAGTATGCATACTGAAAATGCACAGCTTTCATCTCCTCATCCATTTCTGAATGGGCCACCACACTGGCTATGTAAAGATGCAATTGAGTAAGCAGAAAATCAGTTATGGCACAGGTAAACAGTCTGCTCTTTTCTTTTTTTATTGTTTCTCTGCAGAGGTAGGGGCAAGCAATATTAGGCATCAGACCTTGGTGCAGCCCATCCGAAAGAGACATTCACTTGAGACCACACCTGTAACATATGATCTCATATTAACATGGCCAGCTTGAAACAAGCAACATGCCTGCAGAGAAGCAAGAAGAGACTCCTCTCAAAAAGACCCTTTTTGTAGAATGGGCATGGACATACAACAGCACTGAAACAGTCTGTACCAGAGCTTGCTAACCAGTAAAAACAGTTCAAAAAGTGCCAAGTTAATGCGAGCAGATTTATTTTCTGGGAATCTGACAACATAAGAAAATGTGAGAATCGCATTAGAATGCAATTGTAGCCATATCTATGTAGATGTATGTTTTTGTTTTGGTGAAAGCCACTTTTAGCAGGAAAAAGACCATGTCAGGTTTGAGTACTGCTTTACTCCTGAAAAGGGCTAGGAACAACTGGTTCGTTTAGGGGAAAAAGAATTCACCAGCCTGCATCACAAAGATAATAGCTATCAGGGAAGTAACCTTGATTATAAGTGGCTAAACACCTCTGTACCTAGTGGTTCATACTATCTTATGGTCAGCTGGCTAAGAGCCTCTGATCAACTTCATAGATGAGCATGGGACAGTTGGGAGACAGAAAGCAGAGGATTCACAGTTTAATAAAATGTTTCAACTACAAGTGACAAAGTAGATTACAGTCAACAAAATGACAAAAAGTGGAGAAGAGCAACAAGTAAACCTCAAAAGTATAGCAAGCTAGCTCTTTACTTATGAGGAACAACATGAACTGAGCCCAGAAACAGACTGGTAGCAAGTGCAGTTCTCAAAGTTTCTGGGGCTCTGCAAATGATAGCTTCATTATCTGCTGTAAAGAGGCTCTATTCCCAAAACCTCATCTGTACCTGAGATGGACACACTTAGCAGGACTATTCACAATAAAAGCATTTATATACTACAAGTCCCTAATTAAGACAGAGAAGGCAGCAATCCCTCTCAGCTGATCTTGGAAAATGTAAGACATCTACAACAAAGAGAACACTGGATATTGCACGAGTATTCCTCACCACAAGAAAAAAAAATCCATGATGCAGAACTTTCTTCCTTGAAGAAAAGGAAAGAAAACAAGCTATTTACTACAGAGCTGCCTGGCCCACAACAAGAACACCACGGACTTACACAGTAACATCATAAATCTACCCAGCCACACACTGAGCCAAGCAAAAAAGTCAGTACTTTCATAGGGCCTGTCTTTTGTGGCATCAAACCCACACAGATTATACAGCTCTGTGGTGACCTTGAAGCCCTCTTCTGCAGACTACAACTCAAAGAATATTTGCACAACTTTGACAACAAGAACAACACACGAGCTGTGCATCACTCTTCACAACATGAAGAGGAAGTGTCCCAACAACATGAGGAGGAACTATATACCAACTCACATTCACCTTCCTTCAAGCACCACAGAAAGAAGAATTCTATGTAGAGTTCTTCCAAGGGTCAGAACAAAGAATTGGATTTTTATATTGAGTGCTTTCACCACTGTGCCTTGGCTGAAATCATCAACAAGGGACAAGATTTACCATACAATCTCACCCAGACAGAGCATGATGCCATACACAACCTCAAAAACAATCCCCATATATTCATCAAAGAGGCAGATAAGGGTGGCACTGTGGTTGTCATGGACAAATCAAGCTACACACAGTTGAGAGACAATTGGCCAACTCTGTATTTTACCAGCTTTTAATTACAAACACAACTGTTAAATATCAAAAGGATTACAAAACCTTATGAAAAACTTTCATGAAAACATATGTGAACAAATACTGACTATCACAGCTCAATAATCTCAACCAGCCACCTTCTACCTGCTACCAAAAATACACAAACCAGGGAGCCCTGGTAGACCCATTGTATCAAGCATTAATATCATCACTGTTGGGCTATCTGAATATGTGGACTCCATCCTCGAAACATTTGCCACCAATGATCCATAACAGAGTAAAACAACAATATACAAAGAAGAGATGACAGAGCAGAAATGGGTCTAGCCCATGCACTCTCAGAGGAAAGCAAAAGCAAAATGCCCTCATGCTACCATTGTGACTGTCAACTAGGAGTTCAGCAGAAAAACAGG
This sequence comes from Intellagama lesueurii, assembly GCA_037013535.1. Lineage (NCBI taxonomy): Eukaryota > Metazoa > Chordata > Lepidosauria > Squamata > Agamidae > Intellagama > Intellagama lesueurii. The sequence continues at coordinate 148,129,551 of JBAJHW010000004.1, forward strand.
AGCCACACTCCTTTGAATGTGAGGGTGAGCTTCCAGCCAAAGCACGTCTCCCTAGATCTAACAAGCTTGAACTGTTCCTTTGCCCATGCACTGAACTGTAGATGGTACGTACATATTTTGAACATCACTTTTTTTAAAACAACTCAGTCTACCATTACTAGGTTTAAAGACTATAGAGCAGTCTAGTAACTTTTGCTTAGATCAAAATCAAACTAGGCACTGCTATATGTATATAGTAAGTGGCACCCTTGACAACAAGTAGATAACCAGGAGGACTCTTGAGAAGCACTATCTTTAAGCAATTTCACAACATAGTTGCACAACACATAGTTGTTTCTGCTCTTGTGGTTTCTTTTTCCCACTCTAAACCCAAAATTATGCAATCATTATGAAACAAGCTAATGGGAGCATGTAACATGAACCAGCTTCTTTTACTATTTAAATGCAACAAGCTTTTTTCATTACTGAACATTTTAGTTGTGCGAATTCAGAATGAGTGCTAGCTCCGAACTAGAAAAACTAAAACGTTAAACATAGAGCCCTAAGGATGTCTATGAACAAGCTAAATGATGCAACTGCATTGCAGTACACAATTATCAGAACAAAGTCCACAGCATGAGCTATAAGTTTAAAAATCAATTTGGCTATGAAGACACTGTGCAGCTTTCACATGGTTACCGTATTTTTCCGTGTATATGACCCCTCAATGTATAAAACGCCCCCTAATTTTGACCCTTGATGGAGGTGGAGGAGCAGTTAATGGGCAACTGTTCCTCCACCTCCGTCTCCTGCTGCCTCCGCTGCCTGCCCGATCACCTCCTCCAGTGCGGGGCTTACCTCCAGCTCACATCGCCGCCTTGTCCCCTGCCCTAAGGAGACAATCGCTGGAGGAGGTGATCCTGCGGTGGCGGCAGGAAGAGGAGCCTGAGCGTGCGAGAGTGCTCCTTTGTCTCTGCCTCCTGCTGAGCCCCGTCAGTCCCACTGGAGGAGGTGATAGGGCGGGCAGGGGAGGCAGCAGAAAGAGGCGTCCGAGCGCGTGTGACTGCTCCTTCGCCTCTGCCTCCTGCTGCCTCCGCCACTGGAGGGGACAAGGCAGACCTGAGCTGGAGGTGAGCCCCATCAGTCCCACTGGAGGTAGTGATCGGGCAGGCGGGGGAGGCAGCAGCAAGAGGCGCCCAAGCGTGTGTGACTGCTCCTTTGCCTCCGTCTCTGCCTCCTGCTGCTGCTGCCTCGGCCACGGAGGGGACAAGCCGTGAGCTCTGGAAGAGGCAATTGGGCAGCGGCGGCAGCAAGAGGCGCCCAAGCGTTCGTGCGACTGCCTCCTTCCGTGTATAAAACGACCCTCAATTTTTCCTCAAATTATTTTAGGAAAAAGTGTCGTTTCATACAAAGAAAAATACGGTACTTTTTCTAAGTCTCATTTCCTGATCTATAACACAGAAATAACACTAATCTACATAATAAATAGTAATAATCAGTTGATTTCTGAAAATACAATTTCTGAAGCATCTTGGCCACCAATGAAGAACAGATTATAAATATTAAGGATCAATATTATTACAAAGCAGGCTGGCAAATTAAGAGGTAAGAAGAAAATATCTGCATAGGCTTTAGGAAAATGATGAAGTATTCAATGCACAGAACAAATTGAGCACCTATGAAAGTTCCTACAATACCATCTATGCCAGCCATTCTCAACACTTTTGGGCCACAGCCATAAACACAATATGAAAGAAATATAGGCTGAATCAGGGTTGTACAAGTCACATAATGAACCTTATAAGGTGGTGTATGAAGAATTGTTTCCAGTCTGTGTCGCCCCTCTTGGGAATGGCTGATCTGTGCTATCTACATCATCATTCAAAGAGAACTTCAGCTTTTTCAGTTTATATTAAGTTGTAAGAATTCAGTTTGCTCCTTTTCCTTACCTTTCACTTTAGCTATAACTGTTCCTGCAGCACTTAGAATATCAACTGAATTGAGACTCTGATGTTTGTTAATTATTGCCTTCAGGACACGCAGTAGCTCTCCCAAACGTTCATGAACAACATGATGCAGGCATTCTTGGTTTTCTGGGGGGGAAAATTTAAAGGTATTTAATAGCTGTAAACATTACCTGCAAAAAATACTATGAATGTATTTTCTATTTTATATAAAGTAAAAGAAACAAAGTATTTTGAAGTTTCTCATGGCACACCAGAGAAAAATTAGCTCAACTATAAAAGACAGAAAATGGGCAAGTCACTTTCCCACTACAATCTTCCTGTGAAAATGAATCAATCAAGTTGCCTGATAAAAACAATAAATAGTCGGTAAGAATTTGGAAGGAACTAGTTACAAATTCCTATTTTGCCACAACAATGTGGGTAGAACAGAGGGGCTATCTACACTGTGAAATTTGGTGTGATCCAGCTGGTGCTTAAAAGGTCCTTAACTTCAGTGCAATCTGTTTTAACTCCTGGTGCCCATCCATGAAGGCAGAACAAAGAGCTATTTTGCATTTCAATGTATCATCTCAAAAAGACTGCATGTCTTAGCCCTATGCCTGACTGATACAGCCAGCTCTCAAGGGGGGAGAATGGATCATGTTAAGTAGAAATACAAGTGGACAAGGTCTTTTTTCTGTGCCAAACAGTGCTATCTGGGAACTATACATCATAACTTTATGCTAGTGTGGACAGGCTCTAAGTTATATTATCCACTTTAACAAGGGATAACACCAAGGGAAAGAGTGTAACTCAGAAGGGGATACTTTCCTTTCCAAGCACAAGGTCCCTGTTTCAATGTATGAAAGCCAGGAGAGCCATGCCAGTTAGTCTCATAGGGCTACATGGTCCAACTCTCTACCTCAATTTGTTTTCTGTCTTCCTATCTCACACCTTACCTCTCTTAATGGTAGATAGGCACCCTAGAAATGAAACAAATAAATAAAAGTGTAACTAAGTTTATAAAATTACTTCTACTGTATAGTTACAGAGATATGTTCTCACTAAAAGGGGAATGTTCAGATACTGTGTTGCGTTGCTGGCCTTCCAATGCTTTACTGCCAATTTTGAAATTACAACAGAGTAGATGGAAGGTGAATGTATTTTGTAGCACAAGTCAACTGCTTGTTGTATTCATATGGGTTTTTTTTAAATCAACACAGTAACTAGGGAACAGGAAAATAAAGTTATTTTTAAGAACTATAATTTTAACAGCTAACTACTTCTACAGGTATTTATTATTTATTTATTTAATGTTTATTTAAAATATTTTTACCCTGCCTTTCTCTCCTTGAAAAGGACCAAACATTGGAAGACGATACTTAAGGTTGAAAACAATGAGCATACAATGGTGGTTAACATCATTAAAAGGCAATATTAAAGCTAGGAACAAAAATATACAAATATTAACAAGAAAAAAAATGCCACTGTGAGAAATGGAAAACACTAGTACTGTAGTACTAAGAATCAAGTCAAAGCAGTAACATATAACAATACATCTAAATAACTCACACAGGTAGCTAGTTACTGAGAGAAGGCTTGCCTAAAGAGAAATGTCTTTGCCTGCTTGTGGAAGGACAGCAAAGATGGGACCAAAGATGTTCCAAAGTTTGGGAGCAGCAACAGAGAAGGCTCTCCTGTGTCCCCATCAGATGCACCTGTGAAGGTGGTGGGACATAAGAAAGGCCTCTCCTGATGATATTAACACCTGAGCTGGCTCATAATGGGAGATACAGTCTTTTGAGATAGCTTGGACCCAGGCCATTTAGGGTTAGCTATTGCAATTCTAAGAGCACTGAATTTGTTTTAAAAAGTAATTTTCAAGCTCTAATAGCTGAAATGGGCTATGGCCACCCCTAGATAAATACAACCGCTAAATACGGAATTTAAAACAGCACACAGTATGTTCCATCAGTATTCTACGACTTGCTCTACATCAGTTCCTTGTGCCCCTAAAAAACCATTATGAAATGGTAAGCTCCTTTAGAGCAGTGGGAAGTAAAAACTGAATCTCTAATGGGTACAGAACCTCTCTGTCCATCTGTACAGACAGATCTCTTCAGTTTTCAGTTTACAAGTAAATACCTTCTTCATACACATCAACATTTAGTTCCTTCTGATTTTCAACTTCATGAAATAATTTCACTCATTCTGCTAAACTAGGAGACATGAGATAGTTAAGAGATATCTTTATCAGTATCTTTGGGATTGCCCATAATTTAATAGTAGAACACATACTTTGCAAGTAGAGGGCCAAAAAATAAATGGTCATCATTCATTGGGAAGGAAAATGGAAAAGACATTGGACTAATGGTAGAACTGATGCAAGCCAGAATAGGTTAGGATCAACAGTCTCACAGTACAAGGCATCATATGAACACACTGGTTAAATCATGAATGACAGATATGATGCATTTTTATAACTATCAGAAGTTTCAAGTATTTATAAAGTATAACTATACAGCAAACGTTTTAATAATGTGAAAAGTCAGCTGTTAAATATATTCAATACTTCACAGTACCATTTATTATTTAGTCTAAACTTCAATAAACAAAGCTAATGACAAAAACGTAAAGGTGACACAGCTCAAACCCTGACATAATACAGATCTATTATATTCAAAAGACTCCTGATGACCTAATTCTCCTCCCCATTTGTGTATCACAAAAGGCAGGAAAGAACATGGTATACTGTACTGGAAGTTTAATTATTTCAGTTAGTGCTGTAAAGCCTACTCATCTATTGTTTTCTATAAAACATACCTTCAGAATTTAAATCTGGCAAGCATAAGGAAGATGTTAATATTAAGTAGAGAGGGCAAAAATTATCAACAACGACAACCCTGACTATAGAACGTAAATGAGTTCTGGGATGTTTGCCCATGGCCAGAAGAATGAACACATTTAACTAATTTCACATCATGAGTACTCTGGTGAGGCACTAACGAGTTTTAGAAAAGTCCATAAAGTCATGCTCTTTCCCATACTGCTGTGATTTGAAGATATCACAGCAATACGACACGGTATGGAATAATTAGATCTATGAAGCTTATTTACATACATAGACAGTACACTACCACATCCTTTAATGTAACACAAAGCATTGCATGTCCATAAAAATACATGTCTTCACCTCAAAACTGGATTTCAAGTTATTATTTTAATTAATGGGCAAGTGACAGTGACAGCAACAACCCTGTATGATATAACTAGATTGCACTTCCAGTGAGAAGTTGGAGGAAGACCTTAGCCAGTCTCTTTGGAAAGAGTATTTCACAGACACAACGGTACAACTTTGCCAGTGAAAGAAAACAACCATGTCTCTAGTATGAAACAATAGATCACACAGAAAGACAGTATGCAGTTTCTTTTCTGATCCACTACTTAAATGATGGTGGCTCTTAAAACAGGTAACAGTTTAAGCTAATGGCTCAGGCTAATGGATCAATTCCATACAATTCCCTGAAGTGACAATTTCAAAAGTAAACTCAAGGATATAACTATGGAATAAAACCATGAAAATCGGGTATACTGTATAGTGACGCCCAATATTTCAACATCAGTACAACACAACAGATGGAATTTTTACAAGCACACACAGTTATGATGACCTGACCTGAGCTCAGTCAATCCTGAAGCTTATAATGCTTGACCCAAGAGAGAGCACTGGATGCAAGAGCAGTCCTTCTATAGTTATATTCCACAACCATTCATTACATAGGCATGAGGAAATATCCACTTTCTTTGGTTATGAAAGAGAACTGTGCAGTGAAGCTAGTACCAAGAAAAATATATTGTCATAAGAAAAATTGTATTGTTGCCAACAACTCTGACCTATTCCATCCAGCTAGCCTCCTTTCCCCAAAAGGTTACTAATGTAGAATGCAGACAGAAATCTTTGTTTGTATTACAAGCATCACAGTACAATTAATAATTATATTGGCTATTTTTTGCCCAATAACAGGCAACATCAAGAGCATGTGGGGCAGCCAAATCAAAATAGAACATACCAAAAACTAGAAAATGGATTTTTTCCCTTTGAATTTTATGCATAGTCAAAAGAAAAGAAAACAGCTGACATTGGGAACATCTCTGAAATGCAGGAGTTTTAGTAGATAAGGTGAGTGATACATTTATTAGATCACTAAAAAAAATTACAGTGTTGCCTCGACTTACGAACGTCCCTACTTACGACCATTTCGAGTTACGACCAGCTCCGGCCGCAAAATTTTGCTTCGACTTGCGACCGGAGCTTCCACTTACGAACAGAAAAAGGCAGGGAAAAAAGGCGGGGAATTCAAATTTCTAACTGTAGGTGGCAACGAGGCTGCTTCTTTGTAGCTCTTTCGCCCCAGCAGTTAGAGAGTGTGCGTCGGAGAAGGCTTCGGACTGCCTTCTTCTCCTTCTGAGTGAGCGTGTGTATGTGTGTGTTTGCAGGGAGGCTTCGGGCTGCCTGGTAAGGTAAGGTGCTGTTTTCTGCTTTTTAAAAACTGTTCTGGGTGTTTCTGCAGCGTGGTTTTGAGCTGGGGGGGGGTTATGTTTCTGTGCTGTGATGGGTCTTGGGGGGTTTGTTTGATTTTTGGGTTCCCCCCATTTCCGATGGGTCTTGGGGGGTTTGGTTGCTTTTTGGAGTGTTTTTTCGCATTTCCGATGGGTCTTGGGGGGTTTATTTGTTTTTTGGTTCCCCCCCATTTCCGATGGGTCTTGGGGGGGTTGGTTGCTTTTGGGGTTTTTCCCCCCATTTCTGATGGGTCTTGGGGGGTTTGTTTGTTTTTTGGCTTTTCCCCCCCCATTTCCGATGGGTCTTGGGGGGTTTGGTTGCTTTTTTGGGGGGGTTCCTCATTTCCGATGGATCCTGCATGCTTCCCTTGCTTTTTCCTTTGTTTTCTTTGCATTTCCGACCTGCCCCCTTTGTTCTCTGTGCATTTCTGCTCTGCTCAGTTTGTTTTCTGTGCATTTCCAATGGGTCTTGCATGCTTGATTGCTTTTCTTTTTCCCCACCTTCGGCCGGAAGGGATTAATCACGATTCCAATGAGTCTTGCAGTGATTTTTTTGGGGGGTGATTTTTTTCTTCGGCTAGAACGGATTAATTGCATTTCAATGCATTCCTATGGGAAATGGTGCTTTGACTTACGACCATTTCGAGTTACGTCCATCTTCTGGAACGGATTATGGTCGTAAGTCGAGGCACCACTGTACAGTCATATGTTACCTCTCAACCCTGTATGCATTTTTATCAAGTTGATAAGCACAGACCTGGGAGTGATACAGAGTTCTGTGATTCATGGCCAAATGTACATACCAGGCTCCTTGGTTAAAATAAAGTTTCAAAACGGGGACTACAGACTCAGGTCAGAGGTGTAAATTTTAGATTTCACCTCTGGTGGTGTGAACTGGAATGTTTTTCCCAACCTTGTTAGATGAAGGACTGCCAGTCATTCAGCAACCTACCCTATATTGAAGAACAAGGGCTTTGTTGTTGTTGTTGGGAATAAAGGTACACAGAAATGTGCAAACCCCATATCAGAAAAGCTGGGATAAAATTAAGTCTACATATTAGGTAAGCCAACTGCAGCCTAATTAGAAGAATTAGTTAGTGGCATCAGAATTACCTAGTGGTAAAGTAATAATTCTTGCTTTCCAACTTGTCTTGCCAGTTACTCTCTCTTTCTTTATTCAAAAGACTACATTTAGCAAAGGAAAATGAAGCCCTTTTGAATGAAAGAGGCAATTAAGAGAAGTGGAACAAGCACAAACTTCTTTAAAGAGAGTAAAGCAGGGTGGGGGCTGTGAACATGATTAAAATCTTAGCTTCCCAATACTACATAAATCTCTTGATACTCAGATGTGACAACAACTCAAATTTCTAATATCTGTAGCTAGAATTTTACAAAACAGTCCCACAAAATACTACTTTCCTGGATGTATACCATAAGAAAACAGGAAACAAATCTTTATCAGAAATAGATTGGTGTGTACAAGAAGCCTTTGACTTTTTCCATAAAACCACTACATTTTTTAAAAATCAAGGCTTTATTTTAGCAAACAATAGGCAAACGCATCAGATCGTGTTCACAACTCACGATACTAATTCAGAGCACTTATTCAAATTTTCTGAATTTTGCACTCCTTCATTTATCATTCTTATCTTTGGTGTCAAAAGATAGTTCACCTACTTTCTGTTTTTTTAAACATACTTTCACAAGGGAATCTTTCTTCCAAGCAAATATTAATTCACAATAATTGTCTTCGTTATAGGTTCTGCTCATCCAGACACAAAATAATGTTCTATAATCAAGCTTGTCAGCTTCAGTACAACTTCCTGCCAAGTCAGTTTCAATTACATTACATACAGTTGAAAAAGAGATTGTTGAGTCAGCTGGGTCTTCCTCTGTTAGGCACTATTTATGAGTACCAAATTACATGAACAAATGTTCCAATAACTTTTAAGCAACTAGTTATGCAATAAGCTAGATGTATTTGATTTATTAAGTAAACTCCAATGCCACATTTGTGAATTTTCAGCAGTTACAGCTATTCCACTTTTTGGCCTTTATAATGTGCAGTTACTGCTCTCTAATTTAGTGTCAAAAATGATCTTACAAGTCTGTTTTCAGCTCCATAAAGATGATCAATGCTACTTGTTGACACTTGAGAAAATTCTGCATATGTAATTTGTTGCAACTATAAACTAGGAGGAAACTGCAAAGCACAACTCAAAAAGTGGTACCTACAGTGTGGTCTGAAAGATCATCTTATGCTAATTTAATTTTTAAAAAGATATTTACTATAGCCCATCCTTACATTGTACTTCCAAAGAGATGACTCGAACCATCTGAACTTCAGCAGTTAATTCCAACACCACTAACTTCAATCACAGTGTTTGCCAACGCAACTTATCAACCCAGAGCAATATCTAGAGTCATTTGGCTAATCACAATGGAAGGGAGTTTGTTAAGACAATTAAGACCCCATTTCAAACAGAAGGCAGCTGCAGGCCCTCAATATTTTGTGTCTTGGATAATCTGTGGAACTTCCTTATTGTGTCTAGACCACATCTTGTCAGAGCATAGTATGAGAATGCTAATCTATTTTCTTTCTGCCTTCTAGTACTTCAACAATATGAAAATCTATCATCAACGACTTGGCAAAGAGGAATGACTAAAACCTTTTCACAAAACAGTTCTGAAGTTTCTAGTAAGTGTTCAAAATTATCCAGGGTTGAGCATTTCCAAACTCAAAATATAAAAAGGAACTAAGAGGAAAATGTACAAGTTGGTGCTAGTTTTTTAAAATGCATTATCCCCAAATTCCCTATAATTCCACTCATTACTTGTATGTAGAGATGGGGGTATTCATATATGAATATCCCCCCACAGGTGGAAATAACGACTGTCCACTCACCATTCTGCCACTGACGCCAGCTTGACGGAGCCTTCCTATCGCCCCATTGTCCGCAATGGATTAGCCACTCCTGGCAGGAGGCGGGATGACAAGCCTCTCTGCCAGGTCGCAGATGGCTAATCCATTGCGGACAATGGCGCAATAGGAAGGCTCCGTCGAGCTGGCGTCAACGGTGGAATGGTGAGTGGACCCTTGTTATTTCTACCTGTGGGGGGATATTCGTATAAGAATACCCCCATCTCTACTTGTATGTTGCAATGCTGTAACCTTTTCCTCAGGTTTGACACACATATTTCCTCAGTAATTTCTCACCAAATTAGCACTCTTGACCCTTCAGCATCTGATGTTCTTCAACATGATGATCAGCATCATGAACTCCTTTTCAAATAGTCATTTTTGTCCTGTATGGTGCCTAGATTAGAACTCAAAACACTCTGAACAGGATCTTAGCATCAATGAGTGCACTAACAATTCCCAAATCAGTTTGCAGGCCTCAGAAATTATGTTTCCATTAATGTAACCTAAAAATATTCTGAGGTTTTGACAAACTGTAGATTTATGTTCAAATCATTTATCACAGTGACCCCTAAATCACTCAGAAAGTGCACCACAGCATGGCAACTCAAGCATATACAAAACTGAGATATTATCTTTCAGTTAATTAATGGATGAAACATGATGTAAACAAAAACCATTCATTATCATTTCTCTAACATTCAGATCAACATCCAGGAAACTTACAAGAAAACGTACTGAAACAACTGAAGGGTACAACTCCTCTTCTGTATGTCAGTCATGCTGCACTGTAAACTGTTTTCTATGTATACATTTACCAATGAATTACCACTGTGGGTAGTATTTCAAGTGGGTGTGAAATTCTCTGCTATAAATGGGTGTTCCCTAGACTGTGGTTCCTAGAATTTAAGTTAATACTTTACCTTTAATTCTCAGTGAAGTTATTACAAAGTTGCCTTCTTCAGTATATGCTAAACCAGTGGTTCTCAAACAGCACAACAAGTGGTGAAGGCTTCTTAGAATTGCAGTCTAAGAACATCGGGGGAATCCCAGTTTGAGAACCCCTGTTCTAAATATGTCCAGGGGGACAGGATATGCTGTGTTAGATTGCTGCAGCCAAAACAACATCTTCTGGCATCTTAAAGAATAATCAGTTTTGTTTGGCATAAGTTCTGGCAGGCTGCAGCTCACAAAAGCTTGTGCCAAATAAACCCTGCTATTGTACTAAAAGTCTCAATAACTCAGCTACCAGGTGCCCTTCCTCCAGACAGAAAAAGTTCAGATTCTTAAGTTGCAAATTAAAAATTAAAGGGAATTACAAGAGACTGATAAAACTAGGTTCTTGGAAAAATTAAAACATTCATATTTCAATATAAGCAATACATTACATTTACTTGAAGTATAAACTGCATAAAAATATTCAAGGAAGTTCTCTACTGGACTATGAAACTCCTCAATGAGCATCACAGACTAAGCAAAAATGATAAAACAATGAACTGTGTTGCTGCTATCTGACACACAGATCTGCAACTACTGGACAAAATCCAAGTTTAACTCATTACATACTATTTCCCCAGTAGACAAGCACACACAGTGCATACACAATGCCCTTTTGTGGGACAATGAACATACATCTCCCAACATATATGGCTAGTGTAAAACTATGTACATTCTTTCCATATGTTTTTTTAAACTTGTAAGGCTTGTTTATTCAAAGTTTATAAATGGTGAAAGATAATGTTCATGGGAAATAATGAAAACATCAACTACTCTTTAGGTAAAGGTAAAGGTTCCCCTTGACATTTAGTCCAGTCGTGTCCGACTCTAGGGCGCAGTGCTCATTCCCGTTTCCAAGCCATAGGATCCAGCGTTTGTCTGAAGACAGTTTCCGTGGTCACGTGGCCAGTGCGACTAAACACAGAACACCGTTACCTTCCCACCATGGTGGTACCTATTTATCTACTTGCATTTTTACATGCTTTCGAACTGCTAGGTTGGCAGGAGCCGGGACAAGCGATGGGAGCTCACTCCATTGCGTGGATTCAATCTTACGACTGCTGGTCTTCTGACCTTGCAGCACAGAGGCTTCTGCGGTTTAACCCGCAGCGCCACCACGTCCCTCAACTACTCTTTATAAACTATTAAATACTGAAGAATTTTAAAAACAGAAGACTTCTACATAAAGGGGGGGGGGGAAGAGTATTTACCGAATTTCTTATTGTAATTACAAAAAACAGGTGGACAAAAAGCAGACATTTGCTTCTGATACATTTAATGTACCACCTTACACAAAACATAAATTTTTATAATGGCAGATGACAGCTGCAGAGGATCTTCTCTAGACAATGGCAGCGATGCTTAAGCTAACTCTTATTAGCATTGCAAAGAAGAGGGTAAACCACTTTTGAAATCTTTATATCTTGAAAATCCTATGATAAAACAATCCAAAATAAAACAAAATTTAGTGACGGATACTGAAACTTCTCGGTTATAAGAAATTCTATCAGCTACTGAGAACGAGCTAAGCATAAGTACAAATAACACTGCTCTCAATGCAGCAGCCAGAAAAAACCCAAAATGATGTTCAGCTGCTTAACTGTATAGATGCAAAACAAAAGGTCAATGTTGCATGATGGCATACAACTGAATTTGGGATGTTAAAAGTATGAATGAAGGTAAAAGCTAAAAATTTTAAATACAAAAAAAGAAAAAAGAAGAAGTGGAATGTATAAACATCAAAATACTTGGAGTATGAGTGAACTGAAGAGAACTGAAGTGAACATTTTCAGATAATTACAAATGGTTTTACTCTGGAAATAATTAACTCAGACGAAACAGGATGGTTCTAATAGTTGGGTGTGATTGTAGTACAGGCAATTATGGATTTCAATGCAACATCTGACCAATTAACGTCCATCAGACCTCATGGAAAACCTATCAGGATAACTGTCATTCAAGTCTATGCTCCAAGTAAAGGTGCTGAAAAGAAGAAATAAAAAGCTTTTATGCAAATGTCCAGGAATAAACCGATCATACACCCAAACAGGATGCACTGACAATCATATGTGCCTGGAATGCAAAAGTAGGGAAAAGAACCAAACATCACTGGATGACTGAACTTCAGAGTTAAAAATAAAACAAGAGGCTGAGTCAGAATTCTGTGATGGCAATTTGTTTATTGCAAAAACATGTGTCAAGCAGCCAAATAGACATAGGCATCACCAGGTAGCCAATAGAAATCAAACAAGGTAAATACAAGAAAGCAGAAGATGAAGAAGGTGTTTTCTTTCTGCAAAAATAAGATCAAGAGTGGGCTGTGATCCAAGAAGAACAGGCTACTTACCTGTAACTGGTTCTTTGAGTAGTCATCTGTGAATTCATAAATGTGGGTGTTTCTGCACTCAAGCGAAACTCGGAACATTTTAGAGCTTAAAGAAAGAACTGTCAGAATACCCCTTTACAAGACATGAACTAGTAGCATGGCAAACTGAGGGAGGATGGGTGGGTTGTGTGAATTCACAGATGGCCACTCAAAGAACAAAAGTTCTTTGTGGTCTCTGTGAACCACATACACAGGTTATTGACAAGCTCACTTATCGGCTGCTAGGATGTCACACCAACATGGATGAAATTATTGCTCTCCCAAATTCAGCCCTGACATCCAATCTGTAATGTTTGATGTCAAGGGTTAAGACCACATTGATGCCTTACAAATGTCTTTAAGCTGGGCCCCTTTGAGAAAGGCTGTTGAGGCAGCAAGAGCTCTAGTACAGTGTCCCTTCAAAGATTCAGGGAGTGGTCTCTTTGTCAGCTGGTAAAACAGTATGGTTGCATTTACAAGCCATTTTGGCTTACTTCCTGCCCCAGTGCTTACTGGGAGGCTTAGGGTATTGTGGGAAGTGTAGGTTTTTTTTAGGGTTCCTATATGTAGCCCAACAGGCAGGAAAACTATACTTCCCACAATACCCTAAGCCTCCCAGGAAGCATGGGGCAGGAAGTAAGCTCCAGACAGCCTACTGTCCTACTCAGCTGAGCAGCAGAAGTGGTGGGGTAGGTGCTGGGGCCCATCAAGGGGGGCTTTCGAGGAGGGGCAAAGCAAAACACCAACTATGAAAAAGTTGGGTGTTTTGCTTTGTGAAAACACGGTTCTCCAAACTACCCACGAAACAAACCACAAACTGGCCCAGTTCATGAGGTTCGTTGGTTTGTGGTTCATTTCATGCCCATCTCTACTTACAAGTCATGAAAACATCCCCTAGTGAATGCTGACCCCGACCTGCTTGGGAACAATACCTTGACATTTCTTGTTGTTTAACAGTATACCGTCAATATTGAGACGTGGTAACTGTATCATCTTAGCCTCTTTTGGTCTCTGTTCATCTTAGGTCTTGGTGATGAGTTCCAGATGGAATGTCCCCATGATTATTTGTTCGGAGGGTGTCTCACAGACACTAACAGAACCGAGGATGCTTGTTGCAATAGCGATCCAACCGCCTGTAGCAATTTCTCCAAGAGGTGAAATTTGTGACGAGAGTGCCAGTCTTTAATTGTGAACCTGTGGCATTGCTGACATGTCTGTATCTGGTGCCTCTCACTGAGGCAGTATAAGCACTTAGAACGTCCATCAGTGAGGGGCATTTTGTTGCCGTATGAAATGTCCTTTTTGAATAGACCCACCAGGGCCATAAAAGGTGGGAAGACCTTAGAGCAACAAACAATTTTTTTGGATGACTCACAGACAAGGGAAGTGAGTGAGACAATGATGATAACAAATGGCACAGTTTCAAAAGGATAATGGAAAAGGACAAGTTTCATGCAGATGCAGAAATATCCACATGTGTAATTTATAGAGACCACAAATAAGAAATATTAATGACAAAAGCTAAGGTTAAAGCTGAAGAAAATGATAAACAATAGTAACAGCACCATATAGGCTGAAATCGAAGATGTGAACTGCCCTGAGTTAAGAAATCTCCAAAAATGCTATCTGTTTCATACTCAGTGGCACAACACCACATGTGGGAGATAATGTCTGCAAAGATTTCTTAACATCTAGCAATTTGCATTTAAAAGTTATACTATTTGTATAACTTCACAACAGGATTTCAACTATAATTTAAATCAAATTAATGAAGAATTTAACAATTATGTAAATAACTCATTTTGATTACTAAGGTCAATCAGCCATGGACCAGGAAAAGTTTGGACTGAAACAAAAGGCTTACCAAGAAAGAATGCAAAAACGCTATTTTTGTTGTCAAAAGACAAGAAAGGTTTTAAGGAAGGAATGATGAAGCTGTTTACAACAGACAAGAAAAAGTAGAAGGTGAGAGATATAAGATCAGAATCTTAAATGTAATTTTTCAACCATATGCATGGTGGGAGAAACAGAACTATCATAATATCAGTAGAAAGAAATAGAAGAGAATCAAAAGAGATAAAACAAGATATCTCTTAAGAAACAAGAAATCAAAGGGAAAAATCAGACCAACATTAGATATGATTAAAGATCAATGGGGAATATAATAAATAATGACAAACTGGAAACAAAATAATAACAAATTGGAAACAATATACAGAAGAACTATATAGGAAAGATACAAGAATGACAGGTTGCATCAAAAAAAGAGAATCTTTTGATGAAGAACACATAATTTTAGGAAGTTAAGTAAAAGCACCTTGAAGAAATAAACCACTAGGAATAGATAGAATGCCCATAAAACTACTTCAAGATACAGAAGGTTTATCTAACAAAAGCCTAACAAGAGTACTCCTATAAATGTGGAAAACAAAACAATGGCCTATAGCAGAGGGTGTCAACCCCCAGTCGGGGCCATGGAAACATACCTCCCGCCCCCCCCACATGCACTCCCCTCCCCACAGCTGCTTTGCGCACATGCGCGCGTGCCGGCATGAGTGCTCCCCCACCCCTTCACGCATGCGCCCGAGCGCCTGCACGCGAGGGCGTGCAGGTGCTCCTGCACATGTGCGAAGGGGTGGGGGAGTGCTCACGCCGGCGCTGGCATGCGCGTGCGCTTCCCCCACTGCTTCATGCATGCGCCTGAGAGCGCATGCGCCCAAGAGAGAGAGAGAGCGTGGGGGTGCCCCGCCCTCCTCAGAGACTCAGCCGGTCCGCGGTCCCAAAAAGGTTGGGGACCGCTGGCCTATAGACTAGAATGTTACAAATACATGCCAATCCTGACAAAAGGGGAGGTCAAACAGTGCAATGACTTCAGGACAACTGTATTCATTTCTCATGAAGGGAAAGTAATGCTTAATATTTTACAACAAATATTTTAACCAAATATATACAAAGGAAAGGACAGGTTCGAAGATATATTCAGGAAAAAAAGAGGCAAACAGAAGACATATTGTAAAATTATTTTGTTTGTTTTTAAATGTACACTGCTCAGAATAGTGCTGTGCACTAACGGGGCAGTACATAAATGCCAGAAATAAATAAAAAATAATAAATATATATTGGCTACTGGGGCCTTCCTAAGAATATCATGAAAACCAGTTTGTGATTTATAGATGACATAAAAGACTTTGACTGTTTTATCATGAAATTCTGTGGACTGTTCAAAATGAAATGGTTTTGCCACAACATTTAATTGTCCTGATGCATACTTATGCTCTGGATGTTACTTCAGCCTATGGAGAAATAAAATGGCTTCCAACAGGTAAAGATGTTAGTCAAAGTGCATTTTATTTGCCTAACTATTTTATTTATATGCAGAACATAAATCACAGAAACATGGATTAGATTCATATGAAGGACAAGTGAAAATTGCCAGAAGAAAATATCAATAGCTTAAAGCATGCAAATAACACTGTTTTACTGACAGAAAACAGCAATAAATTCAAAGGATTATTGATGAATATGAAAGAAGAAAGTGCAAGAGCAGGGTTATATCTGAATAATATGAAGACAAAAACAGTATCTACAGAAGAATTTTGTTTCTTTAATATTGTCAAGAAATCAAATTTCATAAAAATGTTCTATATGGGAGTTCAGTCATCAATCCAAATGCAGCCAGCAGCCAAGGAAACAGCAGCCAGACTTTAAATGACAGGAAAAAGGCTGTATCACTGGAGACCAAAGCCAAAAGCGTCCATGCTACAGCATTTCCAATTATGACATAGGGATATGAAAGCTGACAGGAAAGAAACTGACTCATCTGAAATCTGGTATTGGAGGAGAACATTATGGATAGCATGGACCACCAGAAATACAAATAAATTCATTCTACATCAAATAAAGTCTCAACTATTATTAGGAATCGTAAGTCAGAATTGACTTTATGACACATGATTATTAGGAGCTGGCTGGCTAGCTCAGTGTTTTAGGTATCTAGCTGCAGAGCCAGAGGTTGGGAATTCAATTCCCCACTGTGCCTCTGCAAGTAAGAGCCAGCCAATGTAGTCACAGGCAAGCTGCACAGTCCCAGGACAACCCCAGAAGAAAAGAATACTAAACCTGTGTATTTTCTACCTCAAAAAGCCTGGAAATTGTCACCATAAGTTGGAATCGGCTTGATGGCACACAGTACATACATAAATGACTAAACCAAGGCTACTTTCATCACACCATGAGAAGACAGGAACAGAAAGAGCAACATTACTAGGAAAAGAGGAAATCAAACTTGAGATGGTCTGACTCAACAAAATAGTGATAGTAATTTAGTATAGCAGGGATTTTAAAGACAGAAATTTTTGGAGGTCTTAATTTATAGGATCACCTTAAGTTGGAAGTGACTTGACAGCACAAAACAATTCTTTACAGATGCTTCAGTTCCTCCGTTCAATCCTGTTACATTCTAAAAGCTTGAAGTGTCTACTTTTACATTTTATCCCAATGGAAAATTCAGAATGCCCATTATCAGGTAAAAATTCCAATACACCTCCCCACTGGCTACAGCTAGATTTTGGTGGGACATATCTCTACCTGGAATGTTCTTGGAGGAAAAGTCTGACCAACACATCAGCAGGAGAGAGGTAGATTTTGATTAAAACACACAATCCCTCTTTTTAAGAGAGAAATTTAAATGAGAATTTCTCCTTTATGAGTGGGTACAATTAATTGCCTTAGATGACCAACTATTTAGGAAGTGTTAATGAGTCTAAGGTGCTTTATTTGTTGATTGTTTGCTTTGTTTGTTTTTTACACAGCATTTTTCAAAAAAAATCTGATGTTATTTACTAAATACAGAGTTTATTTTCCCAACAAAGAGCTGTTCCTATGTTTTAAAAAGCATGAAAATTTCCAGAAGAGAAAAATCCTTTGTTTTAAAACAAAGAGTTATGGTTAAAGTTGTATCTTCCGAAAGTAAGGACATTCAGACTACAGATCAACTCCCTCTCCGCACTCCAAACATGGGCCCAGTTACAAATTCTTCATAATTTGTGGTCCTCATTTCCTTACTTCTGGGCACAGAACTTCAACCATGACTTTTTTGCTTTAAAAAAAAAAGGATTCCCCCCCCCCCCTCTTTTTGAGAATAACAGTTGTATATTTCAGTGGGCTGGGAACTCCTTAGAAAGGATCCTACAGATATGAAAGTGTTACAACCATCTTTTGACTTTCTGCAGGCAAGACTCTACTAATGCTGTGACAGAGTTACTGTAGTTAGATTTCCTGAAGGTATCACAAGACACATGCTGTTTCTGGCAACAGACTGGACCATGGATTCACAGCAGTGATTTCCAGAGATCTGAGAACATGTAATTCCCCTGGAACCTGGAGGGCTGAAACCCACTATTGTGGTGTGCTTTGTCTGAACTCCCAACAAGCACCAGGGAACTTCCTTGTTGAGGCCAGAGTTCGGCTTATCCTAAGTCATGAATCCTCCCAGCCTTTCTCAAGGTGAGCACAATTTAGGTGTAGGTCTGGAAGATGGAACTCCCAGATTTGAGAATTCTGGGATGGAAAAAAAAAACCACCCCCCATGGCATATGTCTACGCACCATAGTATTTTTGAACCCATAAGAACTTGAATGTAGTCTTCTATATCCCCTTCGAAATAGAATTTGTGATCTTCAGTATCCATATATGTTAAGACACCTGATATTTAATCCAGTTGAGCAAAGAATCTTCTGCAAACCTCTGCTTCAGCATAGACACAAATCTAGGGCAATCCCCACCAACTACACACTAGAACCTTCCCAGCCAATGCCATGTAAATGTTCCACACTAATGCAGCCACAAAGAGCTTCATTTGTTATTTCCAAATAATAATTATACGTCATCAAGTGGATTCTGAGTCATGGCAACTCTTTCCAGGGTTTTCCAGATCTAGTGTACTTAAAAGTGGTTTGCCATTCCCTTCTTCTGGCGCACCATGGGACTTTGCAGCTACACAGGCTGGCTCTTCTCCTAAAAAACACAATCAAACTCCTAACCTCTGTGCCATAGCTGGTACCTATTTCACTGAGCTAAACATTAGCTAAAGTACATTTTCATCTTCTTACCATTCTTTATTTTATTTATTTATTTATTTATTGCATTTGTACCCCGCCCATCTAGTCAACTGACTACTCTGGGCGGCTATTAGTTTGAAATGAGGAGAACCAGCTTTAGAAAGAGCTGGTAGATCAGCACCAATTTACAGGCCAACACTTACAGTAGGGGTATCCGTCGGGATCAATTCCTGATCTAGAACCCCATATACAACATACAAAGAGGTGGGACAAAGGCCACAACAGGGTGTACTTGTAAGTTACAAATCACAGATAAATGAACTTGCCAATATCAATCCCTCAGATACAGGGGTCTTACTGTAAATGCTTTGTCATTTGATTAGATTTTAAAGGTTTACCAATTTAGAAAATGTAACAAGAAGAATTTACAAAACAATGGATTAAAGATTTTATGTTGGAATTGTTATTCTGCCTTCTCTCACACAAAGGGGACGTGGTGGCGCTGTGGGTTAAACCGAAGAAGCCTCTGTGCTGCAAGGTCGGAAGACCAGCAGTCGTAAGATCGAATCCACGCGATGGAGTGAGCTCCTGTCGCTTGTCCCAGCTCCTGCCAACCTAGCAGTTCGAAAGCATGTAAAAATGCAAGTAGATAAATAGGTACCACCATGATGGGAAGGTAACGGTGTTCCGTGTCTAGTCGCGCTGGCCACGTGACCACGGAAACTGTTTACGGACAAACGCAGGCTCTACGGCTTGGAAACGGGGATGAGCACCACGCCCTAGAGTTGGACACGACTGGACTAAATGTCAAGGGGAACCTTTACCTTTACCTTCTCTCACACAGGACAGAATGCCTTTTAGGTCACAGCTGCTGCAATGCATATGTTCATCTAAAAACCAAGAATGTTTCCCTTCAGAACAAGCAGTCAAATTTAACAATCAGATTCTGTCAGTCATAACAGAGACAGAACTAATTTATCTCAATATGCCTTAGTCTTAAACAACTGATTACAAATAAAATATAAAATACCAAATTAATCAGTTATATCAAAAGCATATCATTTTGTACTCATATACATTATAAATGATCTTCAACCATCCTTGACAAGAATACTTCACTCTCTCAAGCACTTGGTGGCAGGCCTTTATTTGCTTACAGACAACCCCACAACCTCAAGCAACAATTGACACAAAACAAATTACACAACACTGATACAATGATGGGGACTATACCCTGCTACAAGCCCAGATGCCAGCTTTGCCCCCACATTTACTCTGACAACATGATCACAGGACCCAACAATGCCACTCACAACATCAAGGGCACTTTTACTTGTTCCTGTGCTAATGTGATTTATGCCATCTTTTGCCAACAATGCCCCTTTGCACTCTACATAGGACAAACAGGACAATCTCTACACAAAAGAATTAATGGACATAAATCAGACATCAGAAATCACAATACACAGGAACCTTTCTCAAATCACTTCAATCTATCAGGTCACTCTCCACAAGATATGAACGTTGCTATTCTGGAAAAGAAAAATTACAGAACTAAAATCCTGAGGGAGATAAAATTTATACACATGCTAGACACCTATCTCAGGGGGTTAAATATTAGCCATGGTTTCTTAAGCCATTACAAATGTGATATTATGTTGTTATGTACTGTTATTTTCCTTCCCAACTAACCAGACCCATCTTTTCAAAACAAGGCTCAAAGGTACAGTCTGTCATTCTCTACATTACCAGATTTTTTTTCCTGTTGTTTCCTTTAATCATTGCTGTTGTTTTACAGAACCAAGCTTCAAAAGAACTGAACACTAAACAGCAGTCTTAAATCATGACTAAGGGTGAAATGCAATCAAACACCAATACACCTTAATCTTCAAGCCTTGCATGAATGTTTTACTATGTAGTCTCAGTATTTTGACTCCTATGTCTGATGAAAAGGGCACATTCCATGAAAGCTTAGATTAAAATATAGCAGTCATTAAGGTAACACAATATCTTCTTTTCTTTTCTTTTGTGAACTCTGTGCAGAGAACCCCAAGACTGCACTACAACCAGGATTGGGCAGCAATGTGTACTGCTCCCTCTTCAGCAAAAAAGAGTTCCTGCTCTTTGATTCTTATTTAGTGTGAAACTTTTTTTTAATTATCCTACTAATCCAAATCCCCAAACAAATGCAGTTCAATGTCACTTCATTGAAGTTTGGGAAGGGCTGTGACTCCAAGAGAATGGCTTATACCAGTCTTGCAATGTAGTTCATACCATACTGAACACTGCAATTCAGACTTTGTTTTGTTTATAAC
Source organism: Intellagama lesueurii (assembly GCA_037013535.1). Lineage (NCBI taxonomy): Eukaryota > Metazoa > Chordata > Lepidosauria > Squamata > Agamidae > Intellagama > Intellagama lesueurii. The sequence continues at coordinate 148,150,691 of JBAJHW010000004.1, forward strand.
ACACTGAACTGAATGCAGTCTGATTGAACCTTTAAAGTCAAAGAAGAAAAGGGGTGGTGACCTGCAGAGGCTAGAACTTCCATGTCAAGTAAAGCCAGAATCTGAGTAGGTTATAATTTTGAAAAATTTACAACATAATCTTAAAGCAGGTTACATCTTTGACACGAACTTTGGGCTTGTTTGTTTTTTAGTTTTATCGACCAGGTAACACATGCATGCAAAAGATAAGTACACTGTAACAACGAGGAGTTAAGTGGATTGTGAGCAATCATATTTAATATTATGGTTTAGTCTTTCACACTAGGCAAATTCCTTGAGTCATACCTCACTTATCTGTAAAAAAAAGGGGAAAAACCTCTCTTGTAGTAAGTAAACTTATCAGAATGTCAAAACAGCCAGTCTTAAACAATAAGTGCCCTGCTGTCACTCAAAAAGAAGTCTTCAGGGAGCTGGACTAATCTAGCATGACATTTTGAGTCTTTGTTTCTCTAATCCTTTTATTTACTTGAGCCCTCAGTTTTGAGAACACATTTTATTTGGACAGCAAGTGACCAATCTAGAAAATATTCCACCTCTCTAGAATATACAAGAATGTTATTTGCCTCTTCATCAATCGTTTTACACTGCTTTCTAACATTTGTGACTAAGGAAACATTATAATAAAATAAGAAAGATATCATGAAATATCTACATGCAGGAGCAATTTAAAATTGATTTTGTTTCATAATTGACTTTTATAACACATGGTTTGAATTCTTAAAGGATGTTCTTAAATTTCTATTTTTGTTACCAAATATGAAACACTTGTGCTTATTTCATAAAGAGCATCTTACTTTTAACTAATAAATCTGAAACGCATTTACCCTGCACACCTGAGCAATTCCAATTTGAGCATAATAGCTTTTTCAAAGGGGTAGCAATCTTAGTTTGTTACAACAAAAATTATCAAGAGCTGTATGAGACAGTAACAAATTTTCTACAGCAAAGGCTTTCAAGGCTGTAGTCCACTTCATCATGTTACCTCTAGACTTCAGAAAGGGCCTACACAAGAGTAATCAGCCAAGAATATTCAAACTAAACTTAAGAAAGCCAGCTGATCATAAGATTAATTAAAATACTGACTTGCCAGAGAGGAATCAGAGCACCATTTAATACAGCAACTTCATTTCAACAGCAGCCAGCTAGATGCCACAAAATGTTCAGAAGTACAGGAGTGAGCATGCCTCCCCCACACACATTTGTCCTCAAAAGCTACTTTAGAATATTTACACTCTAGCTAACTATTTGAATCTTGCACAACACTGTGTTCAGACATTAGTTACTGACAGATAATAGTCCCTTTCCAGGTAGCTGGACAGCTCAGTGACTCGGAGCATCTGGGGCTGGGAGAAGGGATGGGATTTTCAGATTTTCTGGACTACAAATATCATAATTCTCCATTCTGGAAGTTCCACCTATTTTACAGACACCTTAAAAACACCTAAATGTGATGCACCTGGGAGAAAGGCGTAAATTAGAAAGCTCTGACTAAGCCAGACTCTGCAATTGTCCCGTTTCTGCCCCACTGCTACCTGGGAGCTTTCTTTCTAAGCAGGAAACTTTGACAGAAATAGGCCTGGCTAAACCTCAAAGTCTTCCAATTTTTTTTCCTGAGGTGCATCACATTTAGGTGTTTGTAAAGTATCTGTAAGGTACTAGAACTCCCAGAATGGAGATTTACAATATTTGTAGTTAAAGAAAATAAATCCCTAGTTGGGAGTTTGATTCTGTATTGCACTTTGTAGGAGAAGAGTCAACCTGTGTGTTCCTGAGCAAGTTACATGGTCTCACAGAAGGAGGAGTGGGAAGCTACTTATGAGTACTCCATATCTAGGAAACCCTGGAAAGGAGTGCCATAAGTTGGAATTGTCTTGACAGCATGTGTTTATTATCGTTAAACAGTACCTTCCGGCTGAATTGAATGCATCTAATAAGAACTTATTTAGGCTTGGCATGGGACATCCATCATGAAACTAATTAGAAAAGCAATGATAGGCCTTTTTTCTGTTTTGAAGGAGATTTTGCTATGTTATGACAGATAGGCTCTTAGAACAGAAGTCTTCATAGAAACAATAGAGCAGACACCCAAACTCTTATTTCTCTTGCATTTCCTATTGTCCATGTGTAATCTTTATTTAAAAAACAAGGACCTCACTGTGAGCCTGATTGATTCAGGAGGTCACAAGTGAGGGTTGTGTCAACAAGCCGTCAGAACATCAAAGAATGGAGGAAGCACAGGTTTCAAAGCTGGAAATGACCCAGGGAATCAGTTAGGATTGCTCTTTGACTTTAGCTGTTTCTTTATGTGGCATTACTACTGCAGCTTCTGGGCTGCATGTTGTGATCTAACCTACTTTCCTTTTTGCTGCTCCTTGCGCTGGCCAGCACACTGCTGCTGGACTTAAGACTAAGAAAAGAGGCAGGCAGGAAAGAAGTCTCACTAGGGGGTTTGGTTGTGGAGAACACACCGTAGAAGAGCTGGCTGCAGGAACTCAGATGGCAGTGATGCTGGCAAAGGATGGGCAGGCAGCACATGCTGGTCAGGACCAGCAGGACCCAACTCCCTCCTGCCAAAAAACCCAACTCTGCTGCAACTTTCTGCCTCCCCGCACTCTCCCTGGGAAGAGAGAGACAGCAAGAGGGGAGTAATTTGCTTTCCCCAGCTCTGAGCACCCTCCATCTGGGAAACAAAATTAAATGGCCTGAAAGAACAAGTCACTTTTGTAGCAAACAAAAGGATCAACTCAGGAAAGAATCAAAAATGATGGAGGCATTCCCCAAAAGAAAACAGAATGAAAACAATACAAAATTTCTTGCCATGCACATCTGTAATTTAGGTTACCTGTACAGTATTCAATCATTGCTGCAAGTTGGTTGGTTGGTTTCATTTCTAGGCCACCTTTCTCCCGGTGAGGGGACCTAAGGTGGCTCACAATGATTAAAACAGATTAGACTAAAACACAATAAATTACTAAGTTAAAAAACAATTAAACAAATAACAGCAATTAAAAATATTATTTGTGACCAGAGAAGATGATGACATATTACTCTGATCACTGCAAGTCAGACTCCTTTGCAGTGTGTCACAAGATTCAAACACCATATGTGATGGGCTTTTACTATTGGGCTTTTACTGCTAACACAATGATCTGGAAGAAGATAGCTAGTTGAACTGAAGGCCTATGCCACCACCCATAACACTTCCATAACACCTTTCCATCAATCTATTCCTATATATTCTGTAACTCTTGATATTCCAGTCTCCTCTAACCTAGACACATCTGGACAAGCTAAGCAACACAATCAAACATTTAGTTACTGCAGTTGTTTTTTAAAAATCTGATTAAAACAGTGTTATTCCCAAAGGAGTGGTTGTTGGAGGTTTATTCACCTTACATGAAGACTTTAATTCAATACTATTTACATGAACATAAAGCATCTAATACAAGAACAACACAAAGCCCTCTTTAAGGATTAACATACAAAACTTGATCAAAGAGTCACTAATTTTTAAGATTGTAAGCAATCAGGTACTTCATTTTTCTTCAGCACAATTAAGACTGATTGCCCACTTTGATTCCTGAATTTAAGGAACTGTATGTTGTTGCTGCTGTTGTCATCATCGTCAAGTTAGAACTGACTTATAGTAACCCTAATAATTTTTTCAAGGTGAAATATTTAAGAAGTGGTTTTACCAGTTCCATCCCTGCTACCAAGTTTTCATGGCAGAGCCAGAGAATTGACCCTAGATCTCCTAGGTCCTCCTAGTCCATTACTCTATCCACTACAACACACTGGATTTTGTGTTACAGGCACTGCAAAATAGCAGCTAATCATAAATGGTCAAATGTTACAAAATATCCACATTCTTGTAGTTTTACCTCCTAGCTACAATCCAGTAAATTACACATAAAGATTTCCACTGTGTCAAAGTCCTCTTTTCCCCTGTCTGAGCAAGCAAAGGCAACACACAATCTATTGGGGTGAATGGAAGGTCCAAGTCTGCTTTTCATATTGCCAACTGAAACTTTCTAACAGTTTGATACAAGCTATTGATCCCAAAACAGTAAACTTCTGCAGGTATCTGAAATATATCAACCAGGTTTTCAGACTTCCAATTGTTTACAGGAGCAGCAAGAAACCGTATCTGTCCTCTCCAGTCCAAATAATACTGAAACAAGGACAACCTGGGGTAACCAGTAATGGTCTTTAGTGTAGAAGAATTGCGAGTTTTATTCAGCATTTAAAACAAATTCCTTGGGCTCAGAATCCTTTAATTCAAAGTACAACTTTTGCACCAGGCCCTGGCTATGTAAACACAGGTTCCAGTAAAGAAAACACACACACACAAAATAGATCATGCACACAGAAATATGCTCACCCAGCCACATTTATAACACTGTTCCCTTACTAATTTTGAATAGAGAATTTAAGACTTCGAATTACTATACTGTTTTCAAGCTCAGGAAAATTAACTCTATCATAAAATTCAAAGCAATTTTAAGCCCTATGCACTAGAACAGTGTTTAGTCCCTCAAAGAATACCCAGATCTAGAACTACAGTTCAGGTACTTCACAACATCGTAATGTGCACAGCTGTAAAGTTTCTCCAAATGCCATCCATTTGCCATAATTTTTTCCAATATACAAAAAATGGTTAGGACAAAATATTTACAACTAATTTTTGCAACTGGTGTATTTTTTTTGTCCCAGACAATGTAACAAGAATGTCCCATGATACAACACAGAGGAGGGACAAGACTATAACACTTGCTTGTCTCATTAATATTTACAATAACACAAGAACCTCTAGCAAATATGGCAAGGCAGTACTCCAAGATAAAAGCAGTAATTATAAATAATAAAGAACATGACATACATCTTTTAGCACATGACATATTATTACATACAATCTCATTAGAAACCCTGGTAGAACTGAAAAACATCCTGGAGAAATTTGGCAAATATGCATGATTTGAGTCCAATTACTTAAAATCAAGATTATTCTCTATCAACATGACACCTCAAGAACACAGTGAACTTTCAGACAAAGTGAGGCACCGATTCCATTTTCAACCTTTATATATCTAGGAATACTCATAGCAAAAGACATGGAACAACTGTCATACAGAAACTACAAACTGGTAGAAAAATTATTAGCCAGGAAATAAAGAAGATTGGACAAAATTAAACCTTTCATTATTAGGAAGAGTTACTACAAGAAAGATGAATATACTATTTATGTTTATGTACTTGTTTCAAGCTCTATTACTGTTGCCATGGCTTAAAAAATGAATGAAGTGGCAAAAACGATTACACAATTCATTGTTGCTAGCAAAGGAATTACATTTTCTAAATACATACAAACAAAAGCAAAATTGGAAGGGGGAGTTGGCAATCCAATACCTCCAACTTTGCTACAAACCATGCCAAATTAAGCAAATGCCCGAGTTAATTAAAGTTAATTAGAACAATATATAGAAAAAGATTAAATGGGGCAAAGCAACACAAACAGAAACGCATTGCCATTCCAAAAAATAAACAGGGGGAAAAAACTCAACCTGTTTTTGAAAGAAACACTTATGGTATGATGGCAAATGCAGAAAAGATTTAGTCCATCCATTTTCACCCATATATCCCATTTTGAATGACACGATTTCCCCCATGCAGATTAAAATTCAATAATTTAGAGAAAGGAGAGAGAAACATATATGTATACTCTAAGACCTCACCACTGTGGGAAACTAATAACACCTGAAGACCTAAAAGCCAAATTACAAGGAACAAAAGCTAACTGGTTCCAAGGGACACTAAATATTTTATTATGAAAGGATAGGTTACTTACCGTAACTATGGTTCTTCGAGTGGATCTCCATTTATTCACACTATGGGTTACTCTTCTGCTCTTGCGCAACATTGGGAACCTTCTAGAGCTGAAAAATCAGATCGTTAGAGGCCCCACCCTCCCACATTGTCTGTTCGCACCTCTAACGATCACCCATCAGTTCCCCATGCTAGGAAGCAACATGACAAGAGGGGAGGTGGGAGAGATGTGTGAATTCACAGACATCCACTTGAAAAATCATAGTTAAGGTAAGTAATCTATCCTTCTTCTTCGTGGTCTCTGTGAATGCACATTATGGGTGAGTAACAAGCTCAATTACTGGCTGGTAAGTTGCCATGGAAGCACAGATGCTAACACCGCTCTACCCATGGAGGCTGAAGAATGTTCTTGGGTATCAAGGCAGTAATGAGAGATGAACGTGGAAGGTTGAGCCCACATAGGTGCAGCACAGATGTCCTCAAGGGGAACACCCTGAAGGAAGGCTGTGGAGGATGACAGGACACATGTAGAATGTGCCCACACTATCATAGGGAGAGGGTGATGAGAAAGGCCATACGCCAAAGTAACAGTGTCAACCAACCATCTGGCCAACCTCTGAGATGAGACAGGAGAACCTTCTGAACCTTGTCTATAAGTCACAAAAAAATTGAGTTAGTCTGGTGAAAAGGCTGCGTCCTGGTAGTGTAGAATGCTAAGGTACACCTGACATCCAATGAGTGCAGAGACCTCTCAAGAGAAGAAGGCGATGGGCAAAAAACAGGTAAGACAATAGATTGGGAGAGATGGAGGCAAGAGTGAACTTTAGGAATAAAGGAGATGTATGGGTATGCTACTACTCTGTCTCTGTAGAAATGAAGAAAAGGAGGATCATGGCAAAGTACGGCAAGCTCTCCCGCTCTCCTGGCAGAGGAGATGGCCACGAGGAACACCGTCTTCAAGGTGAGAAAACGCAGGTGAGTAGTTGCTCATTTATTCATTCTTGTTGGAAGGCGCCCAACGACTGTGCACCTGAAGACCAGAACAATGGGCTCCCCAACCTAAGAGGCTGGCATCAGTGGTAAGCTGAGTCCTCAGTCGAAGTAGGCAGAAAAGAAGACCCATGTTTGTATTGGTGAACTGAGACCACCATTTCAACTGGGAAGCGAGCTCGGGAGTGATGCAAAGACGTTTGGTCCGAGAGTCCTGGAAGGGGTTGTACTGGGAGAGGAACCAGGTCTGGAGAGACCTCATTCAGAGCCTGGCATGAGGAACAATTGAGGTGGTGGATGTCATGAGGCCTAGCAACCTCTGGGCTTGCAGTGCTGTGACAACTGCATTTCGGGAAAAAGCAGTGAGCAAGGTAGTGATCTTGTGGTGTCTTTCCACAAGCAAGAAAGTGCGACCTGACTGAGAGTCCAGAATAACTCCAATAAACGGGATGTTCTGTGAGGATGGAGGATGGACTTTTGCGAGTTGATACAAAGACCGAGATTCTGCAGAGTCCATAGGATGAAGGATACATCTTGCCTGGCCTTGCACCGTGAAGGAGCAACTAGAAGCCAGTAATCGATGTATGGGTAGACGCTGATCCCTTACATATGCTGGTAAGCAGCCACTAGGGCCATGTGCTTTGTGAAAATGCATGGGGCAGTGGAAAGGCCAAAGGGCCTTCCGTCTTGAAACGGAAGGCTAGGAAACCCAGGGTGAAGCAAAGGAAGTGTCTGTGGATATGAATATGAAAATAAGCATCCTGCAAGTCTATAACTGCGAACCAGTCTCGCCTCCGAAGGAGTGGGAGGATGGTCTTGAAGGTGGTCATGCAGAATTTGGGGGTTGTAATGAAGCTGTTGATATCGTGTAGATCCCAGATGGGGCAGAAGCCCCCATCCTTCTTCGGGACAGTGATGTAGCAGGAGAAAAAACATAGGTGGTACTCAGATGGAGGAACCAGTTCTATAGCGCTTTTGCGGAGGAGAGACAAAACCTCGAGCCACAGAGTGGGGGGTGGTGGTATAGATCTGAATATGGCAAGTGGAGGTACTGAGTGGAATTGTATTGCGTACCCATGCGGAATGAGAGACAGAACCCAAGTTTCTGAGGTGATGAGTCGCAACTGAGGGAGGAAGGGGGTGAGACTGGGTGGGGAGTCTGCAAGAACATCAGCAGAAGGAGCTCAGAAAGGCTCAGACCACTCTTGGTCCTGCATGGTGCCGACCGGCTGGTAAGCTCGGTGCCAAGAGACCGGATAGGAATCCAGGGCTGGAGCCCAAGTCATAGAGCCCTCAGGGTAAGGCCTGGACTGTGCAGGTTGTCGGAGAACAGAGTAATGTGACACGGAAGAGGCCAGAGAAAGAAGCAGCTGAGCTTGAGTGAGACTGGGTCCACTCCGGAGACTGACTGAATACAGGAGAAGGATGATCTTCTGGAGGAGGGACATCTTCATCAGATGGAAGAGATATAGTCTCCGTAATGGTCTGGGATGGAGCAGCATGTGGTTAAACTACATCTTGGGGAGGTTTCGGGAGAGTCCGTTCCTGTGGAGGCTTCATTAAGGCTTGTTTGTAGTCGGTCGCACGCTTCTTCTTCTTAGAAGATTTTGAAGGGGTGACTGGGGTCTTCAAAACCGAGGACTTCGGGTCTGGTCTTTCAGTTTTGAAGGCTTTGAGCCGGAAGGTTTGGCAACTGTCACGTTCCTGCCTGTCCCTTGGTTGTTTCACCAATCAAAGGGCACAAGCTACGTGTTGTGTTGCTGCCACGAGTTGATTACATCAACATTATGTATTATTAATAATAGAGGTCCAGGCAATGTGTCATTTTAAATAGAACCAAATAGAAATTGTTTATTACAGTGGTGCCTTGAGTTGCGAACTTAATTCGTTCTGGGATGATGGTTGTAACTCAAGTTGGTTGTAACTCAAAGCACCATTTCCCATAGGAATACATTGAAATGGGATTAATCCGTTCCGGCTGTTTTTAAAGGTTAAAAAAAGGGCAGGAAAGGAAGGAGGGAGGGAACAATGGGGAAAAGAGGAAAGAAAGAAGGTCATCACTGGGGTACACAGACCCCTCAGACAAAGGTTTGTGCTTTTAGGCACAAAAAGAGAGAGGATAGAGAGAGAGAAGACAATGGGGGGGGGGGAGTTTGGAGTCTAAAAAAAAAAATCCATTCCAGCAGGGACTAAAAATGCTACACTGCAAGACCCATCAAAGCACAGAAACATAACCCCCCCAGAATCAAACAAACCCGTTCCAGAAGTACCAGGCAGTCCAAAGCCTCTCTCAGAATGCACACTCTCTAACCGCTGGGGCGAAGGAGCTACAAAGAAGCAACCTGTTCGCCGACCAACGGTTAGCAGTTTAAATTCCCCGCCTTTCCCCCCACCTTTTTTCTTATCGTATCTCAAAGCTCCGGTCGCAAGTCAAACCAAACTTTTGCGACCAGAGCTGGTCATAACTCGATTTGGTCGCAAGTCAGGACGGTCGTAAGTCAAGGCACCACTGAAATGCAGAAGCGGTTAATCCGTCCAGTAGGGGGAGACTTTTTTTTAAAACCTAAGATGACCTCTAAGGTTAAAAAAAGGGCAGGAAAGGAGGGAGGAAGGGAACAATGGGGAAAAGAGGCCTTTTTCCGGTTGTATCTCAAAGTGCCGGTTGCAAGTCAAAGCAAAATGTTGCGACCGGAGCTGGTTGTAACTCAAATTGGTTGCAAGTTAAGATGGTTGTAAGTCAAGGCACCACTGTATTACAAGGAATCAAAGTTCAGTCAGTGTTGTTAGCTCTCAACTAAAACAACCTTCCTTTCTATTCTCTACCGCCTTCCCAAACTCTTTCTCAACTCCAAACTCCAACTCTCTAATCCCCAATCTGAATCTCTCCTCCCCTGCAGAGACTCTTATATCTTGTGACTCCGCCTCTCCAGCACTCTCATTGGCCCATGCAGATAGCACATTAATATTCATGACCTGGGCGGACGCCACAGCAGCCAACAAGGAAGGAGTAGGTTATGGGAACAAAGCTCTTTTTGTGTCCCGAGAGGACTCCATTTGAGGTGCTTTGAGGGAAGCCTCACAAAGATGAACCTTAAGGTGATCCAGTCGGTGCCGAAGGGCAGCTTTTGTGAAAACATGGCAGTGCTGACAAGACTGCAGTTTGTGTCATTCCCCCAGACACAAGAGGCAAAGAGAGTGCTGTCCATGAGAGACAACTTGTTGCCGCAACGGTGGCACTTTTTAAAGGGCCCCCTAGAGGCCATAAAGTGTTGGGGGAAGGAGAGGGAAAAATCCCCCTGGGGGGAAGAAACGCAACTCACAGTCCAGTTATTCCAGGAAGAAGAAGAAAATTCATGATGGAGGAAAAACCAGAGACCAGCAGAAAGGTAGGCCGAAGGGAGAAAAAACAAACCCCGGGTGGCAGCTCCAGAAAGCTGCTAGATGTGTCCAAAGCGGTGGCAAAAAGGAACTGAGGGGCTACTGTTAGAGGCGCAAGCAGACAATGTGGGAGTACACAGGCAGAATCTAAGTCCAATAAAGAGTCAAAATACAATATTAACATATCACCACTGTGCTGAAGGGGCTGCAAGTAGAAGGGATCCCTTCAGTACGCGTGGCTAGAATGCCCCAAGGTAAAAAAATTCTGGGAAGATACGTATACAGTGGTGCCTCGCTAGACGATGTTAATCCGTTCCGCGAAGATCGCTGTCTAGCGAAAACATCGTCTAGCGAAGCACGTTTTCCCATTGGAATGCATTGAAATCTCTTCAATGCGTTCCAAGGGAAAACGCAGTCGTCTAGCGAAAATCTCCCATAGGGAAACATCGTCTAGCAAGTGCGGGTCCCCATCGGAATGCACTGACAGCTGCACTGACAGCTTTTCACCACTAGTCGGTGCATTCCTATGGGGAAACCTCATTGTCTAGCGAAAATTCCCCATAGGAGACATCGTTTTGCGAAGCGTAGTAGCGATCGCAAAAAGGCATCGTCTAGCGATTTCCTCGTCCTGCGAGGCAATCGTCTAGCGAGGCACCACTGTACTTAATTTGATACTGTGCTAAAGTAAGTCACAGTTAGAACAGACCCTTCTGAATTGAAATAACTTATAGTGGAGGTGACTCAGCAGAACTCCAATGGTTCAGAAGGCATACTTCAGTGCAATTTACTACACTAGGCAACAGAATTCATGAGTTATTTGAACTGTTCCATTTTACATTCAGATAGCAGGAAAAATGCATTCAGGTCATAGTAATTGTATAAGTAATTGGTAGCAATTAGTAATAATAGTAATAATAATAATAAGTAATTGGTAGCAATACTACGTAAATGAATTGATATCCAGCCTCTTCTAAATACATTGCCTACAGGATTTTATTTACATAATTTGTTCTATTCTAGGGAAGACTATAGAATACCATTACTTTTTTCAGATTTTATTTGACTCAAAGTGCTAACATAAATTATCTGCCAAAATCAATTTGTCTTCACTTTTTTAATACTTCTAATCTATACACTCACCCATTTTCAGCCTGAGTGAGTGTATAAATGAATAGACTACTTTCCAACAGCCCACCTAAGTGTTGACCACACAAAGAAAGGATTATGGGATTACAGAGTATTAATAAAGATGTTTTTGCCTTGTGAACCCTTTTAACTATCAGAGGTATACCAAAATATTTTGGTGCCATAAGAAAATTTAAAATGTGGAAAATATAACAGTATAATTAAAAATCTGGTCCTACTAAATGGTGCTCCAACATGTGCTACTCTGAAGAATGACTAGACCTGTCTAATGCCTTTCCAATTAAAATTCCAGAATCTAAGCAAAATGCTGTATTTTTATAGTATTCATATTTTTCATGACTGACATTACCCTCAAAGAACCTGGAAGAAATATATCACCAGTAACAAATGGCATGCCTATAACGCTATTTCAAGCTACAGAAGCTACATGTATCAAAATGCTAACAAGAATATATCAACAAATATGGAAAATAATACAATGGCCACACACTGGGAACATTCCATATACATTCCAATTCCTAAAAAAGGAGATGGCAGTACAGTACAGCACCACTGTGTTGATTTATTATACAAGAAATGCTGAAGATTTTACAACAAAGATTTTTTTACCAAATATATATCTAGAAAAAGGCTAGATGTGAAGATGGATTCAGAAGAGGAGAACGCATTAGAGGACATATTGCAAATATACATTGGGTACTGAAACCTACCAAAGAATTCCAGATGAAAACCTGTTTGTGCTTTATAGATTACAGCAAAGCCTTTGTGTTGTTCATGAAAAGCTATGATTGTTCAAAACATTTGATTGTCCTGATGCATATTTTTACTCCGAACAAGAGGTTACTGTTCAGACTATGGAGAAACAAAATGGTTTCCAATAGTGTGTGGAGGACAGTGGCAAGGACACCCGTCAACAGGCCTGAAGAGGGGACTGGTGTGCCATCAGAAAGAAGCAAAGAGCCTGGTGTCTCTGGAGCTTGAATCATCAGCAGGGGAAGGGGAGTAGAAGTCTCAAGCTAAGGATACAGGAGTTTCTGCCCCTATTTGTGACTCTGGAAACCCCAGGGGAAGGTGGGCAGGTGTCCCCTAGATGAAAAGAAGCCCTGAATTATCATGGCAAATGAGAGATATAAACAGGGCCTTGCCACAAGACAAGGCAGACCCTCTGCCAGAGAGTTCCTGCAAAGAGCAAGCATGCCAAACTGAAGAGAGCCAAAAACTTCTTACTAGCCCTGAAGGGGCAGAAGAAGCAGCCCTAGAGGAAGAGGTCTGGGAGACACCCTGGAGAATTTCTCAGGAGCTTACTGGGCAGAGGACTCAACTGAGGAGGATCCTGAGCCACCCAGGGAGTGAGACTATATTTTTAAAGAGGACCCTGGCAGGTCTCACAAATAGGAAAAGATGTTAGCCAAAATACATTCTGAGTAACTGTTTGATTTATATGCACAATGTATCATAGAGAAAGTTGAGTAAGATTCCAATAAAGGAGGAAGGAAAACTGTTGGATTAAAGCAAGATTACCAGTGAGGACCAGAAAGAAAATAAATGGTTCTGAAGTAAATTAACCTGAATTCTCAGTAGAAGCTAAAATGACTAAACTGAGGTTATCATGTTTTGGACATACCATGAGAAGGCAAGACTGATGAAAAACACAATAGTAGTAGGGAAAGTTGGCAGCATTAGGAAAAGATGAAGATGAAACCTAAGATGGATTGATTCAACAAAAGCAACTGTGGCCTTCAGTTTGTGAGACCTGCTCAGGGCTGTTAACAATAGGGCCCTTTTAAAGTAATTAATTCTTAGGGCTGCTCTACGTCAGAAGCAATCTGATGGCACAAAATGATACCAACTGATATGTTCAAGTGGAAAAGACCATAATGATGGGGAGGTTGAAGGCAGCATCTGAGATGGCTTGACTTAGTAAAGGAAACCACAGCCTTGAGTTTGCAATAGCTGAATAGCATATTGTCAGGGTTCTCAAAGTAGAAGGAACTCAGAAGTAGATTACTATTTTCTTCTACTGGGGCACCCCAGGACTGTGCAGCTTTCCCAAAGCTACACAGGCTGGCTCTTTTCCTGGGAGGCACCTTGTGGAACTGAACTCCCAGTGTCTGATTCTGCAGCTGAACATGGCTGTGACTGACAGGACTATCTGGAAGTCACTCATTCATAAGACTGCCAATAAGTCAGAAGCAACTTGACAGCACAAAAACAACAGCAAACTAGATGACAATATAGAAGGGTTTTTCCCATAGCTTCATCCTACTGTACCCCATCACATACAAAATTTAAATATGCAGCAGTATGCCAAGTTCAGCAGAAACTTACTTGATCGAGGCTACTCCTGCGGTTACAGCTCAGTGGGATGAACACACAGAATACCTTCAACAGCATTAGTTCTCCAATATAATTTCTACATTTTAACAATGGAAACTCCACAATATTATCAACTTGAATAAGTCTTCCATACAAAATCAAGAAAATTAATTTTTCATGACCTTGCTGATAAACCTAGAAATTCCAAAAGAGTTAAGTTGAGCAACTGTGAGAAGACAGCTGAAATCTTCCATATCTATATTCTTAATTCCCTAGAACATCAATGTCTTTGTGTAAATAATTAACAATAAAATTGAATATGACAATGTATGTGTTATACACTATTGTATGTGTATAAAATGAATATTTTTTAAAATATAAATCTTGCAATTTTGTTGCCTCTTTTAAGTGGTAAGGAGATCCAGTATGGTTTGGGAACTCTTCAAATCCTTTCAAGCATGAGATTCACTGGGTGACACTGAGCCAGTAATTATTTCAGCTTAATCTATCTCACAAGAAGGTATTTAAATTGAAGCTTTCAGGTGGACTTTCACATTCATGCAGCAGTACTGTAGCATTTTTTTACAACAGTCACATTTACTTACTCAATAAATTTATAACCCATGCTTTAATATCAGTGTACAATTAAAATAGCACACACAGTAACTCATGTAAAAAAAGTATGAGCACAAGAATAGCAGCCATATTTACAGCATGTGTGCTTTCTGCACTACTGTTCATGAACACATAAGCCAAAGGTTTGTGGCACCATTAACACAGAATGAGTTCTACAATTTATTTATTTCTTAGATTTGTATACCGCCCCATTAGTGTGAAGTACTATTCTGGGCGGTTTACAGAAAAATAATAAAACATAACAATGAAATTAGAATAAAACCAATCAACATTGATCTATGTGTAAAGCTGACTCTTTGGGCAGCATATATTTCAATTCAACATACCATTCCAACCTTCCCATTGTACACTAGCCAGGAGAAAGTAAGAATGACTATTTGTGATCTTCACAAGTTATATTTAGCAAACCAAGTTTACTTTAGAACCACTCTGTTTTCTACAAGGCCAAGGTCAATGTCAATGGATATTCTACCACTTTTCTCTATTTTGAGTTTCCCCTGTTTTTTTCTTTTTCTTTTGAAGGGTCAGGGCAGGCAGACATCTGTTACGACAACACACAGACATGTGCACAAATATACATAAAACAATTGTCATTTTTTTCACAGGCTGTCCTGTCTTTTTTATATCATTTGCCAAATAAGAATTTATTCATCAATTGTCAATTCCGCTTCCACCCCAATTTTGAGAATCAATGGCAAATCATGCAATTTTAACTTAGCATAAATCAAA
Organism: Intellagama lesueurii; assembly: GCA_037013535.1. Lineage (NCBI taxonomy): Eukaryota > Metazoa > Chordata > Lepidosauria > Squamata > Agamidae > Intellagama > Intellagama lesueurii. The sequence goes on from JBAJHW010000004.1 coordinate 148,165,748, forward strand.
GAAAAAATCAGAGGACAGTCCTACTAAAAACATAACTGGTATAATGACCAAAACTAATAATAAATTGCCCTTCAAAAAGAGATTGTTGGCTCCATCCCTCCTCTTTCCAAAAACTGGTTACTTGATCACTGTCAGACTAGGTATCAGTACCACTGTATATTAACTACACTTTCTTACATATTGAATTAGTTAGCCTAGGAGGACCAAGATCTAAGCTTCAGGTTCTCCAAATAGATTTTATATATCCTGTTGCACATTAACCCAAACAAGCGGATGTCGAAGATGCATTCACTTATCTACCAGGGTTCAAAACTCATGGGCACAATCCAGCTAGAAGTACACATTTCTAAATTGGACTGATTCAAAAGGAAGAATGAAGCATATGTTTACCTTTCTCTGTGAAAGCAACAGAGTTTATAAGTACCCTACTTTAGGGTTATTCATCAATAGCAGAATTCTACATGTCTATTCAGAAGCAACTTTCACTTGACTTAGTCTTAAGTAACCTGATATCATTTAAGTGTCTAGGTGTCTATATTTATATCTGAAGAAAGCAGCTGTAAATTTAACTTTCAAAGAGATTATTTATATTATCTTTCATCACCTGCCTTAGTTGAAATGCATTAAAATATATTTTACAACTATGACTTAGTATCTCACCTGTATAGATGAGGTTCCTAAAGAGAAATCAATATGTCTTATTATTTTATAGTGATAAATGCTATATACATACAAAGAGAGGGGGAAGCAGATAATCACTGTGCACTAGTTTTCAGACTTCTAGCCCTGGCACTCTTAGTAGAGAGGAAGAAATAAGGATTTTATATTTTCACTGTGTTAGTATTCAGTACTGATTCAGCAATTCTAAAAAAAAGGGGAAAACAGTACTTGCTGAATTGTAAAAGTGAAAATATAAAAGTTTCTTACTTGTAAAACCCACAAGTGTTTCTTATAATAATCAAAATTGTTTTAAAAGACATTTCTGTCAACAACAATTAAAGCTAATTTTGAACATTCACACAGATTTGGTCAAGAAACATACCCCTACCAACTGTTGATCTTTGACACTATAGCAACAAGTGAACATTTGTTCTGAAGGAATGCAGAGTATGTGATGGGGGAGGGGATGTGATCACAACTTTAAGTCAGCTAGATAGACATAATGGAAAAGTTAATTGGAGCAGCAGTCTATCAGCTGTGAAATATTTACTTTCCAAATACTTGTGACAGTTTTATTTCCATTTTTTTACTGTGCCACTGAAATAATTCCATACATATAACCAAAATTATATTATACATTACATTTTAAAATTACAAGGATATACGGCATGCTTTTCTAATGTGTGTGTCTTAACCACTTAAACTTAAAAGTATCAATGAACAGATGATCCCTTTCAGGGATCCACAAATGCTTGCTAGGCTTCGGAGTCAGCCATTGTTTCCAACAGCCAATAAGGCTCAACATTGATACTTCCTGTTCCACAGTAGCATGGTATCGTTCTTTTGCATCTACTTTGTTGGGTAGAATGTACAGACAGATGTGCAAGATGCATACATACTGGTAGCAAAAACTGGACCTTTCACTCTGCTGCTGTATCCCAACCTGATGACATAAAAGGCATATAACATTCTGTACCTTTTACACAAAATGTGTTAATAACCCACCGGCTTTGGAGGTCTTCAGAGCAGCCTATGTCACTGCTTCAAGTTCTCCATTAATAATTAATTTGTAAATAATTATTAGCAGTAACAATTATGTGCTGTCAACTCAATTCCCAGGTTTTCCTAGATATAAAGTACCTAGAAGTTGTCTACCATTTGTGACGGACAGGCCAGAAACCACACCTGTCCATCACAATGGAACACTGATTCAGTAGCCAATGGTTGAGCAGGAGGGCGGAACCAAGGAATAGAAGAAGAGAATGGAGGAACAGTTATAATCAGTTAGGATGGCAGTTAGCCAGTAGTTAGGATTTCTTTTAAGCATGAAATAAGACAGTTGGTCAAGGGTTAGGGAAAGAGTTAGGTAATTGGAAGAATAGTTATGAAGAGGTAGAATACGAAGAAGGTTTAGAGAGAGATTGATAGACAGTGATTAGTAAAGTCAAATAATAACACTTGGAAATAAATGTATAAGAGAAATGAATGAAATAACACCTACAAGAAATAAATAAACTGTTATGAAGTAATTGAAACTAAATACAAAGTAACCAGCATATTTCTATGATAAATACAGTTTAATGAATCTCAAATACAATACCACCTATGAGTTACTTGATTCTTTCACATGTTAAACAATTAATAAACAACGTTAATTTTGACATATATGATTCAATGGTTTTAATTGGTAATTGAGGAAAGATTTCCTCTGGTGGCAGCGGAAGTGGAGACAAGAGATACTGTCATACCTGAAGGCAAATCTGTTTGTTAGGAGGAACATACAGAGGAACTGGGTGTGTGTGACACCATTCCCTCCTTCTGGTGATGGTCTAGGACTGTACAACTTGTGAAAAGCTACCCAGGCTCATCTCCAGGCAGGTATAGCAAGGGACTAAATTCCCAACCCCTCACCCTCCAAGCCAGGTACTCCAACTCACTGGGTTATCTAAGTTCTCGGCCATAGGTAAAATTTGCTGCTCCTTGCCAGGTGAACAGTTTGGTGGGACTGTGAGAATCTCAATTTACAGCAGAAGCACACAGCATAGGATAACTTCCTGTGCAATAGCCTGACAATATAAATCAACACACACAAACACAAAACAGGCTTGGAGAACATAGCAGAGGATTGCACACAGAGAAGACTAATCTTTAACCATTTTAGTCCTTCCCATGCAAGAATACATCAGTGCGAGACACTGATACGTGTAACTATTTGCACATTTTCAAAGCATTTGCACCAACGTGCGAGAAAGGAGAATGTTCTAGCCCTGCCATCTTTCACTGTTGCTTCCTGACTCTTTACACAAAGAAGGCAACAACTCTGTAGGACAGCACCCCAGTATTCACAAGTGCTCTCTACATGAACTCTGTGCATTATGTGCCATCAAGTCAGAACTGACTTACAAGGACCCTCAAAGAATTTCCACAGCTGAGCAGGAATTTGAACCCAGGTTTCCTGAGTCCTAGTTTATCACTTTGTCCACCCACTACAGAACACTAGGTACGTGCACATAAATTACAGCCGTGGAAAATCAGGATTCTAATTGATGTAGAAAGCCCCCATCAACCTAGAAGACATGAACAAAAATAAGGTTTCACAGGAGGGCATACACTTGGTCTTAGAGAGAATGGGGCAGATAGCAACATCATGAGAAATGATTAGAATACTCTGTTCAAGGCAGTTCCTCCTCTTTTACTTTGTTCAACTCTTCTCTTTGGCTTAATTAGTATTACTGAAATAGCATGGCAGTCTTCATAGCACAGAAATAACATGGAAAATAATAAAACATGCTCTACTATACAGGCCCAGTAATTTTCAAGGTTCTGCAAACATGCAGACTCATGGTACCACTACTTCCAATGCCACATCCACATGGCCACTGAAAAGCAATGTAAGACTGATAGAAGTCCGCTACACTGATTTTAAAAACCTATGACCACCTAGAAACTGTTGGGAATTCAGCTCCCATCAGTCTCAGCCAGCATGGCCAATGCTCAGGAATGATCCGAGTTAGAGTTCAGAAACATCTGAAGGGCCACAGATTTCCCACCCCTGCTTTACAGTAACATTAACATATAAAAATATAACTACAGTATTTACCTTTAATTTAGTGGAGGATGGGATATTAACATGCCCAAAGTTATAAACAGCGTTAGCAACTGATCATTATAGCAATATGTTGTTTCACATATAATTCTGCTCAATTAATTTGGGCATTCCACTGCTCAGCAGCATTAAAATGGATTAACTCTTCAAGAACTTTTCAGTGTAATTACAGTAGCATAAGATTTTTAACCTGCTTCACATAAAAAAGCACACAATATTTCCCCTTATTTTAATACATTCAAAGAAAATTAAAAACTGTAAAAGTTAATAGTTTAAACCTTAGAATACTCATTCTTGTTCTTCCCCCACAGATCAATTCAGTTTAATCAAGAGGCCTCCCATTTGGCGCCAGTGATATGTACTGAACAGAATATTGAACCTGAATGTCAGAAACAAGTATTCAAATTTCTATCTAGCTATATAGTTCATCAGTTGGCCTTAGGAAAGAAAGGTCAGTCTCCCACTCTATATAAAATTGGGTCCCAAAGACTGGACTCCAGCTCCCAGAAGCCCCAACCACCAGCAAAGGTTTCTGGAAGTCATAAGCCAAGATCTGGGAATCCAAGATTAGGATTAAAGTTCACCTATGAATTTAAAATGTAAGCAATCGTAGCCAAAGCAAACAGTATTGCCGTAATAATAACTTCTTCTGTATATATTTTAAGACCAAACCCATTACGTGATTTTACATCACAAAATAATATGCTTGCAAAGTAAAGACTCCCATGTCTCACTCCACCAATAATACTGTTATCCTGAGATTTATACTTCATATTTTGTGAAGCATATCCCAGCTCAAAAATAGTAGTAGCATATGGATATTTTTAGGAAAAGTTAATAGTTAAATGTAATTTCTGTGGATGCTTAAGAGAACTACAAACCGAAGGGCAGAGCAGACCCATGACAGGAAATATAGAAAACTGACAGAGCAGAAATCATTTCTAGTGCTGCTCCCACAATCTCTGATCACTGGCCATATTGGGCAATATTGAGAATCTCAAACACCCTGAAAGAGTCCAGATGGGGAGGCTATGTTCAAACACAGTTTAAGATGATAAAAACATGGCACATGTTTTTATCATCCTGAGGCTTGCACAATCCCATCTTCTCCACTTCTGCAGCCATAAGGAATTCAGAAATATCCACTTCTGATTATGTTTACCACAGTTTATTGACCCATCCAAGTCAGCAAACTGTATTATGTGCCAACTCCATTCTATATGAAACACTGTAACTTGAAGCCATAACCTCAGACAGACTATATGTAACATTAAAAACAGTGTGTTGCCTTTAATGACACAACAAGCTGTGGTGAAGCAAAAATGTAAGTGGAAACATGCAAATTCCTTCATGCAGGCACACAAGAGTTTGAAGGAGATTGTTCTTTCCACAATGGACTAAGGCTTACTTTGACAATAGAAGCAGGTCAATCACTCTTTCCTAATTCCTACATATATATTTATGTTCCACTTCATTCAAATGAGCAGAAAATTCAATTTATTTGGAGCTATGCTAATGTTGATAATCTAGCTGATGGGAGTACAGAAACTAAAAACCTCAGCTTGCCAAGATCCAAGTTAAAGACAAGCAGAGCCTGTTAACACAGGTGCATACATTTTCTGAGTCAAATTTGCTAAGCAGCTGGCTCTTTTCCATCTATGCATACTTCACATTTTAGTGACATGACTCATTTCAGCAGTAGGGTACTAGCATGAAGGCTACCTCAGGATAAAACATGGAGTATTTTGATCACACTGTTTTCCCTCAAGTCACAGCAGTCCCCAGGAAACCAAATTAAGTATTTAACAAAAGAAATAAGAAAACCCAATAAATAAGGTAAAATAACCAGTAGAGAACATCTTTGTTCGAAAATCAGGTCAACAATACCTTGCTGTGAATCCAATGGAACAATTTTAGAATTTTCAACTGGCTCTATTACATAGCCCAACTGTAGTAATTTTTTTTTGAGATGATGGCATCTAACAATTTTAAGATGCATAATTCAAAAATCAGATTTTATTTTAAATACAAAAGGGTAAATCAGTAATCCCCAAACTTGGCTCTCCAGGTGTTCTTGGATTACAATTTCCAGAGATCCTGGACAGCACAGCTGGTGCTGAAGGTTCTTTTAGTCCAAGAACATTTGGGGATCCAAGGTTGGGAGCCACTACCTTGGCAAGAAAGTGGGACTAAAGTGGGTATACATCAAAGGTATGTCTTTGTTTGTTTGGTGGAATGTGTAAAAAAATGGGGAGATCTACTGATTGCTCAAAAGCAGTTTCACTGAGCACTTGGCAGATTGTCTCAGGGAAATTTTCTGCAAAGTTATAGGTCTATGAAGTACAATGCTTGCTTTGAATCTGCTACAAAAACACAAAAAAGGAAATATTCCTAGAAAAGAATTCATGCTAGGCTGGCTGATACCAGCTTCTTATTTACTTACATTATAAAGATTATACTCCATTAAATACTGGAAACTGCTCTATGGTCTTCCAAAAGATTCAATACTGACTTTACAGGGAATACAACAAAGAATCGATATGGTGACCTCAACAACTCAAATATTATGACCAGGACAATTATTGCTATTGGGATTTCCCCCCCCCCCTCTTTGCACATATGGTGACTGCAGTTAACTGAACAACCATTTTAAACCATTTTACAGTGAAACTGTTTAATGTTCTACAAAGGAAGAGTAAAGATTTCTTTAAAATGTATTTTGTAAGGAAAACTTCTGTTGTTTCACTGAAAACAGGAATATGACTGATGCTCAGCTAGTGACTTATAAACAAAGAACTGACTCATTTTCAAGATAATATTATGCTATAACCTTTACAGTAAACATAGAAAGTACTACAATAAAAGTAACATTTCAAATGTTTTTTTCTGTTTTTCCAAGAACTGACAGATAAACCATGTCAAATACCATGGCTTAAGTTTAAAAGAAAAGTGCAGTAGGCCTTGAATTAATATATTTTCTTATTCTCGTTTCAGCATAAATATGAGTAAATATGAGGCTTCTGCTTCCATTTTAGATGAAACAGTTTGGCATACCATCTAAACTCTTAACATCTAATCTAAATTTGCTTGGTGGAAAAACTAATTCTGTAAAGTACTGGTTTGAAGTTGTTTCTACTAGCCTTGGCTAAGTTTAAGCACAGTTTGGTTAAACATGGTTGACTATATGGCAACACAGACTAATGTAAAACAGAAAGTGAAATCTTCTAAAATTGACCTTAAAGCTACACTAGATGAGAAGAGGAAATGACTGTTAGATGAAAAGTATGAAAATTGCATGGCTCCAATGTGGTTCATTCACCCAGTGCAGTTAGCATGTAACTACATTGGAATATACTTCCCAATTTGCTCCAGAATTGGCGCAGATGAATTTAAAGTATTTTTCAATAAGCACATGACATAAAGGCCAATGTGAATCACCCACCCTTTCTTCCTTCCAATCCAGATTTTTATAACTTTATAAAAATCTTTATAACTACATTGCTACATTAGTTTAGTGCTAGATCACCACACATACCAAAAAAAGATAAAAACCAATATAAAATAAAAACAACTCCAACAAATTCCAGCAGACTACATGATGTGTGTGTGCCCCTGATGTGTGTGTTTGCACATATATGGAGAACTTTGGAAAACTGTTCCTTTTTCCCTGCTGCCGTGCAACCTTTTAAACAGTCCCAGTGGCTTAATGGCAGACCATAAAAGGAGAGCTGTGGATTAGCAGTAGGGTGCTATCAAAGGAAGAGGGGCTGCAGGCACAGAATGAACTGCATCAGACTGAGGAACCAGTGTGGACACTGGCACTGAAACAACCCAGGATCTTTGTGTGGTCACCTAAACCAAATGCAGTCACAAAAGGGATTGCAAATCAAGCATGCCAAATTGCTCCAATTCAGCTTGCCAGTATAGCTTCACCCTTAGTTTGGAACACTTATCTGCTACCTAACAGAAGATGCTAAACCCCCCTCAGGAGAAAAACAGATTCTATGTACTCAAATGGTTGCTATCAGTAACAGTGAACAAATCTGCTATTTCCCTCCTGCTAGTACTAAGTGGCAGAAAACATCCTCCTAACCAGTTTCATTTTTTAAAGGCCTCACAAGTACAAATGCTCAAAACATTAACATTAGCCCAAGTAAGATGTTAGAACTTCAATAACATGGGAATCCTATGCACACACATAGACGCACCCGCTGCTGAAAATCAACAGGGAAATAATCCACTAGAATCTATTTCCAACAAGTTCTTGTCTTGTTTACTCAAAAGGTTCTCACTGCTGAATTTTAGTTCTTCATATTATACATCCAGTTACCAAACAACTTGCATGATGTTCACAGAGGAAGCTAGCAAACTAAATACCACAACTTCCTGCATATGGAAAACAAACTAAAAAAAAACCCTCCCTGTTTCTAATTAAGACTTTCTTAGTTCATATTTTACTAAGTAATCCACTGTAAATGTATATTTGAAATCAGAGGAGTTACACCAAGAAAGAGCTGACACACCTTCTGAAAGAATGGCATCTTTCAAATAAAGCAGAACATCTGCAAATTTTCTGACATCATTCACCAGTTGCATGATGTACTCTGGGTCCACAACAGTGCTGTCATAGCAGTCCGAGTTGGAGCTAATGCTGCTCAGAGAATTGCTCTTGGTGCTACGCCCCATCCCCCAGGTTCCAGAATTAGAGATGTTGAAGAAATTGGAGGTAGACAGCTTGGTTAATCCTAAACCACGCTTGCTGCTGCCACCGTTCTGTCGCAACATCCCAGCCACTGCGGAACTTAGGAAATTTTCAGAGTTAACATTCAGTGTTACTTATGGTCCATCTGCCAAGCAAAAAAGTCCTGAAGAAAGAAAAAACAAACACAAACATGAGTCATCTACAACAGAAGTAAACATTAATTTCAGGTGTTGAAATTCAAGCGCTAAGTTGTTGAATGTATGAAGCCTTTTTGATACTAACAGTGTTCATCATTTTGATACTAAGAGTGAACAGCTCAGACACATATAACTGTTATAATTATCAATAGTACAACTTTTGCAAATCAATTCCTTTAACATTATACTGAATATTTATAGCCTTATGAAGTCTTTTTTTTAACACTGATAATTCCATACCTAAAAAAGGGGTCCTTAATTTCTATCCTTTTCTATGAGGGAAAGAAGAGTATGATGTATAATAGAATTATCAATCTGTGTCCATTTTAAAAAATAAAGTATGTTTTCATTAATCAAGCATATATTTCAAAGCATTTAATCAACAGAATAAGTCACCAATAAGCAGTTTTCTTCTAAAGATTATTCCATATGTTACACTGTAAGAGGCAGATATTAAAACTCACACTATGTATTGGCTACAACTATGTATCTAAAGCATTCCTCTCTCTTTTTCCACCTTATGCTACAGAAATACAGTGTAGAGAGGAGCAACATATTGTAGAGAGGAGCAACTATCTGGGGTCATAATTCTTTGGAGAACATGAATACAGAATGCATATGCTTTGGACATTACAGGTACACTACAGTTTCAGCAGGTACACCACCACTTGATGCATATACCCAATGATATGATAATAAGTGAAAACTTTTAACAACTTAAAATTGTGAATTTCACTTGAACAAAAGGGGAACATTTAGCCCTTCAAACAAAATCTTAATACAGGTTTCAAATTACTGGTATCTATTTATCAGTATCAGTTCAACCCACTGTTAGAAACAACTGAAAATATATTGAGCATTTAAGAAGTCCTGGCTTTTAAATGTGCTTTATTACTGAAACATGAAAGAACCTATAAACCATCCGTCAGATCCGCTTTGGTTTGGATCTCTGCATTAAGCAGGGGGTTGGACGCCATGGTCCTATAGGCCCCTTCCAACTTGATTATCCTGTGATTCTATGAACCTCATTTGAAATTGAATTTAAAGAGATGCTCCTTTTGTCTTACAAACAGTAAACAAACTACGCTGAATTATCATTCTGCAACATGGGCACTTGAAATATAAAAAACTAGGCAATATGCATGAATGAAAAAGAGCTGTTAATTTTTGTGTATCACATTAACATTCTAAAAAGAGAGAGCTAAATAATAATTAAACATGAATTCCAAGTATTTTTTTTAATTAATACTTGAACATACATTTCAAAAACATCCCAGGAATGTTCCAGATAATAGTATGTTTCCACTCACAATTTTTACAAATATTACCACAGTAAAGAGAACTGTAATACTTTGTTTAAAAGCAACACCCATAATACTAGATACTGAAAAGTATTCAAAAGTATGAAAATAAGCTACTTCAACAAGATTACCTGGTACACCATACCCTATGGGATGAAAAACTGCAAGAACTGCAAAGCTCCCATGTGCATCTTTACAGACAGAAATCTGTTTTGAAATCTTACCCTTCCGCTTACCCATTTCTTTTTTTTAATGTAATAACTACTAGTGAGACAAGCAAGACTTGTTACACATAGTGAACTCTTGTGGTTTTGTATCCCAAAGCCCTGATAGGTTGTAGTTAGAACACACTCATCTTAAAATATTTAAAATGCTTCCTCTTATGTTAGTAAGTTGAAACTCATACTTTCTCAAACCATTAAAAGTGACAACTATTCAGTTCACAGACAATAACTTCTTTTAGACTCTCCTTTTAATGTCACTTCTTAATATAATATATATATATTAAATATAAGAATATATATATTCTTAATATAATATATATATATTAATATATATATATATATTAATATATTAATATATATATTAATATATTAATAAGTACATACTAACCATATTTATTTGTTACATTTGTATCCCATTTTTCCTCCAGTGAGGTCAAGATAAGGTACACAGAAACTCCTCCTGCACACTGTATCCTCAGAACAACTTTAAAGTCAGGCTGAGAGATCATGACAATGGCCAAATGAGGATTTGAACCCTTGTCTTCCCAGCCTCAGTTCAACATTCTAATCATTACACAATACCTTCCTACAATCATCCATTAAACATTTTAAATTACTTTAATCTGGTGCTTGTTTTTAATATAAAAACTTGCTCAGTGGTGTTTTACCATTAACTGTGTTTTTAGGTGTGCATCTGTTTTAATTCAAATTTCAGTTATGCACTGGAAGAAAGCCTGAACATAAAACAAATCAATAATTCTGCCTACAGTCATAATTCTGAAATAGTTTGGCACATCACTTGCACTGATTATGCCAGATTTCACATATAGTTGGTTTTATTAACACAAAATTTTCTTCTTTTTCTGTCACTCTCAAATTCTTCCCATATACTTTAACAGAGAAGATAAAATGCCTAGAGCAGTGTTTCCCAACCTGGGGCTCAGGACACTCAAGGGGGTCTTGAAGTGTTTTCTGAGGGGTCATGGGTCACCTCACATGTGTTGTTGCCCTTGTTAAATAATTTCTTACTTGACGTTTCGGAGCAGGACATTAAAGTTAGCATGGGTGAGTATGTATGAGAAACAGACTCTTTGGAGGAGAAAGAAACCTCTCTGAGAAAAGATGATTTTGCCCCATTAAATATGCCTTTTTATGCAAAAACGGCAAGGGGGTCACAGGTTACCTGCCTATTATAAAAAGGGCTCAGGACTTGAAAAAGGTTGGGAACCACTGACCTAGACAGTAATTCTCAGGACCAAAAAAGTTTTCCCCTCAAAGGCAGACAGACTTTCTAATTAATTCCGGACGATTCTTTGCATATTCATTGGGAAGCCCGTCGACTTGGCCTCAGCAGGGCTCCCCTGTCAACTTTTTACCAAACACCTACCTACAGGGTGGCTGCCCAGTTAAAAGCAGAAAGCAGGTACTCTTCATGGGGGGCGGGGAGGGGAGTGATGTTTTTTACCCCAACGAGTACAAACCGTACTTTTTTTTTTTTAAAAATAGACTATTTACAACCATGTTGTAAAAATAGGGTACGATGGGGCAGAGGACAAAACGAAGCATAAAAACTGTTGACATACACATGGGCGTGTGTGTGTGTGTGTGGGGGGAGACCTCGCGACTTGGGCGCGGGAGGTGCCCGAGCGCTCCCGCCCCCCCCCCCCTTCAAAGGCATATCTGGCATTCCGAGCGAGGCGCGCTCCCGCTCGCGCTCCCCCTCCCTCCCTCCCTCCCTCCCTCTCCAGGCGGCCACAGGCAGTCCAGGGCCCCTTTCCCCGGCCCATGCATGGGCAGCCAGCTGCCAAATCGCACGTCGTCGTCCTCCTCCTCCTCCTCCTCCTCTGGCTGTTCATACCAGGATTTAAATACAATCGAAAGGAGACGCTCGGGCTACAAACACACGGAAAACCGAGAGGAAGGGAGGGGGTGGGGGAGCGAGAGAGAGGGAAAAACAGAGGGGAAGCCTCCCCCCAGGCAGCGAGTCGGAGGAACTGCGGAAATGCAGGATGAGGTGGAAGACGTCTCGGGAAGGGAGGCAGGAAAGGGGGAGCCCTCCTCCCTCCGCTCGGCTTGAAAGCCACGGAGGAGCACCAGAGGACGGGTGGGTGGGGGGAGAAGTCGGGGCAAAACAAAACCCGCCCCTACCCTAAACCGGAGAGACTCTTGTGGAGGGATTGGGAAGGGTGTCAAGAGGGGGACTCCCCCCCCCAAGTCCCACACACCCCTATTCTGAGACCCGCGACTGCGAACCGGGAGTGGCGCCCTTCCCCTCCGCACTCACCCGCTCCGCCGTTTGCTTCGCGGAGGGCAGCCGCGGAGACACGCCGAGAGAAGGCACGGGCGTGTGTATGAGAAAGTGTGAGTGCGCGGCGGGGGGGGGGAGGGAAAAGCGGGGCTGACAGGAGCCTCTTCGCTGCCTCTCTGAGCCGGACCCGACCCCACGACAGACACCCGCGCCCGAGGTCGCCGCAGCCTCCGTCGGTTATGCTTACCCCAACGGCGGACCAACGGAACAGAGAGCAGGACGCCGCTCTACAACCGACGCGGGGAAGCGGTTGGCGGCTCCGAACCCGAATCTTCGGGCGCCGCCGCCGCCGCATCCCCCCCGCCCATGGAACTCCCCCCCCCCTCTCTCTCTCTCTCTCTCTCTCTCTCTCTCTCTTCTCGCTTTCGCCCTCGCGCAACCCACTGCCAGTCAGACCGGCCGACACCGTCGCCACCCGCACGCCCCCAACCACTCCCCGGCCTGGCTTTCGAGCTCCAGCGGAGGTCCCCGCCCCCTTCTCAAACCGCCGATCCGCATTGGGCGGCTGTGCGCACCCGGGGCGTGGCTTACGCTAATAAGAAGGGAGCAGGTACGGAAGGAAAGGAGAGGCGTGGTTTTCCTTGGAACCTCTCTTCTTGAAGCCTCAATCGGGACCGCCGACTCCTCGCCGAAAGGAAAGCGCGGGGGACAGGACCACACGCACCTTTAGTCTAAACAAAAAGAGAGAGAGAGAGACCATCCTTCCACAGACTAACACATAAAAGGGCGTTTTTATTTTGCCCTCTGGCGTACAAGGGTGGTTGAAAACCAACTTAGATCGAATAGATTGGGGGAGCAGCATCCACGCTCCTTTTTTAAAAAGAGAACAGAGGCCGAGCTGGTTAGCTGTCATCTGTCTTTTTTTGGAAGGATAATTCCTATCTTGGGGGGGAAGGACCTTTTAAACCTGGAGGTGGGGCTTGACGATTAGATGCTTTTTAATAGATCCTGTTGATGAAACCTCCATTCGCTTACTCTCCTCTGGAGTGGATGCTTGTATCAATTACTGTGTACCATTTCCTATGTGCCATTAGTGTAAACGCACGTGCGCTTTGGATCTGGAAGGAGCCCCCCCTCTAGGTCGCCTAGAGTGGTCATAATCGACCAGATAGGCGGGATATAAATGAAATAAATAAATAAATAAATAAATAAATAAATAGGTCGACCAACGCTACCCGCCCCCAGCAGGAAACCCAGACACAGATCGTTCTCAACAGATGGCGGCCCAAAAAAGTCAGCACAGAGAGAGAGAGAGAGAGAGAGAGAGAGAGAGAGGTCCGTCCCTCGCTGAGCGCTGTGATGTGGATAATGAAGAACAGATCCCCAGCAATCATGTTATTTAGCCTCTTTTCTTACCCCTTCCTCCCCATCATATAAATAAAATCATAGCATAAGAAAAGCCCCAAGCAACATACTGGTTGTAATATCGCAGTTGCATTTTCCAGCTGATATTGAGAGGCATACGGCCTTTGGTACAGGAGGTATATATTACAAATATGACTAACAGCTGTGGGTAGCTGTACTCGCCATGCGTTTGTTTAATATCATTTTAAAGCTGTCCAAGTTGGCAGGCATCAGTGTGTCCTCATGCTTGCAAATTCTGCAGTTCAACTATGCACTGCCTTTTGTCAGCCCTGAATACCCAGTATCACCACACATATTATCATAATTTTATACTCTTATCATGTACCACCCTTTTTTGACACTTTCAAAAAGAAAGATTTTCTTTGTTTTTAAAATGGGGTGGATCAGGCAGGTTAATAGTCTAAAAATCAAATTTCAAACTTGTAGGGGTCATCTTCAAATAGACCTGGAAGAAGCTGGATTAGAAAAGGTTGGTAAGCAGCATATAGCTGGCAAAACCTACTACAATGTGCAATGGTAGAAAATGCAGACAAAGCTTTAGGGGATCAATCAATACTTCACTGGTTTTCTTCAGTGTAATGTCCAGAATTTGAAAGAGTCTACTATATTCTTCTGCTACAAACTATAATGTAACTACTGAGGAATCAAATACTATTTTATTACAACTTCTCTGTTCATCCATATACACTTAGAGACTGAGCAAGTGTATGTGTGTACCTTAACATCTCATAGCCTGAGCCTAAAGGGTAATACATAATATAATTCATCTTCTCTGGAATATCCTGTCCTTTAGGTTCTATAACTGCCATTTGGGAAACACCATACAGTACTTTTACCAGAACAACTGAAAAGGATTAATTTTTCTCTCTGTTAGTCACTTGTGTTTGTGTGTGTGCATTGCTCAGTTTCTTAACAGAGTACTGTATATAGATTTACTGTGGAGCTATAAAATAGTATCTTATTCTTCAGTAACTACACTTTAGTCTCTAGTTCAGTGGACTAGAGTCCCCAGATGTTCTTGGACTAAAACTCCCCAGAAGCCTTCACCACTTTTTTGTTGTTGTTTAGTCGTTAAGTTGTGTCCGACTCTTTGTGACCCCATGGACCAGAGCATGCCAGGTCCTCCTGTCTTCCACTGCCTCCCGGAGTTTGGGTCATGCCTTTTAAGTCATATATGAATTTATGAATTTACTAACTGTGTTGTAATGCAGAACAATGATTTTGGCGCCAGAATGTGATTTTTGCCCCATGAACATAACTTTCCATAGTAAAGCTGATACATAGGATGCTGCTTCACACTAGGTCACACTGTTTGTCCATCTGTTAAGACAGGATTGGGGAAGATATGGCCAAACTCTCATCAATCCTAGCCAACAGTAAGAGATGAAGGGAGTAGCCATCTGGCAACATCTGGAGGGCCACAAGTTGCTCACTCCTACATGAGGACCTTATAAGTGATACAAATGAGCACTTCATTAAAAAAAAATAGAATAAAAGTATGGATTGCTATTTCTTGTTACTATATAAAGTCCTTTGCAAGAGACACTCTAGGCATCTGAAATACTGCATCTGATCTCCCCCGTTCCCCAACTTCATTACTGCCCATTTCCCTAAGGAAAAACTACACACAAGCTGTGAGTGATAAAATGCTTTAATGTAGAGACTGGTAGTGGGCAGTGGCATTGTCAGTTTCATTACTATTCTATTGCATTTCCTGAGATACTCTGAACTAATTGTTTGATCATATTTTGATTAATACTTGAACTACATTGCCTGAGGCCACTTTGTGAACTGCAGGTTGGCCAACTGTTCTGTAGATGTACCAACTTTTGTGGGAGGTGATGCCCAATTTTAAAACATATAAAGCTCATAACCACATTAGAAGGCCTTCTTTGAATCCCATTCCCCTCTCCAGTCTGAACAATCACCAGCTTTTCTGCTGATTTTAAACTCTGAAAATTAGCCATGATCTTCTAAGTCCCTGGCCTTGTCTCAAGAATCTGTGGCTCTCACCATGGTGCTCTTCACACTGAGGCTAGCTAGAAACATAAGAGGAACCTTTCCATTCTTCAGCTTTGTTGCACTGGGCAATTATTAGATAGTCTGACTCCCTAGGATGGATTTAGGCAAAGAGTAAAACCTGCCATTTGTTCAAGCAGACATATTTGTGATTGTTTGGAATCGTCTTGTGATAAACTCTTCATCCTTTCCTTTCTTGGATGGTGTTTGCTAAAACATATGATCTACTCAGCTAGCTTTAATTAAAAGCATTGCTTATTTGCCACAGCAGTTGAGTCCTCTTTGTCAGCCAGATGGTTGGTGCTAGTATCCAGCTGTATCTTTGTTCCTCTGTAAGTCCCCTTTTTTTGAAGATGCCAGTGCTACATTAATGCACTGCAGCAGTCTGGAATGCAGCAGTCAGGGACAGAGGGCAAAAGCATGCCGAGGGACAGTGTGAATTGAATGGACAGATCCTGTGGTAAAAGGTCAAAGCCTGGAACAGACTGACCACCTAAGCAGTGAATAGCGGGCCTGTTTAATAACAATAAGAGGAGTGTTTGTACTTTGGGGGCTACTACATCAGCATTGTTGACTCCACAGGTCATGCATCACAGGAGCTTCGATGGGTGAGGATTGGTCTGTAGTTAGTCTTGCTTGAAATAAGCCTACTTGAAACTGCATGTGCTTCCAGCAGCTCTAATTGCTCTTATGGGGAGGCAATACATCAGTGCCTTCCTACCCCTCTTGCTTTATCATTAAAATCATTAAGGCGAAGGGGGTGGGGAAGCATTATTGTATGGCCTCCCTCCAAAGCTACTAGAGTCACATGCCATCATATATGGAAGAAAAGCTAGAAAGGTCGTGAAGGGCTAAGAATATTAGGCTCTTTCCAAGTGAAATGGAGCAGTTATTAATCTACAGAGTAATGCAGAATAAAGTTGAAATTAACATTTGTAATTATCAGTTAGATGGCTGCATAGATTACTGATTTGGAACCCCCAGCTCTGAACTAGAGCCCCTACTATGCCTTGTAGGGGAAAAAGCCAACTTGTACAGCCTTGGGCAACCTAAATGGTCCCAGACTGCTCCCAGAAGAAGGGAATGGTAAACTAGTTCTGTGTACTTGATACCTAGAAAAACCTGGAAAGGGTTACTGTAAGTCAAAATTGACTTGATAGCACAAAATCATTGCCATCATCATCATCATTTATCTATCGGCAATCAACATATACAGTGGTTTCTAATTTGCTCCCAGTGACAAAGCACCAATGTGTCAGTACCCAGTATCCATCCAATCAGTCATAGGACATGCACAAGACCTATGTGAAACCAAAATGAATTCCTATCCTTTCTAGCTTTCCCTGTCTCTATTGCAGGAGTAGGTGGAAGGTAGATTTGGATCTACTGATTGCTCTCCGAGACATTTACAACAGATAGCATGGATTTCTGGCTCTGAGTTGTTTAACAAGAGCAGCAGCAAAATGCTTTCCCCTTCCCTGTCCTAAATTATATTGCTGAAGAAAGCTTGAGGTTAACTGGGGTGGAAGAACTATGAATTCCATTCACTTCTGGTAGTCAGAACAAATCCCTAGGTTCAAAATAGCTCAATTTTAAATGTATGATTTTTGCATCAAGCCCTGGTTTGTGGGTCTGAGGTTGTAGTCAAAACTTTAAAAAGAGGTAACTCATACAAGCCTGGTGTCTCCCTACTGTTGCTTCTCGGTCTTCTCTGTGTTGAATTTTGAATGATAAATAAACTGGAGATAAGAATCTTCCTTGTTATTTCTCTGTAAACGACTAAGCACGTTGGGAGTACCATACAAATAAACAGTGCTTCCCTTTATCGTGTATGTGGGTGACCATACAGTCATTTGGGCCACTGTACGGTCCCATTTCTTAAAGAAATGGAAGTGCCTGACCACCTTATCTATCTCCTGAGAAATCTATATTGTCTCCCTGCTTATTTAACTTATATGCAGAATACATCATGCAAAAGGCTGGACTGGAGGAATCCCAAGCCGGAATTAAGATTGCCAGAAGAAATATCAACAACCTCAGATATGCAGACGATACCACTCTGATGGCAGAAAGTCAGGAGGAATTAAAGAACCTCTTAATGAGGGTGAAAGAGGAGAGCACCAAAATGGTCTGAAACTCAACATCAAAAAAACTAAGATCATGGCCACTGGTCCCATCATCTCCTGGCAAATAGAATGGGAAGATATGGAGGCAGTGACAGAGTTTACTTTCTTGGGTTCCATGATCATTGCAGATGGTGACAGCAGCCACGAAATTAAAAGACTCCTGCTTCTTGGGAGGAAAGCGATGACAAACCTAGACAGCATCTTAAAAAGCAGAGACATCACCTTGCCGACAAAGGTCCGCATAGTCAAAGCTATGGTTTTTCCAGTAGCGATGTATGGAAGTGAGAGCTGGACCATAAAGAAGGCTGACGGCCGAAGAATTGATGCTTTTGAATTGTGGTGCTGGAGGAGACTCTTGAGAGTCCCCTGGACTGCAAGGAGAACAAACCTATCCATTCTGAAGGAAATCAACCCTGAGTGTTCACTAGAAGGACAGATCCTGAAGCTGAGGCTCCAATACTTTGGCCATCTGATGAGAAGAGAAGACTCCCTGGAAAAGACCCTGATGTTGGGAAAGTGTGAAGGCAAGAGGAGAAGGGGATGACAGAGGACGAGAGGGTTGGATAGTGTCATCGAAGCTACCAACATGAATTTGACCCAATTCCGGGAGGCAGTGGAAGACAGGAGGGCCTGGCGTGCTCTGGTCCATGGGGTCACGAAGAGTCGGACACGACTTAATGACTAAAGAACAACAATGGTCCCCAGTGGAGATGTGCTGGTTCACTCCTTTTGATGGCAATCAGACAATGTAATTGCTAGAGTGAACCAGCTCATCCCTAGAGAGTTCCTACATGCACCTTTCTGGATCCCTGTCAGGGGCTACACTTTTTTTTTTAAGTATGGGTTGGATCATCCCATTTGGTTTCTTTCCAATATGTGCAGTCACTGGGATCAGACCAAAGCAGAGCTTCCTAGTTTAATTTCCCAGTTGGTTTCAATTCCCCTATATTATTTGTGGTTTAAATCGACAGTTAAGCCACTTAGTGCAGGGGTCTCAAACTCAATTTACCTGGGGGCCGCTGGAGGCAGAGTCTGGGTGAGGCTGGGCCGCATCAGATTTTCCACAAGAAAAGCTTTGTTAAAAAAATTCCAATCTTCTCAAATCTCTTTATTTTTTAACACAAAATAAGATGAAAAAATAAATAAACAAATTAAGAA
The DNA here is from genome assembly GCA_037013535.1 of Intellagama lesueurii. Classification (NCBI taxonomy): domain Eukaryota; kingdom Metazoa; phylum Chordata; class Lepidosauria; order Squamata; family Agamidae; genus Intellagama; species Intellagama lesueurii. The sequence goes on from JBAJHW010000004.1 coordinate 148,184,914, forward strand.
TTAATAATAAAATAAATAAATCAGTCAGTAATAAATAAATAAAATAATAATAATAATAATAATAATAATAATAATAATAATAATAATATTTCTCTAGTGAGCGACTATATGTGATTTCTTCAGTCTTCTATATCTGCTGTATTCAGATTCAAATGTCTGTATTAACAGTTCTTTAACCTTTAATCTTCTTCTAAACATGAATTCTCCTGAACATGAATGGAACATTGAAGAACATGAACTGTTCTTCTGAACATGGCTTCTCTTGCCTACTCCTTGCTGCTAGAGACCTGGCAGCGCTTCCTCTTGCATAGCCGAGCCACATTTGGCTTGAGGGAGGAAGCAGTTGAGACCCTCAGTATGGCTTGAAGATGATCATCAGTCAGTCTGGACCTGTACTTGGACTTATTGAAGTTCAAGGTGGAGAAGAGCTTTTCGCACAAGTATGTGCTCCCAAAAAGGCACATGGTCCACTTGAACATTCGGGAAAGCTCAGGAAGGCTGGGGCGAATGGCTTTTGGCACACTTTCCCTCGGCAAGCTGGCCTGATCCGCTGGAGAGGTTGGTCACCCTGGCGCCCCTTCCACAGCAAAAGGGTGCAAAGCAAGTGGCTCCTGCATCGGCGGCTGCGGATCGTCCTGAGCGGGCAACGGAGCCGCTTCCTTGGGTTGACCCCGTTTGTCCTGCTGCAGGGCAGGGCTCTCACCGGAGGGTGCTGGGGGCAGGAGGAGGAGGAGGAGGGAGGATAAACGATGGCCAGTCAGCGGACAGAGCCTCCCTGTTCAGACACACTATATCTGGGCGAGCATTCAAAAGCCGAGGACAGAGGCACGGCGGAAGGGAAAAGGCGGCTGTCTTTGGTGGTGGCCCGGCTTGTGCGTTGCTCGCCTGGCCGTGAGCAGAAACAGAAAAGGGTGGGTGGGAGGGAAGAGCACAAGTCCTCCTCCTTGCAGGGAACTTGCTTTCGTAAGGGTTCCCACCTGCATGTTTTGAGCCAGAAGTAAAATGAGTGCAGCGAACAAGCAAGGACGACAAGCCAGAGAGAGCAAGATTTCCCCTTGTGGTCTGCTCTTGCCCGTGTGTTACCGTTCTCCACATAAGAAGTGTGCCCTCTTTAGACACAGGTTGGGGACAATGGAGGGATGCTGCAGGAAGACAAGGCACCCAGGTTCCATGGAGGGGGTGGCAGTAAACCGCCAGGGTTTAAATGCCTACAGATTCACACACACACACCCCTAGCAGCTGCATGCACCCCTTCTGCAAGGCTGGCCCCATCAGCAGAGTAATCTCTCCCCCCCCCATACCCAAGGGCTAATGGGGCTTCCTGGGGCTTCTTGACTCCCACTCTGGTAAGATGCTGTGGTCTTGCCCAGTGTGGCTCAGGGAGACGGGGGGGGGGGGGGAGGGGAGTACGCACGAGAAGGCTGTTCTCTCGGCAGCACCCCCTCCCGCGGCATGTCTGGGCAGGGAGTGGAGGAGCGCCAGGCGGGGGGAAGGAGAAGCGCAGAGAGGACGAGGCAACAGCAGCAGCAGCCTCGCCAGGTGACCCGCGAAGAGCAGGGGGGAGAGAGAGAGAGAGAGAGAGAGAGAGAGAGAGACCTAAAATCAGAAGCCCCGGTGGCACCAAACCCCTGAGGGAGAAGACTGCCGGGCAGGGAGAGGGCTCCCCTTCTGGACGCGTGGGCGCTTCGGGGGGGCAGGCGGGACCCAGCCCCTACGAGGCGGGGAGGAAGCCCCATGCTCGCCAAGTAGGTGTCACCGCTGCTGCTCCCGCTCCTTAAACTTTCATATTAAGGCGGGGGCCACAAACTATCATCCCGCGGGCCACAATTGGCCCCCGGGCCACGAGTTTGAGACCCCTGACCTAGTGGTATTGGAAAATTGTAAAATTAAAAACTTCCTTCCTCTGCCCCTCCTTGGAGCAGAGGAAAGAAGCACATGTTTTTTTTAAAGCCAGTTAGGGCAGCACTGATGTGCTGTACCGTTTAAGGTTTTTATTTTTAAATGGAAAGCTTCCTCCTGGAAACAGAAGACTACAGGAGGAGGCAAGGAGAGAGCTCCCTTCTCTTCTCTTCCCTTCATTTTTTAAAAAGGAGGCAGACCAAAAAGGGTCAATCAAAGTTTGTATGCCGTGGATGCAAAGATAGCACCACATGGCATACCAAACTTCTAATTGATATTAAGTGACCTTCTTCAGTCTGCACCAGCCCACTCCAAATGAGCCATCTAGCTAACCCCTAAAAGTAGATTTCCATGTAAATGCCAGTTTATACAAATCTGAAAACGTGTCTCCATCCACAGTTCTCATCCAGGCATTACTGAACTTGTAGAATGCATTTTTGAGGCACAAGGAGATGCACTGCCCTATTACAAACCAACAGTTGTTTGCTTACTTATTTAAAATGTATTATTTTAAATATGCTAACTTACTTAGTCAAGGCTAATCAGATCTTAACCAGGTGGTTGAGTTCTCAAGGGAGTTTCCCAAAACTAATAGCAACGCTTTAAAATAGCAATCTCACAGTGAGCAATATGAAACTCTCAATGATGATGTTTCAAAAGGACATTAACCTAGAGTGTGACTACATTGCCCAAATAATCTGAGAGTTGTGTCATGATATTATTGTATCACTTCGTGTCATACACTCTTTGTGTCACTGTCCCCATCCTCATGGGGCAGCCTCAATTCAACCGGGTTGATTCGGTGTAGAGGACTACACCACTGTTTTAATGGCCTTAAATTGTCCCAAGGTTGGCACTCTGATAAACCCATGGATCTGTCCGAAGTCCACCTGTATTCTGGTCTTGTACATAACTGTCTTGTCCAGAGTTAATTTCCCCACTTTTTTTATTCTTAGTGGCATAGCACTACATCAATGTTGCAGACAGAAAGACTCCAGTGCCTATGTGATGCAGCATTAAAGTTGAACGGTTTATTAATTTTTTTAAAAAAAGAATTTGGACAACAGGATTGCTGATTTTGCAATGGGACAACATCCTGCACCACATCAAACACATTATCAAGATGTCAGCAAAGGGAACAACCCCCCCCCCCGAATACAATGACATGACCATTCATACAACCAAAAATGGGTGAAAAACCCAGCAAAACGTAGAACAATTTAAAATAAATGACCTTTCAATGAGTGTTAAAAAGAAATGATTCCTTGAAGAAAAGTGCAAGTTTTCCCCGCACTTACAATAATGTTGTGTTGTTGGGAAATTTTGAATCAATCTGCTTCATGCTAAACCCAGAGTAATTGGAGGAGCATACTGCAAAGTAGACGCACCCTTAGTGTAATTAGTTTTCAAGCTTTGTAAGATGGACCACGGCCAGGAGATCGGAGGTGGTTTGGTACTTCACTGACAACTTCCCATGCACCATCTGGAGTTCTGCAGCTTGTTGGCTTAGACCAGGAGTGGGCAACTCTGGCCGGTCAAGTTGTCAAGTGTATGTATGGGGGGATACATCTGCCGGTGTAATTAATGAAGAATGCTAATACAATCTTCAGCATGGATTATTTCAATTGTAATTGAATTCTGAGAATCAAAGAACAAATACTGTATTTCTGAACTGCTAGCAACAAAGATTTATGATGATTTCAACCATATGTGGGCTATACCTTTTCTTTTCCCCTGTAACTCTTTGCCTAAATTAAGGCTTATGTACATTTACAAATCCACTGGAAGGTTACATGCTATCAAGTCTGCTGATAGTAAACCTAGAATAAGAACAAATAAAGACACAGAAGGCAGAAAGGTTTGAAAGGATTTGGAACCTTCAGGTGATTGGTCCCAAGGTTGTCAAGATTAAGCCACAGTAAACAAGGGCAAATTAATCTAGTGTGAGAGTAGTAATAAGGTAAGGGGGAAAAGTCAAATGGTGAATTTTTCTATTTCATAGGCAAGAAACCAGTAATTCAAATAATCAATCCCTCTATACCCCTTTGGTGATTTAGCTGAGCTTTTTGAATAAAGACCACAGAAGTTCAGAGTTGGTCATTTTAAGCCATTCAGACTATACATCTAGAAGTATGTTCCATTGGCACCATGGGGTTGAATCAGAACAATGAGTAAATGTGTGCATGATGGTATTGTCAGTTTTTGTAACATTTCTTGCAGTCCAGCAATGTTTTTTTTTAAAAAAACTGTCAGCCAAGAAAAGCCCATTACATTTGGTTACATGTTTCAATTCTGAAAATTCAGTAAATTTGCCTTCCATCTCTTATTTCACTTAATCAATTCTGCCAGTCAGTTCAAATGTTTTAAGTTTAAAATAACTGGATTTCTGGGGTGGGTGGGAAAGGGGTATATTTTCTAGCACTTCTAGTTAATAATTTTAATTCCTGGTCTCTTAATGCCTATTTTCTGTGCCAAAAGGTTAATATTTCTGATGCAGTATCCTGATTTCCCATTCGTTTGTCAGCAGGTTTGCAGAGCAAGACCACAGCTTATGCAAGACCTTGCTCTTGAGTGATTTCTTGTTGCTGCTGTCTGAGAGTGACAAAGTTTACTTTGAACCATAAAGATTCCAAAGCCAAGGGAAGGGCATAGAATGGAAACTCTTCCCTTCCTTGACCACAATATGCATGACAGATAAACAATTTCTTGGTCAATACAGCCATAATTTTATCCCTTGGTTCAACAATAATAGTGCAATCTAAAAGTCAAAGATACGTCAGCTGTAGTGGTTTTCGAATGGGCAGATGGCTCTTGTGCTGGCACAACAGTCCTAAGATCAGCTGGTAGCATAGCCAGAAGAGGGAGGAGGTGAGTAACATGAAATCAAGATCTCTCATGGCCACTATGTGGGCACAAAGTTAGGCCAGAGTGCTAACACATTTCTGATACCTCTAGGCTGGGCTGGGCTGGGCTGGGCTGGGGGGGGGGGCGTGGGGTTAGATTCAGCACAGACATAGCTGTCTTAATGTGAACTCAGTCAGCCCTCAGCCATTTTGGTTAATTAGAATTGCTCCCTAATGCCTCTACTTCTGAGCAATTCTCTATACATGAGGGGTTTGCCCTTGCAACTGAGCAGTTCGCCTGGGGCACTGAAGACAAGTTTGTGCTTTCAGTCTCCACTATTCTTGTGAGGCTGTGAGGGAGTCCACCTCCTCTTCTGTTTCTGCCCAAGGGCTCCAACCCCCTGTACCCCCAAAGGGTCTAGACTTGGCAGTACTTCTTAGTTGTCTTCTGGGTGTGGTGATTCCAATGCGTTATTTTTTTGAAATATTTATACCCCACATTTGTCCTCAAGACAGAGGGCTTACAGTATTACAACAAGACATGTACAAACTGGAAGTGGGGTTGGAATGAGAAGCTGTCCTCTTAGGCAGCAAGTTACTGAGAAAAAGCCTGCATGAAGAGAAACGTTTTTGCTTGTTTGTGGAAGGATAGCAAAGAGGGGGCCAGCTTGACCTCCCATGGGAGGGAGATCCACAACTTGGAAGCAGCGGCAGAAAATGCCCTCTTTCATGGCCTCACTAAACACACCTGTGAGGCCGGCAAAATGGAGAGGAAAGCCTCTCTTGCTCATTTTAAAACCTGGGCAGGCACATAAAGAGAGATATCTTTCAGGTAGCTTGGAGTCATGCTGTTTAAGGCTTTATAAGTAAAAACCAGCACTTTGAATTGTGCCTGTAAAAGGGCCAGCAGCCTGTGCAGCTCTCGTAACAGGGGAGTTATGTGATTCCTGTGATCAGCTCCAGTTAACAATCTAGCAGTGGCATTTTGTACCTGCTGAAGTTTCTGAACACTTTCCAAAGGCAGCCCTACATGGAAGAGTATTCTGATTGGAGTCTTCCAGTGGGAACATGACATCAAGCTCTACGTGCACTGACAATTCAATAGCTTGGATCTAGGCCCATCCGAATGCAAACAGTTCTGGGTAATTATACATATCAACAGAAAATTCTCTATTAGCAACAATAACTTTCTCAACAGATATTTTTACACAAACAATTTCAATAGCTATTTTTTGGGGCGGTGGCACTCTTCTTCTGGAATGTCTTCCCTCAGGAAATTTGACTAGCGCTGACACTGGCTGTAATTTCAGTGCCAGGTTAGACTTGATTTGCCGCGGTTTCTTACGAAGACAGTAAAGGTAAAGGTTCCCCTTGACAATTTGTCCAGTCGTGTCCGACTCTAGGGGGCGGTGCTCATCTCCGTTTCCAACCCATAGAGCTAGCGTTTGTCCGAAGACAATCTTCCGTGGTCACGTGGCCAGTGCGACTAGACACAGAATGCCGTTACCTTCCCACCGTGGTGGTACCTATTTATCTACTCGCATTTTGCATTTTGCATACTTTCGAACTGCTAGGTTGGCAGGAGCTGGGACAAGCGACGGGGGCTCACTCCGTCGCTTGGATTTGATCTTACGACTGCAGGTCTTCTGACCTTGCAGCACAGAGGCTTCTGCAGTTTAACCCGCAGCGCCACCACGTCCTTACGAAGACAAGATGCTGCCAAATGGAGGTTGTGGGCCAGGAACAGGGAAGCGATGGTGGTGGTGGAAATCACATTTGGTGTGGAAATCAGAAATATCTAATGGTCTCAAATTTTGAGCTGAAGAGGGAGGAGGGAAGGGTTGCAGTTACTTACATGGGGTTCTGTCAGTTGATGTTGTGGTTTAAGCTTCATCTGGAATAATTCTTTGAAATATTGTGAGCAAGAAAGGCAGAAAAGCTTGATTCTTCATTTTTGAAATTACAAAAACCACTTGTAAACAGGAAAATATCTCCATCCTGGGTGAAGCACACATAGAAACACACATATAGAAACACACAAGTGTCAAAGTCAGCAAAGTGCAAACCAGGAGGCACATAGTCTCACAAGCCACTGTGTAGCCCTGGATGCCTCCCCACTGAAAATAATCCGCAAAAGACTGGTGTCATTTTTCACTTCTAGACACCTCCAGAAGAAACGGTTTTCCAATTAAATATGATAGCAGAGCTCCAGCCCCCCAATCCAACCCATCAAAGTAAAACTGGAGGTGAACTGCCAGTAGCATTCTGTTTTGATTTCTCATGCTTTTCTGTTTGTTCTCTGGACTTGTGCAGAAAAGGCCACAATGAACCCTCAGAAGTTCCCTACATGTTCTCCATATTAACAGAGATGGGTGTAATTCAGCTGAAGACTGATCCCATGCAGACATGGATAGAGATAGCTTACTTGAACACTCTTTTGGAAAATCTAATATGCAACAAACAGGACCTAATGGATTTGATAAATATTCTATTTCACTGTGAATGTTTTTGGCCATGGATGTATCTAGATGTATTCAACGCTTATGATCAGAGCGCTTAAGGAAATAGAATGCTAAGAAAAGAAGCAGATATGATATTAGAAGTTGGACGTGGTATTTGAGAAATTTCAAGGTGGAGTGCATAGGAATTCACCAGATTGCTACAGACATGCCACATTCTTTGGTTTTCTGATATCCACTAGCTGTTTATAGCAGAGGTCGTCAACCTTTTTCTTACCGGCTGAGCCTCTGAGGGAGGTGGGGCACCCTCTCGCGCTCGCGGACGCATGCGTGAAGCAGTCGTGCGTGCTCCCCCACCGCTTCACACATGCACAGGAGCGCCTGCCCACCCGCGCGCCCACCCCACCCCTGTGCGCGGGCGCATGCTTGAAGGGGTGAGGGAGCGCATGCCAGCGCTGGCAGCGCCGGCGGCGGAAGCCTGGGAGTCTGAGCATGGCCGGGGGGCTCCCTCCGGCTGCTCGCCTCCCGACGGGCTCCAACGAGGCCGGGGTCGGGGCTCCTCGCCACCCTCCGCGGCAGGAAATTCAAATGGTGGAGGGCGGTGAGGAGCGCCGACCCCGGCCTCATTGGAGCCTGCCGGGAGGCGAGTAGCCGGAGCACCCGGCCATGCTCAGCCTCCTGGCTCTGGGCCACTCTCGTCGCCGTCGCCGCGGGGCCGCGAAGACAGACCTCCCGCCCCCTCCCCCCTGCACGCACTCCCCTCCCCACAGCTGCTTTGCGCGCACAGGCGCATGTGTGAAGGGGTGAGGGAGCGCTCACGCCGGCGCTGGCACGCGCATGCGTGCACAAAGCAGCTGTGGGGAGGGGAGTGCATGCGGGGGGGCGGGAGGTCTGTCTTGGCGGTCCAGTCCGGCTCATGCCAGGGACCGGCAGCGGGCCGCGGACCGGGGGTTGATGACCTCTGGTTTATAGTATTACTGTTAGACATGGGCACTTAATATTCGTATCTTCCCTGCTTCCCTGAGCAGCCAACTGCTCATTGGCTGCGTGGGGAGACTTCCCATCCTGCCTGCTCACCAAAGTGGTTGGCTTTGTGGAGAGGCAGGGAAGGGCCAGCGAGGCTCCTGCCGGGATTAGTGTGCCATTGCTGAAGGAGGACCCCAGTGCTGTGCGGAGCCCAGCGAGTGGGCCAGCCAATTCTGGGGGTAGGGGGTGGGAATTGGGCCGTGGTTCATATTTCATGTCCCTAGATACGAATATGAAGTGCCCATGTCTAATTACAGTATAAAAGAAGTCTGCAAGCTCTTAATGTTCCTTTGCTCTCTATTGCTTGTAAATACATAGTGTGACATCATTGCTCTATGCCTGTCTTTCCAGCCAGTTATGAAAGGGGGTGCAATTCCATTGTAGCAGAGGTGGGTTAGGAAGAAGAGGGGCCGAAGGGCTGCAGAGCAGTGGCAGCTCTCTATCATGACTTTCAGTTCGGTCCTTACTGACAGTCCTACCTGCTCCTGCCGTGCCACCGCTTTGCCATTGCCGCGCCACCACTGGAAGGGAAGCCGGCCCGCTGTCTCTGAGGAGGATGGTGGTGGTGGTGGCGGCAGCGGCAGCAGGACCAGGTAGGGACGTGACAAGGGCAGTGGGAAGTGGGTAGGTAGGTGTGCCTCTGTTTTGCCAAAGCAAAACAGAATGCCAAGCGGGGGGAATTCAGCACTTCATTTTGCTTTGGCAAAACAGAATCTCTGAACTGAGTCATGAACCAGCCCAATTCATCAGTTTTTCTGGTTCGTAGTTCAGTGCATACCTGTCTCTAATCACAAGTAACATTGCTTATTCATCTTAAAATGTCATTTTCTTTAAAGGGTCATTTGAGAACAGTAACCCCAACCCTTTACTTTAAGGACCAAAAAAGAAAATTAGTTAAAAACGAACATTTTTGTAATATGTTGGGAACCTGTTACATGTAAAGCAATGATTAAAGCTAATAATAGGTTAGAATTAACAAAATTTAGAATTAACAACTATCAGCAACACATATGTTTCTTTAACGTAACATTCCAGGCTCTGTTTTAAGTCTGCTGTATGTGAAATTTCATAATATTCTAGTATTGTCTAACTTCCTTCCAAACCAATAGTAACTTCCCATACTTTTAATAATTTCTGGATTCCTATTTTCTGCAAGTTCTCTGCAAAGAAATACAACTTAAGAGAGTCTTTAGATTATCTTTATGGCTGCTCTTGAAGTTCACTTGATTAAAAGAAAGCAGGTTATCACATAAAGTGAATTACTGGGATGCAACAATCTATAATGGTCACCAGGTTTAGATAGAGAAGTCTATCAGTGATCAGCAGGTGTGATAATGGCATGTGCCCTGCTCAGGTGTTCAGGAGAGGGTTAATCTGAATTTGTGAGGAGGGAAGAGTGCTCCAGCTCCATTCCCTGCCTATTATTTTCTTCATGTGAAGAATAATGATCTGAAGAATAAATCCTTTGCTACATGTGGAGTTGCCCCAAGTTGTTAGAGATACTGCCTTCTCCACTCTCTCCCCAGCTACTTCACACTTTCCTCCATTCTCTCCTTGTTTTCCCATCCATGGGACATGGAGGGTTGGAGACTGGCCAGCAGGAAAATGCCCATGAGGAAATGTCATCAAATGACAACCACCCATAAACATTGTGGATTAGTATGCAACAAAGTGGTGTGGGGTCCACATGAACAGATTGTGCACTGGAGCAAACCAGAGCAAAGCAAACCAAAAATACAGCACCACTATGTGATGGTGTAAAAAAGCTGAGAAGCAAGCCCTGCCCCCTTTGGCTCCGTTGACACTGGTTTCAACCCTGCATGGGTACTGGTATAATGGGTGCAAAGAAGTTCAAACTAATGCTCAGTATGGATAGGCTGTAGTTGGTGATTGTGTGGAACAGGCTATTGAACTAGATTGGACTTTCAGTTTAATCCAGCAGGGCACATCTTAACATTTATTTCTGAATTCTAAATTTTCATCCACTGATTGAACTTCTTATTCATCCAGACAGCTTCACAATATGTGCAACTAGTTTTGTTTCAAATAGTTTTTAAAAGTGGAGAGCTCAGTAAATCTCTACAGCGATGGATCCAGACAGCCCTTGTGCTCCATAGAGTTTGTGCATACATTTTTTCAGGTTTTTTACATTCCACAAAACTGATAAGAAATTCCAGGTCCGTCTAGGAACTGAGGTCTGTTTGTAGAAAATGTTAAATATGTTTATTAGCTGAGGGCGTTGAACAGCAGTTTCTTCCACCTTGTAGCATTGAGTGCAAAGAAGTTTTCATGTGAAAGAGACAAAGCCACAATCTGACGAGACGTTATCCTGAACAAGCTCGTTGATAATTTCACAGCTCATATTAATGTCGATAGGATTTGGGCAGGAAAATTTCATTAGTGGATTGTGCTGGATTTCTTCCTTTTTTCACACATCCCTGCTTGAAACACAAAGCCAGTCTCATTCAAACATAAAGCAACGTACTGCAAGCAACCCATACAACCAACACTGCTCCTCCATTTTGCTCAATTTACATTTAGTTTTAGAAGCTCTGTGCTTCTCCTACACCTGCACTGAGCTGGAACATGCACCAATCCAGAAATATGGGACAAACCAAAAGGCTGAACCTCCCCCCAATTCCTCCCTTTTACACAAAAGACCAAGAAAGCTAATTCTTAAGAGCAGGGTGGGAAGGGTCAGGACAAAACATGCAGTAAGAAGTTCTGATTTTTAAGCCAATCTCAATTATTTTGTTTGGCGTTCAACCTTGAATTCTTTGCCAGGGCTCAATACTGTGTTGGAACATGCACAAACAGAGTGGTAACTAAGGAGCAGACTAGCATGTTAATATTTCAACTGCGAGGCAAAAACAAACACATCTACAACAAAATGGAAAGTTTCTATGGTTTGTTTACATCATATCCAGATCCATGCATTTTTAAAGTGTAGATCCATTGATTTCATAATCTAAAACATCGAGGACATCCAAGGTGTGCAATATGGCACAAAAATAGGTTGCTAGATATCTGGTTCATAATCCTCCATACAGAAAGGCTGCTTAACTTCCATTGGTTGTGGTGATTATTTAGTCTGCCAACGTGTGTTCAGGATGTATGCAGCCACGATCAACGCATCAAGTAGGCATCTTATATCCATTTGCCTTCAGGGTTGCAGACCAGATCACCTTGGAAACTCATTGTAGCTACTGTCTTGGATGGAAAGCAGAACCCTTGAAGTCACCTGGAAGCAAACAAGTGCCAGTTTGAGGAAACCCATGGCCTGTAGAAAATCTATCATAATGGCTTCTAGTTTGAAAACTAGATGCTGGCAGTGTTGCAGCATGGCTTAGAACTGTGGCTCATTTTTCAGGCAAAATACTTCTGTTTGAATAGCTACATGCCAAGCAGAAATTCAGTACATGGTGCTAGCTCTGACTGCCAGCTAAAAGCTTTACCAGATGAATTTCCACTCATCTTTTAGCTGTTAAAGGTTCAGGAAAGCTGACAGAGGAAAAATGTAGCAGTGTTGGAGTATGGAGCAAAGAAACTTCCCTAAAACTACATTGGACAGGTTCTAGAAAAACAGGTGTGCTGCCAAGATCAGAATGTGTATAAGACCCCCTCCAAACACACACACACAACAACAACCAAAACAACAACAACACACACACAGATATTTGCACACTAGGTTAAGCTATAATATGTGAACAAGAACGGGTATAGCTCACTGGTGGGCAACTCATTTTTTTGTAGAAGCCTTTGCTCTTGATTACAGTCTCTAATTATTATGAGCAATTGCCTCATTACAAGTACAAAGTAAAAACCAAGCAGTGTTTGTTTGTGGCAACAAAAACAAGAAAAAGTATTCTGGAGTCTTAAAGACTGATAGGTTTTATTTGGCATCAGTCTTGGCAAATAACTTAAAGGAAGTAAAAGAACACTAATTTAGATGTCTGCAAAGGTAGCAATTCATAATGAAGATACCCAGGCACCAGCACAACCCCAAAAGTCCAGAGATTTTCTTCTTTTCCATGACCTACTGAATTCCAAGAACAGGATTGCATGCCGGCTGAAGTATTTCCTTTGATAAAGCATTTTGTGTAGTGCCCGCCTCTCCCATCCTTGTACCACCGAGGAATGTAAATAAAGTGAATGATTAAGTTCATGTCAACCTCCCTATATCTTCATCTTTGGTAGGGAAAAGAAGAGATCAAAAACAGCACCCCTCATATTTTTCTTCTCTCCAGACCAACAATTTGATCCTTCAATATCTGATTAGCCATAGCAGGCTAGCACAGATCTTTCTGGAGAGAGCCCACGTTGTTCTATGCCCTCCATACTCTTAGGCTGGATGCTCTGGCAGAGCATGAAGTGCAGTTTGAAAGTAGGATTGCTATCCGTGGTGTGTGTACGTCTTCCCGATTTTACCTCTGGAAAGGAAATAGATGTTAATGTTTTATTAACCTGCACAACCTGTTCAGTCAGAGATGACTTGAATACAGGGAGGTGTGTGTGTGTGTGTGTATATATATATATATATATATATATATATACCTCTGTGTGTGGCCCTTGACCCCTTTGGGGCCCTGAGGTTCTCCACCCCAACTGAGAATAGAGGTGCTTTGGGTTTAATGGGATTTATTCCCAGGGGAATGAATACAGGATTGTAACCTAAGACACCCAGAAAATTGTTAGTTGCTGAACAGGATTTGGGACTCCTCGTCTGAGTTCAGAGCTACAGAAAACTCTCTTTGGCAATAATGATAAAACTTCCTCATAAAAGTGAGGGTGTTTGTGAGCCTGACATTGTATATCCCTATCCCACCCTGTCCTTGCTCCTCCTCTGGTTGCTCCACCTGCCAGCATTTCTGTGAGGCCCCAAAAGGCACACAGAGGGCAGAAATCCACTGGAGACAACAGCATAACCTAACATATTTATGATGGTTTTAAGATTATTGTGGAATGTCTGTACAAGAGGTTGTGATGTCTCCACAGCTTGCACCGGCATTCCATGCAGTGTACTCTATGCCTCTCAACATGTACTACAAAACATTTGATGCTAGCTGCCCCCCCCCCCTCATGCTCTTGACATTGCCTGTTATTGGGCAAAAAGTATCTGATATACTGTACTTATTAATTCTACTGTGATGCTTCTGACATCAACAAAGCAAGCATGCAAGCACTCTGGGTTTTTTTAAAATCTGTTTATTGTATCCTTGTTCTACTGTCCTTCAATAGAAATTTCCAAAATGGTTTCCACAATGGCAGTGGCAAGCAATACATTATGCTTTTAACATATTGACTATGCTTGTGTGTACCACCTGCCACTAGGCAGGCTGACATCTTAAATCATCACGCTTGTGGTCTCTTGGTGCATGCACCCAGTTCTCCTGCAGGATAGTTGCATATGGATAGTATAGTCTTAGCCCAAGATGATGGGCCATTGTGCAAACAAGGGGCTGAACAAATTTCCTTTCAAGAGAATTGGTGTGAAGATAAGAGGATTCCCAGGACTTTGCCAGAGACGGATAGAGCTGGGCGTTTCTTATAGGACCATCTATCCCCAATATGTCACCATGCTCCTTTTTGGATGAAGCACACAAGGACATTAGAAGTAGCAGGAGGAAATTCTTCTTTCCACTTCCAGTTCAAAGGGTATCACTGAAGGTGTAAACTGGCTGGATATCACAGTGAATTGGGTATCTGGCTGGGGAGCTAGAGGTTAAGCAATTCAATTGCCCACTGTGCCTCCCAAGAGAAGAGCCAGCCTACGTAGTCTCAGGCAAGCTGCAGTCTCAGAATACCCCCAGAAAAAGGAAATGCCAAACTAGTTCTGAAATACTTTAAACCTAGAAGACCCTGGAAAAGGTCACCCTAAGTCAGAACTGACTAAATGGCGTGTTAAAAAGGTGAAGGTGTATTGAGCAAGAGCCACCCAGATCTCGGAGTGCCTTCTCCTACTGTACCGTTGCTTTATTCTGTCGTTTCGAAATGACCGTCAGCAGTGGCCAACTCATCGGTGGCAGCCAACATTTTTAAACTCCTGTACTATGTGCATTTTTCCTTTTCTTACACAAGTCACTGAGGTGTACTAACTTAGTAGTGTTCACAGTGAAAAGAAGTGTGTGGCTATCAGGAGAACGATTGGGAGGACACAGTTCTCTTGAGAGACCCAGTCTTGGGATTGGACAAATAAGCATTTCCTTGAAACATTTCTTATTGCATCTGGCTATATAGATATTGTCTTGATAGCTGATTCCACACTTCACCGACTATGCATACGGTACATCAGCACAAGCATAATGTGTTTTAAAATCAAAAATAAAATGGAAGGCTCTGTACAGCGATAATGTGCCTTTGCTTTCACTGTCAGACATGGGCCCAATATTTTGTTAGGATATCAATAACTCAATTTTGTTTACTGCAAGTTTCCATTAGCGAACAGGAATCTAGATTACTTTTTGCCAGGAGGCATTACAGTGCTATCATTAATTTGTGTTATACCAGCACATCAGGGCACCGCTCAGCTGCTTTCTTTTTAATTATTATTTTTTTAACTTGGAGAGGATGTTCTTCACAGTGGTTTTGAAAGGGTATCAGTAGAGCAGCATTGATTGTGAGGGCTTGTTGTGGTAAAATGAAGAGATATTACCTTTTAAATTGGAAAACTCTAAGGCTTCCTAAATGAATAAATTATATAACATGTCTCCAATTGTCCCACCTGTATACTCTTAGTCATCCATTGGCTTGACCTTACAGGAATGACTTTGCATTCTCTACTACAGTGGTTCTTAACCTTTGTTACTCAGGTGTTTTTGAACTGCAACTCCCAGAAACCCCAGCCAGCACAGCTGGTGGTGAAGGCTTCTGGGAGTTGCAGTCCAAAAACACCTGAGTAACAAAGGTTAAGAACCACTGCTCTACTACAATATTAAATTTAGCCCCCTGTTCACTTAAAGGAACAAATCCTGACAAATTTTGGGTGGGAGGTTATTCCATAAATGAGGTGCAACTTCAGAGAAAGCCCGGGTCCTAGTCTTCTCTTTCTGGGCCTCTCTTGAAGACAAGGACCTCAATTGAGATGATTGAGTTGGTTGGGCAGATCTCATTGAAAGGAGGCGTTTTGCTGGGTAACGAGGTGCCAGGGACATCTACACCTTGTTCTTATCCCACTCTCATTAGAGACCGCCTTGGACAAATATCCTGTGTGGCTCCCAGACTGCAATGCACTTCCCCAAGCTGCAAACTGTTTCCACTCTCACTGCTTTCAAGAAGGGTGTGAAGAATACATCTTTTTTAAACTGGCAAATATCTAATTTACTAAAATGTTTCTCATTGCACAATTTACTGATTTTAATGGTTTTTAAATAGTGTTATCTAATGTTAACAATTTTTTTGTTAAATTTGTTTTGCTTGTGTTTGCTATTTTACAAAGATTGCAAGCTGCCATGAGCACTACTATGTAATGGAAGGGTGGGGTATAAATGAAATTGTTGATGGTGGTGGAGCATTTGCCTTTTAATCAGGGTGGCCTAGCTGTTCAAAACGGCTACGGTATGTTGATAGACGTCATCCTCTATTTCACTGGTTTCCACGTTGGAATCCAAGTTCAGATTCCAATTCATCTATAAAGCTTGTCGGGTGACCTTTGGCCAATCACTACTTCTCAGTCCACACCACTTCACTAAGTAGTTGCATAGCTAACATGTAATATGCTTCTGTGCATCATCCCTCCAGTACTTGGAGAAAATATGGCAAATGAGCTAAATTAATAGGGTTGAATTAAGGCATTAAATCTATGCCAAGGCCACTTGTTAGTCAAGCTAATAAATGTAAAGGTAGAAGCACTTAGGTAAAGGTTCCCCTTGACATTTAGTTCAGTCGTGTCCGACTCTAGGGGGCGGTGCTCATCCCCGTTTCCAAGCCATAGAGCCAACGTTTGTCCGTAGACAGTTTACATAATCACGTGGCCAGCACGACTAGACACGGAACGCTGTTACCTTCCCACCATAGTGGTACCTATTTATCTACTCACAGTTTTACGTGCTTTCGAACTGCTAGGTTGGTGTGGCGTCCACCCTAAGTTATGCATTATAAGTTGTGCATTATTCATAAGTTATATGTTAATGTGGTTGTGAGGCGGGGCCAAAGGAGCTGCTGAAGAGGCAGAGCCTGGGAGAAAGAGTTCAGTCAGAGAGAGAGAAAGCTGGAGAGGAGAATAGTTTGGGGTTTTGAGGCAGAGAGTGTTTAAGGAGTGATTAGGCAGTGATTAGTCAGAGTGTGACCAGTGCTAATTAATATAGAAGAGATTAAAGTAAAATGTTGAAGCTGTGTGGAACTTTAAGAATGTGCTTAAGAATTATACCTGAAACCACGTGTAATTAATAAACCTGTTTCTGTTAAAAAGTCAGTACTGGATGGACCTTAGTCTTTCATAAGAAAATTAAGTTGATAAAGAGATCAACTGGTGGCAGCGTGTCATAGGGCATGTTGAGATACCTTTGTGAGCTCTGTGTTTGGTGAGATAAGCAGGCGCCACGGGGTAAACGCCACAATTGGTGGCAGCGGTGGGATATGA
This sequence comes from Intellagama lesueurii, assembly GCA_037013535.1. Taxonomy (NCBI): domain Eukaryota; kingdom Metazoa; phylum Chordata; class Lepidosauria; order Squamata; family Agamidae; genus Intellagama; species Intellagama lesueurii. The sequence goes on from JBAJHW010000004.1 coordinate 148,201,719, forward strand.
AACAATCCAGTAAAGCCAAAGTTTAAAAGTGAATTTTCTGGAGTCGTGGGTACCTTTTAGTCAGAGGTCTGTGGTGAAGAAGTGGGTGACCTGCTAGAGCTTTTGTGGAAAAGCTTAGTGGCGGGGCTTCTGAACGCAGATCTGGGGGAACTAAACATAGGGAACTGACTCTAAAGGGAAAATTCTTTTTTTGTTTACCTCAGGATTTGAGAGACCCAGTGGCTAGCTTGAAATCCAAGGCTCTGAAAGATAAGGGAGCACTGGTGGATAAAAAAGTGGAAGCCAGGGTCAGAGCGGATCTGAGGTGATAGGAAAATAAATGCAGAGGCTTGAAAATAGAATTTGTTTTGTGTCTGGAGGCAAGAAGGTTGTCTCAGACCAAGAAACATCATGGCTGGTGTGAGGCCAGAGAAAGTGTAGCCATCTTTAGCTGCCGATTGAGAGCTACATAGTACCCCAGGAAAATACTGGGAAAAGAAAACAGCAGTGAAAGTGTTTTAAAAAGAGGCCTGACTAACTCAGCAATAGAAACCAGCTCCTTTTATTAAGAAAGTACATACTTATGCCACCCAAAATAACTAAAAAGCCAGTAATAGAGGAAATTGATCCTCAAGAGGCAGAAAGTTTACCTCAGGAAGTGGAGGGAAATGGAGACCCTCTAGCTCCAGTGGAACAGGAGGAGACTGATGAGGGTGCCGCAGAGAGAGAAAGTGTTCTAAGCTCCCCAGATTTTGAAAAATGGAAACTACAACAAGAATTTAAATTGAAGGAGCTAGCTTTGAAAAACCAATTAGAATTGGAGAAAGCGAGGGCTGAAGAGAGAGCTAGGGAACTAGAGCTCAAGGAGAGAGCTGAGGCCAGACAAAAGGAAATAGATTTTGAAATGGAGAAAGAAAGGGCCAGAGAAAAGGAGAGGGCTGAGGCCAGACTAATGGAATTAAGACAAAGAGAAATGGAATTTCAAATACAGATGAAACAATTAGAATTAGCTTCTCAAAACAGTAATAATAATAACAGCGCTAGTGAAGGAAATCTCTCAAAAATCGATCTAAAGAAATTTCCCCAATATAGGAAAGGAGATTGCCCTGAATCTTTCCTCATTTCATTTGAGAGAGCGTGCTGGGACTTTGAGATTAAGGATGGTGAAAGGATGATAGTGTTGAGATGACAAATAAGTGGAGATTTAGCTGAGCTTTATTCTCCGATGCCTCTGGAGCAAGCTAGAGATTTTGAGGCATATAGAAAGATGGTATATTCTAGATTTGGCATAAATGCAGAACACCTTAGAAGAAAATTTCGTTCCCTTACCAAAAGGCCTGAAGAATCTTATGCCCAATTAGGGGCTAAATTGATTCAATGTTTGGACAAATGGATGGAACGTGAGAAAGTCACCTCTCTAGATCAAATGAAAAATGTGATTGGTTTAGAACAATTTTTTTCAGTGTTGCCAGGGGAATTGCGTTATTTGATCAAGGACAAAAAATATTAGAAGCATCTGAAAATGCTGATTGCATTAGTGAGATTCGAGACCCCAAGTTCTCTGAGGTAAAATTTTACAGGCAGAACTGGGACAACAGTAAGAGACCCTTCAATAAAAATTACGACAGTAAAATGTCAGGGAAAGATGGCCAGCTTAGTACCTCACCTAAGTTGCCAGGGCCTAGTCCACCGAAGCGAATGAACCCTGAGGAAAAGTTTAATAGATCTCCTCAGTGTGATTGAAGGACTTATAGACAGTGTTATAACTGTGGTGAGTTTGGGCATATTCAATCAAACTGTATGAAAAACAAAAATAAAAATGGAAAAGATGATAGTCAGACCAAAAAAGTTTACTGTATAAAACTAGTGGAAGCTAGCTGTGGAGCTGTTGCCATGGCAACACAAATAACAGAAGGGTCAGAGAGCCAAGATCTCCCGGAGGCCAGGGTTGTCCAGTGCTTTCTTAGAAAGGCAGATAATATTTTATTACAGAACCCTGGTGAGAAAATTCTTATTAATGAGAAGTCTTATGTGGGTGTTGTTGATTCCTGTTCCCACATAACCCTGTGTCATCCTGATGTGGTTCCTAAAGAGCAAATACTTCTAAATTAAACTGTTACAATCAAGGGAAAAAGTTCTACTCCAGTGATTTTACCTATGGCTAAAGTAAAGATAAACTATAGAGACTGGGTTGGAATTTGGGATGTAGCAATTTCTGATCAAATACCCACACCTTGTTTGATCGGATTAGATCTCACTAAGCATGTGCAGAGTGCTTTTGTAGTAAAATGTTCCCAGGGAGAGCTGTTAACAATCCCTGAGGGAAAAAAGGAATCCCTAACCTCTGAATCAAACCAGGGATGCCCCAGTTTAGAGGAAAAACCTGAGATAGTAGAAATGGCTAAGGAGGTCATATTGAAAAACCCTAATAATACTTCCTGTACTGAGGAGCAGAAGGAAGATATTACTTTAAATGATTGTATTAGAACACCTAATGAGAATCCCATTCCACTGACTCCTGAACACCCAGAGAGGTCTATAACTGATAAAGACCTGACATATAGAGAGGGTTTAAAGGCACCTCATAGAGGGGGAGGACCCCACCAACAGCTAATTGTCCCTGTAAAATATAGGGAGGAGTCCTTAGAAGTAACAGAGCCAAGCTTGGGGGGTACTCATGGAAAGGAGAAAGGCTTGTATGAGGCCCAGGAAAGAGCATTCTGTCCTGAGGACAAAGTAGTGGGGCTGAGACACATAGAGGGGAGTAAATTGCTTTGGGCAGGGTCAGAACCTGTGGATTTGTTGCAGCAGCACTGGAGGGCTGAGGAGTCTAGTCGCTCTGCAGCTGCAAAATCACTTCAAACCTTGCAAGGCAAACCCCTACCTAACAAACCAAAGAATAAAGAAATAGAACCAGATGAAAAGCTCAGTGCATCTAAAATAAACCAAGTGGTTGAGATTGCACTTAAAAGAAACTCGCCTGAGAATCTTGAAGTGACCTGTGATAGTGGTCCCACACATATGGAAAACTTTGCAATAAAAGTACCTGTGGGTGAATTTGTGGGTGAGGAGGAAGGCATAAGCAATAAGATCTCAAAAAAGGACGCATCCATAGATGTTCTGGAGGAGGAGAAGGAACTGCCTACCCTTTCCCCAGCTGAGAAAGTGAAGCCACGAGCCAGAAAGAAAGCAGGCTTCACTCGGAAAAGGCGAGCGGAGGAAATCCAGGGGACATCAGAGTGCCCGATGACTGCCAGTCGAAGAGAGCGCGGACTTCAAGATCTGCCTTTGTTGCGCCGGACTACAACCGGGGGTTCATTGTATACATTGATGTGTCGAGTGTGAGCCTGGGAGCCGTGCTGTGCCGAGCGGACCACAGAGGGAATCTACACCCAGAGACTCTGATCAGCAGGAGATTCCGACCTGGTGAGAGACATTTGTCTGCCAACATGAGGGCGTGCCTATCAATTGTTTGGACGCTGCAAAGACTGAAACCCTACATTAGGAGAAGGAGGTTCATCCTTTGCACCAACCCTTTCCCTCTGGTGTGGCTACAAACTGTGAAATCCACTAACAGTAAGCTTGCAAGATGGACACAGAACCTGCAAGACTTTGACTTTGTAATCCATAGCATAAAAGGGACTCAGAGTGTGGATGCTGATACCTTGCCTCGAAGGCCAAATGACTAATGGGTGGATGAACAAAGTTTGTGATGTTGTATTAAATGTTCTGTTTGTGTATAGTTATGAAAAATGATTAAAATGCAAAGTTTGGATGGTGATGAACTGAGAGGTGGAGAAGGATGGTAAAAATAATGGTGAGTAGCCTTATTGATGTGGAAGTAATGTAATGTAAATTGTGTTGATGTAAGTAATGCAAGAGGTTGGTATGTCTTTATTAATGCAAATGCTTTAACTATATTGATTGTTTTAAATGTTTAAAGTGGTACGTTTGATTGGGGAAACATAATAATAGAGAATGGTATTATAAGGTATGCATAAATTGGTAAGTTATTGTTATAATTGCATGAACTAGGTGTTTGTTTATAAGGGCAAAATGCTAGGTTTCCCCTCCTAAACAAACATATTTAAGGGGGGAGGAATGTGGCGTCCACCCTAAGTTACGCATTATAAGTTATGCATTATTCATAAGTTATATGTTAATGTGGTTGTGAGGCGGGGCCAAAGGGGCTGCTGAAGAGGCAGAGCCTGGGAGAAGGAGTTCAGTCAGAGAGAGAGAAAGCTGGAGAGGAGAATAGTTTGGGGTTTTGAGGCAGAGAGTGTTTAAGGAGTGATTAGGCAGTGATTAGTCAGAGTGTGACCAGTGCTAATTAATATAGAAGAGATTAAAGTAAAATGTTGAAGCTGTGTGGAACTTTAAGAATGTGCTTAAGAATTATACCTGAAACCACGTGTAATTAATAAACCTGTTTCTGTTAAAAAGTCAGTACTGGATGGACCTTAGTCTTTCATAAGAAAATTAAGTTGATAAAGAGATCAACTGGTGGCAGCGTGTCATAGGGCGTGTTGAGATACCTTTGTGAGCTCTGTGTTTGGTGAGACAAGCAGGGGCCACGGGGTAAACGCCACAGTTGGCAGGAGCTGGGACAAGCGACGGGAGCTCACTCCGTCGCGTGGATTTGAACTGCTGATCTTTCGACCTTGCAGCCCAGAGGCTGTGCGGTTTAACCCGCAGTGCCACCACGTCCACCACTTAGGCTCTCCAAATGTTGGACTTTAACTTCCTGAGCCCTCATCCAACAAAGCCAGTGATTAGGCACTCTGGACGTTGTAGTCTTACAACACTGGGGGATTCATGTTTGGGAATCACTAGTATATATGGTGGCCTCCCAGTTCTAAGTCTGATTTCAGCATAAACACTGATGAGAAGGGAGATACAGGCCTTAAAGTTGCTCACCAGCAATCAGCACCTAGATAACAAACTGAGTAGGTACACAAGTCACCAGGTCACAATCCTCCCCACTTTGGTTTACATGTATGCATGTTTATTTAAATTATACCAATTTTTCTAAACTTCCACCCATGCATATGTATCAGTATATGCAGTTTAATGCAAACCTGTGCCTTTGGGAAAGGAATTAATAAATGGCCAGTGTACAACACACCTAGTTGTTAGTGTGATAACAAATCACAGAAAGAGAGTCTAGATGCCTTTTTATTTAAAAAAAAAAACTTACTCTGATGGCAGTGGAAATTGTGAGATCTCTAGCAAATAAGCCTCTAATCCACAATTTACCACAAAGCCCAATCCTCAAAACAAAACTTGTGATCCTTACTCTTCCTGAAGTTTAAACCCACCCACTAAAGTCATTCCATGTTAAGTGTCAGTAATCATTTTGCAAGACTCTAGGCATTTGGCTGCATAAAGCTCCCTGATTTTATCATGAAAACTTTGCAAATGTACATAGTTCCTTCTAATTCAACCTTACCACTTTGGATTTATGGTAGGTCCATCGATCAGTCATCAGGAAAAGTTGGAAAGTTCCCAGTTCATCACAACAGTTCCTAAACCACAACAGGATTTCAGCCATTATTTCCCAACCCCGTCTCTCTAATGTATGTCATGAACATACTTAGCCCCAGAGAACATGTTATATAATGGTGTGCAGAGAACTTTTGGCTTTCCAGATATTTTGGACTGCCACTCCCAAAAGCTCTTACCCCTGGCCATAATGGTAGAGGCATCTCATAGCTGAAGTTCAAAATGTACATAGAGAGGGGAGAGCAGGACAGTTTGTCTTTCAACATGTACTGGCAAGCTCCATCTTTTTGGGAACTTTCAGGAAATGGGAAGAAGAGCTGTGGCTGTGCTGTAATGACTCTAAATTTTTCTTTTTCCTTTTAATAAATCTCTTACAAAATGTTAGCCGTCTCATAGCACTTTTATTGAAATTGACCCTGAACAACATCTGCTTTTTGAGTAATCTCTCTCTCTCCTTCTTCCACTTCCATGCTATGTAGAATATCGGGCAGCAAGGATTCTCCAGCTCATTCGGTCTTGTGCAAGTGTTTTGGCGTCCTCCCATGTAATATGTAGTGCCCTCAGATCTTGCGTCTGTGTTCTTTGCCATGTTATTCAAGGGCGTCCTTGTTGTTTAGTGCCGAGGGGGTCCAACTCATTGCTACCTTAGGGATCCGGTTGTTCTCCATACAAAAAATATGGCCAGCCAGTTGGAGTCTTCTACATGCCACAATGTTATGAAATTTACATGAGTCACTCCTTCGGAGCATCACCTTTGGGTGATGATCATGTGAAAAAAAGAAATAGTTGTCAACTTCTCACACAGGTTGAATAAGTATGCAATTCAACTGAAGATACTAAATAAATACTAAATACTAAATAAACATCAACAAGGGCGAAGGGTGCAATGTACTACTACTATGTACCATTCATTCTCTAGACAAGAAAATTTATGCAACCAAAATGGCGCCAACCATAAATAAGGCAGCAGTATTAGCAGTCTTGAGAGGAACTTCAAGATTTTCAAAAATACACAAACAATAAAGGAAAGGTGAAAAAAGATGGAGTCAAAATAGCCCGATGGGGACCAAGCATGCCCAGTGGCCATGGAATACGGACTGATTAGGAGGGAAGAACAGAGGAGACGGGAGTATACTGAAAGAGGACATGGAGGAATCTGGCAGGAACTCTGAATAGGAGCATTCTACACCATAATACTATTAGATGTTGCAGGAACCATTTGTTTTCCTTAATAAGGAAATAAATGTTAATATAGGTGGAACAATATTTGTGAAGTTGATTCAGACAACGATAAATGTGTCATACAGTAACTTATAATTATCTTGAGCCCTATGTATTATTTAAGAAGTCTAATTAATGACAGAATTCACTGAATGCGAGATACAAGGACTTCCATAGCCCATGGCTAGAGAACCTACTCAACACCCTGCACCTAAATGGAAAACATGTAATGAACCAATACAATGTTTGTATTGTAGTTATATGCAATCCACACATTGCATTCAATTTACATTGTTTGTAAACTAGCAATGGTACATATGTGTTGATGTTTGGTGTGATTAAGAGCCAACTCAAGACCTGGCTCTTCAGGCAGGCCTTCCCTCCTGTCAATACTTAATTTATTCTGCCATCTTTAATTGTATTAATATTGTTGTTTTATTTTATTCTTAGTATTGTTAGCCACCCAGAGTAGGCTTCGGTCTAGATGGGCGGGATATAAATTAAATAAATAAATAAATAATAAATAAATTAGAAGACTGCAAGCATTTTGTTTTTGTTTCTTGTTCTTCCTTTTGTGGCTGATGAGTGCCTAATACAACCCTCTGCCCCATACAGGATCAACAGAACATGTAAATATGTATCATTGTATTGATTCTTTTGCGCTTTCTCCTGTATTTCCCATACATATCCTCCAACTCCCAGCCCATGTTTTCCCCTTGTTCTCTTTTTTTGTCATCATTGTTAATAATAATACATAACCATGTGCTGTTAAGTTAATTCTGACCGATGACAACCCATTTTCAGGGTCTTCCAGGTAGAAAATACTCAGAAGTGGTTTACCATTCCCTTCTTCTTGGGGTGCCCTGGGACTGTGCAGCTTGCCCAAGACCACACAGGTTGGCTCCACTCACAGGAGATACAGTGGGGAATCAAACTCCTAACCTCCAATACCTAAACCACTGATCTATCCAGCCAGCTATCACCATTGTTCAGTTCTAATATTTCCTCTATTCAGCCAAATCAGCACCCTCCATAACCTCCCATGAACGAATTGTCTCTGTCTGGTCCATCATTTTCTGGCTCATTTCTGCATTCTCTTTCTCTGCCCTAGACCCAGTCACATAACAGCATCTTCCTGTTTCTATCTCTCCTGTCTTGACTTCTTGCATGTACTGTTTGTGCACTGTTAGTGCTACAAGTATACAAAATATTGCTCTAATGTCATCAATAGCATCTTTTAAGGACAGGTCAATCAGCTTAAAAATATGACATTCTATGTTTTCATTTCCCAGGTATATTCCACACAGATCCCACAGCCAGAGCAGTCTTATAATATACTACTTCCTTTTCCAAGAGGAAATTTTCAGCACAGTGTAAAGGGATAATGGCAGAGAGAGAGAGAGAGATAAGATCGTATTCTGCATATTTCTTCAAACTTAGTCTTCTATAGACATGATTATCTGAACTATTTATTCTTGTTTTAAAAATCAAAAGGCCCGAGGACAGATTTTCTTAGTCACCAAGTGACATCATGTATATTTCTAGTTTTCAGCTGCCGGACAAAAGGAAATGTTTCAAAAACTAGGTCAGGACTGGATACAGGAAAGGAAGAGTCCTACAGCAACCCTTTTTAAAATTAGAAAGGAAGCTAAACTTTGAGAACTTGTATTTCCCTCACAATGTATTTCAGGGAAATACAGGTTTTCAAAGTCCAGTTTCCTTTGTAATTCCAAAGAAGGTTGGAATGGTGCTTTATCTTTCCTGTACCGAACGCTGACACAGGTTTTGAAACATTTCCCCTCAGCTAGCAGCTGAAAACTAGAAATATACACGATGTCTCTTAGTGGCTATGAAAATTAACAGCAAATCGTGAAGTCCCCGGTTTAAACCTGCCTACTGCCAGGAATGTAATAGGTGGCCTTCAGGAAACTACTCTCTTTTCAGTTCAGCCCATTAGTTTGCAGAAGAGAATGAGGGGTCAGGAAAAAGGTTAAGCACCCCTCCTACCCACCCATTTTTCTTTGCAACTTTCACCTCATATGTAAGGATCGCAATGAAAACTCCGTGCCTCTCGGTTCCTAGGTGCTGGTAGAAGTTGGCAGGGCCACTGACAACAGGAAATGCGCAGCTGCTAACTGCTTTGAAATCAAATCAGTAGACTGAGATTGGGCACTGAAGCATGCTGAGCAGGTAAAACCTGGTGTGTAATTTCCATGAGGAAAGATGGATCCCTGAGGGCCTCTGCTGGGTTTAGCATAAAACAATTACAAAATTTGTAGGCAGGCATTTTGGTGTAGATAATTTCTCCTTTTCTAGCCACAGAAGACAATGCAACTAAGAGCCTGACTATATGGGCTGTTCAGCCTGCTTTTGGAGCACTGCAGGGACAGGCTGGTGCTGTCTTAAAGACAGAGATGAGATGATGTTTTTGCTGGAGCACACCAGCCTACCCTAAGAGTATTCCTATTGACATCTTTCTGGCCCCAGTCAAGGGGCTTCTACTTTTCTTGTACAGGTAAGATATCTCTGATTTCGACTGGTTCCATCACATGTGATTTCTGGAACGGATCCAAAGCAAGCCTTTTTCTTTCAATTTGCCAATATTGTGAAGTGGCTTAATAAGCAAGCCACTTCAGGATATTGGCAAATTAATCATTTCTCCTGCTCAGTATTGGGTAGGGGAAGTAAAAAAATAAATAAATTACTTGATTGTGTGCAGACTATCACTGATGCACTATATCAGTTATATTTTTTTAAAAAAACAACAAGAACTTTTTCCTTCCCTCATCTTAAAGGGCTGGTCAAGAAACTTTCCATAGTTGAATCCATGGTGGTGGCTTCGACTACAGGCAGTTTCTCAACCAGCCCTTTAAGAAAAGAGAAAAAAAGATATATTTTTTAAATATAACTGATGCAGAGCATCAGCAATAGTTTATATACAGCCAAAACATTTTTTCCATTTCTCCTGACCTCTGCCGAACAGGGGAAGTGATTAATTTGCCAATATACTGAAGTGGCTTGCTTATTAAGCCACTTCATAATATTGGCAGGAACCATTTTTATGTGAACAGCCAGGCTTGATTAGTTCTAACCAAGCCTGGCCATTCCCTGTGGCCTACACTAGCTTGCTCTCTGCTGCTAGTATAGCTGTACCCCCTTTGCTAGCTTTGAGATGGAGGCGGGGCATTGTGGGTATTGTTCTATCAGAATACAGTAGAACTGTTAAAACATCTTGTCTTCATGTGAAACAAAATAGACACTCTTTCAGAACACAGACATATTTGCCAACTCCTAGCAAACTCCAGTAAGAAAAAAACAGGACACATTCCTTCCAACCAACCAATGGTTGCTCCAAGCACATTCCAGATAGGCAAGGATACCTTAATTGTCTTTACCTGGATGATCCTGCCAACATTCCTGTGAGCTATTATGACTCCCATGGAGTGGAGCATGCTCTCTTTGGGAAAAACAATCTACCACTTCCAAGCCTCAATGGGAAGGACACAGACATATATTTATACACAGGTTCAGAAGTTCTTTTACCTGTTTATGATGTACAAGATGTCAGTGTGCAACTGCTCCCTTGCGTGAAGTCCTCAGAGGATTTGTTCCAGTACAGCTCCATCATGACAAATTAGATAACTGGTAATAAGGAGAATATGCAAGTTGTAGCAAATGTAACACTAGGTGGTTTGAGGCTTTCTTTTTTGTTGTTGGCTGGCTGATTTGCAATTAATTACAGCTAATCAAGTCTGTTCAGAGGAAAATCAACAACAGTTTAATACATGACTGTGTGCTTCAGTCCTCCAAATATTTAATGCAAATGTGTTAATATGGAACCACTCCAAAAAAGTAATTTAGAGGACTGTAACCTTGGGACATGGGTTGGGCAACTTGCATGAAGTACTATGCCATTTTCAGGGCGGCCTTCCTAACCACAAATCATGTTGGAATGATGGGTATTATTTTCCCAGCGCTGAATATGATTGTGTAATGATGATGATAACATAATACAGAAGACACTGAGTAATGCAAAACTTTGTTAGAGATCGGCCTGTAGGCTTCATAAGCAGAATTAACTACACCAGCCTGAGAGATGAGACCCTATTCCAAGGTTTAAATCCCCCAAAAGTCTTTGCTGCATTAAAAAAAAAACAAGCTCCATGGGATGATACATAACCAGAAGGTGTATAATCCAAAACAAGAAACCACTCTCTTTTCTAAAATTGGTAATGCTGCCAGATGTTTGGGAGGAGTCATCTAGGTCTCTTCCCCCACAGGTATCCTGGTCATTCATTCACACATAACCCCTCACATGGTTGTTCCTACAGCCCTCTCCCATTGTTTATCAGGCAGAGGAAGGGGTTAAATGGCTCTCCCCACCCTTTTCCCAACCTGTTTTTCAGAAATAGAAATTTTACAAGCAGGAGTGGATGGTCATGTAGGCCCACAGGTGTTCAGTGTCCAGAAAATGAAGATGGTTGGCACACCTGCCTGAATTTCACTTTGCAACATCATGCCTGTTCTCTCAGGAAGCTAAAATGAAGAAAAGAAAGATTTTATGGCAACTGCTGCTATGTCCTCTAATCTGCTGTAGTAAAGCTACCAAAACTTGCTTGTGTTTAAGCAGTTACATTTATGTTGCTAAGAACATTTAAAACTTTTTTTAAAAATGTCCAATGTTGATTTTTTTTTTTTTGCCATTTAATTATGACATTTGGGGTTGGCTACCATTAAAATGGTAGCCAACAGCCAACAGTAGCCAACAGTCGAAGACCAGCAGTCATAAGATCGAATCCACACGACGGAGTGAGCTCCCGTCGCTTGTCCCAGCTCCTGCCAACCTAGCAGTTCGGAAGCATGTAAAAATGCGAGTAGATAAATAGGTGGGAAAGGTAACGGCGTTCTGTGTCTAGTCGCGCTGGCCACGTGACCACGGAAACAGTCTTCGGACAAACACTGGCTCTATGGCTTGGAAACGGGGATGAGCACCGTGCCCTAGAGTTGGACACGATTGGACTAAATGTCAAGGGGAACCTTTACCATTAAAATAAAGCAAGGAAATACAAACAGTCCTGTCTGATATGCTAAATCGATCCATGGAAAGATCGAAGAAACTGGGTATGTTTACTTTGAAAAAGAGAAAATGAAGGAGAGGGATGACAGCAGGAAATACCTGAAGGGCTCTCACACAGAAAAGGACAGAGACTAGTTTTCTACTGCCCCAGAGGACAGGACCAGCTTGCATGGGCTTAAGTTGCATGACAGATTTCAGTCAAATTTTAAGATAAACCTGTTCACAGTAAAAGGAACTTAATAATGGAACCAATTATTGGGTAGGGCAGGGGTTTCCCTTGCTGGAGGTCTTCAAACAAGGGATGATCTAGATCTGCATTTCATTTTTAACTACTCTAGCTCAGAAGAACTGCACCAACTGGACAAATAGCCCATAAAGTTCCTTATAATCATATGAATCAGTGGCCAGAATCCTAGTACTTATGTCCTAATACTTATATCTAGTACTTATCCATAAATAAAGAGGTGTAAATCACTAAAGCAAGTTGCCACTAGTTAAAAAATCAGGACATGTACTTCTCATCATGAGCCAAGTCAAGTGACCAGCAGCCATCAGAAATATGAGCTTTGACTTCTTACCTAGTATAACTCTTGCTGCTGCAATTTCTGTCAGATTGACTTGCATCTGTTGGCATAAGTAATATGATTTTGGCCTTCCTAATTCAGAAAAGAAGAATAAATACAAAATGTGACAGAAGGAGTAAAAATGAAGTTTCTCTGGTAATCATACAGTTGTGTCAACGATGAGATGCCCCATGAAGAGGCAGATCATTCACCAACCACTGCTGTTGCAAAATCTCAATCTATCTGACTGAATGAGTTTTATTTCACACTGCCTGCATTGCACTTTCTTTTTCTTAGGACTCCCAATTAAACTAAAATAATATAAAATGAAACAATTATAAAAATATACAAATCAAATAGCTGAATTAAAACAGAAAGAAAACTTCCACCGCGGAGAAGAAAACAATGTATAGCCGTGTGTCCTTTTCTTTTCTTTTTTTACAGAGGGCAGCCCCTGTTTAAAAATCCCCTCTATTCGAAGTGCGAACTTTTACAATTTAAAGACAAACAACCATAAGAAAGAAAAACTCCAAAGGTTCCCATTAATAGTAAGTACTTGGCACACAGGTCAGTCTCTCCTACTCTGATGTATTTCTATTTAAATCACAGTAATCATTTCTACATTTGTCTCTTCGTATATAATATGTATAAATTATGCAGAGCTGTGTTATCTTTGTCTTCTTTTTTTGACAACATGTAAGGCAATGCCCACATTTTTGCAGGCTGTAAGTGCTTTACCATCCACCAAAAGTTGAAGGTCCAGGCAGGTCTCTGTGTGAGAGATACTGACAGCGGTCGTGTTTGTCGAGTTCAATCCAGTTACTGTATTTGAAATTCCAATCTTCTCCCTCACTGCTTCCAGAATTGGCTGAAATCTAGTAGGCAGTTGTAACTAGAGTAGGCCCATTGAATCAATGAACCTTAGAGAGGAGGTGAGTCACCAAATCCCCACTGATTCAATGGGCCTACTCTAGTTGCAACTTACTACTAAATTTAAGCCATTATCAATTAAAAATTTCATGGAGTGGCAACAATACTTGATTGTTAACATAAATTGTTCTGCAGGATCACCAGTTTAAGAAAGTGACCTTTCCTAAAAAATTCCTATTCTTTAAACTTCTGTAACTATTTGCAACCTTATTGTAGGGAGTAATTATACATTTAAATACGCAGTTTTATAAGCACACATATCTTCGATAATTTATAGTTCTGTGGTGCACAGTGACACAACATGGATTAATAAAATGCCAATCACATGAGCACACAGGTCAAAAATTCATCACCAGGTGACATTTGTGAAGACAGCATTAAGTTCCTGCACAACAAGACCAGCAATATATATATATATGTTTGACTTACAAAGAACTGGAAATGTGTGTGTGTTTGTGGCTTTAGAGAGTAGAAGGGAATATTGTGAACAATTCCTCATGAGCCTGGGAATAGGAAAAGAGGTTGGCCTATATGGGGTCAAGATTTTCCATTTAAAAGGCTGATCAGGATAGTTTTACTTATTCACTGAAACTGAGTAGTAAGTCACAGTTAGAGTAGGCCCATTGAATCAGTGGGGATTTGGTAAATCAACACCAATGTAAGTTCCATGGATTCAATTAGCCTAATTTAGTTGCAATTTACTACTGGATTTCAGCCATTAAGTTAAAATTTTTAATTTAATGGATTTCTAATCTGCTTTTCAGGGCAATATAATCAAAATAGGATAACAACAACAACAACAACAAGCATTCCAAACCAATGTGATGAAAACTAAGAGCCAAGGAAACATATTTAGCACAGATAAAACCTTTAGTCAAAAACACAGCGCAGTAAACCTTAATTAAATATACAGTATGCTAAAAACAGCCAAAAGCAAATAGGGAAGGCCAGAAAAATGGAGGCAACATATACTTCCTGAGAAAAGCATTCCAAAGATGTAGGCTCACCATAGAAAAGCTCCTGTCCCTAATTCTTGCCAATCTCATAAATTTTATAGATGGTTTAGTCAGGCTTACATTGGCACACAGCCTGTCTGATGACCCAGGCCCAAATTCCTGATAGCAGTGGTAAATTACAGACTTCGGGACTCCAGATAATCTACCAGTGCCATTGGCCATGGCTATGGAAAACCTAGTAACATTTTTTTCTTCTCTCTCTCTCTCTCTCTTTTACATTCTGTGGTTGAAAACTGTCCTAACCTACTGGTTTTCTGCAGGGGGGTGGGAATATAGATTCTCCTGAACCCCCAGCATTCTGGGTTCAGTAACTTCATAGGCGATGTTAAAGTGTGGGGTGGATGAGAACATATAGACAGACTTGAAAAACGCATTTTAGAAGTAACATCCACCCCATTTCAGATAAAGAAGTTATGGGGGAGATTTTAGTTTCCACAACTGAGTACCATAGGCGACTTTGGGCTGGTGCAGTTGTCTCCCTGAAATTTAGGTTGAGCTCCTAAGGGCTGTCTTTAGATGTGTAAAGATACAACTCTTCATCTACTTACTTTAAAGTACTTACAACTGAGTAGACACAGCTAGGACTGTAAAATAAGGCCGAATTCTTAAGTGGACTTAATTGGCAGGCCTTACTTCTAACTAAGCATATATAACGATAATAATCATGTGCCATAAAGTCAGTTCTGACTCATGGCAACCCTTTCCAGGGTTTTCCAGGCAGAGAATATATAGAAGTGGTTTCCCATCCCCTTCTTCTGGGGGCATCCTGGGACTGTGCAGCTTGCCCAAGGCCACACAGGCTTCCTCTTCTCCCAGGAGGCACAGTGGGGAATCGACCTTCTAACCTCTGGCTCTGCAGCCAGATACCTGAACCACTGAGCTGCACAGCCAGCTAAATATATATACTGTATATGATTGCACAATAATTGTGATAGCCAACAATTGTAGCATGTATCAGAAACATGAATGCCTAAAAGAGAAATAATTCAGGTATTCATTTAGAAAAGGAACTGCCTCCTAACCGGGGCAGAAAAATTAGACAAAATATATCCCATACAAAGTGTGTGCATGGAGGCTGCAGCTGAATGACATCTCTAGGGTGTGGAGAGTGACACTGGGAAATTAAGGCCATTTGCAATTCCATTTGAACACAGCATGACAGCTTCAAACTCCAGACTAAATGGGCTACACCCTCTAATCCTGAAAGAGATGGTTACAGAGATTAGCAGTGCCCTAATGGAACCTTTTGATGGCTTCTTTGGATTTGGGGGGATGGGGAGAAGGATAAAAGGCAAAATACACATACCATTCCCTTAGGAAGGAACTACAGTTGGGTGGAACCAGGAAATTAGATTACTGAAAACCTTGACACAACAAATGCAGCATTCTAGAAACTTCAAAAAATAAATCATAATAGACACAATCTCTGCAAAAATGGTCAAACTGACTCCAGAACAACAATCACTTCTGTGTCTTGCAACATACATTATTAAAATTACTTCTGAAATTCAAAAAGAACAACATGACTGAAACAGTGTAAAACATTACGAAGCTTGGGAAACAGACTACAGAAAGGAAATGGTTTTGCAGCTAGCTAGCAACAGATTGTTCTGGTAAACACTTTGGGGACAGACAGGAAGGAAGCACATTGAATGGATAGCATGACAATATCGCACAGAAATGCATGCGTGCTGTTAAACTCTTGTGTCATCCAAATAAGAAGTACACACACACATATTAAGAGATTTAAATTAGAAATATAGTTGGTAAAGTTAAGCCAACTTGTAACTGGTGTCTTAGACTCTAGGTTGCTGTCAGACAGATGTTAAGTATGTATTTGTATAATTCTCAAAAGGAAAAACAGTCTGCAAGATGGAGGCAGGGAACATTCCTCTGTTCACTGCGTTTTTTCCTCATGTAGCCCACTCCAATAGCCATTTAAAAAAAAAGTTCAGCTGGGCAGAAAAACTAGCTCTGATGTGAGGGTCTCCAGCTCCCACCCTCCTACTCTTTCCCCCTTTAAAACCTATCTTTGCAGGTGATTTACAATGTTATGGCACAGCACATGCTGTAGGAGTGTGGCTACATTAGAAAGCTGAATCAGAACCATTTGGCTTTGCTGTAATTTGATTCACAGCTTGTACTACGACTGAAAGAGCAAACAACGCCCACGTAGGGGCTGTGGATTGATTCAGGAGTTTACCGCTTAAGTTGGTTTTGGTGCAAGTTGCATTCCAGCCCATCACCTTTGTTCCTTCCTTTCTTCCTGGTTCCGCTTCTGTTGATCCCTTAATGGTTTGCAGCCCCGAGGAGTCCCATACCCAGAGCAGGAGTAGGTGCAGCTGAAAGCCAAGGAAAATGTTGCCTCCATGGGGATGCGCACACAGTGCAGTGAGACTTTGCTCGAGGGTTGGGGTGAACCAACTGAACTGTCTCAGAACACCCCCAATTAGGGAAGGATTCTTATATGTGCAGCAATGTACCCTCTAATTTTCAGCCCTGCTGGGCAGGGCTCTGCCTCTCTCTTGCGCAACTCATGTGGGGTTCCATCACAACTGGAACCAAAAGGGCTGAAAACTATCACTGTGCAGGGGAGGAGGAAAGTTGCATGGAGGAAGGCAGAGTTGTGTGCATGCCTTAGAGGGAACTTTGATGTGCAGCCAGAAAAGAGCCACAGGAGGAGTTGGTGGATGTGTTGGCTGAATGCCAGGATGCTGGGAAGTGGGGAAGAGTTGCAAGTGTCCCATGATATGGTTTAGGAGAACCCAGAGAGGGGGTAGGTGCCAGCACAAAGGTATCAGGTGTTGTTTGCAGACAAGCCACGTAGAACTTCCCTGACTCTTGGCCAAGTATCCTCTATAGTCAGATCCTCCCCACTCAAACTTCACACTATTATATTTCTAAAAAACATTTCTATAGAAATTTTAAAAAATGTGGAACAGGTACTTCATAGTTTCAGAATGATTCCATTAGGGATCACCTCCTTCCCACCACTCATCAGTTACTACCTTTCCTTACTTTCAAGTAATGCATGCAAGAATTATTGCTCTCTAGTGACATAAACTAATTTAAACTAGTTTAAAATTATATGTGACTACATTGACAAATAATGCAGAAAATGTTCTGGTATTAGGATGGTGATTTTGACATTATTTTCCATTGATGTAAAGGTCATTATGAATCAGCCCAGAGTTTTTCCACCCCAATCCACAGTCTTTTTCCGCACCACTGGGGCTTGTACTTTTTTGGAATTGAATGCATTCATATCGGTTCAGACTGTGTGGTTGCTTGAGCAGGGGTTAGGACCATTCCAGGCAGCCACAGGAGAAGTGAGAGAGGCAGGGTAGGAGGGAAACTGGCTGCCATTTGAATCCTCTCCTCCCCAAATGTGGCGCCTCCATCATTTTCTTCTTCCCTTCCCATTCAATTTCTCTCCCCCTTCTTTTTCTTTTAAAGGCTTAATATCCTAATGCAACAACTAGGTGATCACATTTTTTTTTTAAAAAGCAAGGATTCAGCTGAGAGAGAAAGAAGTTATCAATCAGCCTTGTTTGTAGCTTGTTAAGATATCTCTGGTCTAACTGTGCCTCATGAAAATCTAGACAGCTAGTGAAGAGTTGGCTGTCTTAACAAGCTGCAAACAAGGCTTTTGAGTGCAAATTTCCTCCCCTCTGTTGATTCCTGTGTGGCAAGCTGAAACAAATTAACCTGGGAAACCCAACTTCCCAGGTGTGAATTCACAGCAAATCCATTTGCATTTTTCCCTGCTGTGTGGTTGCACCCTTAGTGCTACAAATTACCCATGGAATCCAAGAAGAGCATCTCATGGTTTTGCACTCAATGTTCCATTTCCAACATGCCTTCCCCACTGAAAATGTGCAAGGGGAATTGAAGCCAGTTCCTAATGGAACCACAAATTCACAAGGATTACTCTTTGAAACTAAACAGTTGAGTGCTTCACCCACCCCAGTCCTCTTTCATTGGGAAGGTGCAGCATAAATGAAGCCAGCTGTGATGCAATGGCATGGCTTAGAGCAGAAGTCCTAAAGGCTGTGAGATTCACTGCTTTGCATGGCACATATCCTGGCCAGAGCCATTACGACATAAACACAAACTGGAGGAGTTTCATGCAACATTTCAACCAGTAAACTAATTATGTCAGGCAATGGGCCCCACACCAATATTATCCAGGTGGAAATGTTCCTCCACAACAAAGTTTCCCACCCTTGCTCTAATCACCACAGCAGCTTGGCACCACAACACTGGTTCTCACTTGCTGTCTTTCAGTGCTGGTAAGAAAGTGATCTGGCAGGTTTGGCTGGCCAGCCTGAGGATCTGTCTGTCAAGAGGGAGGCACTCCTCCATGATGGAATCAGGGACTGGAGCAGAGAGAGCAGAGCCTCACTGATAGTTGGGACTTGCCATCTGAGAAACAGAGAAGGGAGTGGATTCAGTCTAAACCTATCCTTGTCACTCTAATATCTTGTTGCACTACCTTTTAAATGGTTAGAGTGTAGCTAAAGGATTATTCTTTTGTGCTTGACTATAAATCCCATTTGTTGATCTGTTTTTCCTCTGTAAAGCCTACCTTTTTACATATGAATAAGCAGGCCCATAGTTTGAATATTGACTGAGTTCTGACATAGGGATTCTTCCAACACATCTCTCTCACAATGCCTTCTCCTCAACTTTGATTACTATGTTCAGATTTTTAATCAATGATGCTTCTGACTCAAGCAGGGAAATGTACCAAATAGAGAATGATGGCAGTGAAAGTACTTAAGGAGATATTAGGCATATTTTTCTGTGTTTCAATATTATCTCTTATCCACATTCTTAGGCTTCTCTTACTGATCTTCCAGGGACTGAGAGATGAAAGCCACCCTCCTCCATTACTTGGGACAGTCCTTAGACAAGTTTTCCACAATCTTTCTGATAGCAGGCAGACCTTTCTGTACCCAGCCCAATCCACTATAATCCTCCAATAAGGCAAGATCTTTGAGCGTAAGCTTGTCTCCTTTTTTTTTTTTTTTTTTTTTTTTGGTCAGGTTCCTTTTTCAATGGAGTCCAGACACCACCTGCAAGGGACATCAAATGTGGGTGCTGGAATTCAACAGAACCCTACTCCAGACCCAGCAGAATCATTTATTTATTTAATTTATTTATTCAATTTATACCCCGCCCATCTAGACCGAAGTCTAGGTAAGGATGCATCAAGCCCCAGTGACATCCTACTTCACACATATAAGGACCTAACTTCAAAAAGCCATTTGTCGGAAAACTTAATAGAAATTAAATAAAAAAATATTTTGCATTTAATGCCGGACAAACAGTATTTTAAGCATTTTATACAGAAATTCTTTCCCTGAGGTAAAATCATACATGGTTAGCTCTGATATATTACAGACATGGCAAGTTTCTTCAACGAGAGATAGTCATTCTCAGTGACAAAGCTGGACTGCTTGCCCTCGGAAGTGGCTGCCTCTTGTTTTTCCAAATCCCAAGCATAGGAAACCTCTGGCCCTGAAGATGCTGGACTACAGCTCCCATTATCACGGGTTATGCTGGCTGGGGTTGAGGAGAGAGATAGACCAACAACATTTGGAGGTTTACAGACCCCCATTCCTTACATAATCTGTTCTGTCACTACTTGCCCACCCAAAAGACAAACTCACACAGAAACAGAGGAGATCCTGAAGGTTGTCTTTCCTTGTTCCCTTATATTCTACAGTAATATTGCCCAACCTGGTGCCTTTCAGCTGTAGTGGACTATAACCTTATGCACCCTGTATGATGATGAACAGGAATGCTAAATCAGAGAAACTTGTTCTTATACAACCATACCGCCATCTATTGATTCAGGAAAAAGAACTGGCAAGCCTAGAAACAGGAGCAGGAAAGGTTTACATGTTTTTGGCGCCATCTCTTGACGAAACATAGCAACTCATGACTTTTGAAATAAATCCTTGGCCTTTGAATATGAATTTCTATCAATCTGGGAGTTTATCTGGCAACCTCGTTCGGTGCATCACTCAGAAATATGTTTAATGCTAAGCATGCATAGGATTGCACTCCAAATCAAAAAGTCAATCAAGAATCCACTTCAAAATTCTTCCAAACCCCATGACATTGTTGTTGTTTAGTCGTTAAGTCGTGTCCGACTCTTTGTGACCCCATGGACCAGAGCACGCCAGGCCCTCCTGTCTTCCACTGCCTCCCGGAGTTGGGTCAAATTCATGTTGGTAGCTTCGGTGACACTGTCCAACCATCTCGTCCTCTGTCGTCCCCTTCTCCTCTTGCCTTCACATTTTCCCAACATCAGGGTCTTTTCCAGGGAGTCTTCTCTTCTCATGAGATGGCCAAAGTATTGGAGCCTCAGCTTCAGGATCTGTCCTTCCAGTGAGCACTCAGGGTTGATTTCCTTCAGAACGGATAGGTTTGATGTCCTTGCAGTCCAGGGGACTCTCAAGAGTCTCCTCCAGCACCACAATTCAAAAGCATCAATTCTTCGGCGGTCAGCCTTCTTTATGGTCCAGCTCTCACTTCCATACATCGCTACTGGAAAAACCATAGCTTTGACTATGCGGACCTTTGTCGGCAAGGTGATGTCTCTGCTTTTTAAGATGCTGTCTAGGTTGGTCATCGCTTTCCTCCCAAGAAGCAGGTGTCTTTTAATTTCGTGGCTGCTGTCCCCATCTGCAGTGATCATGGAGCCCAAGAAATTAAAATCTGTCACTACCTCCATATCTTCACCTTCTATTTGCCAGGAGGTGATGGGACCAGTGGCCATGATCTTAGTTTTTTTGATGTTGAGCTTCAGACCATTTTTTGCACTCTCCTCTTTCACCCTCATTAAGAGGTTCTTTAATTCCTCCTCACTTTCTGCCATCAGAGTGGTATCATCTGCATATCTGAGGTTATTGATATTTCTTCCGGCAATCTTAATTCCGGCTTGGGATTCATCCAATCCAGCCTTTCGCATGATGTATTCTGCATATAAGTTAAATAAGCAGGAAGACAATATACAGCCTTGTCGTACTCCTTTCCCAATTTTGAACCAATCAGTTGTTCCATATCCAGTTCTAACTGTTGCTTCCTGTCCCACATATAGATTTCTCAGGAGATAGATAAGGTGATCAGGCACTCCCATTTCTTTAAGAACTTGCCATAGTTTGTTGTGGTCCACACAGTCAAAGGCTTTTGCGTAGTCAATGAAGCAGAAGTAGATGTTTTTCTGGAACTCTCTGGCTTTCTCCATAATCCAGCGCATGTTAGCAATTTGGTCTCTAGTTCCTCTGCCCCTTCAAAATCCAGCTTGTACTTCTGGGAGTTCTCGGTCCACATACTGCTGAAGCCTACCTTGTAGGATTTTGAGCATAACCTTGTTAGCATGTGAAATGAGTGCAATTGTATGGTAGTTGGAGCATTCTTTGGCACTGCCCTTCTTTGGGATTGGGATGTAGACTGATCTTTTCCAATCCTCTGGCCACTGCTGAGTTCTCCAAACTTGCTGGCATATTGAGTGTAGCACCTTAACAGCGTCATCTTTTAAAATTTTAAATAGTTCAACTGGAATGTCATCACCTCCACTGGCCTTGTTGTTAGCCATGCTTTCTAAAGCCCACTTGACTTCGCTCTCCAGGATGTCTGGCTCAAGGTCAGCAACCACACTATCTGGGTTGTCTGGGACATCCAGATCTTTCTGGTATAATTCCTCTGTGTATTCTTGCCACCTCTTCTTGATGTCTTCTGCTTTTGTTAGGTCCCTACCATTTTTGTCCTTTATCATGTCCATCTTTGCACTAAATGTTCCTTTAACATCTCCAATTTTCTTGAACAGATCTCTGGTTTTTCCCTTTCTATTATTTTCCTCTGTTTCTTTGCACTGTTCATTTAAGAAGGCCCTCTTGTCTCTCCTTGCTATTCTTTGGAAGTCTGCATTCCATTTTCTGTAACTTTCCGTATCTCCCTTGCATTTGGTTTCCCTTCTCTTCTCTGCTATTTGTAAGGCCTCGTTGGACAGCCACTTTGCTTTCTTGCATTTCCTTTTCTTTGGGATGGTTTTTGTTGCTGCCTCCTGTACAATGTTACGAGCCTCCATCCATAGTTCTTCAGGCACTCTGTCCACCAAATCGAGTTCCTTAAATCTGTTCTTCACTTCCACTGTGTATTCATAAGGGATTTGGTTTAGATTATAACTGACTAGCCCAGTGGTTTTTCCTACTTTCTTCAGTTTAAGCTTGAGTTTTGCTATAAGAAGCTGATGATCAGAGTCACAATCAGCTCCAGGTCTTGTTTTTGCTGACTGTATAGAGCTTCTCCATCTTTGGCTGCAGAGAACATAATCAATCTGATTTCGGTATTGCCCATCTGGTGATGTCCATGTGTAGAGTCGCCTCTTGTGTTGTTGGAAAAGAGTGTTTGTGATGACCAGCTTGTTCTCTTGACAAAACTCTATTAGCCTTTGCCCTGCTTCATTTTGAACTCCAAGGCCAAACTTACCTGTTGTTCCTTTTATCTCTTGACTCCCTACTTTAGTATTCCAATCCCCTATAATGAGAAGAACATCTTTCTTTGGTGTCAGTTCTAGAAGGTGTTGTAAGTCTTTATAGAATTGGTCAATTTCAGCCTCTTCAGCATCGGTGGTTGGTGGATAAACTTGGATTACTGTGATGTTGAAAGGTCTGCCTTGGATTCGTATTGAAATCATTCTATCATTTTTGAGATTGTATCCCAGTACAGCTTTTCCCATGACATACAGTACCAAATTAACAAAGTTCTCTACCTGGTTGGTGTTTAGACAGACAGATAATTGACTGACTGGTTTATTTATTAACCAGAGTTGCCAGGACAGTATACAATAAATTGAAATATAAAATAGAAATACTAAATTTTTTTTGATAAAAAGCAGATAATAAAACCAATACAAAACAAAATTAAGAAAGAGAGAGAGAGAGAAAGAGAGAGAGAGAGAGAGAGAGAGAGAGAAAGAAATAAAGAAAGAAAGAAAGAAAGAAAGAAAAGGTAAAGCTGTTCAGCATATTAAACAATTAAAAAGGGAAAAAGGCCTAGAAGTACTGAAAACAATTCTTAAAACAAATGGAAGAATAAAATATATATATATTCACCTGACATGGGAAAGAGCATCACACAGGAAAGGACGTAGGACCTCAGATTTTAAATAATGGAAAGTAGATAGGAAACATGTGTTCAGGCAACCTGGCCTCCAAATGCATTGTGTTTAAAATGTTTTTTGAATAAAAAGGTTAAAAATTGCACTGTAGAATTAGGCCTGGCAGAGTAGGAATAAACACAGTTCTCTCAGTGAAGGACTGTAAACATTGGAGCCCCCTCAGAGTCTGTTTTGGGATTAGTACTTTTTGACATTTATAAACAATCTGGAGTTGGGATGAGAAATGCGGTAGTTCATGTTGACTGATGACAGCAAATTATTTAGGGAGGTTAGAACAAAAACAGATTGTAAAGCATGCAGTGACCAGAAAAGGATGCAGCAATGGTTGTTGAAGTAAAAAAAGGAAGTGGCTGTCAGCTGCCTGGCCATTGATCGGGGACTAGTGCGTGCCCCCCACAACTACCAAGTACCACAGAACCATGATGTCCACAAGTGGCCAAATACCCAACCCCACAGTGCTTGGAAAAAAATGAGAGGAAGCTAGTAGCTACATGTGAATAAGTCCTAAGAGTGGAGAAAGGAACATAATGGAATACTTACTGCATTATTAACTCCTTGGGGAATGGCTGCAGGTTCTGGTTTGCTTTGGGGACCAACACATAGAAGCTCTCTACTTGAAAGCAAAGGTCCACAATGTCTGGATCCATACCTGGAAAATGAATGAAAAAGTAATATTAACCAACAAACCAGAACGAATCTGTGCATGAAGTGCATTACTCTGATTAAGCTATTTGTTAATTACCTAGAGAACTGCCTGGTTGTCACACTGTCAACATACCTTCTTGTTCTTGAAATCCTCCCCTCAGATTTAGACCGCCACTGATATTGGGAAGAATTCTAGGAAAGAAAGGTGTCTGAAGATATGTGACCTGGTCCAGTTCTCTAGCCATCCCTGGATGCACCGGTGCCCTGCAAAGAAAACCTGGAAGCTCATGCTCATCAGCTTATCGGACTGCACCCACAGCATGGTCCTCCCTTTCAGTGCAACTGGACACAGAAACCCTACTGGTACTACAAAAATAAACCAACCACAGGTTCAGGTCCACCTTCACTGCTTTGTTAGCTTGATAAAATGGTAAGGACCTGCCATCCCAGTAGAGATCTCAGCCAGGTTGGCTCCAAAGTCTCTGGCAGCAATATTATCCATGTCACAATTATTTTTCACTCATCACTCATTCCCATCCTTCCTCTTCTAATTTCCCCATTCCGCTGCATTCTCTTCTGTTTTTCTAAAAACAAGTCTTTCTCATCCCAATCTGTTCCTTTCCATGTGACCAGTCCTATGTCACATTCACTGCACTCCCAAGCAAGAATTTATATACCATTAGTACAGTGAAAATGGGGCTACTTGGATACAGGACAACTTGTAAGAATTTGTCTATGTAAAAGAGTATAAATCCTAGAGCAATGGTTCCCAACTTTGGGTCCCCAGGTGTTCTTGGACTGCAACTCCCGGAAATCCTGGCCTGAACAGCTGATAGTGAAGACTTCTGAGAGTTTTAGTCCAAGAACATCTGGAGACCATAGGAACCACTCTCCTAGGGACATTTAAGTGGTTTTGCCAGTTCTATCCCCCAGTGAGTTTCCATGACCAAGAAGAGATTTGAACCAAGATGACTTAAGTCCTAGTCTGTCACTCTATCCACTACATCACACTAGGTACCTCAAACTACAGTTTCAAAACCAAACCACAGCAATGACGGAGGGGGGAAACGTCCTGTTGATCCATTCCTCTCCTGTTCATCCAATTAGTGATGAGAGTGACAGATGAAGACTGCTATTGTCAATGAAAGCTTTCTTCCAGTTATAGCTTTGAGAAAACGTCAAGAGTCTGTCTGCTTAGTTTCAGTAATGGCGACATCTTGTGGTCAATAAACTAGTACATTCTTTAATTTTTTTTAAAAGGCCAGGAATCTCTCTCTCCCTCTCTCTCTGTGCGTTTGCTGGATGCAATAATCAAATACCCACATGGAACAGTCCAACTGGCAACTGAATAAAAGGCACCCTTGCTTCTCTAAATCAGGAATGTGGAACATGTTGCTTTCCACATGTTGTAAGATGCAATGTCCACCACCCCCTCACTCTTAACTATGCTGGGTTGGGCTGATGGGAACGGCATACCCATAGTATCTGAAGAACAAAATGTCCTTTATCCCTGCCCTAAATAGGAAAGGATTGAGAAGCACAGAATGTCACCGTACTAGGCTTTTTGGTGCAGGCTGGTGCAGTCTAAATAGGGTTACTTGAGGTTGAGGGGAGGAATGATATGCCATTTGGTGTGATCCTTGCATTCAAATGGCACACTGACCTTAAGCAACCCTATTTTGGGTGTAGTGAAGTGGCTAAACCAGTCACTTTAGGGTATTAGCAAATTGAACACTTCCCTTCTTCATTGCGGAGGGGTATGGGAAGTGAGGTGTGTGTTTTTTGTCTATGCCAGACCCTTTCTGATGTGCTGAATCAATCAATCAATCAATCAATCAATCAATCAATCAATCAATCAATCAATCATCATCATCATCATCATCATATCAATATCACATCATTTGTCCCTCTGCAGTGGATCAGAAGTGTTTGATGTGCTGATATCCTGAAGTGGCTCATTTTAAAGCCACTTCATGGTACTAGAAATTGACACTGGAAGGAGCCTTGACAGCTTTGGCACCTGCAAGGCTCAATTTTGGTCCATTCCCACTGATTTCATGCTATGGAAACAAATCAAATTAGAGCACGCCAACCCGCACCAAAAAAGTAGAAGCCCCTGACAGGGGCTCAAAATGGTGCAGGTAGGGGAACCCTGGGGGTAAATTGGTCTGCTCTAGCAATTATGTAGTGTGGGTCTCCAGAAGAAAAGAGCGAACCAATCTGCCCCCGCAGCACACTAAACAACAGGACAAACACCCACCTGATGGAGTCCACAGACTGAGAAAGAGAACCATTGAGTCCAGCGTAGTGCAGTGTTGACAGCAGGGAATTGGAATACCTACAAGGCACCACATGAGAATGCGCTATGTGGGGAGAGAGCAGAGGAATGGGGGGAAGAACTGGTCTGAGTGTGCGGTGGTCATATCTGTTCTGCACTGAGCCCTCCTGCTTTGTTTCCTTCCATCTGGGGAGGAATGGCTGGAGGTGGTATATGTGTTTGGGACAGGTATACCTGCATCTTTCCAGGAGCAAATACCAACAGATGGGGTTGTGCCTTTCCAGCAGCAAATGTTTCTGACTGTTAAACTTCAGTATCTTGAGTAAATCTCCAGTTGCCACCTCTCTTCTCATTATGGCCCTGGATACTGGAGGTCTGATCCTCATTACATTCATCAGCAAACTTGAGCAAGTCACTTTGTCTCATGACAATTTATCCCACCAGGTTGCTGTGAGAACAGATTAGTAACAGGAAAACCATGTATGCTGTTTTGTGCTTATTAGATGAAACATGAGACATACCTGGAACTAATAAATAAAAGGCAGGAGATGCACTTTGGAAAAGAGAAGGAAGGTAAGGGAGGGCCATTAATTATACCATCCCCAGTTGTTAATATTGGTCAGCAGGACAGACTACCTGGTGAACTCAGGCTGTATAGAGGGATAGCTCTAGTTTGTTAATGTGTGTGTTGGGAGAGGCTCACAAGTCAACCCCCCCCCCCCCCCCGCAATGCTTAAAGACTGCAGAGACTGGAGCCAAGATAATATTTTCCTCAGACAGCTGGAGACAGTGTGAAGGAGAAATCCCTGCTTAGTGTGTGCATTGCCTGATGGGGAGAATCTGTATTGTCTCCAGAAGGGGCAACACTTGTTTGGTCAGCAGTAAAACAGGGATGAATGACACAGTTGTGTACAGCACACAATGGGAGATGACACCTCTTGCAATCTCACTCTTAGTTCTACCAAGGGAGACAATAGGACCAAGTGTTTTTCTGCTGATTCACCAAGGTTCTCAGACTGAGTTTCCATACAAATCCCTCTTAATACTTTAAGAATGAGGCTCCAAGACGGAGGGAAGTGTTGCAAGTAAAAATATGAGAAGCAGATGCTCTAGAACAACGGTCCCCCCCATAAGCATGGACACGCCCCCCGCGGGTGTGACACGCCCCCCCGTGGGTGCGACACGCCCCACCGCACGAGCGTGACATGCCCACTGCGCGTGCGTGCGGGGGTGGAGATCCGTATCCGCAGCCCGGTTCCAGCAAGCCCATGGACCAGGGGTTGACGACCCCTGCTCTAGAATAGCGAACACTTATGAAAGTTGTTTATAAGTCTTTTAGTACTGAACTGAATAGCAACATTTCAGCAGCTTCAGCGATTCCCATTTAATAGTAACTAACAGACAAACAAAATCTAGCTAGATTATTAGATTGCCAAGTTCCAAGCCTTGTGCTAATTACTGGATTTTTGTAGTTTATGTGTTATCCTAGGATCAAAGCTCTCAGGTGAACCTATAGTATTACGAAGTAAAAGACGGTAAATTCAATAAAATCCAGTTAAAGACAATTAAAATTAAAAACTGTGGATTATGAAATAATGAAGACTGAAAACATCAGTGTAATGAACTCTAAAGATTTAAAAACAATCATACCATTAAAACATCCCTAAAAAACAGCCACCCCCATTAAAACATCCCTGGTCACTGAAATGAGCACATTTAAAAGCTTGAGAAAATGAAAAGGTATTTGCCATGAACCAAAAATCCAATATAGTAGGCATTAAGCAGGTCTTTCTGGGCAGGGTGTTCCACAACTGGAGGTGTTCCACTGACAAGGCCTGCTCATGAGTAACTAGTTGGTTACTCTTCATATTGAGGGGGCACTTGCAGCAGGGACTCTGATGGTGATACTGACATCATGAGCAGGAATATTTTAGAAGAGATGGGCCATTAGATATACAGTTATAAAGCAATGGAGATATATGTTTAAATAAGTTATCTGAATTGAGCCCAGAAACACAGCCGGAGGCACATTTCACCAGGTCTGTACAGTATTAGTGTGATACCATTGCAATGTTCAGCCCCATTCAGTATTCTAGCTCACATATTTTTTTACTAACTATATCTGCTGGACCATTTTCAAAGGCATCTGCATGTACAATGAATTGCAATAGTGAAAAATAAGAATTTGCCTGTTCCTGGATTGTTACTGCCAGACTGTCTTCATTCAGGTGGGGACATGGCTGATGTTATTACGCTAGGCTGGTAAAAGGCATTCCTCTAGTGAAAGAGATGGCTCAACATCTCCAGCCTATGGACTTGATCCTTTCGGGGAAGTGGAACCCCTTCATAGACTGAATACCAGTAACACAAATCATACACCAACAATATCTGATTCACTGGATTGTGTGCCAGTTTGTTGGCCTTCTTCCAGGTTTTTGAAAATTAAGCAAGTAGACTCTGCTAGATAATTCATACTTCAAACACTACTGCGTACACTGGGAAATTTTGCTCTGCTCCACAAATTCTGCACTGCCTTCTGGGTGTAGGAGGAAACACAACGCAGGGCACAGTTCTGGGGATATGGGGGCAGAAATGTGCCTTCAAGGAGTGGCTGTGCTGTGGGAAAAAGGCTGATACCCTCCTACGCTGAGCTGATACAGATGACACAATACTGAGCGCCCTGAAGGTAAGGCACAACAACAGTGTTTCCTCCTTGCAAAAAGTGAGCACCTGAATGCCTTTTTTTTCTGGACGAACAGTCATGTTTGTTTGCCATAATTAAATGCAATGTTAAACAATATGTAACATATTGATTTAAAGAAAGGATGCATATGCAATCAACGAGCAAAGAAATGCTTTATTTTAATCTACTTAACCCACAACTTTTAAACATTCTGGTGCATCATGAAGTATAAATATAGTAATACAACTCTTTTTATCTTCTCTTCTTCATTTCTATCTAATTGCACAATGCTAGTCCCCTGTATTTAAAATTAGCTTATTTCTCCACGTGAGCCAGCTACAGCCGGCTGGGGGGAAGGAGCTAAGTGCCAGTGTGGGCAGGCCCCCTTAGCAACGGCAGAAGGGTTGTTGGCCTTGAAGGAAACACCTGAGGCAGAGGAGGGTGGTGGCCCTAAACCCTCCACCAGGGAAACAGCTGTAGCTGTAGCTGAGGTAGATATAGAGGCCAGTGAGCAAGGAGAGAGGGAGGAGGAAGTGGACATCTGGGAGTTTCCATCACCTTTAGAGAAGAGAGAAAATAGTCGGCCGGGGGAGACGCCGAAAGGAGCGTCTAAAAGGGCGGTATCTCCGGAGGATGGTTGGCTCAACTGAAGGCAAGTTGAAAGCTGAAAGAAAGAAGTTCCCAAGGACAGCCGGTGCTGCACAGCCTCCTCCCTTGCTGGATGCCGTGCTGGGGGACTTGGCTGGCAAAGACTGTTTAACAGCCAGGACTTTTCAGCCAGGGTGAGCTGCCACGGGAGTGGAGTAACTCCCTCAGAGCTGGGGGCAGGGACAGAATATTCCCTCAGCCCTGGAAGGACTGGAATGATAGAAAGTTACCAATTCCATCCTTGCTGCTGGGAGCTAGAGGCCCCATCCTGCAAAGGACTACAGAGACACTGTTTTTTCTTTTCTTTCCTTTCCTTTGTATGCTGAGTCCAATATATATAAAATCCGCCCATCCTATCCAGCAAGAGGAGATACATGCAACTAGTCACAAAAAGCCCTTGGGAATAACATTCCAGTACCTGCTCCATGCAAAAAAAACCCTGCAACACCCTGATATTGTGAAAAACAGCCCAGAACAACAACTTCAGAGTAAGAGAAACTACAAAAATTCAACTGTCCCACCTGAGGAGAGTGGTCTGATGCAGCAACCACAAAAAAAGCCCAAGGAACCACATTCCAATATCCACTTTGGTCTGAAAATCCATATTGCACAAAACAGCCCGGAACAGTGATATTCACCTGTCTCATCAGATCAGGGAGAATGATGAAACAAAATATCCACAGGAACCATATTTCAGTAGCCAATGCAGGCAGGAAACCAAAATTGTGCCAAACAGCACAGAAGGACAGCTTCCAAGTAGGATAGCACAACAAAGTTCACCTGTCAGTAGAGGGACAGGTGCAATGAGTCACAAAACAACCCCAGGACCCACATTCTAGGCCCCATTCTGCGCCTATGTTCCATATTTTTGAAAAGATCTATAAATAGCAGCTTCCCAGTTGGTGATACCAACCAATTCACTAGTCAATTATAACTGGATGGGAGCAAAACATCAAAACTCTGGCCTTCTACAGGAACCACACTCCACACACAGAAACACAGATTGTGGTTGCATGCTTTCTGCCAGCCTTTCCAGTCCCATCACCTCGGCTTAGCCTGGAAAAGGCTGAGAAGTTGTAACACTATTGTTGTTCTATGTCTTTAAGTTGATTCTGAGTTTCAGTGGCTGTCCTATGTTTTCAACATATGTGAGATGTTAAAGGAGCAGCTTACCATTGCCATCCCCCAGTGAGTTTCTATGGCCATGTAGCAATTGGAACCTGGTTCTCTTGAACTCTAGTCTACCCCCTATACCACACTTGCCCTCTGTCTTCAAATATTTGATGGACTGACATGTGGCAGATGAACTTAGCTTGTTTTATGTAGCTCCAGAGTTTAAGCATTGAAACAATGGATACAAATTACAAGAAAGGAGATTACAATTCAACATCAGGAAGAACATTAAGATGATAAGAGTTGTTTGACAATGAAGTGGTAGACAGTTCAAGGGCATTGGCCTTGCCTACACTAGAAGTTTTTAAACAGAGACCATATACTCTAGTAGTGTTTTTTTCAACCAGCAAGAGGACTAGATGACCGTTATGGTATCTTCCATTGTACAGATTTTTGGCCTGGAATGTGTATCTCTGGAAGTTCTGCAACTTCTTGCATTGTTCTCATTCAATCATAGAATCATATAATAATGGAGTTGGAAGGGACCTATAAGGCCACTGAGACCACACCCCTGCTCAACGTTTGACTGATGATATGGTTCCCTTGGCTTCCTTAGAAGTTGCTATTTTGAGATGCTATATAGAGACTTTCAACGCAGAAGAAGAATTGAGGTTTGTTTCATCTGTCCCCTCTCATCTAAAGCAATGACTGAATTTTGTTGAGCTGTCCTACTCAGAAGTAAGTGTTCTGGATTGTTTTGTGCTATGTATTTTTAAAATTTTTATTAAGCAAACTAAGCTACAAAATACAATTAACAGAAATAAAACAACAAAAAAATGAACCAGGGCCATCCAACCAGAGGGAGTAATGGAACCAGCTACAAAACACCCCCAGGAACAACATTCCAGTATCTGTTCCAGGCAGAAAATCAATATTGCACAAAAAAGCTTTCATACTCAGAAGTCATGATTCCAGGCTGTGATTTGCAGTATTGATTTTCTGCCCAGAACAAATACTAGAATGTTGTTTCTGGGGACAACTGCTGCTTGTTGCATGTTTCATCTAACCACATGTGTGTCATGAATTGTGTTGGGTTTCCTACTCAGAAGTTGCTGTTTTGGGCTGTTGGATTTTGTTCCAGTGGGTTTGGGGGCAATATAGTACTAATGAAAGTAATATTCATTGGGTTTGAGATGTAAAATATTGTTCAGATGTGAGTGCATCCCATCCCATTATGCTGGGCATCAAGTTTTATTAAGAAGTGCCCATTCCAGTCTGTTCAGTTCCATTGAAGATTTTACCTAACTCCGATCATTAGGTAATCATACAATGTTTTAGATATCTGAACTAGTATCTTGAAGTAGATCCAAGAATGAATCAGAAGCCAATGCAAACTTCAAGTATAATACACTCCCTGTGGGAAACAAGTCCAAACATATGTTCACACAAAGTAGTCACAGCACCTTTGGCTAAATACAGATATCACCTTCAGTTAAGCTAAGTGTTAAGTTCCATTCATGTACATGTCCCATGAGTTCCCTAAACACAGGGATACCATGCAGGAGAAGAAAATGTATATAAGAAAATGGCAATAGTAATCTGGTGATCACTGTTAAGTAGAGTTCAGGAATTCAGGAGGAGAAGGCGAATTTAAGATCGTGAAGATACAACAATTCATAAGAATGGCTGTAATCTTCATGGTATAATATTGAATTCTTTCCATTACTACTCATATGGACAATGTATATGACTAGAATATTTACTAGAAGTCTTCATAAGGTGTGCATTTGTCCCAGAATCTGTCCACACCAGTTATGTCTCTGCTGTGCTTATGGTAGCAGTGGTTGTTCCAAGAGTGTTTACCCTGCTGTGTTCTTACTAACACTAAGCTGACTGACCTTAATTTGCCAGGAATGCCTCCTTCCTCTTCAGATTGTAGCTCACTCTAGTATTATTCTGACCCAGAAAAATTCTTCTTCTGAGGACTTCTGACAGCAAGTCATAATTTATCTCACAAGTATAAGAATTTATTTACAGGCTATGCACATGCATGGACACAGATATCTTTTAGAAAAAAAAGGACTACTGAATGGTTTAAGATTAGAGATGGGCACGAACCACTGGGCTGGCATGGTTTGTTTGCTGGCCACACAGCTCATCCATGGTTTGGTGCTCTGTTCCCTCCATTAGGTGTCCCCTCGGAGGCAGCACCAAGAGGAGGCGGAGTAGGGAAGCCGGGGCACTGCCTCTGTGTGTCCAGTAAATGCCCATCTCTACTTAAGATACTTCAAATCCTTCTTAGGGCTTGTCCAGATGGGCAAAAGCTCCAATCCCAACAGAAATAGCCTCACCTGTCAAGAAAAGAGCAGCAGTGGGCTGGATAAAGATGAATAAAATGAAGAGATTATAATAGGGGATTGAGGAGATCAATCAGCTGAAGAAGTGACTGTACCTTAAAGGATTTTTAAGAGTAGATTAACAGTCTGGAAGTACTTGTTTATCATGTATTATTCCTGGATTTCCAGGCCTTTCCCCCCCATTCTAGCTTTTTTACCAGCTACACATGTCATTGAAGCACTGGTACCTAATTATTATGATCCATACCATGGTAGGTTTCATCCTTGTTACAACTGAACTACTGAAAGTCTGATGTTAGAAAGGAACCAAGAACGTAACAGCCAAGCTGAATTAGGCCAAAAGCTTATCTAGTCCAATGTTCTGTTCAGAGTAGTAACCAGCTCATTCTTTATGACAAGCTCATAAACAGGGCATGAGTGCAAAAGCTTGTGTTCCCCAATAACAGATATACTGCTGTATACTGTCTCTTCTACAGAAGTACCTGTGGGGCCAGCTATTAGTCTGAATAGGAGCATATGTCAAAACCCAAGGACAAGCCAAGATGGAGGGTCAAGAAACAAGTCAGAAGTGAGAACAAAAGAGAGATGAATCCCAAACTAAGCAAGCATGTCAGAATCAGAAGAGTAGCCAAGACTGAAAAATAACCTAGAATACAGGAATATTTCAGAACCTAGGAAGATAATGTTGCTCAAGCAAGGATCAATAAGGGAAGGGAAGCTCCTCACACTCTTTTGTTATTGATAAGGATCCAACAGCCTGACCCAGCCCTGAAGGTATTTCATGGAAAATATGTTACCTGCTGTTTGCTTCTAGTCCTTTATTCAGCCTCCTGCTTTCTTTTCCAAGGCTCTTCTCTTTCTGTCACCAGCTACTAACTGCCCTCCTGCCAGTGCAGTGTGTGACCTTTTTGTCTCTTCTGGCCATAGCTTCAGGACAGTAACATGGATGAACTTTTGTGAACTTCTTCCAGTGGCGTTTGCCTAATGACCCATATAAGTTCTTCTAGAGTTACCTGCAGAACACCAGTCAGCTTATATCTGTGAAGATTCTCAGTCATCCAGGTGAGGATACCTGGAGTTGAGTCATGGCAACTGGACTTCTTATTAGGTTGAAACGTTTCGTTACTCATCCAAGTAGCTTCTTCAGTCATATGAACATATGTTCATCCCTCCCTAGAAAGATCAGGATCACACACACCAGAAAGACTACTGTTAACAACCGATGACAATGGGTGAAGAAGGACTGCAGAAGTGGGATTTTCACTCACCCCCCCCCACGTCCTTTGTACATCTAAGGAGTCTATTCAGACCAGGGGGAAGTGAAACCAATGTGGAGGATATATCAGGGATCTCCCATCAACGCTTCTCAGACTGAAGAAGCTACTTGGATGAGCAATGAAACGTTTCAACCTAATAAGAAAGAAGTCCAATTGCTATGACTCAACTTCCAGACGACCAGTCAGCTTAGTCCCTTCTGGTGTCTCTGATCATAAAAAGAGTAGAGCCATTCATTTCCAGTGCTTCTAACTTCCTTTAGGAAGTTGGCTTTCACCAATTATTGTACCAAGGCCTCTGTTATCTATCTTAGCAAGACATATATAGTTTAATTACATACATGTTTTTAATCTCATGTCCTTTTCAATACACTTCTTAACTGTGGAACCAGACTTATAAACCTTTTCTAATGGTAACATCATATCCTTTCACATTTCATAATAATAGATAATTAATGCTGTCCCCACAGGCTGTGACTGAGCATTCTGCTGCCAGGGCAAGTTGTCAAAGTATACTGTATTTTCTTTTATCTTGATTCCATAATTGGCCTTCATTCCTCTTTTACTCATAACTACATACTATGATTACTTGTTCCTCTATAGTATTATGTGACATTAATAATGTTTGATTTCACCCAAGTTTCCACTAAAAAATTTAGTAATTGCCTAATAGTGTACTATAAATGGCTTGTGAATGTTTTGAAATAGCTGAAGAAAAACATCTGATTACTCAGTTACCACAGTGTGCATTCTAAACACAGCAAGAGTGGAGGACAGAGTAAAATCAGGCAAAAACTCTATCAGTCTGGGAACATTACACTTCAAAACAACAATAACAGGATATGCCATACTGTTATGTTTGAATATTGAAAATGTGGTTTGAACCATGTAGATTTGTCATCTGTCACAGATTTGTCTGAAACTTCAAACAATCTGGATTAAGTCATCAGAAATAATTACTCAAATAGTAGGGATCAATTACAGATCAACACGCAAATTAAACCTGTTAACTTTAGTCTTAGATGTTGTTAACAAAGAACATGAAAACTTCATAATTAGCCTTTTCACAGCAGAAAAGATTGTTTATGTTTTTCATTGAAAAAAACACTTCAGTTCCTTTCCTCCAACTAAAACAAAGCTGGGGAGGGGGGGGGGGGACAGCATTTGCTGATGTACTACTTCCATCAGGCCTTGCCAGAACAACTGATAACGGAAGAGGGGTGGTACAAGTCCTTCAGTCCCTGAATAATCATGTTTCCCATTTCTGCTCTAGAACATGGCTATCAAAGGTACCGAAAATTGCACATGTGAACTAATGAACCAATACGGCTCACTCTTACAGGAAAAATTAGCAAGTTTTACAAATTAAATTTTTCTCTAAACACTTTATATATATATTGGAATTATCAGTTTAGATTAGAAAGCTAAAACATTTAGATATTTTTATACACAGATAATAGTTGTATGATTAACAATATAAAAATTATAATTAAATTGCACAAAAATACTCTGTATAGAACACAGAAGTAATACATGATTTGAAAGCACAAGCTCAGTATATTTCAAGTTTATGAAAGGTATCTAGAATTTCTATATGATTTTATAAATATATTGTTGCTATTGTTATGTGTCATTAAGTTGCTGCTAACTAATAGCAACACAATGAATTAAGGAGCTCCAAATGGTTCTATTAATAACAGCCCTTCTCAGGTCTTGCAAACTAAAGGCTGTGGTTCATTTATTGAGACCATTCATCTCATATTAAGTCTTCGTCTTCTTCTACTGCCTTCAACTTTCCCTAGCACTATTGTTTTTTCCAGTAATTTTTTTTCTTTTCATGTTATGTCCAAAATATGATAGCTGCAGTTTAGCCATTATATATTCAAGAGAGAATTCAGGCTTGGTTTGCTTTAAAACTCATTTATTTGTCTTTCTGGCAATCCATGGTATTTGTAAAGCTCTTTATCAACACCACATTTGGAATAAGTCATCCCCCCCCCCCCCCTTACCACCACCATTCTTCATTTTCCAGCTTTCATGAGTATATTAAAACACTATAAACATTTCTTGTCCTATCCCTCAGTGAGATTGCATTTTACCTCTGTAGTGGTACTGGACTTCTTAAAAAAATAAATGGTAATTAATTTGAGATTATAAAAATGATTTCATGAGGTTCACACGATGAGAAGCATATGTAGATTCCAAGATAAAGGCCAGATCAGCAAAGCAAGCCTGAACTGGGGCTTTAGCAACAACTAACCCTAAATAAGTCTTGGAGCCTTAGAAATCTAGCTACAAATGTCCTGCTCAGCAGGAAAAACTGCCTAGTTGGGTTATGCCAACTTTGTTTACAAACCTAGAGATGTGAGAAAAACCTGTATGGCAAGTTATATTTCTTATCTAAACCTCATTGAACATCTCATGTTGTACTATTTTAAAGCTCTTCTTACACAGTACTTGGTGTAAGTAAAGTGTCTTTTCCTATGATGGGGAGAAAGACATCATTTGTCTCAGAGCTGAGACAAATGTTACATATAGTGCATGATTAGAGCTGAAAGTACGGTTGGCATTGGAGAAACCACAACTGAGGCTTTGACAGAGCTGTGTGCAATCTTTCCCCTCTGCCACCCACCCCTCACAAGTCCTTCACAAAACCTGAAGCCT
Source organism: Intellagama lesueurii (assembly GCA_037013535.1). Taxonomy (NCBI): domain Eukaryota; kingdom Metazoa; phylum Chordata; class Lepidosauria; order Squamata; family Agamidae; genus Intellagama; species Intellagama lesueurii. The sequence continues at coordinate 148,238,862 of JBAJHW010000004.1, forward strand.
GTTTAGGAATTTTAGAAAGGTGAATGTAATCAAATTTGAAAATCTTTCTCTTGAACTCCATATTAAGACTATTACAGATTGCAGACTTGGGACTTTTAGCAGCATATCCCCCTTTTTGTCACTCCTTATACCCTATTTTATCTTACATTTATCCCGAAGACACTCTGTGATACTCTGGTTTGCCCTACTTTGGGGTTATTCTGAATGGGTTAGCATAGTTATTTATAAAGTTTGTATTAGAATACCAGTTACTATCTTGTTTATGCCATATACACCTCTCTGCAAGATCAGCCCTTTATTTTGCTGGATTGTAAGGCATCCTTCTTCCCTCCCATTGACTTGTGCTACCTATTTAGGAAAGTACATAAATCCAAGGGCCATGTGGGGGTGGGCCTGTTACTGGCAGAGTTGCCACCAAAGGGGGTTGCTCTTTTGTGAGGCAATGAGAGTGAGAGGAGACACCCTGCTTAAGAGAAGGGAGGAAGAAGGGACTAAGTTAACTTGTCCTGTTGTCATGACGCGAAGTAAGTCAAGTCTCTCCTCTCCCCCTGAGAGGAGGGCGAGCTTTAGCTGGAGAGTTTTGGGGATGAGGAGGCTCCAGCTGGCAATCCCAACCCAAGGACAGTAGACACAGAACCTGGACTGCCCAGAGAAGACTGTTAGTCCAGAGAGCGATGAAACCTCAGAAGAAGATTCCACCTCCCCACCGTCCTCAGTAGTGTACAAGGATCAAGGCCCATTTGAGGCTAAGTCAGTATCTGCAGCAAAAATATTCCAGCTGTGGTGAGTAGCTGATTAATAGCAGCTCATGTAAGAGAGGTATCCATGCTGCACACTGAGAAGAGCAGAATCCATACACTCATGCAGTGCTAAGAACCAATGTCTGTTTTTGGCTGGCCTTGCTCCTTTGCTCTTAGCACTCCTTATTCCCTGACTGACAGACCTCCAGAACACCTGACCCAGAGTGCTTTGTGGCTATTCTTCCTTTTCTTGACTGTACCATTGACAAAGTATAACCTTGGTTTATGGACAGACCCTGACTGATATTCCAGCTATTCTTCTTCTTGCTCCTTGGACTTTGGTTACTGATTCTCCGGTTTCCCAACTCAGCTGTGCTTTGGGCATTCTTGTTTGCACCTTGACCAAGTCTGCCTCTGTACAGGGGCGAACTACTGCCTCACAGGCACCTGCTGCAACAAAAGAGGACGGGGAACATACAGCTCCCCTGTTACAGCAGCTCCACTGGCTCACGATCCATTTCTGGGCACAATTCAAAGTGCTGGTTTTAACCTATAAAGCCCTAAACAGCTTGAGTCCAAGCTATCTAAAAAACTGCATCTCCCTCTATGAGCTTGCCCAGGAATTAAGATCATCAGGAGAGGCCTTTCTCTTAATCCCACCACCAATATACCCTCTGATTTTGAGTCCCACTGGGTGGGGATCTGCTCCCTCTCTTGTGACTTCGTCCCTGCGTACACAACTCCCCCCCCCCCCCGCTGCATGTGGAGTTCCGTCACGACTGGAACCAACGTGGCTGAAAACAATTGCTGTGCAGAGGAGGAGGAAAGCTGCGTGGAGGGAGGCAGTCGCCCAGGCGCACACCTTAGAGGGAACCTTGCCCACCACCTTCTCTATCACTGCTCCCAGACTCTGGAACTCCCTCCCACGGAAAGCTAGGCTGGACCCATCTTTGCTGTCTTTCTGCGAGCAGACCAAGACCTTTCTCTTCAGTTGGGCTTTTCCTTAATGACTGGCAGACTGAGAGGGGTTTTTAAATTGGATTGTTGTGCTCTGTTGTTTTTCAATGTGTTTTTAGTATTATTTTATTAACCATTTTTAATACAATACTTGTTTAATTATTTTAAAATATTTATATATTTACTGTTTTTAGCTTTTAAATATTCTCTTTTAATTGTTGTAAGCTGCCTTGGGCCCTTTTAAGGAGAAAGGCAGGGTAAAAATATTTTAAATAAATAAGTAAAAATGGGGCACCTGTCCTGCCTGACGTATTTGCTATGGTCAGGCCTCAGGGAAAGGGCATGTTCCCAAATCAGAGAGGGTGCTGCATCATGGTAGGGAGCAGCCATTTTACCTATGGAAGGGAGTGGGAGATATGGAATTCAGAAAAAGCAATACCATCATACCATAAAGGCACAGATAGAACTAGATAAGGGTGTTGGTTACCCCTAAAACGTCTCTCAATTTAAACAGCCCAGAAAGATTTGGAAATAGGCCTCCTGGGTTGGAAATGCTCTTGCTAATTGCCAGATAGTTGAAAGGTAAAATGATTAACATACAGGAGTTGACCCTGGATGGGCATGCTGACCTGGCTTGCAGTACACATGTCAGTTTGTGGGGAGTTTCCTGCTGCCTTGGCAGATGATCTTGTTGGAGCCCTGGTTAATCTTTGGAAGGCGAAGATACACTTGCTCCTAAGCATCCTCTCCCACTGACAAGACCCAAACTTGCTCGGTTTAGTGGGGAGCTGAGGCTGATGAAATGGGTGGGATGGAGACTAAACTGACAATGCCAGAAAATTCCACCATCTGACAGAATGTGGGCTAGAGCTGTAGTAATAGCAAATAAATTATTCTTCTCTTTCCCCTGTGTCTGCACACCACCATCCAGTGGGGCTGTTTCGTATAGTCAAAGGCCTGCTGCACATATGCCCGCAAGGAAAGGATACTTGAGACCCTGCTGTGAAGATTGGCATGACATTTTGAAGGCAAAGTCATCTGCATCTGCTCCAGCATAGATGCTATACTTGACACTGGTCCAGTGGGCATAGTTTTGGTCCTTGTTTGTCTATGAGAATTGATATGTTTCAGTTTGTGCAGTCTGAGGATGTGAACAGAATCCTTGGAGAGGTTAAAGCCACCACACATGTGCTGGACTTTCGCCCTTCTTGGCTTACAAAAGCAGGCAAGAGGGCGATGAGTCAAGTGGGTAAGGGACATGGTAAATGCCTCCTTGCAAGACAGGGTTCCAGCATGTCTGAAGGAGGCAGCAGTACAACCTCCATTAAAAGGGTCCTCCTTGAATTCCACTGTACCGGATAATTATCAATGCATTGATAAGATGATTTAGCATTACATTTAGCAGTTTGTTTTTAAGAAAATTAAAAATACCTTGAAGCGACTAAGCAGAAAGATCATGGAGGTGAGTGTTCCCACTGCCCAAAACATCATGCCCAGCTTAGTACATCACTAGAATACTACTCACAGTAGTATTCTAGTGATTGTTCTCATCCTTTTGGAGAACAAAAAGCTGATCACATGAGAAAAACACTTTCTGAATCGCTCCAGCTTTTAAAAAGTAGAACACCTCAACAGTAGGGGGGAAACTCTGTATTTGAAGCTAAAAGGGAGGAGCTGATTCACATTGGCCCTTGTGTTGTGTGATTGGTTTACAAAAATTCCAATTAATCTGTTCTCCTTCTGCAGCAAATCCCATACAATTTGCCAGTGTAGTCACAGCCTAAAATGTCATTTGGCAAACTCCAGCACAGCCTTTATAATTTTATTCCCCCAAGAGGGCATTCCACAGTTTAAGTGCTTCAAGAGAAAACCTAAATACGGAGTTAGCTAATTCCTTTATTAGGACCATCTAATGTGTGTGTGTGTGCACACGCTTGCACCCACACACCATCTAAAAGATTTAAGTCACCTGGCTCAGTAGTACCAAATGATAATGGGATGGGGAGTAAATAAAAACACAAAAAGTAGGTGTCTTGTGACTATGAGATTGGCAGCTAAACTTACTCTCAGAGTGAAGACAGCGGACTGAATCACAGATAGTTATGTAAGTTTTTGATTACATCTACCCTTATATATAATGATGATTTTAAAAAAACCTCTGGTTACTCTCAATTTCTGACGAAAAAGGGACAGTTAGAAATAGAGGGTTTGTCCACTGCCTTAGATGAAATATACACGTTCCCACATCAATGTACAGTAACAAGGCAATCTTTATGTGAGCAAATACAAAGATTAAATTTAGGTGATACGCCAGGTTAGAATAATCAATCTGTTGGAATCAAATTGTGAGTTTTACATATCATAGTGGAATCATCCATGCAGTGTAGTCCTTCTTCAGTGGCGAAAAAAATTATTTTTGTGCTAGGTTCTGCCTTGACCTGCAGGAAAGGTTTTTGTTTGCTGATTCACATTCAGGCCCTTGCTGATCCTGGACAATAGCACAAGTTTCTATTCAAAAAGAGCAGTGGAGAAAGTACAGCACTGTTCATGGAGACAGATGTGTTGAGGAGACATGACCCCTAACACATTGCTCTTGACAGCTGAATATAAATCCCAAGTCCCAATTTATCTGTGGTTCAGAACTGTTTCCAGCCTGGTCATTCATGGCTCAGTTTGAGGGACTCCATAGAAGGATGTAAGTTACCTCCACAACACAAAGTGTACTGTAGTTTACACACCATCGCTGCATATAGGTATCACACAATAATTCAGAACAACTTTCTACCGACTTGAATACAGAATCTAAAATTACATCTAGCTTTATTAATAAAAAGACTGCCTAGATTCTGTTCACTTGTATATCCAACCACTCAAGGAAACTTCCAGTGCCTCTCAAGGTTGGAAACAGTTCTGAGTAATAGCTAGATTTTTATATTATAAAAATGGGGGCTTATACTGTTCTTGTTTCCAGCAGACCAAGGAATGGATCCAGGTGCCATCTGGAACGACCACATCACCAGCTAGGCCTGGTTTTGAATGCCTGCATTGCCCTTTCTCCATGTCATATTTAGACAAAGTACAAAAACACATCTTCAACTTCTTCCTCCCTGTTGATACACAAAACAAGACATCACAAACAACTATGTGTTTCTGTGTACTTTGAGCTGGCTTAGCAAAGGTACTGCATCAGTATGGATTCTGGATTTTTCTGCTAAGGTCCAAACAGCAGGATGCATAATTGAAAGGATGGGTATGGCAGCCCTTTGCAGGATTTTCCATGTAGAGTACTCAGAAGTGGTGTGACCTTCCCTTCTTCTGGGGGCACCCTGGGACTGTGCCGCTTGCCCAAGGCCACACAGCCTGGCTCTTTTCCTGGGATGCACCGTGGGAAACCAAACCCCCAACTTCGACTCCGCAGCCAGATACCTAAACCAAAGAGCCATCCAGCCAGCTGGGAGACTATTAGCAGTCTAATAAAGGTATCGCCTGCCCATGGGTTCGTCTTGTGTGAGGGCCACGCAGCTTCGTTTGTTTTCTAAAGAGCCACCTTCGTACGTTTGACGTTTATAACGGGTTTTGAGAAGTGACTTCATTCGGCAGACACCTTTACGACCGGTTTTACAGTTTTATTCCCTCAAGAGGCGACTTCATTGACTTTCCGCTTAAGGCTGCACCTAGTCCGGGGGAAAGGCCAAACCCGCCTTCCCTGCGAGGAGGCGCCGAAGCAGGCCACCCGAGAGGAGGCGAGGCGAGGCGAGGAGGAGGAGTCGTCGCCGGCACTATCGTCGTCATCATCCTTCTCCTTCGCCGGTGAAAGAGACCACCTCCTTTTCGGGCCCGACATCCTTTGCGCTGCGGCGAGCCCCTTCTTCGGTCGCCGGCCGCTGTTGCCTTTGCTCCGGCTGCGCCGCTCGTTGTCTCCGCTGCTGCTGCTGTTGCTGCCGCCGCCATGGCCGCCTACAGCAAATTCCTCACCGCGCGCTACTCCACCATGGCCGGCGCTACCGCCGCTGCTTGTGCCGTCCTCTGCTTGCTCAGCAAACGGCGGAAGGCGGCCGCCCTGCACGGGTTAGTTCCTCAGGCCGGCAGTGAAGGGGGCGGGTGAATGGACGGGGACGGGGATGGGGGTTGGCTGGCTGTGGACTAGTCAAGACATTAAACCTCAGGCTGCCGCCTCAGGGTTGACGGAAGAAGATGGAGGGAGTTGTGGCTTGAGGGGGGGATACTCCCTCTCCCCCCCGCCCCCCCCAAGTCCAGGGGGCAGAAAGAAGGGAACTCAGGGAAATCCGACCTTGGATTTTCAAGCATTTTTGTGAACTTACACAATAGATACTTCTCAGCTTCTAAAACCTGCAGGGCAGACAGCAGTTCAACAGGTGTGCGTTTCTCTTCACTTGGTTTATTTCTGCAGCTTGAGTCTCTTGCAGATACTTACCAGATCCATGCCTGCTTTGTTTGAACATTGCTTGAGCAGTGGTATGTCATCAGTTGCTCCCCCACTGACTAGAAAAATCTACTTAGGAGTCAGGCATAATGTTTCTGGTATTTACATAAGGCTTTTTTTTTTAGTGTGTCGAAATGTTTCACAATTGTGACAAAAAGCTCTACATGGTAGATCGATGTTATTGTTTGTGTCTGGAAAGGCTGAATTGGAGGATGGCTTCCCTGAAACTGCCCAATGGTTGTATGGTTGAGGTAAGAGGTAGTGGGAAAAGACTCAGGTTATAAAACTTCCAGGTGTCATCCAGCAGTGAAAGAAGTATAGTGCCCCATATTGTGCTGGTTGAGACTAACACTTGCTCCAAAGTATTGCTTTTATTCAAGAAATAAAACTGCATTCTCCACCCATTTCTCTGGGGGGAAAGGGTTTTTACATACTGACTTTTCAACAAAAGATATACTGCCTCAAAGTTTGGGCAATTTGGTAATCCTCATAAAATACAGGGTGAGGTAGATTCCATTTATAGCCTTATTTATCCATATTGCTCTGGGTGAGGTTTGATGAAGAGGAAGTAAGCACTTTATTTCCAAACTACAACAGGTGTGCACATGCATGCAAGGAAAAACTGTTTGAATCTGGATTTTCAGTAGGTGAAGACTGATCCTCTGGCAAGACAGCTTGTTGCATGGATGCCTCATTGCTCCACCTAGAAGATAACCCTAAATAATTTTTAAATTAAAACTTCAGATAAGCAAGGATTGGTGTTTAGATATGGCTTGGAGCTTTAATGAGGGAGGTTGGAGTAATGTGCATGGTGGTAATGTGTAAGGGAATGCTAAGTATCTGCACATCACTTAGTTTCCGTGGTGTGCACAGTCATAGTCAGGTTTCCCATGTGAAAGATACGATCACTTTGTAATCTGCATCTTTATACAATATATCTGAAATACAAATTTGACAGCGATCAATCAGTTTAACTGTTGGTCTTTTTATTAATGGTTTCAAAGCACTTCCATGAAACTGAGCATTGTATGTTCCAGAGCATGTACATGCTAAAATCTGATTGGTTATTTTATTCTTCATTCTCTAAACAATTTGTAAGTATGCTTCAGGAAGTATCTGTCTTACTGATGTAATATGAACAAGGTTTTAACCGATTTTAAAGTTACTACAGTAGTCCTGCTTTAAAAATGAAACAGTCAGTCCTTGAATAAGTATATTACTAGACACCATCATACTGTTCAAATGAAGTTCGGGCATACAGTTTGTTGTTTATTTCAGAGCACATTTTCTGTAGTCAGTGGCTCTTCCACAATGATTTGACAAGACACTAATATATAGATGCTAATGCATACTGCATTTGCTGAGAGACATGTTTTAGGAATGATCAAATTGGATAAATACCCAGTTTGGTGCAGTGGATAGAGTGACTGATCAGGATTCAGGAGACCTGGGATCAAATCACAGCTTGATATTGGAAGTTACTGAGGGAGTGAAACTTGCAGAACTAGTTTAAATATTTCACTTATCTTAAAAACCCTATTAGAGTTGCTGATGCCATATAATATAGGTAAAAAATTGATACTGAAAGAATGGCAAAAAAATAAGCATTTTCTACAGCCCAACACTAACCAGGTGAACTGAAAACTTAAGTTTAAAAATATAGAATTTTCAAATAAATGTGTTTAGAATTACAAGTGAATGTATTCTGTGCACACTTGTGGAATAAATAAAATAGTAATTTAAAAGGACTCATCATGCATAACCGCTGGAAGTTTGTATCAGTGTTGATTGTGATTAGTTTTAATGCTAAATTCAACATGCATGTTTATATACATACATTTGGATTTTTAGTCTGACAGTCGTGAGCTTGGGCTGCAGAACAGAAGAGAAGAGATTATGGCCTTATTATCTAGCAGTATTATTATTTAATATTTTTGTAGTTTAAACATAGAACAGTGAAATTATATAATCTCTGCTAGAACAGGAAGACTAATGAAATACTCTAACTTGGAATTTACCTGCCTGTGATTTTAAAAAAGATTCCAAAACAATCAGTCCAGCAAAGATGAAAATGGAGAATGAAAGTAAGCTGTGGTGAATTCACTGAAGAACTATGTAGTATTCCTACTATGAACATGTGGTTGGATATGAAATAGCCGAATTTTCATTCCAAAGTCAGTTTGTCATGTTGATCTAGGTGGTGCTAGAAATAGTCAATCAGATGAGGCAGTACAAAGTCTGATCTGAGTTCTCATCTGACCTATTGACTCAGCTTATTTTTGATCTTCAGTAACCCAGGCTTACTTGCTTTTAGATGCTAACAGATTTTTGTGCTTTATCAGACCCAGGACTTCCAATATTTATTTGTATGTAATATGTTAATTCTAAAACAAACTTTACCTACTTTACTTTTTCTTTCTATAATGCATGTTAAACTGTTATATCACTTATTACTGCATTAACGTTTTTGTAGCGTTGATCCTTTGTAGTATTAAAAAAAGTGTATTGATGTGAAAGAATCTTGAAGAATCTAATTGTTTGTACATGAAAAGGGTGGCCAAAATAATGCAACTGAGTGCTTGACAGAAAAACTTACTGTATAACTGCTGGATACTCAGTGGTTTAAGGATCTGGCTATGGAGCCAGAGGATGGGAGTTAAATTTCCCACTGTGTCTCCCTGACAGGAGCTGAACTTGATGATTTATATGGTCCCTTCTAGCTCTGCAGTTCTAAGATTATGTTTAAAACAGCAATTTCCTGTCAGGCTACTAAGTTTGAAACAAACACTAAATTAGTTCACTCATGATTTGTGGATGAACATTGGATAAAAATGAAGTGTTTTTATAAATTGAAATAAATATTTTATTTTTCAAAAGGCCAAAATCCCCATGCCAGGTTACTCCAGCATAAAGCAAGCAGTGTATCTTTTGGAGATGAATTTCCTGAAGTTAAGCAGCCTGTGTAGACATTATCAAACTGTATGCCCAAACAGCTCAGCATGCAACAGATCTCTCTTTATTCGTACCAGAACATTGCGCAATTTAAAATCATGGATGTATACAAAATATAGGTAAAATTAAAAACAAATTAAAATGTTAAGATAATTATACTGTTCTTGACCAGAAGTGAGCTACTTCAATAAAATTATCTTGGGCATTCACTCATTCTTCGTTTGTACATGTGGGGCATAAGTATTGAATTGATTGAATTTTTCCACAGTCACAGAAAATTTCTCCTGTGTCCAAGTAGCCCCATTTTACTTGAGACTCTTTGACATTCGTCCACTTGGCAAGATACTGTACGTAGTTTTTGTTCTCCCTAGGTTTAGCCTAGCCTCTTCTGGGTCAATATTTAGAACTTGAGATGTGTATAGAAACATTTTCCTCAATGTTAGTTGTCATCTAGGGCAGCGGTCCCCAACCTTTTTGGGGCCGCAGACCGGTTGGGGGGTGCGGGCTCCATGTGCGGGGGTGGGGGCACCCCCACGCTCACGGGTGGGCGTGTCGCGCTTGCGGAGGGGTGTGTTGCGCTTGCGCGCATGTAGTTCTGGAGGGGCATGCTAGCCAAAAAATAAACTTTTTCAATAAAGGTAGGTTTCAGGCAGTCAGTAATAATCCTGCATGATTCATTAAGAGATACGTCCACTGGTTTGGCATGTGTTGATTTATACCAAGTGACGCTAACATATTCTGCTGTGGAGTAGCACAGGGACAACGCTGTTGTTCTTATTGCTTATGGGTGTGCACCCCAGTCTGACCTATCCAGTTTCCTAAGTATGTTGTTTCTGATAGCAACTTTGTGTTTGGTGTTTCGATAATGTTTTTAGTAGGTCAGAGTTCAATCCAGAGTGACACTCAAATACTTTTGGGTAGGGCAGTGTTCCAAAATCTTGCCTTCCCAGCTAACTCAGAGCTTCCTTTCTCCTCTGTTAAGTGGAAGGCACAGAGCTGTGTTTTTAAAGGATTTGGTTTTAGCTGGTTGTTTTTATAATATAAGGAAATATTTTTTAATGCAGAGATTAGCTGGTGCTTGATAACCTCAAAGGTTTCCCCCTAGATTGTCGAGGCAAGATCATAAACATAGATGAAACTCCTGGAGTATTCGAATGATGGTTGATCATTTAAAACAAATAATGTCTGCAGATATTTTTTTAACTTCAGCCAGTTTGTCTCTCAGAGTTATGCCATTTGCATAGCTATGCAGGAGAATTTTGGGGAAAAATCATAAACAAAAATTTAAAGTGGGATTTTATTATTACGTTATAATATTATTTTATTATTGTATTAATAAAATAAAAACCTGTACTTTTGGCCTTATGAAAATGACATAATAGCTAAAATCCTGTTGGCTTAATTTACACTAAGCAAAAATGATGGTGTCATCGACATAGATGATTTTTCAGAAATGAAACATTTCTCACTTTTGTTCCAAAGCTTGCTGCCAAACAGGATGACTGTTGATAATTAAATACCCTCCACTTATCCTGCAGCTCCATGGCTTCCTGACAATGCTAGGGATTACATGGGAGCCTAGGGAGCTTTGGGACATAAGCTGGTAATGTATAATTTTTGGGGGGGGGAAATGCCACTGCTACTCCTGTGTCAGGTTTTCAGCTTTCAGCTTTTCTGTTTCTCAGCATGCAAAAGCTACATTCTATACAGAGTCTGAATGGCATGTTGTTCATGTTGGTGGATCTGGGACAAGCAAGGATTTTTTTTTAGTTAAACAGAGAGACAAGGAAGAAATGAGGACAGAAGAATCCCCATGCTTTTTGTTTATAGTTTGTCATGGAGGATTTAGTTGTTCCTATTAGTGGAATGATCCCACCAGCCCCTCTGTTTCCCTCAGAATCTGCTCTGTTATGGGAAGACTGCTGGCACAGATTTTGAGTGATGTAGAACAGTGGTTCCTAACCTTAGGTCATCCAGGTGTTCTTGGACTACAAATCCTGGAAGCCTTCACCACCAGCTGTGCTGCCCGGGGTTTCTATGTGTTGCAGTCCAAGAACCCCTGGATTATCCAAGGTTGGGAACCTCTGATGTAAAAGATTAGCTGGTGGAAGGAGAGGTAGAGATGCTGGTGTGATACTGTTTTAATCCTAGATTTTTATAAAGCAGTAATATATACTACTTCATACAGTTTCACCTCTTTTGCCCCACCCAGTACAGTACATGGGTAGACATCAAAGAATACAGGAGGTAGAGTTAATCTGAGCATAGTGAATTGAGGGCTTTTTCTGTGTTACAGAGAGTATGAAATAGAGTGTTCCGGGACCATTGGAGAAAAAAGTTTAACGGCCAGGAATATTTGAAATGTCATAATATGGTAGAGAACTGTTCTGGTTTATGTCGTAGCTTTGGAAAGAAGATAGTGACATTTGGAAAAGGAGGTGTAATTAGTGAGTAGTTTAGTGAGTGCACTGGCTCCATAGCGAAGGTAGGGAATTGGTAGAGATGATGCAGTGATTGTGCTGGTGAAGGGATTTGAGTAAGCAAAGTATAAGATACTGGAATTTGATTGCACAGATATTTTTAGAAGTTAATCCATAATTTTACTGTCACTCATCTCCATTGTAATAGGTCATTTAGATGCACATGTGTGAAATTTAGGAAAAAATTCCTGGGATTTTGCCAAGTAGGGAGATTAGTCTTACTGCCCATTTGAGTTTGATGTACAGTATTAAACTGACTTTTGTCTTCCTTTATAATAACACGTTTGGTTTATGATAGTACATTTTTGTATTAAACAGTATGTGGTGTTTCTGTTTATACTGCTTTTCATTTTTAAAATTGTGTGTTTTATTTATAACTTGAAGAGGCTTTCACTCAAGTAGTTTTCACTCAAGTGGCAATAGTGTTTATTTATTAAATAAATGAACACTAAACACGTTTTACTTGACTTTTATGTTGCTCTCTGTTTACTTACCATCTACTCCCGCTTTTCCCTCTCTTCCCCATAGTCCTGTGGCATGCTCATTAGGCTTCAGATAGAAGAAAGGATTTTTCATTTAATGTGGGACATGGAGAAGCGGGGAGGGGGACAGTGACAGGAGAGACTCCCAGCTGTTTCATGCCTTGTCTAGCCTTTAGCACAAGTGACAGAAATTCCATCCTGTCATTGAGGCAGAGGATTTGCTTTTCCCTCACTTGCATTGAGGTTTGGAGAAGAAACAAGATACATGTTTTGCAAACCACAGATAGAAGAGGAGGGGCATTTTTTGTGCTAGAGGAAAAAGAAACCTGCCACTGGTGTGTAGATTTGTGGACACCCTTACCTGGAAATCTTTCATTATAATTAATAAATTGAAAGCATTTATCCTCTGTCATTCCAATAAGTTTGAACTTTCTCTTTGACTAGAATATTTTGCCACATAGTACACTCCTCTCCTGACAGAATTACGTAAGTGTGGATAGGTTTGATAACCTTTGACCTACTAAGCTGAACTATTTATGACTATTAAACTAAAGAAGTACTTTTATGGTGATTATTTGAGTCATCCTATATTGTTTCCTCTTACACCCAAAGGCATAAAGAAACTAGATGAAAGTTGAGTCCTCACATCTTGAGAAATATTGTTGTAGTCTTACGTATAACAGCATTAGCATATACATGCTTGCCTTCATTAAACAGTTACATATATTCTGTGCAGTTCCTTGCTACTGGGTCTTTCATTGGGAGTTCCAATGCTTTGTCATGATCAGTTTCCCCCCAAATAAAGACAAATAGGCTGAACCCTTCTAAATGGATACCTGTAATAGAGCTATTGTTGTCAAAGGCATCCAGATAAATGGAAAAATGGTTCTGAATACTTAGAAATAAATTGCTTTTTCTGTGAGATAAGCTAACCCAAGTTGTCAGAGATGGGACAGGAAATGACATTTGCTTTTCACTGGTCAAGTACTCAGTAGCTAGTACTGACCAAAATATTTGCTATGAGAAACAAAAATCCCAGAAGCATTTCTCCCTCGGGATAAATAAATAAATAAAAACACAAAAATGTGGTAAAAGTGGTTTACCATTCCCTTCTTCTAGGGACAGCCTGGGATTGTGCAGCTTGCCCAAGGCCACTCAGGCTGGCTCTACTCACGGGAGACACAGTGGGGAATCCAACTCCCAACCTCTGCCTCCACAGCTAGCTGCCTAAACCACTGAGCTATCCAGCCAGCTTAGTAACTAGCAAAGAGCAATGAAAAGTACTGCATTTTATCTTTTTTGTAGTCTCTCTAGAAAGAATATTGTGAGACTTGAGTAGTACAAAGAATGTAACTTTACACAATGGCCTACTGTGTTGCATCCATATATGAATCTATGGTATAACAGCTAAAATACCAAAAGAGTAGAAAGTGGACAAGATGGTAATCAAACTTCATTCCTGCTGTGGCAATAAGCTGATGTTTTCTGTTGCGGAATAACAGATCCAAAGTATTTTGACCAACTATCCTTTCAAGGAAAAGTTGTTTGTTGCAACGTAAGTACAGATAATCAGAAATCCAAACCTTCCTCTTATTCAGAGCTGTGTTTTCTTATATTCAGCTCAATTCACGTTTTATCAGATCAGCAATCGGTTAAATTTATACAGTTAGTTAATTAAGATTTGAGAAGCAGCCCTGATAATAGGGATTGTGTATTTTCATGCATTGATTTCTTAACTTTTTACAGAAAATATTTTGGAAGCAGAATGTTACAAAAGAACCTCACTGAGGGTAGTAAAAAGTATCCTACTAGGACACAATGTCTTTGCAACATGACCATCTAAGAAATTATGAATTGTGAGCAAGTGTGTGCAATATATTAGTTTCTAAATCTGTGCCCTCCTTTTACCTCCTGAGAAAAAACAGTAATTCTAGGTGAAAGGCCTTACCTTATTACTTTGTAATTACCTTTGTACTTTGTTTCCTAACCTGTATGGGGTTGGTGGAGCAGGAAGTGTGGAAAAGCAGCCAAAGGTGTACAGAGGCCTTAGCAGCTATGGCAGAAAAGACAGAGTTTCTGGTAATCTAGAGTTGTAGAGGTACAACTTCAAGGGTCATTAATTCCAACCCCCTACTCTAGTAGGAAATTTACAACTAAATGTCCCTGACGTATGGCCATCCAACTTCTTCACTGGTTTATTTTTTTGTTGCTACATCACACTGTTGACTCACGTTTGGCCTGTAGTATTTTCCTAAGATGCCTAGATCATTTCCCCAAATACTGTTGGCAAGCCAGGTAGTACCCAGCCTGCATTTGTGCATCTGATTTTTCCTGCCCAAATATAGAACTTAATATTTTTCCCTGTTGAAAGTTATTTTGTTTGTTTTGGCTAGGGTGTCCAGTCTGTTAAGATCGTTTTGAATCCTATATTCTGAAATGTCTCCTGATTTAGTATAATTGCAGATTTTTTGAGCATCCACTCTACTCTTTCATCTATGTCAGTGATTCCCAACCCTGGGTCCCCAAATGTTCTTGGACTGAAACTCCCAGAAATCCTGTACAGTACAGCTGCTGGTGAAGGCTTCTGGGAGTTTTTGTCCAAAAATATTTGGGGACACAAAGTTGGGAACCACTGATCTAAGCCATCCATAAAGATGTGGAACAACACCAGGCTGAGAACCTTGCAGGGCATCACTTGTCACTTCTGGGATGGCAAGGAACCACAGTGAGCATTTATTGCTATAGCTCATCAACAAGCTAGGAGGGATGTGGTGGCGCTGCGGGTTAAACTGCAGAAGCCTCTGTGCTGCAAGGTCAGAAGACCAGCAGTCGTAAGATCAACTCCACGCGACGGAGTGAGCTCCCGTCGCTTGTCCCAGCTCCTGCCAACCTAGCAGTTCGAAAGCATGCAAATGCGAGTAAATAAATAGGTACCACCACGGTGGGAAGGTAACGGTGTTCTGTGTGTAGTTGCGCTGGCCACGTGACCACGGAAACTGTCTTCGGACAAAACGCTGGCTCTATGGCTTGGAAACGGGGACGAGCACCGCGCCCTAGAGTCAGACACGACTGGACTAAATGTCAAGGGGAACCTTTACCTTTACCTTACCATCAACAAGCTAGTAATCCAGCTTTGAGTAGCATTGTCCATGGCACCACATTTTACCACCTTGTCCATAAGACCTATTACAGAGACTCTGTTAAAAGTCCATTACTATCTTTCTTTCAATAAAGACTTTTAACAGAGTCTCTGTAGTAGGTCTCCTGGCTATGATGGTAAAATGTGTTACATGGAACAATAGGAGTATACTCTGATGAGAGGAGTATACTCTGATCAGTGTTTACTCTCCAAATGAAATCAAATCAGTTTCTTTAAAGAAGTGTGTAGTGAATTAAAGCTGATAAGGAAAAGGTTTGTATTAATGGTGGGTGATTTTAATATGGTAGTGGATAGAGAGAAAGATACATCAAATCCTACCAAAGCTGAGAAAAACAATACTATGGATTTGAACAAAATGATCAGGAGGACTGATCTGAGGGATATTTGGAGAGTGAGAAAAGATGAAAAGGTATACATGTTCTTCTCTCCCATCCATAAGTATTATTCCAGAATAGATTATATATTTGTATCTAGCAATTTGATTTTGAGAGTAGTTAAGATTGAGGTTTGATTAGTATGAATAATGGACCATATTTTATTTTATATATATATATAAATATATATATATATTTATATATATTTATATATATATATGTTATATATATTTATATATATATATTTTATATAAATATATATAAAATATATATTTATATATATTTTTAAATATATATTTATATATATATTATACTCACTCCTGTGAGTAGAGCCAGCCTGTGTGGCCTTGGGCAAACTGCACAGTCCAAGGGCACCCCCAAGAGAAGGGAATGGTAAACCACCTCTGAGCATTCCCTACCTGGAAAACCCTGAAAAGGGTCACCATAAGTCAGGATTGACTTGTCAGCACATTGTTATTATTATAAAGAAGGCAAACGATGGAGTCTTTATACCAGAATTCTCCGGCAGAAGGAAAATAACAGACAAATTAGAAAAAGAGATGATGGAAATATGGGAAATAAATAATAGGGAAAACTGCAGTCAGGGTAATATATGGGATGCTATGAAAGGGATAATGAGAGGAATTGGTATTAGGGAATCACATAACTTTAAAAGATAATCATCATCGTTATTATCATCATCTTAGAAGTTCAGAACTAGAAGGTATCCTATGGATAATCAAGTCCAGCACTTGTCAAGGAGGCGCAGTGAGAAAAACATACAAAAAAACTCGAGGATGAAATATGGTTGTTGGATAAAAAATATATGATAGATAAAGATAGCAGAATAATAGCAGGAATGTTGGCAAGAAGAAAAGAGAGATATGGAAATGGAAAGAATTCAGAGGTATTTAATATATTTGAAAAGAGTGTACTTTGAGTTTAATAATAAAAATTCAAGAATACTGGCCAGAGCAACACAAGCTTAAAAAGTGAAGAATTTTATAGGAGCAATTAAAAATGATAGAGGCATAATGGACAATTTGATGAGGGAAAAATGTATTTCAGTATTTCTTTCATAAATTATGAACTGCGGGAAGATCATTTCCAGAAAGAATTAAGGAATACATAAAAAAGAATACTATAGGGAATAGATATCAAGAAATGGCTAGAGATATAATGGAATAGTCCATAAAGGAAGAAGAGGAAATAATTAATAAAATAAAAGTAGGGAAGTCACCAAGAGTTGACTGATTGGGACCAGAGTATTATAAAATTTTTAGGAAATCCTCCTGGAAACAATTGATAATTAATGTATTCTTGAAGGCTTTCACGGCCGGGATCTGATGGTTGTTGTAGGTTTTTCGGGCTCTTTGGCCATGTTCTGAAGGTTTTTCTTCCTAACGTTTCGCCAGTCTCTGTGGCTGACATCTTCAGAGGACAGGAATTAGAACTCTGTTAGAACCAGACAGAGTTCTAACTCCTGTAGCACCACAGGAGTTAGACAGAGTCAGCCCGAAAAACCTACAAAAACCAATTGATAATTAATTTAATTTTTTAAAAAAAACAAAGATCTCACTGATCCCAAGACTTAATACACATATCTGGCTAATAAATCAGGATGCAAAGATATTTTTGGTTATACTACCAAAAAGAATGAGTAATTTTATTACTAAATATATTAAAACATATCAAGCTCTTTTTATTCCTGGAAGGCAAATGGCAGACCTGACTAGGAGACTGTTAAATATAATAAATGGAATACATAAACAAAAGGTTACGGCAGGTTTAACTTCATTAAATATTTTCAAGGCATTTGACTTGGTGGAATGTCCAGCACTAAACATGATAATTAAGATATTACGTTTTGGTAAATGAACAATTGTATTTAGAGAATAGTAAATTATGTATTAGTAAATGATCGAATAACAGAACAGATATCTCTAGGCTGAGAAACTAGACATGTTTCATTTCCTCTGTATTGTTGGCTTTAGTTATAGAACTATTAGCGAACTCTTATTAGAGAAGATGCTGGGTAGGTAGCTATGGGGTCAGAGGTTGGGAGTTTGATTCTCCCTTGTGCCTCTTGGGGATGAGCCTTGGGCAAGCTACACAGTCCCAGGGCACCCCCAGAAGAAGGGAATGGTAAACCACTTCTGAATATTCCCTACCAGGAAAAACCTGAAAAGGGTAACCCTAAGTCAGAATTGACTTGATGGCATTATTATTATTAGTGAAGAGTATTGATGCCAAATATAGAGTTCAGAT
Organism: Intellagama lesueurii; assembly: GCA_037013535.1. Lineage (NCBI taxonomy): Eukaryota > Metazoa > Chordata > Lepidosauria > Squamata > Agamidae > Intellagama > Intellagama lesueurii. The sequence goes on from JBAJHW010000004.1 coordinate 148,256,719, forward strand.
CAGTTTATTTGCTGACGATGCCTTAATAACAATAAGAAATCCTTTACAAGCTATGGACAGGGTAAAAATCAGAATTTGGAGAGATAACTGGCTTGCAGTTGAATTGGGCTAAATTGAAGATGTTGATATTTAATTAAAATAATAAGGAAATTAAAAAAATCAAAAAATTGGATGTTAATATTGGAAAGACTGTTGAGTACAGTGGTGCCTCGACTTACGAACTTAATTGGTTCCAGAACTCCGGTCGTAACTCGAAATGGTCATAAGTCGAAGCACCATTTCCCATAGGAATGCTTTGAAATGCAATTAATCCTTTCCGGCCGAAGAAAAAAATCACCAAAAAAACACACTGCAAGACCCATCGGAAACACGATTAATCCGTTCCGGCCGAAGGGGGGGAAAAAAGAAAAGCAAACAAACCGTGCAAGACCCTTCGGAAATCCAAAAAAAGCAAAGCAGAAAGCAAGCAAACAGTGCAAGACCCTTCGGAAATGCAAAAAAAGCAAAGCAAAAAGCAAACAAACCCCGGGAGACTCATCGGAAATGGGGGGAAAAAACCCCCAAAAGCAAACAAACTCTGCAAGACCCATCACAGCATAGAAACATAATCCCACCACCCAGCCCAAAACCACGCTGCAAGACCCACCCAGAACAGTTTTTAAAAAGCAGAAAGCAGCACCTTACCTTACGAGGCAGTCCGAAGCCTCCTCTGATCGCACACTCTCTAACCGCTGGGGCGAAAGAGCTACAAAGAAGCAGCCTCTTCACCTACCAACGGTTAGCAATTTGAATTCCCTGCCTTTTTCCCCTGCCTTTTTCTGTTCGTAACTCGAAGCAAAATTTTGCAGCCGGAGCTGGTCGTAACTCGAAATGGTCGTATGTTGGGACGTTCATAAGTCGAGGCACCACTGTATTCAGGTATATATAATTCCAAGTAATTTAGAAAAATTGAAATAAGAGAATTTTAAAATATTGAAACAAGTAATCATGAATAAGTTTGAAGATTAAAAAAATTGGACTGTAATGGTTTGGTAGAATTGCAGCATGTAAAATGAAGATATTACCTGAGAAATTTATTAATCATGATGCTACAGATACAGATTAGTTAAAAAGAGCTAAAGGATTGAAAAAATATAATCCATAAAGTTTGTAACAGAGATAACAGCCAGGGATCCATAAGAGGAGATGGTATAAATCTCAAAAAGAATGAGGCCAATCAATTAAGATATTTTTAGGTGTGATATCTCAGTCTAATAAGCTAATTTGATTGAATATGGAAATACAAAAATTACATGGGACTTTGGTAAGTATTCTCTTCATACAAGATAATAAAAACATAGTAAAAAAAATTCCTTCCTTAGAAATATGTTACCAATCTGGAATAAGTATAGAAACCTATGTATTCTGTGAGTTTTTCCATTATATTCAGTAACTGAGCTGGAGAAATTCCCAGAGAACCTAAAAAGATTGATTGAGAATCTATTATTAAAATGACAAGTTTTTAGAATAAAGGATTAAGTAGGGGGGAAAAAAAACAAATAAAAGAAGTGTTAGGTCAAGATGAATTGTCTTGATATAATATTATTCAATTAGAAAAGTGGACAAAGAATTGGATAATAGGCAATGGCAAATGTAGGGAATTTATCAAATATAAGTAAAATATATTATAAAAAGAAAGCAAAGGTGATAACAAGGTTGTGAAGGGTATAGTAAATATTATTTATATTACTGGAAGTAGAAGATCAGGAGGGCCTACCTAAATTATTGTGTGAATTTGATATGGGAGAAGAAATAAGTTTTATTGCTTGGGAAAATATGGGACAGTAGAATATTGAAATCAAATTGCCAAATGAGATTAAAAATTAAAGAGCGCTACACCTTCATTAAATCAGTAGACCTTGTATTCACAACTGAAATGCACATTACATGTTACAGGTAACATTGCCTGAGAATTCTGTGAAGGTGTCATACCTAGTAATTCAGGTTATACCATTTATTATCTTTTACATCTTATAAGTGTACTTAATCAGCAAATCTAGGTACCTTCCTAAATTTAAATGAGCTGCACAATTGCCCCAGATAAACTGGCCAATTAACTGCAAAACGGTGAGAAATTCTGAACAGATTTCCCAATGCTCTTTCACCACAGTGCAATACTGCACACCTGATAGGGTGCTTTACTCTTCCCCCACTCCTGCCTCTGTAAACATAATTGTTAAGTTTTGTTTTGATCAGAAGTGTAATCTAAATACAGTGGTGCCTCAATTTACGAACTTAATCCGTATTGGAATGATGTTCTTAAATTGAAACGTTCGTAAGTTGAATCAGCATTTCCCATAGGAATGCATTGAAAACTGATTAATCCGTTCCGGCTGTTTTTTGTTCTTATGTCGAGGCACGGTTTGTAAATCGAAGCATTCGTTCCCATAGGAACTAATGCAAAAGCGTTTAATCCGTCCTCTACCACTAGGGGGAGAATTTTTTTTTAACCTAAGATGACTTAAGGTTAAAAAAAGGGCAGGAAAGGAGGGAGGGAGGGAACGAACACCTTTTAAATGAAACACCTTTAAAACCAAGCAGCTTTAAACCAAACCAAGCACCTTTTAAACCAATTTTTGCATTTTAAAATTACAGTACCAGGCAGTACCGGGCAGTCCAAAGTGCATTTACTGCTTTTTCCGTGGGTTTTTTTGTTCATAAGTCGAAGCACCGTTCGCAAGTCGAAGCAAAATTATGTGAACGGAGCTGTTCGTAAGTCGAATTGTTCGTATGTAGGGACGTTCGTAAGTTGAGGCACCACTGTATTATGGCTAATTTTAAGGCAGGTTATTGCTTATGAATAATTTCGTTAAAAATATTCCAGGATAGGGGTTATCATCCAGTCAATGAATCATCCAGTATAGTAGTGATAGTTGGTGTCTAAGTTCAATTGCGGTTGATTCAGTTAATCTTTTGAAAAGATATATCAAGCATAATCTATGAAAATGAAAATACCATTGATATCTGACAAGAAGTTAAATATAACAATGCACTGTGCATGGAGACTCTTCAGATTTTTAAACTCAACATGTGTAGGTCATAGGCAGGGCATTCTTATTTTGGCAGCATGCAGCACTGGAAAAGCAGCTCCTTGACATGTGCTTGCTTCTTCTTCTATTTGTAGACCCATTTTAATGTATGAAGGTGACAGACATATCAGACGACCATGAAATACCTAACTCTGACCGGGCTGTTGCCCTTGTTGGTTTTGTGTATATGTATACTTAACTGAGCTTTAAATTTTCCTTAGACGTTTATCAAACTCATAACAACAACAAATTGACAGTCACTGGTAACCTGATATGCACAACTTTTTTCTAGTCCCAGAAAGAGAGCAGAGTTAAAACAGTCTGTAATAAAAATAATATTAGTATAGAGAGTTGTAGAAAGGGAAGCTGTGTTCATAAAAGCATCATAGGTGAAAACAAAATAAAAAAAAAAGGTTAAAAAAAAGACAAAAACGCGGTGGCACCTTAAAGACTAACTTTTATATTTTTTTGATGTGAGTTTTCATGGACAAATCCAGTTCATCAGACATAAGAGAAGGCGTAATAACATGGCAATTATTTATACATGGCATCAATACAGATGTCACTACAGAGATCATGGTTGGTTGGTGAGAAAGTCAGTGGGTGATGATAGTGTCTTTGATATGCAGGTCTTTAGTAGAAGCTTTTTGTGCTGTAAAGAAGGTGAGAACCTCTGTCGTAAATTAACAATGGCACAGTAACATGAATGCTAATTAGATGGGCTATTTACAGTTGTTGATGAACTTGTTCTTTGTAATCAGTTGCAAAGTGTGTGAATTACCTGGCTCATGTAAAAAAATATATGTTATATTTATATTTATACTTTTTATTTTTATTTTGTTTTCACCTGTAATAGTATAGAGAGGTCTCTGGTAGTGTCTACTGTGATATATCTACTTTTTGTTCTGTGTAAATGCATTTTAAAAGGGTACTGTATTTCATGATTATAAACAGTGTTCTCTGTGTCTGGAAGCAGTGACATGAATGCCTGTAGAACTTGTTTCTTCTGTATAGATTGCCTGGAAATGTCATTTTCCAGGTATATGGCCATTAAAAAGATAAATAGCTATCAATGTAATGAATCATATGAGTAGTATGCACAGGTTCCTTCATAATATGCCTGCTAAAAATGGTGCACTTTTTTCTTTCTATGTGATTTGTCAAAACTACATTTCCATTTAGAAAAGAAGTTTATTTGTAATGTAGTAATTGTTCATTGCAGACCAAAATGATAAAACTAATAAAATGTGCTTTAGAAAGAAGGTTGCAGCTTAACCATAAATTGATGTTTCTGTTGGTTGAAATCAAATTGTGGAAGGGTAACAAAGCAGTTCTGGAGTGCTCCAATATTGGAGTATCTGGTTCTATGCCTGCTTGCATGAGGAGGGGGTGGCCCACCTCCCTTTTGGGGGGATATTCCACCTGAAAACAGTATTTCCTTCCTATTCCAATTTGTGAGAAGGAAATAAGTTATGTCAGTTTCAGGACTGGCATTGCCTGACTTCTACTGAGGTGAACATTCCCAGCTCACTTCTTCAACATGGTCATTACCCCCCTCCCCGTCAAGAGTAGGGTTCTGACTTTGGAAAGGAAGCCACTATTGAGATTTTTGCTTTGGTGGGGTGGGGTGTCTGGGAGAGAGATCTGAGGCTGAACTATCTGTTTGATAGTCATTGGAGACACCACTTAGAGCTATTTTCTAAATCCCTCATCCAGGAAGATCTATTCTAGTCACATCAGTTAGGATGCCCATTGAATTTAACAACTATGCATGGACCTATTTTTTCTGGATTGATTTCAGTCTCTTGTCTCTCTCTCTCTCTTGTGCAACGTTGCACTTATATCAGTAGTGTTCAGCAAGTGTTATGGATGTTGTTGCTTAAGCATAAGAACCATGGTTATTTAAATAAGAGATACATAGTATATACTGGAAATGTAATCCTGTTAAATATTATAATTTCAGAAATTTTGGGAAAACTTGCTTTAGCTCTTTCTTTGCAACTAGATTGTACCAAACTGCTTTTACTTCCAAAAGTGCTGTGTATTCTTGCTCTACCTAATAATGAAATAACTTCTCTATGTGGATCTTTTTATTTGTTGTCTCATTAACAACTTTTCATCAAATTAAAGTTTGTTTATTAAAAGAATAAAATGTTTTTGTTTACAGAAAGAAAAGTGGAAAAACAGTATCCAGTAATGAGGTAAGTCTTACTGGATTTAAAAGATACGGAACTGATGGTTGTTACGCATTATTTAAAGTATCACAGTTACAGCCATGGCCAAAAATATTGGCACCCTTGGCAATTCTCTCAGAAAATGCAACCCTTCTCTCAGAAAATTGATGCAGTTGCAAATGTTTTGGTGCTCACATGTTCATTTCTTTGGTTTGCGTTGGAACAACACAAAAAAACAGAGAAGAAAAGTCAAATCTGATACAATCCCGCACAGAAACCCAAAAATGTACTGGCCAAAATTATTGGCACCCTGTCTAAATTGTAAGAAATAATTGCTTTTCAAGCATGTGATGCTCCTTTAATTTGTATTTAGACACACCTGTTGCAAGTAAGAGGTGTGGGCAATATAGTAATCACACTTGCAACCAGTTAAGATGGAGAAAAGTAGACTCAACCTTTGTGTTGTGTGTGACACTGAGCATGGAGAAAAGAATGAAGTGTAAAGAGTTGTCTGTGGATTTGAGAGAAAATATTGTGGAAAAATATTGACAATTTCAAGGCTACAAGTCCATCTCCAGAGATCTTAATGTTCCTGTGTCCACTGTGCGCAATAGCATCAAGAAGTTTACAGCCCATGGCACTGTAGCTAACCTCCCTGGACGTGGACGGAAGAGCAAAATTACTGAAAAATTACAACAAAGGGTTGTTCGAATGGTGGATACAGAACCCAGATTAACTTCCCAACAAATTCAGGCTGATCTGCAGACACAGGGTACAACAGTGTCACCTCGCACTATCCGTCGCCATCTGAATGAAAAGGGACACTATGGAAGGAGACCCAGGAGGACACCATTGCTGAGACAAAGGCATAGAAAAGCAAGACTGGAGTATGGCAAAACTTATGTGACAAAACCACAATCCTTCTGGGAGAACGTACTGTGGACAGATGAGACAAAAGTAGAGCTTTTTGGTCAAGGACATCATGGCACTGTTTACAGAAAAAGAACTGAGGCATTCAAAGAAAAGAACACAGTCCCTACAGTCAAACATGGTGGAGGTTCAAAGATGTTTTGGGGTTGCTTTGCTGCTTCTGGCACTGGATGCCTTGACTGTGTGAATGGTATCATGAAATCTGATGATTACCAAAGAATTTTGGGGCACAACATAGTGGCCAGTGTCAGAAAGCTGCGTCTCCACCAGAGGTCATGGGTCTTCCAGCAGGACAATGACCGCAAACACACTTCCAAAAGCCCTCAGAAATGGTTACAAACAAAGCGCTGGAGAGTTCTGAAATGGCCAGCAATGAGTCCAGATCGGAATCCCATAGAACACCTGTGGAGAGATCTCAAAACAGCAGTTGGGAGAAGGCATCCTTCAAATCTGAAGGCCCTGGAGCAGTTTGCAAAAGAAGAGTGGTCCAAAATTCCAGTAGAGAGGTATAAGAAACTCATTCATGGTTACAGGAAGTGATTGATTTCAGTTATTTTTTCCAAAGGGCATGCTACCAAATATTAAGTTAAAGGTGCCAATAATTTTGGCCAGTGCATTTTTGGGTTTCTGTGTGGGATTGTATCAGATTTGACTTTTCTTCTGTTTTTTTTTGTGTTGTTCCAATGCAAACCAAAGAAATAAACATGTGAGTACCAAAACATTTGCAACTGCAACAATTTTCTGAGACGGGTTGCATTTTCTGAGTGAAATGCAAGGGTGCCAATATTTTTGGCCATGACTCTATGTTCAGTAAACAATAGTTAGGGAGAAGATAGATCACTAAATTTATGAAATGGTAAAACATTTCTGTAAGTGTACCTGCTGTCTGTAAGTGGCATTCATGTACAGTGTAGTCCTGTTTATATCTACTCAGAAGTCCCATGGAGTTACTAGGTAAGTAGATATAGAATTGCATCCCAATAGGAGTAGACCAGGTAAAATGTCATTGTTTCTAACAAGCTTTTCCGTGGCTTTTGTAAATTAAAATGTATCTTCTAAATGTGGAAGAGTTTATGTAAGGAATCATGAGTACAAGCAAGAATGATGCTGTTCTATTTCACAACACTTTAAAACATCTTGGGCTATATGGATGTTTTTTGCCTATCCATGTTCCTTATAGCCAGCATTGCCAAATATTTTTTCTGCTTTTAGTTTTTAATTTGAAAATAAAGCCCAAGTGTGATGTCTTTATTTGGGTATATTTTCAAAAAGAAAAACGAATTTCAACATTTCATAATAGTTTTCCTCTGGGGCCAAATATTTCAGCAGCTGAGATATGTTACTTACATTACACTGTTCAAAACATGAAAATTAGTATTGAGTTTTTACTGAGTTCAAGCAGAAGTAAAACAATCTATCTGTCCCCCTCCTCAGTTTGGGTGCAGTATTTAAATAAGCTAAGTTTTTTTAGCTAAATGTGGTTTTACCTGTTCTTGTTCTTTTAAGACGTTTACAAGATACCTTCAGCTTTTTTTTTAGTGTAAAGACAGAAACAAGTGTAATAAACAGAGAAAAAACCCCACCACGAATATAGTTGACAAATTTAACTACTACTTTATTATTTCTACTCATTTCTCTTCAGGAAGAATTATTTCATAGATGAAATATCCTCTTGGGCAAGCTTATGCATACCACCAGTTGTTAAGCTTGTAGGATTACTACAATTTTAGTTTCACAGTTCTATCTCTGAGGTGCACAAGGACCTCTCTGTGGATTCTAGTGCCTGGAGAAGGAGAGATCGCACATTTCCTCTCCCGCTCAACACATTTGGAAAAGAGGAGCACAATTTCTTGGAAATAAGCAGTAGAGTTTGCTATGTTGAATGTCAGCCTAGACTGCTTCCTTTTTTAACCATGAGGGGGAAAAGTAGGTTTACTGATTAGGAAGGCTGCAATCTGTTGCTTCAAGCTTTTCCTTCTTTGTATGTTAGTTGAACAGATTATATATAGCAGGGTGATGCTTCATGCTTATTGGATACATTCAGAAAAAGCACTAATGACTGATATACCGTTTCCCCGAAAATAAGCCCTAACCTGAAAATAAGCCCTAGTATGATTTTTCATATTGCTCGTAATATAAGCCCTACCCCAAAAATAAGCCCTAGTTAAGTGAAACCCCGCCCTCCACCATTGTGCAGCAACCAGAAGAAGATGACATGATTGTATTTGAATAAATGTAGATGGTTGTACATGAAAAAAATAAAACACCCCCGGAAAATAAGCCCTAATGCGTTTTTTGGAGCAGAAATTAATATAAGACCCTGTCTTATTTTCGGGGAAACACGGTAGTAGTAGAAACATATTCAGCAGTGTCATTCCAAAGTACATTTACCATTTGTGGAAGCCCTTTTTAATTAATTAGTTAGTTAGTTAAAATATTTTTACCCCACTGTTCCCCTTAAAAAGGAGACAAAGTGGCTTACATCATTAAAAGAAAATATTTGAAAGCTAAAAACAATACATATACAAATATTAAGAAAGAATCAAACAAATACCACACTAAAAACCAGTAAATAAAATCAAGACCAAAAACACATTCAAAGCAGCAAGGCACAACACTCTATTTAAAAAAAAACCCCTCTTAGAGCGCCAGTCACAAAGAGAATGCCAGTCTGAAGAGAAAGGTTGCAGAAGACCAGACTGGCCCCATCTTTGCTGTCCTTCTGCTTGCAGAAGGACAGCAAAGATTGGGCCAGTCTGGTCCTCTGTGGGAGGGAGTTCCAGGGTCTGGCTACAGCAACAGAGTAGTTGCTCCATCAATGATTGCTGTGCTAACATGGAATGGAAAATGCACAGCCCTCTGTGTGGTGCACTACAACTTGCATTAATCCTCACTTTTAGCTATGCGGGTTAAGCTGATGTTATTTCCTGTCAAACAATGTTGGAAGAGAAACAAATTGCCCACCCAAATAACAAAAGTGAACATGGGATCTCCAGTACCTTTGCTTCTAGTGTAACATTTGATACAACCAGAAGATGTAACAAACAATGTAAGGCAAACATTGTCCCCTTTTGGAAAATCAAAGGCTATATTTTTCAAAGATATAGGAGTCTGGTGACAAAATTTCCCATACAATGCTTCAGCTTTGTTTTCTGTAGTCTAATATTCTATATTCAGGTGATCAAAATAGATCTCAAATTCAAAATCTTAATATACTGTCTAATATTTTCACATGCAGAAGGAAATCAAGAAAGAGCGAGCTGTAGTAGACAGAGTATTTTTTGCAAGAATATGCCAAATCCTGAAAATTATGGTCCCTAGAACATTTTGTAAAGAGGTAAGTTTCAAATGTTGGAACTATCAGCTTGTCTCATGTTGCTCTTGCTTGTTCACAGTTCTGAAAACTGAGGTATTTTGCCATTGTCATTAATACCAAACTGTTTCAATGTAGTCACTTTAGTTTCTGTGTCAGTATGTTATTCCTAATAAAACTGGTAATTAAAATTTTTTAGAACCATGCAGTTTAATTTATGTGTATCTCCGTGAACATTATATGATCAGAAATTGCAGGACTGATGTCACCATTAGTTTTTATGAACATAGGGAGTATGGCTTTGGGTATAATGAAGAGTGTACTTTCTGGAGTTTTCATTTAGATAGACCTGCTTAATTCAGGTTTAAAATGCCTTTTAAGCATTTTATTTAATTTCACAAAAGGTTGACTTTCATAAGTCTTAAGAGTGGCTCTTCACAAGTCCCCAAACGGGTCTTGTATTTGTGTCTTTTCAAATAGTAGTATAGTAAATATTGTTTTGTTAAATTATGTTAAATTGCTTTCCTTAAGGGAGATGATGACAGTATAAAAACCATAAATGAAACAAAAACATTAAATCAACATACCGTAATCCTAAAAAACCTCAAAAAACTTCACAACTTACCATACAACCTAATGCAGCAGGGAGTTATTGTGTGATCACTAGCAACTCAGATTATGGCGAATTTATCATTCTCTTCAAAGCCATCCAGAAGATTATCACAATGATGATCGCAATGTGCTGCAATGAAGGTGTGTTGAAGACAAATGGGCAGGATGAGGTCCTGTCTTATGTAGCCATCTGCGTCATCTCAAATAATGTCAATTCGTTAGAAAGCAGTGCCTCAGACAAAGATCTGGATTCCTATTATAAAAAGAAGCTTCAGCTATACTACCTACCAGCTTAAAACTTTAGAGACAACCACAAACACTTTAAAGTTGTTTCAGAAAAAAAATGGAAATCAACAGGTATGATGCAGTGTTGAACTTAGATGCTTTACAGTGAGTTCTGATTAAAACCTCTTCATCTGCATATTTGTCAGGTCTTAAAAATACCTATAAGAATTGTTAATCAAGTTTGTAAGAAAAGAGTTGCAAAGCAATGCAGCTGTGCTAGAAACAAGCTGACAGATCAACTTGATTTAGCTGTGGAAACAAAATGCTACAGGAGAAAATATCCGATTGGCCACAAGGGGCAATAAAGCCAACAGCTTCAACTCACTTTGTTTTGTGGGTCGAATGGAGAGAAAAGGAGAAATTCTGCTGGATTGATTTATAAGGAGGAAATACCAAGGACTCTGATTTATGGAATGGTTAATGGACTATTACGTGTATGACTAAGGACTGAAAGAAGGACTATGCTGTGTATGTATATATTACTACAATATTGATGCAATACAATCATTTTTCGTTACTACTACCAATACTGTCTGGCTGTTTACTGGATGGGATTAAGTCTTGCTGAAGCGCCCATTATCTTCTGCATAATTCGCACCTGTCAATATTGGACCAAATGAGGTGTCCAAATGTATTCCAAAGGCAGCATTATGTCACAAGTGTCAGCAATGTAGTATGGGTACAACAAAGGCTTGGCACTGTCCATGTTGTTTGTGTTGCTTTTATTGTTACTTTGCTTTCCTACTGAGAAGAGTTGTAGAAATAACCATAAATGTATTTGAATTTCTGCACATAATAGGAGAGAATACTACCTTTGGCAAAAGTAGTGTACTTAGCAGTATACCTAGAATGTGCAAAGGAAGAGACTGAACTTATAGCATATTATCCTAATTGTTGTTGCATGCCAGTCCCCTTTGCAGGGGACCTTTGCAGTCTTGCAAGGGCTAGTTAGAGAACTCAGTTGGATGAGTGAAATTGTTATTTTTAAGTCCAAGTGGGCACCCCTTCATGGCATTGCCCACGTTGTGGATTTTCACTAAGTGGGGTGGTATAAAATGTTATAAATAAATAAATAAATATGCAGCATAACTTAGTAGAGGCTGTGTCTGCAATGCGTTCGAAGCCTGAGGAACTGGACTGACAGTTTCCTAGAAAATTAATGAAAATTAGATTTGTGCCTATCCTTTGTGGCTAAAAGACCTCTAAAAGTTTATGGGCTTTTTTTTTTAACTGAAGAATCCTAAAATACAGTCTCTGAGTATCCTTTCCTTACTTTACTTTTATTAGACAGGTTATTTGGTACTAATCGCCATGATGTTGATACTTCGCACCTATTGTGACATTTGGATGATTCAGAATGGGACAGTTATTGAGAGGTAAGTTTCACATATATGCTTTTCCTGCTGTTGGTTTCTCTTGTATGAAGATAAATCTTGATCTCCGTAAACTTATTTCTCATCCAAATGGCTGGTCTTTGGCTTAGCCCTGTAAATGGAATGACTTGTTTCATTTTTAATGGGATACAGTGGTTTCCTGGCATAAAGGAAACAGAGAACAACCATGGTCAACAAACTTGACCATGAAGTTTGTTGTGTATCATTGTAGCAAGAAACCTTCGCTTTCCATTAAAAATATTATTCGGTCAGAGAAGCTGCAATGTGTTGAAATTAAACTTGACGTGGGGGTGGGGGAGAAAAAGATGTAATATCATTATGTAGTTGATGAGCTTTTTAAAATCTGTTTGTAACTTTATTTGATGTGCAAAACATATTCCAGGATATATTATTTCTCTGTGTAAGTACAGTGTAATAATGTGGGCAGAAGTGACAACCCAGATAATTTGTCTGAGGGATTTTTGGAAAACTACTCTTGAGGTTTTGCTAGTTCCTTTTTCCCTAGTTTCAAAACTTACTTTAAAAAAATATTTATTTAGAGGGCTTTTTCAAGTATCGTTGTACTCTGTACAAAAGTAATGTTTATACAAATAAAATCCTTTTTAATGTTACACATTCTGTACTTTGTTAAAATCAATTCTCTTGTCTGTCTCACATTTGCAGTTATAGCTGCCATATGGTTGTGTACTGTAAAATTATAAAATAGAAACTCAGTCTAGATGATTAGTAGCAAAGTTGTTAAACTGTGTACATTTTTTTCTTGCAGTGCAATCGTAAGCAGGGATCTGTCGCTATTCAAGAAATTCTTTCTTAAATTTGTAGTTTCCATTCCACTGGTAAACAGATATTGGAAATACTAGCATGCATCTACTACATTTATGCTCATAACTGATGCATAACTGAAGCAATTTGCTTTTTATCTCCAGTGGTTTATTGCTTTAAAAGATTTAGTTTGAACCATGTCAACTAAATTGTTGCAATGTACAATGCTCCTATGTCTCTTTCATTTTCATCTTAATTGCTTCAGAATGTATGTTCTTACAAGTTGTGCTGAATGGTGTTGGTGATCTTCACTGTTGCTTTCTACCATTTCCAACAAAAGCCCTTTACTTATGTTGAGGAAAGCACAAAATAAATTACTCCTGCCCCCCTTCAATTCTTGTTCTAGATCAACGGATTATAAGATGGGCAGTCCCACCTATCTTTTTCACAGCATCTGTCTTACTTCATATCCTGGTGTCATTGTGAAGTATATTTCCTTGTAGCAAAAGCTGATGACAGGAAAGTATCTACCACAATGATATCAAGATTTAGTGTGAATTTAACTGGGCATTACGGAAAGGTAGAATTTAACGGTGAGTTTGTTCAGTAGCAACTCTGTATTTTTAACATGCAAGGACTTCCTCAGAGGGGAAAAATTCTGTCTGGAAACCTGTAGCCCTTCAGCTCTTAACAGCCAGTATGTTATCTGTATTGGGGTTATACTGGGAACAAGGAGAAGGTGAATGGGTTTCAGTAGGCCATCTGTCATTTGGTCAGCAGATGTGGCTGCACATCTGTGTAATGCCTGTATGGTAAAAATAGAGTCCTGGTGTTCTTCTTGTCGACCTTGTCCTATGTTCATCTTAAAAGCCTTTCCACTTTGCCTTGTGGAACTGTTGTGGGATGGGTCTTGCTTCTTTTTGCCACTAACATGTTGCATGTGGTGGTTTGCAGTGCTATCATTGGCCGCAGTAGAAAAGATTTCAAGAGGTACTTGTTCAACTTCATCGCTGCCATGCCTGCTGTAAGTGGTGCTTTTTGTTGTTGACATCCCTTTACTAAGAGTGATTGAAAATGCCAATTCCAACAGTTCAGTTCAGCTCGAAAGTAAGTGTGGAAAAGTGCTTTGGCAAATCCTGTATAGTCAGGACTATGACAATTTTCAAAAGGCATAAGAAATATGTAATATTTTCTTTCCCTGACCTGAGTCATTTCACATGGCAGGGGAGAAGGGAAATGGTAGTCCAATGCCAACCTGGAGGGCGCCAGGTTGGGGAAAGATATACATATACATGTATATATTTATTAAATTATCCCATTATCCCATTTGAGCTAGTGGTCTCAAATTCTCCCCGCTCAGGGGAGAGTGGAGACAACCAGCCCACTGGGGCCCTGGTGGTAGTGTCTTTCTCCTCACACTAGAGTAGGCCCATTGAAGCAATAGAACTTATAGAGAAGTTGGCTCATCAAGTCTGTACTGATTCAGTGGATCTATTCTTATAATGACTTACTATGCTGAGCAACAGGATTTTATCCTGTAAGAACTCATTAAAATAATTCCCCACAAAGTAAAAAGATGGTGCAGTAATTCTCCTTCCTGAAAATGCATACATATTTTTGAGTGTACAAACTTCTGTTATTTTGTAATTGCAAGATTTGGACTAGAGAAGACTCTCTTGATGGATCAGATAGATCCATTAAAAACACTATTTGTATTTCTTTTGATTTATTTTATATTTCCTCTTATTAACCAATCAGAAGATTTGAAATACATTTTTAATGCAAGTATTTCTAAAAATTGTACAGGGGAAATGCCATGTGGAAAGAGCTGCTGAAAGACATGTGGGCCCTGTCTTAAAATAGAATGTTATCTAGATTCTCTTTTGCTAGAGGAGAGGCCCCCGAACTCTGAGCCCCAGATATTCTTAGAATATAATTTTCAGAAACCCTAATGATTGACTAGTTAGCTAGGGTTTCTGAAAACTGTAGTTGAATAATATTTGTGGCCCCTATTTTGGGAACCTGTACACTAAAGAAAAGCCTTTTTTGATTGCATTTATATTTCCAACCAAGTGTGGGAACACTACACAAACAAGAGATCCCCAAATCCAGAGAAATTTTTACATTTGTGCAATTTGAGGTCCAAGTATGTACACTTTCTTTTTCAAGAACCTTTAATAGCCCTTCATAGTTGTATTTTGTTGCCTATATCTTTTTATTGTTTCTCATACCGTAGATTGTAGTACTGTAGCATGGAAGTCTTCAGCTATCCTGTGCCAGGGTTCATGGGCTAGCACTCTTACATTTTCCCCTTCTGCCCATGGTTCTTTGGATCTAAGTTTGTGTTGTCACTTTAAATCTGAATGAAAAATTAATAGTTCCAAAGTTCAGAATAATTTTTTCATTTAATATATGCAGATTAAATCTATTAAATAGTTGATTAAACAGTCCTATGCATTTTACTTAGAAGTAAGTCCCTCTTGACTGTATTAGGACTTTTAGGATTTGCTCCAAAATAGGATTATAGCCTATGATTGGATGATAGCTAGCTTTGGATGTTCATGTTCCATCTAACCTAAGGTGGTGGGGTTTCTGTACCTTTGGTGATTTTAGCAATACCAATAAGCAAGTTGCTTTATATGCTTCACTTAACTGTTTGGCTTTTGTATCATATCATAGTGTTGTTATTTATAGATCTCCCTGGTGAACAACTTTTTGAAGTATGGTCTAAATGAACTTAAGTTGTGTTTCCGTGTGCGACTGACCAAGTATCTTTATGAGCAATATCTACAGTAAGTGACAGATGTTTTTACAGTGTTAGGTGCTTTAGTATTGAATTAAAATAATATGAAAATGATTGCAACCAGCCATAGACCATGTTCCTGGGTTTTTTAAATGCACTTAATAATTTAATGGATTGCTTAGTCAACAACCTGTGTAGGATTTAAGACTACTAGGGAAGTGTCACTTGTGATGCTCTAGAGCAGCCGTTCTCAATCTTTTTTTGGCCGCAGCCCTTTTAGGAGATCTTCCTGAGTTCCAAGGCCCCCTGTCAAACAAGAATAGAACACAAACAGATGAATAGAAATATAGAATAGAATGTTTTCAGTCTGTGCTCCCCTTCAAATTTGTCAAGGCCCCCCAGGGGGCCAGATGGCCCTCATTGAAAATGGCTGCTCTAGAGCAGTAGTTTTCAGACTTGGATCCCCAGATGTTCTTGGACTGCAACTTCCAGAAATCCTGGCCAGCAAAGCAAGTAGTGAAGGCTTCTGGGAATTGCAGTCCAAGAACATCTGGGGACCCTAGTTTGAGAACCACTGCTCTAGAGTAATGTGGCCATATAACTACCACACATGGCAGAGCATTCTCAGTGGTGGCACCCCAGTTTTCAGCTTCCCTTAGTCAGAGAGGAGGTTGTCCCACATACATGATGTTCAGGTTTATCTCTTTGCACCCTAAGCAAATATTTAATTTGTCTCTGCTGCTTGTTTTTATAGTTTTATTGTATTTTAATTGATGTTTGTAATTTGAGGTTTGAGATACTAGCAGTTTTAGACATATGAATACATCTAAAATTGGTAGTAAATATATTTATAAAGCTTATAGACCAGTGGTCCCCAATCGTGGACCGGTTGGGGGGTGTGGCACGCTCACAGGGGGGTGCTTGCGGGGGGGGGGAGGAGATCTGTGTCTGCGGCCCGGTCCTGCCCAGGCCGCGGACTGCTGCCGGGTCACGGACCGGGGGTTGGGGAGCTCTGTTGTAGACCACTCAACTTAGTGAGAACACTAATATATTACTTTACATACTGTTTTTGTTAGCCACTCAAAGCACTTAAAAGAAAGGGGGATATAAATCAAACTATTGTTGTTAGGATTTCTATTGTTATTGTTATTTCATTGTTACTATTATTGTTGTTATTAAAATACTATGATTTGGAAAAAGCCACTTTAAATTGCCAGTTTCTTGACATTTTAGGACCTTTACTTACTACAAAATGGGGAATCTCGACAACAGAATAGGCAATCCTGATCAGCTGCTTACACAAGATGTAGAAAAATTCTGTAACAGTGTGGTAGACCTATATTCAAACCTTAGCAAGGTAAGTGTAAAGAAAATGCATCTTCAGTAATGTTATAGTCTGAGTAAATAAACATACTTTGTGGAATACAGTATATCTATTAATACCATGAAATAAATATTTAACATAAGAATTTGCTGGTTACCAGATAGACTTTAATGAGCTGAGTTAATAGCATCAAAGATTATCTTAGATGCATATTAATAAGTATCTCATTGTGAATCAAGGGCACAATCTGTGGTCCTTGCACACTTGTATTGTGACATCTGCAGCTTCACATAACCATCCCTACTGTCAAAATGCAGTGGTTTCCTCCATTCCCTTCCATTCCCATTGTTTCTGGGAAATAAATGTGGTTTTGTGTTCTAACACTGTGCTCTGCCCCAAAAGATCACCATAGTAACCTCCATCCGTCAGCATAACTGTGGCAGCAATGCATGCAGCAGCGGCATGGCTTCTGATAAGTTACAGGGAATCCACTGTGGCTCCCTGGCCCCAGGAAGTTGCCCACCTCATTGTCACTTAACTGGCCTTTCGTATCTTCCATCTGAGGCATGTAATGTATGCATTTTAAATAATTTCAGTTGAACTGCTGCTTTATTTGACATGCATAGCAAGCAGCTTGCAACATTACATTTCTACTCTGTAGCTTCTTATCTGCCAAGGCACATTCACAGCCAGAATTTGCTATCTCTTTCATTTCAGCTTGTTATAAAGCTGGAAGATTTATTTGATTGAAGACAGGATCTTGTCCCCCCGCAACCCCCCTGACAGACAGTAAACATAATAAAGAAACAGTCACTACCGTAGATAGATAAATGTTATTGCCTAGTCTGCAGACGTGGTGAACCTTTGGTTCTTCAGATGTTTTGGACTGCAACTCCCAGAATCCCCAATCTGTATTGCCAACGATAAAGGACTGTAGGAGTTATAGTCCAAAATATCTGGAGTGCCAGAGATTTACCACTCCTGGCCTACTGCTTTAATTTTGTTCACTTAAAATCTAGATTTGTTTTCTAAATAAAATGGGAATGTTTGTATTCTGTAATATCAGGGGGAATTAAGGTAATTCTAGTACTGACATACTGTGTGTTCCACCTTTTCACCTGGCAATTAGTTTGTTTTCTAAAAAGGGCTCTTGTGGGATTTCTCTTACTCTCTCTCTGTTCTATCATTTTTAATTTTGAATCTTTTTTTGCAGCCATTTTTGGATATTGTTCTGTATATCTTCAAGTTAACAAGTGCAATAGGAGCTCAGGTAAAATCACTTCCTAAAACATATGCCATGGAATGGTTTGGGTTTGACTTTTACAACGTACAATATGAGGAATGTATTATTGAGGAATTTTCTGATAGAAGCTTATTGTGTCTGAATGAACTCTGACAATACAAAGGGGCCTAGTCTCATCCTTACTGATGTTTGGTTTATATAAACTACACTACATGGTGCAGTTCTTGATGTGCTTAATAAACCCGCATCTATTTGAACACAGAGATCTTTGTTTTAATGAGAGTTTTGCTGCAGAGAAGCTGAGGTGCCTCACGTACTTTTGTGAAAAACCAAGTGTAGCAACAAGATTCAGTATGAAGGTTTTCCATGAGCCAAATTTAATCTCCCTGTATGTTAATGTCAAAAATTCTGAAGGAGCACAAAATATAATTTTCAGCCTAATCACTGCTTTATAAGCCAAGATCGTTACTGGTATTAATGCCAGTTCCAGTCTAACTGGAGCTGTAGGAATTGGCAACGGGGAGGACTGCCAGCAGTAGCCAAGCATATTTATTTTGGATGACTTCTAATGGTTTTAAATTTCCAAGCCCCCAAATTTCAGCCTGTCTTCTGCTGCCATATATTGCTATTTTTTTGTGAAGACATTTATAATAATAAAATAACAGTTCTTTGCAAGCCCTTCTGTATTAAAGAAAACAGAATACTCAAATCTTTTTTAAAACTTGCAAGCAGTTTTTCTCAACTCTCTTAAGTAGAGGAGAAATCAAGAACATAGAATGGGAACACTTGACTAAGCTTTGGATAAGGATTTAAAAACCTTGGCTCTAATCCCATAAACAATTATGCCTACTTACTCATTTCAAAAGGAGGAATTGTGCATAGCCACACAAGTGTGTTTTTATTAATTTTGGCAACTAGCAATGTATTGGAAAACTTTGGAAAACAGCAAAAAGGTAAATACAGTAAAGCTTTTGCTGGCATCTGTAATTAGCATGCCATATGCTTCTGATCCCCCAAATTGGAAGCAAGCACACTTATTACCAAGCTATCTTAGCATTACCAGGTCAAAGACCTTTCTCTTCAAGCAGACTTTCTCTTAATGATTGGTTGTCTGTGAGTTTTTTTAAAAAAATGGGACTGTTGTGTTTTTGTTGTTTTTAATGTGGTCTTACTATTTTTTCTCTACTAGTTTTGATATTTGTTTAATTTTCTATTATTGTAATAATTTATTGTTTTCAGGTTTTAGTATTGTTTCTTTTTTAATATTGTAAACTGCCTTGGGTTCTTTTTAGGAGAAAGGCAGCATATATACATTTTAAATAAACAATAAATAAACAGTCTATTAACATTGCCTGATCATAGTCTATTGGACTACAATCAGGTTATGTTATAAAATAGCTAATTAACATGAAGTGGACTTTCATTATTTTACTTAGGAAACCAAATGAGAATGTCACACTAAAACATGTTTTATTACCATTTTCAGCTTTAGCACTTTTTTTTTTCTTGATGGCATCCAGCAGCTCTGGAATGCCCAAGGAGGTTTGTCTGAACAGATGTAATCAAAATTTGAAAGGGTGATGAGTGCTCTGTATTTCAGTGCAAGGTTGGGGACTACTCTGTATTGTATGCAGTGACTCCTTTACTAAGTGAAATGGGCAGATCTGTCTGTGTGGACATTGTGTCCATCAGATATTTCATTTGCAACCAGTATACTGAAATAATCATTGTGAAAATAATTTCATAATATTATATCCATAGGGTAGTTGCCCGTGTTAAAAAAAATAAGACTTCAAACTTTCTTTAAAATGAAGATGCATCATCAGTGTACCATATGTATGTGTGTTGTTGTTTTTTAAATATTGCTAATTGCTAATAGTTGTCTTTATGAACATTTTCAATTATTTTCAGGGTCCTGCTTCCATGATGGCTTACCTGATTATTTCAGGGTTTTTCCTTACACGTTTAAGAAGACCCATTGGAAAAATGACTATCACAGAACAAAAGTATGAAGGAGAATACAGATTCGTCAATTCTCGGCTCATTACAAACAGGTAAGAATTGAAAGGGATGAAGGGAAACAGTTGCTCAGAAAAGCCAAATACTACAGGACAGAATAAACTCTTTTCTGTGTTTTACAATATTGGAAAAACTTGTTACGCCTAACCAGTTTTGGCAGAAGAGCTGAAAAAGTGTAATGTCATAGTCTTTAGTCTGCATTTCCACCTTTTGTACCTGTATTTTCACCTTGTTTCTCCCTAGCTGTTCTTAAGAAGCAGCCCCCAAGATGATTTGCCCTCACAAACTGAAAAACCTTTTTGATGTTGTAAAAACTTGTTTGTTAACAAATTGTGAGAGGTGGCACAATGAAATGTTAAGACTAAGAGCTAGTTGCATGTACATAGGTCTAAGATATTGGCATCTTGGCTTAAAATACATAAGCTAAAATAGAACACACAGAATAGGACTATATAATTCTATGTTTTGGCCATTTAAAAGGAAAGAAATGTGCACATTCCTTTTTTGCTCCTCTTTCCTATGCTGCATGTGTGTGGCACCGAGAGATAGTATCATGAACTGATAGAATAGAATCTGCCGATTTCATGCTGCAGACAGGAGAAAATGTTTTTTTAATATTCTCATTTTTAAAAAAAATCACACTAAATAGGAAACCAACATAGCAGGAGGAAAGATTTGATTTCCTCCTACACTTTCTAGTCTGATTTGCTGCTTAACAAAGGGTTTGTTGGTATTCATCTCAAGTGATAGGTACAGTCCGTTCTATAATCTGTAGATGCTTCTGCTTCCTATAGATTGTATATGGTAAGCCTGATTTCTGATCACTTATATGCATTAAATATTTAATTTTTTTGCAGTGAAGAAA
The DNA here is from genome assembly GCA_037013535.1 of Intellagama lesueurii. Taxonomy (NCBI): domain Eukaryota; kingdom Metazoa; phylum Chordata; class Lepidosauria; order Squamata; family Agamidae; genus Intellagama; species Intellagama lesueurii. The sequence goes on from JBAJHW010000004.1 coordinate 148,277,451, forward strand.
TTGCATTTTATAATGGGAATCAAAGAGAAAAACAGACAATTCACAAAGCCTTCCGCAAATTGGTAAGTCAGTTGTAAATGTAAATATCACATTCCACATAGTGGGAGGCTTTGGCCCTAGTGGTTTAGGTCTGGTTTTTTTCACAAGTACTGCAGGGCTGTCTTAATGTCATGGCAGTAAAATGAAGTTATTTCATATTTAAAAATAAAAATAAATGATATGTATTTTCATGCACACATTGCAGTGCTACTTTGTGGAATGTATCACCATGGGTTGTAATTTTAAAAACAAAGGAAGAGTGTAGTCTATCAAACATTCATTTTCATAGCCTGTGTTCGATGTAGTGACCCATTCAAGGCTGCTGAAATGAATTTATTTATTTATTTATTTATTTATTTAACTTATATGCCGCCCACACTACCCAAAGCTCTCTGGGCGGCTTACAACAGTTAAAATACAATAAAAAGACAAAACAATTAAAATACAATTAAAATATATACTCTAAAAATTGCCATCAGGACCCACAGTCAATATTATTTCAATTAAAAGCCTTCTGGAACAGGAAGGTTTTGACCTGGCGCCGAAATGTCATCAGCGTCGGCGCCAGACGAATCTCAGTCGGGAGGGCATTCCATAGTCTGGGGGCAGCTGCCGAAAAGGCCCTTAGTCTACAAGCCATCCCTCTTACCTCCTTGAGGGACGGCTCTTTCAAAAGGCCCCCCTGGCTAGATCTTAACTGCCGGGTAGGTTCATATGGAAGGAGGCGGTCTTTCAGGTATCCAGGGCCCAAGCCGTTTAGTTTGGTAACTTTGCATCCAAAGTAGTTAACAAAGTTGAAAGGAGAATAAAGTTTTCCAGAGAAGAGTAGCCAGAATTGCAATGGGTTTATATTACTTAGGTAGGGTGACCTTCATGTTGATGCAGGCTTTTGCAATAAATGATACATTTTTTGATAAAGAAAAACTTCAAGAATGTTGGAATTACATTGGAATGAGGGCAAAACTATAGATGGCTGTCAGACCTTTGTCATCTGATGTCTTTTGTATTTGCTGTTCTGCAGCAATAAAATAGTGTTGTGATATCCTGAGGGATTTCTAGTGAAGGCATTAACAGGAGACACTGGATGCTTCTTTTGTTTGCTGCTCCCTGCCTCCTCTATCTGTTTCCCCCCTTCTCAGCTGGGCTCTTAAGCGGAAAATTAGCCTGTTAATGAACCATAAACATTTCTTTCTTTCTTTTTAAAATGCTAATTGGAGCTTGCAAGGTTAACAAAATTGGGCTTTGGGTGTGCATTTCCTATCCTTGTTTAGGCTCTTATTTCTTGTGTGCCATAGTTTGTCTTAATTTGCTTCTTGTTGTATAAATGTATGTATCCGGAGGGACCAACTTGCTTTTCAGAACTACTAGTTCATTTATATACATAAACAGAATGTACTGACATTATTTCCAACTCTTTCATTTCACTAGGTAGAGCACTTGCACAATTTCATTTTGTTCCGGTTTACTATGGGCTTTATAGATACCATCGTTGCCAAATGTAAGTGTGCACATTTTCCTCCCATAGCAGAATTCTGTGATAATACCAAGAGAAAGAAGGGGCCCCTCTGACGACTGAATAACCTAATTGTCCACTCCCTTGCTTTGATCCAGAAGTGTCTTATGTAATAATAATTGTGTGCTGTCAAGTCAGTTCTGACTTATCAAAGCAGAAAAGTTTGAGCAAGCTGGCCCTCTGATTTCCATAGATTGTTCACTTCTCTGAGAGATGGGAAATACTTGTCTTTTGAAATACCACGGTCAGTATAGCCCCACGTTCCCCATCTCAGTCCCTTGTTCTCTGCAGTTCTCTCCTCATGTCACACCCAACACCCTTCCAAAGAGCCTGCTCCCATTACTATAAAATGGCTTGTCAGGAGGAGGGAAAGGAGAAGCCATTTTACACAAGGAGAGTTCTGTCTACATGTCTTTGGATCTAAGGCACACTTTAACCTTTGAACTCAACTGGAGTAAGATTAGAAGTTGGGGCTGATAGGGAAGAGAGTAAGGCTGTATGATGTTGCTAATGGACAGTTGGCTTAATGCACCTTTAAAAAATCATGTAACTTTTATCAAGTTTAGCAGGTTTTACACTTGGGGGCAGCAGCTTTTAGAATTCCCTCGTTGGTATGGCTGCTGTCCATTGTAGTTGAAAAATACTGAGGTAGTAGTTTAAAAAATCCAAACTTTTCTAAACTTTACACTTCACATTCAAACCGATTTTGAAGCAGACATTTTCTTCACACCTTGTAGATCTTGCTACCGTAGTTGGCTATCTGGTTGTTAGCCGTCCGTTCTTGAACTTATCTCACCCACGTCATCAGAATAGTACCCATGCAGAACTTCTAGAGGTGAGTAATGTGCTACTAAGAGTAGGTGTGTCAGGTAACAGTTATTTTCCTAGTTTACTCACGAGCAACCCTTCACTGTGTTATTTAAAGGATTACTACCAAAGTGGAAGAATGTTGCTGAGAATGTCTCAAGCTCTTGGAAGGATAGTCCTGGCAGGTCGTGAAATGACACGATTGGCTGGGTAAGGTTGGTCAGTAATATGTATAACCCACCTGTCTTAATAAGATAAATCCTAATTTTCTCTAATTGACTTCCATACTGCTCTTTTAGCCTTCACTCCTTTCTGTCTTTAATTCAATAACATTTTCTGTTTGTCTTACAACACTGAAATATATAGCCCCTGTAATGATTTAACAAGGTTTGGAGCCACATTTATATCAGTGAAATGACATTTGTACATTTTCTGGTTGAAGCCAGTAATCTTTACACCACGGCTGATACAGTGTTTATATCCTGTCTTATTCCCCACCACTGTCTGTCCCTGTAATCAAGCATATGTTTGTCTGGTGGGAGGAAGATAGGATTTGCTGCTCTCATCAGCATTGTGACAAATTCAGTAGAGGAACTGTATGACCCCTGATGGTCTTTACATAGTTTCTGGTTTATGTGTGGGGAGGGAATAACCTGGGTTCCCTCCCTCGTTTTATATGATCTCAGTTTTCATGATCATATGAAAACTGCCATTGGATAGCTGGATGAACCTTAAGTATACAGACAAAACATTTTTTAAACTGCTGTTATGTTAGTGTGAAGTGTTTGTATAATTGTTCCTTCAGTTCTAGCAGTATCAGATAATTCGAAATTTGAAGAAACTTTCGTAATGTCTGTAACCTTTTAGCTTCACAGCTCGAATTACAGAATTAATCCAAGTGCTAAAGGATTTAAACAGTGGCAAATACCAGCGAACCATGTTATCACAAGAAAAAGGTAATTGAAAAATAAAATTTAATGCAAATGCTTAACCTGTGCCAGCATATGTCCCCTTCCTAATTACCAGTGTGTGATTGTTTTTAATGTAAGATTCAGATTTGGAGCAATCTACCCCGCTGATTCCTGGTTCTGGAAGAATTGTCATAGCAGATAACATTATCAAGTAAGTAAAGGATGTTGTTTCTTAGTAGACTTTTCTAATTAGCCTTCAGTTCTACACAACACACCTATTAAATGATCTTCAGCCCTTTTTGTGTTTTACTTATGAGTAAAGTAGTTAGAAAGCACTGTAGATCCCATCCCATAATCTTGCTTTTGACATCACCTGGCTCCTCCCAGTCCTAGCCTTGCCACCCATATGTCTGTGTGAACTCTGGAGATGAGGAAGCCTGCTGTGCAGACTTCTTTGGAGGCAGGTTTGGCCAGATTTTGGTGTCCAGATCATGAAGGTTCCAGGACCAAAGAAAGTCTAGCTGTAGGAAAGGTAGTGTAAATAGATGCCCCCGCCTCTTATAGTTATGGTCCCACAGCCCCTTTCTACACACTTTAGATTTTCACATGAGTAACTAGCTGGTTAGGGAGCTTGTGTAAAGGACGATTTCCTCATTTTCAGATTTCCATTATGGTAATTTTTAAAAAAATGTAAATTAATGTAGGTTTACAGATGCTTGCCTTATTATTATTAAATGAGATCTCTTGGGAAACACCTGCCAGCTGAAGTTAGCAGTACCATTTCACCAATGGACCAACTTCTCATCACTTTTATTAGTTGTTCATAGATGTTGCCATCTTTAGAACTTTTTTCTTTAGCCATGGAGATTAACAGTGAAAATAGAAAAAAGGGTGGCAGCAGTCCATGTTTGTCTAAACTACAATTATAAATTACAGCCTTACTGATCAGGAGTGGTTGAATTGTTGATCTTCAGTTGTCATGTTGCCTCAATATTTTCAGACTACATGGATCTTAGTCTGAACTGGCAAAAGGAATTATGGCATTTTGGTTAAGCTCATTTCCTTTCCAATTCTGTTATGTGTGTTACTCATGGAAGCAAAGATCACCTGGAAATATAAGAAAAAAGAGCAAAGACTAAGAATTGGGAATCATATCTGCAGAAAGCCTAGTTCCTGAACAGAGCAATATCTACACTATCTGAGCCCAAAACTTCAATGTATTTGTACTGGAGATTTTTTTATGTAGCCTTCTAGCAACTGCTAATTACACATTGTTTTGTGATGCAGCTATATCACCTACATCTTGAACATTTGTAAATAGGATTTCAATGAGTGTGACTGTGTTCATCTTTATTTTCCTTGAAGGTTTGATCATGTTCCTCTGGCAACACCAAATGGTGATATATTGATTAGAGATCTCAACTTTGAGGTACGTTGGGACATCCACAATTTCATATTGAGATAATTGGTGTGATCCAACATTTCTGAAAAAGAAATGATCTTTCACACCCCTCCCCTGGAATATCTTGAGCAACATGGGCTGCCTTGGGAAGGAGGATATCACCTAAAATTGAGCAGAAGTGTCTTGTATAAGTGGATTTAATTTTTACCTTTGGTAATAATGGTTTCTTCACAGGGAAATTCTATTATCCAATGGGAATCCATACATTCCCTTAATGTAGAATAGTCTTGAACATCATAAACCAATATGCTAATTATAAGATAGAAAAGTAAAACATATTTACTATATCACAAGGCCTCTGCATGTTATAACTCAATTTTAAGCATTTCACTCAAGAGTCAGCTTCACCTAGGTTGAAGCCGCCTAGAGTGGTCACAATCGACCAGATAGGTGGGGTATAAATGAAATAAATAAATAAATAGGTTAGTGGTATTAATTTTCTATTTAAATATACCTAGGTACGCAATCAGATTGTTTCTATAATGTTGTAACTTCCAGGTTTCTGCTCCAGAAATTTCCAGCTTTTAGCTTTGACAGAACAGCTCACCAGTAAAAAAAAAAAAAAAGCTGAAAGATGGATGATTCTTAAATCAACAAAATATCCATGTAGGAATTTAAAGTAGTGCCTCAAAGGATTCTTGTTAGTTAGACAATTGATTGGTTTTATGGAAGGGGATTGGCACATTATTTGGTATTAACATTTCTCTTTTGAACGTTTCTATTTTAAGCGTAGTTGTCCCCATGCAAACTGAGCAGCCACTCCTTAATGGTCTTATATATTGCCATGATTCATATTCTAGGTACGGTCTGGTGCAAATGTTCTGATTTGTGGGCCTAATGGGTGTGGAAAGAGTTCACTTTTCCGTGTCCTTGGAGAGGTAAGTAATTATGGTGGTAAAGATAGTCTTAATAGCATCCACAAGAAATTACTGCATCCTCTGTTATATGATTCTTCTTTTCCCATTGTAGTTGTGGCCTTTGTTCGGTGGCTGTCTGACTAAACCTGAGAGAGGAAAGCTGTTTTATGTTCCCCAGGTAAAGCAACTTTAACGTAGTAATGAGCGTTTCTAGTTTTTAAAAGTGGTTCCAGTATTTCCTGACTCCTCATTATTTAATTTCAGAGACCATACATGACTCTTGGAACTCTCAGAGACCAAGTAATCTATCCAGATACTGTAGAAGATCAGAAGAGGAAAGGCATCTCTGACCAGGTGAAATACCTTTTTGAAGGCTTTCCATACTTCTCATAGGTAACCTTCTGCAGTAAAAGCAAGGTTAGAAATCCTTTGTCAGCTTAACCTTTTGTCAACAGAAAGTGGGTTAGCATAAGTGGGAGTAAATTCATATTTTTTATATAATCTGTTGACTCTGTATAGGCAGATTTTTGTCTCTCACTTTCAAGTGATTCTTAATTGGCTAAATCTAGGGCCAGTTCATGAAACCAATTTTGATGTAGTAACAGTATGTTTAAAAAAACCTCAATGTGACACTCTTAGAATTCTGATTAGTTCTAATGGATGAAATCTTGTTGCACAGGTTAGCCTGTGCAGTGGGGATGATGTCATTGGCAACAGTAAATTGCTGCTGATTAAAGGCTTTATTTTGTGATTTCATTGTGCTTGTAGCTCATGCATGGCTGGATTACTGTGACATGCTTTATGTGAAGCTGCCTCTGGAAAGTGTTCAGAAACTTCAGTGCGTCCAACACATGGCTGCTGGATTGCTAACCTGGACTGTTTGTAGAGATCACATAACCCCCTGTTACAGCAGTTCTACTGGCTGCCGATTCATTTCCAGGCAATTCGAAGTGCTGGTTCTAACCTATAAAACCCCAGACGGTTTGGGTTCAAGCTATATAAAAGACTGCATCTGCCTTTATGAGCTGGTGTTAAGATCATCAGGAGAGACCTTTCTCTTGGTCCCACCACCTTCACAGGTGCATTTGGTGGAGACACAGGAGAGGGCCTTCTCTGTTGCTGTTCCCAGACTTTGGAACTCCCTCCCACAGGAGGCTAGGCTGTCCCCATCTTTGCTGTCCTCCTGCAAGCAGGCAAAGACCTTTCTTTGTAGGCAATCTTTCCCTCAGTGATTGGCTGCCTGAGTGGGGTTTTTTAATGGATAGTTATGCCTTACTGCTTTGAATGTATTTTGGGTGTTGCTTTTGTTTTACTGTCTTTTAGAGTGGTATTTTAAAAATCCTTTTTAGTACTTGTATACTTAGTATTTTTAGCTTTAAATATTGTCTTTTAATGATGTAAGTTGCCTTGGGTCTTTCTTAAGGAGAAAAGCAATGTGTATTTATTAAACAAACAAACAAACAAACAAACAAACATACAATGCAACAAAGTTGTGTGCACCCTAAAATCTCAAAAGGAAGCCTTTAATCAGTGACAGGTTACAGCTACCACTGATATAATTCTTATTGCACAGGCAGAAATATGCAACAGGATTATGGACAGTAACTGTTTTCCCAATGAATGATTTGTGGAAGGGAAAGGAATGATCCTATACATTCAATTAGCATAAGCATTCTCCAACATGAATACAGTTGTAAAAGGGATAGATGTGCATCCCCTAAATGTTTTCAAGATAGACTACTATGCCAAAATATAATGACACAGAGTGGTATTGGTTGGTTGCTTCTCAGATTTGGTTCTTATTCCTGACATATGTGCTTTGTACATTTTTAGGTTGATCTTGGTCATGTTTTGTAGCCAGTCGTTTGATTATGTTTGGCCTTAATCCTTTGAGCTGGTACAAGTGCCAGTTTGTCTAGTTAGAACTCTGCACTAGTTTAGGGAATGACTACCCTGTTTCCCCGAAAATAAGACAGGGTCTTATATTAATTTTTGCTCCAGAAAACACATTAGGGCTTATTTTCAGGGGATGTTTTATTTTTTTCATGTACAACAATCTACATTTATTCAAATACAGTCATGTCATCTTCTTCTGGTTGCTGCACAATGGTGGAGGGTGGGGTTTCACTTAACTGGGGCTTATTTTTGGGATAGGGCTTATATTAGGAGCATCCTGAAAAATCATACTAGGGCTTATTTTCAGGTTAGGTCTTATTTTAGGGGAAACAGGGTAGTAAAAAATGATCACAGAAACTAATTATGATGTTTTCGACCTTGCCACTTACTTAGGACATGTAGCACTTCTACACAGTTAGTAAATTTAAGAAGCAGCCAAATCCTTTCTTAAACCTTCAGAAAAGAGAAGTCATGATACACACATAGCTTAGCAGCTGCTGATGTTAAAGATGCAGAGTAGGAGTAAAGTGGGGGAGAGATGAGACACATTTCATCATGGCTGACTACTTGAAGAGAAAGTCTTTTAGGTATCGCTGTAGCTTTAAGGCTGATAAGGCTGGGTTTTTCACACTGACACACTGCTGGAATAATGGTTACTGCTGTTTATCTTAATGTGAGCTGCTTCCCCATTGAAGGAAGAAGAGATTCATTTACATGAAAGATGTGGTTTCCCATTGCTGGCTGCCTAGTTTGGGGAGGTGAAACAAATGAGATTGAAGGAGAGGTAGCTGTTTCTGTTTTCTTGGGCTGAGGTCTAAAGCTAGAGCCCCAACACTGTTCCAGAAAAAGACTCTATGGTGCTAAGACACTCGCCTGTCGTAGATGGAGGGAAAAATTGTGGCCAAGTTTATCCTTGGTTTAGAACAGAGGTGAGAATAACACAACCCTAAGCCAGTATATGGTCTCAAAGTCTGGGTTTTTTTACCCTGACCCTTCTCCTGCCCTTCATTTTCTAGGGAAAAATACCCCATGAATTTTCGCTTTTGGAAGCCTCCTGGAGTGGTGGCTTACTTTCGAAGTACCTCACAGAAGTCCACTGCACCATTTAACACTCCCCACAAACGTATTTTTCAAAACTGAAATTTGATTTATAGCCACTTCTGTTAAATTTTTTGAAGTTCTTAGCATTCGGGGTAAAATTGGCCCCTGGACCTGCCAATGTTGCCCACCTCAGTCTAGAATGATCAGAAGGCTGAGTTATTGTTACTAGCATTCGTCTATGTACCATGTTTCCCCGAAAATAAGACAGGGTCTTATATTAAATTTTGCTCCAAAAAAATGCATTAGGGCTTATTTTCAGGGGATGTTTTATTTTTTTCATGTACAACCATCTACATTTATTCAAATACAGTCATGTCATCTTCTTCTGGTTGCTGCACAAGGGTGGAGGGCGGGGTTTCACTTAACTGGGGCTTATTTTTGGGGTAGGGCTTATATTACGAGCATCCTGAAAAATCACACTAGGGCTTATTTTCAGGTTAGGTCTTATTTTCGGGGGAAACGGTATTTTGCATGATTAGTGGCGTACCTTACATTAAATCTTAAGTACCAGTAGTGGAAAGATGTTGAACACTCCTGTCCTGTTTGTTACTACAGTTGTGCATAAAATATTTTAAATGGAACCATTCTACCCACTTTTTGGAAGTGAGGATATTAGACAAACTTAAAGACTTCGTGAGGCAAGTATATTTGCAAAAAAGATTGAGCTGCTTTTACCTACTCTTTTATTTGCAGGTTTTAAAGGAATATTTAGATAACGTCCAGTTGGGTCACATCCTGGAACGTGAAGGAGGCTGGGATAGCATTCAGGACTGGATGGATGTTCTCAGTGGAGGAGAAAAGCAGAGGATGGCTGTATGTTGCCTTTGCAATATCAGTGTTTACATTTTTGAGCATTATTTTTAACTAAGAGCAGACGTAAAGGTACTGTCCCACAGTAAAAATCAGCAAAAGGTTTTGCTGCACCTGCTACTGAGAGCAGTTAAAGACGTCAGCTGGCTGACTATAATATTTTGACATTGTAGTAACCTAGACAATAAAAGTTTTCTTATTCCAGATGAGTGCTGTCATTTGACTATAATCTGTATAATGTGAAATATTTAGGAAGTTAAAAAATTTAATGCAAGTATTAGTATTAGATTTTCTACAAACAGAATGTCATGCATCAGCATTGGTTTTTGTATTGCAGATGGCCAGATTGTTCTACCATAAACCCCAGTTTGCAATTCTGGATGAATGTACAAGTGCAGTTAGTGTTGACGTAGAAGGCTACATCTACAGTCATTGTCGGAAAGTACGTGTGCCTCTCAGAACTGTGTTTTTGTACTAACCTTGAAAGGAGTATCAGCAAGTATTGAGACAAAATTATTATAATAGCCTATTATCATATTATAATGCGATATTAATTAAAATTTATATTAAAATGAAAATTAAAAATGCAAATTTAAGAAAATGTGTAAATTTGAAAAATGTATTCTTAAAGCTAAATTGCCTTCATATCTGATGGCCTTGAAGAGAAAAATATGTGTCTTTAAATTTCTCTTGTTGTAAGTAATGGATCTCAAGGTTGAGTCTGTATGTGAGAAGCAATATTAGAAATAGCCAGACCAACCTCCATGTTCTGCAGATCTTCTGAAGTTTTTTTCCAATAATATGATTGTGAGGTTAGGGCAGAAATGTTGGATCGTGGCCAGGGGAAAAAAAGGGGGTAAACCTTGTGCTCTCATACAGATTATTATAGGAGCCCCGTGGCACAATGGTTAAACTGCTGTACTGCAGCCAAAACTGTGCTCACAACCTGGGGTTCAATCCCAGGTAGCTGGCTCAAGGTTATTATAATGCCATTGTACAAAACGCTGGTAAGGCCGCACCTGGAGTATTGCGTACAGTTTTGGTTGCTGCTCCTCGAAAAAGACATAGTGGAACTGGAAAAGGTGCAGAAGAGAGCGACTAAAATGATGACTGGGCTGGGGCACCTCCCTTATGAGGAAAGGCTACAGTGTTTGGGGCTCTTTAGTCTAGAGAAAAGGCGCCTGAGGGGGGACATGATTGAGATGTATAAAATTATGCAGGGGATGGATAAAGTGGATAGAGGGAAGCTCTTTTCCCTCTCACACAATACCAGAACCAGGGGACATCCACTCAAATGGAGTGTTGGGAGAGTGGGAACAGACAAAAGAAAAATATTTCTTTACCCAGCGTGTTGTTAGTCTGTGGAACTCCTTGCCACAGGATGTGGTGATGGCATCTGGCCTAGATGCCTTTAAAAGGGGATTGGACAGATTTTGGGATGAAAAGTCCATCGCAGGTTACAAGCCATGATGGGGATGTATAATCTCAGGCTTAAAAGGAAGGTACCTCAGAATGCCAGATGCAGGGGAGGGGGATCAGGAGACAGGTATCTCGTTGTCTCGTGTGCTCCCAGAGGCATCTGGTGGGGCCACTGTGAGTTACAGGAAAATGGACTAGATGGGCCCTTGGCGTGATCCAGCAGGGCTCTTCTTATGTTCTTATATGTTCTTAAGGTTGACTCAGCCTTCTATCCTTCCAAGGTTGGTAAAACGAGTACCCAGCTTGTGGGGCGGGGGGAATGTGTAGCCTGCATAATTAACTTGTAAACCACCCAGAGAGTGCTATAAGTGCTATGGGGCAGTATATAAGCAGCATGCTTTTTTTGATTTGGTACAAAGCAACCCCCCCCCCCCGCTTCTTTTACGTGTGGAGGTGGAAACATATAGGTACCATTATGCAGACACAATGAGCTGTAGAGAGTCAGTCTACACTGGGAGAAACAGCACAAAGGCAAATTGCCTCCTACCCAATGGCCTCTTTTACAAAAAGAAAGACATAGGGAGACCCAGGTGTTGCTTTTCCCTCACACATGTAGATTTGCCTCTTAATGGAATCTTTCATTTGGGTAAAGCTTGATGGGAAATGACTATTGGAAAGCTTATTTTCTCTTCAAGTGTATATTTTATCACTTCTAGGTTGGCATCACTCTCTTCACTGTATCTCACAGAAAGTCACTTTGGAAGCACCACGATGTAAGTTTTATCTAACTATTGTGCACGTATGCATGCAATTCCTCTTTCTTTAATCTTGCATTTGAGGAGGTTTGAAAATAAATTAATATCTTCACAGCAAATTTTGCAAAAATCTACAATAGTATTTTGGAAATTAAAACTATTTATATCCTTAACTTGCCTTAAAGACAAAGTTAAAATAAATACATTGCCGGTTTTAAAAGTAGTTTAACAACAGTAGTAGAACAGACTACTTGAAAGACTAAAGTAACAGGAAACAAAGATAACAAATACAAAAGGCCTTCAAAAATAATTTAACTAAAGCAATTAAAAGCACTTGAAACATGGAAACAGCCATGTATGTCCTAAATAATGACCTAAAAACTATGATTTTGTCTGTCCTGTCTGAAGGCCCTCGGAGAAGATTGAGTCATACTTCTCCGTTGGGAGCAGGTTCCAAAGCCAGGTGCTGTCATAAAAAAGACTCACTCCCTGGTCTCAGTTAGGCATATTTCTGGGGACATCAAGGCACATGAGAGGGCATCTGTCAATCATCTTAATAGATGGATAGATTCAAAAACTATAGGAGAAGGTAGACCTTCACCAAGCTTACTCCCAAGCTCTTTAAGAACTGTCACCAGCACTTTGAACTGTGCCCACAAACAAGTTATATAGTGTTTCATGGAGGGATGCACATCTTTCCTTTAGATGGCCTATGTTAACAGCAACATTATGGACCAGTTGAAGTTTCTCAGCATCCTTTAATGGCAGCCCTTTATCTGTCTCTTTGTCTCTCATAATTTTGACTTCTGTGACCTCCAGTATAAGGAGAAAGAAGAAAAGATTCTGACGAGAAGAATCTGTCTAGATAATAGGCTCATTTCAAAGAAGAGTTATTGGGTTTTCTAATGGTTGCATGACGCTCAAATTAGATCTTAGTTTAGAAAGCTAAGAAATATCACTGTTCGCAGCATAACTTTCAATGCAGAATCTTCCAGAATTTCATAAATAGTTTTAACGTCCCATTAAACTTTTGAAATGTTTAGCTTTTAGTGTTATTTTAGTTAATTTTCTACATGTTTCAATTAAAAAGGTGACTCTAGCTGTTATTCTGAACACCACAGTTAAGAAACTGGTTGAAGTGTAGTTTTAGAAGAGGTAGCCATGATAGTCTGTGCTAGCATGTCAAGGAAAAACAATATAAAAATAAAAAGATGAAAACATTGTGGCACCTTCAAGATTAACTGCTGTATTTTAATGTGAGCTTTCATGCACAAGTCCACTTTGTCAGGTTACAATGTTATTTTTTATTTTTCTTTAGTTTTTGCCTGATATGGTTGAACTGTAGTTGCAAAATAGACAGCCTATCAGCCTGCCAGTGCCACTAGATGGAGCTGTAACATGTACAACATTTTAATGTATTCTTTATGAGAAATGTTTTTGTTTATATACACAGAGAAAATGGCCTGGTTTTCCTCCACCTTTACAATCCGTGTTCACTAATGTGTATTTTTCTGCTCCTTAGTTTTATCTTCACATGGATGGAAGAGGAAATTATGAGTTCAAGAAGATTACTGAAGACACTGTTGAATTTGGTTCTTAAAAAAGCCCATAACCTCTTTCAGTGACTGATAATAGCACAGATTGTAGAAAGACAAAGTATGTTTTAATGTAACAAAGCTACTTGACTTATTCTTTCGATCAATTACTAGGTGTAGGATAACAGGCTATCCAAAACAAACAGTCAATGCCTTTATTATTATGTAGGATACTACTAATTTATGTATATGTTGGTTTAATTATTAATATGTACTAAGAATGTCCTTATTCTTGTGGTTTTTTTAAAAAAAACCCTGCCTAAATTAAATTGGGCTTAAATCACTGTAACTTTGATTCATCTTGGGATGTAAACATTCTGAAGTCAATTAATTTGACCTGTGCTTCCTTTGGGGAAGAACCCTTATTAAAGTTAGGGTTGCTGCCTCTTCAGGGCCTGGTACAATAGGCATGCATTTCTCTGTCATATTTTGATGCGTCTGTGCATCGTACTGAACATCACAGTCTTTCTCAGTGTCATACCATCCTATTCTATTGTTGCAGGGCCCAGAGAATAGCAGGCTCTTCCATTGTCAGAGGTTGTATTGAAATTCTACTGGCACCAGTATTGGGTTCGGAGGAAAAGTTGTCCTTGGGCCTGCTTTTATGATAATCAAAAATATGAGTTAATTCTTGTGTCCTATCTTTTCCAGTGTTTTCCACTGCTCTTTCAGTCCTGTCTTTCCATTATTCCATCCAGTCAACAGAGATAAACACAATTCCATTTTGCCTTTATGTTCCAACTGTGGTTGTGGAAATTGGGACAAATAAGGAGGAATGTGGAAGATGAGAAAACTAAACAGAAGAGATTTTTTACAAAAAGGAATGAGTTTCCTGCATTTTAGTATAGAGAAAATAGACTTCCACATTTAACGGGAGTCTGGTCCATTTGATATTTCCAGGAACTTGTGTAAAAGTTCCAAATAAAATGCCATGGATATCTGCAACATGGGTTCCCATTTCTCAGTAGATGAGATTTGCCTACCAGATACTTTTCTTACCAGTTTTTTAAACTGAGACACAGCAGCTCTACCTGAGCATTGTTTTCTTCATATAAATTACTTCCATAAAAATTGCTTAGTGCTTACGTTTATACAAGCTCGTCTCTTATGAAGTAGTTGCAAATGTGTACATATGGGCAAGACCACAAATAACAGATTTTTAAGAACATTAATTTTCCAGTGGAAACAGTTGTTAATGACATTTGATGATATCGTGTCACTGCTGAGAATTACCCTTCTAGATAGAACTGAGAAGAAAGTGGTTGGCCAACCTGGATGTATAATAAGTTGCCATTCAATCTGCAATAATTTCTGAAAAGCACTATAGTTTGATAACAGCCTGAGTATGTGATTTTATGTAATACAAAAAAGCACTACATGAAGGCATGCACCATGTATGCAAATAAATGTGATGCTGCATTTTTTCCTTTTGCTATAAAATCAGTATGTGTGATTATGTGTTAATTTTGAACAATCCCTCCTTTTGTAGTAAGAATGCTACCTGTCAAATTCCAAGCAGCTAGCTAAGCTTGTCCTTACGCTGTTCCCAAGATGGTGCTTTATTCTAACATTTATAAATGCCATTAACTTCATGTGTTTCATGCATATAATCAGTGGAACAGCTATAAAACTGGTAAACTAGCAGTGATGCTTAAAAGCAACTTATATTGGGCCAACGTTTCACCTATCATCACTTCATATTTGATATAGTAAGGTGTTGCTGTCTCAAATTGTGTTGCAGAACTCCGTGTGTACAATGGTAGTGACATCATTACCCATGGCAAATCACCACTGATTAAAAGCTTTCTTTGAGAATTTTAGGGTGTTTTTGACTTCAGCACATTGTGTATGAGTCACATGCACTTCGAAACCACCTTAATTGGCATTTATTTGCCCTCAGTCAATTGCAATTTGTCACTGATAATAACATCATCACCATTGCGCATGAGGAGCTACGCAACAGGATTTCAGGTGCTGTTATATAGCTTTTCTATGTATGTAAATTTTCACCATTTCTGAGAATCTGAGATGGCTTACACTACCCATCATCCTATATCAAGACCATGTTGTAAAACTAGATATTAATTGAATGGTACATGTAGACTACCTGGCACAATAGTTTCAGACTAGGTAGCGGTCTCACGTCAGAAGCAGACGTACCTTTGCTGTTCAGCAGGTTTCTGTGCTACTAGTTGACACTTCTTTTTCCGCATAGTCCCTCTCATGTTGATGAACTGTTGTTGCTGTTCTAGAGAGACTGGACTTCTCAAACAGAACTTTTTAAAGGAACTTCTGTCCTCCTTTTAGAGTAGAAAATGCTGCTTTTTAAATATTTCTATTCTTCAGACAGGTCTGCACTAAAATTGAGTAATAGTAGACTTGACATTTTTTAAAGAATGATGCATTTTTGTCACTAACCAGGAAGTAGCTGTTACTTATATAGCTCAGAAATGTTGCCATTATTAAGACTGGTTCATAATGACACTGAGCTCAAACTCTGTTAATATTGTCAGAGTAGAACAGATTAACTTCAGTAGCTATTACCCAGAGAAAAGGTCTTGATTTAAGCCAAGAGGAACTGGGTAGTTAGAAAATGCCAGGATTTTGTAATATCTCAAGTTCCAGTATGTATACTTTGTCATTAATTAAGAGTGCATTAAAAATAGTAACCCCATGAGGAAGCAAGTCTGAAGGCAAAATGACGCGGAGCAGTGTTCAAGGAAATGACAAGATTATGCTTTTTAGGGAAGAAATTTTCAAGTGCCATGCAAAAATGATTCATAAACATGGTGCAGCCATGAATTTCTGTAATGATCTTGTTCGCTGATTGCTGTTGTTATGACTGCTTAAACTGGATGTTTGGTGTGAAGTGAAAATTGGCAAGAATGAATCATTCCCATGTCTCATACAGAATTCTAGCCTGGTGGCATTTGGTCCTCTGCTAATCACAGGTGGCTCCCATGTCAATGGGAAATAATTGCTGTTTGTTGATGTTCTGGAGCTTGTAAAGTGATTTTGGAGGAAAGGCGCTATAGAAATGTAAGGATTTTTTTCTATATAAGTGCCTCTGGAATAATAAATCTGAGACAAACAGCCTCCTAGTGTTTTTTTTTAATTGGTAAAGTTTTAAAATTTCAGATAGCCACATTAAACAGAATTGGGACTAGAGATGGGCACGAACCATGGTTTGGTCCGGTTCAGCCTGGTGCCTGCACAGGTGTTCCCTCCCCATCTCCTCTGGGTGATCACCCTCTCACTGGCAGGAGCGTGCTTCCCTCCTCCAGGCAATCTTCCACTCACCAGCAGCAGTGTGGGCTTTCCTGCCCCGCCTCCTTGTCTGAGTGGGCGATTGCCCAAGGATGCAGAGGAGGGAACCCTTTGCCTTTTAACAGCTCCCCCCCCCCAAACCAGAGGCTCCCAAAGGCTTCCCCAGGGCGAAAGGGTGGCCTAGGGAGCCTCAGAACCTAAAATGAGGGGGATAGGAAGCTTTTAATTAGTGTAAATTAAATGTTTCTGGTGCCCTGTCCAGGTTTCACCACCACAAAATTACGCCAACAGGATTGTGTTCACTGTGTATTCAATACAGTTCTGGCAAAGATTAATGGAATTTTTCCCAATGATGTAAGCTTTTAAAGAGCTTTGCTGAGTTATCATTTGTGACACTGTACAAGTGCAGAAAAGCTGTCACTGAATTTCCAAATTCCCCCTCTGTTTTCTCATTATCAAAGTGGGAAATAAAGAGCAGAGTTGTGAAGGCAAGGTTTATAGTTTATATTAGACTATAAAATACAGAGAGCAAACACAAGATGGTGAATATGGCTTCTTTACACTGAACAGCTCCTGAAAGGTAAATGGTAAAATGGACTTACCTAGTTTTAATCAAATCTTGGACACAAATAATTTTGTATTAAAAGCCTTTAAAATATATAGCATAGGATCTGTTGGTTCAGAGAGAACAATCTGAAATCCAGCTGGGAATTTGCAAAATCTTGTTTTCACCTCTTGATGTGAAGCTATTTGGAACCTGGCCTCAAGAGGTGTTCTTCGATTACCAGTGTTTTAAAATATGTAATTACAATGTGGCTTATTTTCAAACACCACCTTCATAGTATAATAATGGATGCTGAGGCACTGCTTTCCAGGTATACAATACCATCAATTCTAGATAGTAGATGTTCAAGTATCTTTTAGATATGTACTGTATGTTGAAAGACACAGTGATGCATTTGTTGCAGAATTGCAGAGCAATTGTGGAAAAATGTGCAAATATATTTTTGAAGGGGAAGAATGCAAACGTTACATCACACATACACAATTCCCAAACTTAGATAGTTACAAGTTATTTTGAATAGAGTCTTGGGTTTCAGACCATAATCTTGCAGGAGGAATGCAAGGTGCTGACTTTTGATAAAATAAGACCCTTGTATGTTGATAGTTGCTTTTTGTCAGTAAGATATTTCACAAGAGCTAAATATTTTATTTTTAGAGTTGTGATTCATAGAGGTACATAAGGAAGTTGTGCATATAAATTTATTAAGTGCAGATTGGTGCATTAGGAATTTAACTGTTTTACTGTGGCACAAGCTTTCTTGGATGCAAAACCTTATCCCAAAATAAATGTGTTAGCCTTTCAGGGTACTACTAGGCACGTATCTTGCTGCCAATAGATGTAACTTCAGAACCCCTCTGTAAACAGTTACCAATTTAGTTTATCCTGGTTTGAATTGGAGCTCTAATGTTTAGCCGAGTTGACTGCTTAGAGTAATCAGAGTACATACTGAATGGAACTGAAGTGCAAGTGATTGGTTTCATCTTAGAGGAGGCATTTCCTTGTGTATGTGAGAGGAGAAGAAGCACAAATACAACTCACTAGTGCTGTCCAGTTATGCAGAGTGTGATCATGGACAAGGTCAGTGAGAGATGAGGGTTGTATTCTTACAACAGTGGTTCCCAACCTTGGGTAACCCAGGTGTTCTTGGACTGCAACTTCTAGAAACCCAGGCCAGCACAACTGATGGCTTTTGAGAATTGCAGTCCAAGAACACCTGAGTTACCCTAGGTTGGGAACCACTGTCTTACAAAATGAATACATTACACGAACACTTTTAAAACTCATTTATAACAAACCTTATAGGTACAGAAATTAAAAACAGGCTGCTTGATGCCTCTTTGGTGTAAATGAGCATAGATATGTAGACATCCTTCAGTCTTGAGAGACTATGATAACGTGCTCTGAATAGAGGTCTTGGAACAGCGTCTAGTGTGGCTGAGAAGGCCAATTCGAGAGTGACAATCCCTTCCACACTGAAGACAAATACAATGAGCATAGAATGCTTTGTATATAACAAGCATATTTTAACCATGGATTATTTTTCAGTGGTCTGTTTCTTTAGAGGTCTAATAGGAACATCCTTCTTGCTCATCATTTTGAAGATCAGCTCTTGAGTGTTATAGGCCCCACATAGAGGATCAGGGGTGCCCCCTAATTTGGTGCTGACCCAACAGTGTCCCCCTAGCTGAGAGTTCCATCACTTCCCACAACACGAGTGTACCTTTTAGAGCAGTGGTTCCCAACCTTGTATAACTAAGGAGTTCTTAGATTGTGACTTCTAGAAACCCCAGCCAGCACAGCTGGTTGTAAAGGCTTCTGGGAATTGGAGTCCTTGTGTTACCCAAGGCTGGGAACCACTGGTCCAGAGCAGTCATTCTCAATGGGGGCCCTAGGGCCCCTGGGGAGGGCTGGCACATTTGAAGGGGACCACAGACTGAAATCTGTGAGAAGGGGAGCCCCAAGGGTTTGTGAGAGGAGCTGGTAACTGAATCAATGAAATACCCAAGCAGCATGATCCTGGCCCTTTGTGCAGGCTCCCTGCTGTTTTCATGGCTTTCTTAGAACAGAACAGAGGCAACCTGCCTGCTACCTCCCCAGTGATTGCTGATGCAGGCACCCTGTGTTATTTTTTTTCATTGCAAGCCAGTCACCCTGCCTGTTTTTGATTGGAAGCCAACCGTGATTGCAACCTAACTGAGGCAACTCTGCCTGCTGCCTCCCCCGAAATTGTTGACACAGGCACCCTGCTTGTTTTTCATTGGAAGTTAGCCATGATTGCAGCCTAATCTGCTGAGACAGTTCTGCTAGCTGCCTCCCCAGGAATTGCTGATGCAGGCACTCTGCCTGTTTTTATTTGAAGCCAGCCATGAATACAGCAAATTGGCTGCCAGCTGCTTGTCTCTGTATTGTGATGTGTGTTTGTGTGTGCAGCTTAACCCATTGACTGTGCTGGAGAAGAAAAGAGTGGTGCAGAAAAGCAAGGTAGTTTTTCTTTTTACTTGTTGTGTCGTTGTGCTTTCCTTTTTTAAACTTGGGTCTGGTGAGGCTGTGCCTCTGCTGCCTGCACTTCCCTGCCAGGCTAGTGTCACTGCAAACACACTTGAATTTGCTGCAATAGAAAGGAATGAACAAATACTGTATACTGTATACTTGTGTACAAGTAAAGAAATGTAGGTCTTAAAAGTCATCCTAAAAATCTGGGTTGACTTATACGCCAAGTGTATATGGTATATCTGGTTATGAACTTGCTCTTAGAGCAAGCGAGAAAAAATGGAGCCCAGCAGCCTTCTTGCCCCTTAGAGGCAAGACAGGCAGAGAGAGGCCCCTGAGAGAGAGACCATGAAACCCACCCCCACATCCCACCTCTTCCTGCCGGTTGTTCCACCACGCTCTACTACCAGCTTTCTGACTCACTCCACACATATACACAAACCATTACATACACACCCACCTGCATTTTCTGAGCTGCACAGAGCACTTTTGCAGCAACACCAGCCTGTGTAGGTTGAAGGGAAGGAAGCTCGGCATGGAATGAAACATTATCTTTTTTTCTTTTGCTATTTTTTAATTAATTTCAGAAATAATTCTACCCATGAGTTCCCTGGCCAATAAAAAAGTTGGCAGTATTCTGTGGAATACTTACCACATGGTTTCATTGCGTCTCCTCAAAACCCATCTTTGCCTATGTATTTGAACTGCATGACTACATTTTCAAATGAAAGCATGAAGCCAAGCAAATTGAAAAAAACGACAACGTTTGGATACCTTGCATCTAGAGAAGAAAGATAAACCCTTGAATTTCTTCAAAAACCTTCAAGAAATTT
The DNA here is from genome assembly GCA_037013535.1 of Intellagama lesueurii. Taxonomy (NCBI): domain Eukaryota; kingdom Metazoa; phylum Chordata; class Lepidosauria; order Squamata; family Agamidae; genus Intellagama; species Intellagama lesueurii. Next base: position 148,297,771 of record JBAJHW010000004.1, read on the forward strand.
TTAGAGAAGGCCAACACTGACACAAATACTTAGACATCACAGAAATTAGACAAGGGTCTTGTTGCATCATACAAAATTAGTAAACTGATTGCTAAAACTGGAAATGCTCACAATGTTGGTTAGTCACTTATCCTGCCTTCAGTGTCCATAATAATATCTGATGTCACTGAGTGCCAAAGAAACAGTTCAGGCGATTCCTTTGAGCAAAACCACTTGCCAGAAGAATCAATGATATGGCACCTGTCATTGAAGAGGGATTGATCAATTCATCCCAATCCAAGAAATTCTCTTTACAATTAGATGAAACTACTTTGCAAGCTAATAATGTGCTTCTCGTGGCTTATGTGAGATTCTGAAACAGTAATAAACTGATGGAGAACAATATTCCAACTGAGAATATTTTTGCTTGTGCAACTGATGGTGGTGCTTCAATGCTTGGTCGATACAGAGGATTCATCACCCATCTAAAAAGAGTTACACCTTCTGTCTTTACTATTGCATCGTTCACAGGAAACACCTAGTATCTAAGAACTTTGAAGGCCACCTCAATATTTTGCTTTCTCTTGTCTTAAAAACTGTAAACTTCATCAAATCCCACACCCTTCAGGATTGTCTTTTCTGGCAGCCATGTGAAGAAAATAACAAAGACTGCCAGACACTGGTGCTGCACACTGAGGTTAGGTGGCTTTCCAAGAACACTGCCTTCAACATTTTGTTACACTTTGGGACATCATAGTTTCCTTCATGTCTGATAAAGAACATGGAGAAAAACTTGTTGATGCTAAAATGACATATTTTATTTGGCAGATATTTTTCAGAAACTTAATATGTTAAACAAGACTTTACATGGCAAAAACAGTAACCTGGTAGATAGTAAGGAAGCAATTGTTTCTTTCCTTAAGAAACTTGAAGTCTATTGGCACAATATAGCACGTCGGGAATTTTTACAATTTCCAAACCTGAAGATGATTGCAGAGGCACTGAAGGATGTTATGTGACGTATCTCAAGCAGATACATAAGGATATGCAAGAAAGATTTAATGACCTGTTAAACCTGAGTATTTTGTATTGGATTTTGAATCTATTTGAAGTACAACCCACCCAGATTGAGGCAGAAGTTCAAGAGAGTTTGATTGATCTTCAGAGTGATTTAACTGTACATAATCAGTTCAGTCAGTTTCAAAAAGATATTTGGATCAAGAGTGACCTGTTGAATAAACTGTGAGGGAAAAGCCCAAAAAAATTTTTATTACCTTTCCCTCAACATATTTGGTTGAGTGTGAATTCAGCAAGGTAGTTTCCTTGACCAAATCCAGGAACAGAATTGCTGTTGTGACAAGAGGTGACATCCAACTGTCATTGCCTAATTTGGAGCCTGATATAATGAAACTTGCAGAAAAGCAGCAAGCTCAAGAATCACATTAGGCTTAACAGATGTTCAATTTCATACAGTCTTGTCAAAGGTTTTGTCGAGCATGTTGGAATGTTTGTGTTTTCTCGATGTTCAGTAATAAATAATTTTATGTTTATCTGTTCATGTTGTATCCTTGTTTGATGGGGGAGGGGGGACTGGAACCTGAGAAGAACTCCTCGAGCATGCCAGGTGATGTTGGTTCTCCATATGTTGATACACTGCAGTCCCCATCAGCCTTAACATAGTGATGAAGGACATGGGAGTTGCAATGCAACAGTGTTTGGAGGTCGGTAAATTGACCATTCCACTATTAGAGTATTTCTTGCACTAATCTAGTAAGGCCATGAGAACGTCTTCTCTCTGTGGTGTTTACTATTACCTCTGCTAGGAAGTCAGGCAGTGGCCAGAATCCTACATGTGTGCCAGAAGGATCCTGGAAGCTGCCATGACTAATTGAAAAGGTGCTGGGTGTGTGCCCTGGGACAGGAAAGACTGGAAAATAATAAAATTTTATTTCTATGTATTTGTTTGGAAAATAAAATTAGGAGATAAAACCTTAGGCCTATAAAAGATATATCTTATATAGTGTAATATGAGAATCAGTGTGATGTAGTAGATAAAATGATGGGCTAGGATGCAGGAGATGCTAGGTTCAAGTCCCTGCTCAGCCATGGAAATTTGGCAGTGATAAAACCAGTCCTTACATATTTTGAAAACCCTATTAGGATCACTGCAAGTTGGATGCCTCTTTAAAAGCACTTAACTATGTATAAATTGTGGTTCCTGCTCAACCCCTAAAGCTATCATCAAGTTTTTATACATAGAACATACTTTTCTTCCATGCTTAGGCACTATAGGAAGTTTTACATGAGATACGCCTGAATGATTATATAATTATTTGCCTTTTACACAATAATGTCTTGTTCAAGGCATTAAAGAGAACTAGAGAATTTCTTTGCAGGGGGGATTTAATGGGGCTTTTTATTCCCTAGAAACCAGTCAAGGCATGCATATGAAAGAAGGTTTATCTTTGTTAATGACTCCAGGAATGTTAATATACCCTAACAGTTTCCTGTAAAAGTGTATTAGACTCAAGAAGCAAACTTAAGGTCCCATGGTCTAAATTCTACAAAGAGGTCAGATACAAATCAAGGCTAATCCTGTTGACCTCATCAGCATAAACAAGTATTTGCTTTATCCATTTAAGGCATGTCTTTGTTGCCTTTGAAGGCTGTAGTCTTGGTTGAAGACACTGCTGAGCAATAAAGAAGAGAACAAAAGGTTCTGCTCTATTTGAAGACACATGGTTCAGCCGTTTAATTGAAACTGATGAGGTATAATAGGAGAGCCACCTGTGAATCTCTTATGTCACAACCTGGAGTTCCATGATGGAAGAAAGGTGGGATATATCCTCATGCTGTTGTTACTTTGGATGTTGGAGTTGTTACTTTGGATGTTGCAGTGTTCGTATGCTGCACTTCTATTGCACTCTTCATTTAAAATGCTCCCAAGATGGACTCTCATATAGGCACAAATCAGGTTCATATCTTCGGACTTTCACCATAGTTCTGTAAAACACCTAATCATAGATGCTAAGACATAGCATCGATGGACCCCAACACTTTGCTACCATGTTGAAAAAAATGAAATTCCTGTCAAGTTCTTAATAACCCAGTTCTAACTTTAAGATACAGCACCATTAAATGGTTACATTTGGACATTCTTCATAAAGTACCTAACACATTTAAGAGTGGTTATAGAAATGGTTTCGTTTATTTAATTTTAGACATTCTTGCTCCACCTTTCAGAAATCTCTCCCTTGCCCTCAGTGGCTCACAACAAAAAACAACAATAATGCAACATGACTATACAGTATCAAGCAGTTTTCAAATATATAAAAATAAAAATCTAAGCAATAAGTCTGCAGAAACAAACACCAATCACAAATAATCAGCCATGTAGTTGGCAGTTTTTCAATTTCATCCATGCCTAATCCAACATCAACTGTGGGGTAAATGGCCGATGTACTGTCCCCTAAGCGAAGCCGGTGTTGCTTGCTATAATAATAGTGTAGAATGTAATGTAATGCTTTCAAAATGATCAGTGCCAATGTACTTTTGGGGCTTGTTACGCAACAAGCATTGCAACAATTTTCTGTGAAAATATACCCTGTTTCCCCGAAAATAAGACCTAACCTGAAAATAAGCCCTAGTATGATTTTTCAGGATGCTTGTAATATAAGCCCTACCCCAAAAATAAGCCCTAGTTAAGTGAAACCCCGCCCTCCACCATTGTGCAGCAACCAGAAGAAGATGATATGACTGTATTTGAATAAATGTAGATTGTTGTACATAAAAAAAATTAAAACATCCCCTGAAAATAAGCCCTAATGCATTTTTTGGAGCAAAAATTAATATAAGACCCTGTCTTATTTTCGGGGAAACACGGTAATGTTCTGAACTCCGTAGAAAACTGAGAATAAGGAAAAGGTTGGATAACTTGTAGCACCTCCAGTAATCATTACATCACCCACACAAAGGAGAACAAAATGCTCATTTCACAGAAGACAACCTGGGGCTCAGTGAAATGCACACAGGAAAAACATTCACTCTCGCCGCTCACATAAAGAAAAATAAGGCATAGAAACACACCACACACAATGAAATCCAGCGAACACATGCCATAGTAGAACAAAACAAAAGCAGGCAAAACACACAGACGCCCCCAAAATGCACACATTTTACAGACAAAATGCCACACTGCTGTGTCATTTTGTCACATCAGGTGATCTAGCCCTCCACGACGGTCCTCAGCACCCACTCTCTCCTTAAGCTGCTTTTTCCAAGCCCTAATTTCTAGGATGTTCTATGTATACTTCTCTCTATTCATGTATTTCTGGGGTTGAGCAGTATTACTGGAAATACTGTTGGATTAGCATGTCAGCTTGCCATATTTTCTCTATCTTTTAAAATCAAAAGTGGCAGAGAAGCTACCAAGGGGAAAAAGAAGTTCCCAATTGGCACTCTGCCAGTTTTTCTTGAGGTAAACCCTCTTTAATTAAGGGGGGGGGGGTATTACACAAAATGGAGAAGCTCTATACAGTCAGCAAAAACAAGACCTGGAGCTGATTGTGGCTCTGATCATCAGCTTCTTATAGCAAAATTCAAGCTTAAACTGAAGAAAGTAGGGAAAACCACTGGGCTAGTCAGGTATAATCTAAACCAAATCCCTTATGAATACACAGTGGAAGTGAAGAACAGATTTAAGGAACTAGATTTGGTGGACAGAGTGCCTGAAGAACTATGGATGGAGGCTCGTAACATTGTACAGGAGGCAGCAACAAAAACCATCCCAAAGAAAAGGAAATGCAAGAAAGCAAAGTGGCTGTCCAATGAGGCCTTACAAATAGCAGAGAAGAGAAGGGAAACCAAATGCAAGGGAGATAGGGAAAGTTACAGAAAATGGAATGCAGACTTCCAAAGAATAGCAAGGAGAGACAAGAGGGCCTTCTTAAATGAACAGTGCAAAGAAAGAGGAAAATAATAGAAAGGGAAAAACCAGAGATCTGTTCAAGAAAATTGGAGGTATTAAAGGAACATTTTGTGCAAAGATGGACATGATATAGGACAAAAATGGTAGGGACCTCACAGAAGCAGAAGACATCAAGAAGAGGTGGCAAGAATACACAGAGGAATTATACCAGAAAGATCTGGATGTCCCGGACAACCCAGATAGTGTGATTGCTGACCTTGAGCCAGACATCCTGGAGAGTGAAGTCAAGTGGGCCTTAGAAAGCATGGCTAACAACAAGGCCAGTGGAGGTGATGGCATTCCAGTTGAACTATTTAAAATCTTAAAAGATGACGCTGTTAAGGTGCTACACTCAATATGCCAGCAAGTTTGGAAAACTCAGCAGTGGCCAGAGGATTGGAAAAGATCAGTCTACATCCCAATCCCAAAGAAGGGCAGTGCCAAAGAATGCTCCAACTACTGTATAATTGCACTCATTTCACACGCTAGCAAGATTATGCTCAAAATCCTACAAGGTAGGCTTCAGCAGTATGTGGACCGAGAACTCCCAGAAGTACAAGCTGGATTTCGAAGGGGCAGAGGAACTAGAGACCAAATTGCTAACATGCGCTGGATTATGGAGAAAGCCAGAGAGTTCCAGAAAAACATCTACTTCTGTTTCATTGACTACGCAAAAACCTTTGACTGTGTGGACCACAGCAAACTATGGCAAGTTATTAAAGAAAAGGGAGTGCCTGACCACCTTATCTATCTCCTGAGAAATCTATATGTTGGACAGGAAGCAACAGTTAGAACTGGATATGGAACAATTGATTGGTTCAAAATTGGGAAAGGAGTACAACAAGGCTGTATATTGTCCCCCTGCTTATTTAACTTATATGCAGAATACATCATGCGAAAGGCAGGACTGGATGAATCCCAAGCTGAAATCAAGATTGCCAGAAGAAATATCAACAACCTCAGATATGCAGATGATACCACTCTGATGGCAGAAAGTGAGGAGGAATTAAAGAACCTCTTAATGAGGGTGAAAGAGGAGAGCGCCAAAAATGGTCTGAAGCTCAACATCAAAAAAAGAAGATCATGGCCACTGGTCCCATCACCTCCTGGCAAACAGAAGGGGAAGATATGGAGGCAGTGACAGATTTTACTTTCTTGGGCTCCATGATCACTGCAGATGGTGACAGCAGCCACGAAATTAAAAGATGCCTGCTTCTTGGGAGGAAAGTGATGACAAACCTAGACAGCATCTTAAAAAGCAGAGACATCACCTTGCCGACAAAGGTCCGCATAGTCAAAGCTATGGTTTTTCCAGTAACGATGTATGGAAGTGAGAGCTGGACCATAAAGAAGGCTGACTGCCGAAGAATTGATGCTTTTGATATGTGGTGCTGGAGGAGACTCTTGAGAGTCCCCTGGACTGCAAAGAGAACAAACCTATCCATTTTGAAGGAAATCAACCCTGAGTGCTCACTGGAAGGACAGATCCTGAAGCTGAGGCTCCAATACTTTGGCCATCTCATGAGAAGAGAAGACTCCCTGGAAAAGACCCTGATGTTGGGAAAGTGTGAAGGCAAGAGGAGAAGGGGACGACAGAGGACGAGATGGTTGGACAGTGTCATCGAAGCTACCAACATGAATTTGACCCAACTCCAGGAGGCAGTGGAAGACAGGAGGGCCTGGCGTGCTCTGGTCTATGGGGTCACAAAGAGTCGGACACGACTTAATGACTAAACAACAACAACAACAACAGTACACAAAAGTGTGCATTAAAAATTCCAATTAAAAAAAATTATATATCTGTGCTGGTCAGTCAGTTTTTCTTATAAATTACCTCCTAGAAAGCAAATGCCAACGTACAGCTGCTGTGCTGGTTGTTTATCTGTTATCAGAGCCATGAATCTGACTGAGGTCTGGGATGTATGTATGTGCATGATTGAAATTGTGCCAAGTTACTTCCTAATGAATTTCTCCAGCCAGAACTACCCAGCATGACTAAGAACCTGGGTACTGGGGAATCCAAATGTTAACAAAAAAGCCAAAGTTGTAGTCCAGTCATAAGGCTGAGAGCACCAGATGTAGCATGTTTATTGAAGCTAAACAGCTGTGGATTGGGTTAGCAATCTGGAACAGAGATCAAGAGGAGTTAAGTGGAAAAAACACAGAATAGGCATAAATATTTATAACAGCAAAACATCAAGATATGAAAAAGAAAGACCTGTGTAAGAATAACATTAGAAATAACTGGATGTGTGGTTCTTGAACTCCAGCAGTCCCAAGTCAAAGCAGTTATTCTATCTGCAGCATCTTATCCTGGTTAGTACCCAGGATCTTCTGATTTGAAGATAAGAACATTAGGGGGATCAGACTACCCAATTAAATGGAAGCACTGCTCTAAGAAGAGCAATTACGTTCTAAGATGCAAGAAGCAAACCTTAAGTGGTTTCAGTTAAGGTAGACTGGGGGGTTCCCTCCATTAAGACCTCTCTCTCCATCTGCTACATAAATGTAATTTGAAATTAAAATACTATTGGTATATATGTCCTTTTAGATCCTCTAGATATAAAATAATCTCTCTCACTTGTTGGAGGGAGTCTGATGTTATGGAATCATTACACACATAGTTTTCCTGTCCAAAGATCTACGCTGTCTGTGAATCTTTAACTGAAATCTTGTGCTAGCCTTCGGGCAGCAAGTTCAATGGGTCATATATTTTACTTTCACACTTCCTTCCTTCCTTCCTTCTTTTTGGCTAGAACTACACATTTGTAATAATCAGGAGGAAAGGTATTTACCGAGGGTTAGCTGCATACAGGTGCAAGATCACTTACAATACACACCCAAATTTAATCAGGTATGAGTGGGGTATGCACACGGCTGCTTTGGCTATGTTGGGGGCTGGGTGCCCTGCTCCTTTATTATTTTTTATGAAAGTTTTTTACATGCATTTTCAAATGTGTGGTTTTATTACAAGTTTAAAAAAGAATCGCACATCTGCATATGTAAATGGAGGCGTGGATGAGAAAAAAAAATCAAAACTACTATGGATGTCGAGGGAGAACAAGGAGGTGATGAATAGGGAAGCTGGGAGAAAAAGAGGCGGAAACTCACAGGCTTGGATCCTGAGCTTCCTGAAGATTCTGTAGGTGCCTTCTGAGCAGCAAAGGCTCCTGTTTTATCTTAAGCACCCGCCCTTATTAATTTGAAACTTAAAAATAGGCCTGAAAGCAGACATGAGCAAGGGTTGGTGAATGGGGAAGGCAGAGAAGGGGCAGGCAGACAACTAGCAAGAAAAAAGAGGGTGGTCCTGTACTGTCCACACTGTGAAGTATCTATAAAATACAGAGCATTGAAAAACAGATTGGGTGCAAAATCAGTAGGGCTTGATGTTGTGTGATATGACAGGAGCTGTAGCAAATTTGATCAGGTTTTTTTTTTCATGAAAGTGTACTTGTGGCCACTCTCTCTTTCTTAATTATGATCAATTATTGCACAAAGAGATCTGTTGCTCATGTTTGGAACTGCAGGACTAGAGATTACACAATATTGGGAGAACATGAAAGGCCTTTTATATCAGATGGCTTGACAGAGTTTTGACACCAGCACTGCCAGAAAAGTTGTCTTGTAAGATAAAAAGGGGGGGGGGAGGAAGACACTTTCACAGCTATTTGGTTTCTGTTTAATGTGTCTGCAAATGGTTTATGGCCCACCAACTCGTTGGCTGAAATGTTAGAGAGGGAACCTATGTAGATGATAGGTTTGCCTGTATAGAAAATTTGGAGTGGAGCCCTCCGTGGCGTTTACCACCACACCTTCGTTGCTTCTCTTGGGTGCTGCTCCATTTTGTTTCTGTTCTGCAGGTATGTTTTTACCTACCTCAATACAGCATGTAAGAAAAATACTTTTAGAAAGATGGGTCAGACCAGCAGTCTGTCCAGTACATCAATCTGTTAAAAAGAGTGGTCAACTAGATCAGCGGTCCCCAACCTTTTTGGGACCACGGACCAGCTGGGGGGAGCGAGCTCCATGCGCTGGGGGGGCGGGGGCATGTCACGCTTGCGCGATGGGCATGCCGTGCTCGCGTGCATGCGCGCAAGTGTGACATGCCCCCGTGCTCGCGTGACACGCCCCCGTGCTCGCGTGACACCCCCTGCATGAGCGTGACACCCCCCTGCGTGAGCGTGACACCCCCCCGGTGTGAGTATGACACGCCCCCCATGGGTGCGACACGCCCACCACATGTGCGTGGGGGGGGGCGGAGATCCGTATCTGCTGCCCAGTTCCGGCAAGCCCACGTACTGGCACTGGGCCGCGGACCGGGGGTTGACGACCCCTGAACTAGATGCTCCTGGGAACAGCGGTAATGTTACATTTGGGGCACAGAGTACAGGGCTTGGGCTTCGCCCTCAGGAAGAGGACTCCACAGTGGCCAATGGCAGCTGCTTGTGAAGGAAAGTGTTTTAACAGTGACCACCAAGTCAAGGCTGCAATATTCCATTTTAAACTCAAGTGTTTCCTCAAATATTCTGAGTTACTTATCAGATGCTGCCTAGGTGTCTTTAGGGGAGATAGGAACCCTGCCTCCCAAATCTTAAATCTCTATATGTAACATGCACAAGTACACTCACATCTAGCTAGTCACCAAGAGGTTCATATCTCCAGAAATGCAATAATAGAAACCTGGTGTGATGAAAGTTTGCATAAGATCTAGCAAAGAGCTCAATTATATGCTTTGCTGATATTACAAAAGAAATGTTAAGGTCAGTTTCCCAGAAAGTAATATTGTCACAGGTGTTGACAAGAAGATTATTTTTTCTTTGGAGTGACAAAAATTCAATTTGATTCTGCAAATCCTGTGAGAAATTAATGTCCTTTGTACAGTCAAGGGACATCCAATTTTATCTAGATGCTTGATGAAGCAGAGAGAACAGGAGTCTAAATCTCTTTTCGGAAAAAATATAAGACCAATACCCAAGCCTTTTGCAGCTTAATTTTCATCCTGGTGTTAGTAGACGGACTGCGAAGAAACCCAAAATTCACAGACTAAGCAATGGATTGTGAACCCTTCCTCTTGGGATGAAATTGCTCACTGACTCTGCCATCTTCTGTACCATTACTTCTGTAGACCACTGAACACAATGGACTTCTGCATGTACATATGCAGAATCAGGCTGGATGTATGCTTGTCATTAAAGTACTGGTCCCATAGAGACATGAGAATATGATAATCTGTTTAGAAGAGGATGTACAACCTATCAAGCAGAGCAAATGCAGTTATAGTTTGCAACATAAATAATTTCTGCTTGGCCTCATGTCATTAAGTGCTCCTCATAAAAATTACCATGGAAGTGGATAGTACTCTTACTTACCTCCTAACCTAAGGTCTTCAATACCGTCAAGTGCTGATGTTCCATATACAAGCTTATCTGAGAATGGCTGAAACCCTGTTGGTGTAACATGTGCCATATAAGGCTGATGATGTCATCAGCAACAGCAATTTTTCAGAAATTAAACATTTCCAACTTCAGTCTCAATGATCTCATGTAATTCCTTTCATAGCACGGAAGCTGTTAGTGCTTCAGGACAGAAGTCAGAAATGTTTAATTTCTGGAAAATTGCCACTGTTGATAATGTCACCATCTTTGTGCAGTGTAAGTTACACCATCAGGATTCCAGCCCATAACTGGGGGGAAATATGTTTTTTTTGAAGGTATATGATATTACACCTCATGGCGCAGTGGTTAAACCGCAGTCCTGCAGTCAAGACTTTGCTCACAACCTGAGTTGCATAGCCTCCTACATTACTTTGTACCAGCTTCTGGGATACACACTAAAGCACTTTGGGCTAAAGAAAATATATAACCTACTTAGACATTTCAAGCTCTTCCTTTTAAACTGAACCTCTCCTCAGTGGTCTGGGAACCATGCAAAAAGGTATTTATCTTCAAAATCTGGGAATTGCCTTTAGAGAGACAGAAGGGGAGGAAACCAAACCATCATGACACACTGGCTCCTGCTCCAACCTAGTTCAAGTATTCGAATGGGAACAAGTTGTCCTTTCCCTTCGCAAAGCCACACCCTGAAGGAGAAACCAGTATGTCTTTGAAGGCAGGACTCTGGAGAGTGTGTATCCTACAGGAGGACCAGATGAGGCAAGAGTGAGGGCAAGGGAGAAGACGGAATCCTCTGGAACAACCCCATCCTATTTGTGTCTAATTCACTGCTCTTCAATTAGTATTTAAGCCATTCCTTTTTGCATAGAACCAGTTCAGTTGCACCCAGGAATTAATGGCACCTGAGCTTCAACACAATGTAAATGATGGTCTCATATTTTGGCTAATAGTCCTTTTAGTGCCCAACTATTTTTTTTCTTCATTCAACTGGACAGCATTTCTGCATCAAGAGCAGAGCTTGGGGTGTAACTTGTTTGGCTGTGCTAGCTGGTGAATTCTGGGAGTTGCAGCCCAAGAAAGTAACTTTTCCAGTCTGGTCAGGAGTGTGGGGGAGGGGAGACGTCAGAGGAAATGGAACGAATCGGCGGAGCAATCGAATGACGTGTCAATGATTTCTGCTGAGTCGTAAGCTCTTTGTTCTCAACAGTGACATGAGTGGCAATTAAGCCCATAATCACATTTCTTTTCATTATATGTCTTTGGGAAGCACATTTCCTGCACAAGCAGGAGTGAATTTACTATACTAGATACATTAGTTAGCCTCTCTTGTTTCTAAACAAGATTATCTCTCCTATGAGCATTGCTACACAGAGCAACAATTAACCATCTATATCATATATTTAAAGTAGATCCAAAAGAGAATACCTCAAGTGCTCTAAAATATTTCAGATATGAGAAATGATTTCCAGCACAGTATAAATGTTTTTGTGACACATTAATTCTTACTTCATGTTCATATGAAAAGAATACCGCATTCCACTGCCAAGGCTATGTAAACTATTATTATGGTTAATACTGCTTGGCAAATGTTTTATGTGGGCTAATGGTGTCAGGATTAGATACTGTGGGTCAGGAGAAGGAGGCAAGAAAAACAATGTTTCCGTTCTGTCTCATTTGGCTTTAAAAATAAGGCACCGTGTCTGCTCCCTTTTAGATGGACATTGAAATCTTTTTATGTTTGACTATAAAACTTTCCCCAATCAATTAAAAAGCACACCATTTCCATTGTTCCCATTGTACCCTTTATTTCTGTACATATTATATAAAATAAGTTACTCCAAAATATACAAATATAATCCCATTTGTAAAAAAATCATAAATATATATTAACATTGATTGTAATAGCATAATAGATCTCAAAATCACATCCCCTATGGGTACAGACATATTATATGACATTTAAGTAGTCAGGTATGTTCCTGTCCAGCAGCTAATAATCAGTATATGTTTAAAGTGCTATGTTCCAATACGTACATTCATATGTAGAGGATATTGTATCTATTAGTTCAAAGTGGCTCCCAATAGTGGCTGAAATCCAGTAGTAAGCTGCAACTAGAACAGGCCCACTGAATCAAGGGAACCTACAGAGGAGTTGCCCACTTATTCAATGGTCCTACTCTAGTTGCAGCCTACTACTGGATTTCAGTCAATCTAAGTCAAAGGCCTGTCTCACAAACAGGAATATCTCCAGTAAAAATTAAGAGTAGGTACCTTACTCCTGCATATTGTAGTGTTTAATATTGATTTATATCATTAACACCTATATGAAAGTCTGTCAGGCAACTGAATGCCCTTTCTCTGTAACAGTAAGTAACCCAGTCACCCGTACCAACAGATTCTCTAAAGTACCCTGAAAGTGCCAAAGAAACAATAGTATATTCACCGTATCTGTCAGTTAACATAACAGTTAACAACAGTTCGCCCATTTGTTACTGGAAAGTTAAAGATGGACCTTTAAAGTAGTGTTTTCATTACAAATGTTTCACAGAAACAGTAAACATCCCTTGACGGAAGGGGTGAATGGTACTTCCTTCCACAGGTAGGAGAAGAGCTTCTTAGAGCGTTATCAGCCAGCATTTTGCATCCAACTCTTACAGATTGGGAGGAATGTTCTCTTTCTTTTTTGCTGCCGCTTTTGCCTTTGTGCATTTATACACCACCACAGCCAAAATGATAATTAGGAGGACAACTCCTATTGCAATAGCAACTATTATCAGAATAGTGTCTAAATCGAGACCTGGAGAAGAAAGGAGACAGAGAGTCAGTCAATTAAGAGGACATGCCCTTCACATAATAGACCTCAGTTGCCATTCAGCATAAAAATCATCCAGATGTTCTAATCATGAAAGAAATTCAGAATCGTTTGCCTTGAATACTAGCATTTTGAATGGGGCCGTAACTGAGGCAGCATGTTTGTTTCATTACTAAGCTTGCCAGGTCAGCAGCATCCCATTCCCTGAGATTTCAGGACCTAAATCTGAGATCAGGATGTTGGCCCCTGTGATATCACAGAAGTGGGACAGGCCAGAGTTGGGAGTGGCCAAACCTGCTTCTGGGCCATTTCATTCTGAGAACAGGCACAAAGCACTTTACTCCTTCCCGCACTCTAAACAACTTCATAGTCCAAGACTATGCATCTTCATGCTCTCTTGTCAGTCCCTTCTCCTCACTCCTGGATTTTGGTAAGCTGATTTTGCACAAGCACAGCACACGTATAAACACTTCCTTACTGAGCCAGGAAGCTCTGACACCAGCTGGGAGTGGATGGAAATAAGTGTCCAAGCCACTCACAAAAGCCAACTCACAGGTGGGGGGAGGGAAAACCCAAACTTTCATCTTGTGCCACCTTTCATCCCAAAATTTATCTCTCTGTCTGGAGAACAGGAATTGCATAATACTTCCCTGAGACTTCAGTTGGTACCTTGCTACCCAGCAAAACTATTAATAATTGTGTGCAGCATGAAAAGAGGTAAATGGGAGAAAGGAAATGAACCCTTCTCAACTCCCCCCAACCCATGTTTTATTCTTCCACAGATATTTTCCTTTTAGGTCTAGCACATTCCCAGAACTGGAAGTAGACTGTGAGAAAGAAGTTTAAAGTGAGGAAATGGGGAGGACTTAAGGTGATGGTTCAGTAACGTTCAGCCACACAGGATTGTAAAATAAAAATTAAATGGGATAGATTTGAAGAATAACGAAGAAGCTGCCCCATTATTCATATAACTATCTCTTTGAATTCCTATATGTCAAATCATATTAAAACAGCAGTGTTGTACTGTGGAGTCAGATGCTCAATTAAGCATGATGTATTTTCCGAAACCATTATCACCCTTCAACCGCATACAGTACAGACTTGTTCCAGTCCAATAGATACTAGAGCCATGCTACGTATTCAGAACAAGAAAGCCCTTCTACAAATATGCCAATTCAGGAAAGACTGCATTACTGAAATACTCTCCATATCTCAGATTTCAATCACTTTACCACTTTTTAGTAAGTGAGGGAGTAAGTGACAATTTAATGGGATATATTTTCATAAAATTGTAACTGGGAAAGAACAAAAATGATGATTTAGTTCAACTCCCTGCAGGATTCGTTTATTTCTGAGTACGTTTACGTAGAAACATGCTTGGTGTTCTTGCATGGTGTTCTTCTTGACAAACAAGTTATCCATGTGAAGTAGACTTTAAAAAAAATCATTATGGAATATTTCTTCCCTAAATTCTGTTGTGAGTGGTATAGCCCTTCTGGGACTGTGATAATTCTGAATATGTAGTTCTGCTCTCAAAAGCAAAACAAAAACTAGAAATTTACCCTTAAGGTTCAAAGTAATTTGTTAGGAATGGTTTAAATACAAAAGATGAAATTTATAGGGGAGGGAATCACTTAATACATACCATCCAAGTCTTCCCGATTAATACTGGTACATTTTTCAGTGCTTTTGGGGCTGTTACGGCTTCCTAAACCTGCTGTAACAGTTGCTTGGACGTAGAAACAGTAGCTTTTCCCTTTATCAACACTGAGTTCAAATTGGTTGCTTCTCTCGGTTACAAATTTCTGTAAGCAGAAAAGTAAGTTTATTGTAAGATTTATCTGCAAGTATTCTAGCTTTTCACACTAAAAACTGTGCAAATACAGAGTTCATAAGGAATAAAACATATTGGGTAAGTATTCTGAACACAGCAGGCCTTGTTTAAGAACAAAATCTGGGTGACAGAAAGGGAAGGGGTAAGATCATTAATACCAAACTCTTTATAAGAATTGGAGCAAATGTAAGGAACATTTAAGTGTTAACTGGAGGATTTGGACCAGGGGATTTGAAACTGGGGAGCAGGGCACAGTCCGTGAGTCCAGGTGCTGCACAAATGGCCAGCCTTCCCTCCTCTGGTAAAGAAGCCACGAAATGCCTGATCAACCAAAGGATCTTCGTAGTCTGGCTTCCCTATGTTGAAACATGTGGGGAGCGGGGAAGAGCTGCCCTGTGCTGAATGTTACAGATTCCCTCTCTGACCAGGTAAGCAGGTTGTCACCCTGATAAGATAAGCTCCTCTTAGAATAATAGGCACAAAAGTCCAGGTTCTTATATTCTTAAGTAGTGACATGATTCATGGGCTAGTGTATAATATATTTTATATATCCAACTTCCCACCCAATACATGGATCAATGCAAGTGATAAAAGTCTGGGAAAATCATAAAAGTCTGCCTCTGCAAAACAGAGTACGTAGCAGGTGAGAATGCCTCTAAGTCACAAATGCTTTTTTCCAATTGTCACCTCAAACACAGAAGATCTGCTAATAAACATTTCATGGTCCCGACTCCTTCCTTTATACTATGTCTAATTTATTTTAAACAGAAACATATATGTTAACTACTTGTAATCTGCAGTTTTAAAAAGTAATGTTATTAAAGAAGTTAAGGGCTTCGGGGACTAGAAATAGACGCTCACCTTTCCTGTACTTTGGTCTTTCCAATAGTACACTGTGTATCTTAGATCATCTTTGAATATGTCCCTGATAGTTTGAAAGCTTCCATTTTCAGATCTGTAAGGTGTTAGTGGATCCGCTATCATTATTTTCAAAGTTTTATCTTTTTGTTCAAAATATTTGATGGCTGGCATTCCAATCTCAGCTGGAAGAGAAATGTTTTTAACATTATATCCAGATAAAGCTTGCCTATTGTGTTGAAGCAGAGAAGTAAATGGGTGTTTAACGCTTTCCTAGCAGGCTCCCCCCCCCCCCCCCCGCAACTACATTTACTTTTGTTTTGCCTACATGGGGAGAAGGAAATTGCAGGTAGTGATATTTTACCTCACCAATAAACTGCTGCAATTCTAACAGAGAAAAATGGCACCAAGATAAAAAGTGGGGCACTTCCTCTTACTGCTGTGGCAACCAAATCAGCACTCCCTCCCAGCTACGCTTCATTTCAGGCAATCCATACATGTATTTTGTCCATGACATGCATTTCAGGCCTTAAGGAAGATTTTTAAAAATGCAAAGGAATCAGGAAAAGATGCCTCCTGATAGATCTGCCACAGAGATGTATCTCTCAAGAAGGTACTTGTTTGTAAGCATTTCCACCTGTAGACACATAGCTTTATGCTGTGTTGGGGACACACACACACACACACACACACACACAGAGAGAGAGAGAAGTGACATTTCTTGCTTACTTTGGTCATAAGGTTTGAATGGTGAGGAGAGTCCATAAGGAGGAATATTATAGTTATCTTCCTCGTATGGCAATTCAGAGTATATTCGAGCCGTGTAAGTATCTCTTACATTCTTCAGCATGTTAGTAACATCACATTCTGTTTTTGTAGTATGAATGCATGTCCTGTCCCGATTTGATAAGTTCCTGTGAAAAACAAGAATGAAATGCAGACTTTAACAGTTGCCATGTAAGTATCTGGAAAAGGAGGATATATGTCCATAAACAGCTGTAGTCAGAAAGTTATGTCAGCTAAATACGTCATTTTCAATGGTACGAACTGTAGTGCTATGAAGCACGCTTGTCTGCATTCTGCATGTTAGGTTAATCAAATTCACAAAACTAACCATGACCCTCCCTGTCTCTATTACTATGCAAAAATGGGTATAAATCAGGAAATTCCGAACTGGCACCAACCCTCATGCTCATAATTGACAGAAAACAATCACTTTCAAATAATTTAAATAATAGGCTTAGAAACACTGTCACAGATATACTAAGAGGACAACTTTGCAGATTAAAACAGATATAGCTAACCAGAAAGTTATACCTTTGGTGTTTCACTGATAGTCTATGCTATTAACAATTAACAACCATTAATAAGAGTTCTTTCTAGTTCTTAGATACATTTTATATGAGCACTGTTAATTGGTCTGGGACATGACTCTTACTTAATACAGATAGCACAAGCACCTGACCTTGACATGTCAGCCAATTAACTACAGAGACTTAAAACAAACACAATTTTGTATTAAGCACACAATTTCCTCCCAAGGATATAATCTATCAATGATAATGTTAGGTATAGTCCACCGAACACTAACCATAGACTATCTCTTTTCGTTTCAGTGATGACTGAGGTAAATGAACATTACATGGGACAATACATGCCCAGATGTAGTAATATGTAGATCTTTGATTACCACCAAAATTTAAAATCAAACAGAAAGTTACAAAATCCAAGACTACTTAAGCTAGAGTAGCCTGGCAAGAGCTTGTTTTGCTTCCATCTTTTCAAAAACCAAATTGGCTGTAAAAGTAATAATTCTGGACATTCTTTTATTTGTTTACATCTCCCATATGTAGCCCATCTTTTGTGGTAGAAAACTAGGTCCTGAGTCATTAAATATTCTAAAAAAATTCTGAATTCTAAAATCCACATGTCATTTACATGCAGCTCCCCATTAACAATTGTGCTAAGTCTGCCATTTGGATCCCCTGACTTGCTAACACATTGATGAACATCCTATATGGAACATACTTATAGTGCAGCATACATTCCTATGGGTCAGCTACAGATTTGTACAAAGCCACTGCATTAGCAAATTATGGACTTATATCCACATACAATCACTGTTGTTATCACCAACAGTGTACAAATTGCTATTCTGTCTGGACGCAAAGAGAGAGAAAAAATCAAGTCAATTCAAATTCTTCTTGAATTGCATGTATAAAAATATGGCAATTGGAAGGATTTATACACACTCCATGGGATAAAAGTCAAACCCATGTAGGCTGACTTTAAACCCATAGGACTATGTGGGATCAGATCTCAATTCTTCTGCCTAAAATTTGTGTTTGTGCGTGTGCAACTTACCCATCTATTTCAACGGTATAAACGTAGTTAGTTGGCTCAGGCTCCCATTGCAGCAGTGTCTTAAAATTAATTGATGACCAAGTAATGTTAACGGCTGTCATTACTCTAGAATTGCCTTTTAAAAAAGAAGAGACAAAATTGTGCTTAGTCACATGCTGTTTGGCTTGTACAACAATTACTGTATTTAGAAGCATGAAAAGCAACTGAAGCCTGAATCCAATTGATAGTCTCAACTACAGTAGGCTCACTGAATTAACAGTATTTACATAAGTGTTCACTCAGCACTCAGCAACCAACTCAATAGGTCTACTTTAGCTGAGGTTCCCAATCAGACTTATAATAACAAAACAACATGCAATTTCCTTTTGTCCTAGGAGAATGTGTGAATACAGTCTTACTGTGTTCATGCTGGAGAATAAGTCTATCAACAGCTGCTAATCAGAGCTTGAAAAAAATATTTTTGTATTACAAGTTCCACATCCCACAGCCAGCACCACACTAGCCATGCTGGACAGGAGACTCAAGAAGCTGTACTCCAAAAACGAACTGTTCCAAGTCACACTATGAATCATGATAGGTACATGGAAACTCCAGCAGCTGGGGAGAAACAATGGGCGTAAGGTTGACGTTTAAAGTTTATGCCCTACTTCTGTGAATTTCTCTGAGTTTTCAAGAACTAGGCTTGAAAGATTTAAAGAACACCTTATTAAATTCTTCGTTCTTGTTGATCTAGGCTATCTTGATTCAATAAGACATTTCTTAACAAAAAATGTTAAAGCCCCATGGATTCCAATCCTCCATGAGAGAACAAGACAGAGAGCGCTATTATTTCCCTGCCAAGGTCTCTGCAATATGCATAAGGTGTCTCTGTGCAAAACTAGTGCCTTTCCCTTATGAGAAGCAAACACAGCAAGCACAAAGTCGGCTAATAGCTAAGAAGAGATGCAAGAGAAGCCCCTTCCACCCTTTTAATCCTCAAAAGTCTATGTGACAAAATAGGAGGCACCATTGTTTTTCTGTAATTTGTTGCAATGGCATTATTTGCATGATTTCGATTCAAGGCAGGGGGCGTGTTCCGCCTCTCTTGCTGGATGAGAGGAATAATTTCTTGGTCCTCTCATTTGTGAGGACAAGACGAGCAAGGATTTACATCCCTAGACCTTTGATTCTTTTTATGACTGTGTCCCTTGTTAAATTCTTTTCTGTATTCTGTAAGCACAGAAGGTTCCTTCACTTGCACTCTGCTTCCAGTCTGATTTCTTTTCTGTTCACCACATCTTTATGCTCCTCACAATCACAGCAGTACAACAAGATTGTTGTAGTGCTCTGGGGAAAGTTTAGAAATTTTCCTCAGTCCTCAAGTGCATTTTAACACTTAACAAACATGTTTTATTAAAGGTTTTCTGAGCTTTGAAAGCAATAATTTAGATTCAGCTGAGATTTTTTCACCCCTCAGTATTAATCAGTGACATTCAGGTACATGGGATTAGCTGAAGTAGCAAGGATTGGGTTGTCTTTCTTTTCTTTTTGGTAGGTATGCAAACTTCCATGTCAACAGTCTTGCTGGAAAACAATCTGCAAGTCATTCTACACTGACTAGCACACGTATGCAATCTAATTCTTTTATTAAGATTTAGAGAAATGGTTCACATTACACTTACTACGTTAGCAAAAATTTGCTGAAAGAATTTATTTCCTTCAGGTTTTTTTTTTATACCGCTCAGGCTATTTCCTTTGTAACCATGCCCTGATCAGTGGTGGCTTGTGGACTGAGGAAATTGGAAGTCCCTTTGCTGACCCTCATTCAGTCAGTGAAGGACCTTTCATCGGGATGTTTTTAAACCAAGATAAAAATGTAGTTACAAATATAGTTAAAGGGATATGAATACAATGCCAGCACTTCATCATTAAAGTGCACGATATTGATATAACACAGTGACTTTCTCTGGAATTAAAAATAAGACATCTCATTTTAGCAACTCAGAAGCTGGAACAGCTTTAACTTTCTTTCTTTCTTTCTTTCTTTCTTTCTTTCTTTCTTTCTTTCTTTCTTTCTTTCTTTCTTTCTTTCTTTCTTTTTCTGATCAGCCAAACATCTCTGATGAAACAGACTTCATACCACAGGAATTTATATGCCAGAATCATTCATTAATCCCCTGTGGTTCCACAGGTTTGTGACATTCCCCTGCCCAAAAATGTCTGTTCTTTTATTTCACCACCATCCACCTGTCTTGATAGCAGTACTGCCTGAAATTCTGGCATTCACCAATTCTGTTCTGTCTCTCTCAGGCTGAACAGCAAACTACTAATTCACATTTGATGGCTGTTGCTTTCATTGAGAATGTCAAGTTATACCTCTTGCGCTGCCCTGAGAAGTCAGGTTGGCCCCCCCTCCCTCTTATGCAGTGGGTTAGAAAATCTCCAGTTTGTAAATTCTGGAGACAACATGGTTTCATGAGAATGCAGTTACACCTGCTTTCGGGGCAACAAAAATGACAAAATTCACCTGCCACGTACAGCAAGATGGACAGATTGGAGGTAGCCACAAAACCTCCAGCAAATACATATTCTGTCCGTTTTGAGCAATAAACGATTCAGTCAGCAAATCAACCAGAACAACAATTTATGAAGCATCTTAAAAACTATAACTTTGTAGTCATTAAGGACAAATGGAAACAGTGCAGTGCACCTCTGAATTTCACAGGCAAATTTTTGTAAAAAGGAAGAGAAGATTATGATTGCCTCAGACACACGATCACATCGATTCTTTGGAAGCTCACAAGTCACAACCTCAT
This sequence comes from Intellagama lesueurii, assembly GCA_037013535.1. Taxonomy (NCBI): domain Eukaryota; kingdom Metazoa; phylum Chordata; class Lepidosauria; order Squamata; family Agamidae; genus Intellagama; species Intellagama lesueurii. The sequence continues at coordinate 148,318,772 of JBAJHW010000004.1, forward strand.
TCTCACCTAATCTTGTCCATGTAATTCATCCATTTAACATCATTTGGATCCTTTAAAAATCTGCTTAAAACTCTTATTGACTCTGATGTTTCTAAAATCAATTCCACCCACAACTGTATAAATACAATTCTTAACATTTCAAGGTTTGCACAGTTAAACCATGGCTCTTGCCTGCCTCTTAAGATCATCTACGATCCTTGGAAGGATTTCATTTAACAAAACGTCTAGGGCAAATCCTTCTGGACAGCTTCCCCCGCTCAGTCTGCAAAGAGTAAAGCCACATTTCAATCCAACTCCAAATAGACCGGCTCCTCAGACTTCAGAGCCACGCCGTATCAAACTGAAGGTTTTCTAGTCTAACATTTTATTCAGATGTCAGCCCCTCAGTCGCTTATGGGGCGCCGGCTACCTGGAGAGCAGTGTAACAGAAATAAGCCCCTCTGATTTCAGTGGGGCTCGCTTCGTCCTCAGATCCTCATGCACTCCCTATACAGGAGAGACCCCGGGCACACTTCGAACGATGAACACGCCAGCCGCGGCAAAGCCATAGAAAATGCCCAAGTCCTTCAGCCGAAAGCCTTTCCCGAGTCCTTTCCAAGGGGACGGGTCGGGGATCCCGCCATTTCGCTCGGGCGAGGAAAAGTACCAATGGCGCCAACGCTGCGCCGCCGCCTCGCGGTTCGAGGCACAAACGGGACCCCGGCGGGCGCGAGGGAGGGCGCGCGCACGCGGTGCTTCCTCTCCACTCACCTGAGCTGAAGCGTAGCAGCAGGGAGAGCAGCGCGCACAGCAGCAGCGCGCGGCTGCACGGCGCGGGGGCCGCGGCTGTAGCCATCCCGTTTAGCGCCAGCGGTCGAGCGGAGCAAGGGGAGTCCTGGCGGCAAGGGTGAGGCAGCTCAGGTCGAGCGGTTTCGTGAGGGTGTCAGAAGCAGGCAGGCAGGCAGGCGCGCGTGTTTATGTCTCTCTCTGTGTGTGTGTGTGTGTGTAAGAGAGAGAGACGTGAATAAAAAGCATAAGAACTGGCTTGTGCTTTCCCTTTTATACTGTCAGTCCCCCGGAAAGTCCGGAGCAGACAGAGAAGATGGCTCGGGAATGAGTCACCCGGTGTCTGGCTGTGATTCAGCTACCACGCCTGCCAGGGCTGAGAACCGCTCCTTCTCTTCAGGGCAGGGAGCAGGTGAGCTGGAAGTGGTGGGGGGGGGGAAATGTCCCTCCTCCTGCGTCCAGGTACCTCACGAAGGGAGACGAGGTAGGCCAAGACACCAAGGACTCCGAAGGAGGAAAAGAAAGCAAGCAAGCAAGACGAAGCCCACGGGAACGGAGGGCGGTCGGGACCCTCCTGAGGGTTGGAGAAAGGGAACTGCAACCGCCCCCGCTCCCGGGGTTGCTTCTCGGTTACTCCGCCCCTTCTTCTGTTTCCCATGGACGGCTCCAAAAGGACACACGACCCGGGCGCCCTGCAAGCTGCAGCTCTCTCCCCCCTTCGCTTTTGGGGCAGGAAAGAGAGAGAGCGGAGGAAGATCCGCACAACTCGACTCGGGCTCGCGGGATGTCGGGTCATAAACTTAGTCAGAGTAGACCTGTTGAGATGAACAGGACTTGGATTGCGCTGACTAACTGATTACACTGGGGCGGCTCGAAGTAGTCCGCCGTCTGGATCCAATCCGTTCAATCGGAAGAGATTTCAAAGGTCATCTTGTCAAATTGCCCCCTCTATAAGGTCATCTCATTGAGTTGCCCAGATGTAGCAAAATCCTGTCCAGTCTGTCCTTAGGCTCACTGAGGAGCTGAAATGAAAACAGCAAGAGAGAGAGAGAGAGAAATATATATATTTTCCAGATAGTTTCCTGGTCTCAAATAGTCATCTGTTTTCCTGTGTACTTAAGTAATTTTTCTTGTAACACCATACTGTGCCTGCTTGCTTGACCAGTTGAATTTATCTCTTTTATATCATTGTTTTAAAAAAGCAAGGGTTCTGTTGGGGCAAAAAGAGGCAATCCTACAAGGTAGGCTTCAGCAGTATGTGGACCGAGAACTCCCAGAAGTACAAACTGGATTTCGAAGGGGCAGAGGAACTAGAGACCAAATTGCTAACATGCGCTGGATTATGGAGAAGGCCAGAGAGTTCCAGAAAAACATCTACTTCTGCTTCATTGACTACGCAAAAGCCTTTGACTGTGTGGACCACAACAAACTATGGCAAGTTCTTAAAGAAATGGGAGTGCCTGACCACCTTATCTATCTCCTGAGAAATCTATATGTTGGACAGGAAGCAACAGTTAGAACTGGATATGGAACAACTGATTGGTTCAAAATTGGGAAAGGAGTACAACAAGGCTGTATATTGTCCCCCTGCTTATTTAACTTATATGCAGAATACATCATGTGAAAGGCTGGACTGGATGAATCCCAAACCGGAATTAAGATTGCCGGAAGAAATATCAACAACCTCAGATATGCAGATGATACCACTCTGATGGCAGAAAGTGAGGAGGAATTCAAGAACCTCTTAATGAGGGTGAAAGAGGAGAGCACCAAAAATGGTCTGAAGCTCAACATCAAAAAAACTAAGATCATGGCCACTGGTCCCATCACCTCCTGGCAAATAGAAGGGGAAGATATGGAGGCAGTGACAGAGTTTACTTTCTTGGGCTCCATGATCACTGCAGATGGTGACAGCAGCCACAAAATTAAAAGACGCCTGCTTCTTGGGAGGAAAGCGATGACAAACCTAGACAGAAGCTTAAAAAGCAGAGACATCACCTTGCCGACAAAGGTCCCCATAGTCAAAGCTATGGTTTTTCCAGTAGCGATGTATGGAAGTGAGAGCTGGACCATAAAGAAGGCTGACCACCGAAGAATTGATGCTTTTGAATTGTGGTGCTGGAGGAGACTCTTGAGAGTCCCCTGGACTGCAAGGAGAACAAACCTATCCATTCTGAAGGAAATCAACCCTGAGTGCTCACTGGAAGGACAGATCCTGAAGCTGAGGCTGCAATACTTTGGCCATCTCATGAGAAGAGAAGACTCCCTGGAAAAGACCCTGATGTTGGGAAAGTGTGAAGGCAAGAGGAGAAGGGGATGACAGAGGACAAGATGGTTGGACAGTGTCACTGAAGCCTACCAACATGAATTTGACCCAACTCTGGGAGGCAGTGGAAGACAGGAGGGCCTGGCGTGCTCTGGTCCATGGGGTCACGAAGAGTCGGACACGACATAACGACTAAACAACAACAAAGTAGGAAGTCTACAAGGGACACAACCAGACTTTCATGACACAGTGCAAGTGTTCTGCCATTTTCTCCTGAATGGCAGTGAGAAAACTCCAAAGTGTTTTAAGCAGAAGAAGGCATTTTCTGGATCCCGTATAAAATGCCATGAAAGAGGCAAAGCCTTTGGAAGATGAAAAGCTTGCCTAGAATCATCCCTAGTTCCCAGTTCCTGGTATGACAAAATCAAACGAACAAACAAACAAAAAAACCCCCTACAGCATGATGAAGACAGCACTTTCTGGACCATAGCTGTGTGTAACATGGGGTATTTTTTTTTGGTAAACAGAAGAGTATAATCTCAGTTCTGTTCTCCAGTTGTTTCCTTCAGCTTCCTTTAAGAAGGAACTATGAATGAGGAACCCCATTTCAATTCTTGTCACAGTATCCGTGGGAGTCACAGCCTATGCTGTAGCAGGCTTTAGCTATATTTGGGCATATGTTTGTTGGAGACAGATATACACCTCTTTTGTGGAACAAAGCTAGTAGTAGAGTGTGGTTTCTTTGTGGATTTTTTTTCCTGAATGAAATAAGAAATGCAAAATTGGCAAAATTCTAGCTTTCAGTGTGTGGCTATAGTATTATTATATTTGAGTTTTATAGAGCTATAGAGTCCATTACAAAGATAACTATGCATCTAAACTTCCATATGAAGATCAGAGGGAGAGAATATGAAGGTTTGAAAGATTTCCAAATAAATCATTTATTCAATAAATTTAGTCTGGAATGAAGGAGCCATTTCAGATCAGATCTACTAAAGAACATGCTCAAAGAGTCACATAGTTACACACCACCCTAAAAAAAAAGTGTTAATAACCCCTGTGATGTAATCAAAAATGATCTCTTTTGCAGATGGAAAAATGTTAAGGACACAAGGATTGCTGACCTGTGCATACTTACATGACAATAAATACCATTGAACTCTGTACATTATATTTCTGAAGAGATGTGCATGGAATCACACTACACATGTCGATATATCCATATGATATTTGATATTCGTACTCCCACACAGCCCATAATGTTATAGTAATGGTGATGAGTCTATTACTCCTGCATGCCTGGCAGGTATTCCAGATTAAAAAGCACCCATTCCTATCTGCTTGTTTCACCATGCTTTGAAAGAGTTTCCAAATTTCATTTCATTGGTTTTAAAATTAATTTCTATTTTATTGCTATGCAAATATTAAGGGTGTGGGTTTCTTTCCTCCTGCCTGCTTTTGCAGTTAGTAATTTGGAGTTGCTTGCATTTTTCTTAAATTTGTAAGAACTTCAGCACTTTGAGGGCTGTCCCATTACCCAGAAGCAGATTTGTTTCCAGGTACCTCTGGTGAAAATGATCTCCAAGAGTGGAGCTTCAAAAAATCCTTTGCCTGTGACTTTTACCTCTTTCCTTTCGGATTTTCTGATAATACAAAGTTGCTTTGATTGGCCTTAGACTAAGCAGGGGAGAAGGCTGTTCAATTTTCTCCTTGCCAATCATTGGTCTGCTCTAAATACTCTACCACTCAGGTTGCATTTCTGCCTTGGAGTTGGGAAAGATAGCTTTGCTTTTTGTCTTGTCCAGCAAAAATGCAGATTTTTTCCTTCATAAAGTGATGCTAACATGTACCATTTACAAAATCTCAAGACATTGTACTGCTGCAGGTTAGGGGGAGAAACCTGCACAGTTCTGAGCCCCTTCTTGCTGTTCTTTAAAAGTGTTACACATAGTTGGTTAAACTGCAGTTTTCTCCCTACCAATCTTACATTTGATGAGATTGGCGGGTATTCGAACCAGGCAGGGAGAAGACAGTTCAGTACAGCTGAGCACAGGAAGGCAATTTGAGAGTGGGAGGCAAGGGGCTTCATAAAAAGAGATTTCTCATTTTATGTTTAAAGGCCATAAGTCTCTCTCTCTCCCTCTCTCTCCCTCTCTCTCCCTCCCTCTCCCTCCAATGAATGTGGGAAATTCATTGCAAGTCCAATTGTAACTCAAGAGCAAAAACAAACAAACAAACCCCACAAATGCTAGGAGTCTTCTGACTGGAATAGGGATTTGCAACTATGACCTGCTAACTGGTTTTGGACAACTGCTTCCATAATCCATTGCTGGGTAGGATTGGTGGGATTTGAAGGCCAAAAGACCAGGAGGGCCACAGCTGCTCATGCCTGGTCTTCAAATACCTTCAGCCTAAAGAGAACTTTGCAATCCATTCGTCAGGAACAAAAACTATCACAGTATTGTAATTAGAAGGTGGTGTGTCTTGCAATCTTGGAGAGGTACTGCCAGACAGAATAGACGATCCTAGGGTTCTAAAAAGCAGAATAAAACCTTTGTTTCTTAAGAAAAACAACAACAATGGAAAAAGCGAACATGTTTACAACTTTACTGAAGTATCATGAAAAGCACTGCCTTAACTTGTGTGCTGTATAGGTAGAAAATAATTCCACGTGGACATAAATTGTGACTTGATACAGGTGACCCATAGTCTGAGTGGAGGATGGCTCTCTGTGAAATTTTGGGGCAAAGTACCTCCCTGCTCCAGTCAGAAGCTTCTGCTGTTCCTTGGCCTTTTAGTCTTGATCCTCTTCTTCTGCAGCACTGAAGCTCAGGAGCACCTTATGGAGATGGTGGCCTCTGGCCACCTACCTGTGCAGTTGACTGTATCCCGCCCCCCGCCCCCCCGGCTGTGTTTTCATTTGGCATTAAGAGATTAGCACACATAGGTGGTGTGAAGATACAGCTGTAACCACCCACCTGCCCTGGTCTTTTTTCTCCAATGGTCCCTCTCCTCCCCAGTCCTTTCCACCTTGAAGTGGGGAAACCCAAAGAAGGCACAGGGGCGAGAGAACTTATTCAGCCCCCGCTGGACTTGTCTCCCTGGCACACAAACCCTTTCCTGCAGTTGTGCCTTTTAGGAGGTGTTACACATCCATGCTACATGCACTCATTCTCACTGCCACCCCCCCCCCCCCACACACACACACATTCTTCTTGCCTCAAACTCCGGTGGTTCAGCAAAGTAGTCAAGACACTAGGAATTAATGTCTAGATCTCTGCACATCCAACCAACCCCTGGATAAGATTTTATGTATTTTATTAAAAAGAAAAAGAAAGAATCAAAAACAATAAAATGGTTACAAAAAGATACAAAAGGGAAAGTTACTCAAAAGCTTGGCAACATAGAAGCAAATCACAAGTTGCAACATCAATCTTCCTTCTTTTCAAAGAAGGTACACACCTAAGAAAATAAGAGAGACTCTCTAACCCAGCTCTTACTTATTCCTAACCTATGCTGTTACCTGAACAAGATCTCCTGGAGAGGCAGAGGTGACCCCTGGCTTCAGGATGCTGTGTTCTCCTAATCCTGCATCTCTCAAGCTTCTTTTATCTAGAGCAGTGGTCTCCAAACTATGGCCCATGGGCCACATCCGGCCCGCCTTGCCTTTTTATCCGGCCCGGTCCTGCATGGGGCAACCCTTCTAAAACCACCTACTTACCTCTCTAGGGTACTTTGGCATTTACTGAGCCAGCCGCCTCTCCCGTCTCTATGATTGGCGGAGGGGGAGGCGGCAGCAAGCGGGCCGAGTTCTCGCAAGAAGCGCAGCCTGGCAAGGGAGCGAAAACCGAAGAAAGGGGGTGGAGCAGGTGAAAGGGGACTGGTAATGGTGAGGCTGATGATGGCGGTGGCTCCTGCCGCTGTGACTTGGTCGGTGAGTAGGGAAGTCAGAGGTGGCGGCGGCGGCTTGGAGGGTGGGCGAGCGAGCAAGTGACAGGCAGCTTCTTGAGAGGTGCCGCTCTGAGGGGTCAGTGTCTCAGAGCTGGGGCAGGTGCGAGGTCTCTCCCTCCCAGGTGGGGTTTGGCTCCCTTTGCGCGGATCCGTCTTCCCGTCTCCCTGCGTGCCACCTTTGGACAAGCTGGAGTGCCTCCGTGGCTCCTCCGTGCGTTTGGGTTTTTTTAAATATTTTCAGGCAGTGGATAAGTGAAACTGGGGGTGCTCATCCTGCAGATACGGTGGTCCTACTGTATAGCAATTGAAAGCCAGCATGCAGGGAATATGGGGAAACAAATCCAACATGAACGATGGCACAATGGTTCCTCCTTGGCATTTCAGTTCAGAAACTGCACCACGTACAGCTTTTACTGCAGAGATATAATTTGAAGTATGTTATTTCTTAATGGCATTTGCAATTTCATACCTAAAGTAACAATTGTTAAAGTAAAGTAAAGTAATAATTGGCTCCTCAAGCTTGAAACCTCAGTTCAGCAATATTTTGAAATTAAACAAGCAGTTCCATCATTCCCATTAATATTGTATATATGTACAAGTTTGTTGATCCAAATAAAGCTTATTCATTATAAAATTGTTTCCCCCCCCCCTTCGGCCCTCGAAAATGTGTAAAATATATGATGTGGCCCTCATACTGAAAAGTTTGGAGACCCCTGATCTAGAGCAAAGTGATGTTATGGCTGTTTCAAATACCTGCCATTATGGCTAATCCTTTGAAGTGTCTTCTCACGCTGATGGATTACCTCCTTAACAGGGATTAATCCTTTAGTACCAATTGCCATGCCTTTTGGGCAGGAGGGAACTTTCCCAGAGATGTAATATACATATCAAATCCTGCTTCTGCTTCAGAAAAACAAACAGGAGATCCATGGACCATTCTCCTTTGAAATGTATCCTGGCTAATTCCAGTGACAGAGGGCATTCAAAGTTTACTTCCAGTACACATTATGATTTCCTGTAACTCCTTTTTCTGTTATAGACTGTAACAAGTTGTATGAAGTGGTGGAAGAAATTGAGGTCATTTGGCTAGAAAGAGGAACATAAAATGTGGCTGCAGATTTTGAGAAAAGTGTCTGTCGTCATGGCATGACACAAGCCAGCAAGAGGAAGAACTAAGTTGCATACATGGGGTTAATTTTTGCAGCAGCTTGCCTCTTTTTAAAATGAATTAACTAAAAACCCCAAATTTATGAGCACAGCACATTTATGAGCACATTCTGTTACTTTTTAATAATTATTTCCCTGGATTTACTTTTGATTAAGCTTGTCCAAAGTTGCCCTTTGCAACATATTAGCTTCACAAAAACTTGGTTCTAAAGACTTTCTAGTTTAAAACTGTATTCTATTGCAGGTAGACATGCTACTGATCCTTGCTTCAGTGTTATCCATTGACACCAATTATATATAGTACGACCCCCGTTTCAGCGGGATAAGTATCTGTGGTTTCACTTATCCACGGTGAAAATATTAAAAGAAATGTGTTTTTTTTAAAAACTATTTTCACATATATTACCATAGCAGGCCACCAGATATATGTAGCGTTCGCAGTTTTCAGTATCTGCATGGGCCATGGAACCAATCCCCAATGGATATGGGGGTCCTACTCTATTTAATTTGACCTTCAGCCCTTCTGCACTAGTTAGTTTAAAAATTTAAAAAATCTCATAGAATAAACAATAGTGGCTGAAATCCACTATTAGCATAGCAAGGTGCCCTAGGGCAGGCCCATTGCACCATTTGGAGTTTGAGGAGTTAGCTCCTCTATTATTCTATTAAATCAAATGCACTTACTCTAGTGCAACTTACTGCGCTGAGCAACAGGATTTCAGCTACAGACTTTATAAAACATATAGCATTGAGGCTTTGTGATGTGGGAATGTTCAGAGGAGTAACAGTCAACACCTCTTATCCCTTGGCAATGTGACTGGCTCAGTGAACCAATGGTCTGATTTTGTGTTAAGTGCAGCAGCCTACGTTATGAGTGATGCAGGAACCACTGATGTCTCCAAACAGATTTCTCCAATGAATGCAGGTGGATATTTTAAGAGGTCATACGCACACATTTAGTGGATTCCCATTCTCTCCCCGTGTCTGTATTTTTGTATGTCAGTGAAGAAGGTATGTGCACAGCCAGTAAGTTATCTGAAAATGAAAGCAACACATTGTACAACATGATAGAGTGAGGGTGCAGAAAAGTCGGAACATATGAATCTTGTACTGGCTCTTATTTGTTATAAATGAGGATTCAATGGGGCTTAGTTCCTGCATTAAGGGGAAAAGAAAAGCAGAAAAGAAAAAGCTGTGCATTCACATATCTCTTTAAAGTGTCTGCTAATTGCTTTTAAATGGTTTAAAGTGTTTTAAATTACAAGATTCAGCAAGCATTTTGATGTAAATCTTTCCAACAGTAATTTCTTTGTAATCTGAAATTAAAGTAAACATTTAAGGATCATGCTAAATCAAAGTTTTTGCTACTTTTTATTGTGGCATACATCCATATGTGGATAGATCATCATGTTCTTTTTTAAAAAATCCAACATAAGCCCAATTAACGTGATTTAATTCAGATTAACTTTCAGCAGGTTAGTCAATCATTAGCATATACTCCAATACTAAATCAGATCAATGACAATATACTGTGGTTTGGATCTGGAGGCTATTTTCCATGAATGAAACTGCTTATTTCATTTGTGGAAGATTTATGAACTGATTGAGCACTTCTTGTAGTGGAACAGAAGAGAAGGGGATTTTCACCCATTTGTCTTCTCTCTGCCACACTCCAACATAACCAAATCTTGGGGGTATCTTTTAGAATAGTATGAGTAGGGGGGGGGGCGGCGGCTCCAGGGGGAATTATATCCCTCATCCTCACCGCCAGATGATTCTAATTGATATTTCACTCAGAGAGCATTATTGCTGGCAAGAACAATTTGTGGATCCTACCAATGAGGATTAAATTAGATTGCTGCTCAGGATCCAATGTTTTAATTCATTTTTAAGTGGGAGCTACAGGTAATGAAATGCACACACACACAAGGGAGAGATTTGGAATGTATCTACATTAAAGTACTCATTATCAGTGCCTGGTTACAGGAATTATGGACTGAAATGTACATTGCTACAGGTCTCATTGGACCCACAAAGTTGTTCATGCTACTCTGTTGAGGGATATCAAACCTTTTTCAAATGTTGCTCCATCTCCTGCGATGACTTAATCAAAAGGGAAGGAACTACCTATGATTAAACAAGAACCCAACCACAAACCTCCTCAAAAATGGGCATCATATATGTTGGCCCTGTTCTCCACCAAATATTGGGCCAATCTTTTCTTGCTTCTCTAGAATGGAAACCCATGGTAGATTGAGCATTGTATTGTGTCTTGTTTGCAGACTTTGCTTCTAGAAGGAAGGACAGCAAAAATAGGGCCAGCCTCGCCTCCTGTGGGAGGGAGTTCCACAGTCTGGGATCAGTAACAGAGAAGGCTGTCTCCTGTGTCCCCATCAGATGCACCAAATGCTATAGAGCGAGGATGAAGAACTGCTGAGGTTCTCCGTTTAGGTTGCCAGCTTCTTCTACAGGCCTTGTCCCTCTCTCTTGCACTCATCCCCTCTCCTTAATTTACCTTTGTTTATGTTTCTGTTCATGTGTGTATGAATGTTGCCTATAGGGTGCCTGTCTCTTTGGAGGATATGCAAAACTGTGAATGATGGAGTGATATAGCCATGGCTATATATTATATTATATATTATTGCTATATATAAGTAGTTGGAGAGGTTTTAATGCAACTTTTTGCGTACAAATAAGATAGATAAGGGCAATTCTCTCCTAGTATTATGTGACAAAGTTTACTGTTAACTGGGACAAGTGTCTGCTAAATGCTGTTAATGATTAATGAGTTACATTGCTTAGGACCACAGTAAGAACTGGTTAATTATATAGCCAAACAAACGTAAAAGATAGGAAGCACTTTCTTGCTCAGTTGGTGCAGAGTTCAAGATGGAGCAGGTTGTGTAAATAATGTTCTATTAGAGATTATGATGATGATGATGATTGTTGTTGTTGTTGATGTTGTTGTTGTTGTTACATGTCAATAAATTTAAATAAAACTGGATTGGGCTACCATATTTCAGAACAAGCAGGAAAAATCAATCATCTGTTATACATGGATGACCTAAAACTATATGCAAAAAGTTCCATGGAGATAGAATCACTACTAAACACAGTACAAATATTTAGTAAAGATATACAAATGAAATTTGGAATTGACAAATGTGCAGCTCTGTCTATACACCGTGGCAAGATCCAAAAACTAGATGAAATAGAGTTTAAAATGGCAATATTATAAAATCACTATCAAGTGATGAAAATTATAAATACCTAGGAATTGGACAGTGTCATCGAAGCTACCAACATGAATTTGACCCAACTCCGGGAGGCAGTGGAAGACAGGAGGGCCTGGCGTGCTCTGGTCCATGGGGTCACGAAGAGTCGGACACGACTAAACGACTAAACAACAACAACAACTAGAAGCACATAACATAGTGCACACAAAAGTTAAAGAACAGACAGAAAGGGAATATATCAAAAGACTGCGGAAAATCTAAAATCTAAATTAAATGGTGGAAATACAATCAAAGCCATAAACACATGGGCAGTTCCAGTAATTAGATACCCAGCTGGAATAATTGATTGCACTAAATTTTTTTTAGAAGAATTGGATAGAAAAACACAGAAACTACTTCTTCTTCTTCTTCTTCTTCTTCTTCTTCTTCTTCTTCTTCTTTGTATGCCTCATTTCTCCCCACAAAGGGACCCAAGGCTGCTCACAGCATTAAAATAATTAACATGCATCACACACTACATCCAAAAAGTGAGGTGGACAGATTATATTTACCACGAAAAATCAGAGGCCGTGGATTACTGCAAATACAGCAGGTAGTAGAAGAGGAAAAAGGAAGCCTAAATGATTATATCAGTACAAGCAGAGAAAAATTACTTAAGGCAGGGAAAATGGAGAATATGTTGAAAACAGCTCAATACAAGAAACAACAATTTGAAAATAAATTAAACAGCTGGAAAAATAAACCACTACATGGACAACACCTGAGAAATATTGATGGAAAGCATGGTCATAATTCAACATGGGCATGGCTAAAACTGGGGACCGTTAAGAAAGAAACTGAAGACTTGATTTTTGCTGCATAAGAACAAGCACTCCAAACCAACTTGATGAAAGCTAAGATCCAAGGAATTAGTGCTAACAACAAATGTTGACTCTGCCAAGAAAAAGATGAAACTGTGTATACAAATGTCCAAAGATCGTACAAACAGATTACAAAGTTAGACATGATAGAGTGGCAAAATTAGTGCTCTGGTCATTATGCAAAAAATATAACTTGCCAGCCTCCAAAATCCCGTGGGAACATCAGATAGAGAAGGTGTCAGAAAATGAGGAAGTCAAGATCTTGTGGGATTTCCAGGTCCAAACGGACAGACACCTTGAACATAACACACCAGACATAGTAGTAACAGAATGAAGAAATGTCTGGATCACTGACGTTGCAATTCTGGGGGTTGTCAGAGTTGAAAATAAAGAACGGGAAAAACTAACAAAGTACAGAGACCTGGCAATCGAAACATATTGCCTCTGGAAGAAACACGCTTCAGTGGTCCCCGTAGTCATCGGGGCTTTGGGAACAATATCAAGAAATTTCAAGCACTATAAGCAGTTGCAGAGCTCAGAAATCACACCATCAGAGCTACAAAAATGGCAATATTAGGAACAGCATACATACTGCGCCGGTATTTAACAGATACTTAGGTTTTTGGTTAAAACTTGTACAGTGGTGCCTCGATTTATGAACTTAATCTGTTCCGGAAGATGGTTGTAACTCGAAATGGTCATAAGTCGAAGCACCATTTCCCATAGGAATGCATTGAAATACAATTAATCCATTCTGTCCGAAGAAAAAAATTACCAAAAATAAATAAATACATTTTTAAAACCCACTGCAAGACCCATCGGAAACGCGACTAATCCGTTCCGGCCGAAGGGGGAAAAAAAAGAAAAGCAAGCAAACCATGCAAGACCCATCGGAAATGCAAAAAAAGCAAAGCAGAAAGCAAGCAAACCGTGCAAGACCCATCAGAAATGCAAAAAAAGCAAAGCAGAAAGCAAGCAAACTGTGCAAAACCCATCGGAAATGCAAGAAAAGCAAAGCAGAAAGAAAGCAAACCATGCAAGTCCCATTGGAAATGCAAAAAAAAACAAAGCAGAAAGCAAGCAAATCCCCCAAGACCCATCGGAAATGGGGGGGGAACCCCAAAAAGCAAACAAACCCCCCAAGACCCATCGGAAATGGGGAAAAAAACCCCCAAAAGCAAACAAACCCCCCAAGACCCATCGGAAATGGGGAAAAAACCCCCAAAAAGCAAACAAACCCCCCAAGACCCATCGGAAATGGGGAAAAAAAACCCCCAAAAGCAAACAAACACCCCAAGACCCATCGGAAATGGGGAAAAAAACCCCACAAACAAACAAACTCCGCAAGACCCATCACAGCATAGAAACATAATCCCACCACCCAGCCCAAAACCATGCTGCAAAACCCACCCAGAACAGTTTTTAAAAAGTAGAAACCAGCACCTTACCTTACCAGGCAGTCCGAAGCCTCCTCCAATCACACTCACTCTAACCGTTGGGGCGAAAGAGCTACAAAGAAGCAGCCGCTTCGCCTACCAACGGTTAGCAATTTGAATTCCCTGCCTTTTTTCCCTGCCTTTTTTTGGTTGTAACTGGAAGCTCCGGCCGCAAGTCGAGGCAAAATTTTGCAGCCGGAGCTGGTCATAACTCGAAATGGTCATATGTCGGGACGTTCATAAGTCGAGGCACCACTGTACTAGTCAATGTTTTTATAATTTTGACTGTGCCTGGTGTTTTTGAACAACAGCAGCAGCAACAACAACAACAATAAGATGATGATGATGTGCCATCAAGTCAATTCTGATTTACGGTGACACTTTCCAGGTTTTCTAGGTATAAAGTACTCAGAAGTGGTTTAACATTCTCACACACACACACACACACACACACACACACACACACACACACACACACACACACACACGTAAATTCTTGCCATACTCATTCCACCAGCCTCTTCTAAAGGTCATTGGGACAAAGCAAGAGAATAGTTTAAGAAATAAAGGTTTGCCTTTAATGGGCAGGAGAAGGAAAGAGCTTCACTCAGTCTAGCCTCTCTTGAAGGCAGCAACATTGCTCTGCTTGCACTGAGGACTGGTTGGAGACACTCCTTGTCCAGTCCCAACAGTGGCCTGGCCAATGCCAACCTCAGCTGTCAGAGCTAACAGGGTGGAACAGGTTTCCGATAGTGCCTCTTCTTCTGTTGGCTCACTTCCTGAGTGACGGCATTCTGGCCACTTCCACACAATGTTACTCCAGCTCTGGGTCCCCTCTCTTGACAGAAACTTTGCTGAGGAAAAAAGTCTTCTTCCAGCTTTCTCACTGCAGACCCTCCACCTCCATGTTAGGCTTGCTGATCCATCAAGCCCAGCATGTATGACTGAAGGAGCTGGAACATCAGGAAGAATACAGTATGGGGGAGTTCATAATGACACCTGGGGAGGAAGAGGAGAGGGGTAGGCTGGCAGGCAGGAGGTGGGCAGTGGCCAGGCTTCGCTGCCCAAGTGGAGCATAGTGAGCCTAATTGTGAAGTTTCCTCTGTCATTTTTCAAGGGGAGCACTGCAGACATCTTGAAGGACTGTTTCAAGCTGTTCTTTCACTGGCACACCACCACTCAACTGATCACACTGGCCACCTAATACATCACAGGATCATTACTGCAGTTAATGCCTGTCCCCAGTGCTGTTTTGGTGCATGGTATCTGTCCGCATAAGCTAAACAAAGAGCTATTTCGGATTGTGCTGAGTCATGTCAAAAAGAATACATGCCCTACCACTGTGCCAGAAAGATGTGTGGCAGCTCTTCAAGGGGAAGGATGGATCATGCTAACTAGAAACACATGTAGATGCCATCATTTGGCTCAATCCAAACAGTGCCACCAGTGAACCATATCATCTATATGCCAATGTGGACACTTTGAACCTGAGCTATCCAACCAGCATAGAAAAGCATATAAATGATTATTTCTTTATCTGTTGTGACATAAAGAGCAGAAAAGGTGAAACAATTTTGAAGGAAAATCTCCTGAACAGCAAAGCTCTGATTTCCCCATCTCTTTCTAATATCTCATTCATAATTAAGTGTCTTTTAGCGTTTTGTCTGTACTGTCCCTTTATTAGGAAGCATTTTAATTAGTTTCAAGTAGCAAATGTTGTATCTGAATTACTTCTAGAATACCATATTACAAGTTTGGAAAACAGTCAGCCTAAACAAACTCCTACCTATTTAAAAAAAGGGGATGGTTTCTGATCCTTCTTATGTACATTATAGTCTGATATGAGACATCTTAATCCCGTCACTAATAACTAGGTAAAAACTTTTCAGGCCTAAACTTGTTGTTGCTCAGGGCTATAGCAATCACCACAGTGGAGTTCTGGCTTGATAACCTAAGTCCTCCAAAACATTCTAAGCTTGACAACTCTAGAAAACATTTATTTGTTGTTAACTTAAAAATTACTGGCGTGACTCTTACGGACTAGACATAAAGGAGGAAAAAGAACTTAAAACAACAACAAAAGCTCCATATTGTATGTTGTAACTGATACTGGTGCCATAGGTCTTTGGGAGTATTACATTAAAATTAGACCTATGTTTTATGACCGTTCTGGAAAGCTACATGTGTACCAAGCCCAGCAAAATAGCTGTGCTATCTTAGTGGAAAAGCTTTTTTCAAACATATTTCCCTGTTAGAATCAAGGCACACCTTCTCAGTGGTGGCATGAATATCTTTTTTTTCACACAGGCACACAGACAGCAAAGGTATTTTAGATATTTGTACCCTGTACTTCAAGTCCACAAAAGAACTGCATGTGACTCATGGCACTATTCAAAATCCAGGATTAATACAATACTGTAAATGATGAATAATCAGCACACAATTTGGGCAGGTTTATGTGGTACACAGTGTTCTTTCATTCCACTTGTCCCAAGTCCTTTAAAGTAATTCCCTTAAAGTAATGACTGAGGATCAAATTAGATGAGGCAGCCACTTTGTGTTTATAAACCAGTATCATGTTGTTCTTCTAGCAACAGGATTCCACAGGGTTTTGTGCCTAGGTGAACAGGCTTAACAAGGAAGGTCTGACTGGTCCCAATAAAACAAGGCAAGTAAGATACAGTAGGTGAAAAAATGTCTGCTTGTACAAACTGATGCCATTTAACAGCTGGGAGCACTTCAAAATGCTTTTCATCTTGTCTAATTTGACCTTGAAGTTAGCTGCTTAGAGAACATTTGGTCTTTAACTTCACATCACACACTGTAACTTATACTTTTATTATTAAAAATATCTTTCTCTTCTAGGACAACAATACAGTACGAGCAATGCTTTAAAACACATCCCTTCTACTCCCCTTTCCTTGCATCATGTATTACCAATCTTCAATTTTTGGACTACAATTCCCAAAAAAACCTCTCAAACAGCATGGGTAGCATCTGTGCTGACTAGGCCATTGCTCAAATGGCGGAGGTCCTTGACGGCTGAAAGCTCTTTCTTTAACAAGTTTGAAGCTTCTAATCCAGATTGCTAGAGGTGAAATCCACCACCCACCATCTCTGAGTGGATTTTAAGCAGCCCTCATTTTGGATATTGTTTTAAACAAAGAATGTGGCCCACACATCTGGATGTGGATTTTGGAATGTTAATGTTTTTCTCTGCTACTCTAGTTCTATAATGCCCAGCCTGAAAAAAGACTGGTATGGAGTTGAAAGTTATTCTTTGTGTATGAGATTTTAGTGTTCTAATAAAGGTAACACCTACCCTTGGTTTTGAATTGTGTAGAAGGGCCACATGGCTTTTTATTTTTATTTTTGTAGGACATTTTTGTAGTCCAACATTTTTTCCAGCACTCTGATTCTGTGTGTTTTTGTTTTTTTAGATTATAAGCCTTCAAATAATACCCACTTTCTTCCTGTTCAAATTGTAAGCTTCCTAGCTGCTTCCCAAAGTTTTTGCGCTAATGAATAGAACAAATATTATCACAGTGGGGCACTTCTCTTGGTCTTAGATCTTGGCCCTGCAATCTCAGAGAATGGGCTGCTATTTTTCTGGTGACTTTAATAGTATTAAATGGTCTGTGTGCATGTGTGTCTGCTTTAAAAATCCTCTATATACCTAATGACAGGTGAATCCATATGCTTTAAAGGAATTCTTTTATAGGTTTATCTTGTAGGTGAGTTAAACTGGCAGGGAAATTCAGGCAGAATCTCAGTTTACGTTAGTATCATCCCCATGCTCATTAAATTCAGTCCTGTGGAATTATACAGGGATATCTTCTAAACATTGCCTTGCCTGTTTATTCTTTTTGTAATCACAATGTGCTTGCTCTGCATTGCTTGCGTAATTATTAGGAACAAAAGCTTGCTGTGTAACAGATCTTACTAGCAAATTACCAAGAATGGAGTTTCATGTAGGACCTTGCCCATCATACGTTTCCTGTCACTGTTGAATTCCACAGACATTTATATCATTCATCCTTACATGGTGGAATAAAAAACTGGGCTAAAATACATTGCTATAAATTTACAGGAGCTGTGCTCCTGCATTGAGTAATGCATTGAATATTGTATTAACTTGTGTGGCTCTGTTTTTATCTTTCACTCCTGAAGATCTGTTATGGCAGAAATTTAAATTTTTTCTGCCTTGAAAACCAGGAACTGTGTGGCACAGGGCAGTATTGTAGTGATGTCACTCAATTTAGATCTCATATGGACACAGATCTAGCAATTGTATCTATCAAAATTATCTGTTCTGTTTTGCTGAAGAGGTCACATGGAGTTAATGAAATCTAATCATATATAGTACTCATAGTTTCCGTAACCTAAGTTTTATCTTTCCCTTCATATCCCTGAAAATATGGAAGACGTGGAAGGATGCTTTCACTATTTGAACAGTTTTTTAGTTTGTTTTGTTTTATGTATTGTAATTTTGCTGCAAATAGGCAATGATAAACCAAAGTGATTGTTTAGGATTCTCAAAAATATCTGTAGATATAGACACACAACATTGGAGAATGTAGAAATCAGAATAAACTTAGGACCATTGCCTAAAGTGGCAGATTTATCAAAATAATAGATAACGTACTAACTCCCAGAAATTTCTTTTGTAACCAAAGTGAGTTTAACATTCATTAGAATTGTGTAGGATAGTTAATGCTTATATATACTGTAATCCAGGAGATTAGATAAATGCAGGAACCAGCCAACATAAAACATGCTTGTTTTAACTTGTTGACAGGGCCCTGGTTCTGCACGGTTGTCTTCAATAGCGGGCAAGGGCACCAGGAGCCAGCCAACGACACAGCACACAAAGCCCAAACTAGAGATGGGGGCATTTGTATTCGTATACGAATATCCCCGCACAGGTGGCGTTAACGAGGGTCCAGCCTCATGGGGCCAGACGGTCCACTCACCGATCTGCCGCAGACGCGGACGGCGCGATTCTACAAATGGCTCTGCAGTGCGCAATCCGCTCATCACTCTTCGACCTTGCAGCGAGGCTTGTCCTCCCGCCTCCTGCCAGGAGTGGTGAGCAGATTGTGTGCTGCAGAGCCATTGGCAGAATCATGCCGTCTGTGTCCACGGTGGATTGATGAGTGGACCATCCGGCCCCATGGGGCTGGACCCTCGTTAATGCCACCTGTGCAGGGATATTTGTATTCATATACGAATACCCCCATCTCTAGCCCAAACTCTCTCACACAGACCAGCTAGGTAGGATAGGAGCACAGGAGTGGAAACCGGAGCACCGGGACTGGAACCAGACTGCAGGAGTGGGAGCACTGAGCTGGAGCAGGAACACAGGGTCAGGAATACAGGAGTTCAGAGCAGAAACAAAAACTGGGGATTTGATCCTGCAAAAGCTGGCTCTCCCTGGGACCAAGCTGGCCCCGATCCTGCAGCTGCCAGGGTGGTGGTGCAGGGGAAGCCCTGCCTTCACCCAGATCCTGACACTCGTATTGTGTTTGTTCATGCATGTTGTTGTTACAGAGTTTGAGTATGTATTGAAATTCCACATGTAGATCAGTATCCTGTACATAGTGGCATAAGGTAAAGCTACACTGATGTAAATGTGCCATGTTGATGTCCAACAACAAGGAGTAGGACTGTGTATTTACACAGTCATGCATCCATGACATGACTAGTTGTGCAATGCACCAGTGGTAGTTCTTCGGAGATAGCACTTCTATCTCAGCACTAGCACAACAGCTTCACGGGCAACCTTGAATTGCACACATGTAGTTGTGCAATGAGATTTTGGTCAGTGAGGTAGATTTAAAACTAAACACTTTATTTATACTGTACTTGCCAAGGAACTTAGACTATTTATAGAAGTACAAAGTGTATTTTCTCCACTGTAGAGATAGAGTAATCTATATACACTGTATGCAAAGTTATCTGGCTTTCAAAAACTAAGACTTAGAAGAGTAATGTCATGAGAGAAGGGTTTCCTTTGGAAAAAGAATCTCAAACAATGTGGTTTTTGTGACAGTAATTTCAGAAACGTAAGGAACAGAGTTTAATGGATATACAAACAGGAAGGAAATTATCTACCCACACTGTGGTTTCTCAGGCAGTGCAATCTTGCCTGTGACTCTTACTAAGGTGCTGCTTGGATTTTACTAAAATGGAAATGGAAGTGATGTCTGAGCACATCACATTTTTCTTTGAACATGCAACCATGCTTCCAATTCTATTACAGCTGCCTGAACTCTGTAGGAGAAGAGAAACAAAGTTATTTAGTTAGTTTAAGCATTTCTATCACACTCTACATTTATAAAAACTTTCATAGTGGCTTACATATAATTTTTTTTAATAAGAAAAAGACAAGTTCCTGTCCTCAAAGTTACAGTCCATATCATTACAATTCAATCAAATGTTTCTTGCCACCATGTGCCAAAGTCTTTCTTATCCTTTGCCATTAAATTGATTGGTAAAGTTCTTCCCCCACCTCTGGCATTTGAGGCAAGCCCCTATACCCTATTCCTATTTGGGTTTTGCTTCCAGTGTTTTGTTGATCATCTCTCATCTTCATCTGACCATACTTGAAGCAGCAAGTATGCAGGATCTTTCCTACATGCTGGAGACTTCATTTTTTCTTTTTTCTTTTTTTTTTTTTGCCCTTCTGACTGTAACTACAGATGGTAAGTAAAGATTACATTTTTCCATTTTAAATGCTTCTAGAGTGATTTTATCATACAAAGTGCTAGTTTGTGCAGAAAAGAAACCAAAGCAGGCACTGATGAGACTGAGCTGATCTCTCCAAGTTTCTGTGTTTTTGTTGTTTTTCCCCTCATATTCTGTGCTCAGACATCTGCTAACTAAAAGGAATAGCCAAAATCCCCCAATATATATTTCCCTGGGAAAATTGAATAATGTCTAAGTCACTTTATTTGTGTGGTGTAGCTATGCATTACTATTTGTAAGGACCTAGCATGTAAACAGATATAAAAATACATGTAAAGGAATGCACCTCCTCAATCTGAAAAAGTTGGCCATCCATATTCTAAAAGAAGACAATATGGCTTTAGTGAATGCATACATGAATTTATCTTTGAGCCTAGATTGCCACTAGTTTGCAACTAAACATTCAGCTTAAAGAAAAACAACTTGGAAGCATTACATTCTTCTTTCGGTTTTTGGCAAGAGAATGTCAGTTCGGTTCATGCAGAGTTTGGTTCTGAAGGGGCATTTAGAGTCCACAAGTCCTGCTCGTGTCTAGACTAGTTATGTCAAATGTTTGTGCAAAACTCTGTTCCAGTCCTTGAAAGCCACTTCTTTTGATTTTAAGTCCTCAGCATTTTCTCATGCCATTCCACTCTTTGTGGTTTGGAACTTCTTTTGTTTTTTTGCAGAGGGCATTGTGTTCATGAAGCATTTCTTCATTGCTTAGTTACCCCTTTCAAAGAGACTTCCTGTCCATCACAGTGCACTGAAAATACTTGTACAGCAAACCTTCTGCTTTTGGCAGAAATTTGGGTGGTAAGTCTTCTAAAATAGTAACCCTTTTTCACTACAAGAGCTAGAATTTCATTTCTTTAGGTACAGAGGCCTCACTGTCATCACTTTCTTATGGCAGTCAGTATTTGACTTGACTGTCATTTACCAAGATACATAATTTAGTCTTGGGAGTAAACCATGTGTAGATTGCTTCATTATTTCACCTCTAATAGACATTTATTCTGACATGCTTGAATACCCATGGCATCCCACCCAACCATCTTTTGCAAACAGAGTTATGAGTTGGCATCTCCTTTCTACAAACAATACGATAGTAGTATTGGAGCACAACAGAGGTTTAAAATGTTGATATTATGAAACGGTGTCCCTGTGAGTATGCTGCCAAGAGTAAAGAGAAACTGCTGTGTTTGGTTCCTGTTAACACTGGTGCTTTTTAGTAATAGGCAGTCTCACTGATCAGACAGTAATGCTAGTATTACTTTCTCTTCTCTTTTAAATTTGACACATTTTTTCATACTGTTTACTTCTGCAATGGGGAAAATATTTTTTATGGTGACCTTATGAATTAGTGACCTTTCCTGAGACAAAATGGCATAGATCTTTTTAAAAAATACGCTGTCAAGAAAGAAAGCTTCGTAACAACAAGATGCCTTGGGAATGCTTTCAGGGATGAGAAATAGCTGAATGAATAGATAAATATTGGATCATGTCCCACATAAAACACAAAACCATGAACTGTTGCTTTATGAAGTTTTCTCTTCTGCTTCTTCCCTCCAAACACTCTACACATTTTATCACTTCTTGGTTTATGGCAAACCATTGTTTGTCATTATAAACAAACAAGGTATTCAAGTTCTCTGCAGAGCAAGCTTGGCAAAGGGAGGATAGCACTAAGCCATAGTGCAGGTGTGAATTAACCTGTCATCTCTGATGTATATAATGCATGTCTAGTAGGTCACCATTTTTTACCAGATCATTTTCCCCCCAAACTGAAACATTACTTTCCTCCTGCCTAATGCTTTACCTACTGTATTATTTGCTGCCTTCATGGAAACTCCCTGTGTGTGACATCTCTTACTCTAGAGTTCCACGCCACTGTGCATGAACTTCAGTACTAGAAGAATGTGTCTGAAATCACCTGTATGTATTTGTCTGCCTGCTTCTAGAACCAAATAATGTGTAATGCTGAAGCTTGGTTTTGGGGGGTTGTTTGTCCACAAAAACACAGAAACGGAATTTGCACTTCAAGGTAGACTGCGACCAGAGGTGAAGAGAATGAAATAGAGGAAAGATGTTTTTTAGCTGATTCATTTTTTTTCCAATTTTTCTACTGAAAGAAAAATCACCCTTGTAATTTTTTTAAAAGATTTTTTGTTGTGAGGAAAAGGTACAGATATCCTGATGTCACACAATTCCTTGTTCCCGCATACATGTGGCTGTCATGTGAAGCATGATTTCTATTTATTAGCAATGCAGAGAATCTGCACCTGGCTGCCACATACAGGGTGAGCACATGTAATAGAATTCCTTCTTTTACATAAGTGACAGAAGCTTGTGTTGTGACACTCATTAATTAATGATGCTTTCATTAATAAAGAATGTCACTTTTTCAGTCCATATTTTCTTTAATGTCTGTTTCTAGGCCTCAGTTCAGTATCTACCATGAAGAACTGAACTACCTGTAGGTCTTTTGAAATCTTGGGGTGCACAAAATAAGGTGGTTTTTTTTTGTCATTCACATTTCTCAGACAAATAACATAAGTACAGGAGGTACAACAAAGTTTTAAATGCACATATTTATTTCAAAATATTGAATCCTGAACCCAGTGCTACTTTGACAATTGAAGGAAAGTTGCGCATGCCCCTCCTTGTGTCTATTTAGCAACCTTGTCAGCTATGCGAATATATAGGGTTCATTAAGGAAATTACATGCTTTATTGCTGGGAGTTCCAACTGTTGTTAAAAAAAGTTGTTGATTCTAATAAAATGGAAAACTTATCTAATATACTGGAGTTGGTCTCTGAAGCAAGAGAGGTGTGTTTTAATAACCTGTTTGATCTCTTACAGAGCAAATAATTGTCTCTTATGTGTTTGAACTCAATACATAAATTATTGTTCCTGTTGACTGTGGCTTGGCCTGATATTCTTCTCAGTTTGTGTGCTATTGAATTAGACATCTCTGTGCTGACTTTTGCCATTGTCTTCAGAGCTACTTTTTCTTGTTTACTTACTTTTCAAATGTTGACTAAGTTCTTATGTATGTGTGTCTATAGAAAGGTTACTTTTATGGAGTATAACTTATAGAACTCTCTGTTTGAGAAGTTGTAGTCCCAATATAGATAATGTAGGCTCTTCTTTACAGGAATGTATTTACTCCTTGCTGGCAGTTTGTACAAAGGGAATACTGTGCATACATTTCTTGATCTAGGGCTGCCCTTATCTTGAGATGCTCTCCTGCTGAGGTTTTCATTCCTATGCACTGTCTCTTCTTTGACTTCTGCCCCCATTCACTTTATGCCTCCTCCAGTACAGAGCATACCTTCTTCTTGACATCTCACAGACAAAACTGAATGTTTTTAACCCAGGACAGAGCTGAAGTTTCAAGAGTCCAGTGTTCTTCTCTCATTTTCTGCTGAGCTGTTCTCATCCTCTGTGTTTTGTTTAATGGAAGGAAGAAAACTAACCTCCCATCCTGGAGAATATGAATGTAGCAGGATTGGTCCTCGAAATGGACTGCTAAGGGCAGGAGCAGAAACAATGGTTGTTCTGCATTGATTCATGCACTTTGTACTGCATTGTCACAAATCATACCAGTTATGTGGTTCATACATCCATGTTTCTTTTTGCCCTTGATGCTGTGCTTCAACTGTCCAGACAGTAGGTGATTTTAGAAGCATTTCTCCTCTGCATCCCACCCTTTCAGCTCTTCACCCCCACCCCCATATTTTACACTTTCGTTTATACCTTGTTCCTGCCCAACCACTGCATCCTTGGTGCATAAAGGAATATTTTGGAGACATGGAATTTTCAAAAAACCTTTTTTGTGTGCCTCCATTTCATATACAGTAGCTGCAAATCCAATGTCTTTTTAAAAATACTTTTTTACAACTAATATAGTGCCAAATTGGTTTAATAGTAAACTAGGATAATGCAGAATGTGAAGCAGAGCAATAATTTTACTTAAAAACACAGAGGTGTTTTTGTTTTTTTTTGTTTTTTGAGATATGGATTTACCAAAGTTTTTTGTTGTACATACACTTCGTGCTTCCATTGCAAATCCCTCTTGACTCAACATCACTTAGGGCTGAAGTGGTTAAAGAGTATATCAGTACAGTGCAAAACTTTTTTTAGTTACGAATGAGCAATCTTCAGCTAAACCTACAGGTTTCAAATATATGGTTTCCCCTTTTTTGTTGTTGTTGCAAATATATTTCAAGTTTGCATTACAAATTGCTGTTCAGTTGATTCAGAGTCCTTTAAACAATTAAAATTTAAAAATATTAGCAACTAAAATGGTGTTGAAATAATTTCTCAGTATATCAATACAGCAGAAAACGAGTTGTGATGTAGCATTAGAATGATTGCAGTCTGATTAAAAAAACTGTAAAGGAAATTTACTTGACTGACTGACTGACTGACTGACTTATTCGATTTGTATACTGCCCATCTGGCTAGCTAGGCCACTCTGGGCGGTTCACAGCAAAATAGACAACAATAATACATTAAATAATAACCACACAGATATAATAACAATGTAGAAAATCAAATAAACATATAAATCAATTAAAGTAAAAAAGAAAGACAATATAAAGTTAATAAAAGCGCGATGGTGGAATTGATAACTTAAAAGCTGAAGAAACCTCTGCACTCTGTTGAGGTAATACCTTGAAATGCCTGTTTAAAAAGCCATGTTTTCAAAAATCTCTTGAAGATCCCTGGTGAAGAGGCCAGGCAAATTTTGGGAGGGAGTTTGTTCCATAGATGGTGGGCAACAGCAGAGAAGGCCCGGTTCCTGGTCTTCTCTTTCCAGGCCTCTCTCAGGTCAATGACTTCAACTGTCCAGCCTAGGATGACTGAGTAGGTCAGGCAGATCTCACTGGAAGAAGGTGTTCTGCCAGGTATTGAGATCCCAAACCATTTAGGGCCTTATATAACAGCGTCATCACCTGGAAACTGGCATGGAAATGGACAGGTAGCCAATGCAAGGTGGCCAGAATGGGGGATATATGGTGGTATTTCTTTACTCCACATAGTAATCTGGATCCCATATTCTGGACCTGTTGAAGTTTCCGTAGCAGCCTCATGGGCAGCCCCATGTAAAGAGCATTATAGTAGTCTAATCTCGAGACTACCAATGCATGGGCCAGTGCAGTGAGGGACCCAGTGTTAAGGTAGGGACACAGCTGGGTGATCTGTCTAAGGTGCAAAAATGCAGAGCGGACCACAGACACTACCTGAGATTCCATATTGGCAGTGCAAACCACTGGAATGGAAGAGACAAAAATGTTCACTCCCATATCATGCCTCACTGTATGCATCTTGATCTATGTTCTCAAGACATGCCCAGCAATGTTCTGAGAGGCCTGAAAAAAATCATTCAGACAACATAATTCCGATCCTGAAAAAAATGCAAGGAAACACAGCTATAACAATAACAGAGGAACGTGTTGGAAAGAATACGGATACTCACACAAAGACATCATATTTGCTTGGGATTAAAAAATGTCATGTGATGGAGAACATGCCGAAAAGATGAGTGAGGAACACAGGACAAACAGCAGGACAAAAGCCTGTCTGAGGGTGCCCTTAGTTTAATTTTGTGTTGGCATAGTGATTTGAAAAATAAAATGCATTTCTCCTGGCCACATTTAAAAACTTCTGCTCAAGATTAGCCTATTAAATGCCAGTCAAGTACTTAAGGACCAAGTATTTAAGGAGTGGTGCCCTCAGTTCATTGCTTGCATTTTTAAGAAAACAGATTTGTTTGCCTCCATACCTAAGCCTTTTGCTTTCTGCTCAGGCTTGTGACACTGCCATCCTTGCTGATTTTTCATAAGAAGCTTATTTGTTCACCCATTCTTTCTTTATCTTGGAACGTTTCTCAGACCAGATTTCAGGGAGTGTTTTGCTGACAGTAAGGTTCCTTCATGGTTCTCAAGTTTCATACTGTTGTTGAAGCAAGATTTTTAATTAAATGTATGCTTCCTCTCTGCAACTGAATTTTAAGATGTAAATAAAATTATCCAGAGGCAGACCTGGCAGAATTTTGATGCAAACTTGTTTTCCTGGGTCAGTTAAAGAAAAACTGGTCCACCTCTGTAAAATCTCTTTTTCCTTCTCCTTAAGGTGTTTATTGAGATTATCATAACACTAACTGAATAAAGTCCCACCAACAAAAGCATATCTACCTTTTCAAAAAAAGTGCTCTTTTGGTATTGATATTGGTATCATTTTAGTTTCTAGAAACATATCTTCCATTGTGTTCAAGGTTTAGCATAGAATTCAGTAACATACATACATTTAAAAAGGCAGATTTAAATAAATAAAGACAATGCATATGGAGGGATATTTTCCCTTGCTTTATCATTTCAAAAAGTAACAACCTTTCTCTGTCTCTTGATTAATTTTTCTCAATTATCATCTATCTGTTATAGTGTGTCAATTTCATTTTTGATAGTGATGTCTCCTAGTAAGGCAGTCAGTCAATGGAAGAAGTGCACTCTTTTTTCAGAATAAAGCTATCGACACTGCCACTGCTGTCAGTACCTTAACAATTAATTCTAAGTCTTCATCTGGGACAGTGCTTTCCAACTAAAACTCCCTGATATTCTGCCCAACAGTTAGTGGTGAAGGCTTTTAGTCCAAGAACATCTGGAGACCCAAGGTTGAGAGAAACACTAATCTAGAAGTACTTTAGATCAGTGGTTCTCAAACTTGGGTCCCCAGATGTTCTTGGACTACAACTCCCAGAAATCCTGGCCAGCACAGCAAGTGGTGAAGGCTTCTGGGAATTGCAGTCCAAGAATATCTGGGGATCCCGGTTTGAGAAACACTGCTTTAGATAATTCTGAAGAATTCTGAATTAGTCCATCAGAAATCTATATCCTGTAATTTGTTGTGGAACAACATCCAATATAATTTACTCTTGACAATTCCTCCCCTTTTAAATTACAGAAGAGCAAGCATGAGACACCGACAAGAAGGAGTAGGAATTGAGAGGAAAAAAACTGTGTGAGAACACAATAGGTCAAGAATAAACATGTGTTTGAATACTGCCAGATATTATTAAAAGTTTATAATTTCCCCTGTTTTCTGGAACACAACATATTGTGTGTTTGCCAACAAGAGTTCATCCATATTTAGCAAGCAGTTGAATCACCAGTATTGCAAAATAAAGCATTTGGTCACTAAGGAATATCTAAATAATTAAAATTGTTGCTTCCATTTTATTTACTACTTATCCAGAATTATCTCAAATTCTTTATGCTTTAAAGTACTTTAATAAAGCTAAATGAATAGTCATTGCAAAATAATTAAATAATTTGCCAAAGCAGAATAAGCTGTCCACTATCTTATGTGTGACAGCAGAACAATGCAAGCATTGTTATGTAGTTTTCATCTCTACAAGCTGGTTTGAGAAGCAATGTTCAGTGTTTGATCATTTTTGTTGAACTAATCTGAGACCTTTTAAACCATTTAAGGTGTTTGTCTGAATGTCAGAATACTGTACTTGCGTGAGGCACGTGCACCAGGTTCTTCAGCCCAGATTTCTTGGTTCTTGATGAACCCCAAGACTTTTACTTGTTATCATTCTTGTTACTTGTTGTAAGTTAACCTTCATTATCTAGACTAGGCCATGGACATGGCTAGGATACTGGTAGCATGTCAGGGGCTTACATCATTTCCTCTCAACCCCACATGAATGAAACCTTCTCTTCTATGATGTCTGTGCTTTTATAAACACCACAGTGTCCTGTCTGCATTGGTTCTAGTAGTGTCAAGTCAGATGTTAAGAAGGACAGTTATGTCCCTATGCCATTAGCTCATTTTCCCTTCCACCTTGTGATTTCCTCACAGACATACGCTCCCTCAGGCAGACTTTCAAGTCAGGTTTGGTTCCGATGACTGCTCACAAAACAAAGCAAAACAAATGTGACAAACCAAACCTGAGGAATATCTTTTCTATGTAATCGCTAAGCCTCTCAGCTTGTTTGATCCTAAGTAAGAAATTTTGCTTTTAAACCAAAGTTTGAAGTCATTACTTGAAATGGGGGTGAGGGAGGGGGCACATGAGCTTGTATCATGCTCCCATTCTCCTACCCATTGTCAGTGGATTGTGAAATGCTAAATCTTCACCAGACATTTATTAGTTATTGCAGTGGAAGAAATAGTTTCTAAAAGCAAACATACTTGTGTTTATTCATTGGCATACCGCTGACAGAACAGCTGCCTTGTGTTCAGTGAACTAGATAGTTTACAGCCACCTCCCTCCTTTAAAAGCGCTAATCTCTTCCTTTTCAAATCAGCAGGTTGACGTTTTTTAACAGCAAGATTCATTGCAGTTTATCAGTTAAAATAACAGGACTTGCCCGTTTCATGTTAAAAGGAAAGCTGCATTTGGGCCTGTTTTAAGGGTCCTCTAATTCGATGCAACATCTCCCACCTATCCTTTGAAAACTAGAACTGCAAGTTTGTAAAATATAGCAATAAACATTTCTGACTTCTTTCTCTCCCCCCCCCCCCCATGTTTTACATGATAAGGAATATTGAGGAAAATGTCTGTGAAGGGTTTTGATCCTGTGGAAATGTGATGTTGTGTTACGCAGGTGGGTGTGGAAGCCCCCCAATCTGCCTTGTACCTGAATAAAGGGCATACAAATTTGGGGTGAGCCAATCTGTACCCATCAGGAGTAATTTCTTCTCCTGGTACATGATTCTATCTGTACATTTCCGGATCTCCAGAAAAATGCAAACACCTGTGATACAAGTGGTGCCCTAATTGTGTGACATATCTATTCAAACTCTACAAAGCAATCATCTTTACACAATCAGAGACACACTGAGTCCTAATTATTGCTGAACAAAAGTTCATTGTCTTGTGCTGGCAGAGCAAATTAACATTCTGTAATACAATCCATTCACAAAGAGACACCAAACAAGGGAAAAATACCAAAACTTGACTCATTTTTTCATCCGTGATCACTTCTCACCAAACACAAAGTAACTGTCAGGGCTGTTTTTCAGCATGTTCCCTAGTTATCTGTTGCTTGGAGCCACAAAGTAATCAAAATGTCTAGAAGAAATGGTAGTGAGTACAAGAGGGTTTCCTGTCGATTGTAGACCATCTTGACTGCTGACATGGGTGTCATCAACATTCATGCTGCCCTTTGCTATGTAAAGCTTGGCATATTTTAATATTGCTGGCAATACAGGCACAATATTGTGCAGTGATAGTGAGCCATTCTTGGTGTTCTAAATTGTGGTTAGAGAAGCGCAATATCTCACATGTGTAAACTGATGTTTTTTAAAGAACTGCATAATGCATAATATTTCAGTAAAGCTTAGTAAACTAAGCTGAGCGAGAGAACAAAGAGAAAGAATATTCCAGAACACACACACACATACAAAAAAGCTATCTAAATGGTGGCATAAGTCATTCGCTTCCGTCTACAGCTCCACGGAATGGCTGGTGGAACAGCTTGAGCATCCCATCTCTTGGAATATCCGGGAGACCTATTGGTCTTTATTGTGGAACTTATTTGTCGTTCACCTTCTCTTTTGGCCCCATCCACTCAGTCTACTGTTACTTTCAATT
The DNA here is from genome assembly GCA_037013535.1 of Intellagama lesueurii. NCBI lineage: Eukaryota > Metazoa > Chordata > Lepidosauria > Squamata > Agamidae > Intellagama > Intellagama lesueurii. The sequence goes on from JBAJHW010000004.1 coordinate 148,348,789, forward strand.
TTCCCCTCAGTTCAAATAGCTGACGATACGTTTCACCCTATGAATGCTGAATGAGATTAAAAAGATCCGTTATTGTACTGCTATGTCCTGAGGGTGAAAGAGCAGCTTTGTGTAGTTGTTTCATCTGTTTTTTCCATGCTTATAGACATCTTTTAAATCTAAATAACTACTTGACAGCAACTTAAGGCCACAGAACAGAAACATAGCCAGGAACTAGTCCCTGCAGTAAATCAAGATGCAGCTTTATTCCCACATAAAACAACACATTTACAGAATCTGATGACCATCAATGTAGGTTCATCCCTCTGATCACCTTTTACTACAGCCACCTGCCAGGACTCCAGGAATAAATAAGAAATGGCAGTCTTCAGAAATCTGTGGCAGAACACTTTAGTCTTCCAGGACACAATGCTATTGAAAGTTGCCATTCTTTCACTGAAGAAATATAATGGGGAGACTCTTGTGTGAAACTGCCAAGTTAGAAGTTATCTAGAAGTTTGTTTCTATCTGTTCACTGTGAATGGAGAGAATGGATTGATTCACACATCATGCTTAGTGGCATTCTGGCTTATCACTTACCACAAGCTTACCCCCTGCTTCCATTTATAAGTCAAAATAACTTAACACACCACAGACCTTCTGCCTATGGTTTGCTTAGAAATCAGGTACTTTCCCCCTCAAAGCCAGTCTTGGAAGACAAGAATGAACGATGGCTTTGACTTGTTAGGAGGGACAAGTTAGGGTTCCTGGTTCATCTGTTATGCAAAACAAACTATGGGCCAAAGGTCCACAGTTTGTTTAACCACCTTTTCTTGCAGAAGGGGCCAAAGTGAAGTAGTAGAATAACATGTACCAGTGCATCAGTGTTCTTTGGAATTCCAGTTTACGCTAATGCCTGAATACCCTGTTTCCCCGAAAATAAGACAGGGTCTTATATTAATTTTTGCTCCAAAAAAATAATTAGGGCTTATTTTCAGGGGATGTTTTATTTTTTTCATGTACAACAATCTACGTTTATTCAAATACAGTCATGTCATATTATTCTGGTTGCTGCACAGTGGTGGAGGGCGGGGTTTCATTTAACTGGGGCTTATTTTGGGGGTAGGGCTTATATTACGAGCATCCTGAAAAATCACGCTAGGGCTTATTTTCAGGTTAGGTCTTATTTTAGGGGAAACAGGGTATTAATTTATAGGATAATATTTTCCCCAATCGCTGGTGTTATAAATAATCATTCTTGTTATTTTGCATATATATATATAAATATGTATTGAATTATCACATGGGTAAATAGAGACTTATTTGTAAAAAGATTTACCTGTAATTTATCTTTTCCAGAAGGAATCAACACATGGATTGTACTATGAATCAACAGCTGAATCAAGCTCAGTAAATATCTATCAAGGATAATTGTTTCCAAAAGGGACATGATCCGTATAAGGAATATCATATCAACCAAAGAGCTGATGAATGGAAACAGAACTATTTTCCAACCTACGTGCATTCAGCCCATATGGTCAGTCAGAGCTGCACATTTTCTATGCCTCAACTGCTATTGCATAATAAATACCATCTGGAATTTTTATTAATTACTAGCCTGTTATTTGTGGCTGACTGTTTTTGGATTGAGTCCCACAACCTTGTTATTTTGGGTTAGCTTAAATTTTAACAAGAACACAGAGAATAAATAATTTGTTGATTTCAGACATCTTTTCTTGAACTAAGGAAACTTCTAGTTTATCATCTATCCCCATTTCTAATAATCACCTTTTAAATATTAACTAATAGCTTAATAACTGTCTGACCAGCCTCTCCTAAGCCGAGTCCCTTTTGTGTCAAGCACCACTCCTAGGTTCAGGATCATTTGTGCCCCAACTAATTGAATTAATCATTTTAGCTGTTCCTTGCTTGTTATCATTTCTGCTATGGTGTCGTTACTTCATACCTCCTCTCTCCTTTCCGTATGATGTATTTAGGTTATCTAGTTTAATCTTTAAGAAATTTTAGATGTGGACAATTTTGACCAGACGATTTTCTCTTCCTTCTTATAACTATGATTTTGTATTTCTGCCAACATTACTATCATTTAAAAACTTGGAAGACTACTGTTTTATGAAATGAGACTGTCTGGAGCATCTGGTCAGCAGCAGACTTGCAAAATGATTTTTTTTAGACATTACCTCCTATTACTATAATGATTTATTAGTACTTTTCTAGGCCCTGAATACAGGAACAAACAATGTGAAATTATCTCTTTTTTTCTTGCCTTTGATCCCTTGATGGGAGAAAAGTGGGATATAAATGAAATAATAAATAACTTATCTGCACCAACTTAGATAGCTCAGGTTTGGAGTAGCAGAACAGAGGATGGCCCAATGTAGAAGTAACTGCAGAGGTGCTTCGACTATTAGACAGAAATTAGTTGAACTTCACTTTCTTTCTCAATAATTGCTCTTGGATCATCATCTGCTCCCAACCTGAAAATGTAAAAACAGTGAGTTCTTCCAGATTAACCCAAAAACCACATTTAGGCTGTACATCTTTATTAGTACCAACCAAACATACATAAAGTTGCAGTGGTCTTCCGAGATCTGCAAATCCTTTAATTAGGCAAGATTACGGTGGTCATTGGTTGGGTTTGGACTACACTGTCCTTCATTATGACCTGGACCAGCTGTTGGCCTTGACTTTACTATGACCAGGACCAGTGCTGCTGGGGAGAGAAGGAGAAGAAGTAGTGGTGTAGGTTGCAGAGCAAGCCTTGAAGAAAAAACACTAGCTTTGTGTTTTATAATGGCTGCCTGCCATTATTGAAACAGCTGGCCAAGAAACAAGTAGGCTGTGCAATCAACATGGTGCAGAGCAGCAAGAGACCTCCAGCCCTGCAGCCTCTTCTTTGTCTTTAGTGCAACGGGCAGGTGCCATACCTGCCTACCACCCTCTTCCTCTAATTTTTTTACCCATGCAACATGGGATAGTGGTGACCAGCCACCAGAATAATGTAGTTTGCACTTTCACTGCTGTTGCTCCTCTCCCAGAAGTGTGTGCAGATGCCACGGCTGCTTCTACCCAGTGACATGATACCTTCTATGCCAGTCTCCTCCTCTTCTCATGAGGCTGGTTGTACTGCTGGCCATCTGGCATGCATGGGTAATGGAAGAAGGTCTAAAATCTTATACCTTTTTATTGTGTTTTTACTCACACTATAGTAATTTTGTGCAATTAGACTATATTTGCATATCTTTGCTTAAATTAGTATGTGCAAACCAAATGCAGAAATGCTTCCTCTTGTTCTGGTGATGAGTGATCTCCTTTTTGGTGCTCCCTGTCCTCCATGTTCCCCTTTTTTGGTGATGGAACAATGACTACTCTAGGCAAGATGCTACCAAAGTGGGAGAATGAGAGGAGCAGAAGGTGGAAAAGCCAATGATGCTGAAATCATGACGTCTGCATGGGCAGAGTCTTAAGATGGAATGGAGAGAGAATTACTACTAGGTTGAGTAAACTCTTATAGTTTTTTACTACTAAGGTTTCATAAACAAAATTACTCCCAGTTTTGCTAAGATAAATACCACTACTTTCCTCTTTACCATTGCTCTCCATTGTTCAAGAGAGAGCATTTGGCTAAGATTGGAGACAAACTCAAGTAACTACTGCATTTTATATATTTTTTAACAACGGGGAAGCAATCATTATACTTTTTTTGGTCTCAATGACCCTAAAAAAGAAAGAAAAAGGAACTGGAAAATTAGAGCCTTCTATTCTCGACTCACAAAACTGCTTTCTGTTTGCTTTCTTATTAATCTGTTTGTCTATATGTTGGTCTTGCTGTGAGTGCAATGATTCACATTGCATCTGACTTAACAGTGACCCTAATAGGGCTTTCAATTTGAGCAGTATATTTAATGAGTGGTTTTACCAGTGCCACTCCCACCCTAGTGATTTTCCATGGCCAAGCAGGTCTCTTGTGTCCATCTTTCCATCCACTGCTCTGTACTAGCTATGATTACATGATGCTTAATGGGGATGAAGAAGATTGCCAGCAATAGATGCAGAGCTGTATGTATTCTTTGTATCAGTTTGTCATGTAATAACTGTACAGAGGTAAATAGATCACTACAGTGCAAGATAATGACTTGAGTGCAGGAGTAGAGAGGTAAAAAGCCGTTACAGAACTTTTGTACTTGCACATCACCTTGAGCACAGGATCTTTCTAGAGCATCACACTTTTACCTGCAAAAAAAAACACATTTCCATGTACTTGTGCATGTCAGAATTGTCCAATTTATTTACATACGTGCTGGTTTGGACTACATAAGGGATGGAACTTCCCATATCTTGACGTGTTCTCTGAATCTGTGAGCTTCAGGTATGCTTTGTAGGAGGGTACACACTATTTAATTCTAGTGAGGTGAAAAATTGGTTAGTAAATCCCTGGCATCTTTGGTGCTAGCATCCTTTTCTCCTTCCTGAGAATAAATTTCTGTGTCCCTCTTTGCCCCAGTTTTTGGATATCAGTAAGAAACTTCATGGAAATTAATGGAAACAGGCAATATATGAAAGTTGTTATTCATATAGTAGCAAAAAAAGGCAGGTGGTTATTCTTGTGTTTGTGCTGTTACATTAATCTTGAACAGTAATGAGCTCAAATGCAAGAAATTTTTACTTTATCAGAACATCTTGTAATGTGGCTAAATGCATATGTGCATGCACACACATATATACCCTTCATTACACATCAGTGAACCATGAGATGGTTTATTCAGCCACCCACAAAGACTGATACTGGAGAAACTGGGAGTCATGATGACTTAAGTCATTACAATTTCACCTCTTCATTCCTTCTGGTATTAAAGTAGTGATCACAATTCTGTCACTTGCAGTAAACAAACTGATTCTCACCCACTTACGTCATAATCACATTGAGCCTTGCAAGTTTCAGCATGTCTTTGCCCCAATTCCCATTGCTCTTCACTCGGGTGATTCTGTTCTTATTGTCCCAGGCATGCTGCACTGTTTCTTCCTGCAAGGTCCTTTTTTCTAGAGTCAGGAGCTAAGCTTGCACAACAGGGTCACAGAAGGATAAGGCCATAGTTTTAACTGCAATAAATACATAGTCTTCGTTATACGTATAACATGTAATACGTATAACATGTTTGGGAAATCCAGTTTCTTCTTCAGATAAGGACTCTGCCTCTATATTTGAGCAGTTGTTAACCCAATCTGTTTGGTTTATTATCACATCTAATACCATTATCCAACACCTTATAGAGAAATATGCGTCAAAGGGTCAAACCTCATTATATGCCGCATTTGTTGATCTGAAAGCGGCCTTCGATTCGATCTCGAGACAGCAACTATGGGCCAATTTAGAAGCCACCTCAATAGATAAACGATTACTTCTATTGTTGCGTGTGCTACATGACAATACCAACCTCCAGGTTAGGCTCAATAGGAAAGGAAATTTAACAGAACCGATTAACACCTATAGAGGAGTAAGACAGGGCTGCTTACTGGCCCCCTCACTGTTTAATTTATACATAAATGACATAGTAGAATACCTGAACTCTCCTAGTCTCCACCCTCCAAAATTACATCAAAGACATATTTCTATCCTTCTTTATGCGGACGATGCCGTGCTTTTAGCGAGAACTCCAATCGGCCTAAAGAGAGCCCTTAAAAAATTTGCAGACTTCTGCAAAATGAAGGAATTAGAAATAAATTATCAAAAGACAAAAATTATGGCCTTTGGTAGAAGACAAAAGAAAAGGTCTTGGACTATAAATGGGCAATCTCTTGAACAGGTCTCCTGTTTTAAATATCTAGGTATGGCCCTTCAATCCACTGGGGACAGAAATGCTCATATACAATATGCAGCTACCCAAGGGGAAAAAACAGCAAATGCCATCTTAAGGTTCTACCATTCCAAAGGGGGTCGATATATTCCAGCAGCCCAAAAACTCTTTCAGGCAAAGGTGGTCAGCCAGATGCTCTACGGCACCTTTATAGGGCCGTCATCTAGCTGCTTTGATCCGATAGAGCGGGTTCAGACTAAATTCCTTAGAGCAATTCTTGAAGTTCCAAGATGCGTAACAAATGCACAAATTCGTTTAGAGACAGGCTCACTAACAATGGCAGCCAAAATTACACTAGCCTCCCTTCAGTACTGGCTTAAAATAAATTTTCAATCACAGGGATTAACCCATCTACTTCTAGAGGACAATTTTCAATCGAAGTGGTTGAAAGCGGTCCTAAACAAATTGCAAGTTATGGGCTTCTCTCCACAAGCAATATTGAGTATGCAATGGGATGAAGCGAAATCAGCCCTTAAACAGAGAATAATGGACATGGAAAGACAGGTAGACCTTAGTAGATGCCCCAACTTTAGAGTGATAGACACGCAAAAATATCGCTTGCTCCCTATGGCCTATTTATCACAGCTTGAGACATATAAGTTTAGGAAAGCCTTTACTCTGGCTAGATGTGAGGCCTTTCCCTCAGCGGTGTTGGAAGGCAGATTTAAGAAGATCCCGAGGGAACAGAGACTCTGCCCTTGTGGATCTGGTGAGATAGAATCTATTGAGCATACGATGCTCAGATGTAACAGGCATAACAAGATTCGAGGAAAATATATTACACCTCTCTTAAAAGACATAACAAGCCAATCAGACTCGGACTACTGTAACCAATTGCTAAATGATCAAAATTGGATTACTACAGAACTGGTAGCGAAATTTTGGGCGGCATGCCATAGAAGCCAGAATAGATAGCCAAACCCTTAGACATTGGTCTTATATTGTTATATTTGTAGTTTTGTTGCTTTTTGTTTATTTGATTTGGTTTTTGCAGTATATGTCAGTACCTGAAGCTCTGCTTTCAATTTTGTTTTATGTATGGCTTGATGCTGTAACAATAAAGTATGTATGTATGTATGTATGTAATACCATTACTGATGTAACCAGCACAATTTCATGGGGTCAAACTTTTGAAAGATTGTAATTGTGAAATTGTCATCGAAGTGACCAACATGAATTTGGCCAAACTCCGGGAGGCAGTGGAAGACAGGAGGGCCTGGCATGCTCTGGTCCATGGGGTCACGAAGAGTCGGACGCGACTTAACGACTAAACAACAAAAATTGTGAAATATTCTTGCTTCTGCTGATATACCAATTTCATATAATTCTAGTAACATTTTCCATGGTGTCTTGGCTTAATCGCTTAAGGAAATCCATGCTAAGATTGCTGCAGAAAAAAACAATGTGTTTGTACTGTTTTGTGAAGCAGCCTCATTAAATGTGCACATCATACGTATATATGCATGCATTTTCAAGTTGCTAATTAATCTAACTAGGAAGTTGCTTTATTCAAAACATTAGGATAGCACAGAATGACTAACTTACTGACCCAGACATAATAGGCCAGATGTAAAGACACACTATGGTTTAAATAAGACATGGTTCATTTTTATGAACATATGCAGTGAAGCATGTGAACTGAAGCTTGGGTTTGTGTATATTGTCTTCCTATTCTCTCACATTCAAGGAGAAGAAATTAGAACCTCCTATTTCTACTTGACAGCAAAACACAATTTGCTATTTTGTCCAATGGTGGCAAACTACTATAGTTAAAAATGAGTGTAATAAAATAGTGCTATTGATTACATTCAGTGTTGCAAAAGCTGTGGGGAGGGATGTCACACCTCCAGTTAAATGATTATTCAGCAACCTCTTGAAAATGGTTGCAAAATACCACACTCACTCCACATTGATTCTACTTATTTCTTGCTCTTTCTCCTAGTAGCTCAAAACACCATATATGTGATGAACAGGTTGAATAGATTTATCATTCTGATCATTTGTGGGGGACAGTTCCTGAAAGAGGAAAACAGAGCATTCCTGCTGTGACTGCTAGATCCTTACATGCCATCCATGTCTTTAGTAGAGAGAAAGCTGGGGATCTGGTCTTCACATCCTTGAAGGGTGTATGAAGTTTCTCTCCCAGTCTCCTCATGGAGCTGAGAGTGTGTATTGGGGGAACTAGAACCGGACACTGCAAGTGCTAAAGAAGAAGCAAGATAGACACCAGTATCTTTGAAAAAACAAAATAAAGATAAGAACATGTTGCCAAAAAGTATTTTCTGGAACAAGCCAAGGAGTAATTAGAAAATCCAATCTGAAAATAATATAAAGACACTGAGAATTAATTTTCAGAATGCAAGATACTGGAGCTTAGGTCAACCAAAACATTAGTTAAGAAATATATTAAGAAATTAATTTCCCAGTGTGGAGGTGGAGTAAATTTGAATGTCAACATTTTCTCTCTACTTATATCTTATCAAAGCTACAAATATTTTAGGAAGTTGTTTTAGCAACCTGCTATCGTTTGTGTTTGGCTTCAAATCACACATTGGAGCTGTTTATATTGAGCATTTGTTCAACTGTGTAGCTGAAACCCAGTCTTCAGAGCTATGCCACATAAGGCTGATGACCTCCTCAGCTGCTGGATTTTTGGGAAATAAAAAAAACTTCTGATTCCCCTCACCAAAAGTCCTGAGGCAAGGTGGCATCCTTTAAAATGTGTGGGTCAGTCCACACACACCCTCGATTCATATACTGCTTCTTCTGCCAGTCCTCTAGAACAGATATTTTGGGACTCAAAGAGATTTAAAAGAAAAGCAAAGTGTTGAAGACGTCAGCTGTGCTCTAAACCAGTGGTCCCCAGCCTTGGGCCTCCAGATGTTCTTGGACTTCAACTCCCAGAAATCCTGGCCAGCAGAGGTGGTGGTAAAGGCTTCTGGGAGTTGTAGTCCAAGGACACCTGGAGGCCCAAGGTTGGTTTGGTCTCCAAAGGAAGTGGGCAGTCTGCAGAGGAAAGCTTCTGCTGTTCCATGTGATTTGGGATCCTGAAAAATCAGGAGCTCTGCATATATGGAGAGGCTCCCTGTGTAGCAGAGACTGTCCTTCACGTAAAGACAGCAACCGGCAAGGTAAGGGGCAAGAAATCTGTCCCTGCCCACACTTGCAAGTTAACTTTTTTAGAACACATGAATAGCACTAGAATATTTATGGAGACAAATAGATTGAAAAGGATTGTCATTATGTGCTTCAGTGTATTTCTTACTGAACCTACAGACAGAGGCAGACTTCAGTTATAGGTTAGCCTTGCTGTAATGAGGTTTGTTTTCCTTTGTCTCACAGAGAGCAGGAGCGTTTGCTATGCCCATTCTTGAGACAAATGTTTCTTGACAAGTATCCTATCAATCAGGGATGGGGAGCCTCTGGTGCACAGGCTAGATGCAGCTGGGCTGCAAGCGTCTTCTCATTTTGGAGGTGTTTAAAGAAATGACCCATCCTTTGTCGTCAGGAGAGCTGTTGGGTAGAACGGAGCCATGCTTTGCAGACAAGGAAGGTGTTTCACAGAAGCTTACATCTGAGCATATGTGCGTGGAATTGAAATCTGGATTGAATGGGAGCCAATTGTTTGCTTTGGTCTTATCTACTTTGTCACTGTTCCCCACTCTGTGCCTTTAGTCTCATCACCTCTGAAATTCAGCCCTCAGGGCCCCTTCCAAAGGTTCCCACTCCTGCTGTGGACTGCAAGTGTGTGTGTCTATATTAGGCATTCCTCTTGGTTTATTTCATTGGTTTTTGTTGTTGTGACCTTTTTGCTTAAGCAATGAAGTAACCCTACCATGACCTGGCTTACAGATCATCCCCAGATGGTCCCCTATTCATGCAGCTTACAAGGCCAGGCCTGTTTAACATCAAGAGGAGACTTGTACCACATGCCTTCAGAAACTCCTCCAGCATGAAAAAAAATGATAAACACTGTTCGATAGGCATTCTAAAGTTCCATGGGGGTATGCTGAGGAAGGCAACATTTTTCTGGAACAGAAATAAACTAAAAACAACAATGTACTTGCATGTTGTGTGTTTCTTTTCATTAGAAAGGTTAGTAGTTTACTGTACTTTGTTCTCTTGAAATCTTTCATTGCCTTTGAGCAAATGTATGAAGTTTAAAGGAGCTGGGGGCGAAATGCTGCTTGCAAAAAATCCAGGAAGTAGAACATGTTAGTTTCCAGAGCTGATATGCCCCCAGGCACCTTGCTGAAATTACCTTGACAGGAACCAGAGCTGTGTAGTACTTAGGAATTTGGAATGGTGGGAGTCAGCATCGCTTAGCAGCTAGTGAATGGAAACTGGTAAGATGTAGGTTGTACTTTGCTCGTAGAATAAATAGATTGCAGGAAAGCAAGGTTACTTTAATGTCTGCATGTCAAGGTCAAAATACCAAACAATTATTTGTATTTTAAGTTTAGATTGAAAGTATGCTGTTTTAAACTAAGTCAAAGTGCTTTTCATAAGTGACCTTTCCATATACAGTATGTCCACATTTCATCACTGTACAGAGATAAATTTCTTTAAAAGTTAGCGGCAAACTGCATGGTGGACAATGTATTCCACTATTAATACACTTGAAAATATGTTAGCTGAGGGAGAGTTTCTCATCCTTTGCTGTCAGGCAGAGCTTATGAATGTTTAAGGGATGTTCAGGACATGATAGTCTTCCACTGAGAAGTAGAATGAATAATTTCTTGGCAGACACTAAAATTCTTATAAAACAGATGTGTTCTCCTGGAAGACCCTTCTTCCACACCACTCCAATTTTTGTTTTGCTATTCTTTCTGGTAAAATACGTGTGGCATGGCTTCCATACAAATAGAATACAAAACTGACACACAACAAGTATGTGCACAGCACGGGCAGATGACTCTCTTATTCGACTTCTAACTTTCTGGAAATATTATGTTCTCTATGTCCTATCTATTACACCTTATGTTGCCCTTCCCAGATGATACTGTTTGATAAGCCCACTTTACAATTCCAAGAATTGCGTAAAAATAAATGTCACTGAATCCAGTTGAGAGCACTCTGTCATTAGCGATGTTTGGGATTGCATCAACATTTAGCATTCAGTTGCGATCCCAAACCCACCTATTAGGCAGTAAGTCCCAATGAGTAACTTTATTCTGAGTAAACACACTTAAAATTGAACTATTGCCTTCTTGGTTTGTACCAACAACATGAAAGAGAGGAACTGGAATTCAGCTTAAAAGGTTCTCCATTCTAACAAACAAAAAACCCACCTGAGTAAACATCTTAAGTTCATGCCTGCTGTTCCTTGCAGGGAAAAGCAAACAACATTTTTTGTTCTTCACCAGTTTCAACATAACCAAGTGTCATTGCAAAAGCTTTGACTTCTTTAGAAACTCAGTGGAAAGGATGGTCCCCACCCACACCCAACTGCACTCTCATCCATGGCTGTGCTTGGTCATGAGCACAAGAGCATGGTTTGCCAATCCTAGCAAGGGATATTTTCCCCATCCTATAAAGATGGTATATTTTCCTGTTTCTAGAATCTTCTGGGTGTGGTGCACGAAATATTAGCCTGAGCAAAAGGATCCTTGGGATTTTTGCCCCTGTGTTTTATCTGCAGACCTGGAGCATGTTCCATGTGGCAAGTGTGGCATGAAGTCTTCTGTAGTACATCTCCATAGGATTATGTACTCCATAACAAAGAACTTTCTTTTTTGCATAGGGGTTCTGTGGTGTTTGTAAAAGTTAATTTTTTGGATGACAGCTCCCTGAATCCTTTAGCCAGCATGGCTAGAAGGTTTGTATATGTTTGTGTTCTTGTTTGTTGGCCACTTTGTGTATCAACTCGGTTTAGAGGTCCCCAAGTGTTGTGGCTAGAGATATCTGCCATATTTGTAAGAGCGCTAGACTTTTTCTAAAAACAGAAATATTTATTAGAATTCACCAGTAACAGTCAGGGGAAAAAGCAAAAACACTTTGGAATGGAAGAAAAACAGAACACCAAGTGCTGCTTAACTGAGATTTGTGCCATTTTATGGATCCACCTGAATTCAGAATAGTTCTGATCTCTAAGAAGATTATGCAGATAATACTGAATTTTGCTAATACTGAACTTTGCTGCAAACTGTTTCTCACAAAACAATTTGGTTTGCTTGTTAAAGAGACAAAAAACAGGAGCATTTAACCCTAATAATTCAGATGATAAGTAGATGGAGTAAAGCAAATGTACGTAATAACTTGGCTAGAGAACTTTGCTCTGATCAAGCAGGGAGTACATCAAACATCCTTTTCCATGTGGCTTTTGTGGCCAGAAGTGCCTTTGCCCAATTTCATGTGGTGTACCACTTGGGCCCCTTAATAACAAAGGGGGATTTCACCCTTGTGATCCTTGTTGGCGCAGTGGTTAAACTGCAGTAGTGCAGCCAAGATTTTGCTCACAACCTGAGTTTAATCCCAAGGGGTTCAGGTAACTGACTTAAGGTTGACTTAGCCTTCCAGCCTTCTGAGGTCAGTAAATTGAGTACCCAACCCTCTGAAGGGGCAATGCGTCACCTGCATAATTAAATTTTAAACTGCCCAGAGTGTGCTTTAAGCATTATGGGTGGTATATGAGAAGCACACTTTACTTTGTTTACATTACATCTTCTTTATACTGCTTGAATGTGAGTTATGTGGAGATGGCTGTATTTGGAACATAGAGTTAGAACTAAATGGAATGGCCAGACTGCCTGGTGTGTGTTTTAGAGATTGTATGTTACAGGTTTCCAAACAAACAGCATTGGACTCCATTTATTTCCAAGCTCAGACTATATTGCTGTTTTTGCCCTACAAAATACTTCATGACATGGAGCCAGGATGTTTGTCAGACCTTTTCCTCCCACATTTTCCTCCCTGACCAGAATGTGAGATCTTTGGCACAAAAGCTCTATTGGGTGCCCACCATCCCAAGAGGCTATGTGGATGAGTCCATAATAATCATCATCTTTGAACTGCAGAGTTGGGAGGAATGTGAAGGATCATCAAGTCTAGCCCCTGTCAAGGAAGCAGAATGGGGAATTGAACTCCCAACCTCTAGCTCCACAGCAGGATACCCGAACCACTGAGATAGCCAGCAATTCATGATTTGACAATACCCTCCCTTTTGCCACACCTTGATTGTAGAACTCCCTCCCATGAGAAATCCGTTTAGCCACCACTCTTGCTGAATGGTGGGTTGCCCAAACAATGTTATTTTGTATGGTCTTTCTTTTTTTTAAGTAGCTTTTGAAATAGTTTTAAATCTGTGTTTAGAGATTAAAGATCTGATTTCTTGTCCATTGCTTTGAGAGCCCTGGTGGGTAAGGAAGCAATTAATAAATTTTTTTAATAATAAATAATAGATAAATAAAATGTTGTTGGGTCCTGTCCCCTTTGAGGAGGGTCTTTAAAATGTGATGTACACTATATATTACAGGATACCCCCTTGCACTTCTCAGACATTAAACCAGGTTGTGAAAAAACTTTTTTTTTGTTGGAAATAGTGGGATAGCCTATCTAAGGGCTCGATCACACATAAGAAAAGAACCCGTTATACCGATTCTTTTCATTCTTCTCTTATAGTGATATATTTTTTCAGCGTTTATGTGATATATATATCACTTGATATATCACATAAACGCTGAAAAAATATATCACTATAAGAGAAGAATGAAAAGAATCGGTATAACTGGGGTTCTTAAAAAAAAGAACTTAAAAAAAAGAAAGACCATACACATTTTAAAGACCCTATATATATATATATATATCAGTGGAAGTGTTTACATTGTTTAGAACTGTATTGATTCATTTCCTTCTATTTGAATAGTTATAGCAGGCTACACTGCTCTTTAATTTTGTATCGATTCATTTTCTCTACTGTTTCTTGGAGCAATCAGTCCCCCCTCGTCCTTTTTTAAAAATTACCAAAGGTGATATATCAATAGAGCAGTATGAGACTTCTCTCCTCCTTCCCTTTTCCCTTCCCTCCTTAACTTACTTGTTCCTCCTTCCTTATTTCCCTGCACATCTCTCCCTCTCAGTTCTTGGCTTTAATTTTTCTTTTCCCTTTTGCTCAGCTTTGGGAGAAGGAAGCAGGTTTTAAAAGACTTGCAAAGTATTGTGAAGAGCAGGGTTTAAAAAAAAAGGAGAGAAAGAGAGAGAGAGAGAGAGAGAGAGAGGAGACAAGATGAGACATTCATATGACACTGCTTTCTTTACAATTCAAAGCAGGAAATGTCCCTTTCTCGGCTCAAGCTCTCTTTCACCCACAAGGGAGTGGGAAAGGCTGTCTCCTTCTGAGTAATGTTTGTGGCTGTGGTAGCTGCAGCAGCTGCTAGCAATTTACCAATATCCCTTTTTTAAAAAAAATTAAGAGGTTTTCAAGAAAAGATTGGACAGCCATCTGTCCGGGGTGGTATGAGGTCTGGGATGGTATGAGGTCTCCTGCCTTGGGCAGGGGGTTGAACTAGAAGACCTCCAAGGTCCCTTCCCACCCTTCTATGAGCCCTAAGTCATTGCATTAAACATTAGATTTAATTTACTTATTTTTTTTAATTGCTAGGAACCACATGTTCACTCTTAGTTTACCAGGTGTATACAGCTATTGCATTTTCCTACATCAAAGTCTACTAGATCTCAAACTTTTTTGTACTGATGTGAACTTTTTGTAACAACCTTCCATCTCCAGGCCTCTTTTTATCTTGTCATTATCTTCAGAATCCCTTTTAAATTATGGCCTCATACAGTGTGAATTAAAGGGACTAACCAAAGAAACAGGTGTGATGGCCCTTTCCTTGCCCTTTCTCTCCAGCCTATTAATTCACATAATATAATCTCTCTAACTACACAACACAGTCTCTATAACCTAGTTTATCAGTTATGGGCAACACACTAGTGCACACTCCCAAGCTCTCCCGAGCAAACAATGGAGTTTTGTCTGTCGTTTGCTTAGCGCATTGTCGAAATATGGGTGTAGTCTTTCTGGTTTGATTCTCTTCCAACAAACAAATGAAGGAATCCAGGGTCTCGTCTTCGTTTTTTATTAGATCATAGCACCTGTGACTTCAAGGTAGCACAATAAACAAACCACAGAGCAAAGCTCCTTACTTTGTTTAGCTGCAGGGGTTGATCTGGCAGTGTGCACTGGTCACTGCTTGTAATGAGTAACAAAGTGTGACCATAAGGGGAAGCAGATCACAATCGAGACTGCTTATAAAGTGGTCCAGTACAATCTTTTCTCTGGCAAGGATATGATGCACAGGGAAATGTGCTCGCATCTGACCTGAAGTGGACCCTTTTGTTCCAGCTGTAGGGCTTCTACTTTTGGGGGATTGGCTGGACCGATTCCCCAGCAGACAGAATAATTGTTTTAAGGGAGATCAGACGCCTGCCTTTGCAGCCATCTGATCACACCCCCAGATTCCTGTCCAGAGATTGGCTTTCATGCAAGAAGCCGGGCCTGCTTCCTGTTCACATGTGCCCACCACTCAGTTGACAGGTGGGTGCATGGGCACAGACTGTGCAAGGAGCCTGGCCAGCTGTCTCTCAGGATGGCAGCAGCAGTGGCTCCAAGACAAAGTAGGGAGGTATGAACTCAAAAAACAAACCGCAAACCGGTTGATTTTTTGGAGGGTTGGTGTTAGTTCATGGTTCGTGGGTAGCCACGAAACATCATAAACCGCTAGTTTTCCAGTTTGTGCCCATCTCTATTCCTGTCTTATTATCCTGCCATGCTACCATGCTGGATACAATAATAAATTGACAACGCAGCAAAAAAATCAAAACATGGTCTTTAATATTACATTTTTACTCATTTTAAATTTATTTTGCCATCACTGATATAGATATAGACATAGACATAGATATAGATACAGATATAGATATATGTAGATATAGATTTCTTGACTGAAACCTGACTTAATACAATATTGTTTATTAACAAAAACAAACAAAATACATGTGCACATATATATGCATAACAAAACAACAAAAACATGCCCCCTAAATCAAGTAATATTTTTCTATGGATCGAAGCAATTATTCCATGATCAGATATACATTTATTGGTGTGAAGGTCACAGTTGCTTGAGACTTCCAGATACATTAAATAGTTTAATATACATGCTCCTAAATATCTTAAAGGTAGCTCAACCCAGAATGCTTCCCCACACTACCCCATACAGGACTTCTGGGAAAGAATTAAATGCTACGTTATTAGAAATATGGGAAAGGGCTTTCCGCGTCTTTCAAAATAGCAACATGATTGCCAAAAAAGGAAAACACTGAACTGATTTGTAGTTTTGCAGGCGATGTACTATCCTTGCATGGAAAAATTATCTCTGTGAATAAACAAACATTTTGCTTCCCCAGAACCATCCCCAGGATTTAAGGATTTGGAGGGGTGGGGGAGAAAAATGAAAGGGAAAAAAAAGGCTGAAAAAGGGTTGAGGCTCTGAGAGAGACAGAAAAACAGCATGTGTGAAGTTTCTAAGTATAGTGAGTGATTTGTGCATCATGTTAAGGCAGGAGTCTAAACTAAGAACCCCAGCTAGTTAGCAGGGCAAGGTACTCTACCAGCTTGGGCTGAACAAACTGTAGGCTTCACAGAATGTCTGAAATTGGTATTCAGGCTTCTCTCTTCTCTAACAGGCCATAGAAGTTAACTAAAGAATTGTGGGTTATTTCTCTTGGTTTGGGGGCAGGGGGTGGAGACAAACCAGATTTCTGGGTTTGGACATCACAATAAGCAAACCACAGATCTGTAGTCATCTTAGACACTTGGGAGTGTTTAAAGTGCAGGCACTAACATGCGGCTTTGTTGATAATAGGCCGGAATCTTGGCTTATCATAGTACCGAAAGGAACCCTTTACATCGTGTCCCTAAAGTGAAGTCAATTTTGTCATTGCTTATGACTGAGGGGAGGATTTCTATAACATTTCACACTTTCTCTGCAACCTGTACTTCAACCCACAAGCAAAATTAAACATGTTTATGAGTAATCTGGCTTTTCTCACCAGATTACTCATTAACATGTCCAAACCCACGTACCGTATTTTTCCGTGTATAAGACACTAAGGTAAAGGTTCCCCTTGACATTTAGTCCAGTCGTGTCTGACTCTACGGCGTGGTGCTCATCCCCGTCTCCAAGCTGTAGAGCCAGTGTTTGTCTGTAGACAGTTTCCGTGGTCACGTGGCCAGCGTGACTAGACACGGAATGCCGTTACCTTCCCACCATGGTGGTACCTATTTATCTACTCGCATTTACATGGTTTCGAACTGCTAGGTTGGCAGGAGCTGGGACAAGCGATGGGAACTCACTCTGTCACGTGGATTTGATCTTACGACTGCTGGTCTTCTGACCTTGCAGCACAGAGGCTTCTGTGGTTTAACCCGCAGCACCACCATGTCCTGTATAAGACACTACTTTTTCCTAAAATAGTTAGAGTAAAAATTGAGGGCCATCTTATACATGGAAGTAAGCAGAACCTACGTGTCATAGCTGGCACGCAGAGCCCTCTCTGTGAGCACACGAACCATGCCTATGCTGCTGCCCATGCCAGACCGGTGCAGGACACGGCGCCGCTCGCTGCCGGGCCTCAGATTGAGCTCATGCTGCCACTTTGTCCCCTGCCTGAAGGGAGCCCGCGAGTGGTGCTGGAGGTGGTGATCAGGCGGCAACAGCAGCAGCAGCATGAGGAGGCAGAGGCGAATGAGGAGCTGCGGCCGGCCACCCCTTGGTGCAAAATCACTGCTGCCCATTGACTGCGACTCCGGCACTTCAGGAGAGAGAGAGAGCGGGGTGGAGCGCGGCGCAGTGTAGGAGGCCCGGGTAAAGGGCTATATTTGGGGAGGGGGGGAAAGGCATCCCCTGGCCAACCTCCAGAGGACGTGCTGGCCCGGAGGGTGTCCACTGATTTGGGCACTCGGGCTCAAAAAGGGTCAAAATTGGGGGGGGCATGTTATACATGGGGGCATCTTATAAATGGAAAAATACGGTATAAGTTCAACGTAGGCTGCAGAAAAAATATGACATGTGATAGAAATCCTCCCCCTATTTATGACAAAATGGTGGCAAAATGCAGAACTGATGAAATGGACTAAAGTTCATGCAAGCTTTTATAAAAATAAATATGATTTTTTAAAAAGGTTCCAGCAGAGTCCATATTGTTTTGCTACAAGAGACTAACATGGCTATGCTTTTGAAAAACATTAAAGGTGGAAGGAAAACATTTCTCTCTGTATTTCTAGAGAGGGAGTTTTATGACCATTCAACCTTTTCTTGGAGTGTTGCCTAATGATGATAAATTTAAAATATTTCACAAAAAATTGTTTTGTAAAATATATTGGATATTACCCCAAACTAAGTGCAGTGATGAAAAATGCATGAAAAAATGGTGGAGTGTGTGTTTGGAGGAGAGATTTTACACCTTGATTCCACCTAATGTCTAGACTGACTTGAATAATTGCCTCAGGTTTTATTCGATGTAAGTCTACATGAATTTTGTTACAAAAAGATCACACCATGTTATCAGACATCTGCTGGATAGCTCAGTGGTTTAGGTCGGTTAGGAATTCAATTCCCCATTGTGCCTCCCTTTCAGGGGAGTTGGACTTGATAATCCATAGGGTTCCTTCCAGCTCTGCAGTTCTAAGTTTATTATCTCTGAAAACAGTAAAAAAAGAAAACCTGGATCTGGAAGTTACTGGTTTTGTAACAAAGAGAACCTGTGTTTCTTCCACATCTGATGGAGCTGAAAAGGAAGCTCGTAACATTTAGAACAGAGTGGTACAAACTATTTCAGATATGCTAATTGTTTCAAATATATGAGACCCTGTGGAAATATGCAAAACATGTAGCACCTACTACTGTGTAAAGCAGAGCTATATTTACACGCTGCTTTTAGATTAGTTCATGCCAGATGAACTAATGAATGCCATTTCCTTGAAACAGCAACGGTTACAAAAAGCGTAAGACATGCTGGCTGAAATCCAGTAGTAAGCTGTAACTCATGTAGACCCATTAAATTACTGGAGATGTGGTGAGTCGATTCTTTCATTGGTTCCATTGATCCAGTGGGCCTACTCTAGTTGCAACTTACTACTGGATTTCCGCCATTGCTTTAGTTATTTTTACCAGAACCCACAGGTTCTTTATGTCTCCATATGCACAACAGAGAGGGCTAAATGTAACTTTGCAGAAGGAAGCTTAGCGCAGTAAATACCCCCCTTTTTCTTTATCATTCTTATAAGGGCAACCCAGTGCTGTGTATTTTACTTTTTATTCATATTCATATTTTATTGTTGTATTTTTATCCCACTTATCCTCCAAGTCAATCAGGGCAGAATACAAAGTTTTCCCTTCTGTCTTCCCAACAATCCCTGAAGCTAAGAGAGAGTAACTGGCCCAAGTTCATGCAGTCAGCACTGGAAGCCAGGCTTCCCTTGGTTCAAGGCAACCTGTTGAAATCACCCTGTTCTTCATATTTTCTAATGACCCTTCCCTAGCATCGTGAAAGAATACTGAGGATGTGCACTGTGGGTGTGTTAAAAATGCAACACTGAATGGATAGCTATCTTGAGGAAAACACAAGAGTTTGTCTAAACAATTGTTTTATGGACTGTTGTAACGCTTCTTGTCAAAACCTGTGCAGTTAATTGTTGAAGGCAAAATTACTGATTAGCAGAATCTGATCTGCAGACTTATTTCAGCATCACTATTTTTCATGTCGCTCTTGCCTCATACACTTGTTGTTATCTATATGGAATCTTTTTCTGATGCCTATCATCTTGTGTTGTGATTACTTGACACCATTTTTATTACTTGACACCAAAACAGATTTACTAACCATAGAGGTGGTGCCACCTTCAACGAGACCATCTTTTAACAGTGAAGTACCGAGCTAGACAGATCTCTTTGTGTGATAGTTAGACAGAACATTAATTATACCATATCACCACAGCACACCCAGCAGAGGCAATCTTTTAATTTGGACTGGCAAAAGGTTGCTTTTAATTTGAAGGTCTGCAGGACCCCCTAACCCTCCCATCCCACATCAAATGTTGGTCCGGTATCCTGTATTTGTTGCATACCCCTTACTCCCTTGGTCATCAGCAAGGCAAAATCATTATCAAAGGAGTCTTCTCCTTATAAGTTTCAAATAGCATCTGCTATCTTATCTAGGTGTTTTTCTCTAAAACAGTAAGAATCTTACAAATGTTTTGGAAAGTTTGTCTTGAAAGGTATCTGGAAGAGTAAGAACTAGAAGCATGAACATTTGCACGGATATTCTCTTGATTTCCTAACTTGAATAACTGAGCTAACCCAAAGTCATAATTGGGCTCACTGATCATTAGCTTTCAGTACCACCTGATTAGAGTTATTTGCCAGACCATTCTGTAAAGCATGTCAGATAAATTTCAATTATAAGATCCTTTGTCTCTGGTGACAAACTACAGATCTTGTAAATACATCAAAAAGGTTGCCTTGAAATATTTCTGAAATGGTGAGAATTAGAAATGAGACACAGAGACAATTTCTTTTCCAGCTCTAATTACTGGTTTAGTTATATCTTGAAATCAGTTCCACCTCAGTTCAGCCCAGAGATTTTAGTAGCACCTGATTGTAGGCATTCTGAGGACTCATCTGTTAAATATGTCATATAAATGGTACTTACAAGATCTACAAGATACTTAATTACTGGTTATGAACGCAATCAGTCATCTGTGAACTCCATTTTTTCCCTCTTATCACACAACAATATATATTGTAATCAATATTTCAAAACATTAGCATATGTGATATAACTCTAAATAATTGGAAGAAGGTAATTGTGGAACTGAGGCCTCCAAACTCCCAAACAGGGGGCACCAGTATAGTGAGTACTGGGCTGAGTAAAGTGGGACAAGTGAAGAAGAGAGATAGAACACTGGGATAGGGTTGGAATGAATGGGTTTCCAGCCTGAGCAAAACTGGGTATATTTATTAATTAAAATTAAAACACATTTAAAAATAAATAAGCTGAAGTTGTGAGACTCACTATAGATCAGGACCTAGTACAATAGCTAGGGTACTGTAATTCTTTAGCCCATGTGGTTCTGATCCAGAACGCAGGCCCCCTGCCTGCTTGTTTACACTGGGCAGAGTGCCCTACTATGAAAGGATTAAAGCCCCCATGCCAGTGATCCATTTAAAAGCTGTTCATTGTTAATTGTATTAGTTGGACCTCCACAATACAAATTCCCCATAGGGAAACATCGTTTTGCGAAGCGCAGTAGCGCTCGCAAAAAGGCATCGTCTAGCGATTTCCTCGTCCTGCGAGGCAATCGTCTAGCGAGGCACCACTGTATAGGAAGATGACAAAATGTTGGTATCATTGATGAACTTATTATGTTTGGGAAAATCAAAGCTAATGTTGAGATCTAGGGATAAGATCACGCTTCTGTATGCATCAGATAAGAAAGATTTTATGGGCTTATGTCCCAACAAGCAAGCTCTGTGAGACAATCCAGCGCATATGTGCGTCACTCAAAAGAATGTGCAGGGTTTTAGTATTAGTAACAACAAACACAAAGCGATAGCATTATTGCTTAATGGCCACAAGTAACGTGCCCTGGGTTGCTGGGAAAAGTGGCTCTGCCACTGACAAAGCAATTTACATGAGATTAAAACAGACCCTTGTTTGGAGACAATGAGGGAATATGCAGCATGTACAAAGACTTTATTTTCAGGTTAAATACCTGCAAAATAAGGTATTTTAAATGTTTAACTAATTGTTTAACTAATTGTTTTAATACTGTGTATGTTTTATTGTTTTTATTATCGTACTTTGTTGTGGTTTTAGTTGGTTTGTTGTAGTTTTTAATAACCTGTGAGCCACCTTGAGCCCTTAATCTGGCGGAACGCCTTCTCCCACCAAAGTCTACCCGTTTCACTCGATCTAGTCTGGAGGTGAGACTGGGGAGCCTGACGCCGAGAGAGGCCCGGAGGGAAAGGACAAGAAACCGGGCCTTTTCGGCGGTGGCTCCTCGGCTATGGAACAACCTACCTCCAGAGATCCGTATGGCCTCCTCGCTGGGCGTTTTTAAAAGCCAATTAAAAACATGGCTGTTCAGGCAAGCCTTCCCCCCGGGCATTATTTGATTTGATTTGTTTTGATTTAATTTGATTTAGTTCCATCTTGAATGATTAATTATTTTTATTTTTGAATATTGATGATATTTTAATTGTTTATTGGTACACTGATGTACGCCGCCCAGAGTAGTCAAAACGACTAGATGGGCGGGATAAAAATGTAAGAAATAAATAATAAATAAATTAATCATCATCATCTCAGAATTGCGGAGGTGGAAGAGACCCTATAGATCATTGAGTCCAGCCTCTGTCAAGGAAGGCACAGTGAGGAATTGAACTCCCAACCTTTGGCTCCACAGCCAGATGTCTAAACCACTGAGCTATCCTGGGGTAGCTCAGGTGACGTAGAAATCTAAATAAAAAAGCAATCAATCAATCAAACAAACAAACAAACAAACAAACTTAATAGATTTCATACAATTACATTTCTGGTTTACATACTATTCTTTTAAGTTATCTGTATTGAATCCAGATTTCTTTTGTGAAACCACAAAGGCTAGGCCTCATCAACTCCCTTACAAGCAAGGCAGACAGAAAAAGCTTAAAACAGTGGTTCCCAACCTTGGGTAACCCAGGTGTTCTTGGACTGCAACCCCCCGAAACCCCAGCCAACACAGTTAGTGGTGAAGGCTTCTGGGAACTGCAGTCCAAGAACACCTGAGTTACCCAAGGTTGAGAACTGTTTTTTTAAAAACAGTGGTTCCCAAAACACTCAGGGAGTGATCAGATTGCTGCAAAAGGCATGTGGCTGATCCCATAGAAAGGAGAGCGATCTCCCTTAAAGTGACTCTTCCATCTGCCAGAGAATTGCTGCAGCCTGACCCAAAAGGTAGTACAACTGGACCAGACTGAGGTTGGGCTGGAGCACATTTCCGTCTACATCATGTGATCACCAGGAACTAGATCACAGTGGAAATTGCAACCTATTTCTCCATGTGATCACACTCCTAGCTGCAGTGGCAGCTGGTAGCCACTGAGCCAGGTGGTGGCTCAGCCATATTTTTTTTTCTGCTGTGTAGTTGCGCGTTTTGTAGATGCTCCTTCTACCCAGGAACAAAACAATATGCCAGAAAATGAAACCAGAACATTCCGTTTCGAAAGACTGGCAGGTCATACTAAACTCCAAGGCAGTCCTTTACTCCACCTTATTTTGAACCTTACGATAGCCCAGTGGTTTAGGCATTGGGCTTGTGGAACCAGAGGTTGGGAGTTCAATTCTCCACTGTGCCTCCCTGATATGGGCTGGACTTGATGATCCATGGGGGCCCTTCCAGCTCTGCAGTTCAAATATGATTATTATAATATGTTCACAGACGTGTATGATTCTTTTCATATACTGCCCTGAAAAAGAACATTCCCCTGGACACTGTCTCTTGTCATCTTCTCCAGGCCATTCAGAATACATGCATGTGCATGTATGCCTCTATTAAAAAAAAGAGAGAGAAAGGGAAAGTCATCCATGTTCATGCAAAAGAGAGCTACAGTCTATGGACTTTGTGGCACACATCTGTTCTCTAAAACTAAGAGAAATGTAATTTTTCATAAGGATGGTTCTAGATGACACATCTTGCTTACATTGGGAAGGAGAAGATTAGAGATGGGCACAAACCGCTGGTTCAGTTGTCGGCCCAACAGGTGTTCCGTGGTTTCAAGCCTTGTCACCTCCAGGTGCTGCCTCTCAATCCATTTAAAAAAGACCCACGTTTGAACAATAGGTGGTATTCTATACCAAGAGTGGGTGATGTCCAAGGGCTTGGGGTGGGAATGTTCACCCCCCTCACCATTACTGCAGGCAGCCCAAATCCTGAAAAAGATGGAAAACTGATATTTTTTGAAGAAAGCAACCAAGAAGTACCTGGAAAGGCATTTTGGATTTGGATTTTCAGTATTGTACTTGAGGACCTCCCAAGCCTGAAGAGCAGAAAGCATCTTGGAGGCTTTGTCAGCCCCAACTCCAAATAGAGCTCTCTCTTTTTTTGGCAAAAAAAATTTAAAAAAACTTTTGAGAGTCCTAGGATGGCCCTGTTCCCCCAAATATCTATGGGAGGGGACACATGTGGCCTTATCCTGCTTGATCATTTGCCCTTGCCTATATTGACTAGTCTGATCAGCTCACTGGTTACTGGTGGAAGCCTGTACTACAGGAACTTTTCTTTAATATGACACTTTAAAGCGGGGGAGGGGATTGTTCCTGCTTTTCTGAATCGTACCAGTAACAGTGGCAAGCGGCCTTTTCCTGTTATGAACAAGAATATGCAATAACATAGATTTTGAAATTGGTTAACTCTATGTATCAGTTAAACTTTATACGAAAAGTTGCGGCCAGAGTTTCCTTTCTGTGGTGGTTTCCTGATGCACTTAAGACACCAAGGAAATAATTTTATTACAAGAAAGCTGAGGAAGTGATGAGGACACCAGGCCTGTTATAACAATTCCTCTTTCTGTTTCGTGCTGTCCAAATTTCTAAACGGAAACAACATTCATGACCTTCCTGTTGTAAAAAGTGATAGAATTTAACCTTCCTGTTGGTTAAAATGCATCACTTTTCCCAATAGAATCAGAAAAAAAAAAAGCAAACCTATATGCAATGGACACACAAACACAGAATGCAAAAGATCAGGCTTCTAAGCAGCCCTTCAGCTAGTCAGCTGTGGTGAGAAGTTAGTATAATTTAAAGTGAATGTTAGATATTTTTGGACAAAGTTCTATTTAAAGCTGGTGGTTCAGTAACATAGTGAATACTAGGGGTGCACATGGAAAACACTTCCGTGTTTCATTTGTTTCTGGTCATTTGTTGTTGCTGATGTTAAAGGGGGGGCAGTGTCCTTCCATTTCCATGGGGTTTTTTTTGCCCACAGGCCCTTCTGTTTAACTCAGAAGGGACCAGCATGCTTGGTCCATGTTTCCTCCTACATGGTCTATCTGGCACTTGCCCCCCCCAAACCCAAAGAACCCATAAATGCAACAAAACCTGCCCTACAGTCTCAACATGCAAGTGTCTTCAGATGGGCTTGGGGGAGAACCATGGCAAAGGGACTGAGTGCCCTCTTACAGCAGAGATGGTGAAACAATGAGCTGGTCAAAATGGGTCAAAGGTGAGGCAAGGAAAGGGGGGCAGAAAAAGGATGGCACAGTGAGCCCCTGTATTGCCCCCACCCCACCCCCGTGTAGCCTTTGCTCACATCCACTAGACTCATCTCCAAGGCTCTTGTGTTAAAATAATCATCTTCTGGGTGATTTTATACACAACAGGGAGAAAGAAGGCTACATGGAATAGGGAAACATGGAAGAACATGAAGCATCTGTGTAGCCCTGTTCCATTAACAAGAATGATTAGTGTTTCAGAGGCTTTCTTCCAGAAAGCAATAGAAGAAACACAAATGATGAAAGAAGAGCCTCTTCTGTGTTTTTACCATTCTTAGTCCCATCCTCAGTTAATATTTGACAGATTCATCACATCAAAGTCACAGTTGACTTAAATAAGCTTGTTGCACTGATTTTTTGTAGATTTGTACCAAATCATACCAAACATGCTTCCAGACAGAAGGCTCACGGCATTGTGAAGCTTCTTTTTTCCTTAATGAGTTTTCTATTTTTTAAAAAAAAATACCAGACAGAAATGTGAGACAGACTGGCCAAATTTCTCTTGTCTCACTATACTGCTAAAAGCACAAATGGTGTGACGTTTTGAGGTGAATTGCCTTAAGTTTAGAAATTACACTGGATATTGCCAGCTTCACCTTGAGTTGTGTAGCACAACATGCAATTGATGTCTGCACTGATTTCTTAACTTGAGCCAATTTGCCTCCAAAAGGATTTTAGTGACACAAGAGGATTTGAGCCAAAGGGCTGCAAACTGAAAACAACCATGTACCATTAACCTCTATGAATGAGGCACTGTGAATGGCTCAGTAAAAGCCTTATCTCAAAGCACCATAGCTCACTGTAGAAAGGAAGAAAGCACAGTGCCTAACTTTTTGGCTCTCCCAGGGATGGACTCATTACTCTTTGACTGTTTAATTATCAATATTATCTGTATGACTTACTTCTGAGTAGACAGGAGTAGAATCATATGATAAAGACATGACAGTGGTCCTTGTCAAGTTGGAGCCAGCTGTGAGAAGCAGAAAGGTCTCTACACTTGACTGCCAAAAAACTGTAAGTAAAAAGCAAGCAAAATCATACAGACATAGAAAATGATAATAATCCTAGAGATAATCATGTCAAATGAGTTAAAAAGCTGCCCAAGGGATTTGTGAAAGAATGAATGTATAGAGGCTCCAGGACCGGGGGGGGGGGGGGGGGGGGGCGGGGAATGAAGTTTAGCTGCTCCTAACGACATGAGCTTGTCTCTCACTAAATTCTTCTCAGAACCAGAACTGCTGATTTATGAAGTAATCTAGATTACTGCAATGCAAAGCACAAACATTTGGATTTGTAAAGCCAGTGCCTCTGCAGTTTTTGCATAATGTAAAGCTCAGTGACCATCAAATAAGTGGGTTGAATGCTATCTTCATTTCTAAACATGTCATCACCACTACCAGGAAAGTTTTCTTTTATAGGAAATGAAACTCATGGCATGGGTGCTGGGACAATTTTTTGAACCTAATGACCAGTTCTGATGGCTTTTCTGCTTAATTGATATATCCCGCACAAATGGATTATGCTGCTGTTCAACATGGAATTCCTTTGAAAAAGCTGGTGAGTCAATGAACAGACTTGCTCAGAGAGTCCTGGGTTTAAACGCTTGCATAGGAATTAACTTCACAGAATGGCCCCATGGGTTGATCTCTATCTATGAAGCTAAAAAAGGACAATTCACGCTTATAAATCTCCAAGTACCTTAGAAGAAAAGTAGATTGCTACCAGAGCATGGAAGTGTTACCTTTTTCCACAACTCCCAGCATCCCCCAATCAGCATGGTTTCTAAGCTCTGATTATGACATGTTTCCTATTTCCCCATGCTGTGATGTGTTCCAGAGGCAGTACCTCTGGGATCCTATTCCTTTGGATAAAAGAGTACTAAAGATTTAACGTGTCTATTTAACGTGTCAAACATTTGCTTTATTTACAAATAACCATCCCAGAATATTTACCAAAACTCTGCCTGACAAATGATTAACAGACACAATGCAGTGGATGTATGGGAGTCACAATGGTGCACACATTGTAGTTCCTGAGTTTTGTTGCCTTTCTTGGCGCCTGCTTTTTCAGAGCCATGTGAATCCTATGCCTGGAAACCATTCCACAGCACTCATCATAAATCTCTGATCTGTCTCTGATTGAGTCATTAAATCTCATGGGGTGGCTATGAACATCTCCTTGGGAAGCCTGGCCATGGCTGTTCCAAAGCAAAGTAGTGTGGGAAAAGGCGTGTCATGCTCTCAACTAAATCAAATTGCAACGGACATGATCCTGATCTTTACCAGGCCATCATTCATGTTATTGCTGTCATTTGCATTTGCACTTTGCTTTCAGCTCAACACTGCATACCATGTGTGGCAAACACTAGAATTTATACCTACCACTCATAAACAACATGGTTCATGTGCAGCTAGAAAAATTTGGAGGCAAGCTAAGGAAAACTTGTTTAACTTGTCAGCGTCATGGGTAGGTATTGGGTGAGTACTTTCTAGAACTCACCCAGATGATTTGTAGATAAAGTAGATGCACAGATAAAGAACTGCTAATTCGATCTCTAACAAAATTATGACTGACTGTAATCTTAGGCCATGTTATAATACTTTGGGGAAATTAATTAAATTATTCTGAGTCTGTAGATGTAAAAAGAACGAAGTTGCTTCTGATGTCTTTTAGGGATCCTTTTTGTTTAAAATGCACATTTATCTTGAATAAAAATCCTAACAAATACAGGTCATCCTTAGTTCATATTCCACGAACTAAGAGGACTCAGATGCATTCATGTGTCTCATTTGCCCTCCTCCCATAAGGAAACTTGATTTCCAAATAGGCAATATGAGTGGGAGGGAAGTTCAGGGACTATCTCCTGTCCTGGAGGCTGGGTGGGAAAATTCCTACCAAAACACCCACCCCCAAACTGGTTGAAACTAGCTCTCAGCTCGTCTTAAGCAACATGTGTGGTGGATCTCTGCCATGACCATTTTGGAATTTTCATTCGTAATTATTCTACCCTATGCCTGAGAAAGTGAATTTTCTTCATGGAAGACTGCATTGAATGTTTGATTTTTAGTGGTCTAAATAAAAGTATCACCTCTTCTACATTTGGATTGTGTAAAAGACTCCACAGCTATCTCTGTTGTTTATTTGCACAGAAAACTGTCAGGTTTGAACTCTGGATTTCCTTTTTGACTTCTTTCTTTTGTGATATTACTAACATTAGAGGTACAGAAGTATTAAACCAGACTACAGGAAAGCTTAATCACATTTGGAGAAATAATGTCTATTTATTTTGTACTACCTCCATTTCCTGCTAAGGTTCCAATTCTCATATTTCTGCTGTGCCAAACAATTGGTGATGAGACTATTTGAGAATTTATTCCAAAACTGGGATTCCCCAGGTTTAGAAAATGAGAAATCTCCCCCAAGAGCTATTATCATTTGCTCTAATGGTGGCTAATGCGATCACAAAATTGCATTTACAAACACAGTGCTGTAAACAATACTTTGAAACAGTTTGTGAAGTTATCTTTTCCTTTACTGGGACACAAAGGCCAATATTGTTTTAAGAGTAGTATTTAAGTGGTAGTAAAGACAGACAGGCTACTATAAAGAGATTATCAGAGTACCCTTGGGATTGTATATTTCTTGGATTCATTTTACTTTATTGCCTTCCTCAACCTGGTGCTGCACTTGAGGATGATGGTGAAATCTACAGCCAAAATGGAGCAGGCTGGTTTGGGCTAAACAGGGTCACTTAAGGTTACATAGAGGTGTGGTATGACATTTGGTGCAGTCCTTGCAACTGGATGCAAGGATTGTGTGGTTTCAGGTAAGAGACTACACCACACCTTAAGTGACTCTGTTTGGCCCACTTCCCTTTAAAGAGAAAGAAGCAAGGGGGGGGGGGAACAAAAAAAAAGACACACACTCCTCCTTGTCCTCTCTTGTCTCTTTCTCCTTCTGGGAGGAAGCTTTCAATTAAAGTTTTTATTCTCAAAAAGCATAGCACATCACTGTCTGCTTAAATCACTTAAGAATACTGGAAACTTGAAAGCTGTCTGTTTAAGCTGTCTGCTTTGGTTCATTCCCAGTGATTGCACATGCTGGAACCAAACCAAAATGGAGTTATCCTACCCACACCTAAAAAACAGGGAATCAAGAAGGTGCAGATAAGAACGCATCAGGGATTGGCTGGTTCGCATTGGCACTTATGTCATGTGGTTGCTGGAAAAAGATGTGAACCAGCTCACCCCCAGAGTGGACCAAACAGCAGAACAAATCCCTGTGTAGTGACATTGTAGTCTGAAACATGGAACTAGAGATGTGACAGAATATTCTGGCATTTATGGAGAAGACTCTACTAAGCCTATGTTGCCCCTCCCTCTGTAAAAGTCCCTTGCAAACAGAATGTTCCTAATGAAATGAAAGAAAAGACATTGCATTATTTGCAAAGATCCCAATCTTCTGTTGTTTTAACCTGCTCCCCTCAGCTGCCACACATCGTGCCAACCACCTGCAGCCCTTCATACACTTTTCTGCATTGGTTCAAGCGATCACACCATCTGAACTGATGTGAATGGATCCACTGTCTAAAAAGAGTAGACACCCCAAGGGCAGAGGAAGAGACTATGGATTCTAGGGGAAAAGGCCAGACTGATTTGCATTGTCTTTTATGTCATGTAGTCAATGGGGGGAAAAATGCAAATTGGACTGCCCCAATCTCATACAATTTCCTGCAGTCAGTGTAGTCACACCCCGAGTCCCTGATAATGCACATGCATTACAAATTGGTAAGATAGTTGGTAAACCAGGGGTCACACTGTGGGTAAACTTGATCTAATCATTACTAAAATGTGATAAATGTTGTTGTACGTCTGACTTGTATCAATACTCAGATCAAACCACATGACTGATGTGGTTTTGAAAATGAGTTTAAATGAGACTGTCTGCTGGCTTATGTTACGTGCAATCAGCCTAGAAACAACTTTACTGATCCTTTGGGATATCGTTTCAATGCTGCTATCTGACAGTTCTCTTTCTTTCAAGGGGCCATTGAGCATATAACAGCGAGCTCCCAATATAATAGTAAAATACTGCTAATAAGAACAAAGGAAGGGAAGCCAACATGAGTCTTGTATTTTGAGTCACTGCACTAGACGTTTAGGACGATAGGGTTCAATGCAGAAGTCTTAGAAGCTACACAAGGAAGCAGCATCCCCTTGTTAGCTATAAGAAGACAGAAGCAAGCTTGTGTTAGCTGTAACAGGAAATGAGAGATGGAATGAGAGATTCATGACAAGGGGACACCATCAGCTGTTTTGTTTTTGTTTTGCTTCTTTTCTTTTCTTTTCTTGGCCTGGTATCTGGCTGTGGAGCCAGAGGTTGGGAGTTCAGTTCCCCACTGGGCATCTCAGAAGAGCCAGCCTGTGTGGCCTTGGGCCACCCAGGATACTCCAGAAGAAGGGAATGGTGAATTATAGCTAAATATTCTTCCTCACTTGTTCCTTATGAGTTATTGAATTTTCAATAACTTTGAAGATTTCTTCCCAATAAAGATCAGATTTTAATTTTATTGAGTTTATTTGTTCAAGGACAACTCTCTGCTATTGCCTTTTAAGGAATTGTCATTCATGGAACTGCAGTACTTCATGAGTCAAGATTGCAACAGCCAAGAGTTAATGGATCATATTATGAAATGGTTTTATGCATCAAATGACACACATTCAAAACACATGGCGATTATAGCAGTGTGATCTCATTGTTAATTTTTTTAAAATTTGTGGGGAAAAATCCCTGAAAATGTGTGCAATTTTGATTCAAAGTCTGCAGTAGTACACACGCAGTCCATTCTCATGAATCAGGATCCAGATCAGGCTATCAAAAGAAAAAAAAAGTCTAAGAAAATGGATTTTGCCAGAAAGCAAAATAAATCTCCAAATACTATGATAAACACATTGTGTGAGAAGAGTGTGCCATTATAATGACGTTGATGTGGATATAAAGGTTTTTACAACAGGATACATTTTATTTCAATAAAGATTCCCAGTAGAAATCTCTTGAGGTTTACATAATTCTAAACATGTTCTCTGCAGGATCAGCCATGTGATTTTTCCTTTCTTAAGGCGATACAAAATGTTAATCTGTCATTAATCAAATTCAGAACTTTTTTTTGTTACAAGGCAGCCTTGGATGGAATTCAGTGCTGCTAGTGTTGATTTAAGTGAGGGCTCTTGGTTCCTAGTGAAAAAAGATGCCAGGCATCTTTTGAGGAAAGAAACTTTTAAAATGCATGCAAAGTTATTTCAAATGAAATAAATCTGCAACCCAGTTGAGATGAATTAGTTATGTGTGAAGAGGAGGAGATTCTGTTATAATGAGTCTGAACAATAACTTTTAAAAAGTAATTTTAATGTTTTCATGTTAGTTTTGAAACAATGGCTGAAATCCTGTTGCTTAGTGTAGTAAGTTGCACTAGAGTAGGGCCATTGATTCCATGAGGATTTGGTGAGTCAACTCTTCCATAAATTCCATTGATTCAAATAGAACTAGTTGCAAATAGAGTAGGCCTGTCTGAATTGTTGGAATGTGCAGAGGAGCTGACCAAATCCCTTCTGATTCAATAAGCCTACTCTAATGCAACTTACTACATTAAGCAGCAGGATTTCAGCCATTCTTCAGATTAGATTTATTTCTTCTGTTTAACCCAAAAGTAATGATTTTATTGTCAACACGTTAAGTCTAACACATTATTTCCAAGCTCTGGCCTGCTCCTGTTTGCATACCTGGATGTAAATTTCTTGGTCACATCAAAATGTGACAGAACATTGGGAGCTGCCAGACTCTCGCGTGTACCATCAATACTAGCAGAATTCTGTGAAATATTCATAGGCTTTCTAATTCCCCTCCCCATTGTTCAGAGTGGGCAAAGTGCAGATGTTGTTCAGTTGCAACGCTCACCAGCTTTAGCCAGCATAGCTAATGGTTAACAATGTCGGGCGTAACAGTCCCATAGTGTCTAAAAGACTGTACTCTCCCCACCCTGTCTTATGCAAACATGATTGGTACTTCCTATATTGCTTCATGGATAGATGATAAGTTGCTGATAGCCATTCTAGTGAGAAGTCAATGTCCATAATTGTAATATGATAACCACATGTGTATCCTTTCCCCACTTTTCCTCCAAGGATATTGGAGCAGGATATCTGGAAATATTTGTTTTCAAGCTTGGGATACTGGCTAGCTGAGAGGTTGCTGAGGGTCAGGCTCCATGGTGCAGCCTGCAGTTGAAGCCCAGGCTGTGCTTGCCCCATCTCGCGGATGAGATTGTCATCCCACAGACGTGGGGATGAGGACTGCAGAGATTGTAAGCCTTCCCTCTCCCAGATTTTGGCCTCTTTGGAGGTCAGTACAAGTCTAGCTGCTTGCTACCTGTGGGGTGTTCAGTTTCCTGTTCAGTTTTTGAAACATTGAGTTCCTTTTTAGAATGTACTCTCAGAGACTGAACAGGGTTGATGGCCCTGACTCATTACTCAGATGATTTTTTTTTTGTTCTCTTGGAATTCTGGGTCAGGGAAATGTCAGGCTTTGTTAGAGAGGTTTTTCAGTCCAACCAACCCTTTAGCTGAGAAGACGGAGGGCCCAATGACAGTGCTAACATTTTTAGGGGACAAATTAGATTCAGTAGAACAGAGTTGTATGCTACCTTTTGATAAGCTGGAGGGCTTTAGACAGAAGGTTGCTAGTTTGGGGATTCCCAGTAAAGTTAATTTATTGGAATTACAAGAGTTAGTGGACCATTTGAACTTTGCTTGCAAGGTGGCAGCTCCTGGTAGGGCATTCCTATAGAGGTTTTGCATGGCTGTAAAGGGCTGTAAAGGCTGTAACAAGGCAACAAAAACAAGACCTGGAGCTGATTGTGGCTCTGATCATCAGCATCTTATAGCAAAATTCAAGCTTAAACTGATGAAAGTAGGAAAAACCACTGGGCTAGTCAGGTATAATCTAAACCAAATCCCTTATGAATACACAGTGGAAGTGAAGAACAGATTTAAGGAACTAGATTGGGTGGACAGAGTGCCTGAAGAACTATGGATGGAGGCTCGTAACATTGTACAGGAGGCAGCAACAAAAACCATCCCAAAGAAAAGGAAATGCAAGAAAGCAAAGTGGCTGTCCAACGAGGCCTTACAAATAGCAGAGAAGAGAAGGGAAACCAAATGCAAGGGAGATAGGGAAAGTTACAGAAAATGGAATGCAGACTTCCAAAGAATAGCAAGGAGAGACAAGAGGGCCTTCTTAAATGAACAGTGCAAAGAAATACAGTCAACCCTCAACTTACGAACTTAATCCGTTCCGGAAGGACGTTCTTAAGTCAAAAAGTTCGTAAGTCGAATAAGCATTTCCCATAGGAATGCATTGAAAACCAATTAATCCATTCCGGCTGTTTTTGGTTCTTAGGTCGAGGGGCGGTTTGTAAGTCGAAGCATTAGTTCCCATAGGACCTAATGCAAAGCCGGTTAATCCGTTCCTACCACTAGGGGCAGAATTTTTTTCTTATTTTTCCTTTTAACCTAAGATGACTTAGGTTAAAAAAAAAAAGGAAAGAAAAGAGGGAGGGAAGGAGGGAACAGACACCTTTTCAACAGAACACTTTGAAAGTTCAAATTTTGCACTTTCCCCGCCTCCCGCGCGGTGTTTTTTCTGTTCGTAACTCGAAGCAAAGTTCGCAAGTTGAGGCTATATTTTTCTATCAGAGCGGTTCGTAAGTCGAAATGTTCGTAACTAGGGCCGTTTGTAAGTCGAGGGTTGACTGTAGAGGAAAATAATAGAAAGGGGAAAACCAGAGATCTGTTCAAGAAAATTGGAGCTATTAAAGGAACCTTTTGTGCAAAGATGGACATGATAAAGGACAAAAATGGTAGAGACCTCACAGAAGCAGAAGACATCAAGAAGAGGTGGCAAGAATACACAGAGGAATTATACCAGAAAGATCTGGATGCCCCGGACAACCCAGATAGTGTGGTTGCTGACCTTGAGCCAGACATCCTGGAGAGTGAAGTCAAGTGGGCCTTGATGGCATTCCAGTTGAACTATTTAAAATCCTAAAAGATGACGCTGTTAAGGTGCTGGACTCAATATGCCAGCAAGTTTGGAAAACTCAGCAGTGGCCAGAGGATTGGAAAAGATCAGTCTACATCCCAATCCCAAAGAAGGGCAGTGCCAAAGAATGCTCCAACTACCGTACAATTGCACTCATTTCACACGCTAGCAAGGTTATGCTCAAAATCCTACAAGGTAGGCTTCAGCAGTATGTGGACTGAGAACTCCCAGAAGTGCAAGCTGGATTTCGAATGGGCAGAGGAACTAGAGACCAAATTGCTAACATGCGCTGGATTATGGAGAAAGCCAGAGAGTTCCAGAAAAACATCTACTTCTGCTTCATTGACCATGCAAAAGCCTTTGACTGTGTGGACCACAACAAACTATGGCAAGTTCTTAAAGAAATGGGAGTGCCTGACCACCTTATCTATCTCCTGAGAAATCTATACGTGGGACAGGAAGCAACAGTTAGAACTGGATATGGAACAACTGATTGGTTCAAAATTGGGAAAGGAGTACGACAAGGCTGTATATAGTCTCCCTGCTTATTTAACTTATATGCAGAATACATCATGCGAAAGGCAGGACTGGATGAATCCCAAGCCGGAATTAAGATTGCCGGAAGAAATATCAACAACCTCAGATATGCAGATGAGACCACTCTGATGGCAGAAAGTGAGGAGGAATTAAGGAACCTCTTAATGAGGGTGAAAGAGGAGAGCGCAAAAAATGGTCTGAAGCTCAACATAAAAAAAACTAAGATCATGGCCACTGGTCCCATCACCTCCTGGCAAATAGAAGGGGAAGATATGGAGGCAGTGACAGATTTTACTTTCTTGGGCTCCATGATCACTGCAAATGGTGACAGCAGCCACAAAACAAACCTAGACAGCATCTTAAAAAGCAGAGACATCACCTTGCCGACAAAGGTCTGCATAGTCAAAGCTATGGTTTTTCCAGTAGCGATGTATGGAAGTGAGAGCTGGACCATAAAGAAGGCTGACTGCCGAAGAATTGATGCTTTTGAATTGTGGTGCTGGAGGAGACCCTTGAGAGTCCCCTGGACTGCAAGGAGAACAAACCTATCCATTTTGAAGGAAATCAACCCTGAGTGCTCCCTGGAAGGACAGATCCTGAAGCTGAGGCTCCAATACTTTGGCCATCTCATGAGAAGAGAAGAGTCCCTGGAAAAGACCCTGATGTTGGGAAAGTGTGAAGGCAAGAGGAGAAGGAGACGACAGAGGACGAGATGGTTGGACAGTGTCATCGAAGCTACCAACATGAATTTGACCCAACTCCGGGAGGCAGTGGAGGACAGGGGGGCCTGGCGTGCTCTGGTCCATGGGGTCATGAAGAGTCGGACACGACTTAATGACTAAACAACAACAACAAAGGGTCTGCGGCACCTGCACCACAGATTGCGTGGCATGGCAGGCATTAGAGCCAACATGAAAGTATGGGAGAGGTTCTTGCTAGAGTATAAGAGCATTTTCTTTTGGAGAGCAGACCTCCAGTGTGACCTGCAGATGCACTCAGATGCTGTGGATTTGCTGGGCTATGCTGTATATTTAAGAGGTAGATGTGGGTGGCCAAGTGGGAAAGCTTAGTGATTACTAAGGATCTCACTTTCCTAGAATTCATTCCTATCGTAGTGACAGCTTGTTTGTGAGCAGAACATTTGGCAATGTCAGGATGCACTTTTGGTGTGACAGCATAAACCCCTTGACATGTAAATCACCAAGTCTTTTACACTGTGCTGCCTGCAAAGCCATATATTGTTTTTGACACATCACATGCTGAATCTCAGCAACAGTACTATTGCAGATGCTCCTGTAAACGGGTGGACTGCTTTTAGCAGCTGGAATCCCAAGCCAAGCCTTTGCCAGACCCCATGCCACAGGAGTTATGGAGCTTTGGCAATGAGAGGTAGAATGAACTAGAGGTATGACGTTAGCACCCAACACTGGGAAGAGCTATGACACAGCTGAACAGGAATTGCTAGCATTCAGAGAAGACTACAGCTTAGAGGATGCGTGGCTATGGATTGCCACTTGTTACAATGTGGGGTGAGATTGAGGAGGAAAGTCTTAGCACCAACATTCAGGGCAAGTTAACAGTGTCAGCCTTTAAACTGAAAGCTTTGTGGCCCTCAAGACACAACTGGTGATTATTGCCTTTCCCTAGATTATTGTCTAGAGAAAAAAGGGTGTCTGGCAGCCATTGTTGGCAGCTCTAAACAAGGATCTGCAGGTGGTATGGATGATGCATGCAAGGACTGGTATGAGGACCTGCTCTTTCACACAATCTCCTTGGTTGCCTTTTTAGGGGCTGTGCCATGTGGCAGGAGGAGAAATATGCTGATCTGCAGCCATGGCATGGTGTACTGGGCAGCAAATTACATTACGAAGTCAGCCATCGGTTCAGAGCTGAGCCTCAGCACATGTGCAGTGGTGGAATGGCTGGGTTGGAGGGGCCTGAGATAGGAAGGCCTCCTGTCTGTGTTGTGAGAGTGGGGCTGTGGGCTACCATCAGATATTGTGATTGTCCATTTAGGAGGGTTTGTTAAATGGGAAAGAGATGATTTTGAGGGCAGTTAGAGATTTGCAGGTGGCTCAGACTGACCATTGTTTTGGTCAGTGATGTGGCCCAGGAAAGCTTAGAGGGAGGGCTGTATTCCTAAGGCCATGAAGAGAGCCTGCAGGGGAGTCAAAAGAGCTCAGAAAAGCTATGGAAAATGGTTTGGGAGTTTACTTACTACATCTGGAATTGTGTTTAGTAATCCAGAGTTCTGTCAAAGTGATAGGGTACATATCACATCCAGGTAGCAACAATTTCATAAGGGACTTGCAGATGGGCCTGTAATCCATTTTAGATGGCTTGGTGTGGGCAAGAAGCTAAGCAGTTGCTTGCGCCATTGCAGTGGCAGGGGTATGGAAGGATAAGTAGGGATGGTTTGCTCTCTTGGGGCACCTTTTGTGAAGAGGGGTCAACAGATGGGTTCATAGGATATTGTCATCCTGGGGTCCCTCTGTCGTGCAACCTTTCGGCTGGCTGGGACACAGCCTTCTTTCAGTCTGGTTCCCCTCAGAAGGAGGATGGGGTCAGGCTGTGGATTATAACATGGCCTTGGGGATTAGGAGCTAGCCCTTAAAAGAGAAGAAGTGTACATAGAGGAACCTGACTCTGTCTCAGTTCTGCACTTTGTTAGGCCCCTCTGCAGGATAGGGGATGACTGACTAAAGATCAACAAAGTTAATGCCCTAGTTTACCCCATCATATGTGTCTGGACTCTTTATTTTAGGTTGGGGGAAAAGTGTCTTATCCAAGTCTTAAATACACTGTTCACACTTCAAATCTAGCTAGCACTCTGTCTGTCATGACACTGGCTCCACTGCTGAGGCAGTTGCTTAGATCTGAATCAGGCCATTTCCATTAAATATTTTGGTCCTGTTACCTAGGTTTTAATTACTAACACAACTACCTCTCTAGAAACTGCATAAGCTAAGTCCATTCTTGGAAAGTAAAAGATTTAATAGCTTTCATCCTTTACTGTACCCAGTAATATTTTTAGTAACATTTAGTATATTAATAACTCGGGTTGAGCAGAGACTCATCCGAAAGAGCCCTGGAGTATGAGTCTACCTTGTATCCAGGGAGAAGGCTGAATAATGGAAATGTTCACATCTGGAATACATTTATTCTACCCAAACCACGCCTCCTCAAAGCACATACTAGGTGGAACACATTGTCCTGAGAATTTTCTCTGCACAGACTGGATACTCCCTGCTGTAGCAGCACAGAAATCTTAAGGGGCAGTTTATTTACAGCAGAATTCATCAGGACAACCGCAGAGTAGGAGTTATTTGACTCACACCCTCACAGTGCGAACGTACTGAG
Organism: Intellagama lesueurii; assembly: GCA_037013535.1. Classification (NCBI taxonomy): domain Eukaryota; kingdom Metazoa; phylum Chordata; class Lepidosauria; order Squamata; family Agamidae; genus Intellagama; species Intellagama lesueurii. Next base: position 148,386,950 of record JBAJHW010000004.1, read on the forward strand.
AGCCAGCTGGCTTACCGACAGTGCAACCCTGTCTACTCCGAAGTAAGTCTCAATCTGTTTGAGTGGGCTTACTCTTGGATGAAGGGGTATAGGATTGTAGTCTAAAGCTGTGTGGGTATTTCTCACTGAAGCATTTGTGTTTTGTTTTGTTCTTTAAAAATCTCGATTAGATTAAACATTTAAAAAGAGAAAACATAATACATTTATTTCCTAATGAACCCATCATAAAAATCCATAGGTTTAAATGTCCTTGACTATTACTGAGTTCAGTCTTATACTTGATTAATATCTACTATTTCTTATAATAACACATATAGATGCATATGTACAGGCTTTGTAAATGGGTATTAGCAATATCAGTAATAACAAACGAACACTGACCAAACAATAAGAGAAATAACATGAATACTTCTTAAATACTTCTTGAACAATATTTCTTTTTGCTTGTCCTGCCTATATATACAATGTAATTCTATTAGGCTAAATCCAGATATTAATCTCAGACTCACTGATTAAATGGAACTTATTAATATTTATGCAAATCCCATTGACTCAATCACCCTACTCTAGTTGGGAGTAATAATTATACTTAAGCCACCCAGTGTTTCTACTTCACAAAATTTAAAGCACCGTTCTTCCTTCTCACTTGTAGACGATCATGGTCATCTTATTTTTGAAGGTTGCTATAAAAATCTGATACATATGTTTCAAGCAGTTTTCATAGACTCCAGCTGTTCACATACCATATATATAATTTCTGAAATGTGTCACAGCAAGATACTTAACCCTGTGAACCTAATCTGTCTGCAGTGTCCTCCTGCCACAACATTCTTTTTTTTAAAAAATAATAAATTGTTTTCAGGAAAATATTAACGAGATTGAGGTTTAATGGTTTTGTGTGAGAGATCACCTTTTGAATGTAAAGCCTACTGTACAACAAGTGTAAACAAGGTAGAATTAAGGTATGGAAGGAAGATTATGTTCAGAACTCTCTCCTTAGCCTGTACATATAGATTGCATCTTGTCCACAGGTAACAAAGATGTGCAGAAGGTTGTTTCCAGTAGTGGCCACTGAAGGAAAGTTGTCTATCAGCATTTCAGGGAAGGAGGAGATTCTCAGCAATTTCCCCCCACCGCAAATCTTCTCTGGACCCCGAGGACCTTCTCATGAAGATTACTGAAAACAACCTTGCTTCCCATTCTGCTGGCAGACCCCTTCCATTTGCAAAGTGGCCACAACAGGGTACAGCCAGAGTGCTGACTGTATAGAAAGAATGTACACATGTACAGCTGGCTTATGAGTCTATGTGTTCTGTTTGAAAACATGACCAACATATGGACATTAAGTGTGTGGCCCATGGGTGAGATTATCCCCTTCTCTTTCCACACAGGGATAGTGTACAGAAGCAGTGAATGTCTATGTATCTTCCATTATAAGTGGCAGGAGTTCAATAGGCTTGAATTCTGTGACATTTTATTGGAGGAAACTAGAGTAGGATCAATAGAGTTCTGTCATTTCTTGCCACATATAAAATGGCCCCTTCAGAAATAATACTATTTGCTGGAATTAAAAACTGACCACAAGATTTGATTTGAATCATAATTCAACAGTTCAGAAAATGGAATAAGTTGATTTGGATCAATTCAGAGGTTCCTTGATTCCAAACTCAAGTCCAGCCCTGAATTTTGCTGCAGAAATCGAAATTTTTATGCCTTCCATTATCATTAAAAACAAAACAAATGGCTGCAAAAATTTAATATTTGCCAGAATTGGGTGACATTTACACATGTGGGTTGCTTTTTTGAGTCAGTCTATCTCATGCAAGGCCTCCTATTTAATAACTGCCTTCCACTTTTCCTAGAGTTACTGTCTTTGATTCTTGTCTTCTCATGATATGTCCAAAGCAAGATAGTTTAGTCATCTTTTTTTTTTTTTTTACTAAATCATGCTTGAGTCGATTTGAAACCCATTTATTTGTCTTTCTGGCATTCTATGTGATATTTGTAATCTCCAATACCACATGTCTTTTTCTGGACTGCTTTTTTCATTGTCTAATATTCGCATCCATACATGATAATCAGGAACATCATAGTACGAATTATCTTGTCCTTGGTCTCCAGCAATACATCCTGATATTGAAGATCTTTTCCAGTTCTTTCATTGCTGCCCATCTGCATGTCTGCCATCTTCTGATTTCATGGGTGCAGACAGGGCGGATTCAAGACTGTGGTGGGTCCTGGGTAAAAAATATAATAGTGTGGGGGGAAGCCTTCCTCCTTCCTCCCTCTCCCTTACCTTCCAACTACATGGGTCACAAAACATGGACAATGTAATATAACATGAATTAGACTGACTCATTAATGTAATATTGGTAGCAGTAAATAAGTGAACAATGCTTAGGTAAACAAACAAACAACATAACAATGAAAAGAAAGTCTCGCTCTTGAGGGAGAGGGAGAGGTGAGGCAAGGGAAGCCTAAAACTGAGCTTCGAGGCATTCTGAACATGCCCAGAGAAGAGGAAACGTTGTGCAGATTGTGTGCAGAACATGCTGAGGCTGCAATTCAGAGCAGGCCCCACATGGAAGGGAGGGAGGGAGGCTGCCTGTTGTGTGGGGTCACAGGACGTGGGGCTCATGTGCAGGAGGAGGCAGAGGGCTTTGAAGAAACAGCTGCCGCCACCCAACTAAGGGCACTGGTGGGAAGAGTGCCCCACGTGTCCCAGCCGGCCTTACTCCCCCCCCCCTTCCTCACCTGACCTCTATTGGGAGAAGCAAGTCTTGCTGAGGCACTTGAGCTCCAGGACGCCATTGGGGCAGCTGGGGGCAAAGATGGCCTTGTGCACCTCCAGGGGCGCAGCGCCCTCGGGGCCCTGGAAGACATCCCGGAGCAGGTCCTTGAGGTGCAGGAGGGCGCCCGTCTCCTCGTAGGTGTCCAGCAGCACTTCCTACAAATGTCCCTCCTGCTTGCACAGCAACGCCACCCGGCACAGGAGGAAGATCAGCCGCCCTAACAGCACCCATGGCAGCCACACCCCAGTCTCCGGGGGAGGAGAAAGGAAGTGGAGGAGGGCGGCATGCCTGCCGCAGGGTCCCGTAGCTCTTCCCCAGGCATGTCAGTGGCAGCGGCCCTGGGGACATGGTGGGTCATCAGGGGCAGGACATGGTGCACAAAGGAGCTGAGCGCCATCTGCCTGCCCTCCAGCCCCCACGGCTTGCTGGCGAGGAGCACCACCTGCATACACTGCACCACTGCCCTGGGCTGGCCTCACCCTCGCAGCCCCAAGGGCTCCTGGCCAGCTGCTGCTGCTGCTGCTCTGGCTGCTCCATCCCCCTCCCCTTCATGTGGATCTCTACAGACACTGGGCCGTGGGCCAATGCCCACTTTGCCCTCTGAATAAAGCGGCCCTGAATGCAGGCTCCATTTTGATTCATTATCGAACCAAGGTATAGAAAATCGTTAACCACTTCTATCTCTTTATTGTCAACATTAAAATTATGTAATTATTCTATAGTAGTGATTTTTGTCTTCTTAATGTTAAACTGTTACCTTGCTTTTGGTCTTTATTCACCTTGCTCAGTAGTCATTTTAAGCTGGTGCTCTTTTCTGCCAGTAATATGGTGTCTTTTGTATACATTAAATTATTTATGTTTAGAGATTCGCATGAACTGCACTTCGGCGCAGTTTGGCAGATTTGACCCACCCCATGGGTGCCCAGGATTCCCTGCCCCGCCTCCTCATGATCCACACCATGTAAGGCTTTAGTGTTTAATGTATAATTTTATGATGCACTTCAATTGTCAACATACATTTGCAATATGATCTTGATTGCCACTTTCTTTTCTCAATTAATTCAGTTTGAATCTCTGGGATTACTTGGTCCATACATGGTAAAAGTCCTTTTTTGTAATTTTGATAAATGCAGTACTGTAGCTTCAACTAGTATCATGTCTATTTTTCATGATTTTTTCTTTCTTTCTAGTGCTTTGAAAGCAGCTTTCACCTCAGTTTCTGAAACTGCAAGTTCTTCATAACCCATTTCCTTATGCTTAGTACTAACAAGAGTTAGCTTCAGTACCACTGCCATTGTCTAGGAAAACTGCCCGTCAGGCACTTCTGTGCCCCCAATATCACTATCAGTTTTGTTCTGTGGACTTGACTGCTAAGCTTGAAGATAGAGAATGCATCTCAGCCTGATGTGTCAGCTAAGTTCTGACTTGGGTGGTCTGATTTGGATTCTTAACTAGTGAGAATCTAGAGTTTTGTTCTGTTTTCCTAGGAGACTCAAACCAGCCTATCCTGTTAATGTTTACACATTAAGGTGATTATAAATATGATAATAAATAAAATAATATTTTACATTTTAAGTGATACAGTACATCATAGTTCTATGAAAATTATTCTATTAATATTTAATTTTCTGAGGTAGGGATTAGGATTTTTCCATTCATTTTCTATTATTTAGGCTTGTGTTAATTAATTTACAAATATTCATAGTATCCTTTGTTAATTGTTTAATTTGCTGTAGTCTGATACCGGCCTACAAGCAAACAAATCTGAATATACTTGTGTTAGTACTGCCTTGATCACTGTGAGCTGAAAAAAAAAAAGCAGCTAAATCAAGAAAAGCAAGGGCAATTGATACCTTTATTGGATCATTAATTCTTTTTTTAAAAAAGCTAGCTTTCAATCTATGCTAGTCTTCATCAGGCTGTGCAGCAAAATATTGTGGATAGTGCAGGAAAAAATATATGAAGGTCCAAAACATCATGGCAGATGTCCATGCCAGGTCTGTTTCTTACAGATGAGTTACAAAAAGCAGGCTGCAAACGTAAATCAGGAATGCAGGGGTGGAATTTGAAAGCTACATTCCTGAGTTATGTTTACAGCCTGCATTTTTAAACTCACCTTTAAGAAACAAACCTGGCACAGACATCTGTCATGACTTTTGGGACTTCCATATGTTTTTTTCTGTGCTACCAACAATACATTGTTGCACAGCTTGATGAAGACTAGCATAGGTCAAAAGCTAACTATTTTTTTTAAAATAGTGGTCTAATAAAGGCATCACTTTCCCTTCCTTTTGCAATGTACTAAGGACCACATGGCTTTGTTTTTAATAAATCAAGGAGTAGAAGTGTGGAATTTCCCAGAGATGTGAGAAGTTATTTAGCATATTCTGGGAATCATAGTTAAAACCGATTTTTTTTCTCATCTTTGACCCCTTCCTTTTCCAGATTCCAGGACTGTTAATACATTAATATGTATTAATTAATACATTAATAGATTTTTTCCCCAAAAATATCAAGGAAGTTCACTTTATAGAGATAGGGTAGGACCTATTACTGCTCTTTTGTCTTTCACCAGACTTTTTGTAGATTCATACTCTATGCAAGATTAGTTCTGTAAGTAATTCCTTTAACATATAGGACACTGTTCTGAAGCCATTTTAACGTATCCCCTTTATTTCCCATGCCTGTGGAATGAAGAGGTGTCATTCCCATTCTGCTGGATCTGAGACTCTGCTTCCCAGGACAATCCAGCTTCATGGCTTCATGCAAGCATTTGAGCACTCGATTTGTCCTTGTTTCTTAACAGCTTTGTGCATATGTGTTTCTGAGAGGGGGGAAAAAGCAGGGAATTTGGGGATGGTTTCAAAGTAGTCAGTGGCAACTGTGGAATCTCTCATTAGAGGTTTGGCTTCTGTAATGTTTGGCTTCAATTTCAAACCAAAAAAAGTCCCCAAAATGGCCAGACTGGACCTACAGTCATGGGAACAAGTCCTTGCATGGCAGTTCCTTATTTCTTTGGAAGTGGCCACAACATAACTGAAGTTGTGCATCATCTGTGTAATGTGTAAGTACTCAGTCATGAGTCTGAGATTAGGCATCTGCTAATATTTCTTGTAAATTTGATGCAGGATCTGTTTTATCCTTTCATTCTGCTTACTGGGTATACTAGCTCTACCTGCATAGAATCAATGCCCATTGACTTACATGCAGCTATCTATTCACACACAGAGCAGAGAATAGGATCGTGCAATTAGCTGAAATCTTCAGTCATTTGTAAGGACCTAAAATTTACTTTATGCTTTGGTGACTGATTGCTTTCCTCTTTTGGCATCTTTATGATTGTTTGGCTGAGCATGCTGTGTACTGATGTGTTGTAATTGCTCGAATGGATGTCTGTGCCCTTTGTCATTGTCAGAGTATGGAGCATTCTCTGATCACCAATCTCAGAGTAGGAATTCACATCATTTTTATTAATAAGTGTGAGCACTATTCATTTGATGGTAGTTATAGGGTGCCCAACAAAAAAGCTCCCAAGGCAGTCAGTGCACAAAAAGAAAACAACTTAATATTAAATAACAGTTTTTTTAAAAAAAACAGTAAAAGCACTGGCACAGCTTACACAGAGAGAATAGCATGATACAAGTAGGGTAGATATAAAAACCTGGGAAAATTAAAAGATAGCGGTGGAGCAACAACATCAAGATAAGGCTCTGCTGAGTCACTCTGGGGTGGATGTTCTGCAGCCAGGGTACACCACCATACTTTTTCAGCAGTGTTACTTGAAGGAGAACCTCTGAAGAAGATTTCAAGGTCCAGGTAGGAAAATGTGGAGAGTGGTGGTCCTTCAAATGTCCTAGTCTATGGTAGCCAATGAGTGGACCCATTGGAAAGCTGTTCTCGGGAAGACTATGGTCTTGAAAGATAACTATTATGTTTGTATACTAAATAAATCAACAAATGCTGTCAACACACAACTTTCTGGAGGGATGCCATGGACTACTTTTCTGGAGGGATACTGTGGTCAATAGAACTGAACACCACTGAGAGGTCCAAGAGAATCAACAGGCGCACATTTCCCTGTGCTTCCCTTGGCAAAGGTTGTCTCATGAAATGATTGAGGCTACTTCTGTGCCAAAGCTACAGTCATGAGAATGAGTGCCCACACTAGTTTTTCCTTGGGAAATTGCCACCAAATAGTTGAATACATGCATCATCTGTCTAATGTGTAAGTAGTCAGTCACAAGTCTGAGAGTATGCCAGCACCAAACTTTTTTTGGGAAATTAAATCCAGGATAAGCTCGACCACTTGATTCTGCATACTGTATAAAGTGGTTCTCGCTGCACTGAACCAATGCAAGCAAATTTACATGCAGCCCTTTCCCTCCCTCATGCAAAACAGATAAGAGCATGGTCTTAGCATGAAACGTAATGGAAAGGGTTAAAGAAATTCAGTTTCCTCTCTGTCTACAACCTGCTCAAGCAGCTCACACAGGCTTCTTTAAGAGGGGTTTACATGATAGTAGAATATATAGTAAGTATTTGGAGAGTTTCTTATCTGACTAAAGAGGTGGAGATACAATTCCACATCAGACCACCTTGCCCATTTTATAGCCTAAAAGCAAAAAAAGTATGAAGATTGTTTAAAAGGCAGCAGAGCTACAACTAGATAATTTTCTGCCCAAAGCTAGCCCTTATACTCTCATATCATAGTAGATGTTTGTTAAAATAGTAAATAAATAAATAAGAAGAAGCTGGAGTAATAATAAGATATGCATACTCTAATGCATAAGTAAATCGGCATTTAATACATTATTTAAAAATACATGTTTGGTTATTTTAAAAGTCTTACATTTCTTCCATCAGTTTATGTACTTAAATATTATAAAATGTCAAATGTGTGTGTTCTGTGCTGTCAAGTTGGAACCAACTTATAGCGACCCTAATACAGCTTTCAAGGCAAGTGAGATATTTAATAAGTGGTTTTACCATCTACCCACAGTGAATTCCCATGGTCAAGTGGGGATTCAAACCCTCTTCTCCAGAGTCCTGGTCTGTCACTCTGTCCACTACACCACACTGGGAATCCCTCAAATGTCATAAGCTTCCAACCTTTCCAGTGACTTCCTTGAAGAAGAAACTAAACCTGGGTGAGCACTGAGAATTTTCCAATCACTGGGGAAATGAATGTGACTATAACTTTTGATGAAACAGCAATAATTTTTTTATGATATGAAAGCATATGTTAAGAAAGCACATTGTAACAGACTTCAGCCAGAACTAGTGGAAGAAAGCACGTTTGAGTTTCTGGCCATTCCGTGCTCTTCCCATGTTTAAACATCTGGAATCACTTAGCTGTCTGTCTGCTTACTCATTCAATTTAATATGCAATGTCACTGAAATGTTCTGTGAGTACAATAATATGCTACCTAATTTTAATTCATTAGTTAAATATATATCCAAGATGCTTTCATCAAACATTGATCAGCATTTTATAGAAGGCACAAGTAACATATTTGCACTCATGTATTCATTTTGTCAGTGTCCTGTGTTAAATACTTTTAATAGACTGAAATGTTTTGGAAGGCACTTGTAGCGTATATACAACAATATGCTAGAGAAATACAACTAATTATGTAATGACCTCTGAAATTATTGAGCCTCACTAGTGCAAGTTCACCATCATTTGCACACGCAACTCTATAGTAGTTCTGTGACAAGGAATGTTGACAGAGCAGAAAGAGGTTAAATGCACACCCCTGCTCTATAGGCAGAGAGATCCTCGGAATGTCTAGCAAAGATGTGTGTCCCTAGAATAGCTGTCGCTTCCAAAGGTCACACAGATGAGTTAAAACCTCCCCATTTGGGATGCTGGCTTCTGAACCTTGGAAATGTTGCATGCAAAGCATTTGTTCCAGGTAGGTTTTTCTCTAAATCTCTTTGAACAAGGGATGTGTAGGGTGTGGATAAGTGAAACTGTGGATACTGATCCCACGGATACAGGGGTCCTACTGTACTAATCGTTTGGCTGTGGATGTAACTCTTTGATTGACTGAATGAAGTTCTAAAGCTGATGAATTGTATATTACGTTGACAAAACAAAATTACGCAGACTACTCATTCTGGAGTGATCTCTTAATCTATCACATACAAAATGGATGAATTCTTCCTGAAACTCCTAACAGATTACTTTATTTCAGCTCTTCAAGACTAAGGATTTCCACCTGATCATCGCAGGGCTTCATTGTGAAGTTGTAGAATTTCATGTTATTTGAAAGTGTACAACAAGATCAGAAAAAGAGGATCCTTTCTGTAAGAGTACAATTAAGGTTGCACCTTGGTAGCATCTAAGAACAGGAAGATTCTGTTTAAGAGGGCAAAAAGAGAGGGAGAGGGGAATTTGAATGTGACAATCCTGTTGCTTCCCATTGCAGTTTTCTCAAATCAACCCTTCATATGAAAATTATACATAATCAGCCATTCTCCTATATTGCAAAAGCATTGACAATTTGCCATTTTGGAAAAAGAAGTCACAGAGATGTAGCACGTCCTGAAGCTACCGCATACTATGAATCAGCAACACTATTCATGTTGAAAGCAGACATACAAAAGCCCGTACTATGAACTTTTGGTGACTATTCATTCTTGATCCATTAGTTTTAAAACAGAATATTTATTAAGTGAATGATGTGTTTCTACCTGGTTCCAAATCTTCCTTTAATTTCTAGCCACAAATGCTTGATGATTTAGCTTTCCACTTTTACTAAGTCTGACTTCACTGTGGTTTTCGAAGTCTTTGGACCATGTGCTTGGCTCTTGCACATCCTCATTAGACATAGTTGATGAGCACATTATACATGTGTTACTTCTATGGACTACCATATATCAATAAACTGCTTCAAAGTTTCAATGTGTGGGCTTTGGGGGATTGACCACAAGACAAGAGAAGGTGGCCAGTGTATCAGCAACTCAGGCCACAGTTTGAAAATTATTCACTCAAATATTTTCCAGCCCTGGGATTTTCCACAAACTACAGGCACAGAACCAGTCTTTTACAGCCAAGAGCAGCCTGTCACCTAGCGCAGCAAATAAACAATTACTCATCAGAATAATGTTATGGATTTGGCTATTCTGGTACTCAAATAGTTTTGTCCATTTTGAATCAATGAACACCCATTCTTGAACACTCGTAAAGCTAAGACACTTCTGCAGTTACCTTCTGGTCAAAATCCATGTACATCTTGACTTTGTGAATGGTTTCAGTGTGCATTCAGAACATGATTCCATGTTCAAAACTCAGATCGAGTGAACTTGCATTGGTTTATGATGGAAAAATATGTTGAGTGATTCACAGGTTGGACATCTCCTTCACAAAGGGGCTACAGAAAGCTGCTTTGCTGTCGGATAACCCCCAACTTCTTGGTTGTGATAGGTCAGACCTGGGCAAAGTGCGGCCCGTGGGCCACATACGGCCCGCGAGCCGCTCCTGTCCGGCCCGCCGCCAGTTGCTTATCTTTAACATGCCGCAAAAAAACTCTTTAGTATTTGTGAAGATTAACAAGTTTAAAATAAAAACAATCATAACATCACTGTTTCATTTTATTTTTAAGTAAAGTTGGTTCAGCCCCCGAACACAGTTCAGATTTTTCATGTGGCCCCCTATAGAAATTAATTGCCCACCCCTGTGATAGGTGTTTTAAACGTTAATCAGATGTCTTAAGAAGCTCTTAAGCCATTGTTTGGTGCCGAGAGATGTAATACTTCACTTATATCATTCTTGAGGGTGAAAACAAAACAAATCAGAAAGTTCTTCCCTGTTGGGTGAGACTGCAAAATCTTTTGTGCTTTTTTTTTAAATTATGGGATTTGGGTGGAGACAATTTTGCACAATAAACTTGCAGTTAGCACAAAATACAAGTTTTCTAAAACAAAATACATGGTGTGTGTGTGTGTGTGCTAATGAGAAAAAAACTAGTCTTTTTGATCTTGTTTAGGAGCAAAAAGAAATTAAATGATTGATAGTTTTTCAATTGAGTGTCTCAGTGACTTAATACACCTGTTTTCATTGAGGACAAGAAAATTTGTGAGTACTTCTTACAACCTTAATTGTGACTGACTTTTTTTCTCCCCAAGGTCTTTTAATCAGAGGCACATACTATACCTGAATAGCAGATGTTGTGATAGCAATTTCCGCTTATTAAACAGGGTGAGTTTGTGTCTGTTCTCTAGAATCAAAACAGTCATCTGTCAACCCTGAATCATCATTCCTGTTAGTGGAGTTATTAATCTCATTTATCTTTCTTTGCTTTTGTTCAACTCATAGGAAACAATGAGACTGAGAATCTGAATTCTCTGGAAGGGATAGTCATGTCTAATTAAGAGTTTCTTGTGCACAAATAAAATTTCTCATTTTTCCAAAAGTTTTTGATGGAAGTAGACATAGTGGGCCGACTGAGTTTGTATTTACAGATATGTAATGATTCCTGCCATGCCATAATAATAATAATTGTGTGCCATCAAGTTGATTCTGATTCATGGTGACCCTTTCCAGGGTTTTCTAGGTAGAGAATATACAGAAGTGATTTAACATTCCCTTCTTCTGGGGGTGTCCTGGGACAGTGCACCTTATCCAAGGCCACACAGGCTGACTCTTCTCCAAGGAGGCACAGTGAGGAGTCGGATTTCCCCATCTCTGGCTCCACAGCAAGTAAGATACAGTGGTGCCTCGCTAGACGATGTTAATCCGTTCCACGAGGATCGCTGTCTAGCGAAAACATCGTCTAGCGAAGCACGTTTTCCCATTGGAATGCATTGAAATCGCTTCAATGTGTTCCAAGGGAAAACGCAGTCGTCTTGCGAAATTTCCCATAGGGAAACCTCGTCTAGCGAGTGAGGGTCCCCATAGGAATGCACTGACAGCTGCACTGACAGCTTTTGACCACTAGTCGGCGCACTCCTATGGGGAAACCTCATCGTCTAGCGAAATTCCCCATAGGGAAACATCGTTTTGCGAAGCGCAGTAGCGCTCGCAAAAAGGCATCGTCTAGCGATTTCCTCGTCCTGCGAGGCAATCGTCTAGCGAGGCACCACTGTATGTTAGGCAGAGGTGTCTCAAAGGAAGTAATTATAAAAAGTAATAAAAATGCAAACTTTGTTTGCAATTGAAGCCATCCTGTTCATTTCAGTTCTGTCTCAAAAAATGTATCCTCTTTCCTTTGTCTATAAATTTCAGTTTGAAATGTGTCCCACCCTTCATATTTACTCTGCCCCTAGAAAATATATCAATATATCAATAGGTATCCTAAACTCAAAACTAACTTGTTAGATACAAAGGAAAATTAACAAAGGACAAATCCAAACCATTATTGAAAGGATTCAGGGAATAGGTTTAGCTGCTAAGGCCCAGCTTTCCTGCTTGTCTGTAAATTGCATTAGGCTGTCAGACACAAGGGAATCCCCCTGAGGCCCCCAATAGTGGCCATTTCACTCTGGAACTCTCTCTCTGCCTTCATTTGTCCTCTGCATAGGCTTTTAAGACCTGACTGTTTACATCTATGCTTTCTGATTAATTAGATATTGTCTTTGGTTTTTTTAATGGGAGGCAGCATCGTTGCTGCCTGTTTTACTGTTGGTTTAAGTGGCATACTTTTGCGGTCATGTATATTGGTTTTTCCCTACCCTTTTATTATTATTAATAATAATAACCTTTGAACTGCAGAGCTGGAAGGGACTCTATGGATTGTCGAGGCCAGCCCCTCTCAAGGAGACACAGTGGGGAATTGAGCTCCCAACCAGATGCCTAAACCACTGAGCTATCCAGTAGTTTATATCTTTTTGTTATTAATTGGGTCTGTGTAAATCGTACACCCAAACAAACAAAAAATATATATATAAACTTCATAGGGGCAAACTCTGACTGTGGATCGAAACATACGTACATCAGTGGGAGTAACTTCCAAAAGATCATGCTTATGATTATACAGCATTGTGAAGGAACCACCAGGTCTAGAACTCGGATCTCTTGGCAGTATCTGTAGCTTCCCATGCGGTGAGGTGTAGATCTCTGATTTGGAGCATCTTTCTGGGCACTGAGCTATTTCAGGCTGCCTCCCACATATCCAGGCTTCTATCCATTGCACCCTTCTAAACAGATAGAGTTATAGAAGTTTTCCTTTGTGTGGACAAAAACAAGCTGCCTGGCTCGGGTGTGTCCTTTGATTCTGAGAGGAGATGGGCAGCGCCCAGAGGAGGCAGGACAGAGAAATTGACATGTTGCCTTTGAGTGAGTGCCTGCCACAGGAGGCAGAGCTGGGAAGTGCCACATACCTGTTCGTCCAAAATACAAACCCACACGTGCCCGTCTCTAATTCCGACTCCTGGGTTTGTCCCTTTGGGCTCACTCTGTAACACTGCTCCTGTGTCCTGCTTCCCAGGCTTTGCTTCACTTTAATTGCTGCCAATGGCTCAGCCCCCACACTGGCTTTGCACAGCTCTATGTTTAGCTTTCATAGTGAGGTATATAGACAGGATGCTAATGCAACTATGGACTTGAACACAGCTGTCCATTTTCCTTGTTTGTATGGTTTGTTTAACAAGGAACATAGTTGGCCCAGTTGGTTATAGGGGTTTACCATCTTCCACTTCGGAAAAATGTTTGTAGATCTTGAATTGTTGTTCTTGAAGGCAGAATACCACTCTGATAATGCTGTGAAAGATGCATTTTTAAAAAGTATTATTTGTGGTGGGCTTCAGAGTTTATTGTTTCTGTTAAAAGAGGAAGGAAAATTGAAACATAAAAGCAAAGAAGAGGCTTCACAGCCAACATGACATGCTGAGTAATATGAGAAAATACCAAATTACTTCTGAGTTTGGCTTCTTTGCAATTCAGCCCACATCTTCTTGCATAAGATTCTTGGCAATCATGCTCACTAATTGTCCTTTTGGTTTCTAGTGAGGACCAAACTAAACCTGAGAGGCAAGCTGCATTTAGTTTAATTATGAGTCTGTTCCATTTGTATACAAAGTGTGGGTGAGATCTAATTTTAATATCAGAAGGGATGCCTGAGTCAGGAATGGTGAATTCTCACTCCCTCCATTTCCCTACAATCCATCACCCCAGGTTCTCCCTTTTTAGCTTGTCTGACTTTGGTATTGCAATCAGGAGGGGTGGGGAGAGACATGGGCCCATGACCGTGGGAGAAAGCAATCATCCCATGGGGCCAGGAAGTGTCCCTTCTGCATTCCTTTTGAAGTTAAAACTATAGCCCCAGCCTATTCAATCTGTGAAAGGGCAGCCCCGTTCACATATCTATTTTTCCCCCAAAGACTATATCAATGTTTTAAAGCTCAATTTGGTAAATAGAAAGAAGGTGTTGTGGGTGTGGCAGGAGAGCAAACATTGTAAATGTGTACAGTAGACAACATGTTCAGAAACCAGCTAAATATATCCCCATGGATTATTCTGTTCCTAAACTAAGCATGGCAGAAGAGATCCATGACTGGATTTTATGATCTTCTTTGGGTGGGGATAGGCAGACTTCAGGCTTTCAGGATCTATTTTGTGTCTTACAAAAGCCAGAAAGACCATGGGATGACATTTTTTGCATGACTATCAACAAATTCTAAACATTTTACAGTTTTTCTTGTTTTCATTGCATTGCAGAATGTTGTTTGTTTTTCTTAGGGAGTATCCTGGGCTTAGCTTTGTTTTGATCTGTTTCTCTAAGATTATTCTTAATCACCTACCCATTAAGATTGCTTGGCTTTGTAACCTGTAGGGGTGGCTGCCCCCGATGACTTTAGCAATACAGTGCAAAAAATGAAACTATGTTTTGAAGCATTTGAAAAAGACTTCTAATTACTGTTTTAACAGAATAAATAATCAACATGACCTCAATCTTTCATAAATTTTATTGTTGCATACCATAATCTCTCAAGTGGAATTTAAGTGCAAACTCGATAGCTCTGTGGTTTAGGTATCGGTTGGGAGTTCAATTCCTCACTGTGCCTCCAGGGGAAATAGTCAGCCTGTGTGGCCTTCGGCAAGCTGCACAGCCCCAGAAGAAGGGAATGGTCAACCACTTCTGTGTATTATCTGCCTAGAAAACCCTGGAAAGGGTCACCATAAATCAGAATCAACTTGATGGCACACAATTATTATTGTTCTCTGCCTGGAAAACTCAGAAAAGGGTCATCATAAGCTGGAATTGATTTGCCAGTACACAATTATTTATTATTTTATACTGCAAGAATAAAATGAGATCTAAATAAGTGGGAGGCTGGGTTTTTTTCCTCCATACAGAAGGCCAATTATTAACTCAAACAAAGTGTTAGTTTCATATTAAATGGATTGCCATTGTATTACCAAGCAGTTAAAAGTTTGAGTGTTAAGCTTTTAAAGTCCCAAATAGCTTGCAACTTGGGTATCTGAAGGTAAATACATATGAATAAAGGTTATTTCTTCTTGTTGGGCTTTGCGGCAACAAAAACTACCCTGCCAAAGTTGCCAGTCACCTTGAACAGCAGCTTCAAGGGAGAGGATCTTCACTTAGAATGTAGCATATATACACCTTCGCTATTGATACACACATCGCTTTGGGATGATCTATTATAGAAAGTACATAGATTAATAATTTTTAGAATCTTGCAAGCTACATCTCCTCCTCCTTCTGTGCACCCTGGTTTGTATCATCATCTCTGGATTGAAACAGATGTTACAGATGCTCTGTCATTGGAGAGGTCTTTCCTTAACCTTTGGAAATGGGCCTGAATGCAGAGCAGGAACTTTGCTCACTTCATGCAATTCGCAACTCAGCTTTCTTTGTTTTGTGATTCGCCTCCAAAGCAGACCAACAGGAATCCTCTGGAGTTAGATTTTGCAAACACAGAAGTCTGCTTTAGTCGCATCTCTCCAACATTCACATGCTTTCATTTCTAATCACGGGCTATTTTCTTTCTGCCCTCCCCCTTTTGGCTGCCAAAAAGAAACACGCATTAAATGCAGTTGTGCATATGGTCTGTTTTGCCCTTTAATTATCAATTGGATTAGATAATGACTGCATATTTTCCTTTTAGTTTCAGGAATAAAATGGCGAGGAAACAGATTTCTTTTTGGAAGAAGGAGGAGGAAAAGGAGGAGGACCACAGCGCTAGAACGTCCTATAGAGCCCAAAACTAGGCAGCCCTTGTAGTGACTACAGCTCTCCTTTAGACACTTTAATACGACGTGTCTCTGTGGTTGCTCCCAGGATTTGGAATGTGCTGGCCTGAGAAGCCAGGTTGGGCCCCTCCATTTTGCCAAGACTTTCCTCTTCAGGCAGGCTTTTAAGCAGGAAGTGTCTCAGGAATGTGTAGTTTATTAATTTACAGATTTTTAAAATTCTTTTACATTGTTTTTAATCTTGGTTTTAATCTTGATCTATGTCTAATTGCTTTTAATGTGACATTTATATAATGTTTTTAAAGTTGCTGATTATTTGATAGTTTTAGTTGTTGTGAGCCACCTTGCGTCTCCTATGGGGGGGGGGGGGAAGCGGCATATAAATAAATAAATAAATAAATAAATAAATAAATAAATAAATAAATCTTCCAAAATTGACTTCTGCCAAATGCTAGAGAGGGAAGGATTGGTCTTGGCACGGGAAAAGTGGAGATGAGTCAACCTCTTCCACTCCCTTTCTACCCATTCACCTCTTCACCTCAATTGTCCTTTGCCGTTTTCCCTGAACTATTCTTTTCTCTGTCATGGAAAAAGCCAAAAAGCCAGAACAGAGGGAGAATAGAACAAGAACGGTAGAGGAAGGTATAAAGGCCCCAGCTTGTCTACTCCATTTTGACTTTTGAAAGAATGACCTAATCTCAAGTATGTGACTCAAAGGGTGGTAATGGCAGACAAAGAATCACGTATACATTTACTCATTTGTTCAGCTTATCAGTTGCCCTATAGTCAAAGATCTCAGGGCAGCGTATTCAGTCAAACGTAAGACATAAAGTTCAATAAAAATTACTGCAACCAATTTAAAAATATCAAGGTTAAAAACAGAAGGGAAACATTTACAAAAGGTGATTAAAATATCTTTGATATCTCTTACTACAAAGATCTTAAAATAGCTAAGCCTAGAGGAACACATAGGTAAAACATAATTGGCAGTAACAATTTTTCTCTCAAGTTTAAAGCAGCTGGGAATATTGAAAAGAGTTTTGCCTGGCATTAAAAGGTCAACAAAGTTATTAATATTATAATGCAAACATTCATTCAGGTTAATATGTTTGGTTACTGAGATTATGACCAGAGATGGGCACGAACTGCTGATTCGGTGGTTCGTGCCAGTTCATCCTTTGGATGAAAAGGTGTTCTGCATTTCACAGCCCCTCCTTCTCTGGCAGGCATCCACTCAGTGGCACCACCCAGAGGAAGCGGGGCTGAGAAGCACCAAATACCTGTTTGTCTGAAGGACCAAACAGCATGAACCGCTGAACTGGCGGTTCATGCCCATCTCTAATTATGACCTATTAAGATGGGGGGGGGGGGAGGTAGATTAAAATTAATGAATTGTTTCCAAGTTCTAGGGAAAATACACTGGTGGGGTTTTTTTGCCTCCATATATGCAATTTGCTAATTTTGCTTTCCATTATTATAAATGGTAATGTTTCTCAGGTTACAAAATTCCTCTATGAACCCTGGATTTTAAAGCCATATCTTCTCATTAGATCAGAAGTTGGCAATTTGTAGGACTCTGTAGTTTGTATAACCAACATTTTGAATTCTGAATGAAAATGAATATCCTCCTGCCAGTAATATAATCTGGTGGTGGTGATATTCAGTAATGAAAGAGTTCCTCCTCCTCTCCTGGGACTACATAGCTTCCATTCAATGAAGGGGATCATTCACAAGTCAGAAAAGCCATGGGAGAGGAAAGTCTTTAATTATCAAGCCCCTTGCTGGTGAGGTTGTTGTTATCCTTCCACTGGCTTAGCTGGGCCAACAGGATTCCCACTGCTGTTTCCAAACATTATTTAACATAGTCCAAACAAAATGCAGAACACCACTGTCAGACTCAGAGATGGAAAAAGGTGTATTTTTGGAATGTAAGTCCCTGAATCCCAGAACAAGCAGGTTGAGGTTTCCTGAAAGTTGTAGTCTTGAGGAAAGTAACTGTCCCCATCTGTGGTCAGATTCAACATTTCTACAAACAGGCACTGCTGGCATACTTACAAATGCAAAAGCACTGTCAAAACCTGAGCACCTGAGTTCAGAGCTGAATCCAGGGCTGTACCCAGACGGCAATGTGTGTGTTCTTCTCATTTGAGTCTAAATAATGTGCACAATCTGCAAACTGACAAATAATCTGGGATAAAACTCTTGCAATTTAAATTGAAACATTCTGCCACCCCTACCCCATAAAGGCCCAATGCCCATAAACTCCTGTTTGTGTAAACAGGAATGAATTGTAGGGAGACTCAGTCCCATGTACTTCCTCTCCCTTCCTCTCCATGTGCAAAAGGGGAGAATGAAGGCTTCTGCTTGCACTGTGTTTCCTCCGAAGATGGAGAACTGTGATATCATTGTTATTAAAACCTCAAAGTAGGTTACAAAAAACCCAAATAAAATGAAATGAATTGCTGAAAAAGGTAAAGCAATGGAAACAATAGAATAATCCATTAAAAGTAATTCAGCATCAATCAAGGGTAACTGTCAACATTGATAATAATGGAGGAGAGATCAGAAAATGCCAAAAAGCCACACTTTGACCTTGGTTTGTTCCTGGTGTGATCCTGGTTTATTACTTGATGCATGAAGGGGAAAAGTCTTTGGGTTCTTGTGACGTACTCTCGTACTGCTTTGTTTTCAAGTGCATTTTATTGTTTGCTTCTGTATCTTTAAATTATAAACAAAAACATTATTTTGCTTCAGAGTTCATTTTCAGCTTATTATATTTATATATAATTATTCTGAAAAACATTTGTACCTTTTTTTTTGGAACTTAAGGACTCACATTTATCTGATGTGGTGTTTTCTTTATTTGATACAACAGATTAATCTATCCCTGGGCTTTCATTGCACATTGCTAGTAAGCTAACAAACTTTTTCATTAAGTCTGACAAGAAAAGGAAACACTATATAGCTACGATTCTCTTCAATGTGCCAGAGAGCTTTGCTCAAGAAATGGCTACAGGAGACCTTGCCCCAAGGCAGTTTGATAAGTTAACTGAAATATCAAACCAGACTTTTTGGGTTTTACATGAGGAATGTAAACTGAATTAAATCAGTATTCATTTGTTGGAATACATACTGCAATAACTGAGAATCTGTATAGCCTGTGCCATGGATTCTACTTTGGAAATGGCTAGTGGAGCGGACTCACTGAACCAGGTGCAGAATGACAATTCAATGTTTATGGAAATCCCATTGATTCTATTATAGTTGGGGACTAGCTATCAGATTGAAGTCAATGCTTGAAAATTCAAGGTTCAATCAATTCAAGGTTTGATTCCTTACAATGATTCAAGGTTTGGTTCCTTACAATTGTAGTATTCAAGCTCATATAAAAGAATTTTGGCCACATACCACAACCATGAAGGGCTGCCAGCTAACTTCCTACATGCTGAATATATGTTGCTTCAGAGATGCTGAAGTAATATTGACTCTGGCCTGTGCTTTGGTTGTTGGTCATGCACAATAATTGAATAATGAGGTTTAGAAGCAGCATAGATGGCGAGTGTTTGGTTCTTGTGTTCCTTCAGGGAGTGCAGCTGTGTCAGCTACATGGCATCACATTTAACCACAATAGATGTATTTCCCAAAGGTCTCATCAGAGCAGACGCTTCATTGTGGGGAAAAACTTTTGGGCAGGACAGGCAGGGCTTTTCTGCTTTGCTTTTCATAGGATAGGAAAGAAAATGAAAGGAAAGGAAAGAAGGAATATTTATCATACCTCATCATCTAGGACATCTCTATGCTACCGTATCCAGCCAAATGCAGTAAAGATGTACCCTTCAGCTTTTTTCCAACTTGGGACATTAAACCAAAGCATTTATTTCTTTCCAGATCATTTATATCTGTTTTCACTAGAGGAACTATGTGATTAGTCACGATATACAATGTATACCCTATCTACATTGTAGGAGCACATGGAGAAGCCATCACGAGGACATAATTTCCTTTGGGTGAGAAGCTAATATGTAGCCTAGACAGAGATCAGGAACCTGTTCTTTACTTCAGGCCCTGTAGCCCTGTAGCTAGCCTTCTCTGTTAGATGATGCAGCCACATGTCTGGGAGGGGCATTTCTGGGGCAGGGAGTGGCTGGTGGAAAGGATGTGAGGACTAGGCCAACAGAGGGGAAATGGAGTCAATTTTCCCCTCACTCCTGTCCCATGGAGAAAGTATGTTAATATAATCTATGTAAAGCTCAAGGTAACAGAAATTTAGTATTTTTTGTCTGTTTCATAAGGAACACTATGCCCAAAAGTGAGGGTGGTGTTGCCCTACAACAACTTTTGGAGGCCCACATGTTCCCTACCTTTGCCATAGATATCCTAAATCATCATCACATCATCATCTTAGAACTGTAGAGCTGTAAGGGACCTTATGGATCACTGAGTCCGGCTCCTATCAAGGAAGCACAGCAGAGAATTGAACTCCCAAATTCTGGCTCCACAGCCAGATATCCAAAACACTGAGACATCTATGAATGCATGTTAAGTCAAAGGTGGATACTGCATGACAATGTTGCATCACTGTTATGGAAATTAATAAATTTCAAACAAAAAGACAGCAACTTCACTTCTTACAGAGCTTTATTTGGAACCCGTTCTATTTCTGATCTCAAAGAGCACAGATCTGGCTGTATGTGACCAGCCATCAACACTTTTAAAGCCTTCTTTTTTACCTTTAATGCTGCAAACAACATTTTTTAAAATTTCCTCTAATCGTGTTCTGAACATTCTGTGTCATGCCTTGATAGAAGCAGAACTAGGTAAATCCGATACACATACACATAAAAGGGTATATGTATGTTTACAGTTTTAAAGGTACTGTATATAAAAGAAGGGTATATAAAATGTGTGTGTGTGTGTGTATCAGTCAGCAGCGCAGGGAGGCAGGGAAGCCCCAACCAGGCTACTGTGATTTGTGTAGCATGAAGGATGACGGCCATGCATGCCACGCTGCAGTCGGTAAGTGGACACCCAGTTCAATGGGGGGGGGGGGAGGGTCCAATTGGACTGGCCATAGTGGTGAGCTTCGTATTCATCTCCTCTGGGAGACAAATACAAACTTCCCATTTCAAGCATATGTACATTAAAGCATATAACATATTATTCCTTAGTGTTCCAGTAATCCTCTGCTAGGCCTAACACATCTTGATAGTCATCATAGGAAACAGGATGCTAGACAAGACTGACCATTGGTCTGAACCAGCAAGAGTCTGATGTGCCTAGCAGTTTGCAAAATCGAATGCATGTTGGCCCCAGTAACAAAATGCACATGATTCAGGTCTTGTGGGGTTGAATGGGTTCACGGAGGCGAGTCTTTTTCCTATAAATGCCAGAAATAATGGAGGGAATTCCCTCACAATATATGTTGATATGAGTAACCATGTCCAGAGTTCACTAGGTTTGTGAATTTTCTGTGTTGATGTTTTCCTGAGCTTTCTGCAACAGCATATCTACGTCATTTTCTGATGATGTAATGATTTTCTGCCATGCTATCTAATTCTGCCTTATCTTAGTATCATTAGAAAGAATGAAACATCCTGTTGCCAAAAATACATTTTTCTGTTTAAAAAAAAAGCCATCCATGACTGTTGGAAAAAAGCTTCCTCTTTAGAGATTCCTGCCGTGTAGAGTGGCTTCCTTTGGATTATGCAATAGTATCAGTCCGTGATTACAAGCACGACAGCTCTAAAGAGAGGAATGAATGGTTAGCATTCTACACAGACAACCGTTTGGAAGTCTGCTATAATGTGATAAGAGTGATTATGTTTTACCATTCAGCGGGTAGATCTTTTCCTTTTTAAACTTCCACTTAAGCATGTTATAGTGATCCACGGTGGAACTATCATGTCTGGCCAAGGGACATTTTCTAGCTTGCCATCCCCAGTTGCTCCTCCTTTTAAATTCCCTCCCAGAAGGGGAAAAAAAGTCACCTTTGCCATGGCATAGCATGGGGGGGGGGTGTCACAGGGGCGGTTGCCCTGGGCGCAAAATTTCAAAAGAAAAAAAAGTAGTAATAATAAATAAAAAACAACATGCCCTCCCTCTGCCACCCACGCTTTCCCAGCCATCGACCAGTACTCCGGCACTCCTGGTGGGCTGGCTGGCAGGCCAGCTTTCATCCTTCACGCCAGCTGCCTCCCTGCCAGCCTGGGGCGGGAGGGGATGGGCAGATGGTCCCCACTGGACCCGGCCCTCCCTCCCTCCCTCCTCCCTGCCTGGCTGTGAGGGGTTGGGGAGGGGGAGGCAGCATGGCCTGGCTGTCCAGACCCTTTTCCACCGCTCAGCTGCCGAGGGAATGTGCTGCTGCACCTCACAGGGAAAAGAGATCTGCATGGAGACTGACACCAGCCAGCCAAGTCTCGCCTTGTCAAACTCCCCACACAATCTCACACGACCCTACCTGTCTTCTTCACGGTCCTTCCGCATGATGCCTTCCCAGGTGCTCCTGTGCACCACTACTGGGGCAGGATCTGGAGGAGGAGGATGGGCCTGTCTGCCTGCCTGGAGAAAGCCACTGCTGCCAACATGGCTGATCCCAGGCACCATGCTTCTCACCTCCCTCTGCCGCTGCTGGCTGTCCACGAGCCAGGGAGCACACCCACCTCCTCCTCTCACTCAACCAGGAGGGCCACCCTCCTGTCTCCCAGTCCGGGCTACACTCACCACCTTCTCCCCTCTGTCCAAGAGCTCCAGAGCTGCACATGACCCTCTTGGGTGTTATACACGAGTTCTCTGAAGACATTGGGTGATTGTCACAATCATGAAATCCTGAGCTACCACACCATGGGTTAGGGGACACAATACTTGCCTTGCCCCAGGTGCTGGCAACCCATGCTACACCACTGCACCTTTGGCAACAATGGAGACATTGTTTTTCTTTATTCTCTGCAGAGGGTGGAATCCAGTGGAAAAGATAGCTTGTTGGGTAGAGATTTAAAGCTCTCCATTCAACACGTGGTGGATGTCGTCCACAGAATGTATTTCTTAAACTCAGATACCATTAAGAAGTGAGACAGCTCTTATCCACATAGCCCTACCCTAGGTTCTTCT
The DNA here is from genome assembly GCA_037013535.1 of Intellagama lesueurii. Classification (NCBI taxonomy): domain Eukaryota; kingdom Metazoa; phylum Chordata; class Lepidosauria; order Squamata; family Agamidae; genus Intellagama; species Intellagama lesueurii. The sequence continues at coordinate 148,410,005 of JBAJHW010000004.1, forward strand.
TCTTGGCCATGCTGGGCCATGGTGTTGCCAGGTGACCTATCCCCTAAGCAGAACTCGTAGCTCCTCTTCTCTCAAATGTATCCTTCACATGAACCTTATTATTTCATTATATCCATTTGGATTAGGCATCCTTCAGTCTCGAGAGACTATGGTAACGTGCTCTGACTTGGAACAGCAACTAGTGTGGCTGAGAAGGCCAATTTGAGAGTGACAATCCCTTCCACACTGAAGACAAATACAATCTGTCCCCTGTCCAGCTCCCTGATTTTGCTGGTTTTCGACGCTGTATGCGAAGCTGGAGTGTCCTCTCCAGAGCACGAAGCCTGGGTAAAATAATATGGAGGATAGGCTGTTACCCAAGCAGCAAATCCCCCCTCTCCACGTCACTGAAATAGTCCAATGGAAAGGCAAAAGCCAATACAACTGGTTTCAGCTATATCCATTAATTAAAAATGTAATCAGTAAGATAAAAATCTATAAAAACACAGTATCAGTTGTAATGTAGGAATCAGTTTGTTGTGAAAAACTTTATAAATGTAATCTGGAATGAATGTAAAGTATAAGAAGACTTTAACTTTTTATCTTTCAGTTTGGAAAAGGTCACTTCAGAGTCTCTCTTGAAGCCTTGCTGATCCTCAGACTACTTCAGGCCTTCAGGAAGACAGATCTGGCACAGGCTCCTGTGTTGAGATAGGGGCCTCACTTCTCCCAGAAAAGGCATAGATCTAGAACTGAATGATAAGGTTGAGGGAGAAAGATCCAAAGGCAGACAGGATAAAGCAGGGAGAAAGAGAGCCAATACAATGTCTTGAGTATCAGGGAAACTTACAAATAAATAAGCCTCTAACAGTGCTTCCCGAAGTTGGGTTCCCACATGTTCTTGTACTACAACTCCCAGAAATCCTGGCCAGCACGGCCAGTACTGAAGGCTTCCGGGAGCTGTAGTTCAAGAACATCTGGGGACCCAAGACTGGGAACCATTGCTCCCATGTTGGAAAGCACACTATCAGCAACTGAGGAAGAGCAAAGGACAAGTATGAATAGCTCTGTCACTAACAACACAACTAAATGAAAGCTGAAAGGATGTGTAGTGGCTGGTGTACATCTGAATGTCTGAATGGAAAGGCTGAACCTGTACAACACACACAATTGGAACATGAAACGTGAGAAGTATAAATCAAGGAAAGCTGGAAATTGTAAAGCAAGAAATGGAAGATGTAAACACTGCTGTGCTTGGTGTTAGTGAACTAAAATGGGCTGAGTGGGATATTTTCAGTCAGACAACTACAAAGTGTTCTACTCTGGAAATGACGAACAGAGAAGAAATGCAGTGGCTTGAATGCCGACGCAAGATTAAGCCCAGGCAATTAGGGGCTATAATGCAAGATCTGACCAAATAATATCCATCAGACTCTGTAGAAAACCCATCAACATAACCCTGTTTTTACTAATAAACAATGGTAGAGTTTTAAATGTCTTTGATAAAGAAGCCATGCTTTTAAAATCATTCTGTCTGCTTTATTATAAAAGGAAACAAGATGTTCCACACACAGATAAAATAATGAATCAGGAGTAACTGGGCAGATGCCCACTTCATTCGTAACAATAATAGAAATGAACCAGTGGCACCTACAACAAAATCTTCAGGGAAATAGTCACATTAATATGTTGCACCAAAATCAAAAAGCAATAGTGTGGCACATTATGCTTCAACATGCCAGAAGATTTATTTATTTATTTATTTTTGGCTGTAACAAAATGTTGCAGCATGGTAAATTCCAATTCCATAAGGAATAATCTAGTCCCTTCCTTTCTCCCCATAGTTATTCATTTCACCCTTTCAACCTGCAGCCAGATATCTGTGCCAATTGTCTATACTCCTTGGACTAAAACAGTTATGGATTGATCATGAAATTACTAGTGCTGGGATTTTTATAACTGCACCCCCCTTTTTTTAAAAAAAGAAATCTTGTCCAGGCCTGAAATTCCTTGGGTTTATCTTTTGGTCTGAAGAAAGAAAATATCTGATGCATCAAGAAATAGCCACAAACATGAAATCAAACCGGTGGCTGATTCAAAGGGGAAGCTTGTGGGAACTCCAAAACCAAATGGAAAAATGGAAACACAAACTAAATTAGGTTTTAGTTGACAAACCATGAATCGGGTAAATGCTCCAGCATTTCTTTGGGTGCATCGGTGACTTTTCCCCTTAGGTCTTTGTGATTCAAGAAACAGGAGGTGGCTGTGAGTAAATTCAGCTGGGTTTGGTTCATACTCCTTTAATTCGCAAAAAGATCTTATATTCCAACCCAAAAATGGAAATTAACAGCAAACACTGAAAAATGTCTGAAGGTGAAAGGGCCCTGGTATCTTTTCCAAGTACCATCTACGAAACCGGTGGAGAGACTAATTTTTGCACACCATCTTGGGGTAAGTCACTCATTTTCATTATCAGGTAAGAAATACATCTTTCTCTGTCTCCCAGATCACTCAGGAGCGGGGGGCATCAGCAATCTTTTTTCTCGGTGAGCAGTGATGATGCCTGAAGCCTCTTTAAATGTGGAACTTGCCAGCCAAGTTATGCTGAGTGAAGCATTCAAACATCTGGAACACCAAAAATAAGTAGGCTGAAATTTTTGCACTATTTCAGTCACTTTGAAGAAATGAACAGGTAATTCATTGATTTTATTTCGAGTGTTTTTATTCTATAAAAATAAATCAGGTTAAGTAATTCTGTCAGAGATAGTATTCTTACATTTTGGGACTCAAATCTCCACATCCCCCTAGCATGGAGGATGCAGGGTTCTGGGAGATGTAGTCACCTTCTAAAGTTCTGATTTCAATTTCTGAACTTTTTTTTTTAAAGTTGGACTCATGGGATCAGATGGAACTCCAGAAGACCTTCATCTCACTGCTCTCATATCTCATATATCTACACCATTGATATTTAGTGCTGAGTCAAAATTGGCAGGAAGGGTTTTTCTAGTTCTAAAATGCAGCCCCCTCTTGAAAATTATTTTGAGGGGTGGGAGGAAGGACTGTCAAGAGAGACCAAACAAAGAAAAAGAAAAAAACCCAATTTAGAAGCATTGCCCTTACTCTGATCAATAGCATCATCATTCTCTTAATGTAAGATTAAGGAAACTTTGGCCCTCCAAAGACCTATAGCTCATGGGAAGAGAACATGCTTTACATGTGGAAAGTTCTAGATTTTTCGCCCCCAGCATCACCAGGTGTGGCTGGGAAAGAATCCTGCCTAAAACCCTAGGCAGCTGCTTCCAACCAGAGCTGGCTATATTAAGCTGTATGGGGTAGCAAACCCGATATAAGGCAGCATTTTCTATTCCAGGTTAAAGGCAGTGTTAAAGGAATCTGAGAGCTTTCTAGGGTTGTCATATCACCCAGAAAAAAAGTCTTGTCTGATTTGGAAACCTAAGCTGGAACAGCCTGGTTAACACTGGAATGGGAAACCACCAGGAAATATCAAGGATCTGGAGAAAGGGTATGAAAAGAATCCAGGAAGGGTGTGAAAAGATTTCCAGCCAAAGTTGGGAATACTAAGATAGGTAGACCAAGGGTCTGAATCACTATTGCCCAATTTTCTTTTGTTCTGACTCCCAGATGCTGCAGCCAGCATAGCTATTGATCAGGGATTATGGAAGTTGTAGTCCAAAATGTCCAAAAAAGGGCAGAGTTTCCAAGTCCACTGTTTTAAAGCAGTTCTCATATACATCCATATCTATTCCCCAACAGAGTGCCAACTGCAGTTTGCTTGTTTATGTCTTTGATGGCACTGATTGCTAACTTTGGGGTAGGGAAGGAATTTTCCTAGGGCAAATTGGCCAGAGACCCTGGAGGTTTTTTGCCTTCCTCTGGGCATCCAGCAGAGGCTACACATTAGGGCAAACATAAAGGTTAAAAATACTGTAAAATGTATATATATTTGAGGGAAGCTATAAGCAATAAGTAAACTTTTAAAAGTTTTAATTATTTTTCTTTTTAAAAACTAAAAGCCCTGAAGTATTTAATTTAAAAAAAATAAAAAATAAAATAAACCTTATAAAAATATTCTTCGTCTTGTTTGTCTTCTTTTTATCCTTTCTTAAGCAACATGAGTCCCAAATAGATTTTTTCTTGCAGTTCTCTGCCACTCTCTGTCCCTATTTCATACAGCCACCATTATACTACTTTCTCTTAGAACAGCAGGCAGGAAACCTGTGCCCTCCGAAGGTAAAATAACATGTGTATGAAACAGGGGACTGGCAAAGTACTGCATCCAAAAATAATATTTGAAAAGTACAATTTTAATACTAACACATTGTTTTCAAGGTCTCAGAATGGGGAATGGCTGGTTCTCTAATAGGTGCTCAATGTCTGACATGAAATTAGAAAAATAACTCATTTGCACACTGAGTTCCTTGCAGAGGTGACTAAAGTTGCTCACTCAGATGTTTGCACCATTGTGAGTATCAGCTCACAATTCCACATTTGGGACACAAAAACATTTCCGATTGCAAAGTTCATTGCATACAATACCCATGCAAATGTCCACCCTGTTCACATGAGGGCTAACTGTAGGGAGGGGGCATGGACACACACTCAAGACCATCTCATCATCCAGCCTTCAACCTCTCCGATCTTCCACGCTGAGTGAGGAGATCTGAAAGTGGCTTCTATTCCAGAGTGTTGTGCAATGATCAGAGTGTTGGACTGGAATTTCTCAGACCCACACTCACATCCCACTGAGTCATGAAACTCACTCCTTCACTGGGGACCAGCCTGACCTACCCTACAAGACTGGGAACCATGGGTCCCAGGTTGGAGAGCACTCCATCAGCTATTGGGGAAGAGCAAAAGACAAGTACAAATAGCTCTGTCACTAATGACACAAGTAGATTAAAACTGAAAGGACGTGTGGTGGCTGATGTGCACAGAAGTGAATGGAAAGTCTGAACTTGTACAACACACACAATTGGAACATGGAGCATGAGAAGTATAAATCAAGGTAAGCTAGAAACCACAAAGCAAGAAATTGAAGATGTAAACACTGCTGTGCTTGGTGTCAGTGAACTAAAATGGGCTGAGTGGGATATTTTCAGTCAGACAACTACAAAGTGTTCTACTCTGGAAACGACGAACAAAGAAGAAATGCAGTGGCTCGAACACCAACGCAAGATTAAGCCCAGGCAATTAGGGTCTATAATGCAAGATCTGACCAAATAATATCCATCAGACTCTGTAGAAAATCCATCAACATAACCCATTTTTTACTAATAAACAATGGTAAAGTTTTAAATGTCAAGGGAATAGTCACATTATTATGTTGAACCAAACCCATCAAGCAATAGTGTGGCACTTAACGGTTCAAAACGCCAGAAGGTATGGGTTGTGGGGTGTGTTTTTTGGCTGCAACAAATTGTTGCAGCATGGAAAATTCCAATTCCATATGGAATACTCCAGTCTATTCCTTTCTCCCCATAGATATCCATTTTTCCCCTTTCAAGATGCAGCCAATTGTCTACAGTCAGTTCTCCTTGGATTAAAAAGCAAAGTGTGCTGCTTATATACCGCCCCACAGCACTTAAAGCATTATCTGGGTGGTTTACATGGAATAGTGAATGAACCTTGAGCTGGCTACCTGGGATTGAACCCAGGTCGTGAGCAGTTTTGGCTGCAGTCCAGCAGTTTAACCACTGCACCAGAAGGCAACACCATTAAGTTCCAGCCATATCACACACTGTAGCTCTGCATCCTGGTCAACACCACCCAGGCAGCTTGGGGGAAAAAGGCAATTTTGGTCATGCTGGCCAGAAAAATCTGGAAATTGTAGTCCAAAAAGTTACAATTTCTAAGGTTTGGCTCTGGAATAAGGCCCTCCCCACTTATTGGTCATTGAAAACAACATTTGTTTTCTATAGCCATCTCCTGGGGGAGTGGAGTAAAACTTAGGGGAATTTTCAGAAAGGAATTGAGTAGGAGTCAGAATGGTTAGGCAGTAAACACCCTTCTCTTCTGCCCACCAAACTATTTCTTCCTTCAACAGACCCCCCGTTGCTGAGACCACATCCTGAAGCTGAGCATCTAGTTCTTCCCTCCAAAATGAAGAAACACTCTTCAGCATTTACAGATCTTAAGGAAGCAAAGATCCTTTTTCCCACCTAAACTAGTCTCCTAGTCTCCTGCAACCAAGTTGTTATAAAAGTGATCAAAGTTGCCTTCTGCTGCCACCTTCTGGGAAAAGTCTGCTAGTATAACAGCCACTGCTATGATTCAGGCTCAGATTATTTGGTGTTTATAATCCTCATCGTCGTCATTTTAGAACTTCTAGCAGTATACCTATTTTATAAGCCAAATTCTAGATTTTTAAAATTACTTTCCATATGGGAAAACATTTGCTATATGCGTTTGAGGAAAAATAAGTTTCTTCCAAAACAAGAGATCTATTCTCCACTTGGTTTTCTTATTAATAAACAGCCACCAGTAACTGAACTTGTCCAGTTCAGCTGCATTCTTTTGAAACGAGCAGGGTATTGATGCAGATTACTGGCTGGCTGTTAGAATACGTGCCAAGTTATCAAACCGGAACACTTTGTCCCTGTTCATTCACAAATGGACAGGAGGTGTGTATGCCCAAAGCTATCATTGATATGTGCCACCATGGAGATGAAAATACTGTCTTCATCAATGTTTCTGCACAGATCACTGAGGAATGGGGCTGAGAACGGTATGCTGTGCACATATAATATGAACAGTGTGTGTATTGTAAATGATTTGTGTATTGGCTTTGAGAAAGAAAGGAGTAGCCCCATATAATTTGCACTCTGGCCTTGTGCGCTGCTGACATGAGCTTCATTTTTCCCACAGATTTCCTAGATAGCAATCCAGTCTTCTAGCTGAAAAACATATTAAAACATAAGAAAAACATAAAACACACACAGCCAGGTATACTGCTGTAAAGTTTCTTTTGAATTTTGGGTGGGCGGGTGAGTGGGGAGGAACAGAATATTATGTTTTTGTATGTTTGTGCATCTGCATATATGCACCCCAAAATGCAGAAAATAATTATTTCTGCAAACTTATATCTTTCAAAAGTGCAGAGCCTTTGATTACTGCCAGGGATGTTGGCAAGTCTTTGGGTCCGAGTCCCAAGTCCAAGTCTTTGGTACCAAGTCCTGAGTCCCACGCCCCAAGTCTGAGTCCCTACTGAGAACAAGTTTTCCCCCCAGAAAAAAAAGGAGGTTCAGTCGCAAGTTGAATTTGAGTCATTGAAAAAAAACAACGAGTCAGGTCTGAGTCGAGTCACCAGTGCGACTTATGCCTGATGTGGCAGTGAGTCCCACGACTCACATCCCCATCCCTGGTTCCTGCTTGCAGATAACATTAACATTTGCATTATTGCCTACTTGTTCAGAAACAATTCTATTGCATTACTTATCAGGTTGTCATATACTGTATTATTTATATTCTCTGCATTTTTCCTGGAGTTTAGATATGCCACCCAGTACCTGTTTAGCTCATCAGCTAGTCCTGATTCTAAGTTTTCATTAAAAAAATAAAATAAAACTCAAAACCAAGTATCTAGTCCTCATAGTGTCAGAGGTGTAAGGCAAAACATGCAGTCATTGTTTGAGTCAATAGTTTTTGCAAGAAACAAGACTTTCCATGGGGTTAGCCAACAAATGGAACTATCCTACATTTGACAAGGGTTCATAAACGTCTTGCTGAACTACTTGCAAGCAGTTCACAAAAAGCACATAACTCAAAGCAATGAATGCTGCCTGAGTAATTATGGGAGCTGTAGTCCAAAAAAAGGAACTTTTTAAATTTCTAATGTTATGCACATCACAGCATTTTTTGCTTTGGCAGGGTGTTGGACTCAAGTATTCTTGAGGCTCTATGTTTCTATGAGTCGGCATCATTATATAGTCTCGCAGAGACAGGAATTTTATTTTCTCTTCCATATGCTGTCGGGAGCTTAGCTGATAGTTTAGGTAGAAGCAGACCTGAGGAAAGGACGACTTGCCAAACAGAGATGGAGGAAATATCAGTTATTAGCAATGTCTGCTTGCTGTTGATGAGATAATTGATGTGAATATTAAATTCCTGGAAAGAGATTTCAAATAATGATAATGAAATGATATCATCCTTTTCAAGGAATTTATTCTGTGTGTATTTGCCTTGGGAGTATGGCATGGCTGTTTGAACTGCTTACTCAGATATATATAATACTAAATGAAATTGGCCTTACATCTCAGTAAATGTGCACAGGAAATTGATATATAAATTGATATATTTGGAAGCAGAGAAACACTCCCAGAATCCCCCAGTGAATATTCTGGTTGATGGATCCTGCATGGTATATACCGAAAAAGTAAAATTACAAGCTCTGGTATGAGTCTCATTCCTTACTGCAACATGGCCCATAGGAACAAAACAAACATCAACTAATAGGGGCGAGGCTTTAGGAAGGAGGTACCACATTGGATCAGCACTTCTCTCTGTGTGTAAACATAGGTATGGCAAAGAAAACTATAATATTTTCTAGTTGCAATAAAAAAATGAATCTGTATCTATGAAGAAAATGATATCTTGTGTTCTCCCCTACATTTTTGCACATTTGCCCCCACTTTCACCTGCATTTCCCCTCATATTAGAGGACACTGTTGCACTTGAGCAGGATTTCTGTGGTATTCTCATGGATCTTTATTGCTTTTTGCAGTCAATAAAAACTGAAGGCAAAAACAAAAGTCATCTCATGAGAATATAATCAGAAGCCCAAATGTGTGGCAAAATATTGCACTTCATTTATATGCACCAGTAATGTACACAATCGCTTTACATGGTTCTTTCTCCCTATGCTGTGCTGAAAATAACTTTATAAGGTAGGCTTGGCTGAAAGGTTGGCACCAGTATATTAAGTAAGCTTTGTGAGTAAGCTAGAATTTGAATTCGTGTCTCCCTGTTTCAAGTCCAACAGTACCCATTACACTATACTGGCTCTCTCAGATTGGCGATTACTATATAAAAGATATATAGTAAAAGGCTGAAAAGTACTGGTAGAAAACCAATTTTTTTTTAAAATGTGCTTAATTTACATAATATGGAAAATCTGTTGACATAATGCAGAAATAAAGTTGCCTAATAATTTGCGTAATATGCAGATTAGGCTGCCCAGATTTGGATGACTGGAATATATTGTACTGAATATATTCAATGCAAGTTATATAGCCAGCCTACCCAGTGCAGCTTGGATGTCTCCCTGACCACTGACATTCTTTGTTTGCAAAGGAAGCGCCTGCATCCAGCTGTTTGGCTTCTTCTAGCATACTATCACTTCCCCAGCTAATTATAGGACTCCTGCTGGGACTTCACCTTTAACCTATAAAGCAGAGGTCTTCCAAACTCCACAAAACACAGATTATAACTTTTCCCTTGATAACTTAGTCCTCTGGGCTGAACAGAAAACTGTACAATAGACTAGATTTGATTTATCCAGGAGTTGGAATTCCTCACAGTATGGCTACATGTTATTGTTGTTGTTGTTTCAATTTATATACCACCCCATAGTGCTAAAACACTCTCTGGGCGGTTTACAACATAATTATCTAAACAACAAGTTGCCTCGCCCCCTGGTGAGCTGGGTACTCATTTTACCAATCTTGGAAGGATGGAAGGATGAGTCAACCTTGGGCAGGCTACCTGAATCCCTTGGGATTGAATTCAGGTTGTGAGCAGAGGATTGACTGCAGTACTGCAGTTAAACCACTCCACCATGGGGCTCTGAAGTGTGTCCTCCAATAAAAGAAATGCTACTTTAAATGCCATTATCAGACACCTTGTTTGGAATAAAAGAATCTTCAAAAATAATCTTTCCTGGAATGACTGCATTTTAGGAATCTTATATCCACATTTGGTCATAGAACAGATATACATTGTCAGTCTTATTCAAACAAATCAGAGGTTAAATATTTCTCATGCTACTAAGCCTTACACAATTGTTCCTGAAGCATACATGAAGTCTGAGCCAAGCACCATCTGTGGGTCTGATTTTAAATTAATAGAGTATAAGGTTGCACAAATTTCAGTGTTCTCTTTCAGATGTTGGAAGGAGAACACAAGGGATAATAATTCCTTCTTGCTGTTCAAAAAACCCCTTATTTTTTAACATGGAATGTGATAAACCTTAAAAATGTGACTATCAAAACAGAGGAAACCTAAGTCACAATACAATAAAACTACTTGTTTTTGAAGGTGGAAAAAGGGAACAATTAAGCAATGTACTGTTAAAGGCAAATATGTGGGAGTGTGGCCTTCACCGAATTGTAACCTAGGGGGGAAATGCCAATTATGTTTCTCTTTAAACCATTTTGTTTCCATTAGCTTGCTTTCTTCAAATTACAAATGGGTTATATATGTTTGTGTTTTGTGATACAGAATTATGATGTGGCTTTGAACAAGACGTATGGGCCAAATCATTCAGAATTAGTTATTTGATGTCAGGTTTCTTTTCCTGATGGCTGAAATGTCACGTCAGGGCATTCCTATGATTTTCTATGTCTCCAGGAAAGGAGGCCAACCTCTTTGGTGCTGAAGGAGGAGAAAGTATAATTCTTGAGCATGAGGTGGCTTTAAGGTCTGAGGATCTGTCTCAAGCCATTTCCAATTGATACTAAAGTTCACCGGCTCAGGGTGAATTTGTGTGTGTGTGTGTGTGTGTTGTGTTTGTTGTGTTTGTGCAACACGTGGACATACTAGAAAGACAGGAGCAAGGTGAGGGGGCTGTGGGGAAATCCAGTGAATGCTTGCCTTTAGGCTTGTCCCACGTTTTGGAGTACTAGTGAGCTTTCTTGTTGTCGGGGCAAAACACAAGCCTGACACGAGCCCCAGCTGCTTCCCTGTGTGTCATATCTGCCCTAGGGAAGGCTTCATGGGATGCCAGCCCTTGTGGGAATGATAGCCGCTTCTTGGTGCATTTTGCCACTTTCCTGGTCCCTGAATCACCTTGGTACTTGTTTGCCATATTAACGCATTAGCTGGAATTTATCTGATTCTGGGCTCAGTTATCTGGACTGCTGTTGTGCCCAAACAGCTGGGCCAGAAACAGTTCTACTTCCGACCAGCTTTTAGCTGGCTTTCCACTCTGGGATCATAAGAGCCCATTCTTGTCTCAGATTTTGGGCTTGAATTTCAGAGAACAGGATGCTGCTGACTTGGTGAGCCGATGTAGGACATTACATAAAAGCTGAAATGTGTACAGAATTGCGAGCAACACTCTTTATGCTTGTGGAGTTCTTTCTTTCTTTCCAACAGAGAGACAGACAGAAAGACAGAGAGAGTGTGAGAGAGAGAGATTGAGAAAGAGTGTGTCAGGACAATTTACAAGAAATGCAGCTTAGTTTATTGTTTTTATTTAATGAGGAGTAATCATGTAATTCGTACACTGAGTACTCAAAGTGTAGGAGATACCTTTGCATGGGATTTTTGTTCCACCACTGTCAGAAGTCATTACAATGTGTTTTTTTTTAAACTTGCTTTTCAAACTTGACTCTTTGATAAGTTCAAGGAAAATTGAGCAATACTAACCATGTCTATTTAGAGGTCCCACTGGCTTCAGTGATACTTTCTTCTAGTAAGGATGCCTGTTATTGAAGCCAGTGTATTTACTTCAAAGTCATTCAGCAATATGACTCCAGAGAATGTTAGCTGAGACACAGTTCAAAACACTGCAGCCAAGGGGACTGACCGGGGCCAGTTAAAAGGAGCACATAACTCCCCTGCTACAGTGGCTCCACTGGCTTCCAGTCTGTTTCCGGTCCCAATTCAAAGTGCTGGTTATGACCTATAAAGCCCATACGGTTTGGGTCCACGCTATCCAAAGGACAGTATCTCCTTGTACAAGTCTTTCCAACTTCTATAATTGTCAACTTCTTTCAGTTCCACTGTCTTCACGGGCATGTCTGAGGGGAACAGCAAGCCTTCTCTGTGGGCTGCTCCCAAGGTGTGGAATGCACTCCCTTGGGAAGCTAGATTTGCCTTCTCCTTCTTGTCTTTTCAGTGACAAGTGAAGGCCATATTTTTTCAGACAGGCTTTTGATGACTAATTGGGCAGTTTTGGATCTTGTATGCTGGATATTAATTTTTTAAATGCATGTTTTAAGGTGTTTTTAACAGTTTTAATACTATTGCATGCAATTGTTTTAGTGTCATAATTTATTGTGGTTTTAGTTGGTTTGTTTTTTAATAATTTGTGAGATGCCTTAATTAGGAGAAAGGTGGCACAGAAAGGAAAACAAACAAACAAGCATACAATTGCATTGTAAAGCATCCTGGCTTCACTGCTGGATAGGGACCTACTGGTGTAGTTCAGGGTGATTGGCAGGATATTGACAAGGATTTTTTACTCCGTTTTAACAACAGCAGTAACAAAATGATTCCCCTTTCCTCAGATTATACTGAAATTACTCCTCTCCATTCAGATTATATAGTTGAAATGGAGAAAGATTTAGGTAAATGGCGATAGATTTTTTTTAATTGTGGAAAGACTCTGAACACATTTTACTTCTATTACCAAGCAAATTCCTAGGCTCAGTACTCTTTAATTTTACATGTATGTTTTTTGTATTTTGTTGGGCAATCTCAGTATTCTAATAAAAAACAAACTAGATTCAGCAGCTGGAAGTCTAACCAATATTGCTTTACTGGCGGTGAAGAAAGTTGCAGGTAGTTTGCACACCGACCACAATGACAGAGTCTTCCAGAGTAACAAATACGACTTGGCATAAGCTTTTGTGGACTGTAGCTTGCTTCTTCAAATGCATCTGAAGAAATAGGCTATAGTCTACAACTGTTTATGACAAATAAATGTGTTAGTCTTCAAAGGCGCCACATAACTCTGTTCTTGTATTGAAACAAACTAGAAGGATTTCCCCTCTTAGAAATTACTGACCCAAGTAAGTACTTAGTGTTAAACCTTAAGTTGTGGGTTTTGCTTAAGTGTCAGGGGAGATCACCTTAATGCTAAATGACCTGAACAACTGCATAGCTCATGTGCAGACTGGTTTATGCCAGTGTAGCTAGAGAAGCATCATATCATAAGTGAAGCAACTTGCAGAAAGCCTGTTTTGTTACGTACCTTGTCAATTACAATCCACTTGTGGAAGACTACTGCTATAAACCAGGCATACAGGTTTGTGCTCCACCTTCGTGGTAGTTGGTTCCATTGCAAGTGAAATGACATTTAGATTTTTCCATGCCTGTCCCTGCACCACTCCCTTCTGTAAGATACTGTGGAATTGCATTGGGTAAAACATTCTATGCTCCCCTTGGAAACAGTGGCTCTGTTAGTTCAGTGGTGCCCACTCATGTTGGTATACTAATGAAAATATGAGAAGAAATGGAAAATACATTCATGTTGACTGAAATGAGGTCATTTTGAGGAAACAGATTCAAATACACACTTTTATTCTGATCTAGCCCAAATGAGGAGATATTCACAATGTATAGATACTTTGGGAATGGTCACACATGTATTCTATGTTGGTAGGAAGAGACTTCGGCTATCCTGCATTGGGGAATTTAATTACTGAGAAATAGCAACTTGGAGAGAAGGGGAGTGAGTAAGTGGTAGTCAGTCTGCCAAAACAGGCAATTCAGGCAAATGAAAGGGAATAAAATGTGGCCCCCACCACCTTTTTTGATCCTATGCCTCTTGATGAAGAATTCTGGAGACCCCCAAAGCTGGTAGGCTGTTGTGGAATTTTAAATGGCCATAATAAAGGTACTGACAACCTTGTGGGACACACTGCATGAAATCCAAGTGAATGCAGCATGTTGCTACCACTGTGTAACAGGAGATATGTGGGTGCTGCTTCACTCTTTGCCTTCTTACCCTCTGGCGAGGGCAGGGAGTACAGTCAAAGGTAACAAAATCACACACTGCCAGCATTCTTTTGTTATCTTATCCCTTCTCTTGCTCTGTGCACCAAAGGAGGCATGTTTGCCAACAATGAACAGTCCCTGGTGCTTCCACTCCCTAGGCGCCATTTGCTTTCAAAAATAATAGCAGCAACAGTTATAATTTATTCTATTGAAAGTTTGGACCAACTAGGGTGTCTTCAGCTTTCATGTATTTGTTTGAGAAACATAGATATCCTGCAAGCAGCAAAGGACAAGTAGAGATGGGGTGAATGAATTTGAGCAATTCAAATTTTGCAGAAATTGGCCTTTTTTTTTTTTTTTGTCTTAGTTGCTCCAAAACCTTAAATTAACAGTATGATCATAAAAGCACAGGGCTTGCCCAAGGCAAAAAAATGAATCCAGATAGCAGTTGCCCACTGTCAATTATCAGGGGACCAATAGCCCACTTAACCAAGAAGTTCCAATGAAGCCCAGTTAAAAAGAATGAGAACTGTTTAAGATGTGGTTCACAAGTAATAACTGTTTTGGTTCTCATTGTACTACTTTAATAGTACCAACATCTGCCACATCAGTCACCTCACCTTGTCACATATGGTTTGTCGGCAGGAGATGTGACAGCCTAGCTATGAACCAATTCTGTGATGGCATATTTGGCAATTAATATAAATTATAACTGTAGTAGTAATTGTTTCTTAATGTGTGATGTACTCTGTCCCAATGACAAGACATGTGCTTTGACTGTCTATAAATCCTTAGGATAAAGTTCGTAACACTGTTGTGTGTGTGGCACCTTTACCTGTACAAGTATTAGGACAGTATGGTGAACTTGTCACAGTGCTTGTAATATCTATCCATCTAATGTCTGTGACGCACTTACATCAACAGAGCTGTGCTAGAAAAATAACAGAGGGGGAAAGCCAAGAGAGAGATGTCAATTTGAGCAAAGCACGAGAAAAGTAAGAGGAGATTCTATGGACTGTTAACAGGTGGCATATTTTTGCCCTGATGTTCAGAATATGTGAGGACCAAGTTATTAGGATGAGTGTAGCTATGTTTATTTTAAAAGAGGGCATTTTCTCAAACAACAAAGAGACAATAGCTTCCAAGCAGCAGTTTTTTCTTCAGTGTTAGCTTCATGGTAGTTCCAAAAACAATTCAAGAGAAATGTATTCTCGAAGGCTTTCACGGCCAGGATCCGATGGTTGTTGTAGGTTTTTCAGGCTGTTTGGCTGTCTTCTGGCCAAACAGAACATGGCCAAACAGCCCGGAAAACCTACAACAACCAACCAATTCAAGAGAAAGCTAGTCACCTGGCCCTCCACCACATTGTAGTCTCCAGTAGTGACTGATTTCCCCCTGGGGCTGGTGGGGTCATCAGATGGAGACTCCACCACATCTAGTCAGCAACCCAAGCTCTTCCCTTGCAAAGTACACCTTCTACCTTTTGGGAGTTTTTGCAACCTTGCAAGCCTTTAGTAGGTTTGGGCTGGGGTGACTGCTATCCAGCACTAACTTGTCCTTCCTTCAAAGAGAGCCCCGCCTCTGTACTCTTTGTCTCTTTCCCTGTCTCTTGAGTCTGTTGAGGTCTGTTGCTCAAAGCAGTCTTGTTTGTCAGTTTGTTGTGTGATCTGTTCAGTTATAAGTAATGAAACCTTTTATTCTTTCTCCTATTAAAGTCTCAAGAGTGAGTGACTGAGTTATTGTATGTGCTAGTTAAAGACAGAAAAAGGAGTGGTCTACTCTGGAGAACTTGCAGCTATTCTGCTCTGTGAATCCTTGCACTTCTGCACAGCTAGAGGAATTTAACCAAATATTTGAAACTCTGCAACAGTACCTCCCTGTTGGCTGGTGAACTGTGCCCCGATTGCCCAAACAGTAGGACCGCTTCTGCTTGTCCGCCATGGCACAATTTACCTGGCACTGGTGCCCAAATAGCGTGCAGGTGGACAAAATAGGATGCAAAATGGATGAAGTGGGTGGGTTACTGGCTGGCCTCCACTAAGAGGTCGGCTGTGATTACTGGCGATGGACACGCTCGCCTATGTTGCATTTCCAGTACCTAAAACTGGAGTCAGGAGAGAAATCCTGGTCCATAAAAGTGCCACCCCCGCGCAACCAGCCCCGCAACAAGGCTTGAAAGGGAGGAAGTCGCTAAACAGGGCGGCGCTGCTGCTGCTGCTGCTTCAGGACACCGGAGCGCAAGAGGGCGGGCGAGGCGGCGGGTAGGTAACTAGGTGGGTGGTTGGCTCGTCCTCCGCCCAGCTTCGGCGCGGCCCGGCCTTCGCAGTCTCGCTTCCCCGGGCTGGCAAAGCCGGGCGGAGCCGCCCAAGCTGCCCCAGAGGGGAAGGCGGAGGCGGGACCGGAGCAGCATGGCGTGCTACAGCGGCGAGTACTGGGTGAGAGAGACCACACAACGGGACACCCGGGCGGGGGCCGGCGAGCTTGAAGGCGAGCCTGGACGGCGGGCGGGCGGGCGGCATCCCTGTGGAAACGACTGAAGAGCAGGGAAGGCTGGAGCAGAGGCCACCCGGCGGTTTCGGCTGAGGCGAGGAGAGGGCGCCGTTGCCCCCCAGGCTGCGCCTCTCCGCTCCCCACGGGGCCGGCGGGAGGCTCCCCCTTTTGGCCCGAAAACGAAACTTTCTCCCTCAAAACTGACCCAGGAGGCATTAGGCGCCGGGGTGCGGGTGCGGGTGCGGGTGGAGGGCGGCGGCGCTGTCGCCTCCCAGCCCGACAGGTGCATAACTTTTCGCTCCCTGGGCCAATGGGCCTCCTTCCGCCACTCTTCCCTCGGGTCTCCTGGCTCCTCCATCAAGGGCGCGCATTAAGAGGCGCGCAAGGAGACGAGAGGAATCAGGAGCGAGACATGGCCTGCCTGGAAGTAAGAGTTCCCTTCAGAGCTCGACCTGTGGGCATTTCCAACTTTTCAGAGATGGTGAAATAAAAGTTGTCTTCTTCCCATAGTATTATGTCACAGAATTGTGAATTACTGTGTGTTATTGGAAAGTGACCAGTAAGGCTAGGGTAAGTCAGGACAACATGGCTAACTGCTGTAATGTGACTGAAAACAACCTCAGTTTCGCCCCACAGGGAACTGTCTTGGGATTGGTTTTTGTTTTTGGTTTGGCTACCTATATTGAAGAAACATGCAGCAAGAAAGTTGCTGGTTCGAAGTTGTGTACAAGTGGGAAGTCTGTTTTTTGACATTCCTACTTTTCAGTGTTATCGGGACACATGTAAAAAACATGCTGGTGTAAGAAATATTGCATGGCTCAGTTCATTCGCATATTTCCATCTGAATGAGATCTGTGTCTGATGTGGACAAGAATACATAATAATCACTAAGTATTCCAGCTTAAAACATTTCAGTTGACCTAGAATAGTGGAAACTCAAAAGTATTAAGCTGGAATACTTACATTACATATATTCTTTCTCACACATTACACCGTGAGAGGAAATTTCAAAGGGTAAATGCATGCAAATTTTACATCCATATTTTACATTGTTAGGTATGGCCCAGTAAATAAATGCTTTGAACAAGACTGTGTGGATTCTGTGCCAATGCAAATATAGACAGCTTTCCATGTTGGGTGTGTCAGTACACAAGACTGAGAAGTAGCTGTAAAAGGGAAGACCAGAGCTGATACATTGGGAGTAGGCAGATATTACATAGTTTATGATTTTTCCTTTTTACTCTAAGCCATCTGAGTTGTGGTAACTTAATTTGGTTAAACAATACGTTTGACCCATACAGGCTGATCCGTGGACCCTATCCATTTTCTCTTGAATATTTATGTAGCCATTGTTTAAATATGGTTGCATTTGGTTGTTTCCAGTTTTCATAGGAGGTAGCTTTCTGTCTTTGTAACAGCAAAAACAACAAAGAGCCTTATTGACACCTTAAAGACTCATGAGTTTTATTTGGCATAAGTTTTCTTATGCCAAATAAACTTATGATTGTATTGGAAATAGGCTATAGTCACCCAAAAAATATGCCTGATAACACTTGTTAATTCCATGGGATTTTTTTCTAGATTTCAAGCATTTAGAAATATTCTCCATTATTACAGGCAACTATTGTTTTAATACAATGATGCATGTGTACTATCTGTAGATAAAATTTAGGTCAATTATGGTTAACATATAGTAAAATACACTGTCTAACTAAACTTCTAACTATTTAATATATTCAAAAGACATGCTTTTTTTTTGGGTAAATACTAGGTTTCTGAAGATGGGCTACCTGAACCAAGAAAGTGGCAACCAATGATGTCTAGGAAGTGCACAGACCCCCTTTGGTTAATAATATTCTTTTTCTTTTGGTCAGGTTTGGTAAGTAGGCTGCCTTATACAACTAACTGGAAAGGAGCAACAAAATGTTTGAAATTATTAGCAATCTGACAGAAATCTTGCTTTATCAGTGTGCAAGTGCTAATTTGGAGTGTACAGACAACTGTGGTAGTACAGTTTCACAAATTTTTATCACCATGTTTTACCTTGGTTTTGTAAACATGTTATGGCCAGAATCCTGTTGGTGGTTTACATGTGTGTAAAGTGAAATCACATAAGTTGAAGTGTTGAATTGCCACTAATTGATGCAATGGACAGTTGTGTTTTTGGTTGCATGACCACCTCGTGGCAATTTGTGCCATGGCCTATGTGATTTCACTTATGCATGTGTAAGTTGCCAGTAGGATTCTGGCCTATGTTTATTTTGCAAGAAGGTATAGTAGTGTAGAGCTTTGGGCTCAAGCAGGCCAGTGTGTTTGGCAGGGTTCCACTTTAATGGACACTGCCAGCGTTTCTCGGTCTACGTTGGACTGTTTTGCTTTATTATTTTTCTTTTACAAGTAAATATATTTCTGTGTTTGCTGTACAAGTATTTGCTGTATTTGCTGTATTTCTGAAGTGAGGGATAAGATGCAGGGGGAAAATGAACAGCTCTTTTTTATTTATATCTTTTGGAAATCCTTGTCTACTATCATATATCATGCTAAAGGATTTTAGTTCCCAGCTGTGAACACAAATATTCTATTGTTCAGTGTCAGGTTGAGAGGTTTAGGGGGAAGAGTAGCAGAAAGGACAAATGGTATTCTTTCTCTTTCCTCCTTCCTGAAATGTCTCTATATTACACAGAGAGGGAAGCTTTTTAACTTCAAGGTACACATTATGCCAACTGTATTTCCCACCCCCAACATATTTACTATAAGTTATTAAGAGGCTTAGGCAGACCAGTCTTGACAGCACTGACAGTCAAGTGCTAGTGTGGCCTTACAGATATTCCTTAAAATTTTCCCAGAAAATAATCTCATATCCTGATATTGCAGGGTGGGAAGACTTTGGTTAAGAAAGAGTGGTCTGTGAGAGTCCTGTAGCATGTTTCATGTTTAATATCAGGAGATGGAGGCTACTTTATATTGCCAGCCAAAAATCTTTTTATACAAAATTCCTTTCGTTTAAAGTTCAGTTCCTTTCGTTTAAAGTTTGTTTAAAGTTCAGCTTGGATTTTCACCCAGGCTACATCCAGCACTCAGCTGCATGAAGGATCTTTGGGATACATTGACTTGTGTGCAGCTGCATTTTGGCTGAGAACACTGACAACTATGGATGTTGATTGTGCTCAACATAGAATTAAACTATAATTTAGTATTTTGTCTGTGAACCTTGGACTTGTGTGCTTTCTGCCTTCTCTGGTACAGCTATGGCGATTGAAATCTGCTTTCGTTTTTAACTTACTGTGACTTGCCAAAAACAGGACAAACTGTTATTTGTTGTAACAATGGTTTGTCTCAACAATATGATTTGCAATCTTGGCATGTTTGGATGAACCATAATTAAAACTGTCCTTCCTGTTCGCTCTTTGTAAGAAACTGCAGTTTACTGAAAACAAAATGCTTCCAGTCTCCTCTTTAAAACTGTGCCAAAGGATGAGAAAGCAGGTTCATGTGTGTAATATCAAACAGTGTTTAAATAAAGGCATACTGAGTCCCAGGTATGACTGGGAAAGAATCAGTTGCCAGTATACAGACATCAGTTTCCTTTTTACTTCTGGTCAGGGACTCAGTCACCTGATTGCATAGGTTATTCTCAGAACTTTATACACTTGTAAACCAGATGTACCCTGAAATATAGTGGGAAGTAAGAGGATTAACTTAGAGTTGTCTTGTCATTAGACACCAGATTGGTTTCTCATGAGAATATGGACACCGTTGTTTGATTTTGTAGCACTAAATAAATCACGAATAGTTGTATAGTGGTTTTCTATGTATGTGCCACTTTGAACAAATCATGGTGAAAGCACCTATGCATGATTGTACAAATTTTGCAAAATGTAAGCATGAAGTAGATAAACCATAACATTCACTAGAAGGCTTCTAGTCATCATTTTGTATTATAGCAAACATTACACTGGGTAATAATAACTAGAAGGTATAATATAGTGTGACAAATCTGTGAATTCCAAGAAGAAAGACAAATATATGTGTCCTCATAGATGTTTATAACAGGCTATGCTATAACGGCTGGAGCTGCAGAAAGACTTGTTTTTGGATATGACAGCTATGGAAACATATGTGGCCGGAAAAATACTCCAGTGTTAGGTGCACCTTTGTCAGGGCAAGACATGAGAAACAAAAAGTGAGTATGGTGTTATTTTCAAAGGCTTCAGTGTCTGTAGAAAACAACATTTTTCCACCAGAAATACATATAGCTGTATCTTAACAGGTATTGGCCAATATCCTATTGCATTTGCTAGTTTCAGCGAGAAAGTAGAGCTGTTGAATCAATTGCTGAATTGTCAACGCATACGTAAATCCCTTTGAGGCAGGGCACAATCAGATCCTGATATTTGAATTGCTGCAGAGATGGGTTGGTTCACTCCCTTTGACAACGATCATGCAACGTAATTGCTGGAGTGAACCAAATCATCCCCAGAGTGTCCCTACCTGTTCCTTTCTGGACAAGCTATCTACTGGACCTAGAAAAGCAAAGCAAACAAAGAAGCTTTCCATTTTAAGTGTTGCAGCGAATATTCACTGTCAAATGCACACTTAACAATTTGTTTTTCACTTCTTCACCCCTCAGTGGAGCTGAGGAAATGATTAATTTGCCAAAATCCTGAAGTGGCTATCTTAAAAGCTGTTTCATGATATTAGCAAAGGCTGCAGGAGACCAAATAAGATCATTTGATATGTGTATGGCATCTGGATGCAAAGATCGCACCAAATGGCATACCATACTGCAGTGGTCCCCAACCTTTTCTGAACCGCGGATGCATGCACAGATGGGGGAACGCTCGCGGATGGATGAGGTGCACTCGCGTGCATGCATGGATGGGCGGGGCTCACTCGGACATGAGCAGATGGGTGGGGCATGCTCGCAGGTGGGCGGGGCACCTGTGCTTGCAGGTGGGCGGGCCATGCGTGTGGGTGGGGTGCGTGGGGGGAGTGTGTGCGGGAGGGGTGGGAGATCTGTCTCCGCGGCCCGGTCTGCCATGGCCACGGACTGGCACCGGGCCGCGGACCGGGGGTTGGGGACCCCTGCCATACTGGACCTCATATTGACCTGGTTAACCTGCTGCAGCCCGCTCCACTGGGTCTAATTTAATTGGGCCTAGCAATAGGATGCTGGCAATTATATGTTAAGAAAAATGTATAGGAATAAACCTAAAGAAATAATTGCAGTTATGCACCACTGAAATTCTTGGGCATGAAAGTTACTCTGTAGCCAATTTTATTGTATTTTGTTTAGAAAAAATACTGTTTTGGTGCAGTAGTTAGCATAAAAGAGAGAATAATAATTTTTTTAAAAAATCAGTGTTTCAGTATTTCATGGGAAAAACAGATGGTCAGGAAGACAAAGTGAAATTGAATTGTTTATAAAAATGGAATTTCTTTCTCCCTTAGATTTGTGTTTTTTCTGAATTCATGTGGGCTGGAAATAAAAAATCTTAAAATTGATTCAGTTGCGTTGTGTGTATCAGGCTGTCCGCAAGAGCAGCTTAAGTCCTTGGAAGAAATTCAACTTTTTGCAAATAATAATGGTATGTAGTGAAGTAGAAGAATTCCTTTATTTGTGTTTACCTGCCTGTATTTAACTGCATCTCTCTGCTATCTTTCAAAGTCTTGTAACAATATAATTGGTTGAACAATAAGGACATTGTTTGATTTGACTTGACTTATACCTGAAACAAACAATATTAAATACAAACATAACTGAAATTTATGTTTGCCATCAACATCATTATTGCTGAGTAGCCATGCTCTAAAGTTGGAATCCTGTACACCAAGGGAAGAGAAAATACAATACAACCTGTTGAAGGTTGTATTGTTGCTTTAGGTAATCTGTCCAAGGCTGCCTGCCAGCAGTGGACAGAAGCCTGAAGGGTAAATAAATCCAGAGTCACAGTGGATCTCTCTTTTTCTGTCATCCTATTTTCTCTCCATCTTTTCCCCTTCCTTCACAGCTGGCTGCTGGGGGTTTACCAATCACTCTTACCAGGGTTCTGTACTCTTGATTTGCAGAGGGATTTTGACAATAGGCCACAGACTGCGTTTCTCAGTACTAAGTGCTGTTGAATTAAGTGGACCTTACTTTTAGAATGAAATGTATTGGATTTGCAGTGTTAAAAGTTTTAAAAGAAGCCACTTTCTTCCCTCTTTCCATGATATTTAGAACTGATGAAAGAAGCAGGGCACCTCTACATAAATGCTAAAAAAATGTACAATGTAATTTTAAAAGAAATGTTACAGTTAAAAGGATATAAAAAGTATAATGGACGAGGTTCCAAAAAAATCTACAGTAGCTCCTAATACTATTGTGCAAACTACTTTTGAAACTCCTGTCAGGGCCTCAACAGACCAGATGGTGATTTCTCATTCAGAAGCCATGCCTCCTTAAGAGGAAGATATTGGCTACAATCCTGTTGCTTAGTGTGGTAAATCACACTAGAATAAGCCCATTGAATCAAGGAGGATTTAGTGAGTCAATTCTCCCATAAGTTCCACTGATTCAAACAGGCCTACTCTTAACTGTGACTTACTATGCTAAAATTTGTTGCAGTTAGAGTAGGCCCACTCTTATCAATGGAACTTACGGAGGAATTGACTCAGCAAATCCCCATTGAGTCAGTAAGCCTACTCTAGTGTGATTTACTATACTAAACAACAGGATTCTGACCACTGTCTCTAACAGCAGCTTTTCTCAATTTGCCTTTGGAAAATTATCTTGTTTTTGTTTTGTAATTGACTAGTTGGAAGATAGCATGGCTTTGTTTGCATGTCTGATGTTTTAGGCATGCAGCACTGAAAGATTTGTGCATCTGGAGGGATAATGGTGTAGATGGAAGAGATACTGCTCAATGTGTGATCTGATCCACAATTTCAGAAGTGATTTGGTATATGACACAATACTTTGTTATTCAAGAAACATGGTAAAAGTCATAGTGAACATGTTGCTTTGTATTTTGGGCTTTGGCTTCCATAGTTAGAATTGTTAATATGGGCTTATTTTGGATGCATATGATTTTCTGCATTGCCACATCCTTCTTATTCAGTGTAAGTGTACATTCTGTGGAGTCTCTGCACACTTTTTAAATTTCGTTAATGATGTTGTGACAATTTTTCTGCTCTAGATTTTAATTATTGTTGTTGTTTCGACTTCTGTACCGCCCCATAGTGTCACCTGGAAGTCACTTAGTGAAGTGGAGTAGACAGAACCAAAATGCACTGAGAAAAATGGGTGTTTTCCATTGACACAGTCCTTTGCAAGTGCAAAGAAGAACAGGCAACTTCACACCTATGTCAGTATATGCCCCTCAACATGTACTATGGAAGATTTGATCTTAGCTGCCCCAAATGCTCTTCATATTGCCTGTTATTAGGAGAAAATTATCTGAGATATTTATTAATTGTACTGCAATGCTTCTGACATGAACAAAGAAAGAAAGACTGCTGCTGCACAAGGAGTGGACAATTCAGTGGCTATCTACCACAATCCCAATTTATCTTGTTCTTTATTCACCATAATTTTAGATCCAATCAGTGGGTATGCGAAGCCAGAGTTTATGAAAGTTAAGTTGCACCAGCGCCCATATGGGTCTTTGGATACCTGATTCCCAACTTCTGTCCCTTGCAAAATCTGTTTATTCTTAATTTCTTCTTGTTCTTTAACCAGTTGCTGTGTCCAGGATGACTGCAAAATTTACTCTGAAGCATTTAATGTAGTTCTTTGGCAAAAGATATTTGGAGCTCCAAGTACATAATGTTTACTGAATAACTCGTATCCACATGGTTTTTCAAAACATTAGTAAAACAGAATGTTCTTTTGCAGAAACCATGCTTAATCTTCCTCAGGAACATTATTAACTCTGTATTTAATTATATCTTCCATCAGTTTTTCTGGGCAAAAACCTAGGGCAATGGATAAGTAATTTCCTAGATATTATTTTAAAAATTTGGTTTTGCACTACCTACTTGTCAATCCTTTGTTAAGGAAGTATTTTCTAGATTGGTTGTTGTTATGTGCTGTTAAGTTGCTTCTGATTTATGGCAACTCTATTAATTAGTGACCTCCAGAAGATCCTAGTGTCAGCAGCCCTGCTCTGATTTTGCAAACTAAAGGCTGTGATTTTTCTACCGAGTAAACCATCCCTTACTTAGTCTTCCTCATTTACTGTCACTTTCAGATTTTCATAGCACTGTTGTCTTTTCCAGTGAGTTGAGTTTTATCACAATTTGTCTGAAGTACAATAGCCACTATTTAGTCATTTTTGATTCTAGAAGGAGCTCCGGTTTCTTTTGAGCTAGAACCCACTTATTTGTCTATCTGGCAGTTTTTTGTACCTTCAAAGTTCTTTTCCAATACCATATCTCAAATGATTTTTTTCCTGTCAGTTTTCTTCATTGTCTTTCACATTGGTACGGTGTGACCATTTGTCAGATGGGTAGTATAAAAATAAAATAAATAAATAAATGGGAATGTCAGAGTGTAAATGAATTTTACATTGGTCTTCAGTGACCCATCCTAATACTAGAGGATCTTTTCTACTTCTTTCATAGCTGCCATTCCAAGTCAATTTCTGATTTCTTGGCTGCAACCTATAGAAAATTTTTAACAATTCAATTTGTTCATTGTTGACATTAAAGTTAGGTACATTAATGTTAGGTATACATTATTTTTGTCTTTTTAATGTTCAGCTAAAATCCTGCTTCTGCATTTTCTTCTTTCATCTTCATCAGGAGTTTTTTCAGGTCATTCCTGCTTTCTTCCAGTAATATGTTATCTGCGTATCTTAGATTATTGGAATTTCTTCCCCTAATTTTCACTCTTCCTTCATCTGACTCTAATATGGCTTTCCTTCCTATGATATGTTCTCCCTACAGGTTGAACAGATATGGAAATGAAATGTTCCCATGTCTGATGCATCTGGGAAAACATTCTGTTTCTCATTCTCCTTAAAAAGTAGATTCTTGTCCAAAATATAGGTTATGCATCAGGACAATCAAATGTTCAGGTACATCCAGGCGTTTGTTTGTTGTTGTTGTTTTTAGAGAAGTCCATAGCTAGTCATGATCCATATGCTCAAAGATTTTGCTGTAATCTCTAAGCACAAAGTGATTTTCTTTTGAAATTCTTTGATAAGCTCCATTAGCTAATATATGTTTGCAATGTGATCTCTAGTGCCTCTTCTTTTCCTGAGTACATCTTGAATATCTGGTGTCTCTTGGTAAACATCGTAAAAATATTTGTTGAAAAATGTTGAGCGTCACTTTGCTTGCATGGTAGTCCTGTACATACTGCTTTCTTTTACATTACCTTTTTTGGCGACTGGAATGCATGTTGAGCATGTCCAGTCTATGGGCCATTCCTTTGTCCTCCATAATTGTTGGCATATACTTGTTAAGATTTTGTTAGATTCAGTTACTGTAGGTTGGAACAGTTCTATTCATATCTCAACTACTGCTGGTGATGTGTTTCTTCAGGTGCTTTGAGAGTGGCTTTCACTTGACTTTTGAAAATTTTAAGTTCTTTTAAGTACATTCCCCTGTTGATCTTTCAGCATCCCTGTTCTAGCTTTAAAATTCCCTTCGATTTCTTGGATTTTATGGATAAGATCTATTGTTTTTCCTGTGTTCTTATTCTGTTTCTTTGCACTTACAGTCATGGCCAAAAATATTGGCACCCTTGCAATTCTGTCAGAAAATGCAACCCTTCTCTCAGAAAATTGTTGCAGTTGCAAATGTTTTGGTACTCACATGTTCATTTCTTTGGTTTGCGTTGGAACAACACAAAAAAACAGAGAAGAAAAGTCAAATCTGATACAATCCCACACAGAAACCCAAAAATGCACTGGCCAAAATTATTGGCACCCTGTCTAAATTGTAAGAAATAATTGCTTTTCAAGCATGTGATGCTCCTTTAATTTGTATTTAGACACACCAGTCGCAAGTAAGAGGTGTGGGCAATATAGTAATCACACTTGCAACCAGCTAAGATGGAGAAAAGTAGACTCAACCTTTGTGTTGTGTGTGACACTGAGCATGGAGAAAAGAATGAAGTGTAAAGAGTTGTCTGTGAATTTGAGAGAAAAAATTGTGGGAAAACATTGACAATCTCAAGGCTGCAAGTCCATCTCCAGAGATCTTAATGTTCCTGTGTCCACTGTGCGCAATATCATCAAGAGGTTTACAGCCCACGGCACTGTAGCTAACCTCCCTGGACGTGGACGGAAGAGCAAAATTACTGAAAAATTACAACGAAGGGTTGTTCAAATGGTGGATACAGAACCCAGATTAACTTCCCAACAAATTCAAGCTGATGTGCAGACACAGGGTACAACAGTGTCAGCTTGCACTATTCGTCGTCATCTGAATGAAAAGGGATGCTATGGTAGAAGACCCAGGAGGACACCACTGCTGACACAAAGGCATAAAAAAGCAAGACTGGAGTATGCCGAAACTTACGTGACAAAACCACAATCCTTCTGGGAGAACGTACTGTGGACAGATGAGACAAAAGTAGAGCTTTTTGGTAAAGGACATCATGGCACTGTTTACAGAAAAAGAACTGAGGCATTCAAAGAAAAGAACACAGTCCCTACAGTCAAACATGGTGGAGGTTCAAAGATGTTTTGGGGTTGCTTTGCTGTTTCTGGCACTGGATGCCTTGACTGTGTGAACGGTATCATGAAATCTGATGATTACCAAAGAATTTTGGGGCGCAATAGTGGCCAGTGTCAGAAAGCTGCGTCTCCACCAGAGGTCATGGGTCTTCCAGCAGGACAATGACCGGAAACACACTTCCAAAAGCCCTCAGAAATGGTTACAAACAAAGCGCTGGAGAGTTCTGAAATGGCCAGCAATGAGTCCAGATCTGAATCCCATAGAACACCTGTGGAGAGATCTCCAAACAGCAGTTGGGAGAAGGCATCCTTCAAATCTGAAGGACCTGGAGCAGTTTGCCAAAAGAAGAGTGGTCCAAAATTCCAGTAGAGAGGTGTAAGAAACTCATTCATGGTTACAGGAAGCGATCGATTTCAGTTATTTTTTTCCAAAGGGGGTGCTACCAAATATTAAGTTAAGGGTGCCAATAATTTTGGCCAGTGCATTTTTGGGTTTCTGTGTGGGATTGTGTCAGATTTCACTTTTCCTCTCTGTTTTTTTGTGTTGTTCCAATGCAAAGCAAAGCAATGAACATGTGAGTACCAAAACATTTGCAACTGCAACAATTTTCTGAGAGAAGGGTTGCATTTTCGGACAGAATTGGAAGGATGCCAGTATTTTTGGCCATGACTGTATATCACTGAAAGGCTGCATTTAGGTTTCTGACCCTATTGCTGTCTCTTATTTTTGTTTTTCATCTGTCTTTAACAATTTGAAGAGTTTCATCAGCCATCCATCTAGGCTTTTCTTTTGACTATGGGAATTATCTTTTTACATTCTTCCCTGAAAACATATCTGGTTTCAATCCATGTTTCTTCTGGATCACAGTAATGTATGGTTTGTAAATTCAAGAGAAATGTTTAAATTATGGTTTTGTATTATGCTTCTTTTAGTATTCTTTGGTTTTATTCTAATTTTTGATACTATTAATTCATGGTCATTACTGCATGATAGTTACATTGATAATTTTTGCAAGCAATCTGATGTTATTTAGTCAGATTTTCTTACTAATTACTGCTTGTGTTACATTTTGCCTCAGTATTATAGCACACAGTTTCTTCTGATTTTCATCGCCAGAGTAAAATATTTTGTACTTATCTGACTGAATATGCCCTATTCCTGTCTGCTTTTGTCTTCTCCCATCAGGTACCGCAATGTTCCATTTAATGTTTTATAGTTTTGAGTTCACTTAATTCTTACTTCTAACATTCTGTGCTCCAATTACTGTACATGTGTTCTGCAGCACTGGATTTTCTTTTAGCCTCTGTGAACAGTGGCCACTAGATGTCCTCCCAGCTTTAATCTATTCTAGGTGCTTTGTCAATAGCAGCACTACATTCCTCTTCTCCAGTAGCTCACTGAGAGTCTTCTAACCTGGGGGATCTCATCTTCCAACACTATCTGAGTGTAATGCCATCAGGTGGCCAGACTCCATTACGAGTCTGGACTCTTAGGAGAGTCACCCAAGGTGGAATAGTCAAAACTGAGACACCAGACCAAGATTCAACAACTGTCTTCAAGCAATCAATGTTAAATGTTTTACAAGAGTGTTAATAAGCAAATGGTAACCTTGTAGACCCCTTCTTGGATGCACACCTTAATGTGGTGAGAGGGTTTGAGTGTGTCAAAGAAGCAGAGAGCAACGCTATCAGAAGGCCAAATTCCATTACAAACCTGCACTCTTAGCAGGGTCACCCAGGGCAAGATGTTTACAGCTGAGGCACTAAATGCCTCAGATGCATCCACCCTCTTCAGGAGTAACAGCTGCATCAGCAGAAGAGAATGGATGGTGATGAGAGTACCTTCCATTACCGGTGTTGCCCAGTGGGTCAGCCACTGGGCAACACCAGTAATGGAAGGTGGCACTGGATCCTTCACAGACAATGACAAGGATACTGAAGCTAATTATTGTTAATATTGTGCAGGAGAGGGGAAATGATAAGCCACTTTCCAATATTTCATGCAGTAAAATCGCTATGATAAGACAATTGAAAATGAAACAATAGATAGTGCTGAATGTTTATATATGTTGCAGAATTTACTTTTGCGATTTCGTGTGAGTTGCGTAAGACTTCCTGAATTTATATTGTCCAGATCTGGTGATTTGTTCATTTGTTAA
The DNA here is from genome assembly GCA_037013535.1 of Intellagama lesueurii. NCBI lineage: Eukaryota > Metazoa > Chordata > Lepidosauria > Squamata > Agamidae > Intellagama > Intellagama lesueurii. The sequence continues at coordinate 148,439,199 of JBAJHW010000004.1, forward strand.
TATTTACCAAGTTGTTTAGCTTACTCAGCTTCTCTTAGATAGAAGAATCAGTGTTATTTGTTGTCACATTGTTTTCCTAGCTCATTATGGGCTAGTCTCGTGAGCACGTGTTCTTTATAAAGCATTGAGAATAGATACTTGTCCAATACTGAACTTCATGTCATCTGCTTCCTGATTCTTTTAACTTGGAAATGCCAGGGGTTGAATTAGACGCCTTCTGCACATAGCACTGCTTTACCCCTGAGCTGTGGTCAGTTCTGTCTGTCCTGTGTCTATTGTTTGCTATTTCACTTTAACCCTTTGATCTCTTTTAAAAATGGTAACTCCTTCTGTATGTTTGTTTCTTCCTTGGTCCTTATAAGTGACCTGAAATGTTATACTTTCATCTTCAAATGAAGACTCATCTTGAACTGGATGTAGCCCATACTTGCAATACCACACAGTCTCTGTAGTCTTTTTCTGTATAATGTTGAATAATAACATAACAAATAACATAATAACAAAGTGGTAACAATAATGGTATGCTGCTGCCATCGTAGTAAAAACTTTTTACTTTATAAATAATTTGCATGGCATGCCTTTTATCTACTTTAAGAACTATATGACTACATTTGTTTATGGACATAAATACTGCCTTTGGGGGGAAAAACCCTCCTAGGCATGCTAAAAATAAATGCTAAAAAATTACTAAAACAAATACAAAATAACAAGCATAATACATTAAAAATTAAACCTGATGAGCAAACAAACTAAGAAAAAGTCGGTGTTGAAGAAGTAGAAAGTAAATAATAAAACTATTGCCTGACTTTAAGGAGCTGGCAATCTGGATTCTGATGGAAATGCATCCCAGAGTTCTCCTAGTTTGTTTTGTAGCAGTGTAATATTTCTGCCAGCAGAGGGACTAAAGAAACTTTCAAAAGAACACAAGTTCTTTAGCTTCTAAATTTCCTGAAAGGAATTAAGAACCCTGTCCTTATCTCCAGTTTCCATTTATACTCAGTTCCTCTATCTATCTATCTATCTATCTATCTATCTATCTATCTATCTATCTATCTATCTATCTATCTATCTATCTATCTATCTATCTATCTATCTATCTATCTATCTATCTATCGTAGTTTAATTCCAAATTAAAAGTATATTAATTGCTCTTAGGAGTATCCCAAGATTCCCTTCTGGCTTCACATTCCATGTACAAGTGTTATATACAAACAGCAATATACTGTATAACAAGTCTTTTATCTTAAGCAGGCATGCAATAATGTATAGGGCAATTTCCTTTTTTTAACAGCTTCTGACTGCTGAGTATACTGTATACCTTACTGTGGAATGTGGATGCCTGTCATTTATGTGTTTGTTAGTGTCTGCTGGTACTTAAAGAGATATTTAAGTCTGAAGAAGATTTACCCTGTATTATTGCTGACAATATGATTTTCAAAGCATTTTAGTACAGATCTTAAAGCTGTCAGTGGGAAATGTAGGGAAACAGGCATTAGTATTTTAAATACTGTCATTACTTGGAAACTTATTTATTATTTCTTCATTTAAAATATTTTTACTCAGCCTTTCTCCTTAAAAAGGACTCAAGGCAGTTTACATAATTAAAAAAACAATATTTAAAACTAAAAACAGTAAGTATACAAATACTAAAAAGGATCAAACAAATATCACTCTGAGAAATGGTAAACAAAAACAATACCAAAAACGCATTCAAAGCAGTAAGGCACAACAATCCATTTAAAAATCTCACTCAGGCAGCCGGTCAATGAGGGAAAGGTTGCCTGATTCCTGCAAGCAGTGTCATATATAGTTGATTAGATATGTCTTAAGACAAGTAAAATTGGAATACCAGAAATTAGAAATACCTGAATTGTATTTTAGCAAAATATGAGGAATGAAACCTAAATTCCTATTTTATAGATATATATTTGAAATAATAAGAAGGTGAGATTTTAAAAGTTCTGTTAATTTTTAGAATATTTCAAAGTGATGTTTATCTAAAGTAGCTTTATGCTGAAGTGGTACAGAACCTATTATTATTTTGATGTGATTTCTGTAATCTCTGCCTGCAATCACTTACAAAGCTACAACTTGATATAGTGTGGTGTACATCCACTAGGTTGATTTCTGGAGATAATCACAAGAAGTATAGAATATCAGTTCCGTGGGAGTTCGACTTGTTGACAGTTTGTTTCCAGGCAAAATTCAAGGGAGATACACATAAACATCTCTTGCAGTACCAGCAGATGCTAACAAATGTATAAATGACCGATGTCCACAATAAGATACAGGATATACTCAGTGGTCATCAGAAGCTGTAAAAGCTATATGGAAATTGTCCTATACATTATTGCATGCTTGCTTAAGATAAAAGACTTGCTATATATTTCTGTTTGTATATGTTCAAGGGATTTTTTCCTAGGTCTTTACAGTCTGGTGCAGGAAGGGATCATCTCCTGTCTATGCTTCCCAGTTTTTAATAATATAGTATAGATATCTGATAGAAGATGGAAGTGTCAGATTACTGGTCCCTGTGTAGAGTGCTTTCTTGGGTGTGGGCCCAGATCATGGTAGTCTCAGATTTGGGATGCTGACCATAGGTTTTTTTACACTGGCTTTTAAAACTGGCCTTTATAGATCTCTTTATTTGGGCAAACATTTAATAGCATGACTCTTTGCCTTTGTAACAGTTATTGTTGTTGATTTTATTCTGCTCTTTGTTTTCTTCAGATAGCTTTATTAATATTTTAACTTCTCTATAAATTTGATCTTTGTTTTCATTTTAGGCAGTTGTATCAGAAGATGTATACTATATTTTCTCAATAAGTGACTACAATTATCAATAAATAAAATTAATTTTAAAATAAAATTAACTAGCATTCTAGTGTTTGTTTTGTGGGCTTTGTTTTTTTCTAGGTTCTTGCCTTTGCGTTTACAGTTCTAATGCCAGCGATTGTATACATAGTTCCAGAGCTCCTGAACTTTGTCCAGCTTTGCCGGTTCCACCAAGGTAAGAACTACTATGGGTAATCTTTTAACCAGAATTTTTTAAAAATAAGTATTTGGTGTTAACATTTTGTGCTGGACATGACTAAATATTCATATTATAGTCAAAACACTTATATCGTTATTGGTTTATTCATTTTCTAGTCTTCATGTTTTCTCGAAGGTATTATGTATTAAAAGTTGAGCAACATTTATGCTTCCTTCTTGCTTTAAGTTCATTCAAAGAGATGTTTAAGAACAAAGGGAAGGAAACAAATGCTACCTGCTGTCCTGAACCAATGATCCATGGGCCACAGCATTTCTCCTTTGCCTGGGCTGAGCTTTAAGTTCTTCTTCGTGGCCTCTGTGTATGCACACAAATGGGTTAGACTGCACCTGCGCAGGACTCCTTGGAATATTCTAGAGCTTAAAAACATGTGATTAGTAGGACGTTTCCCCATGGCGCGCATGCTCCGCCCACCCGTAATAACTCAGTTCCTTTTTGCTGCCGCTGCGATCGGACTTTTTCGTGTCTAGAGCTGTTTTTTCCTATTATTCTGGTTTTTTATTCTGGTCTGGTTTATTGAATATCGTTTCTAATCTCTGGAGAATTTTGATTTTGGACTGACTACGGTATACGGTTATCGGATTTTGGATTGGCTACTGTTCGTTATTTCTGGGCTATTTTGACCTTCGGACTGCTTACTGGTTGTGGTTTTTGGATTACGGACTTTATTGTGAACAACTTGGCTTCTGATCTTTTGGATTTTGATCTTGGACAGACGATCGTTGACTTTTTCCCGTGAGTCTTCCTTTCCCCCCGTTTTCCCCCTCCCTTCCTTCTCCTGTTTCCGCCAATTTTTATGGCCTCGTCAGGTCCCTTTAAGCGGTGTACATCGTGTGCCAACAAGATCCCCTTCACGGATGGCTACGACCGCTGTTTATTTTGTTTAGGAGAGAGGCACCAGACTCAGTCCTGTCGGGAGTGTAAAAAGTTGACCAAACCTGCCCTTAAGTTCCGTTTGCAGAGGCTTCGTTCATATCTGTGGGAGAAATCACTCACACCTTCGAGTCCAGCAACCATGGAGCCTACCTTGACTCCTGCTCCTCCCACTCCTCGTCCCGAGCCCGCTGCTTCATCGGTTCCTGCTACCCCGTCTCTGAGGTCTTCTTTGAAGGCATCTAAACTAAAGAAGTCTTCGGCATCGACGTCGGCCTCAATGTCGAAATCACCATCCGTGATCACCGCCCCAAGAACCTTTACAAAGTGTTTGGCCCCTGTAGCAGCCTATCTTCGTCTTCACAACATCACGGTTTTTCCGTATATAGACGATTGATTGATCATCGCTGGTTCCTACAGCAAAGCACTAGAAGATACCAACTTTGCTCTTCGGACTCTGGCAGATCTAGGCCTGCAGGTCAACTTTGCGAAATCTCATCTCGAACCGTCTCGGACCATGGACTATATTGGTGCTCATTTAGATTCCATCAGAGCCAGGGTCTTCCTTCCGACCGAGAGGATTCACAAATTAAATCGAGCTATTCATCCATTTCGCCCTTATGCCAAGGTTTCTGCCCACCACACGCAACATCTCTTAGGTCTCATGGCATCGACCACGTCTGTTCTTCCTCACGCTCGGTTGAAGATGCGTTCTCTGCAGGCATGGTACCTGTCCAAGTTCGATCCTCTGTTGGACTACCCTGCCAAATGCCTACGTGTCACTCCAGAGCTCGCAAGTCAACTGACATGGTGAACATTCGTGCCTCACCTTCTGGTTGGCCGACCTTTCATGCCTCTCCAGCTGACGGTCCAAATCACGACAGACACCAGCCCATCGGGCTGGGGTGCACACTGTGGCACTCACGAGATCCATGCCCTATGGTTCAGCGCGGAGAAGTCCTTGCACATCAACCATCTAGAGATGCTGGTGGTTATCAAGGCTTTCCGCGCTTTCTTTCCTCTCGTGGTTGGTCGTGGAGTACGGGTGGCCACGGACAAAATGACCACTCTGTATTACATCAACAAGCAGGGGGGCACCCACTCTTTGTCTCTTCTGTATTTAGCGATCCACCTTTGGGAATGGTGCTATGATCACCATATTTTTCCAGTTGCTATTCATGTGTCTACAGAGGACAACGATGTGGCCGATCGTCTGAGCCGTCTTACCACTCAGACTCACGAGTGGGTTCTCGACGACTCGGTATTCTCCCATATCTGCGATCAGTGGGGAATACCAGCCATCGACATATTTGCCACCCAGACCAATTCGAAGTGCAGCAGGTATTGCTCTCAAGCAGGGAGAGGCAAGGATTCTTTGGGCGATGCCTTCATGGTGAGCTGGGACGATGTCCTCCTTTATCTTCCTCCCCCCCCCATTCCACTCATTCAACGAACAATCGTCAGGATCCGTCAGTTATGAGCCAATGCCATCTTGATAGCCCCATGGTGGCCTCATCAGCCGTGGTTCACCACCCTCAGAACCATCTCCTCTGAGTTTCTGAGACTACCTCTCCAACCATTTCTTCTAACTCAGGACGGAGGCAATATCTGTCATCCCAACCTGGAGTCGCTTCACCTGACGGTGTGGAGGATTCTCCCAATGTAAAAGAAGTATTGGACAGAGCTAGAAAACCTTCTACAAAATTGCTATACTCTTATAAATGGTCTGTTTTCACCAAATTTACTGCTTCCAGAGGTCTTCTGGCTATTCCAGTTTCGTTGGATACTCTCCTCGCTTTCGTCCGTTATCTGTTTGATCGAGGTCTGGCCCACTCGATGTTAAAAGTTTATATTTCCGCTATTGTTTCTTATCAGCCTTTGGGTTCAGAAGCTTCCCACTTATTTTCACACCCGACTTTAAAGAGGTTCCTTAGGGGTTTACGTAATATGCGCCCACCTGTCGGGCCTCCACTCCCTCCAGGTCATTTTACGGGCTCTTGCTTGCCCACCATTCGAGCCCATGGCTTCTGCTCATCTTAAACTTCTCTCGATTAAGACTTTGATTCTCGTGGCTATTACTTCTGCATGGAGAGCCAGCGAGTTGGCTGCCCTTCGGGCTGATGCCCCTTATATACAGTTTCACCCAGACAAAGTTGTCTTATATCCTGATGTGTCTTTTCTCCCTAAAGTGATTTCGAGTTTCCACGTTAATCAACCTCTGATTCTCCCGACATTGTTTCCTAATCCTTCTTCTGATGTTGAGCGCATGCTCCATTCCTTGGATGTTCGACGTGCTTTGGCTTTTTACATTTCCAGAACTAAGGACTTCCGTACTTCTCTTAAACTATTTGTCTGCTTCCATGGCCCACGAAAAGGCTCTCCAGCCTCTCCTCAGATGGTTTCCAGGTGGATCATTTCTGCTATCACCTTGGCCTATGAACTGGCTGGCAAGGTGCCACCAGAGGCGTTGAAGGCACACTCCACGAGAGCTATGGCTACTTCGACTGCCTGGTCACGTGGCATTGAAGTCCCTGACATTTGTCGAGTGGCCACATGGTCTACTACACCATCGACCTTTGTGACACATTACCGTCTGGACGTCAGGGCCAAAAAGGAAGCAAGTTTTGGAAGGGCTGTGCTGACTTCAGTGTTGGCGTGACAGCCCTCCTTCCAGTAAGTGAGCTTGCTAGTCACCCATTTGTGTGCATTCACAGAGACCACGAAGAAGAAAGAGAGGCTACTTACCTGTAACCATAGTTCTTCGAGTGGTCCTCTGTGAATCCACACATCCCGCCCATCCTCCCCGCTGTCCGCCACTTTGGTTCTTGAGCTTGGTTACAATTAGAGCCTTGACAGCAGCGGACATTTCGGAACTGAGGTATTACGGGCGGGCGGAGCATGCGCATCACAGGGAAACGTCCTACTAATCACATGTTTTTAAGCCCTAGAATATTCCGAGGAGTCCTGCGCAGGTGCAGTCTAACCCATTTGTGTGGATTCACAGAGGACCACTCGAAGAACTGTGGTTACAGGTAAGTAACCTCTCTATTTTTGACATTCATGTTACCTATTACTAATTGAAGAGAGCAGTTTACTCCTTTTGCGGCCTGGTATGAATTCTTTGTAAACAGAATTGAGTGTCTCATCAGCATACTTCACTAAAAGATGATTTCACTCTGTGCTTTCAAGTGGATATCAGAGTGGGAAACAGATAATGCTGCAGAGCAATATAGGAAGCTGCCTTATTCTCTGTGTTAGATTATTGGTGCATCTAGTTCAGACCAGCAGGAGTTCCCCCAAAGTTTGGGGAAGGATTCTTTCCTAACACTACCTGGAGATCCTTGGGATTCCTTAATGGTCTCCTGTCCAAGTACTGACACCAACCCTAGTTTCTGAAATCTGACAATATTAGGTGTGTGCAGGATAGAGAGGATAAAGAGATGAATCTCACATTGTCTTGTTCTCAATGAGAAATATTTTTTTCATGCATCAGACAGATCTCTCTGTAGAATATCATTTTTTTAATTGCTAAATTTCTTGTAGTTTTCACACATTTTTTGTTCAGGAAATGATAACGCACATGCAGTATACCCCTTCCTTTTATGAGATGGCAGCCTACAAGAGTCCACCACTGTATAGAAATCTAAGGAAATAAATAAATAAATAAAAATTTAAGTGGTAATTCACTGGTAGGTGTAATGCACACCTTGCTGTTCTACTGTTTACAGAAAAGCAGCTCTACCATGTGTAGAATACACTTCAACTTTGCACAGGCTGGAAAATGGTAAAATCATGGGGGTCTTTTTGTTTTGTTTTTCTTTTTGTTTTGTATTTGCAGGAATCCCACCTTTTGCATACTGTCCCTCATCTTGTGCAACAGGTTTGTGCAATCTGTGGATGAATTCCTTGATTTTGCACAGTATTTTGTGATTTCTGTGCATAAAAATAGCAAAACAAACAAAGAAACTGAAAAAAAGAAAAGAAAGATTGTTCATTTTGCTTTCTTTCTACAGATTATTTCATGAGAGCAGGGAAACTTTAGTGGGAAGTCTCAGCATAGTCAGACTGAGAAGAGTGCCAGGAACAAGCATTTTTTTATAGCATTCATTCCATTCCTATTTTGGCATGATATGGTAGGCTAAAGTATGCTTTGTTGTTTTCACTAGGATAATTTATAACTCCCGTGGCTCCTGCCCCTTTAAATCTTTGTTGCAGTTGACATTTAGGAACAAAGAGAAGAGGGCAATGGGTTGATATTTGAGGGGATGTGGGCAGTTCTGGCCTCCTGGTCAACCAAAACATCCAGTGGAGGACCTTCTGTGGCTGTTTTGGAGGAGGATCCTCTGAGTCTAAGCCTCTGCAAGACCCAGAGGGTAATGACAGTTCAGTGGTACAGCAGTAAGGTAATCAAAGGACCAGGAGAAACTGGGTTTTTTCCCCACCAGCTGAGTAGACTGAGTCTGAACACATCTCAATGAGCACATGAAAATACAGAGGCTTTTGCAAGTCTTTGCACCAGCAAGAATAGGAATATGGGTGGTGCGACATCAGCGAGTCTTCCTTACTTTCACTTTAGAACAGGGCACATTGCCCTGTTTGAGATATTGGGGATGGGGATATAAAATAGAGGAGAACCTGTGTGGCCCATGGCTGTGTATTGGCCATCAATGAATAGGATTAAAATGGAACTATAAATCAGTGTGCTTCAAGCATATACAGAGTTTGTATGTTTACTGTCTGGCCATGGCTCCTTGAGCATCATGTCCCAAAAGAATTTGTTGGGCACCAGTCAGAAATGAGTAAAGTCTTGGGACAGTTTTCTGGAAAGGCTGTACAATCATCTCCTTCATCATAACCCCAGCTATTCATCCCCCTCACCAAGTGCATATGTGACTCCTACAGCCATACTCTGTGAAGCACATGCCTATAATTTTGGGCTTCAGTACCTCGAATTCATTTGATGCTGTCTAACTGAGCAGTGCATTCATCAACAGACTGTAATGCAAAATAAAGAAATGAAGAAATAAAAATGAAAAAAGCAGAAACATGATTTCCCAATACTAGCTGCATTGCAGCCCTCAAACAGAATTTGGAGTGGGAGTTGGAATCTCTGTAGCCTGCCCATGCTGGTGTCTTATGTTGGTTTTACATAAAGAACCCAGGTGGACAGTGAGAAAAGACACACACCTCGGAAATATTTGGTCAGGTTTCAGCAAGGCAAACAATGTCAGTGTTGTCTCATTGCAACATTATAATATGCATCCCTGTGTGTACAGCATCTTCTCTGTTTTGTGGAGTGTCTGACATGGTACATCTTATTCTTATACAGAATGTAAGAAGTTTTGTTGTGTATTCTTCTCTTTATGCAAAGTAAAACAAAGTTACATCAGAAATGTTATGTAAGTTTCACATTCTATTTAATGTTCTGACTATTCTGTGCTTTATTTGTAATAAAGAGGAGTGCCTGAAAGCACTTTTCATCATGGCTGAGGTTATTTCTTGTTTAAAGCAAAGGTGATGAAAGTAAAGTCACTCCATCTCTTATCAGTAAATTATTAACTAGAAAGGAATGCTGCATTGATTAAACATTTTCTTAGCAGCGTATATAAGTGAGTTTGCTTCATATTGCATATCCTTTCAGTGGTCAAAAGTTGATGCATTTGTGGGGGGGGGGATGCATAATACACTCTTGTCTGCATATTTCTATTTTTGCACTGTGTTGTTTGACTGAGCTGATTGGGGCCTTTGCTTACTTATCTTGTTCCAAATCAAATGTTAGGTTTGCTAAAGTGGTATGCAAAGTTTACGTGTGTTGGAAATGTTTGTGTTGGATAATTCTGAAATGGCCTTTAATCTGCAAAGTCATATGATTTTATTCCATGCATTTTTGCAAATTAGGATAATCAGGTTAGGTTTGCAATGGAACAGGATTGTTAAAAAACCAAAAAACTAGAATAAATAGTCTGTCCGAACTGCAGGATATTTCAGGATTATAAAGATCAAACAAGCTTCTCTGAACTAATACAGATTTGATACCTGGTGATCTATATTTAGTACATTGTTCTTTCACTGAAAATTTGCTTTCCTTTCCTTGCAGAACATTCTTAATGGGTGGGAAAGGAGATTGAAGTAACAAATCATCCACAACTTCCAGAGCCCTTCTGGTTTGTGCTGCCTAGGGCAGGAGTTGTGAAGGGTGAAGTTTTGCCAGGCTTTACAGCCTGGCAGACTTTTTTTTTAAAAAAAACTTCCTGTTTCCCCCAATGACAGAAATGGGGAGGTGATTTTTGAATGCCAACTCCAGGTTACTGTATTCAAGAGATCCAAATCTGAGGAACCACGCTTGTGGAACAGGGCCACTGGGAAAAACACAGCCTCCCTCACTAGAAGAGGTGGGAGACCCATTTTGTCCCATCCAATCATCTCCAAGTTGGCAGCTATACAAGTTGGGCAAAAATTATCTGTAATAATCTTATCTGAAGATACTTTAATGAATAGCTATTTAAACAAATTCTTTTAAGCAACTTGTGTTCATGCACTAAATTGCAGTTGGTATATCCCCTGCAGAGGGGGAGAGAGAGGAAATAATACTTTTTTAAAGCCTGTATAAAACAATACTGATACACTATGCCACTTTGATTTTTTTTTTTTTAAATAGAAGCTTCTTCCCACTCCCCCACAGAGGAGGAGACAGGAGAGGAAAAGGAGAGTGCTCTTTATTTTATTATTATTATTTCTTTTTTCCCTTTTCTTTTTAAAGGAAGGAAGGGTCAACTAGTGGTGCTTTGACATGTGGTGTGGTTTCCTGCCCCAAAGCCACCCAATCCATGCATGTGGATGCAAAGGTTGCCCCAGATGACATCTCACACCTCACAGCGACTCTGTTTAAGACAATGTAGTCCAGGTCCAGATCTCTCCAAACAGTCTAACACACACACACACAAACCCTGGCTATTTCCTATATTGAATGGTAGTTAAATGAAGATATGTATGAAAGAATTGTCCCTAACCTTAAAACAAATGGTATTGCCATTTGTAAATAGTGCTCTGCATTACACACATAGCGCTAATAAACAGAAACTTGTGCTCTATTAGGAATATTTTTTTTATCTTCTGTTAAGATATTTTTAATAGGTTTTTTTAAAAGCACTGCTGTTGTAGTAGTTTCAGGGAGAGTTTGATTCCTTCTCTGAGATTAATTGTTTTTTAAAGGACAATGTCTTGTCTGTAATTTTTCAGCCTATCTTTCCCATTGTTTAATCGATGTATTCCGCAAAATGTTGAGTGCTATTCCCAGTTTGCATCTGTATTGATAAATATGGTTAATGAAGTGGATATTTTCCATCGTATTCTTGGTGGGATTATGACAGGAAGAGACACTGTAATTGGACTGTGCGTCCTTGCACTAGGTAAGTCAATAGATACCATTTATATAACATAATTATAACAATTTAAGAAGTAAATTACATTTTTAAAAACGATGTTGAGTATTTTGATTTGGCAGATCACAAGATCCTCTATGTAACTGTTGTTCAGATAAGGACTGCTGGAAAGCTCAGTGGTTTAGGTCTCTGGCTGTGGAGCCAGAGTTTGGGAGTTCGTTTCCCCACTGTTTCTCTTTGACAGGGGCTGGTCTCGAGGATCCATAAGGTCCCTTCCAGCTCTGCAATTCTAAGATTCTAAGAACTATATCCAGTTATTGAAAAGTAAAATTTCCCAAGAAAATCCTCTAAAGAATTCTGTGCTTTGCATGAAGTTAATGTAGCTGACTGGTTAGTAGGAGGGTTTGGGGGATTTGGGTTTTTTTTAAGTATAGAAAGGATGCAAAAAGTTATTGTAAATCTACCTTCAATTAAGCTACCTTCAGTTAAGCTGGTGAGACTACTGCTCTTATTGTGATGGGGATGTGGGTATGCATAGAAACCCCACCCATCATGTCCCCCATTACATGGAAAGCTGTCAGACATTCATATGTTCCGTTCAAAGGTCTGAAGAAGCGCTTGCAAGAATGTTCAGTTGAATAAATGTAAAGAACTTCCATCAGTGAATAAATCTTGCAGAAATGCCCATCAGGGGCGCTCTCTTAAGTACTTTCATCTACAGTATATGCAGTTACAAGCTCCTCTTCAGGCCTTCATATTGAACGGGTGAAGGTGAAAGTGTGGTTGACTTGCAGGTAGGAGGATCATGCAGGACATGGCTTAACGTGTGTCCTCACCAAAGGGAGAACCCCTTTTACACATTCAGGTGAACATCAGAACAAGGCTTCCAAGGTTTGGAGCAAAGGAGATGCTTCCCTGCCTGAATGAAGGCAGGAGGGTAATTACACAACTTGGAAAAATTAGTTTCTTTGATTACATATTCCAGAGTTTTCTCACCAAACTGGTCAACTGTAGTATTAAAAATAAAAAGTCTTCTGGGCTCTGGATTATTTTTAGTGGCAGCTATCTTTAGAGCAGTTTTTTGAAGTGGAAGACTGTAGGCACAGGCATACCTGGCCTTTTGGATTCTGGCTCAGTGTAAACATCCTATCAGGAGTTAAATGAATATTCATAATTGATTCAGTTAAATAATGTGAAGTAGAGGATCTAAATAAGGACTTGTGAAACAGAAAAATAAATGTTAATAATGTCTGTTGTTGTCGCCACTGCTCTTATATGTCAGACACGAAATTATTATGATTTCAGTGTTATAGTCTTGCATTTTAACCAAGTGAGCATTTTGACCATTATTAAAATATCCCAAACTTTATCAAGCTATTTATCCAAACTAGTTAATTAGTATCTCTTTCAGAATTTTGCAGTTAATATAATGTTAAAAAACTCAATATGCATTCTGAATCCATGTATTCTGGTATGACAGAGGAAGATTAACAGGATAGAGTGTTGGTTGTGAATGCAAATGAAAGAGAAATGGATGATTTATGCAGAGTAGAAGGCTGGGTGATCATGGGTCTCTGATATCATCAACCAGGATGTTGGCGAATGCTCATAGAAATATCCCACTGATTTAGAGGGGACTTTCAATAAACCTGAACCCTATTTTTGTGTTGAATCCACATATAAATGCAAAACTAGGCTGTAGGAGCTGGTAGCATTATTTATATCAAAGGCTTCAATCATGCTTAGAGTAAATGTACCTGAATCCCTCTGTATTCAGTGGTATTTTGGCACTCAAAATTTTGACAGGACAGTCAGAAAAATGAGTCTTCAGGCAAGCATAACTAAAATTATCTTATAAGCTGTTAAGAGAATGTGATGTAGAAGTCAACCATTGGACCATGTTGTTTTTCCAATTGCAGCCTTCTCCATAATAATGATGGTAGTCTTCAGGTTCATCAGCATGCTTCTGATTCGTATTTTTCTTACACTGCTTGTGTTTGGATTATTATGTAAGTATTGATCCCTTTGATGTAAAGTGTACTTATTAAAGCTGAACCCAGAATATCATGTCAGGGTTCCATACGCATATGAGGGCTTATTAGCTTCCTCCTTCCAGGAGCATCTTCCCACAAAAGATCCCTCATCGTTCTGAGGACCTGTTGAAAGAAGGGGTGGTCCCAGAATTAAAATACCATCTCATACGTGCAGCAGCACTGTATGCATATAAGTTTATTCTAAAAGCACTGTGTAGAGACTGTGTAATTAAAAAGATAAGAAACAGTAGTTCTTCTTAGGTATCTGCTAGCAAATTAATTATATTCTGGGGAAGATTTGTAGCTCAATGCAAGTAAAAGGTTACTGGTCCGGTTCTTCAAATTGAACTAATCTCTGATAGCATGGCTAGGAGAAAGACCTCCCTGGAAGGCTATGTGGAGCTCCTGCTATCTTCCTGTTGCTTTTGACAATTTTACACGTATAACACACACACACCCCGCAAATTGCATCACTTCTTGTATAGAACCATTGCAGTAGAAGACTGAAATTTTGCTTTCAAACAACAACATTCAGATTTTCACCAAGTGGCTTTTGCCAGAGGAGAATGGTACAATGGCTAATAAACACGTCAGTGCACTCTAATACTGATATTATTACTTTACTGGAATATTGTGAACTTATTTGAACCATCTGTAGACAGCTTTCATTTAAAATGATGTCAGACTTTTAAAATAATGTCACTCTGGTGCAAGTAAAGCAGCATTTTATTTCCTTGGTTGGGCTTACTAGTTAAAATTGATGAGATGGGCTGTCAAGGAGTAGAATGGCAATTCAGTTTCTGTTGAAATTGAAAGAAAAATGCAAAATCATAGAAACAGAAGATAATCCAAATTTACAATTTCTCTTGTAAGAATAGTCAATTGGGACATGTTGTCTCAAGTTGAGTTAAGTAAAGTTTTGGAGACATTTTCCACATACCTCAAATCCAGAAGTATTCCTATAGAGTGATTTTAATGCCTGAACTAGGGCATCTGAGAACATTTATAGGTAAATTTGAATATAGCCTTAATATATTGTCTTTGGATACTGCATTTAATAGGATATACATTTTTGCCTTGCACTGGTTTCAGAATTCCACCTTAGAATTTGAAATCGTAATTGTTCTAGACATTCTATAATAATTTTAATTTTAATAATCTTAGAACTGCAGAACACCCTTTTGAATGAGAGAGAAACTGTGATAGATTATAATCTGATCCCAGTTTGGGTATCTGCTGTGAGCAGGAGAAAAGCCTCAGGTTGTCTGTGCCCTACTGTGCAGCCTGCAAGAGGAAAGTGGCAGGGAATCAGTGGAAGGAATGCCTCTCTCTTAGCAATTGATGCTGCACTAACAGCTAGTCGACTGGCAATGAAGAGGAGTCGTACTTGTGGCTGGTTGAGGTGTGGGCTGGGAAGGAGAATAGTTTTGCTGAGAAGAAGGAAAACAGGAACATCTTTGTTGTGCTCCCCAAGCCAAAAGGGAGGCAAGAGCAAGAAGTTAGCCTGATTAGGAAGAGCCTCCCAGAGATAATCAGGAACAACATTAGTACAAGGCATGAAGACTATTGTTATTTGTTGTTCTGCTGCCTCCTGGTCCATTTTTCACTGGACAGCCTAGCCAAGTCAGGACCATAGAGCAGTACCATGGGAGCAATCCCAATGCCATGGGCAAGTATTCTAGCAATCAGCGTCCTCTGTACACCCCAACAAAGTGAGATGGTGCAGGCAAAGAAGGGAGCTGCTTGTCACCCCAACTCAATTTGGCTGGTAATCTATCCATCCTGATGGGTTTGGACCAACTCATCTGCTATTTTTGCTAAGAGCTGGGTCCCACAACTTCTCATTTGTCTATTCACTTGGGGGCTAGCTCCAGTAACCAACTGGCCTTGTCCTGTCTATGGAAATGCTTGCCTCATAACTGCCTCACTTTCTGTGGAAATTGAAGCTTACTTGATTTTACCAAGAGCCAGATGCCACAGCTACTTGCCAGGTTGTTCCTCAGGACCAGTTCCAATGGGCCAGTTTCTCTCCTTACATCTTCTTGATAGCTGAAAAGAAGCTGACATAAGAGATTGTTTGGGGAACAGAACCTGACATTGAAATAATCTCTTCCTCTCATGTTTTCTTGTGCTGTTCTTATCTTAATGGATCATGAACAAAAAGGATACTTAAATGACCTCAGATTCCATGTTCTGAGGATAGTTTTTCCAGTACTAAACTTTCAGTTACGTTTGTTGATGATGAGTTTTCGGAAGTTCCAGCTGAGTCCCATGGGTAAGCAGAGGAGGATAAAAAATAGCTTTATTGTATCAGAGATCCCGCTTCCATGAATTAAAAGACTTTATTTCCAAGGGATGCTTTTACTTGATTTTCACACACTCCTTCCTCTTTTCCCTTCATGACATTCTACCTTGCCACCTTCGTCACTAGGGTCCGGCAACACTCTGGATAGTGTTTTGGGGGCTGGAATGTTATTTGTGGGTGGGGTGGGGATAAGGAATTCTGTTTCAGACAGCCTAATTGTACACACATAAATTTGAAAACGGCCCCTTAAACAACTACACTGCCAGTTGTAAAAACCTTAAACCTAAATTTCTCACAAAATTGCTTGAGTCAGTATCTCAGCGTTTGGGTTTTGTAAAGATTTGCTTCTTGTTTATGGATAAAAATTAGTATGTCACCTACAGAATTTCTTTATTTGCTGTTGTAGTAAATAATTTTCATTTACATTTTTCAAAATATTTATCACAGACTGCAGCAGATAATTATTTTGTTTTAAGCTTGCCGATCGATACGCACCCATCCATTTTTATGCCAGAATGACTCTGCAGCTTATTCAAGTATATTGTATAAACTTTGTAGCCTATCATTTTGTGCCAGTATAAGTTTTCAATTTGTTTGGAATTGGCAGATAAAACTGCCCATCATTTCAAATATCTGTTTAGTAGTAGATATATCTAAGTATCTTATGTCTTTCCAGTTTAAATAAAAATTGCCTGTATGTCTGTACTTGTTCTAGTTGTTTCAGGAATTATGTGGTGGCTATATTATGATTACACCAATGAACCCAACATTGAATTAGAAACTGAAAAGGAAAATATGAAATTATTACTTGGTCTTTCTATTGTATCTACACTTATTACGGTAAGATACTTTATCACAATCATTATTTGTGCAATTTGTTCAGCACAGGTTAAGGTGGCATGTTTTCAGAACACAATGTAATTTTGAAGGTTGGAGCTTATTTTCTGGAGGGGGTGGGGTGGTGGCAAGAGTTCATGTGATAAAGCATGCTGATTTCCCACGCTACAGCAAATACAAGTCCATCCACAAGCCACTAAGGAGCTTCTGCACAAGTGTATTAACCCCAGCACTAATACCGTGTTTCCCCAAGAATAAGACAGGGTCATATATTAATTTTTGCTCCAAAAAATGCATTAGGGCTTATTTTCAGGGAATTTTTTTTTTTTCATGTACAACAAACTACATTTATTCAAATACAGTCATGTCATCTTCTTCTGGTTGCTGCACAATGGGGGAGGGTGGGGTTTCACTTAACTAGGGCTTATTTTTGGGGTAGGGCTTATATTACGAGCATCCTGAAAAATCATACTAGGGCTTATTTTCAGGTTAGGTCTTATTTTCAGGGAAACAGGGTACCAAAGTGAATATCCTCCCTTGTCATAATCATTGGTCAGTAATGGTCACTAGCCACCTTGGCCTTGTTCTCCAACCAGTATTGAAGAGTGAAGGCTAGCAGTGGTGGTGGTCGTCTCCTGGGCCTTGATGCTCTCCAGATATGTTGGCCTGAACTCCTGTCATTATTCAGATAAACTATGTGTGTTGTAGTCCAGCACATTCTGATGACATTAGGTTGGAGAAGTCAGCCTTGGCCATTGCATGTGAAAATAGGGTATAAGAGTTGTACTTCCAGGCAGGCTGTTGCTTTTTAAAATAATGTGTTTATCTCACATACCTGTAGCTGAACAAGATTAAATTGTATTTGTCTTTTACTTTTACTACAAAAAAGCATGCTGCTTATATATACTACAACATAGCTATAATGCTATAGATGCTTTTAAGTGTGATCAAAATAAGAGAGCCTTTGTCAAACTTGATACAAGGATATCTGAATAGTGGGAGTTGAAAAACATTTAATTTGCATTCATTGTAATTCATGCATATATTTTTATCATTTTGTTATCTCATATTTTCAAATATATCTCTGAAACACAGTATAAAGGGAATGCTTCATTCTCTGAAATGGAAGTTGCCATTTTCAAGATTCTTACAAAAGTGTATGTGCAAATCTGGTATTGTGAGCTGTTCAGCTTTGAATGATGCATATTGAAAACATACAGTTAGATTCAGAGCAATTTAGTTGAGATTAGTATGGTCTTATTTGAAGGTCTCCTTGGAAAAGTTATTTAGAAGTAAAAGAGTAATTTCAGTGGAAACTTAAATGCAGCTACTCTGAATCCAAACACTAATTTGAAACCTTATATAAGAACAGCTATGACAGTAGTAATGCACTTTTATTGTCAACACATGAACTTATTTTAATATGTAATGTATGATATTATTTTTCTTGAAGCAATCTGCAAATTATTCTAATCTCTGATTTTCAGAAGATTGCACTGGATATGTTTGTTCATTGCTGATATATTACAAATCATTCACATGAGTTATATATGGTATGTCTAGTGCCATGCTAGGTACAGCAGAAAGATAATGAGCAGGTGTATATATGGATTGTAATGCTTCATTATAGACATTTGTGTTCTACCTTCAAATTCGATGAGCATCTATATGGAGGCTTCAGGAGGCAGTAGGAGCGCATGAGAGACAATTCCATTGCCCAGTTTACCCTGTTACTGGCACAAGAGGGCAGCAGTTACGCTTGGAGAGGATGGCTTGTTTTTAACATTCTTGCTTTTACATACTTTTCTTGCACTGCTTGTTTAAAGCTGAAGCACAGAGGCATTTTACTGCACAAGAAGCTCAAACAGGGCATGACTTTGTGTACCTTTGCATGGCTTTCGTTTATCCATAAACGTGACAGGTCTCTTTGATTTTGTTTTAGTAGTATTTTTCCTGAGGAAGTAGATTTTATCCATGAAAGCTCACATTAAAATATACCGTATTTTTCCGTGTATAAGGCGACCCAATGTAAAAGACAACCCCCACTTTTCTAATCCCAAATTAGAAAATTTGATCACTGCTTTCCCCCTCCACTTCCTAAACCCCACGAAAGCAGGATCAAAGGGCTGTGGAAGTGGAGGGGGGAAGCAGTAATCTTAGGAAGTGGAGGGGGAAAGCAGCGATCAAAGGGCTGCGATCCTGCAGCACTTTGATCCCTTTCCCCCTTACTTCAGTGTATAAGACGACCCTCAATTTTTAGTCTAAAGATTTTAGATAAAAGTATAGTCTTATACATGGAAAAATACGGTAATAGTCTTTAAGGTGTCACAAGGTTTTTGTCTTTTTTATTTGTTTTTTATTTTTATTTTTTATATATTTTTTGTCTGTAATGTCTAAAATAAGTGTTCTAACGAAGAATTTAGTAAATTACTGAGCTTATCCGTCTCTTTTGTACCTAAAATCTATGGAACAGAAAGCATATTTCTGTATATTTTTACAGAAGAATGTTGTAAAAACAATATTATGATTCTGGCTGATACTGAAATTATAATGTATTTCCCATGTCACATGTTGCTAATTTGGGAATTGAAATATTATAAAGTATTATTTTCTTTCTTTTTGTAGGTTATTTTAATTTTCCTGATACTCATATTAAGGAAGAACATTCACCTGACTATACACCTGTTCCAAGTTGCCAATAAAATAACTGGCAATGTCCCTTCTGTGTTCTGGCAGCCTCTTTGGACTTTCATAATACTAATTTTATTCTGGGTGTATTGGGTAGCTGTGTTACTTAGCTTAGGAACTGCAGGTCAGTAAACTTCTTTTCTATGATACCATGATGCACTACACTATTAAGCATTTCCTTTTTGCTATACAAATACTCAGACTGTTCATAATTGGATAGCAAGATGGTCCATCCCATAACTTTGAGAGGAGGCATCCTCCCCCACCACATGTACCATGAGCTTAGCTGCTCTTGTAAATACTTGTATACTTTCAGATAGACATAATATGCACAACATGTATATGTAGGTTAACAGGTTTAAGTTTGTACTGCGGACACATTTACCTGCTATATGTGAATGCTAAGTGAGGGAGCAGATATAAAATATTCAGATAAAACCTAATCATGTTCGGCCTTAAACAAAGTTCCTCTGTTGACCTTGTGTTGCTTGAAAGACCTTGACTCCTCCTGATTTAAAATGCTATACCTGTTTTATGTTGCTTTCTTGAATGCTCATAATAGATGTTGGCTGTAGCTGCCTCAAACTGGGATTTGCCCAGCCTTCCATGGAACATTTTTTGTGTCCTGAGTCTTACTTCATCTTTTTATCTGCAGCAGTTGGCCTCAGGATGAAAACTGCATTTGTTTTTCTTTAGTCTCATTTGTGGAATCATAAATAATAGTAATTTGGAGTTAGAAAGATGATTATAGTGAATCTACATTTCTTAACATATAGATCTTGACATAACAAGAAAACATAATCAATGACTTTCCCCTTTAGAAAATATTTAGTAGAAAAAAGGGAGGCAACTGTATTCCAATAATGCACAAGAGAATTATGCGGATTATGAGTGTAAATGAGTGTAGTTTAAGAGGCAAGCTACTGTGAGCAATATTTGCTTTTGTTTAAAAAGAGTGTCAAGAGATTACTTGTTGCACTTTTTAACTCATTTATTTTAATTGTCAGGTAGTATGTATAATTGTAATATACAAGCTACAATGTTACTGTATAGAAATGATTACTCAAAGATAATATTTTCTTAAGTGCATGGTAAAGGACAAGAAGCATTTAATACTGCTTCTGTTCAAGTCATCATATTACAAAACAGATTGAAGTAATTTCTGCCACACTAATTCAGTAGATGGCTGTGTAACCAGAAATCTGCACACGGAAAAGCATTCTGGAATGAGGTCACAGGGGTTGCCCTTTGGTCAAGTCACGATTGTACTTCACTCGACAAGTATTCCCATTAGTACTAGTTGTGCTGTATCTGATAGTATATCAGATGTCAGCAAATTTCCCCATCTGCAAACATGCCTCAGCATGAGGTAGGACTAGATTGGCGATCTCTCTCAAACTATTAATGTTACATGTTGCTTTTCTGTCACATTCCAAAGCAAGTGCACCTTGCTGCCTAGCATTACCCATTTTAGGGTCAGAAAATTTGTCCACCTTTTTGAGTTTCCATTTAGTCCCTTCCCTTGTCTTTGTCTGATAACAGGTAAAATACCTTTTATTTATACAGCCCTTTAGCCTGTCGGACTGTTCTGTTTCATCTGTTGCAGGAATTCGTGTTTTTAATTGCTGATTTATTAATCAGTTTTTTTTAATATGGCTTCATTTTATAAGAGTTTTCTTTTGTTTTGCTTTGCTTTGCAAGTGACCTAGATACTCCTATTCAGAAAGGCAGAATATGTGTTTAAACTATAAACAGGCAAACAAAAGTAATATCTATAAAAGTGAAAATAATTGGGGAAAGTATTTCACCTCTGAAGTTAAGCATTACAAATATGGTATCATACATCATGTACTATTTTATTTGTTGAGGCAGATTATGAATATTAGGGTAATAGTATGACATGGATGTTTACTTTCTATGTCATGGGGAAAATTGCTTTGTTCCAGTAATTGCTAGGCAACATTTGGAAAGTTTTTGGCACTTGGTGGACGTTCCTAGATATCTGCTGGTGTATGGGCCTTGTCTTCCAGTAAGTGATCTTGCTGTATTTTTGTTTGTCCCTATCCTGTTGGAATGTAATGCTTTGCCTATGGAGCTCCCACGTGATCTGCAGCTTGCCGTACTGCAAGCAGAGATCACCCATTTACAATAACAAGACCTTCCACTTGTGTAGATGGATGCAAGCTCCATAAAAACACAACTGCTTGCACAATGGATTGTTGTGGTAAAAATGAGTGAAAGAAATGAAGAAGATATTTGCTCTTGTTTATAAGCAAAAGTGGCAGGGATGTGGTGGCGCTGCGGGTTAAACCACAGAAGCCTCTGTGCTGCAAGGTCAGAAGACCAGCAGTCGTAAGATCGAATCCACGCGACGGAGTGAGCTCCCGTCGCTTGTCCCAGCTCCTGCCAACCTAGCAGTTCGAAAGCATGTAAATGCGAGTAGATAAATAGGTACCACCACGGTGGGAAGGTAACGGCGCTCCATGTCTAGTCGTGCTGGCCACGTGACCACGGAAACTGTCTTCGGACAAACGCTGGCTCTATGGCTTGGAAACAGGGATGAGCACCCCCCCTCCTAGAGTCGGACACAACTGGACTAAATGTCAAGGGGAGTCTTTACCTTTACCTTTATAAGCAAAAGTGGACAGCTAACCTTATTCTCAATCATTTAAGTTGTGGTGTAAGGTAGGAGCAATGATCACCCCTCAGAGACTTGAATGGGAACTTCTCCCCTGTGGTGTACTATAAAGATAGGCCTTCTTTGCTCTCTTCCTCTCTCCTTCTAATTTTAAAACATGTTGCTTGTTCCTGTAAATGTAGCGGTGATCACCAGATGTCTAGTGATCTAAACCCTCCAGGCTTCAATCAAATATCATATGCAAGCCTGTATAGAGAAATCTGGTTGTTATAAGGCCGCTGTGGCTTGAGGAGACCAGAAAGTAGGAAAGACAGTAGTAGGAAAGAGCTGATGAACTCATTCACTGCTTATTCCAAATATCTTAAAACTTGGTTTTACCCTGAGCTTGACTAGATAGATGTCCATGGGGCAAGGCAGCCCAATATCGGCAGGATCATGAGAAGCTCTAGGCAGCCAGGTTCCTCAAATAATATCTGGGGCTTGACTGAAGGCTTTCATACTTCCAGACCCAGAACATCCTTCTAAGTGCTATCCCCCCCTTTTTTTTTTTACAGAGCAGAGGCCCATATATTTTAAACTCTAGCATTCATTTTCCCCCCTGTCTATTCCCTCTAAGTGCATTACTGCCATTCATAGGCCAGGACATCGATCACTTGCATGGAGGAAGTGCTCAGGGCGTTAGACTCCGAAGGCCATAATTTAGATATCTTTGACTCAGGGACTCTGAATGTGACAGGCTTATGTTTTGGCTCCAGCACAATCCCAGTTATGCTCTTTGGCACAGGCTTCTTAGGCTCCAGAGACACTGGTCCAATGGGTCTGGCTGCGTCCTTTTTGTATGATTAGAATCTGAGCCCAGGTTACTATTTGGGCAGGATCCTGACAGGCTTGGAGGATTAGCAATATTATTGAATAAATTGCATTTGGAAGTGGAATGCAGTAGACACAGATATAGCCAGGAAGAATGTAACATTGCTTCACTTTCAGCAGGTGACCAGTTTTAATAGCCATTAGATCACCTTCCTCTTCTTCAAGAAAATGAATTATTTCTTTATTACTATTTGTCTGTGATGGATAGTCAGCAATGATACTTTGTGTCCATGATGGGCATGCCATCACACATTGAAGCCAGCTCCAGGGCTTCTGTACTTGTCATATCCTGTGTAAGCCTGAATGGATTTTTGTGATTTTGGGGGGGGGGGGAGGGGGAGAAAAAAAAAAGGCAAGGGCACCCTTAGTGACATCCCTGTTCATAGCCATAATACTAGCCTACTGCACTGTGCTAATATAATTATATAATATAAATCCAAGTAGGGATTTAAATACAGATCTAGTCTAACACTCTGTTCATTATACCACACTAGCTTTCATATTCTGTCGGCAAAAGGTTTTGAACATTGCTGTATAACTGACTTAAAGAATATGTCTGTTGTAAATAAGTCAAGTAGTCATTTAGATCTTTTGTCTCTGGTCCTGGCGTTTTGTGGTTTTAGATATGATTACAAGGAAACACTTTTCACAGGCTGTCCTTGGAGTGGGAGCCTTGTCACTGTGAGCGGGTGTGTCCTTCCCCTGAAGGTCACATACTTGGCTTCTAAGAATGAAAACAAATTTCCAAGACACTGTGCCTGCAACCCCCTTCATTCCCTCTTCACTTCACCATTAGAGGCTGTCAAAGCTCATATAATCTGCATTAATGTCTGCAGTTAAGGCTTCATTTAGACATAATGGAATAGGTGGCTGCTATTTCCCTGTCTTTTTTAAAAATTAATTTACATTTTCAATCTCTAGTCAAGTTACTCAAAGGCAAGCATGGATATTTTCAATACCTTATCTTTTTCATAATGTTCATTTGCTTTCTAACAGGGTGGATTTGATTTAAATCATCTTGATTTAAATCACAATTTAAATTTAAAAAATCAGAATTTTTTGATGATTTAAATTTTAAAAATCATTGATTTTTGTCCACCCTGCTTTCCAATAAATGAAAGTTGCCTTGTGGAAGCACAAGTACGGATTCCTGTTGCTACAGCCCATTCTATATTTTATTTGGCTTGCTCTCTAGTGGAAATTTGGCCTCTGTTAGATATGCATCACAGTTGAGTAAGTGGGTCACAGATCACAAAAGCTAATGCCAAATAAAACCTGGTAGTCTTTAAGGTGCCACAAGAATCTTTGTCATTTTCATTTCTCATGAACTTAGGAAGCTGCCTTCTACTGAGTCAGACCATTGGCCTGTCTGGTCCAGTACTGTCCATTCTAATTGCCAGTGGCAATGCAGAGTTTCAGACAGGATTTCCTTGCCTTACTTGGAGATCCCTGCTCGCCATCCCTTATCCAAATCCTGACCCTTCTTAACACCCAAAATTGAAGTGTATTCAAGGTGGCCTGGCGGTAAGCAGTTCTAAACTCATTCTGGTTAAGAGTATAATATTCATTGTAGACTGTTCCTCTCTGTTGGTGATGAACTAAAACAAAAGGGTTAGAATATGTTCCTACCCACTCCATTAATGAGTAGGGAACACTTCCTACATTCCTGATGAGATTGGTCATTTCACTTCTGGCTACATTTACATTGTAGTGAACTCTGCTCCTGCCCTAATGGGTCCTCTGGTCCATAGAAGTAATATTTTGGATGTGACTCTGATATAAAGAAAGAACCAGAATATTCTTCATGCATCCATGGTGTTCCATGAGTGACCACTGGCTTCCTTACTAATTCACCTTTTAAAAATGAGCTATTTTGGATTACAAAGACATTCTATTACATGGGGTTAGTGTCACATGACATTCGTACATAATGTAGATTTTAATATCAATTTTATATATTTTAAGTTTTAAAAACAAAAATTAATAAATAATTTTCTTTACTTACGTGATGTGTCTAGAAAAATGTCCTCCTCTGGCTTTACAAAAAAATGAGGGGGGAAAATCTGTACAGTTTTATTATATACATTTATTTTTGTAAAGCAAGTTTAGTCCATTCATCCAACTAACACCAGCACAATGTATGACCTTCCATCAAGCCAGGCAAAAATCTATTAGTCATGTATTGTAGTGTACCAGAAAATTAAGATTATTCATTTGAAGATAACTCTTCAGTGAACAGAATCTAGCTGAATTCAGGAAAAGTACATTAGAGGAATTGTTGCCATTTTCCAAAACACTTATGCTTGTTGAACTAATATTTTTCTTGTCTTTTGATTTGCAGGTGATGCCCAAGTCATTTCAAGAGGTCAAGTGGAATACAAAATTCGGTTTGGCATTCGTTACATGTGGTGGTACCATTTGGTTGGGCTTATCTGGACAAGTGAATTCATTCTAGCATGTCAGCAGATGACTGTGGCTGGAGCAGTGGTTACTTGCTTCTTCAATCGGTATGTTAGTTCCTAGCTAGAGTTTTTAATTTCCTCAGATTTATTTTCTTTAGAGATGTATATATTCTGTGTTTTTGGATTACAGCTCTAAAGTTAAGCTGGCAGGAAAGTACCATATTTTTCCATGTATAAGACTATACTTTTGTCTAAAATCTTTAGACTAAAAATTGAGGGTCGTCTTATACACGGAAGTCAGCTGAGGAGAGAACAAAAACAAGTGGAGGAGAAAGCAGGGATCAAAGTGATCCTGCAGGGCTTTGATCCCTGCTTTCCCTTCCACTTGCTAAGCCTTCGCAAAGAGAAAACAGGGATCAAAGCGCTGCAAGATCGCTTTGATCCCTGCTTTCCCCTCTGCTTGGTAAGTCCCATGGGGCTTAGCAAAAGGAGGGGGGAAAGGATCAAAGCAATCCCGTGGCTGTATAAGGGAGAAAGGGATCAAAACGATCATGCAGTCGCAGGATTGCTTTGATCCCTTTCCCCCTCCTTTTGCTAAGCCCCGCAGGGCTTAGCACGAAGGGAGAAAGCAGGGATCAAAGCGATCCTGCAGCACTCTGATCCCTTTCCCCCTACACTTGCTAAGCCCCACTTAGATTTCTTAATTTTGGGTTAGAAAAGTGGGAGGCATCTTATACATGGGGGCATTTTATACACGGAAAAATACGGTAATATTATTATTTATTTTAGCATCATGCTGCCTGGGGAAGCAAAAACAAATATGCGTACTGCAAAATTTTCCTTTATATAATATATAATTTACTATTAAAGATTTTTCAAACAACAAAACAGATAATTAGCTTTGGTTGGTAAAACTGCAGTCCTGTTCCCACTCACTGGAGAGTAAGTCCTTTTGAACTCAGTGGGGCTTACTTCAGGGTAGACATATAAAGGATTGTCCTGATGTCTGCTCTAAAAATATGAGCGGTTAATTGCCGTAAATGGCAATTGTAGCTAAAAGACTAAATAGTAGATCTTACTAAGCAGTTTTTCTGTCAAATGTTGTTTTTGTCATATACTCAGTGTTTAAAATCCAGTAGTGCAGCTAGAGTAGGCGCGTTGAATCATGAGAACCTATGGAGGAGTTGGCTCAGCAAGTCTCTGCTGATCCACTTAGTACTGGATTTCAGCCACTGACTGTATTCAAGCATAACACAGAATTATAGTTTAGTGTGATATCTTCTTCTCTTCTTCCTCTGCCTGAACAAGCCAGTTTCAAACTTACGTTCTTGGTTTGTTTGAATGGTGGTTGAAAGTAACCTTGGTCCCCAGTTTGAACAAGACAAAATGTGCTTAGTCAAAAATAGGATCACATACTCCTGATTCTTTCTTTGTCCCTGCAAGGAGAGGAGTGGGGAGGGAGAAGCAGGCTTTTGCACCTAATATTAAGCTATGATCTAGTTTTATATTTAAACCAGGCCAGCAGTTTCCTAGGACAACAATGTTTTCCCAAGATCAGGGAAATCACACAGGTGCTTTCAAGAGGATTGATTGATTGATTGATTGATTTGATTTGATTTGATTTGATTTGATTTGATTCGATTCAATTCGATTTGATTCGATTTGATTTCTTTACTGCCCATTTGGCAACCCAGGCCACTCTGGGCGGTTTACACATTACAATAATACAACACAGTACAATGCAATACAGTAAAACAGAACAATAAGACAGAAATGATCAATACAATTTAGCCAAAGTAAAAATAATGACAATAAAAAACATTACAAATAAAATAGTAAAGGCATGGTGGAGGGTTGAATATCTAGTTGTTAAAGCACTACTGTATCAGGATACTATAGAGTCCAGGAAGGCCTGCCTAAATAACCATGTTTTTAATGATAGTTTGAAAATTCCCAATGAAGGGGCCAGGCAAGTTTCAGGCAGGAGACCATTCCACAGTTCTGGTTTCTGGTTATTGTTTTCCAGGCCTCTCTTGGGGTCAGAACTCTCAACCGCCCACCCTGGGAAGATTTTACAGGGCAAGCAGATCTAGTCAGAAAGAGGCGTTCTGCCAGATAACAAGGCTTTGTAGTTACTAGGCAGCAAATCTAGACTAGGCAGTGAACTCTTTAAGTCAGGCATGATCTGAGCGCTAAGGCTTTCATAATTCTTTTAGGTGATCCGCCAAAAGATGGAACACTGGATAGAAACACAACACCCCCAAAACTGGATCTAGCCCAGTACCCAAAACCTCCATAAAATTGTTACAAATGAGTAGATAACATCAAAAAGAGCAACCTAGAATCAAACCATTATAAGTAATAGATTACAAACATTTGGGGAGGGTGAGCTGAGAAGATTGCTGAGTTGCTCACGAGTACCACTGCTCTCAATGGCTAGAAACGGGCCATGTAGACTGGAGCAGAAATTTCTGCCTGGAAGTCCCATCCTCTGCATTGATCCAGCCTGTCACAAGAGGGCTTGACTGGCTCAGCTGTTCTGAAGCTACTGTTGATGGGAAAGCAACCATGCCAAGAGCCTGAATATCAGATGACTTGTGGCCCTCATATTGCCTTCCAGCCTGGGCACCACAACAGGGCACAAAATGGTAATTCCAGTAAACTGGAATCCCTTGTGTGTAAAGCACATTCAACTAAATACTCTACATAGAGAACTGTGTATTGTGGACCTTTTTTAAATGTACACGCCCCTGTGTGTGAGTATGTGTGTCAGAGTGAGAGTGACAAGGCTGTTGCTGTCGGTTTTGAAATGCTACCACAGTTTCGGCAAATGTCAGTGCCTCTGGCACCAATAAAACTGAAATTCAAGTAACGTTTATTTAGTTTTAGCCAGGAATGAACTGTGTAATATCAAAAGAATTCTTGTATTGGCAATCACTGTAAAGCACTTAGCCTTCCTTTTCATAAAGTGTTATTAACTAACTTTCAGAGTTTTTCAGTCAGGACTGTATATTTGTCATATGCTTGCAAACATATTTACAAGGATATATTATTAGATTATAAGGAAGACTTATATATATGGTTTTTCTATTTTCATAAAATTGTGAGAACATTCTGTCACAAATATGAACTTCCATTTTCTTCATGTCATCTATAATTCTCTTCTTTTGTTACATTTTCAGATTTGTATACATTTCTCCATATGTTGTTTATACTCTTTCTTGTGGAAGCAGTTTTGCATACTTGAATAATCTGCCTGTGCCCTGTATTTCTTCGTGTAAGATCTATTTGTCAGGTTAGGGCCATTGTCACTTTCACTTGGCATTGACAGGGGTTGCTTTCTTTGAACAGTGAATGCTTCCAAATGGTGCAGACTTGCTGTTCTTTAACCTCATAGATTATGGAATCTGTAATCATATCAATAATCAAATCTAAGCATATTATAAAATAGGCATATTATTCCTGTTCATAGTTGTGGAGAATAGTTGATCTTGTGAGTAATCTAGAGAGAATGTTAGATGGTTTTTTAGAAAATTCTTAGTATTATTTTGTTTGTAACAACTCTTCCAACTTGTTTCCCCCAGGGAAAATCACAGCTGGGTGGCATCAGTAAGAATCTATTTCAGAGTTTCACATTTGTTGGTAAAATGATTCTACGTATAGCAAGGTTCCTTTTAAAAAGACATTTATTTTTGTTTTGTTGCTCTACAATTCATGTGATTAACTTTGTCAAGTAATATGAGCCATATCTGTAACTGGCAGTGAAAAAACATTCAGTCTAAATGTTTTCTTAGTTAAGTATGCACGGTACAGATGGAACACATTGTTATTGAAGGGTTCTGTCCTTCTTCAAGCCAGGCAGGTTCCAGGAGCAAGGGAGGGAGGGAGCAAAGGCAGTACGGTACTGCAAACCATAAGCAACTGTGAGACAGTCCAAGCTCAAACCAAGAGTGTCCTGTTGAAGAACACAGCAGTTCAGCAAGGCCATTCCAGAAGCAACATCCAAAGCAATCCAAGTTCAGACTAGCAGCATCCTGCCAGGCCAGCAAGGTTAGTCTAGAGCAGTGGTCTCCAACCTTGGGTAACCCAGGTTCTCTAGGACTGCAGCTCCCAGAAACCCTGGCCAGCGCGGCTGGTGGTGAAGGCTTCTAGGAATTGCAGTCCAAGAACTGCAGTTATCAAAGGTTGGGAACCACAGGTCTAGAGGCAGGGTCTAAAGCAGTTCAAATTCAGGAGTGCCCTGACCCTAGTAAGGCCATAGGTGCCAGGGGTTCATGAAGGCTGCTAGAATAGGGGATGGGCTTCCCTCCCCAGGTTTGAGGATTATAAAGGTGAGCTCCCTAGCACCACTGGCTGAAGGTACTTTATAAAAAGTCTTCCTTCTGAGAAGACCACTAATTCCAAGGAAGCCCTGAAACTCAGAGGAGGTTCCTTTTGCAAATGTGCTCCCCATCAGTGCACTAACTATTCATGTAGCCTGTTCTTTTATCCATGCATGCTTTCTCAGACTGAGAGGAGACCCTGCCTTACTCTCAAAGGAACAGTGTTACTTCTGTATGGGATGCAGCACTCACTTCCCTTATGCTTGAGGTCTAGCGCTGTGGAAGTAGCCCCTGTCCCAGGAGGCTCTGATTTGTCTTGACTGAGGACTTCTTTGGCAAGAGGGCATCTCACACAGCATTCATCCTGTGGGCAGAATCCAGAGGATGAATACTGTGTGAGATGTTTGTGGAATAGATCAAGGATTCATAATTTGTGGCCCTATGCTGGGTAGGTCTGGTGGAAGCAGCAGTCCAGCAGTAGTTGGAGGGATGCCTTAGGATAGATCAGAGTCCTCAAGTGCTACAGGTATATTATTGTATTCATCCATGCATTTTGACCCCCAATTTATGGAATAGGTGGGAGTTGATTAACTTCGTGCTGGCTAGAAGTGTTGATCCCACTACTTTTTTTCCAAGTAAACAAGCATTCATTCTCTCCCCAGCTCTGAGGAGAGACCAGGAAAGCTTTGCTCTTTTGAGGTTTGTCTCAAATCTGGCTTCCTCAGATTAGAGCAAATGCACTAACCTTTGTGGCATGTTCTATATCACATTCACTTCAGACCATTGATGTTTTGCAGTGGTAGATGATGTATTTTTGTGTTGAAAACATTATACTTGCAAAAGGAAATGGTGCAGTTCTGCAGTGCTAATCCTTCTTCCTATCCTATGCTTTGTCAGCATGTAGAATAATTAAACCAGTGCAGTTGAGTAATATAGTGAGCACAGGAAAGTGAAATAACAACAGTGTTATTTACATGCTTTGAGGCAGCAGCATGTCACCAGAGCTTTGTTTATCGTATTCCATGCAGAGTCTTTCCATTTAGCTAGTAAGCAGTTACAGGAAACAGAAGAGCCTTTACCTCAGCAAACCTACTTCCTCACTACAGAATGCAATCCATTAGGCACTCTACATTCTCCCCATAAGCGGAATTAAAAGTGGGGAGGGTGGAGTTGTTTCAGCTGGATTAGCTTTACAAGGGACATCTGTTTGACCTGAAACAACAATACTGAAACTGTACTTGGCTTTATTTTATTTTAGATGAAAGATGCATTCCTTAGAGGGCTTAATAATTTAATAAAAGTAATAGAGGTTCATTTAGCAGCTACTCTTTTATTATTTGTGAAAACAGGGCTCAGTGTCCTGAAAACTGCCTTCAGAAAACAAACTGAAAGGACTGAATCTTTTGAAGCTTTCACTGAGTGGAAGAGCAGTTTAGTGAATAAGATTTTGGATGTAAGTTGAAATCCGAGCTATGCTGGCTGAGGGATTCTGGGTTTTTTAGTAAAAACAACAACTTTTCTGAGGCATATGTAGCTGTGCCATAAAATTTGCTGGATAACACTGGACAAGTTCTCTGCCCCAGTTTCCTCATCTATAAAATGGAAATAGTTTTCCTTTAACATATAGTTTTCTTGCTGAAATGAGTAGAAATTGCAGGGCTGTGGTTGTGATACTAGTGGGAAAGATAAGTACTTCATGCAGTCATGTGAAAAAGAAAGTACACCCTCTTTGAATTCTATGGTTTTATGTATCAGGACATCGCAAAAATCATCTGGTCTTTAGCAGGCCAGAAAATTAGGTAAATACAACCTCAGGTGAACAACAACACATGACATATTACACCATGTCATGATTTACTTAATAAAAATAAAGCCAAAATGGAGAAGCCATATATGAAAAACTAAGTACACCCTTACTGCTTCCATAGGAATTGGGAGGCCAGGTGCTGCTAAACCAATGCCCCTGAGTTGATCATCAAATATGACCACCTCTATAAAAGCTGAAGTTTTAGCAGTTTGCCAGTCTGGAGCATTCAGGTGTGTGTTTACACAATGCCAAGGAGGAAACACATTAGCAGTGATCATAGAGAAGCAATTGTTGCTGCCCATCAATCTGGGAAAGGTTATTAGGCCATTTCTAAACAATTTAGAGTCCATCATTCTAGTGAGGAAGGTTATTTGCAAGTGGAAAACATTCAAGACAATTCCCAGGAGCGGACATCAAAGCAAATTCACCCCAAGGTTAGACTGTGCAATGCTCAGAGAAATTGCATAAACCCCAAGAGTTACATCTCAGACTCTACAGGCTTTAGTTAGCATATGAAATGTTAAAGTTTATGACAGTACCATTAGAAAAAGACTGAACAAGTATGGTTGGTTTGGAAGGGTTGCCAGGAGAAAGCCTCTTCTCTCTAAAAAGAACATGGCAGCACGGATTAGGTTTGCAAAGTTGCATCTGGACAAACCACAAGACTTCTGGAACAGTGTCCTTTGGACAAACAAGACCAAAGTATAGATGTTTGGCCATAATGCAAAACTCCACGTTTGGCAGAAACCAAATACAGCATATCAACACAAACACCTCATACCAACTGTCAAGCACAGTGGTGGATTTGGGCTTGTTTTGCAGCCCGAGGACCTGGGCATCTTGCAGTCAATGAGTCAACCATGAACTCCTCTGTGTACCAAAGTATTCTAGAGTCAAATGTGAGGCCATCTGTCTGACAGCTAAAGCTTGGCCGAAATTGGGTCATGCAACAGGACAGTGATCCCAAGCACACCAGCAAATGTACAGCGGAATGGCTGAAAAAGAAAAGAATCAAGATGTTGCTCAGTCAAAGTCCATTTCAACCCAATTGAAATGCTGCGGTGGAATCTTACAAGAGCTGTGCATAAACAGATGCCCACAAACCTCAATGGAGTGAAGCAATGTTGCAAAGAAGAGTTAGCCAAAATTCTTCCACAATTATGTGGAAGTCATATATAAAGTCATACAGAAAATGATTAATTCAAGTTATTGTTGCTAAAGCTGGTTCTACAAGCTTATTGAATCATAAGGTGTTCTTAGCTTTTCACACGTGGCTTTTCCATGTTGGCTTTTTGTTAAATAAATAATGAAACGGTGTAATACGTCATGTCTTGTTTGTTCACCTGAGGTTGTATCACACGGCAGCATTGGGAAACTTTATAACAGGGGTCTCAAACTCAATTTACCTGGGGGCCGCTGGAGGCAGAGGCTGGGTGAGGCTGGGCCGCATCAGGTTTTCCACAAGAAAAGCTTTGTTAAAAAAATTCCAATCTTCTCAAATCTCTTTATTTTTATTTTTTAACACAAAATAAGATTAAAAAATAAACAAATTAAGAATTAATAAGAAAATCAATCAATCAATCAGTAATAAATAAATAAAATAATGAAAATAATGAAAATGATAATGATAATAATAATAACAACAACAATAACAACTGTGTGGCTGAGCAGGGGGAGACCTGGCGGGGAGGGAGAACATTGGGAATATATCGGCTCCTTTCGATCTCTGCCCAAGCCAGCCTCCGTCCGTCTGTCTGTCCTTCAGGCAGCGCTGCGGCGGCGGCTTTTCCGGGGCACCTGCTTCCTTATCTGGGTCACGGAAGCCCCCCTGGAAGGACTCGGCCCCCTCCTTCCCCGCGGGACTCTTACTTCCGAGCAAGCACGCCAGAGGACCGGGCGGCGGCTCTGGTGGCTCCCCGGACCCCCACCCCCTCCAGCTCAAGACGGGCTGCCGGCACCTCTTGCTGGCTGGCTGCAGCTTGCCCCGGCATTTCCAAGCCGAGGATGCACTGAAGTGAATGAAGTTGACCGGCGGCGAGGGAGATGTGGAGCGAGCGGCTGAGAGTGAGAGCCAAGGAGAGGGACAATGCCGGCCCGTCACGGAGGGACTGAGAGGCGCCGCCGCCGCTAATGCTGTGGCTCCTTGCAAGACGGGGGAGGGGAAGCCGGAGCCTCTCGTCGCTGCAGGCTGTGTGTTGTGGGGGCGAGGGGGGAGGAGGAGGAGGAGGGCGGGAAGGAGTAGCGGGGACCGGGGCTCGGGCTATGGCGCTTGGCCGGTGGTGGGGCAGCGGCCGGTGCCGGGCCAAGTCTCGTTGCCGGGGGGCGGCGACAGCGGCATCTGCGCGTGGGGTTCCCGCCAACTCCCCGAGTTTCCCCTTTCCCTCCTGTCACCCGCGAAGGGGAGGGCGGGCCTCTCGGCCGCTCTGCCATGACCTCCCGGCCACCTCCGGGCAGGGCTCGCCTCTTTCCTCACCGGCGGCAGCCCCGGCGCTGTAACCTGACCTGGGCAGCCGAGGGGCCTGGTGGGGGTGCTGCCGCGGGAGCGGCCACGATGGGAGCTGCTGGAGCCAAAGCAGCAGCACCATCAGCAGCAGCGCGGCCATTGAGCTCGGCGGGGCTCTTTTCCCCTTGACTCTGGTGCACCTGTGTCTCTGTCTGTCTCTCGCTCACTCGCTCAGTTTCTCTTTTTTCTTTCTTTCTTTCCCTTTTTTTTGGGGGGGGGGGGAAACTGATCCTTGGCTCTCGGTGTGAAAGTGATTTGAATTTGGCTCGGCGGGGGCCACAAACTATCGTCCGGCGGGCCGCAATTGGCCCCCGGGCCGCGTGTTTGAGACCCCTGCTTTATAAGCTTTCCACTCTTCAGTCTCAGCTCTGTGTACTTATTTCATGACTGAATCGAAATCCAAAGACGGCTTGTGACCTGAACAGCAATCCCCTCCCTGATTTGGGGCAAGGTGCCCCCTGTTGGGCCATGAACCATCCCTGCATTTGGTTCGCAGACATAAGTCAAAGTTAAAGAGCTTGTTCTGTTATTGAAATTCCCCTTTTCAAGCAAAGAAACCCTTGGCTAGTTGAAGATTTTGTTATAGGACCATACAAACACATTTCATATGTACACTCACCTTGATTAAGGAACACCCTTTAGGTAATGTTACAGAAAAAAGACAGATATAAGTAAAATCCCAACTCTTCTTTTTGGTAAGAAATTGGTCCGTGAAGTTACCCTTTGCCTTTTTTGTATATCTTATACTTGCTTTTGCAGTTGTATTTCCCTCAGGTGTGACAAAAATTTTTACATGAAAATGTTATGAAGAAACATTTTCATTAAATTAAATTCAAACTGAAGGGGAAAAATTTAATTCAGACATACTAGAATGATGTTTCTTGGAAAGTATGTCAACATTCTTGTTTTACATAGAAATTCAGTACTCACCCTAAACTGTTCCCCTGACTTGAAGAACTGAAATGTATGCATACCATTTTTTCTGGCATTTCCTATTGAAAATACTGTGGTGAAGGCCTATATAAAGATTGCCTTATAACTGTAGCATAGCTATTACTATGGCAGGATTGAAAGGATTGTGTTACTGCAGAAGGTAGACTGATGTGCCTACATCTATTTAAATTCCTGGTGAGTGGAGCCTTAATCAAAGTATGTTTGCAGAACTTCTGTTTCTTACTTCACCTCTCTGTTCTTGTTCTCTTGCACAGCTGCTCCCATTTTAAAAGGTCATAGCAGAAAACACTTGAAGGATTACTTATAAAGAGTGAACAGTTTAATTCTTATTCGTTTGTTCCTGAGGCAAATTCTGAATTAAAATTAATGGGAGCTTCAGTACTCATTAGTCAAGAAGCATTGTCATGAGAGAGTTCTCGTGCTTTCTGTAAAGCACAGATTTAAATGCAAGTTCACAAAAATCTACAGTTTTTTTTTTTCTTTTCTCAAACATTGATTAAAATGTTACAATCAATTGTGAGCAATGCAGCCTAGGAATGCTTCAGACCAGTTTTGTACCTTGGGGAGACAAATACCCAATCTTGTCCTTTAATCTTCTATTGATGAGAAACAGAATTAGAATTTATAAGGAAATGGCAAACATACATAAATTAGATTAGTGCAAGAAAAAGAGATTAACTAAATCAGATATTATGTATATCAGATTTCACAGCAGCTTTCCCTGTAGGAGGTCTTTTATTATCTTTTGCCCTTATCTGTGTACATATGATGGTCTCCAGTGCATGGGCATTTCTGTATTCTTTTTCCTGGGCATAGCACACCTGGGTGCTCGAAGGAATTGTCCTATATCCTTGAAAAGACATAACTGGATTTATGGAGGTGGTCACTGCTCAAATTTCCCCAGGGCTCTAGCAATCATAGGAGACTCTAGGAGTATAACATAGCCCCATATTTATATGGCAGTACTCCAGGGTGTATTCAAAAGGAGACGTCCATAGTATATTAAAGAACATATATCTGTTTACAGAATAATATGGATTGGTATATGCTTTTTTAAAATATGGCTAGTACATTTCCCATAAGCAGAGTGGGTCCTCTGGTATAGGGTTCCCCAGGCCCCCCAAAAGCACTGATTTTGGGGAAACTGCAAAAAATGTCAACCTATTTTAACATATTTAGTAATTTAACAATGTTTATTGCTTTTCTTTTTGTTCAAAATTGCTTTTCTGCACCTTTATTGATTCAATTGATTCAAGGGAGTCTTCAGTCAGACTGTTTACCTCCTGTAATAATTACTTACGGGTTAATTGTTGCTATTATTTCCTATTAGCATGTCTTGATGGTAAGAGACTGTTTAGGCATCAGAGGACTACATAACTGCAATTTTCTGATGCTTAAAATGTCCCTAATCATTGAGACAGGTAATAACAAACAAGTCTCCAATTAACATAGGAGGAATCCAGGAACATTCAAATTGAAGGCTTCCTCATACAGTTAAGCCAGTTAAGTTATAGAGCATTTTTTAAAGAAAAAATAGAATAACAAACAATTTTAAATTACTAAAAAATTTGAAATAAATATTAAACAATTGCTGTGAAGCTAGGAATGTGGGTAGGGGCTGTGCCACTGATTTTCAGCAGCAGATTGCACCACCATTTTTGTGTGGCCTTTTTCCCTGGAAGCTTCAGGGGCGCAGTTCTGAGCTGCCAGCCAATATGAAAATTGGTCCTTAGCCTCTTTAAAATTGCCCACCCCCCAAAATAAATGATAATGCAAATTTATATTCATCCAATAAAATTGACTTTTTTTTTGTCCTAACACTTTTTAATAGCATGGACAAAAGCACCTCTATGACAAAAGGAAGTTGATTTATTAGGACTTTTTTTTTTGGTCCCAGCTGTCTGTGTGTTTTAAAATAATTTGTACCTGGCAGGTGGCATAAATGTAGGTGACAATGTCATAGAAAGCCTACATTGTAAGTCTAATGCCTTTTGGATTCTGTAATAAAATGTAACTCTGACCCATCTTAGTGCATGAGGGTTAATTAAGTTTC
Organism: Intellagama lesueurii; assembly: GCA_037013535.1. NCBI lineage: Eukaryota > Metazoa > Chordata > Lepidosauria > Squamata > Agamidae > Intellagama > Intellagama lesueurii. Next base: position 148,475,918 of record JBAJHW010000004.1, read on the forward strand.
AGATCAATAAATGAAGGACTACTGGTAGTTCAGGAGTTCCATATTATGAGATGTAGGGCTGTGGCTATACTATTCTTATGTTTTTGTCTTCTATGCAGTTTTACGTGCTTCTCTATTTTTCGTTCTAGAAATAAGAGTAAACCACCAAGTCATCCAGTCCTGTCTTCCATATCCATTCTTTTTTGTTATCATCTGGGAACGGTTGTGAAAGGGTCCCTTATAATCCCAATAGTGAGAGTCCCAAGGATAATTCTATTGTCTGTTTCTGACATCTTGAAAAAAAAGGTAGGATTGTCATGTTGTTTTATAACACTGTAGTATAGCCATTATAAAATAAAATGTAGAAAAGTTAGCAGTTACTGATCAAGAGGAAAAAATACAGGTTTTTTGATGTAGTTATTCATTGAGCTCCATCCTAAAAGGTCACAGCAGGTAACAGTTTAAAGTCATTGAACTCCACTGAAACAATCTTGAAAATATTAAAAGTCTTAGACATGAATGAGTTGACCAAAACTGTTGTCAGTCAGCCCAAACAAACATCTTCTGATAAAGGCTTTTTAGAAGGTTTCCAAAATGTGCTTAAACTACAACTTCAGCATATCTCTAGGTGAAGGGAGTTGCATCACTGGTGGACTAGCCACTGTAAATGTCAGGGCACCTTTTTTTCTAGAGAAAAAAAGCAAATTATGAAGGTAGAAGACAGTGTACTGTCGAACTATGGAGGAAGAATGGGGAGAGAGGTATTTCAGTGTCAGGTTCTAAACTCAGTTGAGTAGAATGATGTTCAGACAGACTTTCCTGCTGCTTGAGTTTATTAACAAATAACAGTATGCATATCTAGGACAGGGCTAAGTCAGAATGATTCATTATCTGGTGTAGTGTCAAAAATGTTCTGGCTCTGCCTTTTTTTTTTTTCGTAAGCAATGTCTGTGAAAATGTGCACTGTTTATGTTCATTGCCCTTTCATGTGCTGTCTGTTGGCTTCAGCTGAGCTGAGATTTGTAGCCAAATCTGATTGACTGCATTATCGTCTTTCCTAAGTTATAGTTTATTGATTTGCTAGTCTTGCTGGTTTGCCTTCTCAAGGAGGAACAAGGAAGCAGAAACTAGAAGGAAAGGAAGTTGTACAGAAGCACTAAAACCAAATTTCTTCATAATCTTTATCATTTCTTGTTCTAAAATCTAAACAGAGTATTTGATGCAACCCTAATTTAGACATGTATCTGCTTTGTACCAGTTTACTGATGATAGAGAGCAAAGCACTTGCTGCAGTTGGTCCTTTACCATACATTGTCTACCCTTAAAATGCCATTGCTACACTTTGATGGTTGCTTTCATACAATAGGAGATGTGATATTCAAAGAAAATTTTTAAGTATAAACGCTTTCCCAAGTATTTCAAATTCAGATGTGTGTTCTCACATGCACAATATCTGCTCACATAGGAGAGTAAGAAGCAGCATTATATCGTAAAATGTGAACATAAAATATGAACTTTGCAAATATACAGTATTTTCTGGTGTCAGTAACTAACTTATTACTTTCCCTCCCTAGGAAAATGCATGTGCAAGGTGCATGTTCAAATGCTGTTGTTGCTGTTTCTGGTGCCTTGAAAGAAGCTTAAGATACTTACACCAGGTATATTATACCCAGTGGATTTATTTATACATGTTTGAAATGTTGGAGAGAATTGGAATAAAAATGGAAGTTCTTATTGATAAAATGTTAGTGGTACATTTTTAGGGTTTTCTAGGTAGAGAGTACTTGGAAGTGGTATACCATTCCCTTCTTCTGGGGGCACCCATGGGACTATGCAGTTTGCCCAAGACCATACAGGCTGGCTCTTCCCCCTGGAGGCACAGTGGGGAATTGAACTACCTAATTCATTGAGCTGTCCAGCCCCTGAGCATAACACAAGCTTTTGTAAATCTCATAGGCTGAAATCTAGTGGTATGTTGCAACTAGAGTAGGCCCATTGAATCAGTAAGGAGTCAGTATTAATTCAATGGGTCTACACTTATTCTAAGGTACTCCTGGATTTCAGAAACTGATTTCAGTGGGAGAGATCTGAGCATATGTCAGACTATTTCACCTGCTTTTTCTTGATTTTGTCGATAGCTACAGTAATTCAAATAGAATTTCCTTTTGGAATAATACAGATTTAAGTTCTGTTAGACACAGCTTCATAAAATGTACTTTTGCTGTAAGACTCTTGATCTTGTAGTGCCTGTGGATGTTACTGTTATTTGGTTGTTAGTCCCATTACATTTTATCTGGCATGAAGGATTTTTCATTTAACTGGGTTGTACATAAAGGTCGGCTAACAGTTAATAGTCTTGCAATTTAATTTCTGCAAGTTGCTATTGGGAGACAAGCCTTTGTCAATCCTTACTTGGCCTAAAAGTTGCCTGTAGATAACCCCTAACCCAGAGGAAGTATTTATGTATTGCAAATGAAAAAGAGCATGACTTACCTTTAGTAATTAAATAGTAATAGCAAGACCCATGACTGTGCAGTATATGTCCACATAATGCACTGAGAAGATAATGTTAGGAAGGTAGTCATTGCAAGAGATGATGAAGTCAATAAAAGGTAACATACTTGTTTTGCTTTAGAGAAGGCAGTGTTTATTCCACTGCATAACCTCCTAATAATTTCTTAAACTTTTTTAAAAAGGAGGAGGGGCACAAATGAGGAAAAGGTAACTCCTGCTGTGGAAATCTAGGTGCCCTTTTGGTCTTAGGTTCCTTCCTTTCCCCTTTGCATGTCAAGAAGCAAGGCAAATAAAGGTCTGAGGAGCAGTACACCTCAGGCAGAGATAAACTTGCAGAAGGAACTATAGGCTTGTGGGAGGTGAAAAGAATTATGAATGGAAAACAGCAAGAACAAAAAGGTGATTTTAGGAGATGGGCAGTGGAGAGAGACAGCTTTCCACACCAGCACTAACTACATCACAAGATATGTCACTTCCAGTTGAAATGATGGGGCAGTGTACCTAATTTAGCTAAAGCCTGAAAAGACAGTGCTGTGATTTTTTTTCCTAACACTGCTGTGTAGCAGCACTTCAGAGCAAACTAACAGTTGACATTTTTTAATTTTTTTTACTTGTACATTTTTTATTAAGTTTCAACAATAAAGGTAAAAAGAAAGGTATGATTATAACAGTCTCAAACAAAATTCTGTATCTTTTCACACAATTATATATCTTTAGGTTTTCATCTTTCGATTTCTGATATGCAAGGCGGATCTTTAATTTAACTTATGTTGACCTAGGAATTTATAAAATTCTGACCATCTTTCTTCAAAGTCCTCATCACGTCCATTTTCTTTAAGTAATGTTGAGATCTTATCCATTTCTGCACAGTTCAACACTTTCATTATTATTTGGTCTTCATCAGGGATCTTGTTCGTCTTCCATATTTGTGCATATATCATTCTAGCTGCCATAATGATATGAATCATTACAAATTTCTTTTGTTCGTCCATATTTTGTTGAATCATAGACAGTAGTAATGTTTCTGGTTTCAGCTCAAGATTAACTAACATTGTTTGCGATATAAATGCTCATACTCTACCCCAATAACTTCTTACTTTCTTACACGTCCACCACATATGGAAGAAAGATCCCCTTTGTTCATTACATTTCCAACATATATTAGATACTTTATACATTTTAGACAATTTATCAGGAGTTAAGTACGACCTATAAAACATATAAGAAACATAAAACATTATATAAGTTTTCTTTCAGTATTATCGACTTTGTGATCCTAACATTAATCTTCCATAGTTTTTCCCATTCTACCAAAGGAATTTCTGAACCAATATTCTGAGCTCATCTTACCATACAATCTTTTATTATCTCATCTTCTGTCTGTCTAACCAATAGGTAATTATAGATTTTTTAAAATAAATTTTCCATTAGACAAAAACATTATTTTATCAAAATCGACTTCTTGATTTAAGAAACCATGTTGCTTTTTATCACTGTTGAACCAGGATTTTATTTGCATATCTAGCCACCAATCTACTTTAAACTAACAGTTGACATTTATGGAAAAATGGGAACAAGGTGGTTTGGAAGAAATATAAATATTCTCTGGAATGAATGAATGAATGAATGAATGAATAGCTAGTGTCAGTATCAGAGGAAAGGGCTAGGACTGACACTGACTGTATTGGAAGGTGCATGCTTATTAAAGAGGAACAAAATCCTTGACAATCAGTGTGATAAGAATTGCTGAATTCTGTCTGAATTCAAGCAATTGCCTTATCTTCTGATTTGTGAATTTACCTTTTTAGGTGCTAACCCTGAGGGCTGTTCTCTTTCATTAAATTTCATCAAATGTGTATGAGTGACCCTTTAGACAAATGCAGCATTGTTGGTAGGAAGCTGCCTTATGCTGAGCATTGGTCCACCTAGCTCAACGGTGTCAGTTCTGACTGGTAGCAACTTCCCAGGGTTTCAGGCAGGGTTCTTTCTGTGAGATCCCTGGTGTTCTCTGGTGACTTCCCATCCTAATACCAAGCATGCCTGACCCTTCTTAATTTTGGAAATCAGACAAGATCAGATTGCTTGTGCTAATATGCTGGTTTGGGGAAGAATTCCAAGCCTGCAGTTTTGGAAGAGGGAAGTAGTTATAGAGAAGAAACAATGATATTTCTCCTGGGATAAACAAAGAGAAAAGTGGATTGAAATGCATCTGTTCTATCTGAGAGAGGGCCATTCCACTCAGAGTTGCTGCATTTGCTGCCACTTTATTTGTGCTATGAAACAGGCAATCTAGACTCAGACTTCACTGGTGGGAAAAAAACTCTTTAAGTGGCTGATTTGGCAACAAAGGAGACTCAGTCTTCAATGTCTACAATTCTGGTTTGACAAAAACACCTGACAGAAGCATTATTGTCTGCATTTCAGTTTGTAGCGCTTTCAAATCAGTATCAGGCTTTGGAATTAATTAGTCACCTCAAACCAACAGCCTCAATAACATTAACTTTGACGTCAGCAGCTCCGACCGCATCACTATTGGCTTTGGTAAAGGAAAACAGCACTGTCTTCTGTTGATGCCAGGAAAGGGAAGAAAGCAAAGCAATGAAACATGAGAAAAAAGACAAATGATCTCTTAAATGACCCATAGCATCGATGGTTGTGCAGCTGGATATACCCAAACTATCTGCAACACTTGCTGTACAACTCCTCTGACAAGAAACCTCAGAGGAAGAGGTGGCGTGTATTTGCTTCTGTTTCAGAAGGGGAGTTAAGGAGTGCATCCCTTAATAGTGCAGCTCATTCTTCTTCTCAAACAAGAAAAATCCAAATCACACACTTAATACCAGAAGTATTCGACATACTGAACGTAAAGGATACCTACTTCCATATACCCACCTGATCATCATCGCTTCCTACATTTCATGCTGGGAAACAACATCTGCAAATCAAAGTACTCCATTTTGACCTAGCAACAGCAGCCAGAATATTTACGAAGTGCATGGCGCCAGTGGCTGCATGCCTGTGGATTCAAAGTATAAATGTTTCCCCATATATCAGCTATTGGCTCCTAGTTGTGGATTGATGCCAAACACTTCAGAAGAATCTGCAGTTCACCTTAAAGCTTCTATTCAATCTTGGTCGTTGTGTAAATTTGAAAAAAATCCCAATTGAATCGGACAAAAACAATTCAGTATATAGGAGCTATGTTAGACTCTTGCCTCTGAACAGCATGCACATAATTATTACTCTAGTACAAGGTGTTTGTGAAATGATCACTGTGCGAGCTTTTCAGTTCAGACTTCTATAACCACCTATACTGGTAACTACAGATGCAAGCCTCATGGAATGGGCGACGCATTGCCATGGCAACAAAATACATGGTTTGTGGCCTCTCTCAGAAAGTAAACTACACAGACATCAACTATCTGCAGTTACTTGCTGCACCCAAAGCTTTCAAAGTATTTAAACCTCTTAATTGGCAGAGTGGTATAGGCGGCCATGGGCAATATGACCACCATGTACTATATAAATACCCTGTTTCCCCGAAAATAAGACCTAACCTGAAAATAAGCCCTAGTATGATTTTTCAGGATGCTCGTAATATAAGCCCTACCCCCAAAATAAGCCCTAGTTAAGTGAAACCCCGCCCTCCACCATCGTGCAGCAACTAGAAGATGACATGACTGTATTTGAATAAATGTAGATTGTTGTGCATGAAAAAAATAAAACATCCCCTGAAAATAAGCCCTACTGCGTTTTTGGAGCAAAAAGTAATATAAGACCCTGTCTTGTTTTTGGGGAAACACGGTAAGCAAGGTGGAGCTCATTCTCTACAACTCCTTTTTCTAGCAGGGGACCTATGGGAGTGGTTCATAGCTAGAAATACCTATCCAATAACAGTAGATGTTGCAAGTGAAGACATCAGATATCACATTGCCTCAGCTGTCAAAGCATTCAGTCTCTTGAATGCAAACTGTCACAAGCTGTGGATCAACCAAGCATAGATCTATTGACAGTTCACCTGAACAGCACATACCAGGTATTAAGCTCATGAACAAATCAAGGTCTTTATTCAATGGGGGATGCCTTTATTCATCAGTGGACAAGGAAACTAATGTATCTTTTTCTACCATTCCTGCTATTATATCAGGTGATAGTCAAACTCAGACAGGACAAAGCAGCTGCCATCCTGATCACACCTTGATGGCTATGTCAGCCATGTGACACTCCACTCCTTTGAGTTCAACAGACTTCCACTTCACTCAAACCTCCTAATGTGTTAGAACAGAAAGATGTGTTACCCAGATCTTCAAAAACTAAAACTAACAGCTGTCTTCTTGAAGGGTTTACCTAGTAGCTCATCAACCAGACGGAGCATCCACACATGCTTTATTATCTGATCCAGTCCTCAAAAAATTTCTAAGGGGTCTAAATAACACATTCTGACACTAAATGTCCAGTACCATCTTGGTCGCTTTCAGAATTTCTGCACCATTTGAACCCATGTTGACAACAGATATTCATGTACTTACCTTTAAAATTGCCTTTCTAGCAGCCATCACTTCTGCCAGAAAGGGCAAACAAACTTTGTGCCTTAAGATATGATCCACCTTTTCTACAGTTCCACAAAGAGAAGGTTAATTCTTCATCCAGAGGTGTCCTTCTTACCTGAGGTGGTGTTTCAATTTCAGATCAATCAGCCTGTAGCATTTTATTCATCAACTAGAAAAATCTCTACACACTCTAGAAGTGAAAAGTGCCCTGGCTTTCTATACCTCAAGAACTAAGGAGTTTAGGAAAGCTACAAAGCTCTTTAATTGCCATCAGGGGCTCTGTAAAGGCCAACCAGTGTCCACACAATGCTATGCAAAATAGGCACTCTCTGTGTTTACCCTGTCATGCAAATTGGCAAAGTTACCTTTTCCTCAGCAGCTACATAGCCATTCTACCAGAGGCATGGCAACATCAGCAGCATTTCTAAGGGCTGCAGGACATTTGCAAAGCAGCAAAATGGTCTTGCCCTCTCACTTTTGTAAATCACTACAGATTGGACATTTGAGAATAATCCTCAATCCACAATCTTTTGGTTGTGCACTGCTCTTTTTGATATTGGTGTGATAACCCAGCAGCTGGCCAGTGAGATAGGGAATAACTCATAAGTGTGAGTCACAGAGCCCAGAAAGAAGGACAGGTTGCTTACCTGTAACTATCGTTCTTCAAATAGTGAACTCACATAATACACCCACTTCCCATCAGTCTCATTATGATAATTTCCTGTTGAGTGGCAGACAGAGGGCAACTGAGGGAGAGACAGTAGGGCATTCCTAGTTCTGGAACATTCTGAGGATTGCTCTACGCAGGTCCATGACCCATATGTGTGAGTTTACAGATGACCACTCCAAGAACTATTGTTACAGGTAAGCAACATGTCCTTATTAAATTTGTTAGCCATGTGAGGCTTTTGAAAGAGAAGGAAAGTAAGAGAGAGAGAGTATTTTCACAAAATTAGGTATGAGAACACATCTTCCCTTATAATATAGTCATTGTCCTAGTTGATTATCTTGGCTGGAGTTTTATAGGACATGAAAAAAGCCAGTGAATTTCTTTTACAGTAATAGTAAAATTCTACTTTTGCAGATCAGGTTTTAGTTCAACTATTGCCAATTGGCAATCACCCATTCCACAGCACAGTACATGTGGTTTTCTTATGATGCACATGCACAATTTTTTTTTATTCTCCTCTCCACTTTAGCAGAAGTTATCTCAAGGTGGTTAACCTAAAGTTTCTCCCCACCCCATTAGTCCTTGCAACTCTGTGAGGTAACCTAGTCTGAAAGAGACTGAGCCAGGGTTAACTTTGTGGAGATTTGAAGTGAGGCCTTTGTAGCCCTAGCAGAGCATTTTACGTGATACCTGACTCTGACTTCCTGTGCTCTTGGCTGGAGATAGTGTAGCTTTGCTACAAGATGAGCTTTGCTGCCTGGCGTCTGCATGTAACAGTACAAACAGCATTTGCAGGGAGCATACCTTTGTGCATATTGCGTAGCACTGTACATGCCGGTGCTTCCCAGTCAGGTTTCCTGATCACAAAATGTCTTCGCACATGCTGCTGTATTCATGAAGAGTCCCTTTGTGCAAATTATAGCATGATGTGTGGTGCCAGAGAGGAGAGCTAATTAGTCCAGTCGATCAAGAGGACTAGTGAAATCCTGCTCTCTGCTCATGTTCTGATTGAACATGTGGGTGTCATGTCTAGAAGGAGATTAATGTTTATGCTGCTGGTCCTTCATTGCCACAAAGCAGGAAGGGGCAAAGTATACAAGTTGTGAACTACAAACGGTTGTGGCCCCAAGCACTGTTGGCCCTCACAGCACTCCCACACACCCCAAAAGTATGTGATCATAGAATTATAGATAAAAATGATCAAAATATCCTCTTGGGGCCTTTTGGACTACATTTTTGCTACGTTTTCCATCTCTAACATATATGCACACACCCAAATTTAAAGTAACAAAATTTTCAATATAGGATATGTGAATCTTTTTCAGTTAAAACAAAGAAATAGTAAAGTTTTATTATGCAGTCATAGACCCAATTATACAAAGATAAATATATAAAATAAATACATAGTATAGTATAAAATCTTGCTATAGTGTTTTGTGAATTCTCATAGCTGAAAATAAAAACTTAGCCACTAACTGTGTTATTATTTGATTCTCTCCAGACAACAGAAACTTCAGATAGCCTGTGGGAGGTAGAAATTATTGAGACCTTGGTGCACATAATTTTAGAATGTAGTTTATATAGGATCAAACGTATTCAGTATCTTGGTTCAATCATGAGTAAATGTAGTGGTCTACCTCCCACAACAAATAAATAAATATACACTGGGATACCAGAGTGAGTGTGATCCTCCAAGATCCAGGAGTATGAGTTGTATGGCCCCCAGACCTTTGGAAGTCCTACCCCTACGGTGGGGAATCGGTCCACTTTACAGTATGCAACAGCTTCCATCTGTTCCATTTTCCATAGATTGTGCATCACTGCTCTTTCATCTTACTGCTCTGCAATGCAGGTTATAGCACCATAAGGCAACTAGGTTTCATATGGAGACCAGTGAGGTTAGAAGTATAAGCAAGCCAAAAAAGCAAATTACAATGACTGACCGGCTTGTTTTTGGCTTCTCTTGAAAGAAGTCTGTTTTGCTATCTTACTCCTCTCTTCACGGAGCTGATTTTTAATAGAGAATCCTAGAATGGAAGGACAAATTAGGCTGCTAGACAAAGTAGCAATTATTCTTCACAAGCAGAAAACTTTAGAGACTGGAACTGTGCCACAGAACTTTTCTCATGAAACTAACAGGCCAGTTTTTCCAAGACCCTTGACATTCATTCTATGTTCTGTGTTCTGAAGTACAAATGGATGGTTTTTTTTTCTAAATACTTTCTTTGCCGGCTGTACTATTTAGAAATATGTAAACAATCCCATTCCTTTTTTATCTGTGAGAAATATAGCTTTCGTTCCCAGACATCAAAATTTAGGAGTCCAAATTTCTTATAAAAGGGGACATAGCATAGTAATGCAAATGCCACAGTGGTCTTAATTGTTTGTTTGTTTGTTTAAAATATTTTTACCCTGCCTTTCTCTTCAAAGGAATCAAGGGTTATTTTTGATTTCCTGGTTTTTGCTGCAGTGGTAAATTGGTTGCTTTGGTCTAGGAAATGGGCTGAACATATGGATTAGGGAAAGAAATAGATTAGGGAAAGGTCAGAGCTTGGACAAGTTACTGTTTTGGACTACAGCTTCAAGCATCTCCAAATCAGTACGACCGCTGGTTCTTCTGACTAGGCTGGGGAGCAAAAACTGAACCGTCCAAAGATTAATGTCAGTAAAAAACATAAGTGAATCTGATCAGAGTGGATCAGATTACTGTAAGGTGCTCTATGTGAGGCTGCCAATGGAAAGTGTCAGGAAATTTCAGCAGGTCCAAAATGCATTACCCAGATTGCTGATTGGAGCTGGTTAAAAGAGATCACATAACCTCCCAGTTACAGCAGCTCCACTGGCTGCCGTTCACCTTCTGGGCACAATTTAAAGTGCTGGTTTTAACTTACAAAGCCCTAAATGGCCTGGGTCCAAGCTATCTCAAAGACCGTATCTCCCATTATGAACCGGCTCAGGTGTTAAGATCATCTGGAGAGGCCTTTCTCTCGGTCCCACCACCTTCATGGGTGGTCACAAGACCTCTCTGTTGCTGCTCCAAAACTTTGGAACTCCCTCCCACAGGAGGCCAGACTGGCTCTATCTTTGCTGTTCTTCTGCAAGCAGGCAAAGACCTTTCTCTTCAGGCAAGCCTTCCCTCAGTAACTAGCTACCTATTGTGCAATTTTTTTAGATGGATTGTTATGGTTACTACTTTGACTGGATTTTTAGTACTCCTTGTATTCTCCATATTTGTATCTTTCATTTCTCAGAGTGGCATTTTTTTCAAAGTATATTTATTGTTCTTAGCTTTAATATTGCCATTTAATGATGTAAGATGCCTCCTTACTCGTTGTTCTTAGCTTTAAATATTATCTTTCAATGAAACTAACCACTGTTGTATACTCATTGTTTTCAACTTCAAATATTGTTTTTCAATGTTGTAAACTGCCTTGGGTCATTTTCAAGGAGAAAGGCAGGGTAAAAATATTTTAAGTAAATAAATAAAATAAAATAAGTGCAGTCTTATGCTGAAGGTCCACTTATTTAATTGCTTACCTTTATATGGGTCTTTGACCTCTGAGCTGGATTGCGGCATTTTTCGTATTTCAGGAGATAAAGTATTTTTCTGCATTAATGCAACTTAATAGTACAGTTGTTTTGTCAAGGGAAAGAAACGGAATCTCAGTTGTCTTATGCTCATGTTGGGTGAATCTTGATTCTCTGTGTATGATTCTCTTCAGAATTAGACAGCTCGTTTAAAAAAGGATTTACATGAAGATGCTTTCTCCTGTACTTTCCTGTCCTCAGAATCGACTAGTTGAACTGGCACTGATTTGCATTCATGTGTATCTTTTTTGCCAGTTTGCTGTTCAGCTGTTTTCTGTAATGATCGTAGGGGACAGAAATCTACTTCTTACAGTATACAACATCACCAAAAGCCCTATTCATTTCAGTTGACTTTTTCAGTTGTGCTGGTTCAGCAATAGAGATTGTTAGTTTTATAGAAGTAGGACAAAAGCAACATCATGTGCATATGGCATAAGGTGTGAAATGCATTTAGGTCTGAATGTTCTGCTGATATCTGCAGGTGGAAAGTGTCAGCACCCCAGAATAGTACTGCTAACATATTGTAGCTATGAATGGACATACTATTTTAAAACAAATCTCAAGGGATGTATGTTGTGTTGCATTTTGCTATACAATCAGTGGTAAGGGTTCTTGCTTGAAGCTGAATATACACTTCGTAAAAAGCTAATAAGCAACTATTCCACAAAATGTACTGTAGTGTTTCTGTCATTTGGGAAGAAAAGAGCAATAGCCATGTTGGTGTGTGAGGAGGAAAACCCCCCAAAATGAATAGTTGGGCAGTATAATTATTAGCATCAACAAAAGTGTACAGGTTAATTGGGTTGCTTTTCTTTATGTGCTACCTGGAGTTGAACATGTCATTCTTTGTATTGACCATAAGAGTCTATGGAAGCAGATATTTGATGCTGCAAGTTTATTATTTCTCAATAAAGGCATGTTACAATCATTACATGGTCACTATATCTTAATAACAGAAACAAAAAGTTCTGTAATACTTTAAAGATTAAGAAATTAATTGTGGAATGCAGTTCATAAGCTACATAAGCTTGCTTTGTTAGATGCATCCAGTGACTACTATATTGATATAAAATATCAGGTTTTACTGTGTTTATGGTCCATTCACAAATAACTCTTCTGATGCTTGCAGGTTATATTAGCTCTTGTATAGAAACATAATATATATTGCTGTTGGATTTATCTTGAGCACTGTTGTAACAGAAAGCTTTCCAAAATAGGACTTTCCTGGCTCCTTCCTTGTGTCCTCCAAAAGTTACTCCTAAGGGTTCAGAGAGCTTCTGGTAGAGGAGGAGGGGATGGGAGCAGGGGGCTGCTGAAGGAGAAAAGTGGCAAAACTGGATAGAAGCATGTTACATGCAGTACATCCACCTGCTTTTGGCCAGTCCTGCCTCTCCCTTACTCCATTGCACACTGTTCCAGAAGGTCTCCCAGCTCTCTCCAACTGGATTTGAAGGGGTGCAGAATGCAGTGTTTCTTTCCACTCTTTAAGCTTCCTGCATTTATGGTTCCCAGGATCATGTGTTAATCCTAAACTTCTTCTTCTTGATCTCTGTGATTCACACCAATGGATTCTTTCAGCACCTGTGCAGGCATCCTCGGAACTTTCCAGAGCCTGAAAATCTGCTAATGCCTACTTTCCCCACGGTGCATGCTCCCACCAATCCTCAGTTCCCTTTCATCTGCTGCTGAGGAAACACCCTTGAAGTTTCTAGAGCCTCTCCTCTAAGTAGTTTTTTCTCCCGTAGATACCTCTACTGCTTGTTGATAACCTTACCTTTGGACTAGTTTTTGTTTCGTCCCTTGTTTCATCATTATTTCTCCCTGGGGGAGGGGGAATAAAACGTTTTCCCTGTTTTCTCCTATTGTGGCCTTGCCACCTTTTACAGCCCTAGTGGACCCATTCAAGAAGTGTGTCACCTGTAACAACAAGATATTCCTCACTGATGGAGTGCCTCTATTGTTTGGGTGATGGGCATTAGACTCAGAACTGCCTGATTTGAAAAAAAAGATCACCAAAGTTGCAGTTAAAAACCAGAAGTCTAGATTAAAGTTCTACTTGTGGGAGAGATTTCTATAGTGTCAGGCAAAAACAAAAGAAAAATAAAAAAATAAAGAAGACAATGATGAATTCAACCAGACATACAATCAGTTGTGCTGCTAAAAAATATGTCAGCCGCATTAGCCCTCAGGTGCTACACATGGATTAGATTTGCCGGTGTATCGAAGGACTTACTGTTTAATAGTGGGGATCTGTTTAATGAAAAAACAGATGACATCATGGATAATCTATATGAGACAGTAGTTCCCAAACTTTTTAGAGTCGTGACCCCCTTTTATAAGTAATCTGCAACCTCCCTGTCACATTTGCATAAAAAGGCATTTTTAATTAGATAAAGTCATCCCTTCTCAGAAAGTAGAGGCTTCCTTCTCCCCAAAAGGACCTAGTTCTCATACATACACATACACACTAACTTTAATATCCCACTCTGAAAGATCAAGGAAGAAATTATTTAACAAGGGCTACACACATATAAAGTAACACGTGACCCCCCCCAGAAAACACTTTATGACCCCCTTGGGTTTGCAACCGCCCAGGTTGGGAAACACTGATATAAGAAAAGAACAACAGCTAAGAGGATAGGTTTTCACTTACAATCTCAACAGAAAGAGTACAGACTCTTTTGGAGACATCCATACCCATATGCAACACTTAGATATCTGCAGAGAGACAAAGACATCCTTTAGCAACTTTTTCACAGTTCTATAGACAACCAGCCCAGAAACAAAGATATAGATCCACCAGTACCACAAGAGACACAGTTAAACCTCAAAGCAGCAGCTTTGACTCCATATCTAGGTCCAAAGCCTTTCCCCTTATTATCAGCAAGGCATCGCTCTGCAATTAGCACCATATATCAATACTTGGTGCACCATTGTCAACGATGCATGAGTCTTATCTATAATCATATATGGCTGTGCGATAGAGATTACATCCCTCCTTCCAACAGGACATTTCAGACCTACACCATCTCAAGTCCTGGAAGAGGAGATAAAAGCACTCTTCAAAAAGAATGCAAAACAAGAAGTAGCCTTGGAGTTATTGGGCTATGGGTTTTATTCCTGATACTTCACTATCCCCAAGAAAGATGGTGATTTGAGACCAATTCTGGACTTGAGATATGTAAATTCATACATAGAGACCAAGAGGTTCAGGATGATTACTCTGACAATGATATCACCACTCCTCAAAACAGGGAACTGGTTTGTTGCAATAGACCTAAAGGATGCTTATTTTCATATTACCATCCATTCAAACCACCAGTGTTTCCTATGTTTTGTTATGAGCCTCAGAATATTTGGGTTCAAAGTGCTCCCTCTTGGTCTCTCTACAGTTCTCTGAGTCTTCATAAAATGTATGGCCCCAGTTGTGGCGTACCTCAAAATAGGTACATAGATGATAGAAAGATGTTCCTCTCATGTTGCAGCTACTGTGGGATTTTGGTCTTCAAATAAACCTGGAAAAGTCACATTTAAAGCCAAACAGGGTCATTGAAAATGTTGGAGCAATCCTAGATTCGAAGTCTACAACAACATACCTTATGATGAAATATGCAAAATTGTCAAATTGGTAGAAAAATTCAAAGCCAATGTGTTGATAACAGCATATGTGGCGCAACAATTACTAGGTCTTATGGCTTTAATAAGTAATTTAGTAATCCAACATGCCCACTTGAAGATGAGGTTCCTTCAAAATGGTATCTGGTGTCGTTTAACATACTAACAGAGATCAATATGAAAAAGTAAGTTGTGACCCCAGTACTAGCAGAAGAACTTTTTTGGTGGACAAACTCAAAACCTATCCATGGGATGTCCATTCAAACAACCATAACCCAGTATCCAAATGACAACAAATGTGAGTCTCACTGCTGGAATCATCAAATGCACACTCTATGGCCTGAGGTGGAGAGAAGACTTCAAATAATCCATCTTGAGATGTTAGCTGTCATAAAAGCCTTCAGGAATTTGAAACAATGATAATCTGCAGAGTAGTATAAGTGGCCACAGACAGCAACACCACAATGCAAGTGAATAACAAGAATGCAAGGTGGCACAAATAGATTTGCAGGCTCTGAAATGTTCTGAGGACACCTACGCAGGTGCAGAAGTAATCCACTGGTGTGAACTCACAGATGAACACTTGAAGAACTACACTTGCAGGTAAGCAGCCTGTCCGTATTTGAACATGAATTGCCCCTGAAGCCAGAAATGATAGTAGCAGAGGCTTTTGAAGGCAACAACTGGTTTCATCATATGCATTCTTTATTAATATACAAGCTTTTGATCTGTAATTTACTATAGGCAGGTGGGTCTCAATTTCTACAATTCATCCTCCTCACTTTGCAGTGAAAATAAATTGTGAATAATTGTGTACACTCACTTGATTTTCTCATAGATTCCATAATCCTCATATCTATATGGAGAAGTAACTCTAGGACATAAATCTTAAATAGTTTGAAAGATACAGTTCAGCATATACTGATGGCTTTTGCAATCATGAAAGAAACAGGCCAGAATGTATTTTCATCCCCAAGTATACTTTGGAAATCTACAAATTCTTTTTGCAAAATTTTGCATTCTGCTAAAATGACCAAACATGCCATTTTGAGATGCCTTTAAAAATAGTTCAGGCATGATGTAATTCTTTTTTTCCTTCTCTAAGCAAAATACAACTGAAAAAAGTAACTGTAAAGTATTTTACACATTTATTTTTCATGTATACATTCATTGTCTAACTCTGTAACTGTTGTTAAGGTACATAGACCATTGATTTCAGAATGTCAGATAAAATTACATGGTCTATTTCAGTTTTTTATTTATCCTGAAGAAGCTTAACTTTAAAAAATGATTTCACTTGAGAAGATAATTCCATAGGGTTTGTAAATTATGTTCAAATATTATGCAAGACATTTCTTTTTTATAGAATAATGAAATGTAAACATTTATTAGAATATATTTAAAAATAAATTGTGCTTAGTTTAAGTTTGGATTGAGATGTATGTTTCCTGTTTTTATTCTCTTCTTTCTATTTTTTTAAATTGTATTCAAATTACAGAATGCCTATACAGCAACAGTCATAAATGGAACAAATTTTTGTACCTCAGCAAGAGATGCTGTCCTTATTTTATCAAAAAACCCACCTGACACCATAGCAATCAACTGTTTTTGTGACTTCATCATCTTTCTAGGAAAGGTAAAATGTTGTCATTAATTTAACCGTATGTTATAAGTTACCAGTGAAAAGTCCAGTCATGTCAGTGTATTGTCTAACAGTGCATTAAAAACAGTCAGGTCTAAATCAGCTTGTCATTAGTTTTTCTACTGTGTTCATAATTTACAACCTTTGGAAACCACCTAAACTATCAGTTAGTAATACTGTATCATCTATATACATATCAGATATTGTTATTCCAGTTGCTTCACTCTGTTGATTGACGTCTCTGCAATAATTTCTCTAAAATGTAGCATATTCTTTTATTTTCATACAGGTGTTTGTGGTATGTTTCACAGTTTTTGGAGGCTTGATGGCATTTAATTATCACCGTGATCTACACGTTTGGGTAGTTCCATTGCTGCTGATAGCCTTCTTGGCTTATCTTGTGGCCCACGGCTTTTTATCAGTATTTCAGACAATAGTAGATGTCTTATTCCTTTGCTTTGCTGTTGACATAGAAACAAATGATGGCTCTCCAGAGAAGCCATATTTTATGGACCAGGAATTAATGGTAAGCATCTACAAAGACAGAACTTAAGTTTGCTTGAAGAAATGCTTCAGGTCTATCTAGCCTTGCACCTTGGTTCATGTGGTGGCAAACCAGATACCAAATTATCTGACCTTAAATGCCTCTTTAATCTCCCCCCCCCCCCCACTTCCTATGCTAAGGACAGAAGAACTATTCATTCAAGAGAGCAATTAAGTAGCTGGGACATGTAATTTTTGCATCATTTGTGTATAATATAGTAAATTAAATTTTTTACATTTGATGCTTAGCGAATTTGGTATGACTGATTTAGAAAACCACTTGTATGAGCTACTGGTTTGTTGTTGTTGTTGTTTTATGTTTTTATGAACATATATAACTTAATTTGCCATAGTTGCCATGGTGATGTGAAGCATACTTCTGCTTCCAATAGTGGTACTCATTTGTAAATTTTTGGGACTGCTTACTTTTGCTAACTAATTATCATTCATGGAAATTGAGTAAACTCCAAGTCAGACTTTCAGTAAAGTTGACCTTAGAGCTTGAACTCCCTAAATTTCTGTGATAATTTGCTTCTCATCTCATGATTCTTTACAGTAAACTTGGATAAAATTTAGCTTTCATTATGTTTTCATTAAATCTGTATCCTGTGAAAGAGAATTTATAGCTTATGTCTGACATTGTCCATTTGCAGAGTATACATTTAATATGGTTTTCTTGCAATTATTTATATATAAACTGACACTCTAATCCAAAATGTTTAATTGGAAGTAAATGACACTTAGATTCAGAGGAACTTCCTGTCAAGTATGTCTGTGATTAAAAACTTGCAGCCTAGTCCTGCACAGAAAGGACCCCATGAAACTTAATGGGGCTTTCTCATAAGAGTACTTAAGATTTCAGTTTTAGTTACATGTTTTAAATGTATACTGTGACACCTGTCACTCTTGCTCTGGGGAGGGATGGCCCAGTGGCCTCCTCAATCATAGGCTGCATAGACTCCTGACACTCAGCTTTTGTCGTCACTGACATTTATTTGGGTAACACAACAGGTGACAGTAGAAGGTGAGATGCCCTGTTCCCCTTCTCCTAGTCCATGGGTCTTGGAGGAGAAAGGGCCAGTTTCTCCCCAGGGCACAGATGGAAGGGGACTCCCCCCAAACCTTGGACTAGCTGTTTGACCCTGTCCCCAATGGAGGCAATGAACTGCTTCTCATCTTCCTCTTTTTCCTCCTTTAAGGCTGGCTCTGTTGTGCTCCAGTTGTGCCCTCACCTTCTTGGCTCCCACCTGGGCATCCCGTCCTACCTTCCCTGTCCTCAGGCTTCCTTGCTGCCAGGGTCTCTGGGTAGTCCACTGGAGAGGTGTAGGGATGAAACAGGTGGCCCACTGGAGGCAACCAGAGTGTCCCCTCACAATATGAACATTTGATAGCGTGGAAGAATGCAAGCATTTGAATGTTAAGTCATGTTAATTTGAAGTTGCTTGGGTAGAGCATGTTTTATAGGATCAACACAGCAGCAGTCTACTTGTTTTGTTGAGAAGATACGTTTTCTTAACTCTTGAAACATCAGAAAGCAAATTTTGTCTGATAAGTGGAATATTGATCTTCATCTATTATTGACCTATTGGTCTTTGTTCCTTTCAGACTGTTGTGTATCAGAGCTGCAAGCTTGCACAAGAGATCAAGCATAAAAATAAGAAAACAGTGCATAATAGTGAATATGGCACAGAACTTCAACCTATGGTAAGAAACAAAGCTCAGAGAGATCATACAGAGAGCAAGCAATGTGGTATCTTTCCATCTGTGTTTTTATATATATATATTATACTTCATCTATGTAGGGAGAATTTATCTGGCCAACATGGTCTAGAAACTCTTTTCAATACAGTCAGATATGCATTAGTGGATGCTGTTTGCATCTGCCATTAGCTGAACTGAGGCAATTGCTTCAGGTGGTGGATCACCAGGGCAACAAATGCACAACTGCCTGCTGCCACTGCTTCTGAAGCACTCCCTGAAACACCCAGTCCCTGTCCATTTGAGTCGAAGGCACCTTCATGTCCTTCCCCACATACTGCTACTAAAGAATGAAGAGGCAGGCGGTGCGACACAGCAACCGGATTCAGTTAGAGCCCACTTTTAAAGGGTAAAACAAAACAAAACGGTCTCCAAAACAAATTGAAGGTGGATAGAAGGAAGATCAGAGAAATCCTTTGTGCTGTGTTTTCTTTGGACATCCTCCCATTTCTTTCAGATGTGAGACCACCTTTCAAAGAAATATTTTTTTCTAAAAATCGACTTCGAGTTCTGGGTGGTTAGTTTGCCATGTTGCATATCACTTCCTTCTCTAGCAGCACCGTGGGGAATTGTGTGGAGGTGCTGCTGCCGCCGCCCTCTGTCATAGGCAGGGTTGCCATCCTTTCCAGGATGATGGTGTGGTGACACATTGCTTCCTGCCTAAAGTGGTGGGTGAGATTAGGTCACCTCAGCTGCTTGTGCAAAAGAGAGAACATATTGAGATAACTTGCCATGCAGGGGTGAAAAATTCTGTGCAATTATTCCTCTTCTGTACAATTATTAGCAGTAGAAGAACACTGCTCTTCCTTTGTATCTTAATCATACTATTAATTGTGTGCAGTCTAGGCAGTTCTGACTCATGGTGACACTTTTCAGGGTTTTCTAGGTAGAAAGTAGCTTACCATTCCCTTAAAACATTTTTTTTAAGTTTTTGAAAAATTACAACACACACACACAAAGCAACTAAATATATAACAAACTACATTATATATAAAAGTTATTCCATTCCCTTCTTCTGGGAGCATCCTCGGAATGTGCAGCTTGCCCAAGGCTGCTCAGCTGGCTCTTCTGGGATGCACATTGGGGAACTGAACTCCAGTTCAGTTCCCCTTGAGCTCTAGCTCTGCAGCCAGATGCTTAACTCATTGACCTACCCCACCAGCTGCTTTGTATCTTGAGTAACCCTACATTCTGTTCTTTGCTTTATATGTATATGATATTGGCTGTCAGGTCCAGCACAAGGAAAGACCAAGATACTTGTGTAGTTTTGATCATCATCTGCCTTTATCTTCCTGTGTGAAATCTGTAGTGGATATAAGAAGACCAAGCAAAGCAAAACAAAATGGGGAAAAAACCCTTTAAAATCCCAAGGCTTCATTCTAATATGTGTTCTACTAATACACAAGGATGCTCCTCAGTGTTTCCATATTCGTCCATAAAAGTACATTTGAATTAACCTATATTTTAGTTGCTTGGGATCTAAAAGAGAGAGGACACTCTTCTCCATCCACCACAGCCATGTGATAAGAGATCAAAAGTAAAAAATCAATAACAAAAGCTGCTGATGAGTGCTACCAGATAATGCCCATGATGGATAACTGTTACACCTTCCCTTTTCCCAAGTGGCATTTAGTTGGAGCCCAGTTTATATATGTCTGTGTAACATAATTGGTATCTGAGTGGAAGAAAAGCCTCTGAAAAGCAGTTTCTCTGTGTGAGGTTTTTACAGTAGCAGCTATCCCTTTTTCTGCCAAAATAGTTCATGCCAGAAAAGAAAATCCTCACGTAGTGGTGGTATTTCTGGATTTTTCTGCCAGTTGCAAACTCTGGCAGGCTTAGTTTTTCAGGCCTTTCTGGTATATGGAAGCAATAAGCTGGTCTGGCAGTCTGGAATGCATGGCTTTAAGTTTATTATGTTTATGAGAGGCTATGCTTGGTTTATTCATTATGTGGATCTTTATGCATTTTTGCCCCCAAAAGTAAAAATAAAAGTCACACATATACTAGTGGAATGCATAAAAGTATCATTCCTATACCAAATGTTCTCTTTTTATCCCTTCATAAGCTTTGTGTTATTGAACAAGCTTTGTGTTAACATTATGACTAATTCTATGCATTTTGCTTCCTAATTACAGACCAGAACGTGAGATAGCTTTAAAACTATGCTCTGCATAACAGCAGCAACAAAAGTGAATTGAAGAAATTATGTCCTGCATTGGGTTCTACTTTTTGCACTAGAAGAGATTATTAAATCCAATGGCACTCTCTACAACAATTTTTCGGCCCACATGGTTTTGTTAAAATACTATTTAAGGTGTTTTTATAAAATAGTATTAATAATCAAGTCTCCTTTTTGTTTTGTCATTGCACTTCGACACAACAGAAGAGCTGAACTTTAACAAAATAACATTGAAGGTGATGAATCACAATATATATTGTATACACAGCAGAGCCTCATTTGATATCGGTGGTCAAGATAGCATCCAAAAAATGAATAGCCAACAGGAAAGTTAATTCTCCTAACCTAAGAAGGCAGGTCTACAACAAACTGTATAGTCGTTTTATGATGTCAGCAATTATACAAAAGGTTTTGACTGCTGGCTCTGCCTTCAGAAGAACAAGCTAAACCCTAGTGGCCTTTGACCTGGTAAATGTATTTTACTTATTTTCATTTACCTTCTTCATTAATGGGCCCACTGGGTCTCTAGCTCTGGTTCCTCCAACTGATGCTGCGTATTTCCTTAAGGCAGAGGAACACAGATCTGCACAATTTCTTGTCTCACTTACAACAAACAGACTTTTGTGGTCTGGAAAATCTTAATGTTTCCTGCCTTATCCCACGCAAGTGGCTTATCAAAGCTGAGAGACGCATTCTCTGCTTTGGTTCTCTAGCTGCTGCTGGTAACCTGATGCTACAGAAGCTTGGCTACTTTCTCCTGTGTACATGTTCTGGCTGTTAATCACTTCTATCTCCCAGTCAGAAGTGTGTGAAGTACCAAAGCTATGCGTGCTTTGCTGGCCACTGCTGTTGTATTGTAGCACTGTTTGGCACCGATGGAGACAGCTCTGAATTCAACAACAATCCAATGGACCTAGTCCAAGTCTCATGCTCAGTGTCTCCTCCCACAATGTTTCTGGGGCTGTTTGCTAGTTGTTAATTGCTCAGATCAAAGGCAGAAAGTGTGGCAGGGGACAAGCAGCTGACACCACAGGTGGGGGAGGAGGGGATATTCTCTAGCTTCTAGCAATGCTTCATCTTTTTCCAGAGGCAACAGGTGTACAGCAAATGCAGACACTGGGGGCATAGCAGCACAAAGAATAAGCACGCTTCTAATTTCATATTGCCCCCACCCACCCCATTGTAAACCATCCCCAGACAATGGGGACTGGGATTTTGGCAGTAAATACTGGGCAATAGAGGGGTGTCGACAATCCTCCTTTGAGAACTTGGATTTAATTGCTGTGTCCCACAGAGAAAGCTGTTTGAATGGAATGTTGCTGCTTTTTATATCATTTGAAATAAGGCCATTAAGATCCTTGAACTGTTAAAGTTCTTGGCTGCTTCAGATTTCCAGTTGTCCCTTCTGTTTTTCATAATGCTGCTTGATGCCAGGTGGAAGGAATGGAAGAGACAAAAGTCTGCTATGTTTTTTACCAAGAACCTTTGTTTTCTTTCATAAGAGGTTGTGAACCAATTAAAATTCTTTAGGGTCAATGCCATGGTAGCTCTAATCACCTCCAAGGCAGTAGTTGTTAAAGAGAGGAGTGGCATACTGACAACCTGCTAAGAGAAAGTACAGTGAAATCCTTCAGCACCTTAATGAAGCATCACATCTAGGCCTTAGGTCAGTCTCTGTCAACCTGGCAATCACAGAAATGTCTGTCTTTTGGGTCCAAGCTTTATTGCTTGAAGTGTTCTCCGAGTCATAGGGCCTGACTGAAATGGCCAAACAGCAAGATTTGTTTGTGTCTCTTCTGTAGACTGTATCCAGAGACTCCCTCTGCATGAATACATATTGCTCTGGCATACTGTTATTTGATTATGGCTAATTCTGTATGGAGTGTAGCAACATCTCCCATATTGGTCACTAGTGCTTCCTCTAGAAGACATCTGTAAAAGATCCATTTGGACTTTTTTGTCTGCCTTCATTAAACATTGTAAGGTGATGCCTCAGTTGATGCATCCTTCTGTTGCTAAGTATTGCAGCAGGGGATACTACTATTGGTCATCCCAGTCCTATCTGTTCTTCTATTAACTCAACTACATGTCATGAACTGTCATTCTGGTCAGTGGAAAGCAGACCCAACAGTCCCACTCTTACTAGGCAATTCTTTTTGTGTCACAATTCCTTGGGTAGTAAGGATATGAACATGTGCAAGTCCCCAGCCTCTGTCCTATCTACTGGTTGTTCTTCCATGGTTGAAACTCTGTTGGTAGTTTAACTACAGTATTGCAAGTGACTTTCAACTCTAATGCTTAAGTCAAATTCTGTGATTGAAGGGCGTATTTCTCCTCTCAAGTGCCTGTTCAAATTGACCCTTTTTCATCCTCTGAGATAACTGGAAGGATACTTAACAGTGAGTTCAGCGTCATATTGTTAGTAGTCATTGGCCAAAATCCTGGTGGGATTAAATGCACACGCAAGAAGAACCATGTAAGTTTCTGTGGCTAACTGATGAGATGTTGGGCACATGCCAGTCAGGCTCTCCATCACACTTCCAGTACCTTCAGTTAGCTGCAAATGCCTGTGGAAAACGTACGTAATTTATCTTGTCTCCATGTGAAGCCCCAGCAGGATTTTGGTAATTTTCATAGAATGACTCCGGTCACAACACTTCTTTGTAGAAATCTCAGTTCACTTCCTAAACTACCAAATCTACAGCAGTCTAGAAAGGACTGTCTGAAAAAGCAAAGAAAGGTGCTTTTTCAGGCAGCTTTATCCTGTAAAAGAGAACCACTGTTCACATAACAAGGCAAATCCTTACTAGAAAAATGCAAGAGTGTGAAATATGTTTGGTGTGCTTTTTCTTTGGCAGCATTCATGGGAATAAAGGGTCATTATGATAGTTGTTTAGGGGCTATTCAAGAGCAGTCACACTATACTTTGCATAAAAGAGAGAATTACTATAAGGATATTGTTCCATGACATCATGAGGCTGCCCGGGTTTGCCACTAATCTTTTCAGTAGATGAGAAGGAGTTCTTTACGGAAGGTACTCTTCCATAATGTGACAATGTGGGTTACTACAATTACTATACTAATATGAAGTGTTGTGACACATGCATGTATGCCCTACTCACCATAAT
This sequence comes from Intellagama lesueurii, assembly GCA_037013535.1. Taxonomy (NCBI): domain Eukaryota; kingdom Metazoa; phylum Chordata; class Lepidosauria; order Squamata; family Agamidae; genus Intellagama; species Intellagama lesueurii. The sequence goes on from JBAJHW010000004.1 coordinate 148,500,084, forward strand.
TCAGTGAAACCCTTTATTTATCTTCAAGAACATATCTGTCTTATGCACATTTCTCCCTTTTGAACAACAACTATATTTTACAGCTCAACATTCCCCTTTTCTTTTACAGCCCTTTGAGTTTCAAAAGTAATGTGCTGCTCAGTGGGAGGGGCAGTACCAAAAACAGTATAACTGCATGCATATCTAAACCTCTTGAGCAACCTTTGAGGTATTAATTATATATCATCACTGCTGTGCAAACACTGACTACCATATTCTAAGATATGACATACAATCCATTACAAGAAATTTGATAATCACTCAGAAACAGGAGGATATATTTCTTATTTAGCCTAAAAAATTCAAGTTTGGATCTAGAGTGGCTTTTCCTGCATAGAAGGCACCAAGACCTAGCAGAAGCTTTACATTAACAGGAAAGGTTAGTAGAGGCCTGTCTCCTACCTTACACTGTCTGCTTTTTGCAGACCTCCAGAGCACCTTTACAGGGGAGTTACAGTGAAAAGGTAGAACTGCAGAACGTCACATCCTTACCGTCCATCTTTTCTACACTTTAAGAACAATATTTTCTGATGTCCTAATCACCTGCACAACTAGTTATGTAATGCTGCACTTCCTCAAATACTTCCCCTGAAACTTTAAGGCCATAAAATTGTGTAGCAGGATGAAGTGGCACATACTAGGTCCACCCTTGAATATGCCTGTGTGTGCCAAGCATTCTCTCCTCCATCTGCAACTTTGCCAGGACCTTGTCCAGCTGTATCAAGGTCCCTGTTTGTGTTTAATCACACAAAAGAATGTGAGTAGAACTGCCTGTCCAGACACCCCTGCTCAACACTGGGAGGTCATAAATGCAGGATGTGAGTCTTGGCATTCATGCAGAGAACAGAGGCAAGGCCAGCAAGCACAGCCCCATCCCATCCCTAGGACATTCTTAGCCCACAGGAATTCAGGCAAACATCTAAACTCTGGGCCTTTGGTAGAAATTCCACAGTACTTACTAAGAAGGTCTACTGAACTTAATGGTAGTAACTTACATGCCAAGAGGTTGTGCAGTAAAGTTAACCTTAATTTTTGACATTATTTCCTGTCCATCACTGTGTGCAAATTATGCCATCTTACTATCAGATAGCTAGCACTTTAACTTGCTTATCAGAATACCAAAAGAATAGTCTCTGTAATGGATGGTTTGTATTTAATAATACAAGTTTGTACATGTTTTCAAGAAAACAACATTTATTTATAAAAAATACAACAAGATCAGTTTATGATGAGAAATGTGGCAATAAATACAATTCAAAGAAAAGGCAATTCTACATGGATACATTATGGCACAGAAAATAAAAATCAATGCACCATCAAAACATGGAGACTTCTGTGGGCTCAGAACTTTATACAAGCTCCTTTTTAAGAAAGACAGCTCTTTCTATAAATTTGGTCAATTTAGATATTGGAATGGAATACACGGGATCACAAATGCACATTCTCTACTGTGACTTTAAAATTCAGCAAGCATGTATTTATGAAACAAAAACAAACAAAAAAATTTAAGTAATAAGCCACAACCTCAGTTTTGGTGGCACAGTCCACAATTATCATTAAGCAGAAAAAAGCCTTTTACAGTTCTTCCATAGAATGGAACTGTAAATAAAAAGGTTTTTAAGAAAAGAAAAGGCTTAGTTAGTATGGTATGTAAAATGCCTATTTCAAGACAAGAGTGTAAAAAAATGCATAGTGTTTTTTTTTCAATTATTAAAAGACTTGGTTGTATAGAACTCCCCTTTCACAGTATTCCTTTTTACTTCATATGCAATTTATTGGTTATGCTGTAGACTGCAACTGTTACAGCACTAAAGGCAACTAGAGAAGGAAAGGGCAGAGAAAGGAAAAAGGAATGTTATGTAAGGCAATATTTCCTTAGGTACATGAAGCATAATGTGTAAAGAAGATGGGTAACAATTCCACAAGGCTAGTTTCATTTTTTAACTGAATAAAATAGTAACCTAATACTGAGATTTTGAGGCAATTCTAATAATCAATGCCCTGGTCGCTGTACTGACCGTGGTAATCTCTCTGATAGTCATCTTGGTACTCGCCGTGATATTCATCTGGATATTCTGCCTGATAATCACTATCACTGATTTCCGACCCGTTAGTTCCTGTTCCTTGGCTCCCATTATGAATAACAGGTTCTGTTGGTGCAGCGCAATACTTAGGGTCGTATACTTGCCGTCCAAGCCCATACACGCTCATTCCCTTCTGAGAAGCCACTTTGTTAGTGCCCATTTGTAGTGAAATAGTAGTGTTGTCCATTGGTTGTAATGTGAGTTTCTGGTCATAAATGTCTCGTCTCGTCCCGGGCGCAAGCATTCCCGCCTAAAGCAAAAGTTTTGTTTCGGATCAGCATGAACAAAACAAATTTCAGGGTTTTTTAGCTAGCATCCTACTGGGATTTTACTCTGGAGTAAGTGAAATCATAATTGGCAATGCACCAGCTGCATACGTGGTCACACAACCAGCTTTGTGACCAGGCATTTTGTTAATTAGTTGCAATTTCCCATCATAACCTATGTGAATTCATTTACTCTGAAGTAAAATTTCAATAGTATTCAGCCAATAACTACTAACAATGACTGACAGTAAGACAATACTTGTGAATTCAAATGTGTCGGACATTGGCAAAGTTGCTCAGTTGGTAAGTGTACTAAGTAAGGGTGTGATCAAATGCGCATTTAGCCCTTTGTTTGGTCAGCTGTGGGGATGAGTTGGTTCACTCCTTTTCCTGGTAATAACTGGAGTGGACCAATTTGTCCCCACAGCATTCTTACCCGCAACATTCCAAGTCTCTGTCAGGGGCTTCTACTATTTTGGTGCATGTAGGATCACTCTGGTTTGGTCGATTTCCAGTACATGTGATTGCTGGGGACAGAGCAAAAAGCAAACCTTCTAGCTGTCAAAACTCCATGTGGTTTGAATTACTGATATCGTGAACTAGCTCATTAAGTAAGCCACTTTAGGAGATCAATAAATTGAACTCCTCCCTTTGCTCCTTGGCAGAGGGGCAGGGGAAAACTTTTTTTTTTAGGCTACAGTAGCCATTGCTGATGCACTGCATCATTTATAAAAAATACAAAATATATACTTTCTTTGCCTTGTCTGAAAGGCTAGTCAAGAAACTGCCCAGAGCTGAATCCATGGATTCAGGTGTGGGTAGTTTCTTGAGCAGTCCATTAAGAGAAAAAAAGAAAAGAAAATAATTTTTAAATATGTGATGCAGTACATCAGCGATGGTCTAAACCAATCAAAAAAAAATTCAGTTTCCCTGCCCCTCTGTTGAGGAGCAAAGGAAGTGCTCAATTTGCTGATATCCTGAAATAGCTTGCTTATTAAGCTACTTCACGTTATCAGAAATTCAAACTGGAAGGAGCCGGACCAAATAGAGTTGCTTGAGAATCACACCAAATGGTGCATCGCCAATATTCCCTCTAAGGTGTGTGCGTGTAGGGCTCTATTGGGGCTGCACAGCAGCAGCCAGCAGCTGGTTGATTTACTTTCTGTTTTGGATGAAGCCCTGCCCCTTCACAAGTGCATGGGGAGAGACTCCTGCACAGCACAAATGAAAATTAGAGGGAACATTGCATATCATACCTCTAACCAACGCTGTGTCCTTATTTAGCCCACACCAGCTTGCTTCAAAAGGACCCATGTAGACAAGCTCTAAGAGTCAACAAGCAAACTCTTAAGGTGTACTTATCTAGGGAGAAGATTTCTATGACATTTCACATTTTCCCTGCAATCTCCATTTGAACTCATGAGCAAGTTCAAACATATTTATGAGTAACCTGGCCTTTCTCACCATAAACATATTCAAACCCACCCATAAGCTCAAAGATAGGTTGCCGGGGGGGGGAGGGGAGAAATGACATGTCATAGAAATCCTCCCCCTACTTTATCACTTTAGAGAAATCTGAATAACATGAATTACACTACTAGGAAGATACCAGTAGTGCATGCTGAAAGTTTTTTTATTAACTTGTTTTTGTCAAGATTAAAAACAAGCGTTAATAATTCTGCTCACTATGGTAAGAGCAGTATCACTTGCTGGTAAATGTAACAAGGCCAGCTATCCTCTCAAATTTAAAGCTGCATAAGGTGGGAAGGAAAATTGTTCTCGCAGTACTTGGTAGCTGCTTGTTAACTTCCCCTTCTGAAAGATTAACGGAGGGTACAATGTTGGCACCAGTGCTGGCAGGCAGATGGTCTGGATTATTTTAATAATGGTGTATTAAAACCAGCCATTTTCTTCACTGTTCTTGGTCAGTGGCAGCACTGATGAGTTGCTTTCCTTACCAGTCCTTCCGGAAAGAATAGCAAAAGGGATTTCACTGCTTCTATACAAAGCAGAGGTCCCCCAGAGAGTAGTACTCAAACCAACTCTTACAGTGTTCAGGGGATGTAACTTGTCAGGGAATGAGGGGATGGTAGAGAGCTGAAGACAGAGAGCTACAATTTTTTTGCATTATCCAGCCAAAAAACTGCAGATCTCTAATTACTAATAATCTTAATTGCCTTGATTCAATAAAGGGAAAAGGACTGAGTTGAACTCTGCTGTTTTGCTCCCTTTGGCTATTTTGAATATAAAGCAGAAAGTTGCCAGGGAGAGAGTAGTCATCGAAGTACTCTGACCTACCTTGAGATCTAACTCAAGAAATAAAGATAGATTTGGATGTACAAGTCTTTTGAACCAACAAATTTAGCCAGTCTCTCCACGCAACTCTCCAATATTGGTTTGAATCCAATTCATAATTGCAGCTACAGTAGACTCATTGAATTAATGGGATTTGCACAAATGTTGACTCACCATTAAAAAAATTGATTCAAGTGGTCTGCTCCAGTTGGGAATTTAGGCCACTGTCCTTAATACTGAAACAACCTTAAATATAGTTTGATAGCAGAAACTACAATCTAGAGTTGTGGTTCCTTGGGTCCCCAAATGTTCTTGGACTAAAACTCCCAGAAGCCTTCACTACTAGCTGTGCAGGCCAGAATTTCTGGGATTTGTCATCCAAGAACATCTGGGGACACAAGGTTGAAAACCACTGATCTAGAGGGTAGAGCAACTCTTACTTACCTGGCTAGCACCTTTATTAGTACCCATTTGTAGGCTAATTGTTGTCTGGTCAAACGGCTTATCAGTTTGCATCTTTGGATCATAGAGATGTCTCCTAGTTCCATAGGCAGTCATGCCAGCCTGACTGGCACATTTATTGGTTCCCATCTATGGACATGGAAAATTAGTGAACAATAACTATTTTAAAAAAGAACCCTTGACATGAACCATGACAAGTAATATGAACAAATCTAAATATATTGTTCTGGGGCTAATCTAGAAGTTACAATTGCCAGATAGAGAAGACAGAACGAGCACCCACAGCAGCTGTTCCACATAGCTGGAGAACAGTTAGTCCATGCATCCATTTAATGGAATTCAGTAAGTATTTACCTTGAGCCTGTTGCTATAGTTTTGAAATTATTAGAACTCCTCACCCTGCTTCATTCTTAACTTAGAACATTCTTCATTCCTCAATGAAGAAAATATGAGCTAAAACAATCCAGGCCTTACAATTATTTTTAGTAAGTAGCTGAAACTGTATTCTAGTACTTCTGAATCTTCCCGAAATTCTGCTCTGGTGAATGTTGACTTTTAGCCTTACCTGCAAACCAATCACACTTTGTCCAGCCTTAAGCTTTCCTGCATCAAAACTTCTTGCTTGTTTTTCTGCATATTTAACACCAATATCAATTGTAGTATGAAAGCCTTTGGTTTTTGCCTAAAGAGAGGATAAAATGACAATGTTGCCAGTACGCATTTTTTGCCTGTGGAACACTGTGCCAACAATCAACCCAGTTCTTCCACTACCTTAAAATTTGAGTTATCCTTGATTTAACAACTTTGTACAAAGGTAGTATATCCTTGACTGGCAGATCTGCTAGCTAGCAGTTGAGCAGAGAGATAAAAAGTGGGGGACACCCCATAATTATTGTGAAAACAAATCTGGTCTTTAGCTTTGCTAGGTTCAATCTACAAGAGCAACTGGTTGAGTAGAACCAATCTATGGAATTTAATGGCATGCCTATTATCTAAACACCTCATCATAGAGAAGGGAGGCATCTTTTCAGGTAACAAATGATGCTGAAACATCTTCTATTCTCAGTTGTCAATAACTGCAATTGATTGGCCAAGGATCTAAGCTAAATCATTGTTACGCATTAGGTTCCTCGTGTTAATATGGACTTACCAGACCTGCTAGTGCCACCAGTGACGTTTGAACTTGAGTCATATTTCCGTTCTCAAATAGATCATTTGCTTCAAAAATATCATGTGGTTTCATCCCATATTGTTGTATGGCCTTTATAAAATTTCCAATGTTCTCCAGCTAAAATCAAACAAATGCAGGAAGTTAATGTTTCTGGCTACATAAGAATTAAATTATTACTAGAGATGGGAAGGCCTGGAAAAAAAACAGAAAATTGGGGGGAAAAACACTTTCCCCCCATTTTCTTCTAATGCTGTTTTTTTGTTTTGTTTTGTTTTTTTCTGGAAAAACTGAAAATATATGGCATGTGGAATTTTTTTTTTACAATGATAAATAATATGTCTATGACGGTATTCAAACTATATAACATGAAGATCTTAATGAAAGACTTCTGAGACTTTATGTATTTAAGATCTCTCTAGACATTTAAGGTTTCTGAAGATTTCATTTTTTTTCTGGAAAAAAACCAGGGAAAAATGTCTTTTTCCTGGAAAAAAATTTGAAATTTTCAGAAATTTTAAATCTCTAGTTATTACATTGAAATGTATGGGAAAATCTTGAATAAATGGTTTTGTTAGACAAAAAACAAACTGGAAGGGTCTGATCTGGAATGGAGAAATGGCATGAGGGTTTAACCCTTTTCACTGCCCTTCGATTTTCTTAACTGTCATGTAAAAAACTCCCCACATAATTTCTATTGGGGTTTTGTGACACAAGTTTGTACTTAACTCATAATTAGACCGTTAGTTTCAAGACAGTTTCATGTGCTACCTACAAACAGAATCCAGATTAATGGTAGTCTGATGGTTAGCCCACACTGTCTTTAAAAGCTGCAGTTTTGTTTTACTTTGTTTAGATTTGACAAAATGTATTAATTCAATGCAAAGAACATTCTATAGTCCCTCACTAGTATATCTCAGCAATTGCTGAAATTTGATTTAGGTGTGAGACAAACTTCCCTACAAAAGCTTGAGTTTTTTTAGGCACACATCCACCACCACCACCACGGTCCCAGTGTCCATTTTATACCTTACTGTGTTGGACAGAAAGTGTGCATATCTTACTCCTTCTTGATTTAACATGGATAAGGATGTCCTGCTTGTTAGTTTGTCTGGCAGCTGCAGAAGCCAGTGGAGCAAACAACTTACTTAGAAGTCTTTTTTCTCTCTCTCTTTCTCGTAATCCCCATAGATTCTTTACTTGAATATTGGGTATGAGGTATCCGATTCCTTCTACTATGAAAGATTTAATTTTGTATAGCTCTAACAAGCAAAAGAAAAATAGAGGATCATCTGACAAAGGGTAGAGTTTTCTCCAATTAAGAGAAAACCCTGAACCAAACCACCAGGTTCTCCAATTTCTACAAGAATTTTCTACCTCCTTGATATCCTGTTCCCATAATGCAGCCTCTAGGCGTGGGAGGTACCATCAGTGATACTTTGATTAACTTTTTATTTTGTAAAATTTCTCAACATTAATTAGTGCTTTTGCAGGAGAATCATTTATGCCTGCCCTGAAGTCTAATTTGCAGAAAGTGATAATCATTCTCAATTACATTTTAACACATACATGTTATCTCTTCTGAGGAGAGGCACAACAAATTCTGAACACAATATTTAAAACATTGTTTACCTGATGCCAGTTTAGTTTGGACTGATTAATTTTCTTTACAGATCCTGGCTGAAGTTTGTTGATAAGCCTACAAAAATAGAAAAACAAAAGCCCTTTGTTTTCCTCTTCCTTTTTTTTTTGCAAAGACGCTATCCAATTGAGTGGTTATCTTGCAGCACCACTACTGTCCAGGTCAAAAGAACTTGATAATTTACTTTCATTTACACACACAGGCCAAAATGCTCTTTTGTAGTTATGTTGGCAGAAGGGGAATTATGTTATTCACAGAAGCAAATTGCCACTAATTAATAAGTCCTCACTTGGCTTCCTCATTGTGTGTCAGTCGATTGGTTCAGTGTGTGATCAAGAACTGAAATGGGGCTCACTGATTGGTGAGTGATACCACTTCCCTTCTGCAGGCATGAACTGTGGAACAGGATTTTGGCTCTAGATTATTTGAGAAAGGGCAAGTTTGCAGAATAAGCAGAGTTGTTAAGTGTTCTGTGGACTTTACCAAGTTAGGATGCACATTGTAAGTGTATCCAAATTGCCCCATATGTAGAATACAAATATGTGACAAAAAGACCTCTACCATTTTGCTGAAATGTTCTTTTTCTATGTGCATTTTATTGGAAAATATGGAAACACACAATCATCTGTAGTATGAAATGAGATAAACCTTGAAAAGTGTAATTATACAAGTCTTCTGATTGGAAAGTGTCCTTTAGGCTCTACATAATAGATGGACATGATACCATAAACTAGAAATCTTAGCAGTACAACCAGTGACTGAGCTATGTTTAAATCTCTTCCAATCTTAATTTTAAAAACAGCCATTTTTTATTTCAGAAGCAGTTTGCCATGTGCTACAGAGAGCCATGTGCTGTGATGATCTGCTGTTTGAGAAACAAAAGCCAACAGCCCCATTAGATATGCAGAACTAGTTAAATTGCTATTTGGATACCAGCCACAGTAGCAGAACTAAAAATACTTATATTCTGTGTTGCTTTAGAAATAAACCAGACACAATGGGACAAATATATTGTTTTAGGCATGTATCTGCTATGGACGCAAAGACAGGGAATGGGTGGGAGTACATGAAAAAGAGATTGTGGAAGTACGCAAATCACCCTCCTTCTCTGCCTTATCTCACAAAATGCTTCAAGCATTTGTCCATGCTTGGCTCATTTCTCGAATTGGAATCAGGCTGGTGGAAATTTGCTTAAAGAGACGAAGTAGAGGAAGGTAACATGGGGGATAGGGTGTGTTTGATTTCCTTCCCACTTTTCCTACTTTTTTTGTGTAAAGAGCAGGCTAATCCCATATTAATATGTGAATGGGAGAGATACATATAATTGTTCCATTCTATCTATATTTTTAGAAATGAAGAAACAGGATGAGGCTGATAACTCCTACACTAATACCCAAAAGCAGTACAAAGTTCAGCCTTCAGTTCTGGAAATGTTTGAAAACTCAGTATTTTCCTAACAGATATGCAGAAGCTGTAACTTTCCTATCCATTCTTTTAAATCTGGAATTTTAGGCAATTAAAATTGCAAAAATATTCTGGGGGAAAATAAAAAAAATTAATTTTAAAAATCCATGTTATGCTAAGACAAGATCAATGGCATTCCTTCATATTCAAACCCATGTTAAAGCCTCTGTACATAAAGAGCCTTATAAAAGTAGGAACTCATGAAAACAGCTGCGAACTCACTGCATGCAAAATATTGCAAGATCCCTAAAATTCTAGATTTAAAAGAATGGATATCAAAGTTATAGGATTCTAAGGCAAAGACCACTCTTATTCTATATGCAAAGTAAAGACATAAGAAAATCAATAATACAAAGATAATTTGATTGAATAAACTGTTATAATTCTACAGCTACAAAAAATACAGGGACGCTGCTCTCCTCTCTCTCACTTCAATGATAGGGAGAAACATCTGGTTTTAAGAATAAATAAGGATCTGAAAAGGTCAATAACTAATGCTACTGATCCAGAACAAAGGAAATCTGCCTGCCATAAAATAAAGTAATAATATGCTGCTTACTCGCAGAGGATGATGCCATCCTTTAAGCCTAGCTGAAAGTTTGCTCCAATACTCATGCCTGTAACCTCTTCAATCCAGTTGCGGAGGTCTTCTTCTATCTGCGGATCATATTTCAAAGCAATCTGCAGGATAAAAGAACAAATGGATTCAACAGTAGCCTTTCTTCAAATTTTTAAAAAAATAGCATTACACCAGACTAGGCAAGAAAACTTTATAAAAACATTTTAAAATGGATGGAATCTTGGTTATCAGATTCACTAATTTTCACAAAATTAAATACCTAAGTATTTCAGAAGCTTTATCTAAATACAGATGGGTTTTTAAACCCATTCAAATAAGACAATGATTTGTTCAAAAACATTTCATCCAAGTCTAGAAATTTCTGCTTTTTAGAGTACTCTGTTCATGGAAATAGTCACTGCAGTCCTGGTGATCCTCTTTATATACACCTTGGTTCTATCCTCTTTTTGCTTTGATCTTGCCTGCTGATGGCATGTAGACCCTGAAAGTATATCCATAAGGGAATGAGTGAGTGAGTGAGTGAATGAATGAATGAATGAATGAACGAACGAAATACGGTCCTTGGAGTGAAAAAGAATTTTGTGGTTGTGTTCTGATTTATGCATCTCAAGAAAAAAAAGGCAGTTGTGTGTATCACAACTGATGTGGGGGGACATGATACTGCCCTTATATATTGTAAGGTGGTAACTACCAGTTGAAGATAATGCTACTGTTGCTTATGTGCACAGTTGTTGTCCCCTCCCCCCAATATCATAATGTCTAGTCAACTAAATTGCAGCCTCCTTTCTACCTGGTTTTGGAATACAGCTTCCACCATGTCGTGTTGGTTGGAGGTTATGGAAGTTATAATCCAAAACAAACAGAGGGCATCATGTGAGGGAAGGTTACTACAATGCTTCAAAAACTGACCAATCACCTTTCTAACCATAAATAACAGTCAGCCAAAAGTACAGGCAGACCTTATGGACAACAACAGTATGGATATGGATGCTTCTCTCACACCATTGTTGACTTTCTGTAAAACTTTGTCTGCCTGTGCAGTGCTTCATATTGGATAAAACTAACCAAAAGTCAATACCCTCCAAAAAGCTAATTTAGAAATATAGATAGAAGCAGATTATACATTTCATTTGGATTGACAATAATTACATGTTTGTTGGTTGGTTCTCAAGTTTTACTTTTAATGTATTTATTTTAAAAAAACATATTTTGCTCTCTTCCTCAAATATAATGTTATCCAGAAGAATTACCATTTGTAACCCTATGTTTTCCCACTGCTGTTCTTATATGCCATCAAACTGCTCTGACTTGGGGTGATCCTAGTAAGGTTTTCAAGATATGTGAGATGTTTAAGGAGTAGTTCATCTTTGCTTCCATGACTGAATGGGGATTTGAACTCTGGTCTCCTGAGTCTTGGTCTGACATTCTATCCACTATATCACACTGGTTCTCATTTACTATGGCAACTTCCTTCTTTTTTCTTACCACCCAAATAAAGCAAGCACGCAAGAAATATGGAATAGCTGCACAGTACCTTCTGACTTAATAATTTCTTAGTATACCCACATAGGATTGAAATGTAAAGGAAGCATAAGTAGTAACTATTCCTGCTTAGCAAGGTCAAAACAAAAGATTCAATGTATCCATGACATTTCAGAAACACTGCTAGGTTATCTACTAATCCAGTGTGTTTTTTAAAAAAAACTGTAGTATATTGATGGCTTTTACAGTATTGCTAAAAAAAGAGAACAAGATGTGAACTAATGAAATCAAATAATAATCTGTTTACTTTTACCAATCAACTCATAGGTGGCAATAATGAAAACAACTGTGTATCTTGCATCAATATACTCTTCAAATGGCAAAAAATAACTAGTATCCGCAGATTCGCTTATCCACAGTCTGCAAATATTAGATTATTAAACGTATTAAAAGAAAAAATGCAGGAAAAAAATCACATCTTTTACCAGAACCAGCCACTAGAGGGAGCCAGAGAACATGCTATGAAGCATACAAAGCATGGTCTCCGGCTGCTTAAGCACTCTTTTCTTGTGAGCTTTCTCCCAGGAGATTCTGGAGAGGCTCCTCCTGCCTGTTGGTTCACCCAGAGGTTAGGCAAAGCATCAGTGCTGGGTGATCTAGGCAGGAAGGGGGCATCTCCAGCTGACTTGCTTTGCACTGAGGCATGAGAGCATGCCGACAAACAGCTCAGTATGCAGGTGCATGGCCCTACCAAGATGGCGGTGGAGGCAGCCTCTGCACTCCCTTTGGGTAACTGTCAGGTTTGTGTTAGTCAGAAGAAAGGTGGGTGGGGGGCTTTGTCCCTATACCTTTCGGATAGTTGGCGAGGGTGTCTGGTTTGGGAGATGTTTGCTATAATCCACATTTTTCAGCATCCAGGGGGGGGGGGGCTTGGAACCAATCCCCCACGGATATGGGGATCCTACTGTATAGCAAGGTGGCTGTCCATCCTACGCATTCTTATTAGGAAGGAAGTCCATTGATCTCAGTGAGACACAGTTCAAGAGAATTGCACATAATGGTTTTCAAAACAGTGACCAGAATCCCATTGGATGTTTAGCCAATATCAGTATAACCCTATCAGCAGAACTTTCCACAGCAAAATGCCTCAAGTTGAGAAAGCAGCACAGACATTTCCTATCACAAACTAAATCACAAAACTGATCTGCAATAGGCAATGCCTATGTTGACTTCTGAACTTTCAGCATTTTGTTGCTGAAAGTTATGTTGGTGGGTGTGACTAACAGGATTCTGACCACAGTGTAAACTAGTAAAAATACAGATTGCAACCCTGGCTCCCCAGGAGGAGTACATGCTCAGAACGGTTCCTCAAATCACAACCAAGTAGAAGCCTTTTCTTCTCTTTTTTCCCAGCATGCTGAGAGAAGGAAGTCACACACACACAAGCCATCTTCTCCAGGCATTGTGCAGCAACACACTCCCACCTGGGCCCCAAGAAGGACCCAGCTCTTGCCTCTGGTGACAGTAGCCTCCACATCCAGGGCCCAAGTTCTACTTGTTTCCTCTAAGCTATTCCACAACTTGCTTTCCGTATATGCTAACACTGGGAAACACAATTAATGTATACATTGTCATTGACGCCTTTTCACGACTTAAACAGAAAGAACAGATGCCTCTTATACTTAAAGTTCACTGCCTAATTGTTTTAAGTCAGAGATGGGCATAGTGTGGCCTGTAGGTTGCGATGAGGCCCAAGCGCCACCTCCAGCCCCCCCTCCCCAATTTTTTTCATTCTCAAGTTTTGAATGTGGCTCAAAAAGCCCTCATGCCTTCCAGAAGGCATGGAAATCATTTTCCCCCTTATTTGGGGTCTTTTAGCATCCCTGGGGGCCCACACCTGAATTTTCTTTTAAAATGGTAAAAAAGAATAAACTTTTTTTTCAGTTTAAAAAAAACATTTCAAAAGAAAAATATTTTTGATTCATCAGGTTATTGAGGGGGGATGTAGTCCTCTAGAGGTTGCCACCCTCCCCATTTTAAATCTGCAAGTAGTATAGCATGTGTCTATAATATTTCTTAAAACTTACTGCTTGTATTTCAGTTGGAACTTTTTTCATTAAAAGAGATAGACAGCTAAAAGACCAGGTCATCATAAATTCACAGAGAGTTGGCGATTGAAATGGACAGCATGAACACTGACTGATGTTTGTATCCAGAGCACTACTGCCAAGGAATGTCATCAAATGGATGTCATCATTTCTGCAAAAGCATTTTTTATTTTGCAGTTTCTCTACACACTTGAAAAATCCATGTTCACAGCCAAGAAGTAGTATGCTCAGCACCTTGAATGTTTTAATGTTTTTGTACTCACTATGCTCCAGTAACCCGAGATCAACCACACAACATTTAACCAAGATGTTGAAGTAAAGTATTTATTTTGGACTTAGACATAGACATACAGTCACAGAGGCAGACAATCCAGGATCTGTGAATACTTTCCCCCAAAATTCTCTTCACAGTATTGCCAACATGTATCTCACTTGTTATCTGTGTGGGTGACTTGAGTTCAGGCCTAAGAAATCTGTGATCATGGTAAATCCAGATCCTTTTTCTTTTCATTCATCATCACAGCCCAACATGCCTATTCTCCACTTCTCCAAAGTCAGAGTTCTAACCTGGGGAAGATCAACTAAGAACATCTCTGTGCTGGCTAGGGGAGAGGAGCAATCTATCATTGATACTCCTCCTCCAGATCACAGCTTTGTTAAAAACGGGGTGTGTAACTGTGTCCATTCCCTTTTTTTATTGCCATTACAATTCTACCTTGGGGCCACAGGATTGCAGCTAAGAGGAACCATTTTTTGAAGTAGCCCAGACCCAAATGTCATTGCAATGTACAGGTGATGAATATGAAATGATTCCATGGAAGAACGGAAATACAGGATTTGGTACTTGGTGCAGAATTTAGTCTCTGAAAATTAATCATAAAGTGGGATCAGGCTGCTGTTCTTACCTCCTTCTGTATCTGTCTATCCCATCCATAATCTTTGTGTACCGAGCCAATGATCTAACAACATGTTCCTAGGTTCATGCAACTGTTCAAAACCATGCCGGTGCCCCCACGCCATTAGAAATCTTGTTTCTTTGTTAAGGAAAGGATGGGGCCAGCAGGCAACTCCCACCTTCTCCTTTTCCATCAGTTTACTATAAACATGGACAGAGTCTCAAAATGGCTAAAAATGTGGGCAGTGTCTATGTCAATATTGGTGGAATTCCAGTGATTGAGCTTGCACAGCTTGCAACATCGTTAGCAATATCAAAATAAATTAGGAAAAATAATAATAAAATTATGCAAAGTAAGAAAAATGCGCTCATTGTCTAATCTGCATAATCATGCAGGTAGCGCTAACCAATTATTCATCACATAGGAGGACTGGGTGCAAAATTTTAACATTTTTAAAAATTCAGTCTGTAAACAGCTCCATTACAGGATCTGATTCATATGGCTCCTCCTGCGCTCTTGGGACTCGAAGCCAACCAGCGTAGCAGCTGCAGTGCTAAACACTCCCCAGCTCAGACAGAGTACCAATTTCCTGAACAGGGACACTTCTGCAGGGCTGATGGGAAAGTGTTTTTACAGCTGCAGTATGTGCTATGCTGAGGACAGATTACATTGCCATTCTTAGAATATGGTCACTGTCACAACCCTGATTGTCTTGTCTTTCACAGAAATAAAGCAGAATTGGTGTTTCTGCTTCGCTTGCAGTGCAAAGAAAACATGCCACCACAAGTCTCTTACTGAAGTCTGCAACACTGAATTAGCCCTGCGACTCCTCCATTGTTTCTATTGGCTGAAATCCTCTTTGTGTAAGGCATGCTGCATAAGGCTGATGATGTCATCAGCCAGGATGATTATTTTTTTTGGAAATATAAACATTTCCTACTTCTGTCCTGTGTCACCCATGGCTCCCATGTAATCTCTTTCATTGCTGGCAACCAGTGAGGGTCACAAAGTGAGAGGGGTGAACTCTTCCCCAGTTGTGCCAAGCTTTAACTGTACTCAGGGAAGGAACAAGGTGGCTTGCTGCTGAATGTATGCAAAACCCAGCATGCTGACAGAAAAAGCCAGTGGCCTCCAGTGCTGCACTAAAACAGAAAGGGTATTCCCTACTAGGAACCTGGCGAAGGCATATTTTTGTGACACACCTGCTATTGTGTCACTGGCTGTTATGTACCACCCTAGCTGTTGAAGTGGCTTTATAATAATGAAGGATATTTAATATGACATGCCTCCTAAAGCAGTTAGAGACATAAATGTATGTTCATCCACCATCAGCCACAGCAGTGAATACAGAAAAAAATTCTATTCATAAAATGCACGTTTCCTCAGGTTCTAGAAGACATGCTATAAGAGAATTTCCCAAGATTTCTAAGGCCACACTTTCCTCACTCCATAGACCTGCCTTCACAGTCTTCAAAGCTCCCCACTATCACTCTCCAGTGGTAGCAAAAAGTGTTTTCTCTTTAATATAAAGTGCAAAGAAAACATAACATCTGCATGAGATGCTGCTGAAACTCAGGAGCAGTGGACAGGGTGCAGCCTTCAGCAGGTTCAGGGAGCTAATGTGACCTCCCAGCTCCAGACATTTCCTGCATCCCTGCTCTATGGCTGCTATTCCTCATTCATGTTTGTTTTACAACACATTTCATGACAGACCCTTTCCACAAGAACTAGTCAGACAGAAACTAGTTTTATAAGCCTGTTGTCCTGAGGTTTCTTTTTTGTAAAGGTGTTCTTAGAACCCTGTTCTCACTTACTGGCAACACCAAGCAAATAAACTTTACCAGCTCCACTGCTCTAGATCTTCTGTATATGTATTAGAGGTGCCAATGACTGTTTGTTTGGAAAATATCTTCTCTACTCATGCAAAATCTATTCTCCCTGTGAGCTGCCTGTTGTCTGGCTATATATGAAACAACACTGGAACTTACAATAACGAGTTGCAACACTGGAACAGAAAATGCGCCTACAATTTACAAGGCTGGGACTAACATATGAGTAAATTATGCATGGGAAAGCAAGATTTCATAAGTAAGGAAATTAAGCACCTAAATGTAAAATTAGAAATATTTTCCCATGCATGCTTATATATGCATATGTGTCTGTTGTTACAGTCGCTATAGTAAAGGATTCCAATTAACTTTTTATTAAGCAAGTTAACAGGACAGAATAGGGAGAACATAATTATGTAAGCTTCTCCCACACTTAGAAATCATATTATAAAATGAATTATTCTAGCTAGTGTCTATACAACACTTGGAACAAATAAAAAATTAACTACACTCTGCAGTTTTTAATGTTATTTTAAAAAGTACTGCTGCTTCTAAAAGTGAGGGCAGAATAACTTGTTTCTAGAGAGAGAGAGATGTGGGAGGTATGCCATTTAGCTGTGGTGAAATAGAACATTCGTGCACAACTTTCATGAGAACTGATCAGGCAGGGATCTAGCTCTGCTTCCCTTACCAGGAAGCAAAATCAAGGCTTAGATTAAGAGAATCAAGTCATTTCTAGTGCTGTTTCAGTTTATATTAATCTACAGAATTGGAATCCAAATGGCAACCAATGGGCTAAAAAAGGCTTTTCAAATTGACTTTCAAGTATGTGTTTACTAATGGAAAACATTACAGGATTATATTAGTAGTGACTGAACTCAACAAAACCAAGAGAAGATATGGGTATGTGGCAGAAAACCATGTGGGCAGCCACAGGTTTCTTTGAAGTTTTTACTTTATATTGTTAAGATCATATGGCGAAAAAGGAAAAACTCATTTTAAACTGCAATGCAGCTGTAGGTAAAATGTCAATGGCGGGGTCCACACTATGACACGCCAGGGCTCCCCTGGAGCCCTTTCTTCTCATTTACGAGAAACTGGTACATGTTTCTCAGTTGCCCCCACTTAACCACAGGTCTTCTGTGCACTGCTTACTATGATGTCCAACCCTGTCACACAAGCTTGTCTCTTCTCTGACAAGCCAGAGAAATATGCCAACACGTTGTGGGGGCTAGCTATTCATCTCACATTTCTCCATTGAGAAGCCAGAAGTGTGTCGGTTTTAGACACCATAATAAGCAAGTCACATGTGGAAGACCACAAGTTTGTTCAAATGTTCTCACTTCCAATGAAAGAGATCTAACAGCAGATAACTAGTAGTGAAGGGTCACCTCTTCCCACATTAACTTTTGCATGACCTAGTTATCTGCAGAGGCTCTCTGCTTGGTTGCCATGGTTTAGGAATCAGGCATGAACAATTTTGGTTGTGTTGCTCAACCTCTGGAATGCCACCTTCAGAGAGGTGCACCGGGCACTAACTATCATGCTCTCAGCAGCAGTCAAGGACTTTTGCTTAAACCTTGCTTTTGTTTTGATATTGCCTTTCTTTGTCTTTAGAGTAGCAGTAAAGACAGAAAAAGGTATGTTGATTATTTGATTGTTTTATTCTTGCTAGTTAAGACAGGATATAATATTTTCAGATAAATTAATTAATTAACGCTACCCCTTTGAGCTTCTAGGAATTCAGTACCTAGTATATCGTACAAAATTAGCTTTGCTAATATACGAGTGGCAACATTTTCTTTGTTTCTGTTTTTTCACTTTAAATGAAAGGTTTATGAATGAATGGCTTATGAACCACAGATTCAAATAGATATTTTCAAAGATAGAGTAACTTTTTTGTTGTCCCAGTACATTTTGGTGCAACCTGTAATTATATGCACTAGTCATAAGTTAACGTAAGAGTAGAATTAATGTTGTCTCAAGGTTAACATTCTGCAGGCAGGACATCCACTATCATCTTCTCAGTTCTTATTCTGACCTAAACGTAAAGGGGCCTCTGAACCTCGTTGGGATCATCATTAAAAGCTGCTGATGCTTGGGGTCACCGAATGAATTCACGGCTAATGTGAGATTTCAGCAAGATATTGCCTCATCCACAGTTCTTTGGATTGGATCTAGAGCAGCATCCCATTCATTTCTCCTTCTTACTGTCTCTCGCTTCTGCCTCTTGAAAAGCTACCCTGGGGAACCGAGACCTCTGTATCAGTAACAGTGGCCTGCACTGGGAAGGTTGAATCAACACTGATTCCCTGCCTATTTTTTTTCCCCAGCTGAAAGCTTCCACTGTATCACTGTGCCAGCAGTGAGTTCTTGCATTCATGGACTGGCCAATCTGAAGCCAAGCCAGTATCTAAACAACTATACTACAAGAAGTTTAAAGCTGAGATTGGCAAGATATCAGAGATCTGGTAGAAAGTATGTGCTTTTTCCTAAACTTTGATTCTGCTAGGCTGAAAATCTAAAGGAACAGGAAAATTGCCTGGATTAACGGCTGTGCTGTGTGTGCACAGCTACAGTTAGTACTACAGTTAGTACATGATGGTAGGTAATTAGTGGCTTAACCCAAAGCAGAGACTATTTGATTCTGCATCAGTTTGCTATGTCACTACTCATGAACAGCAATATTATAGTTTATCTGTCCTGGGTTTGCATTTAAATAACTAAGAGTCACCGTTAAGTAGTTGTACATTCCTCTTCTTTTTCATACTCTGTTAGCAGCAGTGGTTGACTTTGATAGTACTGGAAAATAATTATAAAATGTTATTATTCTTTCCTAACACTATTCTTCTAAGCTCTAATGAAGTATGAATTACCGTGTATTCAACATTAATGGAATAAAATGTTTAACTTGCGTAACTTTTAGAATATTAGAGTGACTGCAAGAACTGAAAAACTATCCATATAAAGTGTTACTGCCAGGAGTCAAAGTGACCCCATCAAGTGCTAATTAAATATCCTTTATATTTACTATGTGCATGAATGATTAGCCCAGAACCTGTTTTGTGTTAAAAAAAAAACACTCTGTAATAATCCAATTACTTACTTTCCATAATATCACCACAAATGGTATAAAGGGTCAAAAGACCACAGAATTTACAAACACCCTTCATGAAATGGAAGTTTTAGCACCTCCTAGCCCTCTAAGAATCTCCCTTGAATTGCACCAAAACTTCACCATTTCCTATGGAACTTGCTGTATGGCTTTTGGAGTAATTTTGGCCCTAACTGCAACACTTACTTCCAGTGCTTCGTGTGGTATCAGAATGTAACAGGTACTGATAGTGCCCATACCTCAATTGCAAGTGAACTGTAGTGACTGATAACTTTGTATTGGTATGCCACAGGCCAAGGAAATCATTATGAAACACCTTAGTGCAGTTAGCACACTGAAACAAACAAACAAACAAAAAATCAGTTCAGTTTTCAAAAAGGTTTGTCATTAAAACACTATTCTCCTTTCTTCAATGCATAAAGATATAGTAATCTCTGAACCAATCTCAAAAGTTACACAGTATTATATTGTAAATAAATGACTACAGCTGGCACAGACACCTGTGACCAGATATACTTCCAAAACATTGATATATTATTAGCAATATCTCTCTTGTTTATAGTTTATATACACACCTATGATATAATATAATACCATTACAAAAAAAACTAATGGTTCCCCATCTTCAAATATAAAGAATATTACCTATTAAAGGCCTGCATTGTTTTGAAGCAAAACATTACTCAAGAATATGAACATCTGATGTTATTTTAGATGTATAGAGGTATTAACTTTCCCATAAACTAGATCTAGAGTTTATCAAACTGTGGATCTCTCCATTTTCCTTGAGATGTCAAGAAATATAGCTTTTGAACTAGTAATTTTACTGGCACAAAAAAGGGGGAAGATATCTCAGCGGGCTGAAGCAATGACAGAAAATCACAGCAGTGATTTTACATTCCATGTAATGATTTTGTTTATCATGCACATGCAGTTGTGGAATGCAGTGATTATGTACTCTATCAAGCACTGCATGTTATAGTTACACGATTTGTGAGATTTGTTGCTACAAGCAATTCACAGCACATGAATGACACTGCCCTGTGTAATTTATATGTGTATTAATGGCATAACATAACAATTTTAATTTTAATCTTTTTTATGTTGTCATGTTTTAATCTTTTAATTGTATTTTAAATCATATATTGATTAATTAATATTTTAATATTTTTTATTTATTTTTTATTTTTTTATTTATTGGATTTCTATCCTGCCCATCTAGACCATTATTATATATATATTATTATTTGTACTTATGTTTTACATTGGTGGAAGTTGGATGACCAAAGTGGTCAAAGCAATAAAGACCAAAGGTCTACTCTGGGCGGTTTAACTTATTTTGTTTTTAAATTGTGTGAATTTTAATGTTGTGAGCCACTTTGAGTCCCTTGTTGGGAGAAATGTGGCATAGAAATAAAATTAACAACAACATGTTTGCAAAAAATTTTTGTGAAAAAAAAACTGGGGCAGTAATACTCCACATACCATCTGTGTACATACGTATTTGTACTTTACATTGCAACATATTATTGACCTTGTTGGCTTATATTTAGCTATTATATCCTACTAAAACAGAGAACGTCTCAATTTCAAATATTATGCGCTTAATAACTTTTACCAAATATTTTACTTCTTTGAATCTCTTTGGTGCATTTGACCCCAATGCCAGATTGCTACAATCCATTCCTTTACCAATGGGGGTAAAAATCACAAATGTATTGTATATTGCAACCAAACAATCTGAATTTGTTGCAATCCATTCATAGTCTTAACAGCTGGTGAAAGGAGCCCTCTACTACATCCTGGTTCAAATCTGCTGGCATGGCTAGGTACAGTCCCAGGACAAATGAATGCCTAATTCCAAAGATAAGAACTGTCCTGCAATGCCAACACAAACATTACAAGGAACTGTCCACCATTAGTTCAAGCAACATACAAATTATCCGATAGTAGGTGTGCTGCCTCAATACTTGAGCAGAAAATGAGTGGTGAAATAGGATGCTGCTGCTTTTCTCACTGACTAAAACAAGCATTATATTGTATTGCTCATTTTGTTTACATTGTCATTTGTGTCCATTTTTGCTGGCCTTGTTTCAACATATAGAATACTTGGCAAAAATCAGTCCAAGGACAATGAGATAAGGGACAAAACAAGTACAATAAATTGCAATAGCCTTACTACTATCAAACTCCCACTTCAGCAAAGTTGGCATACTGTCTAATAACAGTAAGTTCCAATGATATTCTGGTTGTCTAGTCAAATAAAAATATTGTAGCAAATCTTAAGAATCCTTGTACATTTCTCACTCCTACTTGCCACGTGCTGAAACTTTTCAGCATACAATGTAATTTTGTCGACAGACTTGAAATGACCCTCACAAGAAAAATCTCAGCAGGAGAAATCCTGTTGCATAACTTTGCATTGGTGTAACCCAGATCAGATGTTAGAAGTATTTAACTTATACTTTGCAAAAGCTTGCTATCCTGCTCATTTTAGGTTCCGAGGCTCTCTCGTGCTCCTTTTCACCCTGAGGAAGTTTTTGGGAGCCTCAGGACGAGGGGGAGAGATTTTAATAATAAGAAACATCACTGGCAGATTGCTGCTGGTGGGATTGGAAACCCTGGTGACAACCTGGTGATGATTTTTTAATTATTAAATGCTCTCTCCCCTGCCTGGTCCCAAGGCTCCCAAAGGCTTCCTCAGGGCAAAAGGGAGCCCTAAGGATACTCAGAACCTAAAATGAGGGGGACAGGGAGGTTTTAATTACTTTAAATGAAATGCTTCCAACGCCCACACAAAGTTATGCCGGCACGATTTTACCCAGTGTCTTTTACTCACAGAGCTATTCCAAATTTTCAGCAATGCAACCTTTTTCCTTCAAAAAATACAGCTATTTTGTACTTAAGAAGAATTAAAAGGTGAGTATAACTAAAAATTGTGCACACCTTCTGACAACTGAAACCAGTGTTTGTACACCACAAAATACATTTCTCTGGGAAACTCAACATTCAAAGTGTGGTTCTGGTTGACCTCTTAATCACCATCAGATTGAATGACAGGAAAGGGGAAGTTGGTGAAGCTTGTCCTCAAAAGCTGGTTATAGTGTGTCTCCAAACAAAACAAAACAAAATCATACTAATGAAGGAAGAACATGGAACACAAGGAGACCTGAAAAAAATAACATAAAAATGGGCTGTGACTGCTGGGCCAAAGAAAAATAATCCCCTTCTAGACAGAGTATGGTAATAGTTTTATTATGACCAGCCAAAATATTAAAGGCATGAGCAAGCTTTGAGTTCTTCTGGACACTTCATCAGGCTGGATTTTACACAAAAGTCTGAGATAGGTAGTTGAGCTTGATTGTTTTGCCTGGAAAATCTGCTGGTTTTTTTTTACAGCTTTCAGACGGAATGCAGGAGGATTTACAGAGACATAGTGCTGTAAGCCGTTTGGAGAGAACATGATACACAGGCCTCAAACAGCATCTAGAATGGTTTTCAAAATATGCTTTTGTGATAGGAATTAAGCTACCAGGGAGAGGGCAGAATAGGTTTTGTTTGTCTTTCGTTCACCACTGATTAGTTTGCAGTTTATACTTTTACAGATTCGTTTTAAACATGTTGTTTCAACTTATATACCGCCCCATAGTAGAGCACTTTCTGGGTGGTTTAGAACTTAATTATGCAAACAATAACTTGCCCCCCCCCCCAGCAAGCTGGGTACTTTAGTCAAAAGCCTGCAGAAGGCAAATGGCATAACTCGAAACAGCTTCTTTGCTAGCCCTTGCTTGGACTTTTTAGGTGCATGCCAGTCTGGTGGGTTAGTATGCATTTGAAAACCTGCTATAAGCTATGCAGTTTGTCTTCCACAGTTCTCTCTCTCTCTCACGCACACACCCCCAAAACTGTTTCCAGACCTTCATTCAAAATCTGAACGAAAAATAAAATAGCTGAAATAGCACTGGATGAAACAACAGTAGCAACAACTAAAAAAGACAAAGCAGCAGCCAGATATTCCCAGAAGCCCACTGAAAGAGCACCATCTTAACCATACCACAGAAGCCCACTTGGAAAGGAACAGCATAAGCCTCCTCAGGAAAGGAGAATAACAGAATTGGTAAGCTGTTACTGTCTCACCATTAGCAATGCTAATGGAGAGTATGGCAAAAACACATGGATGGTCTCAACTGTCCAGCCCTAGAATAGGTGCTGTAAAGTCTCTACCTCTTCTTGGTAACCATAATACCAGAGATATACAGCATACAGGTCAAAGCTTCCAGATATCTTAAAATGGCAGTAGATTCATTCACCTGAGAAAACAAAGGTAATCATATATACTTGGTGGAAATTTGGTTTAGAGATTTAAAGGTCAATACCATGATTTTAAATGTGGCCTAGAAAAAAAAAACTGGAAACAAATACAGTTATCAGGTAGGGCTGGCTGCTAGGCAAGTTATGAGGCAAGCTGAGCTTCTTAGCTCTGGAGGTAAAGCTAAGCTATACCACTGGTGGAAGATGAGGGGGGAATGAGAAACAACTACAACGCGAGAACTGGTGCCCTGGGCAGGGGTTTTACTTCCTAGAAAGAGGGGACATTCCTTATTTTGAGGCCTGCTGGCTCAAAGGAGGGCAGTCTTCTGCTTATTTGGAAGGGGAAGGTGTATCCCTGAGGCATACAGAGCTGAGACTGCTGTCACATCGGTCTCAAATCTGTGCCCACCTCAGTTATGGACACCATATTTGACATGAATGGAATGGTAGCCAGACCAAACTGTAGAGTTCACATCAGGGTCATCAAGTGCTGGTGAGCAACACAGAGAACAAGCCAGAACATCCTTGAGGGAGCAGTGATAGCAAAGTACTTAAGACCAATACGGAAGGAGATTGGGGAGACTTGTCATCCTGCCTCCTCGCTGGATTGGTCAGCAGTGCAGGGAGGCGGCGAAGCCCCGGCCGGGCTACTTCTGCAATTGGCACAGCGCGAACGACAATGGGCTGCACACGCCACACCATGAGCGGTAAGTGGGCAGCCTGGTTCTGGGGGCAGGGTCCAATCGGCCAGGCTACCTATGCTGACAATACTCTTATTCAACTCAATATGAATATCCCATCTCTACATAAGACCAATCTAATGTGGACTGAAATAGTTCCTATGACAGAAGGCTTTACATATCTATACAGAGCTGCACTCTTGTACTGGTAATTTCCACGCTGTATCAATAAGAGTAGGTTCTTTACAACTCTAATAAGATGATTTAACATTGCATTTCACACACCATTCTACTCCCTGTTCTGCATTAACTGCACAGAAAGGTTTGCAGCACAATCCTATAAAAGCCAACTTAGATATAAATCCCACTAAGACTGAAGTAACTATGTTTAAGATTGAAGCCTTGGTGTATGAGAAATGTATGTTAAGATGTCACTCTTAGACACAATAGATTTTATGTATGTGTTACATTTTTATCTTACATTCCTGCTAATAAACTCACGGAAACATACACAGCTCCCCCACCAACTTTATCCTTATAACAATGACATGAGGCTGGTAAAGCTGCAATACTGTGTTTTTCAGCTGGTGGAAAGGTCATTCTGTGAATTTCAGGGCTCAGTGGGGTTTAACTCCAGTTCTCCCTAGTTCAAGACTAAGCTCTATACCACATTAGCTCTGAACTGTCAGATCAACACTCTGCACATCCCCCAAGGTTACCACTGGCCTATCTTTCAGAAGGGTTAAGTGCCTACCTCAGGCTGCAGCACATTTTTACAATTTCATGTACTGTTGTTATATTTTTACTGTGTCGTTATGTTTTTACTGTTGTTATATTTTTACTGGGGATGGAAGAGAGGTGTTGAGAGATGTTCTGCTTCACAGCCCAGAATAACTTGAGTACTGTGTACCTTGTCTAAGGGTTGGTGGGATCTGTTGTTGTGCCTTACATTAAAAAGTTTTGAACCATCCCTGCTATATACTTCATGGCACCAACTCATATTCTGTGCTACAATTCCCAATCCATTGATCAAAGGCAGTTCTCCATATGAAACATTACAGACATCAAACCTAAATGTGACAAGAATGTGCATTACTGGGACAAGACTGTTTTCTCTAGGAATGGGCACAGTTGACACATTGACCTAAACTGGTAAAATGCATTCTTGGTTATAGCTACCATCTGAGTATTAGGAAACAGGCCAGAATTGATGTTCATAGCAAACAGAACTTCTGATTTTAATGGGGAACAAAGCTATACCGAAAACAGACTATACACCTATTCTTTGTTCCAAGAAAATCCATCTTTTTTGGATTAAGCTTCAGTTTGTTCACACCTGCTTAGACCTATACTAACTAGAAATACCAGTTTGGAAATTTTGTACATTCCCACAGTGTCATGTCAATGCCAAATACCACAGAAGGTGGTATTACACCAATCAAATGCCTTAAGATATAGAAAGCAGTACCATCTTCAAAATCCATCAATGTATCTACTCTATTCAGTGATCATTGTTTTGGTATATTGTAATATGGAAATGGGCTATTAGCTGTTTAATCTATTTCAACTCCACAAAATTACATTTGGGACTTAGTCTTTCATCATAGAGCTAGTTAAGCAGGAAACCTTAGTTGTGCAGCATAGGCAGACTATGTAACAAACTGGGGCAGTATATGCTTTTGTTGTTGTTTAGTCGTTAAGTCGTGTCCGACTCTTCGTGACCCCATGGACCAGAGCACGCCAGGCCCTCCTGTCTTCCACTGCCTCCCCGAGTTTGGTCAAATTCATGTTGGTAGCTTCGATGACACCGTCCATCCATCTCGTCCTCTGTCGTCCCCTTCTCCTCTTGCCTTCACACTTTCCCAACATCAGGGTCTTTTCCAGGGAGTCTTCTCTTCTCATGAGATGGCCAAAGTATTGGAGCCTCAGCTTCAGGATCTGTCCTTCCAGTGAGCACTCAGGGTTGATTTCCTTCAAAATGGATAGGTTTGTTCTCTTTGCAGTCCAGGGGACTGTCAAGAGTCTCCTCCAGCACCACAATTCAAAAGCATCAATTCTTCGACGGTCAGCCGCCTTTATGGTCGAGCTCTCACTTCCATACATTGCTACTGGAAAAACCAGTATATACTTAACCTACACTAAAGTCTAGGTTACCTAAATGTATAGGTGCTGCTGAAGAATTCAGCACTCTCTTGAGACAGATGAGGTACAAATCTCCGCAGTCAGGTAGCAAATGTTTAACTAATTTCAACCTACCATCATTCTGATGCAGTACAGAAAAATGTTGAATAGAAAACTATTCTGAAGCTCTCCTGTTTCATCACACAATGTTACATCATTACTTCCTCTGAAAGACATCTGGGTTTCTAAGGAAATGCCACCTAATTTGTAAGGTAAGATACTTATAGTTACCAGATATGATGTCAGATTACTTTTTTGTTTTGTTTTCCCACAATGAAATCTGAAAACAATGACATCTGCAGTTCTGTTTTAAATGGAGAGTATGTGTAACTCAAGTCACAATTTCTAGATCCCTTCAACTTTCCCCTTGCCTTCATCTCCCCTCACCTTTATTCTCACTGTCCTTTCTTCACTTTTTTCTTTTTAACTTTTCCAGAAGACATAAGATTTATTTATTTTTTTGGTAATTCACTGTCTCTTTTCTGAATATACTGCTATACTTTTTGCTTTTACCACTACCACCTCACAGACTTTGACTTGTATATATTACTGAGGCTATCAACCATTTGGGAAGGTACTGTGGCACTTGTGTGTCATATACAGCAAACAGTATCTCATTATTATTGTATAAATAACACATAGAAAAAGCAGATAACCCAGCAGAGCTTAGGGCCACACAAAGAGTGGAAAAACCAGTCTTTGCGAAGACTTAACCCTGGTGCTTTTGGTCTGGGAACTCCCTGATTGGTGGAACACTATTATTTCTACACTCTAATCTAGGAGCTAGGGCATGGGTGGCCCATGATCTCTATGGTGTTCTTTTCTGGCCATTTTTAAGCCTCTTAGCTGCTTTTGCTGAATTTGATGGTGCACTGCCAAATTTCAGCAGCATGGTAGCACAGCAGTTCAGTGATGCACAAATGAGTGTGAGTTTTCTCTATACCAAAGTGCATGGTTCCCACATGCCTTAATTTAGGCTAAAATGTAGGTTTCTCAAAAAACAGAAGTAAAAAAATCCACATTAACAGTGAAGAACTACCTAGTACTTAAGACTCATGAGATACAATATTGTGTACCAGACTGTCATGGGACTTAGGGATCAGAAAAAAATTACAAATTACTTTGTAAAAATTCCTACGTTTCTGAAGCCACGTAGTATGGTGGCTTTGTAAACACATCCAAAACTTGCCTAACAAGCTAGCCACTATTAGTATGCTCTTTGGCCATTTTGTACACTTGGTATTCCTAACATATGTTGTTCCACAAATGGTTAAATTGAGGGTCCCTGTATAACAGTGGTTCCCTACTTTGGGTCCGCAAATATTCTTGGGACTACAACTCCCAGAAATTCTGGCCAGCACATCTAGTGGCAAAGGCTTCTGGGAGTTTTAGTCCAAGAGCATCTGGAAACTCAAGGTTGGGAATCATTGCTATATAACATAAGAAAACATTTACAGTATTCATTGTGTTTCTTAGTAAAGCAGGCTGTGCCTAATCCTACTGAAATTGATGCCCTCCTGCCCGTGTAACTGAGCACAAGATTGTCCTGTGACTTGGCTTTTGTCATTGCTATTTAAGTTTGGGTTATGCATATAGACTTACTAGTATTATTTCAGAATGGTCCCCACCTAACATAGCCTAAACTGCTTGGTTACTGAAGTAGGGCAAAGATTGTTTATAGCTGGATTTCATTTTATGATAATGAGAATCTAAATAGAGAATGCTCTTTACTCCTCAATTATCTTCATGGCCCTTTCCTGTTTTGTGCAGCCCTATTGAGTAGGAAATCCTTTTGGCTATTTTTAAACAGAATGTGTATATATCATTAATTCTGTCCCTAAGGGCGGCAACAGGGAGGCATAATCTAATTGTGTGCCATTTTGGAGAGATAGGGAGAAATGGCTTATTTTAACTTTTCTCAACTTCTGCTTTTGTTCAGGTTATCATTAGGACAACAAACCTTTATTGCTCTCATTACTCAAGAGAAGGTTTACCTGAGGATTCTTAAACAAGCCTTGGTGCTAGGCAAGAACAATTTAAAGCTTAGGTTTATTTAAATGAACCAACATAAACATAAATGGTAAAGCGACAGTTCTTAGCAATGAAAAGTGCAAAAAAAAAAAGCAAAGTTTTAAGTATTTCATTCAGGACAGTAAGATGAAAGAAAGGGGGTTCTTACTCCAGGAATAATAAACCCTTAGCCAAAATAACAGAAGTGGAAAATTTCAATGTGCCCACATCAGACATAGTTACAGTCAACAATCACTCAGCTTTGTTTTATTACTATTTTATTCCTTGTTCCTTTTTTGGAGCAGAAACAAGTGTCACAGTATCAAAAATATTTCAACTTAATTACAGTCTGAAACACAGACTCCATTAGACATATTACTTCTTAGCTAACACTTCTCAGCCAACACCACTTCTTAGATAGCATCATCCCTACTTAGTCTTAAAAACAGTTTGTTCAAGAAACAACATTTGAAACAAAGAAAAAAAATAGAAAACTGTAACATTTGTTACTTCTGTCACATGTTTTGCATGTTACTCAGACATTTGTCTCACTGGATTCAAGTATGCATATGATTGCAACCTTGCTTTCTACCTGTCATAAGAAAGATACGATGTTGTGAGGAAAAGTGAAGTCAAGATTAACAGCACCTTTAAAGTCACTGTAATTTTCTTGCTGAAAGTTTACTGTAAAATATGGCTTGAATAAGATCCATGTTCATTGAGATGACAGAGAAAAATAAACATTAGTGAGACTGTAATCCTAATAATATTTACCTATAAGTAAGTTCCAATAATATGCATTGAACTTGCAGCCAATAAATATATTTAGGGATGGAGTGCAAGACCAAATGAAATTAATTGATCTACCATTTAGATTTGTCAATAAATAAGGACCAAGCAGTAAAATGTACTTTGAGAGCAAAAGAATATAGAAATGTTGTCTTGCACAAATATGTACTTTTGTGACACTATCCATCAGAGATTATGTTAAAAGCAAGTTATGATGGGAATAGCTTCTTTGTACAAAGTAGCTTTCAAAATACCCCACTGTTAGATATATTGGCCAACATCCACAAATTGACACAGCTGCATGCTCAAGGGGGCTCTGGACTTTAAAAAAAAACAACAACCACACACACTTCACACCAAACAACAATTTACTGAATCAAGTAACTTTCAATAATAGTTTGTATAATGGCATATAGGCAAATATATGGCATCAGCAAAGTCATTATAGCTATGTTGTGCACTCTACTTCAAAATTCTTGAAGAAAACAGATTATGGCAGCATTACACTAAAAATGCTACTAAACAGTCAAGCCAAAATAATTGAACCAAGTAACACATTAACAAAGAACACAGGAAACTGTCTTGTACTGATTCAGACTGCTAGTCCAGTACTGTCAACTTGGCTGGCAGTAACTCTCCAGTGTTTCAGGTTGGATTCTTTCCTTGCCCTATCGGGATCCTTGATATGTTACACCATACTCTACCGTCCAAGTACTAACCAGCCCTGATCATGCACAGCTTCCAGAACAATATGAGGCTGGGTGTTTTCAAGGTGGTTTGATAATAATTAGAAATGGGATTTTTGGAATTCAAGGTCTCCCCATTTCCATAATTTGGTAAAATTCCCTCCGTCCATGAAGAATTATGGGACCAGGAGCCCTCAAAGCTGCAGGAGGTAGAGCAGGTCCCTCACTTCCATCCTATTCCTGTCCTATTTCTTCAAACCGTTAGAAAAGTGCCCCCTTATATCATGGCAGTCACAAGGATTCCCTGTGACCTGCGAAGTGCACAGGGGAATGAGTCCATACATTCTATGTGCACTTCCAACTTCTGGGTTCACAGCCAGGTACCCAACTCATCAAGCTATGCAGTCACTTTTCTTTCATACTGGACTACAAAAAAATCTGAAATAGCTTTACTAACTGATTAAAAGGTCTACAAAGCTTAGCATGTGTATGGCTATACAAACTAACTGCCTTTCTTCACTTCTACTGTTAAGAGTATACTGACACTTTACCTCTGAGGCAGAAATTATTATTCACACCTATCAACAACACAAAACTTAAGCATAATCACAGTAAAACTAAGAAAGCAAGAGTAATGTAACATGCCCGAAACAATTTTTAAAAACTGTGACACTACATTTAAGATGCCATACCATCCAGCCTGTCTTGGGACGAAGCCTCATTAGAATTACTGGAATTTACAAATATGCATACAATTAGATTAAATGAGATTTTAAAATATATAATGAGACCAGCTAAAGTAAGCAGAACTGTCTGGGAGCACAAAAATAAACTAAACGCAGTGGGAGATTCTTCATTATAAAGGGTTTACATGTTTTTTTTTCCTAATCTAAAATATTCAACCATTGCTTAATTCACATTTTTCTACGTATCAATTGCCACCTTGCTTACAACTGTGTTTTCATGTAGTGGACGAGGTGCCACTGTAGCATGCTTCCCAGATGAAGAGTGGGAGAGTCTTGGAATACTTTATTTCCCCGGGGGAACTGATGGAAACCAAAGCCCTAGCCGCAGCAGCTTCCTTTGTGTGTATCTTCCCCCCTCCCTCCCCACCACTTTGGACTTGAGAAGCAGTGTGGAGACAATGAGCATTCTGTGCACGACGCCCACGCGGATTGGCTGGTCTCTCCCCAGTACCCCATGATGTAATATGGCTGGAATGTGCTGGGGCTTTGAGCTGGAAGTGGGGGGGGGGGGGGCGGGATGAGAAGACAGAGGTGGCATTTCTCATCTGTTTCCCAGACCAGCTGGGTTTGCTAAATTCACATAATGGCCCTAGGGTATCTGCCAACTTTCACAACCTTCTTCATACTTCAATGTAAGGTGGAAGGGTGTTTTTTTTTTAATTATAAAAAACACCCTGAGATCTGGTTCTATTTCCCCTCTCAGCACATCACTTGGGAAAGAAATAGAAATGCATGCAGGCGTGCGCAGGAAATGTGTAGGTGAAGCGATAGTATCAAATATAGATGCAGGGGGCTGTTAAAAGACTAGACTAACAAAGGTGTGGACGGGAGGACTGTATGAGTCACAATGCTAGGATGCTGGGAAAAAACGACAGCAGCAGGATGCTGGGAAACTATGTTCAAAAGAAAAGCCAGATGTCCCACTCTCATATTTTAAAAAGATCCTCAGTTTCTCTTAAGTCATTAAAACATCTCCACGGCATAGTTTATTTGGAATTTTTCGAGAGCAACCTTTACAGTGCCTCAAAAGGGCTCTCTCTTGCCACACACCTCAGGTTTGGGGGTTCTTTCGATCCCGAAGTATGGGCTCAGGGTTTTTTGCACTCTTTCGAAAACTTCCTCGTCCTGTTTTAGGCAGCCACCTTCGCGTTCACACGCTTGCTCAGGGGAGAGCAGGCTCGCCACCAACCCAAGCGAGGCAGCCAGAAAGTCTCCCCGTCAGTTCCTCAGCAGACTCCGCGCTAGGCTGGAGCCACGTAGGCGGGGAGCACCTCTTGCTCCCCCTGCCGCCGCCGCCATCTCCCGAGCTTGGGTGGGTCCCACAGGCGGCGGCGGGAGGAGGAGGAGGAGGAGAGTGCGGGTCGGGAGGGGAGGGGGGGCAGCCTCTGGACTGGAGGGAGGGAGCCTGAAGTCGTGCCTTATCCACCATCTCTGCCCACCGCCACTTGAAAGCACCACGAGGAACGCGAAACTTGGGGGGGGGGGGACGACGACAAAAGTCCCACCAGACGACCAGAGTTTTCCTTCTTTGTTTGCCCCCCTCTTCCCTCCCTTTCCTTTCAGCAGAGCTGCAGTGCTTTGGCAGAGGTGGGGGGGGGGGGCCGGGGAGCTGCTCTTCGCCTCGGCCTCTGCAGTTGGGAAAGAGGAGAGGAATGAGGAAAAGCGCCCCCCCTCTCATGTTTGGAAAAACAATTTTCCATTGAAAACAGGAGGGGGGGGGAGAGAGAGAGACAGAGAATTACAGAGTCCTCAAAGTTTAAACACACACACACACAACCACAACCGGGAGGAAAGCTGCTTCGGCATCTCGAAACGGGCAAGCGAGGGGCTGCTCTCCGCAACCACAGACAGCCGAAGGAGGAGACCGCAGTGGGGAGAGAGATGGCTGCCTGAGCCCCTGGGCTCCCCTCCAGTGGAAAGAGGCAGGCGGGGAGCTATTCCTCCCCAAAACGAGGCGGGTGGCCAAGCCCGGGCCTCTCGTGATCTTCCCCGTCCGTCCAAGGGGCTGGGGGCCAAGGGGCGCCACACAGGCACTTTTTTGGTGAATAAACAAAGATATGCGGGAGGATACCGTGGGATTTCACACACACACACCCTTTCCTTTTGTCCCTTTCTGTTCTAGTTTCCCTGGTCCATGTCACCGTGGATAGTCCATGGGAGTGGGGAGGGGGACGACCCTACGAATATGTAATAAAGAGAGAGGACTGTGCTTGCCTGCGTGGGATTTTTTTTCTCATGTCCGGCTCAGAAAAGATGACGGGGGTCATATCCTATAAGGGGAAATTTTCAAAAAGGTGATCTCAAGACTTCCAATTAATTACAAGGCGACGAGGACTTGAGAGGGAAAGGGACCTTTCCTTATTTCCTACGGCTAAAATGAGAGGGAGCTGGGGAAGAGAGTTCATTTGTTGAAGTCCCAGCATAGAGGGGGAGGATTCTTCCACCCTAACATAAGGCACAGATTTATTTCCCTTTCTCATCAACAGATCTGAAATGTAAGGCATACCCTATTCCCTTTCTCACATCGCTTACTTCAACCATATATCCTCCCCATTTAAACCAGACAATGGGGGAGGAAGAGGAAGAAGCTGAAAAGTGTGGGGTAAGAAGGGAGTTTCCATAACACGAAAAGTCTTTGGGAAAGGGGGGGGGGTACTAAAGGGACCCAATTGCCCTCAAACCAGAGAGGCAGAGCAAAAAAGATATAATTTCTCTCTCACACACACACACACACACACCGCCGTCCCTCAGAAAGGAGCAACTCTTCTTTCTTCGCCCCCCGAAGCCACCCCACCCCTCCGTCCTGCTGTACAAACAAAGCGGGGGGACAGGCAGGCGAAGCAGCAATGGAGCGGGCGGGCTCCGTAACCATACTCGTCTTTCCCCGACCGAGCCCTACCTTGTTCTTGACCTCGGCCGAAAGCCCGTAAGAGGGGCCCTTGTTGAAGTGGGTCATGGCAACGGTGTGGACGCCAAGTTGGTGGCCGTGCCCGCTTGCGTTTGCGTGTGTGTGTGTGTATATGTGTTGTATGCCTGGGTGCCAGAGGTGGTGAGCCTGGCTAGCGTTCCCTTTGCCTTGCACTCGACTGGATGCTCGGTCCTGCCAGAGCGGAGCGAGGGCGGGCGGGCGGGACTGTGTGTGTGTGTGCGGGGGGGGGGGGGAGAGAGAGAGAGAGATTGAGAAAGAGAAGGAGGGAGGGAGGCAGGGCCGTGGGCCAGGCTGGCTGACAGGCAACCCGCCGCTGCTGGGAGGACGACGACAGCCTCAGAAAGTTCTAGTGCCTCCCCCTGGCCCGAAGGGCGCCCTCGTCGCCTCAGCCAAAAAAAAAGCTGGTCCCTTCCCGACCTCGAGGGCAACCCTTTATGAGCCAAGACAGATAGGCGACGAAACTGCCTCAGAGGTGGCTTCTCTCCGATCCCTGAGTAACTTAAACCGGTCGTGGAGTACTCTGGCGCTTCATGATGAGTCTCTACTAATCCGTGGGTAAGTTCTCACGGCATTAAAACGGCTAAGGTGCCCCAGGTTAGTGTGTCCATATGATTAACACCCTGTGGTAGTTCAGTCATCTGATCCCAATATAAACCACCCTGGGAATAAGCTAGGTTTTATTCTTTATTAAGTTTAGTTTAGTCTCTGATCCCTGGGCAATTTAAGCCTGTCGTGGGACACCTTGGAGCTCAGTAATAAGCTGCTAGCCTGTGGTAAGTTCTCACAGCAGTAAAACGACTTAAGGTGCATCAGGTTAATGTGTCTACATGATTAACATCTCATCCACAAACTAAAAACAGAATTCAGGTCTGTCCCTTGTTAGCTTGATCATCTCATTGAATGCAGTCACTTGAGTCAATCATATGTTGTGTGTGAAACTGTAGTAAGCATGTTTGTTGAGAAAGCCCATAGAATTAAATGAGCCCCCAGGTGTTTATGTCCTTGGACTGCAGCTTTAATTAACTACCTTATAGTGAACTGTCTCTTAGGGTTGCCTGATCTGGTCATCTTATCATACAACCAGGTAAGCACAATTAAAATCAGCCTGACAGGAAGTCAAATTTTATCACACATCAGTTGCCAGGGCTTGCTTTTTTCCACACTGTTCATCACCAGTCAAAACCTCATCAAAACGTTTAGGTTATTATTGCTCTTAAACTAAGCATGGTTATGTTGCAGATTAAAGGATTTTTGGAAGTTCTGGGATTAATGCAAGATGATTAATGAAAAGAGGGTCATATGTGGAATGGGAGATGAGGAAGAAGTTATTGTGAAAACATATTGACAGCTGTATGTGAGGATAATGAAGTTAGAGAATAGCCCAATGAATAATTGGCACATTCTAAAGTACTGGAGGGCAGTCTGTTCAGCTCTTCTGCCAAAGAGGAAAGAAACATCAAGATCAGCAAAGAATCCCTTGCCATTCAGACCTTTGTAGCAGTGGAAAATAACATGCAGGAAACTGCTTTAGGAATCTGAAATAGCCACTTAATTTCTAACACATGGTGCAGAGACATACCGATGCTTATTTTAAAAAGAAGTTATTGCTTGATTAACCCAGTCCGAGTAATACAACATTTGTTTCTGAACTACGTAGGTACATATGCATACACTTCTAGTCATTTAAATGCCAATTATGCCTTCGCTTAATGATCACACACAATTGTCAATATGTTGGGTGACTGTATAAGTAGATTTGATGCAGCTCCCCCCACCCCACTCCAAGCAGGGCTCCTGTTCTTTTGACTGAAAGAAATTCGCCATATAACTGCATATCATTGCATGTCTTCAGTAAATAAACAGAAAACATCACCTGCTGAACTTCTGCCTGTCAGAGACAGAAAGAAACCTGACATGGAAAAATACATATGGGACAATTCCTATATAAGTGTTTTGAAGCTGAACGGATGTAGTACTTCCCATGCACTGGCAAAAATATATTTCTTTGTAGTGGACTCTGTGAATGCACACAAATGGGTCTATCCTGCGCCTGCGCAGGACGTTCGGAACTTTCTAGAGCTTAGAAAAAAGCCAGACAGTTAGTCTCCCCCCCCGAGGGTATATAGGCTCCGCCTCCTCCACCTTCCTTAGTTCCTCTTTTTCCGCCGTTAGGGTAGGACGTAGGAACACTAGAGCGTGCTAAGGAAAGTATTTCCTTCTAAAAATTTACCTTTTATTCTTTTAAGACGCCAGAACTGCCTTCCCATTTAAGTTTTTCCTCGTTCTGCGTCTTCCCGTTCCCCCCCTCCCCTCCCGGATTCCCCCCTTTTTATTTTTTTATCTTTTTATGGCCTCTCGGGGCTTCAAACAGTGCTCCGTTTGCTTTCGGAAAATCCCGCTAACGGATCAGCACGATAAGTGCTTATTTTGTTTGGGGGAATCCCACCTTATTCAGGCGTGTGCCGCTTGTAAAAGCTTTTCCAAACAAGCTCTTAAACTGCGGTCTCAACGCCTCCGGGCCTTTCTCTACGAAAGAACCCTCAAGCCTGCTATGGAGGTTCCTCTTACCACTTCCCCGAACCCTCCACGTGTAGAGACACCTAAAGCAGGCACCACTGCCTTTGATTCTTCGCAGCCTACCTTGAGTTCTGCGTCTTCTAAGCAGAAGGACTCCTCTAGACCGCCTAAGCCAGCTTCCACCAAGGCTTCCAGGTCGGCTGTACCTTCAAAGAAGAAGAATGATAAAGCGAAATCTCAGAAATTGGCAAAGCCACCCAAATCGACAACTTTGCCTCTTCCTGTGCCTCCTATATTACTCGAGGAGTCTTCTAGAGACGACATTGGGCAATCGGATATGGAGGAGCGGATCATTCCTCCGGCCCAGGCTGCTCACGATATCATGAGCATGTCTCCGTCGTCAGGCCATTTTGCGGCTGAGGTTTTTCCCAGCGCGGCCATTGCCCCTACTAGCCCGCGATCTTCCGGGCGGGCTGATACTGACTCGCATTCAGAACAGGAGCTGCCGTCTCGCACTCCTAGAAAGCGAAAGGAGAAGCGTACGCATACCTCTCCGTACCAACCTCAACATCCTGCGGACCAATACCGTCCACAAATGCCAGCTCAGTATGGTCCTCCTTTTTTCGGTCCATACCAGCCCTACCCATATCAAGGATACGGCTATCCGCCTGACTTCAGGGGACAGGCTTACCCCTCCTCAGCTTGGTACCCTTCTTCGGTTCCAACTCCTGAGAATCTACAGCAGCAACAGGGGCATGTTCCTACACCCCAAATTGCTACTTCCCGTAAGAGGAAGACACCGATGGCACCTTCTGCGCCTCTAAAACGGTCTAAACGTCCCGCAGGACGATCTACGGTACAGACTGCGACGATGTACTCTGGCCCAGAGGGCCATGATACAGACCCTTTCTCTCCTTCGGTACACTCTGATGCCGAACCAACACCGAGAGACACGGTACCAATATCGCACCGTCCCTCCTCATTGGTGTCTGAATCGTCCCATGTCAACTCTTCAGCTTCTTCGGAATCTGATGTACCTGATGGTGGTGCTCCGAGTACTTCTTCACAATACCCATTGGAAGACTACTCGTCCTATGCTCAACTTATATTGCGCATGGCTAAGATTTTACACCTAGATGCGCAAGTTCCTGAGCAACAAACAGACCTTGTCTTTCACGATATGGAGCAGGACAAGTCATCTCCGCCCAGTCTTAGCCTCATTCCAGCACTTCTTGACTTGGTAAAGGCTTCGTGGGATAAGTCGCCTGCGACTCTCCAAATCCCTAGAAAAATCGACCACCATTACAAGACCCACGGTTCCGACTCGGATTTCCTGACCAAGCATCCCATGCCTAATTCTATTGTGGTCGAGGCTACCCAGTATAGATCCCGCAGCAGGTCCTCTGTTACACCTGTCAATAAAGAAGGCAGAAAAAATGACGCCCTGGGTAAAAAACTTTATTCCCTTGCGGCTCTACTGATTAAGATTTCGAACTACCAAGCCGCAATGGGTGCTTATCAAAAGCACCTATGGGATAAAATTGTCCCCGTTTTACAAAGCCTTCCTGAGCCATCCAAGACCGAACTCCTCAACGTCTACGAGGAGGCTAATACCCTTACAAGACAGCAACGAGTAGCAGCAAAGCATACAGCTGAAATTGCGTCCAAATCCATGCTTACAGCAGTAGCAGTCCGTCGCCATGCCTGGCTCGGAGCGGCGAACATACTGGACGATACGAAGACCAAAATCGAGGATCTTCCCTTTGATGCGGATGGCCTCTTTAATTCCAAGACTGATGATATTATGGAGAATATCCATAAAATGCGGAAGACCGCAAAGTCCTACATACCATACCAACCGTATCGGTATCAGAGACCTACTTACAAAAAAGCTGCTTACCAAGCATCTTCTCAGTACCAACCATTTCGGTATGGTAGACAGCAGCAACACGACAGGACCTTCCAGTCATCTCAGTCGAACCCTTCGACTTTCAAGCAGCAACAATACCAAGGACACAAGCAGTCCTTTCGTAAACCTCAGCGCCGGGGTAAGCAATACAACTAACTACTCCTCTTACCGGACTAGACTCTTT
The DNA here is from genome assembly GCA_037013535.1 of Intellagama lesueurii. Classification (NCBI taxonomy): domain Eukaryota; kingdom Metazoa; phylum Chordata; class Lepidosauria; order Squamata; family Agamidae; genus Intellagama; species Intellagama lesueurii. The sequence continues at coordinate 148,538,456 of JBAJHW010000004.1, forward strand.
CCATTTCTCTCTGAATGGAAACATATTACGACTGACAAATGGGTCCTAACCATTATTGAGAAGGGTTATTCCATAGAATTCTTCCAACTTCCTCCATCAAATCTCCCTAAGACCACCCCCTTTTCGGTGGCTCTTCAGGAGGAAATTTCATCCCTCCTAAGCAAGGGGGCGATCGTCAAGACCCCACAGGCTGATCTACACGGGGGTTTCTTCTCTCGGTACTTCGCCGTCCCTAAAAAGGATGGAGGTATCAGGCCCATCATGGACCTCAGAGAACTCAATCAGTTTATCATTTACAGGAAGTTTCGAATGCTAACACTCGACTCCATTCTTCCTCTTCTCTCACAGGGAAGCTGGTTCGTCACCATCGACCTCAAAGACGCTTATTTTCACGTCTCCATTCACCCTTCTCATCAACGGTATCTCCGGTTCCGGTTCCACCGCACAACCTACCAGTTTGCTGCCCTTCCATTTGGGCTCTCCACGGCCCCTCGGACTTTTACCAAGTGCATGGCCCCTGTAGTGGCTCACCTTCGCACCAAGGGAATAAAACTCTTCCCTTATATCGACGATTGGCTCCTGGTAGCATCATCCTACCACGAAGCCGTCGCTGCTACAACTACCACTCTCGCGACCTTAAACAAGCTAGGTCTAGTGATCAATCAGGAAAAATCCCTTCTGGTACCATCCCAGCTGGTCAATTACATAGGAGCAACGCTAGATGCGACCCGGGCGCGGGCATTCTTGCCCTATCAAAGAATCCAAAAGATTCGAGACGCAATACAACGGTTTTCACCCCTGGCTACTGTCACCGCATTCGATGTTCAGCATCTACTGGGCCTCATGTCATCCACGACGGCAGTCGTCCTTCATGCCAAGCTCGAATTGCGTCCGCTCCAGTCCTGGTTCCTGGGCGAGTTCGATCCTTTAACGGACTCCCCGCGGAAAAAGTTGCAGGTCCCGTCACATGTAGCGAAGCATCTCATCTGGTGGACGATTCCGCGCAACTTGTCCGAAGGAAAACCCTTCCAACCTCCTTTCCTGTCCATACAGGTCACGACCGACGCAAGCCCTTCTGGCTGGGGCGCTCACTGCCAAGAGCTCAGGATTCACGGGTTATGGACACCGAGAGAAAGGTCCCTCCATATAAACCAGCTCGAATTGCTCGCCATCATGAAGGCTTTTCGAGCCTTTCTTCCGCGTATAAAGGGACAATCAGTGCAGCTTGTCACGGACAATACCACAGCTATGCACTATATCAACCGACAAGGTGGGACTCGATCCCTACCGCTTCTCCATCTCACCATGCGATTTTGGGACTGGTGCCGTACCCATCATATTTTTCCACAAGCGATTCATATCGCTTCAGAGGACAACTATCTAGCGGACCACCTCAGCCGGCTCCGTACCAGGACGCACGAATGGTCCCTCGACGAGACGATTTTTCAAGACCTATGCCGGAGATGGGGTCAACCCACCATAGATCTCTTTGCATCTCACCGCAACGCCAAATGCCGCAAGTTCTGCTCACGAGCGGGCAGGGACACCGCGTCACTCGGAGACGCTTTCCTCATTCCGTGGTCCAGAGAACTCACTTACCTGTTTCCTCCCATACCAATGCTCCTCAGGACAATAGTCAGGATCATTCAATACCGGACAAACGCGATTCTCATCGCTCCGTGGTGGCCACGACAACCCTGGTTTGCCCACCTTCAAGGAATAACGGAGGAAATACTCCACTTACCTCTAATACCGTCCTTGCTATCCCAGAACGACAGGGCCCTTCTCCATCCAGATGTCCGGTCTCTTCACCTGACGGCGTGGAGGATAACCCCGAATTCCGTGCGATTCTAGACCGCTCTCGAAAGCCGTCGACTTTTCGCCTATACCGTAACAAATGGAAATCTTTTACGAAATTCGTTCAGTCCAAAGGACTCCAATCAGTCCCAGTTACACTCTCAACATTACTTACCTTTATACTGCATCTGTTCAATCTTGGACTCGCACACTCCACCATTAAAGTATATATCTCTGCGATTGTTGCTCACCAGCCATCTCACTCTAGCTCCGCCAGACTGTTCTCTCACCTCACGGTTAAAAGATTCCTTAAGGGCCTGCAGAACATCAGGCCGCCCTCTTCACCCATTGTACCTCAATGGTCGCTTCCACTTGTCCTGGATGCGCTTACCAAGCCTCCATTTGAACCCATGGCAACCTGTAACGAGAAATTGCTTTCTCTCAAGACTTCCTTTTTAGTGGCCATAACCTCCGCCAAAAGGGCTAGTGAACTGTCAGCTCTTAGGTCTGACCCGCCATACCTACAAATGCATCCCGATAAAGTTACTCTGTACTTGGATGTCTCATTTCTTCCCAAGGTTGTATCAGACTTCCATTTGAATCAACCACTGATACTTCCTACATTTTTTCCATCGCCGTCCACTCCAATCGAGCGCAAGCTCCATACTCTGGACGTCAGGCGGGCTATTGCCTTCTACTTGGACAGAACCAAGCACTTCAGACGCTCTTTCCGTCTCTTTGTGTGCTACCATGGGCATAACAAGGGTGCCCCTGCATCCTCTCAGACAATATCGAGATGGATCGTGCAATCCATACAAATGGCTTACCAGCTTGCAAACAAACCGGTACCAGACCAGCTTAAGGCTCACTCCACCAGAGCTATATCTACGTCCACCGCTCTTCATCGCGGTGTTCATATTCAAAACATATGTAAAGCGGCTACTTGGTCCAATCCTCTGACGTTCGCGAAGCACTACCGCCTCGATGTCAGAGCGAAAAATGATGCTGCCTTTGGAAGGGCGATACTGTCATCCCTGATACCGTGACGGCCCTCCATCCGGTGAGTCAGCTTGCTAATCACCCATTTGTGTGCATTCACAGAGTCCACTACAAAGAAAGTTAGGTTACCTACCTGTAACCATGGTTCTTGTACTGGTTCTCTGTGAATTCACACATCCCTCCCTTCCTCCCCGCTGTCCGTCACGATAACAGGTCATTATACCTGCTCTCTAGTAACGGCGGACATAGGGAACTAAGGAAGGTGGAGGAGGCGGAGCCTATATACCCTCGGGGGGGGGGAGACTAACTGTCTGGCTTTTTTCTAAGCTCTAGAAAGTTCCGAACATCCTGCGCAGGCGCAGGATAGACCCATTTGTGTGAATTCACAGAGAACCACTACAAGAACCATGGTTACAGGTAGGTAACCTAACTATCCCTCCCACAAGTGTATCTCGGCCCTCATACAAACCACTGATTTTATGTTTTAAAGCACTAAATGTTTTGGAGACAGGTAGGTTGCATGTTATTCTCCCATACATACGTACTTACCCAAGATCTTCCTCTGAAGTCCTCCTCCAGGTTTCACTGGCAAATGAAGTGTGGCTATAAAAGAGAAGGCCTTTTCAGTAGTGGAAGCCTATTCATGAAATGCTCTCCCTAGAGAAACTGATCTGGCACCCTGGTGAACTTTTTTTATTTTGTTGCTGTTTTTCTGCCACCAGGTGAAGCCTTTTAAAAATTATTTGAGGCATTTTAACCTTCATGCAGCAGATTTAAAATAGAGTAGAGTGAATTGTGGAGTATTTTCTGATGCTATGAGAATTCCAAAATATCAATTGGTAGCAGCGTGGCTAAAGTTTAAATTAGGGATAAGGTTTAATGTATATTTCTTATTTCCTGAAATCACTGAAAATTCCAGTGTTTAACTCTACCGGTCTTATATGGGGCTTTATGACTGCTGTTTATACCACAACAGCTACAATGGGCATTAGGATTGGGCTTCTTAATCTTTACTTTTATGCTCAAGATGTATTTTGCTTTGAAGACTGCAGTGAAGGAAGGGGATTCTTGACCTGAAGCACGGGAAAGAATTGTATATTTGTGGTGTGGAAGTAACAAGAATATTAACTTACAAAATGTGGGCAAATTCTTCTGATTTACTTTACTTATATAGCTGATTTGGGTTCTATAAATGCAAATACTGTAATTTATATTTAAATTAATTAGCCAATAATTTTTACTATCTGGGCCTTAATTCATATATATTCCTAGGAAAAACCATCTTGTGCATAGCAATGTGTAATCTTGGCCTCATTAACAAAAGATGCTGTGGGAAGGAGCTTCAGTAAATGGAGGCTAAGGTGTGTGTAACCTTCAACATGAAATGGGTGGGTGGAAGATATGTCAGAATCTAAAGGTAGATCACTGGGTGATTTATAGTAGCCCAGCAAGTGTTTCTGGCTGCTGATTGTTTAACAGTCACAACAACTAAGTTTTGCCCTCCTAAATTGTATGTTATATGCTGTCAAGCCACATCCAGCATACTATGAACCTAACAGGGTTAGTGATACATTTGAGGAGTGGTTTTGTCACTGCTAATGCCCCTCCAGTGAATTTCCATGGTCCAGCAGTAATTTGAGCCCAGCTCATCCTGAGTCCTGGTCCTTCACTTCATCCCCTACACACCATATTGGCTCTCGTCCCTAAATTAAATTGCTTGAAAAAAACATTTGCAAAACAAAATAAAAAAGAGTAGATTTGTGTTAGACTGGGCTAGTTAGCTAAGTAGTATTACCCACAAATTCCTGAGCTGAGCATGTGCTCAGAGGCACCTTGTTCCTTACATCTGCTACCCAGAGTTGGAAAATACTTCTTTTTGGATTCGAAGTTGGAAAAAAATTCTTTTTTGAACTAGAAGTCTCAGAATGTCCCATCCACTACTCTAGGAGAATTCTTGAATTTGTAGCTCCCAGAGTAAATTCTTTGCTATGCATCTAGTTAACACTATTTTGCAAATAGGTTCTGGTTAGTTGTTCTTGGCATTGTAGAAGAAAATAAAGTAGACCTTAGAAAGCTGAAATTTGTAGAGTGGTAATTGAAACTGACTGTCAGTTCCACATTACTAATGTAACTCATTTCACATATGCAAAACTGCACATATAGATCTTCACTAGATTCCTTCATCTGGAATGCATGGACAACTGAAGTTAGTGTCTTCTTCTCTTGTTGGAAAGCAAGAAAATCTAGTGGTGACGACGTGGTACATGTCTGTACTGCACATGTATGATTGCTGTACTGAGATGTCAGTTATTAATTTCACTGAAAATAGTTGTACAACCCAAAGTAAGAGAACTATTGTTGCCTTTTTTAAAATAGTGAACCATAGTTTTGTTTTCCACATAGTGCATGTATGAAGATGTACACCTCTTCTGGAAAGATGGAGACCACAAATGATATCCCAGTGTCACTGATCATTTTGACAAACGCTCAGTCAATATTCAAACAACAAACAAACATTTATTATCAACTGTTTACACTGCTTCTCCAGTCCTCTTCATGGAAACATTCATAGGGGAATTCATGTTAGTACGAGCAGGAGTCCTCTCCTGTGGGGGTGGAGACAGTTACATTTACCACCCTTCTCACCCCTGTGATCCAAAACTTCAGTCAAGGCTTACAAACCTTCAGCACTCCCTTCTGTAATTTCCTTTGCCAGCTGATGCAAACATATGATTCTGACCCTGCAGCACATTGCAGGGTTGGGGTCAAGTCCTTCCAGTTGACTGGACACTTCTTGGTTTCAGGAGCAATGTTTTATTTAATCTTAAGTGTTTTCAAGCTCTTTAGGATCCTCTGTGGTGAGCCCCCTGAACTGGTAATAGAAGAGGAAGGAACCCAAGGGAGGATTATTTTTGGATGCTGCAAAGCCAGTGTATACTGCAGGGATCAGGTCTTCCCCACTCTACTGCAGGATGTCTGTCCAATTCTCCATTTTGTTCTTCTCCTCCCTGCTAATTGCCCCAAGCTCTTCCTCATATTCTCTTTTATTCTCCTCTTGGTGGGAAATTCCCTTGGTGGACTTTTACTGCTTTCCTTGCTTTCACACCCTTCTGGTTTTCTCTGTTCTCTTGGCTCTGGTGGAGAGTTTACTTTGGGGTGATGACCTGGAGAAGGGATCCATACCATGACACCAGATATTCTTGGCAGGGGGACCCATGGAAGGCCATTGGGACATGGAAGTGGACCCTTTCTGAGTGCCCAAGTTCACCCACTCATAGCATGCCAGAATAAACCCTCTCAAAATAAAATCTTTCCTACTAATATAATTTAACTTTAAGCCACACATGTTCCACTAGGTGCAGAGTTTCCCAGTTTTCATTTTGTGAACTATGTTGACAGGTTTGTGTTTTCATCATTTCATCCCACAAGGGTTTCATCTGCTTTTGGAATGATTCTGAATGCTACAAGGCACCTGTGTTTCTCTCATTCTTTTTCTTGTAGCAGATAATAGATGATGACAGATTTTTCTTGGCAGTCACCAGTGGTTCCTAAATTATGGTTATAGATATTTCATAATCAACACCTGGACAGATTGAATTTTTAAAACATTTACAAACCCAGAACATAAACATGAAGTATGTGTAAAAAATCATGAAAGGATGGAAGTTTAAATATAGACTGATTCTGTTAACGTCCATATAATTTACATCTTAGGTATTAGTTCTTCTCCATGTGGATGAAATTTGACTACTAACTTGCACTGTTCAGTTTGGTATTGGTTTATAACCTAAAGCCAAATAAATTAGAAGTTAACTTAATCTAGTGAGTTTAAGTATTAATTTAAAATATAAGTTCATAGTCCTCAAGGATTCACAAAATAATAGCAATCTAGTTTTTCTTCTATATTATAAATCTGTGCTTCCCAGTGTTGGGTCCCCAGATATTCTTGGACTAAAACTCCAGAAATCCTCGCCAGCACAGCTAGCAGTGAAAGTTTCTAGGAGTTTTAGTCCAGGAGCATCTGGGAACCCAGGGTTGGGAACTGTTGTTATTGATTCTACATAATTTGTTCTCTCTTTTCATATATTTCACCTTCCATAGATACATTGTTAGACAGCTATGGCTTGAAATACCAAACAGTGACAAAAATCCTGTTCCATAAATTACACTATGTGAAGCTGATAATATTATCAGTCATGGTGATTTTTTTAAAATAAAACATTTCTAATTCCCCTCCCCCTCCCACCACTCCAAAGGTCTAGCAGTGGTGGCAAACCTTTTTGGGCTCGCATGCCCAAACTGAAAAAATAAAAAACCAGTGGGCGGCAGGCCGCGGCGGAGGAACCAGAAGTGGCAGCGGAAGGCGGAATCCCAGGCACGGATGTGCCTCGAAACCCCACTCCGGATCCACCGCCAGCATCAGTTGCTCCGGATCCTGACCCACCGCCTGTCGGGGCGCCAGCACCGTGGCTGCAGCCACCTCCTCAGGTTTGGTTGCTGGGGGGGGGGAAGGAGCGATCCAGCGACTTATGGCTCGCGTGCCTGCAGAGAGGGCTCTGCATGTCAGCTGTGGCACGTGTGCCATAGGTTCGCCATCACTGGTCTAGTGGCTCCTGTAGAATCCCTCTCATTGTGGGGAAGGCATGGGAGGCTGAGGGATTAGAGGGGGAAGCCTTTCAATTACTGAAAATTGCAGTTGCCAGGGTGACTTTACTGGTGGTGGCAATTTTCAGCGATTAAAGATTTCCCCTTTCCCTGTGGCCCTGAGTAGCTTATGACGAAAGGGATTCCACCAGTAAAATTATCCTAGCAGCAGCAATTTTCAGTCATTAAAGACCTCCCTCTCCTGTCCCACAGCCTCCAATGGCTTCTCAGTAATAAAAGGAATTCCATGGGAGTCTTGGGACCTTCAGGAGGACAAGGAAGCAGAAATGTTTTTCATCACCATGGCTGACAACAACATCAGCCTTATGCAGGAACAGTATTGCAGCCATTAAATTATTAAAGGTTTACCCGCATGTATATTTCCATTGCAATTATTAGCATGTATTCCTCTTTTTAGTACAAGTCTTAATTACTTTCCTAATCTTACAGTGTTGGTTTTAAGGTTAAATGCTGGTAATGTATAAGTTCTGCATTTTCATTTATTATAGACATTTAGATGTTTTGCTATTACATTTCCTTTCAATGTATAAAATATAAACTCACAAATTTCAAGCATTCTAGTTTGCTCTAGAGAGTACTATTAGACATACTCTATTTCTTCTCTTATGCTTTAGTATTTTCTGGTGATGTGTGTTGCTGCATGGACAAAGTGATTCTGTAGTGAAGCCATGACGACCAGGGCAGAAGAGGTAGAGTTAGAGTTGGTGAAATTATCAGGGGACAAGGGATGTACTTTTTACCATCCCTTGTCCCCTGATAATTTCACCAACTCCGTGGCTGGTGCTATAATTCCTGGCCTTGCTTTCCTCACATCAGGAAAACAAGGACCCTGCAGATCACGTGTATCCTTCTCTGATATTCCTCTCCAAATATCATCCACTGTTCTTGGAGCCATTACAGTCATGGTGCTTTCTTCTGTCATACTGGTGAGTCTTGGCCTTTGGACCTCCTTCTCCACCTGCAAAGAGGGAGGTCTACAACCTCTTGTGATCCCCAGCTGCTCTTGAGACCATAGGATTTCTTCCTGAAGGCATTAACTTATATAAACGCATATAAGCAGCTGGAAACATTTTCCCCTTCATTTCCCCCCTCCTCGTCCTCCTATCATCTTTTTATGGTTATCCTTTTGCACAGAATACACCTTCAAATTGCCCTCACTTCTCCCTATCTGTTCACAACTAAAATGCATACTGCTGTTTGCTATCTGACAGGAATAATCATAGCCGCTCCCCTGTCAAAACAAATTGCGTTACAACATTCCCATCCTCAAACTGGAATTTTAACCTCAGTTTTGTTAATGAACAATTATTCCAAATTATGATTGGTACCAATTCTCATGCAATATTTAGGTTGTAGGTTGGTTAACATAATACACACTGACTGCTGGGGAGGTAACATAGCTGAATATCATTACGGGGCACTATGTGCTAAACGGTATTCAACAATATTCATTTAATACCGATATATTAATGTGAGTTACAAATTAGAGAAAATAACTTGTGATGCACCCCAGTGCTGCAAATGCTGAGAAATTACAGGGGTGTTGCACTTTAGTTTTCTGCCCTTTGGTAAGAGGTCACTGGGAGCACTTTGGTATTAGTTACAATTTTTATATGTATTTTTAAAGTTAATCTTAATTGTGAGTGCCATGAGACTATTTTGGGAGAAAGGCAGGGTATAAATCAAATAAATAATGTACAGATAAGCATAGTTGGAAACGGCTCAAATAATCTAGTAAAAGCCTACTGCTTCTGCCTCGGATCTTCAGGGAAACAGAAAATTGCCAAAGTATTTACAGTGCCTAAAGAGTTATTTTTTGTCTTTCTATCTGATTCAAAATTACTGTCCTTCAGTTACACAGGGATGCCTCAAAAGTATCCTTAGTTTGTAGCGGAGGGAGAGAGGGGAAGGTCGGCCTCCATCTCTCATCAGTTTTTCTGTTCCAAACATTTCCCAAATGGTCCTGTATCACAGAGTTGTTTGACTATTCAGGTCCTATGGCAACATGTATGTAATTTAATTGACAAAAGGGTCTACTTGGCAGATCTTGTGAGAAGGTTTTAATAACTTTATTAAATAATCCTTCTTCCCCACTAACCTTTTCCATCCTTTTCTATCAAGTGATTCTTGTTAGTGTATTCTGTAATAAAACATGCATCCTTTATCTTTAGGATACAATACGGTCATTTTTAGCAAGGGTTTTTCCCCCACTAACAGCAAGACTCAGACATTTCCTTTTATAGGCAATAAAATCTGGGATTAGCATATTTTCTGTGCCAAGGCTCTGACAAAAAATGTACCAAAATTTACAAAGCTAATGATATCATCATGAGAATTGGCACCAATACAAAAACCATGTAATCTGTTAGGGATGTTTTGTCATTGGTGGTGAGTGCTGACAGAACATATTTTCTGCATTACATCTAATCTACTTCTGCTAGTTTTGCTAATCAGTTGAGCAATACATTAAGAGAATTAAGGTTGAATGTGAATTGTACTCTCCTTTTTATGCTCCAGAAGAGTAAATATGAAAAATTAAAAGGAACATGTTAAGGATTTGTTTGACATAGTTTAGTAAAGTGACATTTTTAGTGCTTGGAACCAAAGTCATCCAGTGTGGAAGCATAGCAAATCATATTGTTAAGGGAACAGAGACAGAGAAATAGAGATACTGCCTTTACTGTAGCTGATCAATGGGCAAGATGTTCAGAACTCACAGGCCAGGGTTAGTCTTAACTACATTGTCCTTTGTGTCCAGAAATCCTACCAATCAGTGAATGATTTCCTGGGCGCCAGTTCAAATGTAGGATCTTGCTGGGCTGGTCGCAAATCAACAACTTTTCCACAGAGGGCGTGTATTGTCTGGAGAGACCGAGCACATCTACACTACCTCTGTAGAATGAGGAAAACCTGCATTTATGTCCAGAACTTGAAGGAGTTGCATTCGCTATATGACTTCTTACAAGGCCTCAAAAGTAATTTGGTACCATTAACATTGGGTAAAATCCTGTTGGAGTAAATCTGGATGATGTAATCATCTGGCAAAGGTACTTTTTAATTTAAATTAATTGACAGCTTCCTGTCCTCCTCCTTTCAGGTTCAAAGACATCCTAGGACTCCCTTTTGTCCTGGGGAAGCTTTTAGGAGCCTCAGGATGGAGGAGGGGGATGTTGTTAGTAATCAAAATTTTTGGGTGAGTGGGTATTAATATTGACCTACTGGGATACAGGGATATAATGCATATGGATATATAAATCTCAAGTTTTCTTAAATGCAGAAAACTGGTACTGTTTCCTCACCTGTTTTATTATATGGCTTACATATTATCATATAACAAAGTTAAAATCATGGCTATTATTATTAACATCCTAGAAGGAATGATTGAGTCCTAATGAATTCTTTTCATTGGAAACAAAGTCAGTGGCTATTTAGTTAGCGTGATCCAAAATACCTGAATCGTAGTTGTGTTCCTTCTGTTACTAAATTAATACAGTGAATCATTTCCTCCTCCTTTGTGCCAAAAAAAAATTCAGTTCTGCAGCACAGAATGCAGTCTGGGTTAGGGCATTCACTCTGTTTAATTGCCACTTAGATTTGCAAACAGGGTTACAATTCACAGCACCAGACACTACTTGAATAGTGGTATGACAGAGCAGGAACCATTAATCACTGAACCATGTCCTGCAGAAAAATACAGTTCAAAGCAATGCTCATTAACCCTGTGTGCCAGGATTGCCCCATTTTTTTTTAAAGAAAGTTGTGTGCATCTTTAATGCCAGGTGAGGGTTGCATAGTTGGAAGGTGGCTGCAGACACCACACTTTAGTGGGTGACAATGGGAGGATTACACTCTTTATTAAATTCTTTTATTTTTCTTCAGTAGTGAGTTAGATTGTCTATTGCCTAAGGAAAAGTAATACTACTAGTGGCAAGCTCCACTGATACCTGTATGTGTTTGCTCTACCTTACTCTGCCAAAAAATAATTAGAAAATCCCACATGCTATTGCTGTTTATATTTTGTTGCTTCTGTTTGAATATAAAAACTAAAGAGAAGTGTTGACTTCCTGTAGCACTGACAAAACATTCATTTAATAATATATGTGCATTCGTCCTTTACTTCATTATGAAACTGAAGACAGAGTCTCTCACTCAATCACTGACTCAATTTAGAGCGGCTGGGGTTCAGCAAGCTACCTACCGTATATACTCGAGTATAAGCCAACCCGAATATAAGCCAAGGCACCCAATTTTACCACCAAAAAAAAACAAAAAAAAAAACTGATACGGATGATGTTGATAGTATACTTGCCTTCAGTATGATGTTTTTTGGTATCGGTATGGTTGTTGGGGTTTTCTGCACCTGCGCAGGACGTATTGAGGGTAAAATAGAAGATAATAGAAGAGAATACTCGCTGTTAGCTCCATGTGTTCCTATACATCTTTCCAACGCGGCGGAAAAAAGGAACTCAGGGGAAGATTGGAGGGCGGAGCTTGCGCTCCAAAGGGGGGATGTCTCATTGTCATTTGGACATAGACTGCTATTATCCTCCCAGCACGGTGTCTGCCTGCGGAGTCTGAAAAATGCAGTGTACTTAACCCGGGTCATCGGACCACCCACAGAGGCTGCAGGCGCCTGTAGATGAGCGGGGGAGTCCGGAGAACACCCACACTGCAGGGGAGAACATGTAATTTTGACACTGACTCGAGTATAAGCCGAGGGTGTGTGTGTGCTTTTTCAGTAAAAAAAATTGTGCTGAAAAACTCGGCTTATACTCGAGTATATAGGGTACATTATATACCTTCAGATGATCCAAACACTTATTCTTTTATATGTTAGGAGAGAAAGAAAGCCCAGTACAGATAGCTCAACCTGGTCATAGAGCTCCATTCACCAATCTGTCTTTGTCCCAGTCCCTTTTCACAGATTGACATCCCTGGCAGCTAAAGTTGACAATGGGTAGATATGGAAAAATGCCAGCACAAACTCCATGTTGCATTCCAGTTCCATCCTGGAGCTCACTGTCAAGATTTGAGCACACTGTGGTGTTTGCTTGAAGTGATGACCAGAAGATGACATCCATGGATTCAGTCTGTCTTGCAGTACATGACTTTAGCTAAAGACAGGAACTGCTAAGGGCTTTGGGTAGCGTCTACAATGGAGACTTTTCATTTGTGATTGTATACAACTGAAGTTTCTGGAAGGTCTTCGAAGACTGCCCCATGTACAATATGTGGCAGCAATGTACCCTAAGGCAAGGCTATCTCGGTCAAAGAGGAGGTACAACTGGTACACAGCCTGAAATAACAAAAAGCACTGTGTGCCAGAGGTCACTCAGGCAGCTCTGGATTCATAATGAATATTTTTTTCTGTCTGTTAAATGGAAGCGGAAGGTTTCAGTTTTTAGACAATTTTCCAGCACTGTCAGCCTATGAGCCTTAATTTAGACTGAGAATACCTAAATAAATACATATGCATATCCTAAATAACATACAAATTATGCTAGAAATTCCTGTCCTTCAATTCCTTGATGATGATGAGTTGATGATTAGGGACTGACAGTGTCTCACAGGTTGGCAAAATGCATCTTGCTATAGCTTACTAGTTGTGTTAGGTGTTCTAGTGATTAATTTTGATTTATCTTGCATACCAGTGTCAGCCACTAAGTGTATGTTATCACCCCTGCCTAATTTATAGCAGAATGCAAATTGTGCTGCATTACTCTCTCTGAAAATCCATTAACTAAAATAGTATCCAGTAATTTATTTTTGCCAGTTCTCTAAGATAGAGATGCAAAAGGTTGAGAGAACAAGTCTAAAAAGCAGATTTCTGAGTAGAGAACAAGAACAACTGTTTAGAAGAATGGGGGAAATGATCTTGGTTTACTTGTTGTCTCAGACATGTCATGTCTGTTATGATTTAAAATAACAAAATAAGGAAAACATTCAGCCAAAGTGAATTTTTTAAACACCATTCACCTTCTACATGGAACAACACTGACTGTGAAATACAGTTGCACTGATCTGAGTGTTATCACTTCTTCTTTATTCTGTAGAAACAATTACTTAATATCTGTATGCACAAAGTAGAATCTAAATATTGTTCCATTGAAAGAACTTCCAAAGATGATCCCTCCCCCCCCCAGGGGGATAAATTAAATTAGATTTCATCTTCTGGGGATACAGAAATGGCTCCCCTGGGGACACTGCAGGAAAGGAATAACCTCTTGAAATGGATTAAATGAGTAATGATTGAACTAAATCAAGCTGTTCTAATGTTTCGTTAAAAATCCTTCCTCCAAATGTCATTTAATCGATTGATTCTGTAAGAGCCAGAAGCAGAGACCAGAATAGATGTATATGATATTACTGTAGGGATGCATCTGTCATCTCTAAATGTGTCCCCCCATCCCAATATTTTATAAAGAAATTTACCAAAAAGCAGAAAGGGGTAGTAGTTACTTCCAACAGCAGTAAGACAGGCAAATGGATGTTTAATACTATAGTTGTCGTGTCTTTCTAAGTTTTCACCTACTGTAATTCAAACTTGGACAATATAGTTTTTATCTGTTTGCAGTGCCTCCAGGTACTGTATATATGTTGCACAGATTATTAAATGCTTCTTGGATATTGCTGCCACCCACTTGTCAATTAGGGTTTGATTTGACACTATGGAGCTATAGTGGCTCGAGTTTAAAACTTCAGTGGAGTGATCTAGGTTCAGATATTTACTTGAAGATCATTGGGTAAAAGTAGGTAAGTCACTATTTCAGAGCTTAGTCCACTTTGGTTTTGAGCAGAATGTATCATTATGTTATATCCACTATGTTGAAAATTTTATACTAATAAAAGTGGTCTGTATTCATCAAAAGCAGGTCTTCTGACTCATCATCTGAGTCTCCACTACTGTACTGCATAACTGGAGATATTGGAAAGACCTGAAAAGAATAACACATGCAGATGGCTGGACAGAGTTTAGACCGGGGTCCCCAACCCCCAGTCTGTGGCCCGGTGCCGGTCTGTGGACTTCCTGGAACTGGGCCGCGGAGACAGATCTCAGCCCCTCTGCACGCATGCATGGCGGGCGTGTTGCACTCGTGGAGGGGCGTGTCACACTCGCAGGTGGGTGTGGCGCGTGCGGGGGCGACACACCCCTCTGTGAGCGCAACACGCCCACCGGTGAGCATGACACGCCCACCCGCAAGCGCAGGGGGGCCTCCGTGCACAGAGCTTGCCCCGCCCAACCGGTTTGTGGTGCAAAAAAGGTGGGGGACCGCTGGTTTAGACAATAGTGCTGTTAGGAAAGTTGTCACAAAAGACAAAACTATCTCTGGGGAGTGGGGGAGGACACTTTCACAGCTATTTGCTTTGTGTTTATAGTATTTGCAGATTGACTCCTTGTCATAAGGTCCATATCAGCTGAAATGTTAAAGTGACTTCTGAGTATTGATAGATTTTTCTGTATGGAAAGGAGACTTCTACTGTATTTGCTACCATGCTGGTAGCTTGTACTGAATGCTGTTTCATTTCGTTGAGCTTTGGGGTGTTGTTTGTTTTAATTCAAGATTTTAAGCAACTTTTTTTTCAAATATGAGATTAATATGCACACATATGTTCTTGAAGGTAAGAGATATATCAGTATTTCCTGTAAATCTGAGTCCTTAGATTCTCATATTCTTCGTATTTATATCTCTCACTGACATGTTTTAATTTTATTTACCCTACTAACCATAGCAAGTATTGTGGCTCGTTTTCTAGAAGTTTTAAGCATGCACATAGGTAAATTAAAATTGCATAAAGAAGACGTAAATCAAAATCTCATCCAAATGTTAAAAATGTAGCCAGCCATCATTCAAAGGACTAAAGCAAAATTCTTGACTTTCTAATTTTTTTGGACAGAGATGGTTTTCCAACTCCATTCTTTCTCTCTAAAACAACTTTGGAGAAAAGATAGCCTTGCATGGAAAAACATAACTTTGTTGGCACATTTTGCTGGAAGCTGTTTTATTACTTAGTCATTAACACAGCAGGAAGGTCCTGAAGACAAAAATGACAGGTTTGAGATGACTTTTCACGATCAATTACTCTGAAACATCTTTTCTTGACGGGACTCCAAAGCATCTATGTAAGCTGAGATATCTTAACACATGTGAAGTTTCCATTAAAGAAAGGGAGACCTGGCACATAGTAAGCAACCTGTGACTGTTGCATTAGGATAGCCTCCAGGTGATGTCACTTCCTGTCAGTATATAGGAGAGTGTGGAAACAAGAACAGAATTGAGAGACCAGTTGACTTAAGTGTGCTTCCTGCTGGGAATGGCTGTTGCAAGTTGTTGCTGACACTGTTTATCCCCTTGAAAAGCAAGGCAAAAGGGGAAATGCCAAACAGAAAGGCCAGATAGTGTTTTCCTGAATTGGTTTGTGTTTACTCCCTAGGTAGGTATGCCCGCATTGGGAAACACAGAAGTAGAGGGTGCCACACAGAGAACATGAAGGCTGTAAGCTTGAAAACAGGGATTGTCTTGTTTTTGTCAATCTTTCCTTCTCATGGAGCCTGCTTCCCCCACTAAGTTTCTGATCACCATCTGGCATAATCAAATGGAGAATGGAACAGCAGGAAAATCAGAATTGCTCTAAGGAAGACCGTGAAGAATAATAAAATAGCTGGAGCTTGATTGACAGAGCTGAGAAGTCTTTTTTGCCAGACCATCTGACGATCAGTGATGTCACAGCTTCTTTGAACCTAAGGCTCTCAAGGTCTGGTATTATAGCCACAGCTCTCCTATCTCATAAGGATACAGTGGTACCTCGCAAGACGAATGCCTCGCGCGACGAAAAACTCGCAAAACAAAAGCGTTTTGCGATTGCTTCCGTGACTCGCAAGACGGCTTCTTCTATGGCCGTGCTTCGCAAGACGGTTTCTTTTTCGCAAGACGGAAATAAATCGTTCCTCTTGCGAGGTTTCCATAGGAATGCATTGCAATGCATTCCTATGGGAAGCCGCTTTTCGCAAGACGAAAATTTTGCAAGACGGCGCTACTCGCGGAACGAATTACTTTCGTCTTGCGAGGCACCACTGTAGTTTATTCTCCATATCAATAAATTGGTGTGTTTAGAGTAAAACAATTACCATGAGCAGGTAAGAGCTATGAAATAACAATGAATGCTAATTTTACCAATGTGTCAAGAATTGTAGAAGAAATGATAGCCATTCATATTTTTTAAAAGGAAAACCCACTCTGAATTATTGACACTACTTCCTTTTATTGGAATGTAGCCAACAGTCATGTGACTCTTGTGGAATAGCTGGAACATTTAATACAGTTTAAAAGTATAATTAGAGTTAAGATAATTCCTCTCTGGTTTGGATTTGTTCATACATTTGACTTCAGAATATGTTTTACTATGACTGAAATCCTGTTGCTTAGCAAAGTAACTTAAGCTAGAATAGGCCCACAAAATCAATGGAGATTTGGTGAGTCAACTCATCCATATGTTCCATTGATTCAGTGGGTCTATTCTAATTGCAGCTGACTTTAGTATAGTAAGTTGCAACTACAGTCGGCCCATTTGAATCAATGGAACTTACAGAATTGACTAACCAATTCTTCACTGATTCAATGAGCCTACTCTAGTGTGACTTACTGTGCTAAGCAACAGGAATCCAGCCTATGAATCTTAGCTGTCCTGTCGGCTATCATTTAGACCCTTCCCTAACATTAGTGAAATAACTGGTTTTCCAAAATCTGTTGATATGTTGAAATCAGCTCACTTGTAAAAGTAGGTGTTAGACAAGTCTAAACAAGCCAGGTGTGGTTTCCTTTAATTCCTAAAATCTTGCAAAAGGGTTTAGGGTGAGACACCTGCCTGTGAAACTGCAGCAGAGATCAAAGTCAAACTTGGAGTTTGCAAATTAAAAACTCAACAGGTGCATGTTGTTTGCGGGGGGGGGGGGGGCTTACTAGGAACAATAGGGCTGCTTGAAGTACACCCATTGACAGATTGTGATTATAAAAGTTGCAAAACGTGTTGCACCATCTTAATGTTGCCCAGCCCTAAAAGCAAGATCTGACACCTCCCTACACCTTGTCTCCACACTGGTCAGGGTTGTTCACATTGAGTTTTTTATGTCATCTCTCTCCTTTGCTGCAACTGTGTTAGATATGTTAAGTCTGGGTGAGATTGCCTCTGGGTGAGATTGCCAATCCTTTGTTTGCTGTCATTGTGCAAAGTAGGAGAAGAGGGAAGATGTGGCATCTGTAGGAGAGAAGCAGTGGCTTCAGGGAATACTTAACCTGTCACCTATATGCTATGTAGCTTTTCCACCTAGCCCCTTTCATCCCAGTGAAGAAGAAGAAGAAGAAAAGATTTTCAGAAAAGATAGGGGTTATAGAAAATGAGAAGGCAGAGGGAGGGTTATATAGCCATTGCCTTGCTTCATCCTTACAAGTGTTCCACCACTGCCTCTTTGTGTAGTGATGGCTGAACTTGTAGCTGTGTCATAGCAAGTTTGCAGAACAAAGTTTGAATCTAGGTTTCCAAAATCCAGTCAGATATACCGTATCTCATTGCTAGTTGGGAAGAAAATTATATATTTTTTCCTAACCTAGGCTTCCCAGAAACATACAAAGTTCATTTAGTAGAGCCCATATATACACAGGAAAATGGCTGATTTCGCATCCATCTAGGCCTATACCATTTCTCTAACCAGCAGTTTCCATCTGTGTCTCAGGCACAGATCCCAAGCTTGTTAACATTATCTTTAACTGGAAATGTGCAGACCTTATACTTAGCCCTTCAGACATCTACACTCTCTATCACTGAGCTATGGGAATCTTTGTGCATGTAAGCAAATGTAGTGGAGAGACATTTTTTAGGCTACAGAATAAATTAAGTGACACAGAATCTAAAGGGAACACATAATGTTCCCAGTGAACTGAAAGAGGCTTAGTCATAACAGACAGTACACCATCTTCCCTTGTTTACCAAAACAATATGCAACTCTGCAGAAAGTACTGATAACATAACCCCCATTTGAGTTACTAGGCCAAATGTTAGCACACATTAAGTAGAAGTTAGAGGTCAGGTCATTCCCAAGGATATTACATGTTTACCCACACATACTGTTCACAATTCCTCCCCAGAAAGGGTTTTAACCACTTAGTTTTTGTGCAGAGCTGATTAAGTGTGTGTGCTAAATACAGTATATTTTTGAGACATACTGTAGAGATATGTCTACTCCATCTAAACCAACAGACAGTATTCTTTTACAGTTATATATGAATACTGATTTCACACAGTATAAGAATAAGAGATTTATTTGACCACACTTTTCCCAAACAACAGCACAGGAAACATATTAGGGTTGCCTTTGGATAGGAATATGAATTTGGGAAGAAGAAATAGACAATAGGATCTCAATGCTAAATCTTCAGCTAACATTTATTAATTAAAACTTCTTGGAACACAAAGCAATATTTGACTTTAAAGGAATGTGAATCTCAATGCAATAGGTCAGGGATTATCCCCTGCCTCTAAGGAGATAATGCAGCTCCAACTGCACCTCCTAGCCCCTCTTCTTTGCCTTCCAAAAAGCCCATTTTCTGGGCTTTCATCTTAAAGAGGCAATATACAACATGCTTTATCAAAAGGTCTAGTCCTGTAGATATTGTCACTTTTTAAAATATGTGTAGGAAATATACAGAGCTAGCATTCTGTAATGTAGCATCAGACTGAAGACCATAAGATATTTGATTTTGAATTCTTGCTCAGCCTTTAAGATTAAGGGCTAACCCTGGATGGGCCGCTGTATCTCTCTCTAACCTTCTTTGCAGGTTTATAATGAAGATAAAATTGGATGGGGGAAAAAAAGGAAGTAGGAACAGTTGAGTATACAGTGGTGCCTCGACTCACGAACGCCCCTACTTACGACCATTTCAAGTTATGACCAGCTCCGGCTGCAAAATTTTGCTTCGACTTGCGGCCGGAGCTTCGACTTCCGAACAGAAAAAGGCAGGGGGAAAAGGCGGGAAATTCAAACCGATGGTGGTGAAGAGGCTGCTTCTTTGTAGCTCTTTTGCCCCAACAGTTAGGGAAAGGGATGTGGCGGCGGTGGCCCAGCGCCGGGAGGCTGAGCCTGGCCAGGGTGCTCCCTCCGGCCGCTCGACTCCCGACGGGTTCCAACGAGGCCGGGGTCGGCGCTCCTCGCCGCACTCCGTGGGCTGATGCCGCTGCTGGTGCCCGACGCCGCCTTCAGCTCCGGAACCGGCACCAGCGGCTGTTCGACGGGGCGGCCGCATCAGTCCTCGGCGCTCCTCGCCGCCCTCCGCCATTTGAATTTCCCCTCCATCGGCCTGCGGAAGGTGGCGAGGAGCGCTGACCCCGGCCTCGTTGGAGCCTGTCAGGAGGCAGGAGGCGAGCGGCTGGAGGGAGCACCCGGCCAGGCTCAGCCTCCTGGCGCTGGGCCGCTGCCACCGCCAGGAGGCGAGCGGCCGGAGCACCCCGACCAGGCTCAGCCTCCCGGTGCTGGGCCACCGCCGGTGCCGGTGGTGCCGGTTCCAGAGCTGGAGGAGTTGTCGGCTTGGGACTGCCTGGTAAGGTAAGGTGCCGGTTTTTAAAAACTGTTCTGGGTCGGTTTTGCAGGGCTGGGGGGGGGGGGGTTATGTTTCTGTGGTGTGTTGTTTGTTTTTTGGTGTTTTTATTATTATTTTTTTTGCAGTCCCAGCGTGGGACTTGCTCTGTTTATTTTTAATTTTATTTTTTTGAGGGGCCGGAACGGATTAATCGCATTCCCATGCATTCCTATGGGAATGCATGCTTCGACTTACGACCATTTCGACTTACGTTCCATCTTCTGGAACGGATTATGGTCGTAGGTTGAGGCACCACTGTACTTAAAATTGTAAGTACGTAGTAGTGGGCCTATAATTCTGTGATGAATTGAAAAAGTAACTCACTAGGGTGGGTATACTAGTCGTAGTCAGCATAGCTAAAAATGAGGGGTGCTGGGAGTTGTAGTTCAAAAGGATCTGGAGAAAGTTTGTTTTTTAAAAATGTGCAGCTGGACACAAAATATGAAGTTAGAAAAAAATACAGTTGAAAATGGAGAGGTATGCAGTTGGAAAAATATAGAAAAATTAATACCTGTACCATATGTATATTATGATACCTCCAAAGTCTGATAGCCCTAGTCATTTAAGAGCCTCCCTGCAAGAAAGTTCCTCCCAGGCACCTAGAGACACCAAAATGACAGAGAGGCTTCTACTGACTCCCCTCTACAATCCCTTCAAGTTTGGTGAACATTGGGTTTTCCCAAACCAGCTGCTAAAGGGCACTATCCTGGGAAAACCTACTTTGTGGATATATATTATTCAGATGTTTGAAACCCAATCTTCACCACACTTGTAGAGGAGAAACAGTAGAAGCTTCTCTGATTTTTGTGTCTCTAGGTGCCGGGGGGGGGGGGGAGGATTCCTTTTCTCGGGGGGGGGAGGTCCTTGTGGGTGTATAACTCTGAAGTCCAAAACCCAGTCTTCAATAAACTTGTGGAGAGCTTGTAAAGGAGAGTCAGGGGAAGCTTCTCTGTGAATTTGATGTCTCTAGGTGCTTTGGACGCTGTTTTATAAGGTTTTAAAATAAAAAATGAATTGATAAATTACCATATTTTTCTGTGTATAAGACGTCCCGATGTATAAGAAAACCCCCACTTTTTTAACCCCAAATTAGAAAATTTGATCGCTGCTTTCCCCACCACTTCCTAAGTCCCACAGGGCTTAGCAAAAGGAGGGGGAAAGCAGCGATCAAAGCGATCCTGCAGCCCTTTGATCGCTGCTTTCCCCCTCCTTTTGCTAAGCCCTGTGGGGCTTAGGAAGTGGCGGGGAAAGCAGCGATCAAAGTGATCCTGCAGCCCTTTGATTGCTGCTTTCCCCCTCCTTTTTCTAAGCTCCGTGGGACTTAGGAAGTGGTGGGGAAAGCAGCGATCAAAGTGATCCTGCAGCCCTTTGCTGCTTTCCCCCTCCTTTTGCTAAGGTCCATGGGGCTTAGGAAGTGGCGGGGAAAGCAGCAATCAAAGCGATCCTGCAGCCCTTTGATCCCTGCTTCCCTCCTCCTTTTGCTAAACCCTACAGGGCTTAGCAAGTGGAGGGGGAAAGCAGCGATCAAAGTGCGACAGGATCACTTTGATCCCTTCCCCCTCCACTTCTTTTTGTTCTCTCCTCAGCTTACTTCCATGTATAAGACAACCCTCAATTTTTAGTCTAAAGATTTTAGACAAAAGTATCATCTGATACACGGAAAAATATGGTAATCGATTGTCAGGAAAAAATTGTAAAGTTGTAATTAAAATGAATCACCATTTTTTTAATTCATGCCCATCTCTAATAATGATTTAGTTTGTGGCAGATGGTAACACTTGAATCAAAGGCAGTGTATGCCTTCCTTTTCCTGGTGTACATCTTAGCACTGTATTCATTATACTAGAAACACTTATAAAGCTAGCATTCAAATAACACCAGTGGCCCCTGAACAGTTTTTGAGCTCCTCACTGAAACTTCTTTATTCTTTTCAGTCAAAGCCCAGAAATGTATTATTCCAGTTTTCAAAAACAAAAATCCTCAGAAATTACTGCCAAGTCAAATTCTGTGATTTATGGTGTCATCATAGCTACACCAATCTCAATGTTCTCTGCTGAAATGAAAACTGAACTGTTCCAAAAGTCTGAACTGGACCTTATGGGATATTAAACATACTGAGTTGACTGACTTCTGTTCATGCTCCTTTTCTTTCCAGCCTTATACCAATATTCAGCAGTATCAAGATGTCATTGTTCGGGAGGCAGAGGAGCTGAGTAATTTCTTCTGTAGACTGGGCATGATCATCTCTACAAAACTCTCTGTCTTCCCAGTTCTCTTTTTGAAAATAAATTGTAAATTATAAAAATATTTACAATGTTTATAGAAATGTTAAAAAGTATTTTCATTAACATGCACAGGCTGAAATCCTGTTGCTTTTTTACTGGCGCAGAAGGCAATTCTCAGTGGCACCTGTCAGCTTGGCAGGTGCTTCAGAATCCCAGAAAGGACTCATTAACTGCTGGCTAGGAGTAAGTGAATGGTATGCTGTTTGCCTGCCACTTGCATAAAAAAGCAGCAGGATTTCAGTCGTAGGACCATTCGGTTTCCTCGTGTTCTGATTATGCACAGCATAAAACGTTTCCTTTTTGTATTACTTCCTCCAGTGAATGTATTTCTCCAGCCAGATTTTGTTAGTGTAATTGTATGCAGAACAGTGTTTATTCTGCTTTGTATGCTGAGGAACATACAGGATTAGAATTTTAACAGATGAACTAAACTGTTACAGCATACTTAACAGCATCCAGTCTCCTGCAGAATCTGTTTCCTAATAATGGTTGATGTTAAATATCATTTCCTATTTAAGGTGTGTGTAGAGAAAAGAATGCTTCACATACAGCCTTGAACTTTTACACACATAAAAGCTAAATATACAAAAACAAAGGTTCACTGACAAAGTGGTATTTTTCTTTTCACTACTTTCTGTCTCTCTGTTTTGGCATTGTTAATGCTCATTTAAGTATTCACACATGGGATTGCAAAACAGGCTGAAGAATCTTACTGCTTTCTAATGAGTTTGCACTCTGAAATTTAACACCTTTAAGAAGACTGAAGGTTGAGCATGGAAAAATCTGTCTCCTGAATATATCTGTTTCTGACAGTGGTTACTTTTTCGTTTGTCTTAACAATTAAATAAAGGACTTTAGAAAGTGCAAGAGCCAACTCTTGTCAGGACAAATGGAAAAAGGATATGAGATTCAATGCTTGAGGTTTTGGAAAGGCTGCAGAGTGAAAACTGTCATGAAGCCAAGCTAATATGACCATTTCCTTTATGTGCAAAATATTCACCAGGGATTTCCTGCTTACATCCAGGAAACAAGTGTTGTACTAGAAAAAGAATTTGTTTCTTACCATTTAGAGACACAATTAAGTAAGCTCTCTGTGGCACTACAGCCACACACCTTTTGAAATCAGACTGTTGGGGCCTCAAGGTGCAATGTATCGCCCAGCTTTGGCAGAGGACATGCTAGGGTCATAAAGAATCTCCTGCATGCATGCAAATACATCAGAGCCCGCTTGTTCCTTCCTTCAGGTAGTTAAGAAGGCTGAAGGGAAGGTGTAAAGTTACAAACATTTTTCCCAGTGGAATTTCTCAATGCAAAGTTTAATCAGACTTACTTTTGTAGAGGCCACCCATCCACCCTCCCACATATTTGGTCTTAGTGGAGAAACACTTGCAGTGGTCTGTGAAGAGGATATTTCAGGCAGAATCCAGTGGTGGACTTCAGCTGCTGAAACAGCAATCATCCTTTCCTACTGCAGATTCCCATGTGCCCCCCAAAACAGCTGTGGAGGGGTGGGAAAACCTTTGGAGCAGATTTTGAGATGGTGTTAAGGGCTTCAATGGAGGGGGGGGGGAGTTCTGAAACTTCAACAGATGGTTTTATCCCTGTGCCTTATCAGGAGTGAGATGGCGAGCAGGCTTTATCCTTAGTTCCACAATTCCTGAGCCCACATCAACACCTAAGCACCAGTTCCCCCTCTGAACTGAATGTACCGTCTCATCTGAATACGTTTCTGTGTGACAGAAACACAAAGGGAGATCAAAGTAAGAAGTACAGTAAAACAAAAGTTTACATTTTTAAGTACTTATGCTACTCTGTACATGTCCTGCACTTTGTGCCATGCCATGTTAATAAATAGCAGATGGGCCTGACTTTGAGTTAAAAACCTGCTAGTCCTACCCTCACCCCGTGCCTTCTCTCTATTTTCCCTCACACCCCAGATTCTTTCTTCTGCATTGCCCTTCCCATATTCATTCACCTTGTACTAGCCTAACAGAGAAGATCAGCAAACACCTATGAGCAAGGCTACTAAAAGCCAACCATCAATCAAACCAATTAAGGCTTTGGGGAAAGAGAATTTGAGATATAACCAATCTAGTTATTTTTAAGTCAAGGAATATATAATAGCCATTCAAATTTGATACTTGTAGATCTTAACATTTCCAAAATTTTTGTGGACAAACAAACGGGGTTCACAGGGGCTGATTTTGAGATATAACCAATCTAGTTTTTAAAAGTCAGGAAACTGATAGCACCTGTGCAAAATTTTGTGTTTCTAGTTCTTACCAGTTTGGAGATCTTTCAAGACAAAGAAACATTCAGAAATGTAAGATCACAGCCTTCTCCACAGTGCTATTTCGAATTAATTGACAGCCATCCCCCCTATTGCTTTGTTCTCTTTATTTCGAGCCACATTAGAAAGGTGTTCCTTTGGCTGGAAGGGGAGCGAGGATGCCCATATCACAATGCAGGGGTAGGGGAGATGCCAGATGAGAACTATGAATTGCAGTGCAATTCGTAGAATGCTAGTTTTACCCACACATTCATCGCAGTTCATGTAGGAACTGACTTCCAAGTCTGTGCAAATGTACAATTTCTTCAAACACATGAGCCCCAAACTGTTGGATGGTTGGAAAGTTCAGAGGCTTAAAATGTCTGGAAGTAGTTCTAGTGCCACAAGCTGAGTTTGTCTTTTGTTGTCACACTATTCGCCCAAGATAGAGAGACTTGGGATATTTTTCTTTCAGAGCAGGCCACTGAACAATGAAGTAATCTGAAAAGTGATAAAGAATCTTTCCTGACAGGGATAAGTTTTCCACACGGCAGATGCTCTCAACATACACAATGGTTACTCTTTTTAATCCCAGCATCCTGAGTAGAAGGGCAGATATGCATATGGGAACACATGTCCCAGGACCATTGCATAGCACCTGAAAAAGAAAAATAGAACAGAAAGTGAAAATGTGTTGGGGGGGATAATTAATACTGAATGTTGATAAATATGCATATGACAATGAAAACAGCAATGTAAACCTAATGCAGCACTGGAGAGATTATAGACTTGTAGTCTGACACATCTGTGAGGGAGCCATGTTGGAAAGGTCTGCCCTAAGGGAAAGATTATTAGTTAAAAGAAACCTTCATATTTGGTCAGTCACAAGAAGAGGCAAATTGAAAATTTGGGGTTTGCTGGGAGGAAAAGCAATCACAACATTTTGTTCCATAGAGGCAGTTAGTAGGAAACAATGTTATACAGGGGAACAATGCTATGTGTGTGAAGGAGAAAATGAGGGATGGGGAATATGCTAATAATTGCTATAAACATACTTAATATTATAGAAAATGTTATAGAAAGTTAACAGTATCATTCCTGCAGGCTTATAACTTCTTCCCAATAACATGATGTCATGACAGATGGCAAGTAGTACCATACACTTTTGGTGGGGAAAATTCACCACAGGAATGTTCTTTCTGTGAGCTGCTTTGATTCCTCACATACACAGCACTGTCCTGTGTGTTAGATAAATTTAATGGTGCTTTAGATTGTTTTTACTGCTAACTGCCTAGCACTTCTAAATTAGATGGGATTTTAAAATATTAAGTAAACCTGTGTGCTTTAGCATGAATTTAGCAAGTCTGAGGTTCTGAAAAAAATATCAGGCAAAAACAGAAAAGGATAAAGGGTTTTGAGATTATCCAAGATTTCTGAGGGGAGAAGAATTGCAAATGTGGTTAGCATGAGTCATGTGTGCATTTATTATAAAGGGACTTCAGAGAGCTGCTTTGTGGGCTGTGGTGGAGATGAACAGTTAATAATAAGAAAAAACAGCAGTGGTCTATTTTGAAAGAACCCTGCTACTCCCTGTTGACTTACTCTTCCATTGAAATAAATGAAAACTGGCTCAGCCAGTTAAGTATTTTCAATTCTGCAGGAGTAATTCAGGCCTTGTTATTCTGTATTTCTTACTCAATATTCGGAACTTCTAATTCAAGAGACTTACTGGCAAAATCTGTACTGGCAGAACTTAGTATTCCTTTTATTCCCTTGTATTATATTTGAACCTGGGTACAACTTGCACACAACAATTTTCCACTGGATTTGGATGAACTTTTTACCCTATTAGAGAAATCAGCAACCAGCAGCCCTTGGGCCAAATCTGGTCCCATGTGGTATATTAGTTAAACACCAACCCCCCCCCCCCCGAGAGAGAGATGTCAACTCACAAGCAAAATAATGTATGAAAGCAGCAATGACTGTAGCACAACTTTGAAATGTTACATTTCGGAGTACAACTTCTAGAATAACTCATCCAGCAAGACTGCTGGCTGGAAGATTCCAAGAGGTGCAGTCCAAAATAGTAACTTTTTTTGGACTGCAACTTGATTGAGGCTGTGGCCATTCAGTATTTGAGAGAATGGTCTGCCACCTTCCACTATCTTTTCCAAATGGTCCTTCAATAAAACCAAGTGCTGATCAGGGCTTTGCCGTTTTGATTAAACCTGCATGTTGTAACCAATTAACCAGTTGAAGAAAAAATAAATCAGATAAAAAGGCACCCTCAATTTA
The DNA here is from genome assembly GCA_037013535.1 of Intellagama lesueurii. NCBI lineage: Eukaryota > Metazoa > Chordata > Lepidosauria > Squamata > Agamidae > Intellagama > Intellagama lesueurii. The sequence goes on from JBAJHW010000004.1 coordinate 148,565,395, forward strand.
CTGTTTCCACAGTTGGGCAGTATAGGGATGTAACGTGTACTCCTAAAAACTGCATCTGGGAAAGGCAGTTGATGATCACCTGCTTTTCTAGAAGCTTGAAACACAGTGCTTCCCAACCTTGGGTCCCCACATGTTCCTGGACGACAACTCCCAGAAATCGTGGCCAACACAGCTAGTGCTGAAAGCCTCTGGGGGGGTTTAGTTCAAGAACATATGGGGACCCAAGGTTGGGAACCATAGTCATAACAGCATTCACTCAACAGTGAGTTACCTTCTTCCCACTGCCAAGGTTCTCCCAGCCATTGTTTTATTCTTTCCTTCTCCAGTGCCATTGCAGAGTTATCCTTCCCCCCACCCCCAAATGATATATTATGAAGAAGAACGGGCTGTTGCCCCAAACTGCAGTCTTGTATTGAGTTCTTCCATCCCACCTCTAATTTTTCTTGCCTTACACCCTGACATCATTTGAATATACATAGTCTGGCATCAGTGGTTTCAGAAGTCTCTAGATCATAATGGCAGCAGTACGTGTGCGAAGCTGAAGTAGACTTTACCAGGGGAAGATCCATACACAGGACTCTCATTTTCTGTGGCCAGGAGGGAGCATAGCCTATTGAACACAAGAAATTATTTCGACGTAACCTGTGGATATCCTGCACTGTCTGGGATTCTTTACACATAAGGTCAAGAGGAAGAAAAGCAAACCTGGGCTACTATTAATCTGAGAAGCAAGCTGCATTGGGCTATGCCTCTCTTTAAGTATTATCCAGCAGCAACTCCATCACACTGAGAAGGCCAGGACTATCCTATCAATTTGCAGCTTTAGGACTGTTTCCAGTCTAGGCGGCCTTAATTAAGAAACCTAACAATACAGCATTAAAGCACTGCATAGCATTATAGCTGCATTAAATCTAGTTATTACTTGAACTTTTATCAGACTTTTCTTGTTTTTCTTCGCTCCCCCCATCCCATTTTTCTATTGGTCTTTCTTTCTTTTCTAAATTGTCAGCCTAATAGGAGCTGCCCTCACTTGTTTCTGTTCAGATGTAAGATAGGAACCTTCTCTGCTACAGAATAAGGTATAAGTGCTATTAATAATAAAATTATATTATATAAATACTCTTAACATAGCATGAACTGAGCACCACACAGACAAAAATACACAATGGCACAGAAGACACATATCCAGTGAACAAGAGAGGGGAACGCTGGCTGACATACAGTCATCCTTGTAAGGAGAAATGGAAGAAGGGAGGAGATGCCCCTTTCCCCTCAGACTTGGCATAAAATGAACTTTGACAATTTGCAGATGAAAACTGCTTCAGTCTTTTAAATGTGACAGTGTATTCAGATGACATTTACTAGTTTTAGTTGCAGAAACCAGAGTTCCTGTGCCTTACAGGGATTAAATATCAGCCAAACTGGCTGAAGAAGCTGGGGAGAGCCAATTCTTGGACATGCATAGGAACAAATCAACTCTTCTGTGTATTTTAATTATACTTTGGAGATCTCTAGATGTTCCCATGCTAAAACAAACAAAAAAGGACAACAATCTTAGGTCTTTAGTGCAAATTCTTACTTTTAAAATACAGCTGAAGAAAACGGGGAGGCATTTATTGGAGCAGAAAAGCACAGTGGTAGTGCAAAACACTGTCTTTCCACATTGCGTGCCAAGGCTTAGTCTTTAGCCAATAACTGCCTGGATTTTGGCAACAACTCATGAAGGGAAGGCACCTAATAAATGTCCTTGTATTCCTCTACTGCCAGAGCCCTACAAAACAGAGCAATTACAACGGCCTGTCCCACAAGACGTTTGCATGGTAAAGTAGGCACAGTGTTGGGGTTCTTTGTGGATTCAAATCCCTGCTTGGTTGCTTAAGATGCAATTCTACCATTAAGTTACACATGCATGATTACAACAGGACTGATACATAAACAAGCTGTTCACAAAGTGTCAGCCAAAACTTCCTGGGGCTCCTTAGGCAAATCACTTGCTATATCCAGGAAACAGTATTTATTCTTCCTCCTTATACCATTAGTGATAACAGTCCAGACAACACAAAATGCCACTCCAAGGAACCAGCTTTTAGCAGTGACCCTACTGTTAAGGGAGAATGAGGTAGTTGCCTCCAAGGATGGGAGACAGAAGCTTCAGCAGCAGTGTTGGGAAAATAAAAGTCGTATAGATCATGAAGTCTTCACTATAGCCCGTTAACTAGTTCACTGCTTTCAGATGTAGCAGGAGATGCTGTGTGGTCACTGAATAAGGTTCCATCTCACAGGGTTAAAATTAGGTGCTAGAGTTCTTACTCATTAGAAAACACATGAGCATTTCAACCATACAATCATCTCCTAGCCTTTCAGCAATCAGAATGCAAGCCAAGCAGGAGTTTGATCCTGAAGATCCATCATAAAACAAAGCAAGCTAGTTTTTGAGTTACTAGAGATTAGGAAAGCTTGTGGAATTACTCTCAGACAACTTTTAATATTTGAGGAACTGCCATCTGTACAACAAGCTCTGTGTCATGTGTAGTTTGACTCCCAGTCTTCCAGGCATGGAACACAATAGGTGCTATTGCATACTATAGCCCTACAGTCTGCTACACCAGCTTGTATTGATGGGGGATGGACTGCTCAGTGTGTTTCTGCCTCTCTCTTCGCCAGTCATCTCTGCTGCTACCTTTGAAATGCTTCTGATAGTTTTGGCAGCTCTCTAGAACAGGCCGAGTGAGGAGATGTGTTGGTCTTCCTGCCTAGAGCTACAGAGCTTGAGTACTGGTTGCTACTCATTTATAACAAGCAACAGTATAGCAATAGCAAAGAAATGACAGGTAAGGAAGCCTAATCTCATTTTCTGTTTGTATTTTTCCTATACTTTTTGCTAAGGAAGGGCATGGAGGCATAGCATTTTATGCTGTGGAGGAACTTGTTTTTCTAGCGGTGTGATGCAAATAATCCCAGCACATTAAGCAGATAAGCATTTATATTTTCAGGATTCATAATGGCAAATGAATGAGGGTCAAGTTACAGGCTTGTTATGTGTCACCAAGTTGGGCCTTAATAGGGCTTTCAAGAGAAATGAGATATTTAAGAAGTGATTTTACCAGTTCTATCCCCCACCTGCACCAGTGAGTTTCCGTGACTAGGTGAGGTTCACCTGAGTCCTAGTCCATCACTGTATCTGCTACACCACACTGGGTACCCTCCTGTTACAGTTTTATGCCTACTTAAAACTGGCTGTGTGTGTGTGTGTGCTCGTGTGCATGTGTAAAGGCGTATACCCACCCAGCCACCCACATCCCATCCTTGATCCTTACACTGAAGAGAAATAAAAGCAAAGGGACCTAAAAGCCTGGTTTATTAGAAAGAGGAGCCCACATCCCATTCTCCTTTCTCTTACAAGGCAGTTGCTCCATGGTCTCAGTTACTAACTATGTTATGGGCCACTGGAGAAGACTCCCGTGTTTCCTTCCATTTTGTAATTGTTCAGGCAATGATAAGTAAACATGGCTCCCAAGATGTTGTCAGAAATGTGGCCAGGGATTCTGGACGTTCTAGTTCAACGAGATCTGTGAATCCAAATTTGGCTCAATATATTACAACTTTCTGGAGATCCTAAATGCTTTATACTGTGTTGAAACTGTAGCAGGAATCAGGGAAGGGAAATGGGCCAAAAGCCAAAGAGTGATCTGTACTAAATCCTGAAGTTCCAAAGGATATTGACATAGACATAAAAGAACAGAAGTTCAGAAGAGCAGTGCAGCATGTACTCCAGCTGAATGCTGCAATAATGATTTTATGCTATCTCTTGCTTTCCTGACCACATTAGCCTTATGCATCAGCCCAATATAGCAATAAATTGTATGGATGGATAGAGGATGGGACTTAAGGACCAGCCCTTCAACCCTAATCTCCCCACATTTTGAAGGGAGACTGTAAACAAATGTCACTGTAACTTTGGTGACAGTACATAAATGTTTTCAAATCATTTAACAATGCCCCCCTTCAGATCTTCCTGCTCAGTGCAGAAAAGCTGAGGGTGACGCTGACATGCACACATCCTTTACTCAGGCAGAATTCATGAACGTGTGTGTGAGGCTCTGGATTCAATATGCCCATCAGCATACACCCAGCCAATAACCTTCTATTAAGTTAGTCATCTGGTCATACAAAGACCTACTGCAAGTCTCCTAGAACCAGCTGCCTTTAGGAAGTGGCCCTTTGGATTACAAATTTGCTCTACTAAAGTGGGAGTGCTCATTTTGCATTCCTGACAAGGCATATGACAAATACAATTTTACTAAAATTATTATTTCATTAAAAATGAAAAGACCATACTTTACAAAAGGATTATTCAATTCATTCAGAGTTTTTTTTTAAACAATATCTTACATATAATGCCATCTCTAATAGAATGCAACACTTCAACGATACCTTGCCATATACTACAAATTAACAACTAGAGATGGGCCTGAACCACAGTTTGGTGGTTTGGTCCAGTAATGTGCAGTGCCGGCACAGGTGTTCCACGGGTGCCATGCCGAACTGGGCTGAACCACTGGACTGCGATTCATGCCCATCTCTATTAACAGGCAATTATGAAGGTGTTTCAAGGCAGTGTATTAGGTTCCCCAAAATCTTAATAAGGTATCACCTCTTAGATTCTAAAGAGGGCTACAAAGCTGAAATGAGTCTTTATATTCCAACTGTCACAGAAAAACAAAAAAATGATTGGGATTTATTCCACGGACAGAATAGCACTTCTCAAGAGAAGGAGCAAGGATTTTGAAGAAATGCTCTACCTTGGAATGGTGTACTATACCATGGTCCCCGAACTGTCCTCTGGGCCTTGTTGCTATGGCCGTTATAGGAAGACAAGGACTCTTGGGTAGTCAGCAGGCTGATGAGACTCCTCTTAGGTCTGAGGAGGTCATTTGTAAGGTCTAGGGATGTAAAATCAGAGGGAGGTTACATGCCCTCTGAAAACACAGATGTACAGCTTGGTGGTGCTCCTGGATTAATCTCTGAGTCTAGATGTCCAGGTTTTGGTGGTGTTCAGGACTGCCTTTACACAGTTAAAATGAGTGCACCAGTTGTGCCTGTTTCTTGAGAGGTCTTATCTGGCCATGGTGATCCATGCCCTAGTTACATTTCAGCTGGATTACTGTAACATGCTGTCTTTGGAAAGTGTTCAGAACTCCAGGGGGTCCAAATGCCACCACCAGATTGTTAACTGAAGCTGGTTACAGGGACGTGTCTAGAAAAGCTCACTTTAAAGTGCCACATGTTTTTGCCTTGTCCTGTTTTTTGTTTTGTTTCTTTGGATTTTGCCTGATATAACTTCCCTGTTCCCCTGGCTGCTGATCCATTTCCAGGCACAATTCAAAGTGCTGGTTTTAACCTATAAAACCCTAAATGGCTTGGGTTTAAAAGACCACATCTCCCTTTATGAGCCTACTCAAGTGTTAAGATCATCAGGGGAGGCCTTTCTCTCAGTCCCACCACCCTCACAAGCGTGCTTGGCAGGGACAGGGGAGAGGGCCTTCTCTGTTGCTGCTCCCAGACTCTGGAAATCCCTCCCACAAGAAGCCAGGCTGGCCCCATCTTTGCTACCCTTCCGCAAACAGGCGAAGACCTTTATTTTCAGCCAGGCTTTTCCTTAGTGATTGACTGTCTGAGAGGGATTTCTTTAAATGGATTGTTGGGCTCTGTTGCTTTTAAATGTGTTTTTAGTACTGACTTTATTTACTGTTTTTAATATAATACTAGTTTAATTCTTTTAAAATATTTGTATACTTACTGTTTTTAGCTTCTAAATATTGTTTTTTTTAATGATGTAAGATGCCTTGGGTCCTTCTCAATCAATCAATCAATCAATAAAGGCCACTCTGGGTTGTTTACTACATTATCATACTTTCCAATTACAGAAGATCTTTAAAAGGTTTGTAAAGAAGAAAATACTCTATAATTTTTCTGGTGCTAATTACCGTGAACATGGATTAACATTTATATTCTCCAGCAGCCTGAGGTAGACTGGATAGCTTTTAACACACTAAGAAAACCATGGCCTTCTGGCTCTTATGGAAGGAGGAGCACCTTTATTCTCTTCAGCAACCTCTCGAGTGGAACATCTGGCAGTTAATAGCATGGAGATATACCCTCCTGGCTTCTGTGAAAGTGTGCAGAAGAACTGCACTCTTATACATCCACATAATTATCAGCCCACATATTTAATAGACAGTTTGTCCTGGATATATGTGAACTTCTTTAATTAATAACAGGTTATTAGAAATGAACACAAATCCTTTATTTCCACCTCCTTAAGAGTCATGGCCAAAAGAACAATTGCTCTGGGACCAATGGAGAAAACAGAAGAAACATTGGAACTTTCTGCCTCATAGTAATTACAAGAAAGAAATGATCTCTTTTATTTTATTAAAAGGCCCAAGACTATTTATTGTTTGCTCAGAATGACATGCAGGTCAGTCCTAAAATTCTTCCTTGAAAATTAAATCCCATGTCGTTTAAGGAGGCGAATGTAAGAGCAGACATTAGCTCACAGCAGACTCAGTCTGATGATTAGACACTAGGACTTGCCTGAGAGTAAATATGCACAGAGATAATATTTCACTTTGAAACACACTTAAATTTGATTTTTTCCTAAGAAATTAAATAACAATTTGCTGCCCTTTGACAACAGCCTAAACCAAATGCATGAGGCAACTGCCACATTCTGTTTAATGACAGGACCAGCCTTGTCAAAATGTACACCCATATGGGGCAACCTTCCATCAGAAGCAACAACTTTTTTATTTAAGAGACAAAATTAAAACGGGGATTGTTTTGGAGAAAAAGCAGAGCTCCTCAACAGTCAGACTACAAAGGACAGTAAAACACAAGTATACTCACATAGTTTGATCCTTGCCATTTGGAAACTCAAAGGAGCATTATTTCTGGATGGGGAAAAGGTAAAACCAATTCTTACTTATAATGCAGAGAGAAAAAATTATGATGGGAGTGTGAAAAAGCTTTAAATCATGAGGCCAGATGTGTATACTGCACACACAGAGAGCAGGGTGTCAAAGGCTCCTTAGAAAGCTTTTGTTTCACCATTCTTTACTGGCTATGCATGTTCTGCTACTGTGGTGGATATCTAGCAAGGTAACAAGTCAGTTCCTTGCAGCAATAGCTGTCGTGCTCCTCACCTCATCGTCTCTCCCATTCTGCCTCTAGGCCTCCACACTTAGGGACTCTCTGGAGAAAGAGTCATGGATCCTCATGCAGGACTTGAAAAGTGTGAACAGCACAAGGCCAGAGAGCTAACTGTAAAGTCAGCCTGGGCTTCGAGTGCCTGATTTGCCAACTAGGGAGGGCACCGTACTAGAGCGCTAGTTCTCATGCTTTGGCTATTTGATTGTCCCAGAATTCTACTCCCACATCCCTAACCATTTTTCATGCTGGCTGGTGATTCTGGAAGCTGACATCCAGAACACCGGGGGGGGGGGGGGCAGGGTTGAGAATTATTGCCCTACAACACTACCATCCACAAGGGACAGGAAGGCTGCAAGCATAGCATGCACTTCTCACCATGCTGGGCAACATACACGCAATTCCCTTCACTCCGTCCACCTCCAAAAAACTGTCTAGACAACAAGAGACCTGACAGCTGGGATATTTCCAAAACAAACATCTAAAATAACACAATCTCTGTTATTGACAAAGCAAAGAACATTCCGATCTCTCTCATATTATCAAATACGATTACTTAGGTAATTATCAGCCACACCATGTTCCTTCTAAATTCTGGAGATCATATCATTGCCTCTTTCCCCTGCCATGCACTTCACAACGGACACTCTATAAAACTAGTTGAAACTGCATGTCCAAGTCCTACTGGAAGATGATGAACTGAAGCCACATTTAGAACAACAGTAAACCAAATTTATACCTGATGTGCGTGGTGGTGGTGGTGGAGAGTCCACTATTTTGGAAGAGTTTCGCTGTTAAAAAAACAGCACAACTACCACCACAAAAATAACTAAAATGAAAAATTTGGTGCTAGTCATCATTCCTGAAATCCTAACACTGTACAAAACTAGTAAGGAATGGTCCCATCTGGAACAAATCAGTCAGGCTTCATTCTTATGTAAATCAACATAACAAAGAAAGGTAGTGATAAGTTCCACTGAAAAGGATAGGATTTAAGAGTGACAACCTCTGGTTTGCAATGATTTCAAGGGAGATGTTGTTTGCTGAAAAAAAAACCAATTATTCCCATTGATGCCACTGATTACAACCCTTCACTCAGCCAAGCATGCATACAATAATTGGTCAAGTAAGATGATATTTCATGCCTCTGATAAAGTGTGTTCCAGTCCATGAAAGCTTGTGCCATAAAAAAGATTGTAAATCATTATTGTGCCATGAGATTTTAATCTCTGGACTGGGGTTTGTATTTTTCTGCATCAAATACAGGAATTTTGTATTGTCTACATAGGTGATGGGTGTTTATATTTTCCCGTATTAGGCTCTATTTTTCCATTCTGGTTACGGCTGCTGTATAGTGTACCCAGTGGGGTGTAGTTGATAGAGTGATGGACTAGGACTCAGGGAACCTGGGTTCAAATCCCTGATTGGCCATGAAAACTTGGTGAAGGGGAGATAAAACCACTTTTTAAATACCTCACTTACTTTGAAAGCCCTATTAGGGTCACTGAGTTGGTTCTGACTTGATGGCACATAACATCACTGTTCTATAGTATTTAGTACTGTAGTGCTGTTTCTCTAGGATGAAATTAATTTGAGTTGTATAACTGATTTTGGTTGAATAACCTAATCTAGCTATATATATATAAAAGGCAAAGCAAAACAAAACAACAATGGGCATGGCCCAGCCAAAGCTAAGCATGGGGCTATTTCACTGATTGCAGTAAGAAACATAAGCATATGCTAGGACTGCCTTTGGACATTCTGCTCCCTGAGGCAAAGGACAAGATTCCCTTCCACCCCCACCTGTTCCCCGTGCAGAAGCTGACCAGATAGATGAGCAGATGAATCTGACTTCAACCCTGGGGACAAGACAGCCTCCTGTGCTGTACCTGAGGGCAACAGGCCAGTTTATGGATTGCCGGGCACAAACAACTCTATCCTCCATCCCCTTGCCATTGCTTGGTGCCCTGCTTCAAATTGCTTCATGGCCAGCTCTGCCATATGCTTAACTATCCTCTCGAAAAGCAGGGGGGGGGGGGGGAATGAAGATTTCAATGCGTTAGTGGGACTGGGCCTAATATCAGTTAAATAAACACTAAAGCGGACACTTTCAGTTAAATAAACACTAAAGGGACGTGGTGGCGCTGCGGGTTAAACCGCAGAAGCCTCTGTGCTGTAAGGTCTATAGATCTGCAGCTGTAAGATCGAATCCACACGACGGAGTGAACGCCCGTCGCTTGTCCCAGCTCCCGCCAACCTAGCGGTTCGAAAGCATGCAAATGCGAGTAGATAAATAGGGACCACCTCGGTGGGAAGGTAACAGCGTTCCGTGTCTAAGTCGCACTGGCCATGTGACCACAGAAGATTGTCTTCGGACAAACGCTGGCTCTATGGCTTGGAAACGGGGATGAGCACCGCCCCCTAGAGTCGAACACGACTGGACAAATTGTCAAGGGGAACCTTTACCTTTACCTAAAGCGGACACTATCAGATGTTCCCCACAAACTGTAGACATATATCATGATAGCTTTTTGCAGTTGTTATTGCCACAAATATATTTATAGTCTATTTAAGAGCATTTCCCCCCATGAAATTATATGTGAAGGGCAAGGGCAAGCTGACTTGAACATTTTATATTGCATGACAGCCTTCTAGAAGGTATTATCAAGTTTCTGACCTGGAAAACAATGGCTGAAAGCTAGTAGTAACTTGCAACTAGAGTAGGCACACTGAAATCAGTGGGGATTTGGTGAGTCCCCTCCTTTGTAAGTTCCATTGACTCAATTGCCTACTCCAGTTGTGACTTACTACTAGATTTCAGCCGATGAGTAGATGAACTAGGGTGAATAAAAATCAATGTTTTTCCAAATCAAATTAATTTAAATAATGATTTAAATGTTTAAAAATGATTTTTTAAAATTTAAATCGTCAAAACATCTGATGTTTAAAATTTAAATTGTGTTTTCAATCGCGATTTAAATCAATTTCATTTAAATCAAATCACCCGGAGATGAACCTAGAATTCTCTAACAGTGGAAAAGATCACAGGACATATTTTGAGTACATTCTGCATTGTCAGTAGATTGCCATGTTTTGGCCAGGCCTAGTACACCATATCAGGCTGTACCCATGTTTTGGCAGCCCTTCAGGGAACAGTGGGTGAAAAATACCAATCTACCCATAGCACTAAAATATTTGAGCCGTACACAGAAAATGTCATCTTCTTGAAAAAGTGAAATAACTCCCCTCTCCCCATCCAACCCAAACTACTCAAGAAATGTAAAATTAGAGAGCAGCATAATTCAGGATAAGTTATGAGGGAAATTCCACAAAATAATTTACAAAAAAGGTCTACTTTTAATACTTCTATTTTTAAGAAATTAAAAAATCATAACCTTATCTAAAGGACTCATAGGTAAACCAAAACCAAAACAACAACGGAGTTTTATGTTCAGAGTTGAAGAAAAAGCACTAAAAACAAATGGGAAAATAGCCCAATGTTTTGAACTTACTCCATCAGTAAGGGCAGGACAGGGAACCAATGGAAATCATGATCTAAAAGAACAATACCTTATTATCCAGTGTAGCATGCTACTGAAGTGCTATGAACTTAAGACATTTGGTGAACTGGAGAGAGAATGGAAAGTCTTAGCTAAGTGAAATAAAGATCGCCTTTCATACAGTTCCATTGTGTGAGCGTTTCTATAACAAATGTAACTGTTTGTTATGGCGAATTTAACAAGCTCAAAAATCTGGCATCTTACAGTGCTTACTCATCTTCAAAATGGGGTATAAAAACACGGAGGGGCACATTCCCCCATCTTTCCATTTCAGGGAGCCTATCCTGGCACTCTTAGGAGATATGGCAACCAAATGGCATGAAGCACTTGGCTATATGCCTAAACACTGTATTGTGCTCAGCCTCAAATGAGATGGCTGCCTTCAATCTATCCAGCTGTAAACAAGTATGAAATCCATTAAGATTAAGGAAGCCAGATGTAATCCTGGCTACATCACTCTTTTTTTTGTACAGGAGGCAGAAAAACATTGGAGTGTCTTAGATCAGCTAGCAGAATAAAGGAGCAAAGTCTTTCCTGGACGCTGTGCTTGTGGGCATGAGCACATTGTGGAAAAGTTACTTTTTGGACTACAACACTTATTGGCCACACTAATTGAAGAATTCTGGGAGCTGTGTCCCACAAAAGTAACTTTTGCAAGCATGGTTTCTGTGTGACTGAATGCTCTCTCGGTGATGAAAAGGACTCTGTGCAAATGGAAAAATCTTCTAGAAAAATAGCTTGTCAAAGGAGCAGCTTTTTCTAAACGAAATATATTAAAATGAAACAAAACTCCACAAAGCACTCAAACTTTTGAAGGGCACAGGTTTGTAGGTCCTCAGCTTCAATTGTACCTAAACCATAAACCTGCAAGACAGACTTAGGCCCAAACAAACAAGCGAACAAACAAACAAAGAAACAACTATCCTCCCCCAAGTCTTGTTGTACCTTGAAGACTACCACATCTTCTTTGTCATATATTTTAATGCACTGCAGCTTGCTCAAAGTTACTTTTTCCTCTCCAGGTAGCACTGGCACCCACCTCTTTCCACTGCAATATGGTAATAATAATTTTGGCCTAGCTTCACTGCATCAAGGTATACAAAACTTTTTAAATTCATGAGACATATGAAAACTGGGGGAGTGCCCTCTTACTCCAGATCTGCAGTAGTAGGCAATGGTGGGGTAGAGATGGAGAAGACAAACCAAAGGAAGAAGTGAAGAAAATTCTTTGGTGGCTTTGAAGAACCCTGAATTATGAAGGAATTACTACAGAACAAAGATTTTAATCTAGTGGCTTGACTCCAGACCTCTTGAAATAAGTGAACCAAAGTTACTCATGTTTTGCTTAGGTCTCATTGATGTTGATGGGCCTACTCTAAGCATAAGTAAATTTGGATCCAACCCAATATCCTTCTATACGAAGGAAGCAGTGGAACAACCTGGTTAAGGTGTTTGCTCTTTGCCTGCTTGCTCCCTTCCCTGCAACCTGAATTTGCAAGTTTGTAAATAACACTTGTTTTGTTGCCTCTTGAGGAGCAGAATGACTCTCTAGTGCCCACTGCCCAAGCAGCAAAATAGCTCGCTCACTCTCTCTTGTCAAGCCAGAAAAGATTAAGGATAGGGAAATGTGGAAAGACAGTCTACAAAAATATTTCTGTGGATCAAGTGAGTTTAGGGGACTTCCATACCGGGGCAACATAATGTTACAGAACGAAATATAGAAGTATATTATGTGCACGGAACAGGAACTCTTTTAGACCTAAGGGATGCATTGCTTCCCAGGACTGATCCACTGGGCTGGATAATATGAAAGGGTGATGAAGTCTTTCCCTGACATCACCAGATCCTGTCCCACCCCTATGCTCATTTCAAATATTTCCATGCAGAGAAAAGGCCCTGAGTTCCAATGCTATAGGAGCACTCAGCCGACTAGGACATTGCATAGGACACTAGAATCCTCTTGTTATTTCCAAGCAGTGAACAGGGAAGTTCTCCTTTTGTTTCCCAAATTGTGTAACCAGGTTTATGGAGGAGGGATCCAGTGATCTCTGATCAGAGACTGAAGATATCAGCTGGATCCCACCGCTCAAAACCACTGGCTCTCCTCATTAGGAAGGTGAATGGTTTGCAGAGGGAGACTTTGGGGAAGGAAGGGCTTTCCCCAGGATCCTACAGAAACTGGACAGGGAATCTCCATAGCACAGATCATGCCAAGAAGAGAAGCAAATGTTGTCCTCTCCTGGTGCAGTGGTTTGACGGTTATGCTGGGAAACATCAAGCACAACCACAAAGTCCGAAGGATAACCTTGGGCCATTCTCATTGTTTCTATGCTTTACACACTTCACAAGGTTGTTGTTAAGGCTAAAATGATGGGGGACAAGAAGCTTCTATGCTACTTTCATGCCCCCAGAGGAGAGGCAAGATGCAAATACAATAAATTTATAAATCACCACCTTTCTTTGACGATCCATTCAGAATGCTAAATTTCACAGCCTACTGTAGTGCAAAATGTATGCATATTTGTGAATGGTTGATTTTTACCCATGAAGACCAATCCTATTCCAACAAGGTGAAAGCTAGTCTGTTCTTACTGTATTTGCTTAATTTCGCATTCCTTAAGGTCTCCAAATTTTTCCCCACAGTCAAGAGGAGTTTGGGAGGGCTCAAGAATTTGCAGGATCAGTTGTTAATCAACACAAATGACTTTTTAAAAGCATTCCAAAATCCTACTACCTCCCTATTAACAGTACGGTAGAAACACGAGGAGGAGGGAGGAAAGCTGCCTACGCAGATTAATGCCTAGACTCTCCATAAATTCCAACCCAGCAACTCTATATTTTTGGAACCATTTAACATTTTACTTGATGTTTCCTATTCTTAATGCTTAGGATGTTGAGTTCCATGGCAGGCATGGCTGATAAACGCCGTCAACTCAAAACTAACTTTTGGTTCCACCCCTCCAAGGGCTTGTAAACCTTCAGGGAGCTGGGAGTCAGCCAAGAATGTGGTGCTCAGTGGTTCGGTAAATGCACTCTCACCCAAAGGCAGTTAAATATACATGGTTATTCAGTGTGCTCTCAAGCTCAAAACTAGATACTCTGATTCCGATAAATGTCTGTGCCGTATATTAGCAAAGCTGCATGATACCAAGCTAGTTTCTTTTAAAAACAGATCTAATAAGGGGAAAACTTGATCAAATGCTACATAACTCTCCCATTCAGTTGTTATCAGATCTGTCTTCTGAGAGACTGTACAGGAGAAGGCAATTAATCTCTCTCATTTTTTAGTTTTTAATAGAAACCAGTTGATCAGAATTGGAGGTGGAGCTCCCCTTTCAAACTGATTTTTTTTACAAATTTTTACTTAGACTGTTTACTAAAGATCTTTTGTTAAAAGACAAGGCATTCTCAGTCTGCTTGATACTGAAGGCAGGAAACTGCTGAATAGCTCAGCGATTTAGGCATCTGGCTGCAGAGCCAGAGGCCAGGAGTTTGATTCCCCACTGTCCCTCCTAGATAGGGACTGGACTCGATGATCCATAGGGTCCCTTCCAGCTCTGTTCTAAGATGATGATGATGGAAGAGCATGCAGTAGATGAAGGTTTAATTTCTTAGTCTAAAGGCAAAGGAGACACTCAAATCACTGTCAAAGGGAAGTAAATGGGGGTGGGGGTGGGGACAGTGAAGGACAGATGTTTCTGCCCTGCAACCATCAGCTAGCCCATTGCCTGGGGTACAGTGCAGGAGGTTGTTCTGTCCCTATAACTGAAGTAAGATTCAGCTGCCCATCTGGTCAACTTCTGTATGTAGAACTGGAAGGACGGGAATCTTACTAATTTCAAGGAAATGGCAACTTGCTTAGCTTTGGCTGGTTCATGCCTACTTTTTTCTTTTGTATTTTTTTTTTAATTAGCTTTATAGATTATGCAACCAAAATGAGCTATACAGCCCAAATTAATTTCAGCCTGGATAAATAGCACTATAACACTAAGTACTATAGGACAGCTATCTTATATGTTATGTTATCTCCTGTCAAGTTGGAACCAATTAGCATTGATCCCCACCTCTCTCTGTTGCAACATGGTGATGATTATCTTGGCCGTGCTTCATAGACTCAATGTATACAAAACTTTTTAAATTTGTGAGGCATTTGGGGGAGTGCCCTCTTACTCAAGACCCACAGCTGTAGGCTATGGGGGGGGGGGAGAGGTGGGAAAGGGGAAGCAAAGGAAGGCAAGAAGTAGGTTCTTTGACAGCTTTAAAGTTTAACAGAACCATGAGTTATGGAGGAATTACTACAGAACAAAGCTCATTCACACAGAAATCTCTGGCATTCCTTATTCTCTGGAATTTTGTCTTCCTGTTGTGTGTGAACAGTCATTATTGCAACAATCTCTCTCTCTCTTTCTTTCTCTTTCTTTCTTTCTTTTTGGTAAGCCAGTATGCTCAGCTCGATGCTGCAGATATTGGACAGGAACTGGAGAGGAAAAAGCAGATTGGCCTGGTTTGAGTTAATTGGGTTTGTATGATTACACATGCATTCACTAGTAAGCAAGCCCCTTATGTCCCATTTCCATGTGGATTTTTGAAGAAATTATTTTTTTAACCTTCCGAAGCTATTCATGAAGAAGTCTGCCTATTTATTTGTTTGTTTGTTTGTTAACAGATATCGGCCTTCTGAAGGCGCTAGCACCTGCAATGCATTTTGAAAACCAGCTACAATTTTCCCTGGAAGGGAAAGGACATAATGAAGTGTTCTTCCTCTCATGGAAACTTGGGGTGAGTGGAGGAGGGGAGAGACATGATGGGTCTCATGGAGGCAGTATTCTGTTTTTTTCAGTACAACATGCCTGGGAATTGCTTCCATTAGCCACATCTACTAGCCCTGCTAGGTGAGTGGTATCTACAAAAAGAAAATGAAAAGAAGAAAAGGGAAGACGAGAAACTAGTGCTGTCATGGAGTTCAGCTGGGATATCAATTCTGAAGTCAGTCTCCCCACCTGATTCAATACTTTTACCCAGAAAATGAAGTTCACATGAATTTGCTTCAAAATCCTGCTTCAAATTCTTCCCATGTCCCTAGCCATAGCTACTTAGAGAGCCCACAGCTGAAGACAGGTTTAAAACATGGATTTCCTAACTGAAGCTCACATTCTTAGCTATTTCACACACCTAGTCATAAGGAGTTTTCAGAGAGATAGCTACATCAGGGCTAGTACACCACATCAGGCCATGCCCAGCTTTCAGCAGCCCTTCAGGGAACAGTGGGTGAAAAATACCGATCTACCCATAGCACCAAAATATTTGAGCCGTACACAGAAAATGATATCTTCTTGAAAAAGTGAGAACTCCGCCCCCCCCATCCAACCCAAACTACTCAAGAAATGTAAAATTAGAGAGTAGCAGAATGCTATGTTAGGGCGTGATCAGACAGCAGAAAACAATTGTGTCTGATCATACTTCGAAGGGGTAGCTCTCCTGGGAACCATCTTCCTTAAAGGGACCCTTCTGTCTGGGCAGGAATTGTTCCAGCCTGCCCTCCAAAAAAGAAGAGCTCTGATGCTGGACCAAAAAGGTCCAACGTGAGCATGGATCAGGGTCGGGCTTCATTGCTATTGCCCATGTGTGGTGCAATCGCGGGGAAATAGTTTGCACCAGATCATGCCACAAGCAGTCCAAAATGCAAATGCAATCTGATTGTACCCTTAGTCTGTTTAAACCCCTGAACAAAAAGAAAAACAAAAGCATTTCAGTGCTTGCAAAACAGAGCTTTTGTAAATTACAGTTCTTCAGACACAAGTTGTTGATCAGTCTGTTTTTAAGCTTAAGACTAGATTTAAAAAATTATGATCAACCTATACACACTATTAAAAGCCAAGCATGTACGACATGTCTGAAGAAAGCCTTAAATGTGTCACAGTACTTTTGTTTCTCCTTTTGGTTATGTTTTGTTTTTGATTTAGGACCTTTGTGTGTTTTTACTAATGAGGTAAACCAGCAGAAATCAAAATACATGATAGCTATTGCTGTTGCTCCTAACCATAAGCGGGTATAAAATTCTATCATTCACTATCAAAACCACTATCCACTGCCCTCACACTGTGGGCTTCCGAAGTGCTATTACACAACTTAAAAAAAAAAAAATTAAAATCACAAGGGATATTTCAGTGTAAAGTCCACATGGCAGTCTGGCAGCAGTGGTGTCCTTTTTGGCATTGCTTTTTCAAATGAAAAAGCCCTAGGCTAGCAAGAGAAGAGCAAACTTGGTAACTGCTGTTAGCAGTACATGCCACAGCTATTTTCTCCAGTAAACAAAAGACTGGTTGATTTACAGAATAGTGACACCCTTTCTCCTTTGATTTTTCCACATCGTCTCCCACAGTAATATACTGATCTGTCTGATTTTCTGGACAATTTCCCTTATAATGGAAACTCAATACCATTGATGCTAATTAAATATAACCACATACTGTAACAAAATAGCATCCTTATGTACTCATCTCATAAAGATGGCCTGTTTGATCAGAACTGAGGCATTTTACTTCTTTAATGAAAACAGAAAATCTATGTACAGGAATGTGAAAGGTGAATATAGGGATGAACTCACAAAAACATTTGTTTGTTTCATTTAGAGAACTGGTCAGCAACTATTGTACAGGGAGAGTCTTGGACTGGGGCTTCAATCATCCTTACAAGCCCCCCCCCCCCCAATCTGGTTTGTAAGGACAGATGGAGCCCAATCCAGCACTCTCCACAGCTCTTCATAGTTCTGTTGTTTCAGAGTTGGCAAGTGAAAAAGTGGAGGGGAGCCTGTGGTAATTTTGGGGTCGACAAATTTGGCCCTTGGCCCTCCAGATGCCAATTCCAAGTTTAGGGATAGGCAGGAAGTGAAAGACACCAAAACCTGTTTCTTAAATCCTGTTTGATAGCAGCTGTCTAGCCTAGCATATTAGTACCAGACCTTAAAATGTTATTTTTCTTACCTATAGCAAACAAAATTCCCCAACCAGTATGCCCATGGGGGAATTCAGAGAATTGTAGTTGAAAGTAATTTGTCCAAGCTTTGCTTAGAAGTAAACTGAAAAAGAGTGAGTGGAAAGCTGTTGAAGAAGAGTGGTACAAAGATTTCATTGAGTCTCTTTATCATCCAAGGTGCTTCTGCTAGTTACTGATTTACTACTTAGACTCTCAACTTTGTCACAGTTTATGACTGGCTTGCAGGTGGTCAGAAGTGAGAGGCCACCTCAGGTAGTAGCTGCAGAGCACAATTACACTGCTTAAGGTACCGGTCTCTACCTTCTGCGTGACAGAAATGGATTTTGTCCCTGTTGCCTTTAGTGTCAGTGTCAGAGACACAGAATCAGTGTGACGAAGTTAAAGTGACTCCTTTGAAACCTTATTTGAATAAAAGGGACTTTTCATTCAGACTTTCCACACTTCTGTCTCTATCCCCAAATACTTGTTTATATGGCATCAGGATGGCTAACAAGAAAACAAGAACACCGAATGAGAGACTCCTATTAGACTTCTTGTTGCAAAAAAAAACCCTGCAGGCAGCCTTGGAACTGCATGTTCCCCCTCCTCCCCTCTGTCTTCTCGTCCTGTATGGCTAAAAAAAGGAAGATAAGAAGTGTTTCCTTCTAGAATGTAGTGTTATATCTGAAACTTAAACTGTGGTTTAAGATCAACTGTGGTTTGTTTAATCAAGCAAGTTTACAGTTAGCATGTTTCAAACAAGTCACAGTTAAGATTCACCATAGTTTGTTCATTTCCAACAATGTGAGAAGCAGTGTTCAAGTGACAACAGAAAGAAAAGCTTCCAAGTTCCGCTTTGTGGCCATGCTGGAAGAAGTTGGACAGGAAGAGAACTGTGAGATTCACTGCCGCTCACGACCACTAGGCTGAATGAGGATTTAATGCACAGTCAAGTGGGTGCCTTCCATATGCTTTGGACTACACTCACCACAAGCCTCAGCCAATCTGGCCAATGGTCAGAAATTAAGCAAAGTGTGGTTCCAAAATGTCTGAAGAACACCGGATTGCCTCCCTACGGCTTAGAATGATGTGCGAACCAAGCCAATCAAAGGAAATAACTTTGGCAGGTATCACCCCTAAATTTATGGAGGTAAGCTATAAAGGACTATTGACCTCCAAACAGCTATTTCCTTTTCGGAATGTTGATCTTCTTTATTATTTCTCTGCAGTATTGTTTTACGTACCAAATCTGGCTTGAGTCTGAAGGTCAAAGGAAGAGAGGAAAACATGGAATGCAAAGTTGTAAGCGCTGAAGAACTCCACGACTGATGGACTTCCCGGCTTCTGGGAATGCGATGGAGGGTGAACTTGGAAAAACAAGGAGAGAAATTGACAGATTTACTCAGAAGAAATCATTCTGCTGGTCCATATTTCAGTTAATCTTCTCCTGTTGCGACAGTTTGATAAAATTCTGACTCACACAAGCAAGTTCAAACCTAGCAGGAGGCCCTAGTGGGCTGGATGTATTTTTTTGCTTGACTCAGTCCAAGACATTTTACTGCTTGACGTAATGGGGCCTCCTTCCAATTCCATGCACAAAAGTCCATTAGATTGGCAGTTGAATTCTACACCAATTCTGAAGGCAGCAGAAACACTTAAGGAGACATGTGGCAAGCTACACAGCACATATCGCTCCTGCCACACCCTGCTGCCACTTCCTAAGCAACTGCTGCCTGATGAAACAGCCTCACTTTATTTAATGGTAGAGCGGTCCCTGCTATTTTGAATGGACTCCAGATTGCACCCTATTAGTATATTCCATAGGAGCTATTTATGTATGCAAAATATATCATATGAGCACTAAGCTTTCATTATTGTTCCCTCAAAGCATTATATGATCTGTTTTAAATTCTAGCAAAATATAAGTGGGTTAGTGATTTAGTTGCGGCACCAAGAACAAGATCCCAGTAGGGAAAAAAGTTAGGGATCATGGACAGGATTTAACAGCTTGCCTAGTAGCCAAAGCCAGTTGGATATCTCAGTGAGTTGGAGTACATAGCTGTGAAGATGGGGTGTAGAGTTTGATCCTGGGAGGAGAGCCAACTTGTGTGGTCATGGGCAAGCTGCACAATCCCACACACCCCTAGAAGAAGGGAATGGTAAACAACTTGAGTACTCCCTACCTAGAAGACCCTGAAAAGGGTTGCCATAAGTTGGAATCAATTTGATGGCATGTAGTTATTAATTCTACTAGCCAAAGGAAAGAAAACATTCCATAGAGATAAAGAAAGTGGGCCAGCAACAGAGAGACAGACCTCTACATCCCTGCTCTGCCAGTCTTAGTTTTTTGTGCAGGGCATGGACTAAGACAGGGGTGGGCACCACATAGCCTACATACATCACATCCCTGCATATTTTGCCACCTCTGCTGTCCCCACTTTTTTCTGTTCCAGTTGCTACACCACCACAGCAAAAAGCAAGCCACCAACATTTGGCGTTGCTGCAAGAATGAAGACTTTCCTTCTTCCCCTTTCCTCCTAGGGAGGAAAGTGACATAACTGCCTTTCCACAAAGTTCTAGTGGGATGGTGATGGTGGTAGTTTGTGCCTTTCGACACCCTTCTGTACCACAGAGAACTGCCACAATGGCCACGGGCTTCCAGGTGCAACTTCAGCAGGAGTGCTTACCAAATTCAGGTGACTGGAGCTTAATTCCAGTTCCAGAAAAATCCAATATGAATCTGTTGGCCAGAGGCAGCCCACCCCTGAAGTAAAGAAAGGCTATCCCTCAGCCCCATTGTGCCTCCACTAGCTGCCTAGGGAGAAAGCAATTCCCCTGTCCTAAAAGCTTGTTAAGAGGCTGTGGTTTCTGTGGTGGCCATGAGGGATGTGCTCCCCAGTCTCTTCTCTGTACTCAACATGGATATGTAGGAAAAATATATAGGTTAGTAAGTTTTATGGGCTTCTTAGAAGACTGGCGCTGATGAACTAAACTGGATTGTAGACCCAGAAACAGATGTCCCCACCTCCACCTCGTTTTTTTAAACAGAGCTGAAATATGTCGCTTGCTCAGTGTATGAATTATTATCTAAGCTCTCCATCTAGTGGACAACAGTGTGTACTGCTTCGTTGCTGTTGCATACTGCTATCAAGCTGCTTCCAACATATTGGCTGACCCTATGAATAACTTCCAAAAATTCCTGTCAGATGTTGCAAACTAAAGTCCACACTTTTCTTTATTGAGTCAATAAATCCAATTCAAACCCAACTTTGTGCTGTTTTTTAGCAACAGATTAAAAAAGGGAGGGGTGGGCCTCAAGCTTTTCTTTCCAGCTGTAACATACATTAACAAAAGAATTTAAAAATGTGGTGCTTCTGGACACATTTTGAACCTGGGAATTTGTTTTCAGTACCAGAACTGAACTTTGCAGTGTTTTTGCATGGAAGCCCATTCATGGTTACCTTTAAGCTCTTTTCATTTCAGCAACTCTGTTGAGGCCAAAAAAAGTGATTTTGGTATTCTGCTGTTAAGACACTGGCTGCATAGCTCAGTGAGTTGGGTGCCTGATTGTGGAGCCCTAGAGTGAGAATCTGATTCCTCACTATGCCTCTTGGGAGAAAGGTCCAGCCTATGTATCCTTGGGCACGCTGCAGTCCCCCAGAGCGCTCTCAGAAGAAGGGAATGGTAAACCCTTTCCGAGTACTTTTATACCTAGAAAACCCTGGAAAGGGTCACCATAAATCAGAATTGACTTGAGTACACATAATTATTATTACATTGTTGATACATGATCATTATTATTTGTACCACTGATAGCTTCATCTTCCCTAGACAGCCCTTGAAGTCATGTATAGAAATACAAAGGATGAATGGGATCATGAAGTCCCAGTTGTAAACTGCAAGGTCCTCCAAGCAGAACTGTACTAATTTGTCAAGATTTCTTTATCCACATACTGGGATGCTCAAGCCTACATTGGCATGCCCAAGAAAGACAACTGTGTAGTAGCTGTCAATGTCCTGTTCCCCTGTGTGACATAACTGGGCCAGATCACAGATAATTTCTCTAGATCACTGACGCCCAAATGGAAGAATGAATGGACAGGCACCCCATGAGGAATGAAGAAATTCAGGGTGGGTGGGAGACACAAGATTGTGAGATTTTTGTTGTCCTTCACATTCAGTTTGTTTTGTTTTTGCTATTTCTAAAGTTACATTACATAGTTATTAACATTCTGTGAAAAGAAAAAAGATATGTGCTTATTTTGATTATAAAGAAACATCGATCACATTTTTGTGTTTTTTAAATTTAATTTTTTAAACATATATTTTTATTCTGGATCTTTAAAAGAGACGAGGGAAGGCATTCAAGGAATTTTAAAAAGGGAATGATGCTCCCAAATGTAGGAACAGATCATATAAAAAATTTCAAGATGAACAAGTTTCAAATGTTTGCTCCAAATGAAGTGAGTGTCCTATCTCTAAACTTAAGAATATAAGAAGAGCCCTGCTGGAACAGGCCAAGGGCCCATCTAGTCCAGCTTCCTGTATCTCACAGTGGCCCCACCAGGTGCCTCTGGAAGCACATGAGACAACTAGATACCTGTCTCCTGATCCCCCTCCCCTGCATCTGGCATTTTGAGGTACCTTCCTTTTAAGCCTGAAGATTATACATCCCCATCATGGCTTGTAACCTGCAATGGACTTTTCCTCCAGAGATCTGTCCAATTCCCTTTTAAAGGCATCTAGGCCAGATGCCATCACCACATCCTGTGGCAAGGAGTTCCACAGACTAACAACACGCTGGGTAAAGAAATATTTTCTTTTGTCTGTTCTCACTCTCCCAACACTCAATTTGAGTGGATGTCCTCTGGTTCTGGTATTGAGTGAGAGGAAAAAGAGCTTCCCTCTATCCACTTTATCCATCCCCTGCATAATTTTATGTCTCAATAATATCCCCCCTCAGGCACCTTTTCTCTAGGCTAAAGAGACCCAAACACTGTAGCCTTTCCTCATAAGGGAGGCGCCCCAGCCCAGTCATCATTTTCGTCACTCTCTTCTGTACCTTTTTCAGTTCCACTATGTCTTTTTTGAGGTGCAGCGACCAGAGCTGTACACAATACTCCAGGTGTGGCCTTACCAGTGTTTTGTACAATGGCACTATAATGTTGGCTGTTTTATTTTCAATCCCCTTTTTAATGATACCTAGCATGGAATTGGCCTTCTCCACTGCCGCCGCACACTGGGTCGGCACTTTCATCGAGCTGTCCACCAGCACACCAAGATCTCTTTCCTGATCCATCACGGACAGCTCAGAACCCATCAGCTGATAAATAAAGTTTTGATTTTTTTTGCCCCAGTGTGCATTACTTTACATTTTCTTATACTGAAACGCATTTGCCATTTTGCCACCCATTCTCCTAGTTTGGCGAGATCCTTCTGGAACTCTTCACAATCCCTTCTGGTCTTCACCACCTGGAAAAGTTTCATGTCATCTGTAAACTTGGCCACCTCACTGCTTATCCCTGTCTCCAGGTCCTTTATGAACAGGTTGAAAAGCACCGGCCGCAGGACAGATCCCTGGGGCGCACAGCTCTTCACCTCTCTCCATTGTGAAAATTGCCCATTGACACCTACTCTCTGTTTCCTGGTTCTCAACCAATTCTCAATCCATAAGAGGACCTGCCCTCTTATCCCGACTGTGGATTTTTCTCAGCAGCCTTTGGTGAGGGACCACGTCAAACACCTTCTGAAAATCCA
Source organism: Intellagama lesueurii (assembly GCA_037013535.1). Taxonomy (NCBI): domain Eukaryota; kingdom Metazoa; phylum Chordata; class Lepidosauria; order Squamata; family Agamidae; genus Intellagama; species Intellagama lesueurii. Next base: position 148,588,896 of record JBAJHW010000004.1, read on the forward strand.
GATAGACAATATCCACTGGTTTGCCCGCATGCACATGCCTGTTGACCTTTTCAAAGAATTCTAAAAGGTTTGTGAGGCAAGACTTATCCTGACAGAAGCCATGCTGATTTTCCTTCAGCAAGGCTTGTTCTTCTATGTATTTTAAGATTTTATCTTGGATGAGGCTTTCCACCATCTTCCCTGGAACAGATGTTAGGCTAACCGGCCTGTAGTTTCCTGGGTCCCCCCTCCTTCCCTTTTTAAAGATTGGCGTGATATGTGCTATCCTCCAGTCCTTCTGGCACCGTGGCCATTTTAAAGGACAAGTTGTATAGAGATCAGCAACTTCATTCCTCAGTTCCTTAATAATCCTTGGGTGGATGCCATCTGGGCCCAGTGACTTATTGATCTTCAATTTATCAATTAGGTCTAAAACATCCTCTCTTTTAATCTGTATCTGATTTAATTCATTGGTCAGGAGGGGCCGTTCGGGCAGCGGAATCTGCCCAAGGTATTCTGTCGTGAATACAGATGCAATTAACTCATTTAATTTCTCTGCAATCTCCAAGTCCCCCTTTACCTCCTTTACCATCCAGAGGGCCAGCCGCTTCTCTGGCAGGTTTCCTGCTTCTACCATATTTAAAGAAGCTTTTATTATTCCCCTTTATATTGCTGGTCGTACATTCCTCAAAGTCCTTCTTTGCCTTCCGTATCATCTTCTTACATTTCTTTTGCCAGAGTTTGTGTTCCTTTTTATTTTCCTCATTTGGGAAGGATTTCTATTTTTGGAAGGACCCCTCCTTGCCCTTTAAAGCCTCTCTAACTCCGCTTGTGAACCATGCCAGCACCCTCTTGGACTTAGTTGAGCCTTTTTTTCTTTGCGGTATACACTTCCGCTGGGCCTCTACTACCGTTGTTTTAAACAGACTCCATGCACTCGGGAGAGATTGGGTTCTTTTTATCTTCCAACTTCTTTCTAACTAGTTTCCTCATCTGAGGGAAGTCTGCCCTTCGGAAATCAAGGGTTTTCATGTGAGATTTGCTTGACACTCTCCCCACAACATGCATGGCAAAAGATTGCAGCATGGTCACTATTCCCTAGTGGCTCAGTGACATTCACGTCCCTAACCAGGTCCTGAGTACCACACAATATTAAATCCAGAGTCACCTGTCCTCTGGTGGGCTCCATGACAGTCATTTAGCATGTCAAGAAACCCGGTCTCTCTTTCTTGACCTGAGCACACATTGACCCAGTCGATGTGAGGATCATTGAAGTCCCCCATGATTACAATCCTGTCCTTCTTGGACACCTCCCTGATTTGTTTCCTCATTTCAAGGTCCCCCTCAAGTTTTTGATCTGGAGAACGATAGCAACCCCCCCCCCCCCCACTATCACACCATTCCTTGGGCCTGGTAGTTTAACCCATAGTGATTCTATGATGGAGTCAGACCTGCCGTCCATCTCCATTCTGCTGGACTCTACCCCTTCTTTGACCTAGATGGCCACCCCGCCTCCAACACACCCCTCCCTATCCCTCCTATAGAGTTTATAGCCTGGGATTGCCATATCCCACTGGTTCTCCGAATTCCACCAGGTTTCCGTTATGGCCACTATATCAATGTTATCCCTAGCCACCAAATGTTCCAGCTCTCCCATCTTTGCTTGGACGCTTTGGGTATCTGCATAAAAGCACCTGCGTATGGGGTCCCCCAAGAAGGGCTGCTTGTTTGTTTCTTTTTTTCCACAGCTTCTCATTCCAGTGGACCAACTATCACGTCCCATAACGCTCTAACGTTCATGCACTGGTATCTTAACCTCTGTACTGGAAGAGGCTCCCCAAAGAATTTTTCCTATTGAACTTTCATTGTTTTTAAACTGCCTTTATCATAGCTTAGCTATATTGTAAGCTGTCCTGAAAAGAAAAAATATTTGGCCAGGAAAAGCAGTACTTAAATAAAGAAGCAAATCAATAGCAGTACTCATAGGTTTATTCCATGCACTGTGCAATCATAGGTATTCTGTCTTGGAACATGAATTTTTTCCATCCTCCAGGATAAGGCCTCATTTTTATCTTTTTAAAGTAACCAGACAATGGATGATGCCTTGGCTCCCTGCTCTCACTCTAATCCAAGTCTTTGCTTTGTTGTTTGTTTCCCTCTCACATATGCTAAGAATGTGCCGTCCTTAATCTCTGGAATGTTTTATCCAAACACAGAATGTGAATAGGAATTTTAATAACACTGGTGGCAAAATACTGTGAAGCACATAGCTGTACTAATAAGGCCACTCTGCCAATACTTCTAATATGGGCTAATTGGAGATTCCACAAGACTGTATGGGATACATCCTTTACAGTAAATAAATAAATCTTTTGGGGTAAATCTGATTGTCTGGCTTACTTCTTGAGCTTATTTTAACTCATTCCATCCTTTAAAAAAATAGTATTAACTATATTGACCCTGAGAAGAATACACGAATGCCTGCCATTCTCAAGGACTTCTAGATCCTCCCAAGGAATCCAACAACAAGTAGACTTGGACTTCAGGATTCTCAGCTGCTTAACAAAATCAGTGACTGGAAGTCTTTCTCACCCTGTACTCTGGGAAAAAAGGAGAGATGGGGGACCTGGAGTGGATTTTTGTGTGAAAAGGCTCAAATTTCAGTTCTGGTAACCAAGAATTTCTGGGCTGAGTAGAAATTTTGTTTTGTTTTAGGCCATTATGTGAAAATTAGATTCCAACATGAATCTCTGAGATCTATTTAAAAAAATGAACCAACCAGACTAAACATGACTGAAGTTTGTCCTCTGATCAAGAATGGGGATAGAGAGCCCCTCCCCTTTTTTCTGATCACAGAGGCAGGATACTGAGAACCACAGGCTACAGGGAAAGGACCAGACTGCTCTTACCAGAGATCTGAATCCTAGGTTGGAAAAGTTCCTTTTTTTGGACTCTATTCCCCCAAATCACTGAGCCAGCAGGGTAACTTTTCCAAGTGATCACCTACAAGAGGATTTTCAGATTAAGCTGGAAGATGCCATTATTTACCCTAATCTAGAAATAAGAAGCCCCTTTTCACCCCTTCAGAACTATTACTTTGTACATATATACATTTTGAAGATTCACAGCACAACCTATGCATTCACTACATTCAATTGGACGTATGCTTAGGTAAGTGCAAAAATAATTCCCTCCTCTGGCCACTCCATGGTCAGTCCCACTTACTTACTCTTGTGAAGTATGCAAGACTTTAGGCTGCAATTTTGAACAACTCTTCTGGGAGTAAACTCATTGAGTTCAATGAGGCCTCCTTCTAGCTAGACAGGAAAAGGCTTGCACTGTTAATTGACTAAAACATTATTCATCAATTAAGATCTCAGGAGATGGCCCTCAGATAAATTTCAATAAACAGTTTGAAATCTACATTTTGCTGTATTTCATCTTATTCTAATAGTATTCTATATAGTATTCTACGTAGATGGAGGAGTCCTTCTTTCATTTCCATTCAGGACTTATAAATAAATAAATAAATAAATAAATAAATAAATAAATAAATAAATAAATAAATGTGGAGCCTCTATATACGTATAGAGAGAGGCTCCACAGTGAGGACAAAAACCCCATCTCAGATTTGAGACAGAACTGTGAGGGGTCCAAGTATTTCAGTTCTCACTGAAGTCACAACCCATAGAACCTGACAGGAACTAGATCTGAAAAACCAAGAAAAAGAAAACAAAATAAAGCAATCATATACTGTATGTATAAAGCCTGCAAAGTAAAGGACGCTTTGATAAAGATAAGCACATGCCTGGAAGCTCAAAAGAAAAACAACACACAAACAAGCAAACATGAAAGCATGTAACAAGAGGGGAAAAGGAGACCTTCAGAAGCCTGTCCAAGAGAAACATAGCTTTCAATATCCCTGAGTTCTGGTTACATAGGCCTGGCTATATACTGAAAAGAAAACAGATGTGTGCTAATATACATTTATAAGAGATGCTATCAGTGTAAAATGCCACCCTTCTTCCTGGTATTTTGCTATAATTACATGTAGTAAGAGATTAAAAAGAAATGAATGTTTGTATGGGGCCCCCACTCCCACTACCTCAATTTATCTTTTGTGTACAGAAACTAAACTGGGAGTCAGAGATATCCCATACTGAACTGATTAAACTAGAGTCATTGGCAAGGCTATGGGGAGGGGAAACTGAGCTAAGTTTCAGATCTGTGTTGAAGTCTGATACAAAACTATGGGTGTATGCATAACAACTTAACCCTAAACCTTGCTATACAGGCACTCAAGTGTTAGGATGTGGCTAAACACACCATTTCTCATTGATGCAACATTATGACAGTGCTCCAGGCACATTTAAGTAAGTGCCACTAACAGAGAGTCTTCAAATTGTAGAATCATAGCTACCCTGTTGCACTTTTTGAGTAGCTCCTAAGACAACAATGAAAACAGCTGGAACAGCTGGTGAGCTAGACATATCTTTCACATTTCTCACATGTAGAAAAGGAGGGGGGGAATATTCCTCTTCAAGAAACATGCACCAGGAACATAAAAAGCCATTTACCTCTTTAATATTTCAAGCCACTCCAGGGGAAACAAAACCCTAGCCAGATCCACATTTCCTTCTTGTGCACAAAATTACTTGGACTGAAGCATTTTTATTTAGAACTGTCTTGCTGATTTTGTGGACTTCTCCAAATTGTGTATGGGATTGCACTTTTAAGATGTTTTGCTTCTGCTTGTTCACTTCATATCCCCATGAATATTAAAATACTGCTGGGGAAAAGAACTACAGCGTATAAATGTTTATAGCTATAGTCCAACACAAGGTTATGCAATGTTTAGCCCATGATTTCAATGAACTGAAGTATACTTACATCTGCATTTTACTATGATCTACATATTCTAATGTAATGTAATATAGTAGTATATAGCATTCCTAGTGTGGCCTAGTGGGTAGTGACGGACTAGGACTGTGGAGACCAGGGCTCAAATCAACGCTTGGACATGGAAACTCACTGGGGGAGTGGAACTGGCAAAAACATTCCTTAAATATCTCACTTACCTTGAAAGCCCTATTAGGGTCGCTACACATCGGTTCCCACTTGACAGCACAGAACACAGAAACACAATGTAGTATATGTATCTAAATGTATTTGATAAATGAACTTAAAATTTGTAAGCTTTCTTATGAACTTTGATGGATAAACCTAAAGTTTATAAGCCATCTTGAGCATTATCTTTCAGTGGAAAGTATGGCATGAGTATAATCATATTTTTAAAAAGATCCTATAAACACAGATAAAACCCACATGGGTACCCAAACAGATTAATGACCAACTGGTTTAACAGAACTTATTTTAGAAGAAAGGATATAATGAATACTTTTCTCCTCCTTGATGAAAAAGGGACTCTCAGCATAATGACTGAAATCCAGCAGCATAATTTACACTACATAAGGCGGATGATTTCATCAGATGTGGCTTTGGGGGGGGGGGGACACCACCACACCTGTGATCTTGAGGCTCCCTTAATATTTTTGTCACCATAGGGAAGCCATTTTGGACCACCATTCACCTTACATGGTGTAAGATAAAGCTACAGGATTTCAGCCACTTAGACACACTGTTGAGAAAACTGTCAGCTGGTGGGTATTTTTTTTTTTTTTTTGGCTCCAGCAGAAGTGTAAGAGGAACAGTACTTTCTTGCAATGGCAGCAGCATTAGCATAAAAGGATAGTGTGCACTTTGGTCAGTCAATGTACATATTGTTGACTTTAATGTTCATTTATTCATCAGTCGTCATGCCTACTATCTATTTAAATATGTATTATTTATTTATTTATTTATTTATTAGATTTATATACCGCCAGAAGGCCTATGGTTTGTGTACCTTGCTGCAGCTATTTGCAGCTCACTGACAAGGTGGCAGGGTACCACATTTGGGCACATGACTAGGCATGCAACCCACATATTCCCCAGTATTTTGCCAATTAGCTATAGTTAGTCACAGCAAGTTACACAAACATGCAAATACCAAGAGAGTCCTGAACACCCTGCCAGGCAACATATAAAGGGTCTGCAATCAATGGTCATCATCATTCAACATCAGTTGGCTGTCATCCATATTGACCAGGTTATGTACTGATATCAGTTTGTGCACACATCTCATGCTTTCACGTAACGGGAGTAATCACAAATGTTTATAAACATTCAATGCTCAACTCCCATAAACCAAAGATTACACTTCAGCTATTGCACAAGAAAAATAATTAATTTTGCACTAAACAACAGATGCCAGAATATTAAAAATATTACTTTCAACATATTAATCTTTACTTGCATCAGTTTGCTTGTCCTCCTGTTAACATAATAGTAACAATTTTAACATTAACACATTCAATCTAATATGTTATATCCAAGGTTTTGGTATATATGTTGTTTTGAGGCCGTTTTGTTAGAAAAAAGGAAAAAACTGGCGAACACAGGGGTGAGGGATGTAGGCCATCGGCCTATATAACATAGGAGTAAAAAAATAAAATTCAGTAAAGATAAATAATAAAGATAACATTCAGTTATTTATTTGGCAGATATAGTGTATACTGAAGATTCTACCAATATTCTGAGAAGTAATTTAAAGCACCACTTGACATTCAAAGTATGAAGAAACAGACAGAAGGAAGAATGTGGCAACTTACCAAGCAATTAGAGAACATTTCAGCTCTTTTTTGTTCAAAGGAATGGATTTTTTCCTCGCTCATCTTATCTGAATCAGCTAAAACATAATGTCTCGGAGAGTACTTCTGGGAGAGACTTCCAAGTAGTCTCAAGATTTCTGTAGTGTGCCCTCCTAAAAAATACAGAAGCAAAGTCAGCTTATGGAAGATTCACCAGCCAAAGGATTCTGCTTGGTCACCCTTTTCATGGCGCTGGAATTCATAGGCTTATTCATCAGGTGATGTCCTCAACATCCCATGTGACTGGCATGGTTTGATTGAGGCAAAGGGACTCCCTGCCTGGACCATGAGCTGTCCCAGGGCTGAGCAGTAACAGATCAAGCATCCCACACACAACTTTCTTATTTCAAACACAAGACTTTTCTGGTCAGTTCCCCACACACACACCCAAGATTCTCCTCCAAGTTACCACATGTTTGAGTGGAGCTGGAACAAGGTTTTATGAGTATACACTAGAGATGGGGGTATTCGTATTCATATACGAATACGAATATCCCTGCACAGGTGGAAATAACGAGGGTTGACTGTCCACTCACAATTTCGCTGCTGACGCCAGCTCCGCAAAGGCTTCATATCACGCTGTTCTCCGCAATGGATTAGCCATTCTCCGACCTAGTAGAGAGGCTTGTCATCCCGCCTCCTGCCAGGACTGGGTAATCGATTGCGGACAACAGCGCAATAGGAAGGTTTGACGAGCTCGCGTCAGCGGCGAAATCCTCGTTATTTCCACCTGTGCAGGGATATTCGTATTCGTATATGAATACAAATACCCCCATCTCTAGTATACTGTACACTGTTAATCACAATTAAGCAGCTTAAAAAGGGAAATCACAGAGATGTCCAAAAGAAAATTCATACATGCAACATGCTAGAATACTGTTCTCATCCTTTTCCTTGTGCCACCTTTATCCGTTTTGTGTTAGCTAAGAGAAATTGCACCCTGCTATTGTCCAGATTTTAGAAGGAAGCCAAGGACCAGAAATAAGCTTAGAAACTTTGGAAGGTGCCATACACCAAATCAAACTACTTAGTTTTGCACTGACTCTGCAAAAACTGGCAGCACCTCTCCACTGTTCGAGAGAAAGCATCTCTCTCAGTTCTGCCTTGACATGCCATGGAGTGAACCTAGGACCTGATATTTTACTACTCCTTCTTGATAAGGAACATGGGAGTGTGTGTGTCAAGATTGGCACTGAGGTCACCAAGAAGCAAAAGGAAAGTGCCAGCATGCTTATTTTTTATTTATCATTCGCACTCATATCGTGCCTTTCCTCCAATGAGCTCAAGATATAGCAGTGTTGTACTTTTGTGCAAAGCAGAAAACTCATGCTATGAATAGGTGCATTCAATTTTTAAAGTCTGGTACATAGTTTCCATTTCCTTGACCAACCTTGGGTCCTCAGATGTTCTTGGACTACAACTCCCAGAGATCCTGGCCAGCATAGCTAGTAGTGAAGGCTTCTGGGAGTTTTAGTCCAAGAAGACTTGGGCACCCAAGATCTAGAATCACTGTTCTACACCTGTAATAGTGGGAAATGCTGCTGAAAGAAGTATACTCTATAAAGAAATATAGTTGTGCATGTGATTGCTCCATACATAAGGCCCATTTTTGTCACAGCCCCTTATAATTACGCTCTTGAATCTCTGACATCAATTTATCAGCTCAAGTTAGCCATTACCAAGGTGATTCACTGAAATTGGCAGATTTTGTGGGTAGGATTGATGGCCAGTAAATTGTCAGTTATTTTACTTTCTGTCTTTTTGCCATAATGTGGGGTGGAGCGCATTTTATTTGGTAGCATATCAGATACTGACAGAAACACATGGGTTGCCTACAAAGTATCTGGGGCTTCATTACATCAGCATCCAATAAACTTTGTAATAATGGTAGCAGATACCTTTTAGGATTTGTATTATGGGGCAGAGGTCCTCAATGCAAAGGTCCAATACATCTGCCTTCACAATACACAAGAAATGTCACCACAATAGGTATTAGCCTCCCTCCACAAGGTGGTGCCTTCCAGATGTGCCAAACTACATCTCCCAGAACCTCCAACCAGCTTTGGGGGATTCTGGCTGTTGTCATCCAGTAGCACATTTGGACAGCATCAGGTGCAGAAAGAACACAAGATAGCCAACTTAACAATAGCAAGAATGGCTCAGAAGAAGGAATTCTCTCCTGCTTTGTACTCTCCAGTTCTGATAGTTATGTGCTGTTGAGTCAAAACAGACTTATAGCAACCTTAATATGGCTTTCAAGGTAAGTGAGGTATTTAAGGAGTGGTTTTATCAGTTCCACTCCCCCAGTGAGTTTCCCTAGTTGAGCGGGGATTTGAACCCCGGGCTCCACAGTCCTAGTCCATCTCTCGATCCACTACATCATACTGGGTCTTCTGATGGATGGATGGATTTGCACCCCGCCTTTCTCCTTGAAAAGGACCCAAATTACGATCAAACCATTTAAATTCTGATTATGTAGCCACATTCTAATCTAATGCGATGCTCTTATTTTTTTTTGGCCGTATGCTCCACAACCTCTCAATTCCCAAGAATTCTCCCCGGACGCGAACCTATGCACGTGAACTACAATACCCAGCAACGCCCCATGCGAGCTGCCTTCGGCGTTAACGACATCTCGCTTTAGCATCGCAAACAGCTGGACGCTTTGCTTGCTGGGTAATGTAGTCCGGATGGCCTACACGACGTTTCTGGTCCTCCGGTGGGTCTCCGCCTTACCAGACCCGGCCACCGCCAGGAGCGTCACTGAATCTTTATGCGGGACGCGCGCCTGCTTCGTTCGGAAGAACCGCGCAGCAAGGAGAACGAGCACCAGGGAAAGCGCGGCGGCGGCGGCGGCGAGAAGCACCATTGTTCAGCTAGCTTCCGCAACGGGGTCGGCTTCGGGACGCCGCTGTTGTGAGGGCAGACTACGGGTAGCGAGGCAGCCCAAAACTCCTCAGTTACTTCATCCTTATCGCAGCCCCATCTTCCTTCCAGGCTGTCATTGCCGATGGAAAGAATGCTGGTTTCAGAAGAGCAACACAATCCTGGAAGTAGCAGAGCCGACAGGAACCTGGATCTGCCTGTTCCGAAACGGGTGTGGTTAGTCGCGGTCTGAATTCCCCTGCCAATTGTTTTGTTTTGATGTTGTGCCGTAATCCATTCATTGACCCTTGTCTTGATAACTTTCATGCACGTCTGGAGCAATCTTTTTATTTCAGGAGCAGACATTCTTTGGTGATTAGAAGGGCATTCGATCTGAAAGGCTAGTTTATGAACACTCTTTCCCTCACAGCCCACTCCTCTGGCTTTTCCCAATAGTCTTTTAACCTCTGACTGCAGCCCCCGCCCCTTACTACAAATCCCATCTTTTTTGTATTCTCGAAGGCTTTCATGGCCGGGATCTGATGCTGTCTGTGCTCTGGAGTTCTGACTCCTGTCCTCAGAAGATGCCGGCCACAGAGACTGGCGAAACATTAGGAAGAACAACCTTCAGAACACGGCCAAAGAGCCCGAAAAACCCACAACAACCAACCCATCTTTTTTCCTTTGTTATTTGCCCCACAGAATAATTAGCACCCTTGTGTGACCTAAGCAATCCCTCACTCTCTCCTTTTGAGATTTTACTCCCTACATTGTGTTGCAACTATTTACAACCTTTTCACTTTCAGTGAACTGGAAATCTAGGAATATCTGAAAGCACTAATTGTCACAGGAGGTGTTGTAGGCAAGAAGGTATTTCGTAAGTCGCATGAAGTGGATCCTAGAGAAACAGAATTGCCTGTGGGACAGCATACCACAGTAAGGCAGCAACCTTAAACATGCTAAGGCATAGTCCTCATTGTGAAACACAGATGAAACATGTACAAAGTCTTCTGTAGGGACCGTTCTAGAGGCAATGTGTCACTGAAAGTGACCAGAATCCTATTGGTATTCCCATAACGTTTGTATAACTAGCTGTAGCTAATACCCTGTTTCCCCGAAAATAAGACCTAACCTGAAAATAAACCCTAGTATGATTTTTCAGGATGCTCATAATATAAGCCCTACCCCAAAAATAAGCCCCAATTAAGTGAAAGCCTGCCCTCCACCATTGTGTAGCAACCAGAAGAAGATGACATGACTGTATTTGAATAAACATAGATTGTTGTACATGAAGAAAATAAAACATCCCCTGAAAATAAGCCCTAATGCGTTTTTTGGAGCAAAAAATAATACAAGACCCTGTCTTATTTTCGGGGAAACATGGTATATGAAGTGCGTGTGTATAGCCCAGTAGTGTATGTGTAATCAGGACATGTGACCAAAACCCAACGTCACTTAGTCACATTTAAACCTGACAAGTTAAGCAAACCTTAGCGAACACCTGTTGGATTCTGGCCAGTGGAGTTTATCTCATACTATGTGGAAACACGTACAGCATTGGACTCCACGTTCATGGCTAGGCAAGTGGTGCCTTTCAGTGTTTTTGATCTGGGTTATGGGTCCTTGCCAACACAACCAATTCTGAGGAACTGTGGGGCTTGTTGTCTCAAATCTGGAAAGTCCAATATTTCCCACCCCTGTTCTAAGATGCCACGTAGCCTGTGTTTTGTTTTTTTGCTATAAATGTAAACACAGTTGCTCTTCTGAAATTTATCTCTCCATATTGTTCATCTTCTTCAGTGAACTGTACATCCAGGAAAGTCCTATAAGCAGTGTACTCAGTCAATATTTAATAAATGTGAAATGATCACCAGCACCATCTGAATTTCATCCTTACAAGAATGAGTCAGAATCTTCATGTTGCATATAAAGATGTTCCACATGCGTAAAACACAGTCTTCTTTTTTTTTTTAGGACAATGGGGTGTTAAAATAAAGGAGAAGATGAATCTGTGTTGAGTGCTATAGGAATTAAATGATAGATCCATTTAAAGCAAAGTTCAACTGTGAGTCCAGCCATGTATGTGGCATATGGAAAGGGCATCATTGTCTTAGCCTTTCCTTAAGGCAGCCAAAAGTCTTGGGCTGATCCTTATAATAATTTTCACAATATCTACTCCAAACTGTACTTTTGAGGTAGAGCACAAATATATTTTAAAAATCAAGAAATCAAAGTTGCATCTATGTTGGACACTTCTCAATCAACATAAAATGCTAGTGTTTACTGTCCTTGTCGGCTGTCAAGTAAATTATCAGATACAGCACACTGTATTTGCATCCATATGATCTTTAATATCTGTGTTTACTTAAAAGTGGCATGGATTTATTTAATTGTGACCTGCACCTAACTTGAAAGGTTGGGTACAGGAAGCTTCATGGAACTCAGAAACGGCAGGAAAGCAGGCTAGGTGTGGCATTAGAATAACATACGCACAATATTGAAAGGATTGTCGAAGTGTCTAATTACTCTTTGATTACATATTGCAACATGCTCTAATTGCTGGTTATCTAGCTCATGGCAAGTTCTGTCTTACATAAAGCAAATATGACTGTATTTTTCTTTTCTTTCTTTCTTTTTTTTCTGGATAGGAAGGAAGTGGATGTGACCTTGTTTTAGCCCAGGATAGTCATAAGGAGACTTGGAGGAAATGCTGGATACTTGTTAGACTGGAAATTCAGCCATTATTGAAATGAGTAGGCACAGATTAATGTTCTGTTCCTGGTAATTTTGGCCTTTAAATATAGTCAGGGGGAAAAAAACAGAACACCCTGTGTACTCAAGGCATTAGAGGCATGAGATACTTGGGCAGAGAGTCCTTGAAATAACTCCCATATTTACAAGATGTTCTGATTTCTGAGGCTTTGTGGGGAACTTAGATAAGACCAATTTATGTGGTTATCAGAACCAAGTAGTAAATGTTTCCTTTGGCTGTATCCATGCTGTAAATGTGTATGCACAGCACTTGGAAAAGTTAGTTTTTGGATGGCTCTGGCCATACTGGCTAACAAGGAGCTTGGCATAGTCGTTTGGGACTGAACCTTCCCCTTAAGAAACTACTGCTCTGTGTGTAGGAATTTTTATTTTTCCATGGGGGGCATGGGGGACATTCCAGTTTGCAAATATCTCCCTACAGCTGTACCCTGGAGTGATACAGTTTAGAGAAATGGTTTTGCTTGTCTCCATTTACGTGAATTGAGGCATCTTGGCTCATTTTTTGTTCCAAAAATCCAAAATAGATGTATGTGCATGTTTTAAAGACACTGTTGTTAACATTCAGTTAGTAGCAAAAGTTTCTGTTCTGGGAGTACAACCACAGTGCCAAAGAACCTTACTTGTATCTGCTTCCTTCAACCTGATCCTCTCCAGATGTTTTGGATACAGGTCTCAAAATCCCTTACTTAGCCAGGCTAGTAGGAATTCTGGGCACAAACATCTGGAGCACAGGAATTTGGGAAGGCTGATCTGCATCAGGTCCTCTGTGTCAGGCAACGGCATTTTATCTGATGAGGCTGAATATGGAGAATGGCTAATACTTCTAAATGCAGTAAGTCTTCTCCCACCAGTCCTTTTCCTGACCACAGCCCCACAACCTCAAGCTAGTCTCCATGTTTCAGACTTGCTTAAACCATCATCACATACAGAACTCCAACAGATACTTACTGGGCTTGAATTGGGAGCCCTGGGAATCTGAGTTCCACTGTCTCGTGGCCTATGCAAAGGAAACAGCAAACAGCATCAATGCAGGCAGAATGAACCAGATTCCTCCTTTTTGTGGCAATCCAGGAGACACAGTCCTGGCCTTCCTCAAACTGGGCCTGTTCTTGCTGTTACCACTCTGTGCCACTTGGTACTTTCTGCTTGTCTTCTGCGCTGCCATTCTGGCCTGGCTGCCCCATTCTTTTGTGCCTGTTATACATATTTATTTCTCTGCTGCATTTTAAATCACCTCCTAACTGTCATTTGTGAGGTTCTCTGTAACTCAGTAGCATAAGAATACAAAATAGTAGCATTAGAACAAAACACATTAGATAAAAAACAAGAGGAAAGCTATTAGTGGCACACAATAAAAAGAGCAAAAGAAAAAAAATAGAAGCATGAATTTTAAAATTGCAAAACTCCACAGGTACTAAAAAGAGTTCCTAAAGAGCCTCAGAGAACAAAAAGATCTTCACTGGCATCAAGAAGAACATGATATAGCTGGCAACAGGTTCTGTCTGGGTTATTAACTGCAGCCTCTCCATCCAGCAAGGTGTGGCCTTGCCATATTAGTGCCTGCTGACACATTATAATCTTTGCTATCCTTCCAATACAAGTCCAGTTGTGCTAACTATTGGCTATTGATTCCTCCTGAACAGGAAGCACTATAAGGGACCTTCCTTTTTACATTTGACCCTTACTTGCGCAATAAGGTCTTCCTGACCTAAGGCATGTTGCTTTTACCTCTGCCCTGTCTTCTAACCTGCTTCTGAAGCCTTCTTCCCGATCTATTCTTTGGGGTCAGAAATGGATGTTATGTTGGAGTTTTATTTGCAATCTCGCATCTGCCTGTAGTTTGTTTGACTGGGAGGGACTTCTCTGGACTGGGGTGATTGTCTATTTATTCAGCACTAACCAATTGTTATTTTCAGCCTTTGAATTCAAAAATAGCCCTGCCTCTCTACTGAGTGTTTATTTCCCTCTCTTTTGTCTTTTGGTGACAGCTGTTTGTTTGCTGTTGATCTGTTCAGTTGACTGCTAAGTATGTGTGCAATAAAGAAAGCAGCATACATAACTCTGTAATTTCAAGCAACTTTAAGTAAAAATGTTTTTTATTCTTTCTACAAATGTCTCAGAGTGAATTATTGATACTTTAAATGCCAGTTAATGAGAAACAGATGGACTATGGAGAACTTGTAGCTATTCTCCTATGTGGATCTCTGCACTTCTACAGCATATCAAAAGTAATTCTACCAGAAATTTTAAAAGTTGCAACATGCTAAACGTTAGCCCATGAAAAGAAGAAGATCCTTAACTAATGAATGCATCTGATTGTCACAGCAGGAATTTCTTTTATCTGTGAGAGTATATTAATTAACTTGGCTTATTTGGTGACTAGCCTTCAGAATTTGGGCATGAGATTCCTCTGAAGCCTGGTTGTGTAAATACACACAAGTTTGCGTCATCAGCTACTTCTCCAGGACTTTAATCTGGTTTCAGGTCTAATTATAGTCTCTCTTTAATGTGTTTCTGGCCAAGCCCACACTCTTCCGTCCTGAGTGCTGGATTTGTCCCATGGTTCCTGATTTCTTGCCCATGGCCCAGCTAAATAGTCTGTTTAAAAAATACAGGCACTTGTGAGCAAGCAGACTCTTAAAAACGGGTAGCACAAATGCTGGCAGAGAACTTACCATCAGATTCCCACAGAGGGAAACTGCACCCCAAAGTGTTTTACCTTCACTCAGCTCACAGCTGCTTCTTACACTGTTTGTTTCTGCCCCAACCTAAGCCACCAAAACTTCTTTTGGTATTCTCTTTCTTTCCCTCTAGAGACAACATAAACGCAACCTTTAATGCATCATATTTTTTTTCTTTTTCAAAAAACAAATAGCCACCATGGACAAAGCAAGTCAAACTGAGATCAGGGTGGACAGAACCGAGCCTTTCCTTCTGCCACCATCCCACTTAAAGTCACCTTGTTTTTGTGCCTCTGTTTCTACAGGGATGAAGGCTCCTGCTGGCTCCAAGAGGAACTTTCTTCTCCATGTAGCTAGCAGTAAATGGGAAAGAAGATTCTCCCACCAGGATTATAATAGAGAGAGAAAGTGTCTCTTTGCTGCAAACTAGATCTTACTATTACCTTCCCACAATACTTATATTATTTTTAAAGCATGTGCATTAAATGCACTATGAGCTCAACAGACCATTTTCTTTTAGAATGCAAAAGTAAATGTGCTTTTTTGTGTTAAGCCATCATGTTTCGGTCTTGTGTAAACTCTGGGGGCTTCCTCGGGGGAGTTTGAAATGTCTGAGGCTGTCTTTACTAGAGTTTGAAGGACAAAGATTTCTTGGTGATTTATCCTGCAAACCCTGACAGAGGTTTTATCAGGTTTAAAACTTTACCAACGAAGGCCACAGAGTTTATAGAGGTCCAAAATCTGTTGGCTTAATAAAGTAAAGCATATTTATAATGAAAAGTAAGACAGCCAAACTCAGTAATACACTAAGATGATCCCATTGGGTTCAGGATCCCACTAGAAATACCCTTAGGTCCAGTGTTGTGTACTTATTTCTTGTGCCACTTGTAGTTTGTGTTTTGCACACTTGCCAGTTTTGTCAGGAGATCTCAACCAGATGTATCGTCACCAGATGCTTAACAATTTTAATTAAACACGCTTCATGGGGATATATCTTTAACTCTTAATAAGTTGTTATTTCTCAGTCATGTTCCAATTAGCACCCTGAATGATTGAGTTGGAAAGGTACCAGCTGTTCTAGCATGTGTTAGACTAGTTTTCAGCAGGACCAAAAAACTATCCAGGTGGGAATGATAATAATATAAATCTCAATAAAATATTAGTCCCTTTAGGGCTTTATTTCAAAATCTGTTGCTATAATTTGAAGCAATTGTCTGCTCTTTACCACTGGTATCTTTCTGTTCTGCACAATGTACAGTTTGTACATTGCAAAAAGAGTTTGTCATATCTTCAGAAATTAAAAAGTTACTTTTAAAAGGTATTTAGTTGCTGGTATATTTTTAAGTTTCCACAAAAATAAATATCATTAAAAAAATTGCATCTGCCTACCAGAGGCCTCTGGAATTGGTGTGGTTTTTAGTTGGATCCCAGATCCCAAAGTTCAGCAAGGCAGCCAGAAGATGCAGTAACAAGGATAGCTCCTAACGATCACCCAGCTCCAATGATGGCTAGAGCGGAACTTAAGCCTCTTTTACTGCAGTCCCAGGACTGCGCTCTGAAGTCTCTACTCCTTCCCACCAAGTGGGAAGCCTTAAAAAGACAGTGCCCCGGCCTAAAATCTGGCCCCTTGCTGCCTCTCCAGAAGCTTCTGCTGGGCACACCACTGACTCGGGCACACCAGCTGCTGGGACCATGACACTCCTGGGGGAGACCAGACCAAGCCATCAAAATATCCAGGCCAGGCTTGGGGTGCCAATGTTGCTGCAGATGTGTAGGCTTCCAGGTCAGTGGTGTGTCAGATCTAGCTAGTTTTGGGATAGGAATTTAGGTTAGCTGTTCCCTCTGCTGTCATCACTGGTACCTCTGCCTACTAGTTTGTGTCTAGGTCACTGTAGACTCCAGAGTTCTGACACTTTATTAGAATACACATTGTCTTCCCATCCACGTCATTGTTGTCTGTTCACCCATAAGAGAGTACATGATATAGTGTGAGCCTGCACTTGAATCGTGTGGTATTCCTGTTCCCCGCTTCATCAAGACAACACCCTTGTACTGATCCTTTCTCTGCAACATGGCACCCCTTCATAAAATATATTATGAATGGAATCCACAGGGGAAATCACACCAAAGGGACACTGGCTGAAATTTTGGCAGGACCTGTTATAAACTCAAAAGTGTAGTAAAACTCCACAAGCAATAAGCTTTACTCCAGATGTGTTGTACCTACATGAATGTTTTACTGCTATTATGAAATTGATTGATTTTGTATGTTGATTTTGAAGTGTAAAAAATCAAAAAGAAAGAGAATCACACTGAAAGGAATGAACATCTCCCTAATTAGGTTACAATTCCAATGAAATGCACTGATACGCTCATTATTGGGGAAATAAATTAATTACATATAACTAGTTATTTGTAGTTAGTTACTTCTAAGTTCTGGTATCTTGTATACTATTAACTTAGATGGGGAGTATGTGCTCCTCCAGATGTTGCTGAATTGCAGCCTCCATTATTTTGCACTAATAGTTATGGTGGCTACAGCTGACAAGAGTTGCAGTCGAACAACATCTGGAATGCTAATTCTTTTATAAAAGTTGCTGATATTGCCTTTGTTTAGCTTCAGAGGATGTCCTTTTCTCCTCCCAAAATTTGCATCTATTGTTACAGGATTCTGTAATTCATTCCAACCCATTCTTTAGTCCCCTCATTGCTTTCTCCATTCACGTGTCTTTATATTAGGAGTTCTATACTTCTGGCCTGAGGTTAGATTAAGTTTCAGATGACAAGGTTCTGGGAACGGGGGAAAGAGTGTCTATATGTTCAAGGTTATTTGCAGAAGTTCCTATTATCATTTTCATGGAAAAGTGGCAAGGTGATTATGAATATAAATCCAGACCTGTCAACTGCAGTGCTAAATGAGGACTGGAAGAAATACAGACGGTGGGAGATTCAGGACAGGTTAAAGAGATACATTCTCATAGAACACATAACTCAGCTTTTGAATTCAGTCTCATAGAATCAACAGAAACTATGGACATACAGTTAAATTGTGAAGACTTGAAGATATTGTCATTGTTGCCAACTTGAATGACTTTTAAAAAGGGATTAGACAAACTCATGAAAGATAAAACAAAGGCTACTAGTCATACTGGTTGTATATTGCCAGAATTGAAGTTGCTAGAAGCACAAACAGAAGAGTAATATTATATTTATGAGGAAGAAATGGAGCTATAAGTCCATCTCTAAAATCCAAAAACATAAGTGATCAATAAATTTGTTGGGCCAGTAAAATATAAACAAGAAAGGTTTTGAGGCTTGTGGGATTGCTGTGCAGACATTGTAGAGAAGGGGGGGGGGGGGCAGAAAAATCCAAAAATTATCCTGACTAAATGTTGAAGCTGCAGGATCTGTAATTAAAGCTCAAAAACAGAGACTGCATACCTGAGTAACTATGTTGTAGTGTGGTAGTGTTACCAAGATTCTCCTCAGGAAATGTAGCAGAAAAGAGGAACCATATTATATCAAAATGTGGTGCATCACTTAAAAATAGGTCAGAGTCTGAATGTTGTAGTGTTTCTGTGATAATTGATATGAATCTTAGAAATACAGCTGCAAATGAGACCACTGCAGACAACAGGCAAATAAAGGAAATGAGAACAAGTGATTGAAAATATGAGAGACAAGTACCAGCAAAGAGGAAGAAAGAGAGGATACCAGGACAGCAAAGGAAAGGAGAGAACAAAGATATATTAATTCACCATACAGTATTTGATTAGTTATGGAAACAACTGATGTGAAGATATTTCCTGAAGGTTTAAAAAAAACATTAGAAATGATATCACAGAAATATAATGGAAGACTACAGCGGAAATCCTATTGCCCAGCTCAATGTGTGAAACAAATGACATCAGCAGTGACAAATTGTTGCTGGTTAAATGCTTTCTTTCATGAACTCATAGTGTATGCAACTTGGTTGCATTGTGTACAAGTCACATACACACAGAAATTGCTTTTAATTAGTAGCAATTTGCCTTTGATCAGCAGCAATTTGTACATGCAGAGCCGCACAGCAGGATTTCGGTCTATATAATTTAAATTTGGGGACTATTACCTCAATATGCTTAGTTTGAAATGAATTTTAAAATATGTGATTTTGATTATACTAATGAAAACTTGTAAACTGTGTCCATCTTATGCTTAAAAGAGCAGATGTTTGTTTGTTAGCTGTACTCATGTTGCCCAATAACAAAATTTTCTGAGCCACCGACTTTATAAAAACATCAATATACAACTCTAAAACAAATAAAGACATGCAGTATGAAAATTCTACCATCAGAGAATGTCATCTGAATAATGAAATAACAACAGCAAATATTTTAAACAGATTTTAAATTTCAGATGTTTAGAGGGCCTGGGCAAGCAAAATCAAAATTACACACAAAGAAACATAAAACAGCAGCAACAAAAACAAAACCCTAAGATAGGTGCTAGAGAGCATTCCACAGCTGGAGTACAACCACCAGAAAGGCTCGCTCCTCAGTAATGTTATGCGTTTGCTGGATAGGGGTGATTAAGGAAGGGTCTGAAGAGGTACATTTGTTTGTTTATTTATTTAAAATATTTTTACCCCACCTTTCTCCTTTAAAAGGAACCAAGGCCACTTACAACATTGAAAGACAAAAATTAAAGTTGAAAACAATGAGTATACAACAGTGGTTAACACAATGAGTATACAATGGTGGTTAACATCATTAAGAGACAATGTTTAAAGCTAAGAACAATTACTATAAAAAGGCATCTTACATCATTGAAAGGCAATGTAAATCTGGAGTGAGATGATCATTCTTCAGGTAAAACTAGTATGAGCTGGAAAAAAATGCTTTTGAAAGACCTGGTGTTGGGCTCACAGACTAATTAAAGGTCTGTATAGATGATGAGGCACTAAGGGCAAGAACCTTGTGGCCCTTTCCTAGACTAATATGGTAGTGTCATGTGTAATGCATTGCAGTAATCCAAAGGAGAGGTTCCTGAAGAATGCATCATTGAAACATGACTGTCTCCATCCATGTGGAAGCACACTTGGCATTTCAGTGAAAATTGACAGAATGTGCTCCAAACCACAGAGGCCGACTTGAGGGCACATAACAACATCAAACAATATATGGCTCACTAATATATGGTTTATTTATAGTTAGCATGCATGGAGATGATAAATAAATGAAGAAAGAAAACAAAAATGAGATGTCAACCAACTGCATGAAAGAAAAAGCTATAAAAGGTGAAATCTATCTAGCTTTCTCACTCCTCAGTCACCAGATCTTTCAGAAATATTCAGACAGGCACAGAGGTTTTGTTGGACTTCATGTGTGTATCTTGAATATAAGGTACTACTGCAAGGTTGCTGTTAAATTTACAGGATTTTCTACCACTTTTTATGTATTCTAAGCATCATGAAATGTGATTCTAAGTACATAGTGCACACATAAGGATAGTGAACTGGTGTGTTGTAGTGCCATATACAATGTACTTGATTCACAATCAAGCAGCTCCCTCATCCCCAGCCAGTCATACCCTCGTCTACGATACACCAGTGCTTTCCCACTCCTAACGTTTCCATTTCTCTTCCAAGACAATAGTCAATGGCCAGAATCCTATTGTGTAGTGTAAACCCAAAATTGCATAGCTGATATGTGTGGTCATTTTGGCTTTTTGTCATACATTAATTTGTACATCTGAGCATGGGATAAATGACCAAAAAATTAACCAAAGTATTTGCACAATTTCCCTTGAAGCATGCAGCATTTTACAACAGAATTCTGCCCAAAACGTTCAGAGCTTCCCACTTGTCTTTGGGGGTGCCTCTCTTAGTTTTTACTTTATCATGGTTGGTACCTCACACAAATATTTTGTTGTATATCTTCCCTCCTTGCTTGTAGTCCCCCTCCCCGTCTTCTTTGTTTTCTGCTTTCCCTTTCCCTTCTCTGTGAGTCAACACAATTTTCCCTCTCTGCAGGTTGAAGCTTGAGCTGGCAGCTTGGCTGAACTTTCAGATCCAATCTTTGTTCCCCTGTCTTCCAACTGATCATACACACACACAATCTTACTGGTTTAAGAGTGTTTTATTCCTTGTGAATTTATATATATTTTAATACTTTTTTCCTACTGTGGCAAATCTCGGCAAATCTAACACCTTCTTCTTCTTCCTGGGTGAATAACAATCAACACACAGCTTGAGTCTTGCTCTTGAAATAGACCATATGATAGTGTAGATAAGATTGATTTGATCAGGTATTCCCTTTATTACAGCAGTCCGGAGCAGTATGAATATGTGTATATTTTAATTAATGTAATACTGACACTCATTAACATACGTTTATGGAGTTCCTGTATGCAAGCTACTTTTATTTGTCAGAAAGAATTTGAGTTTTGATCAATAAATTTTGCTTCATACTATTTTTTCCTGCTTTTAAAATTTTAAATATTTCTAATTTATTTCCCCAAGGCATGTGACAGTTTCTATTATACATGTTGTTGTTATGTGACGTCAAGTCACTTCTGACTTATGGCAGCCCTATGAAAGAGCAATCTCCAAAATGTCCTGCCCTCAGTTGCCCTGATCAGCTATTGCAAATTCAAGCCTGTGGGTTCCTTTAGGGAGTCATTCTATCTCATATTTGGTCCTCCTCTTTTCCTGCTGCCTTCTGTCTTTCCTAGCATTGTTGTCTTTTCTAGAGAATCTTGCCTTCTCATGGTGTGCCCAAAGTAGGGCAGTCTCACTTTCAACATTTTTGCCTCCAGAGATAGTTCAGGCTTGATTTGATCTAGGACCCACTTATTTGTCTTTCTTGCAGCCCAGGATATCTGCAAAGCTCTCCTCCAGCACCACATTTCAAACAAATCAATTTTTATATAAATATATTTTTAAAAATCTATAAATACTAATTAGCAAGGCAGCATGCTACTCTAATCAGAAATATGAAAAGGAGCTTTCTAGGGCAACCTGAAAATTACACAGAAGAAGGCCCCTAAGCCTGGCATCCCAAAGCCCATAAGGAAGGAGTGAGGTGAAAGTCCCTCGTTTAAATGTAAAAGTGCGGGAATTCAAAATATACACCGTTCCACTGAGATTTTGCCAAGCTGCTCCTACAAGTTTGTGTTTTCCATTTAACAACAGTTTTACAATTTTCATTTCAGAAGAAGTCCAAGGTCCTACTGACAGTATTCAGCATCTAGAAAAAATAAATAAAATTAAATGCATTAACTGTACTGATATATGGTGAGGCAACAATGCATGAGGAAATCACATTCTAGCAGAGAAGGGGAAAATAACAGTTGTGCAACAAGTTGAGTAAAAAGGCAAGCGAAGTACAAGAAGTAACTCTTAATTAGAATATCCTGAATCTGGGTCCATCACCTACCACCAGTCATTAAAATCTGGTTTAACTCCACACACAGGAGCCATTGTGCTGCAGACGTTGTTCAAACTGAGGTCACCATACGAAACACACTTCTTTAATTCTTCCTTGCAGCTGTCCCTTGAGACATCCCACTCTAGGCCATTCCTGTAGCTTAATCTCAATCTGGAATTATTTGTAACAGCTGTTTGTACGGGAATTACACGGGGTGGAGGAATATTTGGCCTTCCAGATATTTTGGACTTCAGATTCTTGCTGCAAGATGATGAGCAAAACTAATAGGAGCAGAAGTCTGAAAACATTGGGAGGGTCAAAGTTTCCTCACTCAGGTTTAGAGTGTAGTGATTACTCAGAATTCTCGCTGGTAATGTAGAAATAATAATGTATACTACTCCTTGTCTTTACAGAAAGCTGTGAAAGTTCCAAATAACCTAACTAAAGGGTATTGCTACCTTTGCTGGGCCAAATTGCCACCCAGATGTGGGTTCCAGCCTGTCAGCTGAAGACCAATACTTTGATATGGCAGAGCTCCCCTCATGTTTTATTTTGATCTTCAGATATTAGATCTCCTGAAGAGACTGCAAGTAACACAAAAGTGCAGCTCCTCAGAATATATTGTCTCCTTGCCTTCTAGGAGTTTCCAAGTACTCGTTTTTCATGTGAGAAATTTGATCGTATATGTAACATGAGGATGAGGGCCTGAGTTTCTGCATGTATTAAGTGTCTAGCATAAGCATAATTCTTTTGTCTTGCCACCTGGCTTCAACTTAAAGACCTGATGAAAAGAGCCAGCAGGTTGCCCTGGCTAGTTTGTCAGACCGGGGAGACCCAGACTTGTATCTGAATTTAGCTATGAGGCATAGAGTTGTCCTGCCTCTTTCTCTGTCAACCCAACCTATCTCCTATATATGTTGTTATTATGTGCTGTCAAATCGCCTCCAACTCATAGCAACCCTATGAATGAGCACTCTCCTAAATGTCCTATCCTCAGTCATCCTCCTCAGCTCCTGCAGACTCAAGGCCGTGGTCTATTTTAGGAAGTAATTCCATCTCATATTTGGTCTTCCTCTTTTTCTGCTGCCTTCCACCTTTCCCAGCAGTATTGTCTTTTCCAGGGAATCCTGCCTTCTTATTATGTGCCCTAAGTAGAACAGCCCCAGTTTCAACATTTTTGCCTCCAGAGATAGTTCAGGCTTGATTTGATCTAGATCCCACTTGACTTTCTGGCAATCTGCAAAGCTCTCCTCCAGCACCATGTTTCAAATGAATCATTTTTTTTCCCTTTCAGCTTTCTTAACTGTCCAGCTTTCACACCCATGGTGATCGGAAATACAAGATTTTGGATGATCTTGGTCTTGGTCTCCAATGACACACCCTTACACTTAATGACCTTTTCTAGTTCCTTCATTGCTGGAACTTCCTAGTCTCAGTCTTCTAATTTCTTGGCTGCATTTAGATTGATGATTGAACCAAGGTATATGAAATCCACCCTCGCTGGATGGGTTTAAACGAGCATTGAAGACTTGGCTCTTCCGTCAGGCTTTCCTGGAGCATTAAGATCTCGGCCTTCCTTTTACCATCCTTTTTGTCATCCTCTCCATCACCCTTTTTACCACCTTTATTATCGTCTGTTTTAATTTACCCTGTTTGGCTTGTATTTTTTTTTATCGTGTTTTAATATTGTTGTTTATACTGTTGTTAGCTGCCCAGAGTGGCCTGGTTGCCAGATTGTGCGGGGTGCAAATACAATAAATAAATAAATATTAACTATTTCAGTTTCTTTATTATCCATGTTAAAGATGTGTAGTTCTTCTGTAGTCATGATTTTTGTTTTCTTAACATCCAGCTGCAATCCTGCTTTGGCACTTTCTTTTACTTTCCCTAAGAGTTGTTTTATTTATATATATTGAATATAACAGTGTGCCATCAACTCAGTTCTTATCGCAATCCTTTTAAGGATTTTCTAGGTAGATAGTATACTCAGAAGTGTCTCCTTCTTCTGGGGGCATCCTGGGACTGTACAACTTGCCCAAGACAACACAGGCTGGCTCTCCTTCTGGGATACACAGTGGGGAACTGAACTAACTCTTCAGCCAGATACCCAATCCAGCCAGAATGTAACAATATACTTTGCTGAATGGGACCGGAGTCCCTAATCCCAAAGCAACAAATGAATGGATGAATGAATGAATAATGAAATAAATAAATAAATAAATGAACAGGGTGGGGGAGATGGAGGGAAGAACCAGCAGCAACGTTCTCTGGGTGGTGGCTGCCTCGAAAATGTGAAGGGCAAGGACTCTGGTGTGGAAAGCCGCCGGGCCTCTCCCGGGTCGCCCGTTGCGGAGGCATCTGCGGACGGACATTCCCGCCTTCTGCCCCATCGCTAGAGAGGGCGCCTTTCCTGCCCTTTTGTTCACCTCACGACACCTTATGTGTGAGGGAGGGCGGACAGGCGGCTGCTTCGCCCACCGGCGTTGCCGCGGTTCTCCAGCCCAGCCGACAGGGCGGCTTGTTTGGTTTCCCTCCGGGGGTGTAGAGGAGGCGGCAGGAGGCGTCGGACCTGGCCGTCCGCTCTCCTCCTCCTCCATCCTGCTCCCTCTGGGGACCTTGAGCCGGCGGTGAAGGCGGCGTGTCTCGGCCCCTTTAAGGCTCCGGCTGGCGTAACGCGATCCCGCAGTGAATGCCTGTCACTGCCGCCGCAGTCGCAACAGCAGCCTCCGCCGGGGAGGCCGCTCCGTGTGGGCGTGAGGGGCTCTTCCCGCCGTTGCAGGGGCTGGCCGCGAAGGATGGGAGGAGGGACCGGCGAGCGGCGGCGAGCCCTCAGGTGAGCGGCGGCGAGTGAGGAAGGAGAAGCGGCCGAGCCCTTCGGGGAGGGTTTCTCCTCCACCACCCCCACCCCGCACGCTCGGGACCGGCAAGACCGGCGAGGGGAGCGCGTCACCCGGGCACGGAGGGAAGGGAGAGCGCGGTAGGCCCCTTGGGCGGCTTTCCGGAGAGAGAGAGAGGATGCCCTTTTCTGTGGAGGCGCCCGGCGCTGGCATTGTGGCGGTGCCGTGACGAGCCACAACCGACCAAGCCTGGCGAGAGCGAAAGGCAAGGCAAGGGGGGGAGAAGAAGACGACGACGACGGAGGAGGAGGAGGCACGGCGGCGGCAAGGACTGGCGGCAGAGGTGAGGATTTGGGGCTTTCGTCCTTCATAGGCGTGGATCTTTTCCACGCTACCAGATCGCCGAAGACTAAAACCTCGGCAGCTGCCGGCTGCACCCCCTGCCCGCCCCCCCCCTGGAAACAGGCGAAGGGAGAGCTGCCCTGTCAGCTCCAGCTGCCACGAAGTCTTAACGTACCCTACGTGGACCAGTGCCTGTAAAGGGGTGGTCGTGGGGATGGTCCTGGGTCGCCGCTCCCTCCCTCACCTAGTCTTTTCCCCTGGGTCTTGTTTCTTTCACCTCAGCCTCATCCAGTCAGAAATGATACGACTTGCCTTGTGAATTGGAAATGAGGATGGGTTTGTTGGGTGGTGTGCGTGTGTGTGTGTGGAGAGATAACGCCTCGTGGTTGGTGCTCGGTGTTGCCACGTCTTTGGCAGAAGTTTAGGAGCAGGAGGCAAGAAAAGGCATCTGCTGGTGTTAAGCAGCATCTGTGAGGGCCGGGAAGGAAGGAGCTTGGTTTTTGGGAGAGGTGGCCATTGCTTTTGTCCACCTAGAAAAGTGGGGGGGGGGGGATTTGAACAGTGCTCATCCTGTGCTGCTGTTTCCACAATGCTGTGAAAGTAGTCCAGCACTTTTAAAATGATGAATTGGAAAACTGACCCTTAGCTTTTTAACAAACACTCCTAACGCTGTACAGTGGGTTTATTTTTAAAATAGTGAGAATAAACAGTACTGTTGTCCAGATAGTAATATAGCAGCTCTCTGTGATATAGTAATATAGTAGATCTCTGCAATCAGAACTGGTGCCTGGCCAAGTAAATTAGCACTACTTATATTTTACTTTCTTAACTTCTTTGGTTTTCTGTGTGATGCCCATTATTATAGTGTTGTCTTTGTGTTCCAGTATTCCAGTATTCAGAAGATATTATTGCTTAGGTAGCTGAGTATTTTTTGTTGTTTTTCCCTACTAATTGCACCTGCTTTCTTGAAGCAAATGTAGTATTTACTATTTCTGCAGTCTGTTTGAGCCAATAGAACCACTCGTCTCTCTTTCAGAACTGATGTTGTCCATAGTTCTTTTGCTCTTTATGTATAAAAACAACTTTTCCTCTATACGTGTATCTTCATTTTATACACACAGAGCAAAAGAACTATGAACACTTTGTTCCAAAACAGAAATTACAACCCTTTTGGCTTAAACTGCAAAAAAATTAATAAAAAGCTTAAAGGTGTAACAGACAGCTATTTATATCTTTAACAGCATGTTTACACATTTGTTGTTGTTATGTGCCATCAAGTTGCCTCTGACTTATGGTGACCCTATGAATGAGCAATCTCCAAAATGTCCTGTCCTTGACAGCCATGCTCAGCTCTTGTAAACTTAAGCCGTTGACTTCCTTTCCAGAGTCAATCTATCACATATTTGGTCTTCTTCTCTTCCTGCTGCCTTCAACCTTTCCCAGCATTATTGTCTTTTCCAAAGAATCTTGCCTTCTCATGGTCTCCCAGAGTATGACAGCCTCAGTTTCACAATTTTGCCTCCAGAGAAAGTTCAGGCTTGATTTGTTGTAGGACCCACTTGTTCATCTTTTTCTAATTCTTTCATTGTTGCGCTTCTGAGTCTCAATCTTCTGATTTCTTGGCTGCAGTCTCCATTTGGATTGATATTGAACCAAGAAATACAAAGTTTTAAAAAGTTCAATTTCTTCATTGTTGGCATTAAAGTTGTGTAGTTCTTCTGTAGATTTTTGTCTTCTTAATGTTTAACTGCAGTCCTATGCTTTCACTTTCTTATTTCACTTTCATCAGAAGTTGATTCCAGTCATTGCTGCTTTCTCCCAGTAAAATGCATGTCTTAAATTAGTGAAGTGCTTTCCCACCTGGAAGTCTCATTTTCCAGCACCATCTCTTGTTTCATTTTAGATTGTCTCATCATACGGTTTCATGGTAAAGAAAATTCAGTACAGTAGTGGTTTGCCATTGTCACCTTCTGTGCAGTACTCACAAAAGTTAGCTTGAATGTCATCACTCTTGCCTCCTCCACCAATGTCACCTTCAGCTACTGTTGCTGCCCAGCTGCAACCATTTGAACTATCTATTCTCTTCTGCTGATGTAACTGTTACCCTTGAAGAGGGTGGATCCATCTTATGTGGTGTCTCAGCTGTGACCACTCCACCTTGAGTGACCCTGCTAGGAGTCCAGGCTCATAATGGAGCGTGGCCTCTTGATGACATTGTTCTCAGCTTCACTGACACACCCAGACCCCTTCACCATGTTAAGGTGTGCATCCAAGAAGGGGATTTACACATTTACTCAGTAGAAATCCCATTGGTTTCCATGGGGTTTATTCCTAGGTAAGTATTCATAAGATAGCAATCTATCTATTTCATATTTTCTGTCCTAAGGTTTAAAATACACATAAAACATCCAAGGGATTCTAACTGTGTTTTCTTTATGTATAGTACATATAGAATTTCTTATCAATGCAATGCTTAGAGAAGCTGAAATAATACCAATAAATAGGTGTTAGGAAATAGGGTAATTAAAACAAATTTGATAAAGCTTTAGGATGTGAATCATCTTCTGAATATGGACAAACTTGGATTAGAGCCATTAGAATGAAAGTTTTTACTGAATTCCTCTGTATGATTCATAACTATTTGGAGAGAAGATGGCGGTCCCAAAAAAAGCCATATCAAATTTGTTTTAATTACCCTATTTCCTAACAACTATTTATTGGTATTATTTCATCTTCTGCAAACGTACATGTGTGTGCATGTGTGTAAGTAAGATATATATATATATTTGGGGTAGTTTAATTTGTGTTTTTGTTTGAAACTTACTCCATTGGTAGGGCATTGCCAGTAGACAAGACAGAGGATCTTGGAATATCTCTCTTGCCCATTTAGCAATTTAATTATCAGAAGAATGTGTGTGTGTGTGGGGGGGTAGCTTTAGTCATACAAATATTTTAGTCATACAAAAATGTGACAGGCTCCTTGCCCCCTTGGGAGTTGGTTTGCAGGTCTTAATGTTGCCTTGCTGAATGCTTATTTGGGGGTATGACATATGTTGATCTCAAGAGTCCTTTATGCTTCATGTCTCCAGGACAAAGTGTGGCCTTTTTAAATTTAAATTTTACTTTTTTTTGCACAGTGCATTTTGGAGTAGGGTCCAAATCCTAATCAGACCACAATGCAGAAAGTGGACTTAAGTGCTATATTTACAACTGAATTGCATCCATGTTTGTTTGGTGTTATGTGCTGTCAAGTCACTTCTGACTTATGGTGATCCGCTGAATGAGTAACCTCCAGAATGTACAATCATTAAGTCCTGCTTAGATCTTGAAACTCAAGCCTATGACTTCCTTTATGGAGTCAGTCCATCTCATAGTTGGCAACTAGAATAGACCCATTTAAATCAATGGATTTATGGAGAAATTGACTTACCAAATCCCATTGATTCTATAGGTCTACTTTAGGGCAACTTACTACACTAAGAAACAGGATTTTAGCCAGTGTATCATCTGTACATCTTAGACTATTGATACTTTTTTTCACTAATCTTCTCTTCTTCATCTGAATCTAATCCAGATTTTTGTCTGTTATGTTTTGCAAACAGCTAGTGAGGTTAAATACAATTTTGCCTGACACCTTGACCTATGGGAAACCATTATTTTGTTCCATATTCTATTCTGACAGTACCCTCTTGTCTCTAATATAGGTTACACATCAGGACACTCAAATGTTGAGGCATACCTATTTCTTTTAGAGCTATCTATAACTTTTCAAGATCCACACAAAGACTTTGCAGTAGTCTACAAACATGGACTGATCTTCTTCCTGAAATTCTTTGGTACAATGTATATTTCCTAATGTATATTTGCAATATGATATCTTGTCCCTCTTCCTTTTTGGAATCCAGCTTGAACCTTGGGCATTTCTTGCTCCATAAATGGTAGAAGTCTTCACTGCAACATCTTGAACATCACTTTGCTTGCATGAGAAATAATGCAATAGTCCAATAGTTACTATGCTCCTT
The DNA here is from genome assembly GCA_037013535.1 of Intellagama lesueurii. Classification (NCBI taxonomy): domain Eukaryota; kingdom Metazoa; phylum Chordata; class Lepidosauria; order Squamata; family Agamidae; genus Intellagama; species Intellagama lesueurii. The sequence goes on from JBAJHW010000004.1 coordinate 148,618,552, forward strand.
AGTGTCTCCTTTCTTGGAGACTGGAGTGTATATGAAAACATTTCCGGTCTGTGGGCATTGTTTCATTTTCCATATTTGTTGGCCTATTCTTGTTAGGATTTTGATAGAGTCAATCTCTGTTCCTCACAAGATTCTTCTTTAAAAGAATCTGTCATTCTTGTATCTCTTCTGCACAGTTCTTTGGTATATTGTTTCCACCTTTTCTTTATTCTATTGTAATTAGATAATATGTTCCCCTGTTAATCGTTCAGCATCCTAAATCTAGGTTTAATTTTTCCTTGATTACTTGGATATTCTGGAAGAGAACTCTTGTTTTTCCTCTTTGGTTGTTGTCTTCTGTTTGTGTACACTGATTATTATGATTGTCTCTCTGTCTCTTCATGATAGTCACTGGAAAGTTGCATTCAGGATTCTGACCCTATTTCTGTCATATTTTTCATTTGCTTCTTGCAGGTCATTAATGATTTCAAGTGCTTTTTCAATCATCCATCCAGGCTTTTCTTTTTGTTCTTTTTGTTTGAATACAGGAATAACCTTTTTGCATTCTTCCCTGGTAATAGCTCTGTTTTCAGTCCACAGTTCTTCTGCTTCATGATCAACTGAGTTCAGTAATGAAAAAGAATTCTTTATATTGATTTTAAATTAATCAGAAATATTATTTAAATTATATTTTGTATTTTTGTGTTCTTTTTCAGCTTTACTCTAATTTTTGATATTAATAATTAGTGGTAAGTGCCACAATCTGCTCCTGCTCAAACAGAATACAGCTTCTTCATCTACTACTTCCAATTATATAGTTTCTTTGATTCCTAATTGGCCATCTGGGAACCAAACAACCATCTGTTTGGTTACCTGAAGCATGTATTTGCAGTAAAAAGGTTGCTGATGTCACAGAATGCTATGAGTTTTTCTCCTGTTTCATTTCTGACATTTAGATCAACTTCTCCAACAACATTCCAGCCACTTATCAGTATATCTCATTTGGATGCGTGATCAGTTTCCTCTTGGATATTTCCATAACAACTTTCAATTCTTTCTTCTGCAGCATCTCTAATTGGTTCGTAGACTTGAATGGTGGTTGGGTTGATAAGGGTTCCAAGAAGTCTGAAAGTATTCAGTCAGACTTTGCCTTATCGGTCCTAACTATACTACACTATACTATACTGTACTATATCTTGCCTCAATATTAGAGCTCCTCCATTTCTTCTGATTTTGTCATTCCCAGAGTAAAACACTTTTGTAATTTAAGAGAGTGGAGGCATCTTAGTCTGGTGTCTCAGATTGGACCATTCTGCCGTGGGTGGCGCTGCCAGAAGTCCAGATCCATAATGGAGTCTAGCCTCCTGACAGCACTGTTCTTGACTTCTCTGACACATCAAACCCCCTTATTACATTAGGATATACATCCAGGAGAGGGATCCCTGTTTACTGGGAGTAAATCTCATTGATTCACTGGGACCTATTTGAAAATTACAGTGAATCCTGTAATGTCTAATCAGAAGACAATCGGTATCTCTTACTCTGTGTATAGAATTGCTGTTTTCTCCCAAGCATCATGGAGCCACAGATTTTGACTTATTTTTGTAGATAGCCAACAGCTTGGGCTCACCAAAGATCCTGGATGCTGTTTTTTTCTTTTCTAAGTTTGTTTTTAAAGTTTTAAATATTTAACATTAATTAATGGATTTTAAATTATTATTATAGCTTAATTGCTTTTTAATCTGTGATTTATTGTGTTTTTAATATTACTCATTTTAACATTGTGAACTGCTCTGTGTCCCCTCACCAGGACAAAAAGCAGCCTACAAATGAAAGAGAAAGAGAGAGAGAGAGAGAGAGAGAGAGAAATTAAAGTAGATTCCGCCCCCCCTAAAAAATGTATATAGGTCTAATGGTGTCAATGTCACGTTCCTAGGTGATGGTCAGAACCTGTTGAATATTCATATGAACATAAAAGGAATCACAGAAATTGTTGTGCTTAATTGACACAATTCCAGGCATGTGTCAATTGTGCACCTGGCATCTTGTCAGTTAGCTATGGCAGAGTCTACAGTTCCTCTTATTCATGCATAAATATCCAATAGGATTTTGGCCAGTAAAAGTGTATACTGTTGAGTGCAGGATGTGGGATGGCAGCAAGGACTACCCCTGCTGCAATGTTTTGTGTTCCGATCCACAGAAGGGGAAATTCTTCATGGAAGCCTGCTTATGTATATTGTCCCTACTGAATTGAGATACTGTGTAGATGACCTTCAAGATCCTTTCTTTAAAAAATAAATGTATATGAGATGTAATAATACACTGATGATATTAATAACTTCAATCATTTATTGTATCTGAAATGGATTTTATTTTGATTAAAAAATTCTGCTGACTGGATGGCTTAGTGAGTTGGGTACTTGACTGTGGAGCCAGAAGTAAGAGGATCAATTTCCTACTGTGCCTCCCAGGAGAAAAGCCAGCCTATGTAGTCTTGGGCAAACTGCACAGTCCTAGAATATCACCAGAAGAAGGGAATGGTAAACTATTTTTGAGTACCTTAATATAGGAAACTCTGACAAAAGTCATCATAGGTCAGAATCACATAGTAATTATTATAAGATGTAAGAATCTGACAATGTATGCTATATTTACTTAGTTTTACTACTGATATCTTGTTTTCAATGAGTTGTACTGTCTGATTTGCATATGGTTGCAGCAGAATTGTAAAACCAATATAGCTAAAGAGTACATGAACAGCAGTAAATTGATAAACATATTTTTCTCCCATATCAAATTAGAGTTCCCAGGTTGGCAGCATCCTCTTCCCTGGGATTTTAGGGCCAAAACCTGAGATGGGGGTGGTGGTGCCTGCCTGTAATGTCAATGGTTATTTTGTCATGTAGTAGGCTCTTGTGATGTCCTGGAGGGCAGACAAGATTCGGAGGAGGTCTCAAAAATGTGTTGGGTAAATTGATTTTGGAGATTGGTATGGGAAAAATCCAGGCTAACCAAGTGACATGGCAATTTGGAATCAGGAAAAGACAACTTATTTGTGTGTGCCCCTAGCTAGGTGGCAAAATGTATCCAGCAGTTACAGTGCTTACTACTATTCCCTTCAGGAGCTGCATGCCATGCTATACATAAAAATATGAGGACTTGATGGAGATGGGTATCCAGGCTTTAAATGCATCTTCCATTTAAAAAATATATATCACATTTCCATCACTGCTTGCCCAAAGATTTGTCTCTATGCATGGAGGACTGGAAAAGCATTTTTCCCAAGACTCCAGCCAGCATTTTGAGACCTGGTAAGGTTTACAGACTTAATCTGTTCTATGATTTTGAATAATGTACTCCACATAATAGATAAAGTTAGTAGAATATATTAGGTACTCTCTTGTTTTAGCTAGCAAATGAGATTAATGCATTTTGAAGAGATATTATGTAATTTGTCAAAACCCTTTGGAAATTATTTCTTAATAAATTCTTATTATTAAGCCCTGTAAATTGCCCCCTATAGAAGGGTAAAATCTGAACTGATTTTTATTGAATGTAGAGCTTTTATATTCAAGTTTTGTAATCTAACTGCAAGAGGCTGATTAACATGATTCTGTTTTGCTAGGGCATACAAAGCTTCTCCATTTAAATACATTTAATGTGAAGGTCGGACACTACTTCCAAGTCTGTTCTTATAGTTCTACATGTGATTCTTAAATAACCACCTTTAACCTACAACAGGGGTTTTCAAACAATTATCCTAGGGATCCAGAAACATTTGCTTGGAAGCTTACCAAGATCATTGAAAGCTTTCCTACCTCTATAAATTGTTCCTGGCAAAATAAAACAACCGGAGATTGTCAGGTGTATCCTAGGTTGCATTTCTGACTCATGTAGGGCAACAATAAGGCTCAAGAAGTCTAGTCAGCACTCTGCAGCAACAAATTTTGCCTGCTTAAATACACTCTAGAGTCTTCTGAGCACAAAAGTTCTGCTGATCTAGACCAAATGGGTCTTAAATCAACATGCTGTGTTAGTACACAATACTATTTTAATCAGCTAAGGGTGTGACTACACAGCAGGAAAACTACACTTGGATTCGCTGTGATACAATGTTTTTCAAAGAACACCCTTGCTGGTTTTCGTGGGTGAAATCACTGTAGTAAGACAAGGAACCAATAAATTGCTCTCTTAGTCATGTGGGGGCAGAATTTCAATTTATTTACGGTATTTCTCTGCTGGGTTTATGTTCCTGTTGCAATTAATGATTGTATTCAGAGTTACAGAGTTAGCCTCCTATCCTCTGTGTCTAATGGGATTGGGAGGAGTTGTACTGAAGTTCTGTATGATTGCAGTTGTAACTACACATGGTGGAAGCTAGACCAAGCTTCTGACTATGTTAGCCACTTTATACCTGTCCCTTTCTTCTGCTGTCATGACTGTGTGACACTTATGCTGGTGTAATGTTATGATGGCATAATTATATCACTGCACTATCATAGCTGTTACCTTGAGTTACCTAAGTGAACTTGATTTAGTAGGAAACTCATCCTTCTCCAGTTGGCCTAAGCTGAGGACAGGATGGCACAGCAAGATTGTTTAAAGTAGTAATACACGTCAGTTAAAAAAATTATTAAAGCTATGGTTACAAACCAAAATTGTTCTTCCAAAACAAGAAGACCTGAGCATGGGTGAAGGACAGACATGTCAGAGAGCATTTCTAGCTGCATGCATGCTTCTTGCCACATACTCTGGCTGTTGAACGTTGTAGCTTCTGTGTTAATGTAGTTTATTGATGATTTCAAAACCAGCATGGTTATTGCTTTGTGTGTTTTGCACTTTCAGTCTATGTCTGAACTGAAGAACTCTGTGTCTTAATAGGTTGAAGAATGATGGCTGACTTCAGTAAACTCAATGTGGGTGTTGCTGTCAGCAGTTTTGCTATATTTCAAGTTTGTTTCCACTCGCTAAGTTCTTGGATTTCTGAACGTGTAACATCTGGTTTTATTAATCTTGATGAAAAGAAGAAGATTGAATGGAATTCAAGGTAATGTTTCTGAATAGCAATATAAAGGTATACATAGAATCAGAAGACTTTACAGTAATTATGCTGTGATCCCAAATCTAGTTGTCAAAGGAATGTCTTTCGAAAATGCCAGTGAGTCATATTTAAAGATCTGTAAAGAGTCTATTTTTTCCTAGAGAAGTCTCCTTGGTTGCCCTATGTAGAAAAGCAGTAAGTAAATTGAAATAATGAATAAAATAAGTGTACAGAAATGAATTTCAAACTAAAGTCAAACTTGCATTTTATTACCATCTCTCTCTCTCTGTGTGTGTGTATGTGTGTGTCTGTGTCTGTGTCTGTGTGTGTGTGTCAAACCCATTTATTTGGAACGCCACCTATATTTACTAGTTTTCTCTTTTGCTTTAGATAGCAGCTTGATGCATGTAAATTATACAGTTCCTTTCCCAATAGTTTCACTTTTATGTCAGCTTAATACTGTATTGTGCTGAACATATATTGTTAAACATACAGGCTAAATAGGAAACAGGGTTGTCTGCTCTAAACAAATAGAGAAATAGTACTCCATTCAAAGAACTATATTTTATATTGGGCTAGAGAATCCCATAATACTTTACCATTTGCCACACTGGCTAGGACTGATATGAGTTCTAGGTTAAAAGATGGGAAGTGCCAAAAATTCCTTACCCCGGTTTTATCGCTAAGTACTTTGTATCTAGGAGAGTTATAAGAAAACATTGGATTGTATTGTTTGTTGTCATATTCTATGCATGAACCAGCATAATGCAGTATATTATTCATAAACATAAATTTATGTGCCAAGATTCATTTGTATGCTTTGATATCCAACATTATCAAAGTGATGGAATTGGAACTGACATTGGATAGCAAAACACATAATTGGTTTTTGGCCCATTCCCCTCTTCCTCCTTCTGCAGTCTTCCATGATGCCAAAAAGCCTGCTCCAAAGGATTTCTACACTGTCCAAATCAGGATTTAAGGTTGGAGGAGGAAGAGAAGGTTGCTGATTCTGACAGTAATAGTAGGACTCAGCAGAAGTACACCACTGGATTCAGACCATATATAAAACCTTTTCTGTTATAACCACTACATTTAGCTCACTTTTTATTGCAGACACCCACTGCGTTTTTTGGTTCTACTCAGGTATTCTGTGTGAGAAACCTTTACTCATATGAAAAAGTTGTTTTACATACCACAGTCAGTATGTACATCACTTTACAGACTCATTTCCTGCCTCAAAATTATACCCCAGAATTCAACACGGGGAGGAACAAACTGCTTATTGCAATTTATGACACACTTATATCACATTTGGTTTTGAGACATATTTATGATTCAAAGAAAAATATTGATCCACATTTCCAAGATTACATACCAAGTGGTCTGTGTCTCTCTTTCCTTGGAGTGATGCCACATGAATGGACAGTGGGATATTTGGTTTTATACTCTCACTGAAGTAGTTTATTCAAAACTAAAGCATTACAAAATTTCTGATAAGCATTATTTAAAAACTGAAATTAGTAAGCTACTGGCAAGTAAACCACTAACAAGCACAGTCTCTTAAATATATTTTTATATTTATTTTTTTATTTATTCGACTTGTATGCCGCCCGCACCCTGCAAGGGTCTCTGGGCGGCTTCCAACATTTATTAAAACAGTTCAGTTGAAACAAACACACTAAAAACCAATACGGTTACATCTATACTCTACAAAAGGAAAAATAAAACAAAAACAAAAACAATCTACAAAAACAATCTAGATCCATAACTCAGTTAAAATTAAAAACCTTCAATTAAAAAACTTCAATTAAAAAACTTCTGGAAGAGGAAGGTTTTAACCTGGCGCCGAAATGTCAGTCACGTCGGTGGCAGTTGGATGTTGTTTGGGAGGGCATTCCAAAGACCGGAGATCTAAAGGAGATGTCTTGTGAACTGCAAGAACTGGCTTTCTTTTTTACATTATTTCTGGGCAGTGTTTTGATAAAAGAGCCACAGGACCACTGGTGAACTAAAAGGGCTCCTATATGCACAGGTGGTTCCTCATTGACTTCAGTAATAAAATTAGTTTTTTTTAACGATGTAATTACAGAACCTCTATTGTTCTCAACACTGAATCAAAAGAAACAACATATATAGTATATTACTGTTCCTATATGTCAGTTGACCATATAAATTAAGGCCAGTCTTAATCTCTGGTGCTTCAGTGCTGACTATTTTTGAAAGCCAAATCTAAAAACTACAGAGGGGATCCAACAACTATCTTTTAAAGGAAGAGGAAGAGGAAAAGGAAAAGGAATCAGTCAGAAATGGGGGAAGGGGTTGATCCACTCTCTGCTTGTAACCTCAGACTAGATCCATTTTGTGGAAGGCTGGGGGAGGGGAGGAAAAGAAAATTCCATTCAGCAACACAATGTCAGTTTTAGCCCTGTTTTTCAAAATTCTCATTATTGCTTTGTTTGGTTCCAGTCTCTGCCAAACACTATGAGAGTGAGATGTCAACATCTGTGGTTCATTTAAGTGAGCAATATGTGGTACTTTGGGTTGCCCTTTGCATGTTTCTCCTTTTTTTTTGTGCATTTAGCTGAACTCACTTTCAGTTTTTTTGTGTATAAGGAAAACCACATAATGGCCATAATGACTGTATTCTTAGAAACTTAATGTACTGGTATCAGCTGTACCCTTTTTCTAGAACAGCAGAGTGAATACACTCTTAATGAGGCTGCTTTTATCTCTTCTAGGACAGTATCTACGTTCCATGCCTTGGTGGTGGTTGCATTTTGTTTGTATATTTTATTATATGATGAAGCTGTCAATGCTGACCATGTTTGGTAAGAAATGTTCTTGTTCCCTTGCGTTATCTGATTGCTGTTTGTTCTGCAAGTCGTATACCCTCAAGTTTAAAAACATTAGAAAGACATACCTATTTACTCTACCAATCTTTACAGTATACAAAGAAATTATTCTTTGCATTGGTTATAATGGGGAAAAGTACTCTTGAAACCCTGGAGTCTCAGGACTTGCATACCAAAATGCTAAATTTCTTTAAGGAGACTTATCACTACCATCACCACCTAAATACATACATATTAACTTCTTGTTATATATTCCCACAAATAAAAGAATGTGAGAACAAAAACTCTTTTGAAGCACTGAAAGCTAGATGAAATCAATAGTGTATGTCCTTTTTCTCAAAAAGTGGTTGATGCAGATATCTGACCATGTTCTGATGAGGTAAGCTCCATGTGAAATTGTAGAGTTTTATTCTTTTTTTCAAAGGCTGTATTTGAGGTCACCTCACTCCCTGAAAAAAATCCACCAACATGACATGAAACCTTTTAGAATAGGGGTGGTCTCTTTCAAAAATGTAATGTTGCAATTAAACCTATTATAGATTTTTTCCGAATGTGGTACAAAAGAAATGTGACTAGTAGCTATTTGAAGCAGCTTGATTGATTTCATGCATTGTGTTCACCTTACTTGCTCTGGATTCCACCTAGAGAGTGTAGCAGTCATAAAGGATTACATATTTCTGTGAGCAAGAAAAAGGCTAATAGCCTTTTTAATGCTGGGAAAGAAGATTACAGAATGCCTGATATTGTGGGAAATCTGAAAGAGGAAACTATCTCCCTTTGTTAAAATGAGATGGGTTCTTTTTTTGGTAGAAGTTCAGAAATAGCTTTAACCTACTGTCAGCTGTGATTCAGCTAGCATGTGATGGAATAAGGAGAAGGATTAAAGGTCATAAAATCGCTCTTTCAGCATGATGTCTAAGGGAATAAAAGTAAGGGTAATTTTATTTTAGAAAGTAATTTCTAATAGCAACATTTGCAAATAAAAAGGAAGATTCACTTCAGTGGCAGAAGATTATGGTTAATTACGGGATGTCACATCATTCTGAGGCTTCACGTTTTTGTAAATAGTTGGAAATATTGCAATTTTGAGGCACAAGAAAGTGTAAACACATAGTAATATGCATAGTCTAACTAGTTTTGCATAGTCTAGTTTTTAGCACAAGCTGGTTTCTGAAATCCAGCTTGTTTAGGCTTATTTCCTTTCCCTCACAGTATTATCCTGTAAATTGTTCTCTCCACACCAGTCATTCTGGGATATGGGGAAAAGGTAGTTGTTTTGAGCAGTGTAGCTTGTATGTGACACATTATCTACATTCATCTACTGCATTTTTCTAGAACTGTGTTTCCCAGCCTGTTTTGAGCTGTGGACTCTTTTTATAATAGCCAAGTAACCTGTGACACCTCCCTGCCACATTTGCATTAAAAAGCATTTTTAATGCGGCAAAAACACACATATTAAAATAGATTTTTTTCAGAATATAATTTTAACCTAATATATTAATACATAATTATGTGGGGGCTGTAAATCTGCCTCTACGAGATAAAAATTGAGAAGAAAAAAATGTCAATACACTTTGAGTTTAATTTACCTTTTTGGATGTGGAAATGACCCTCTTTGCAAATAGCTTCAAAAGGACAATCATTCAAAATTTGATGTGAATTTGGTACCCTGATGTTAAAGTACTTAGGGTGAAATTTGACTCTTGGATTGCTTTGCAATCCTCTGTTGACAGTTAGGGAGAAATATACTGGGTTTCAGTGTGAACTTGTACATAATCATCCACAATACCCAAGTTCTAGATATTCCTCATCCATGGTAAATTTTAAATTGCTATTCAGTATTACAGGGACTCCGAGTGGGACCGAGTGAAAGTCCTCTCTGATCTTAACACTCAAGTCAGCTCATAATAGGAGATACAGTCTTTGAGATAACTTGGACCTAGGCTTTACGGGTTAACATCAGCACTTTAAATTGTGCTTGGTAACTGATCAGCAGCCAGTGGAGCTGCTGCAACAGGGAGTGTTATGTGATCTCTGTAACCAGCCCCAGTTAGCTATCTGGCTGCTGCATTTTGGACCCATTGGAGTTTCCTGACACTTTCCATCGACAGCCCCACATAGAGCACATTACAGTAATCCAGCTGGAAAGTAACTAGGGCGTGTATCAAAGTGGCCAGCTCAGGACTCTCAAGAAACAGACGTAGCTGGCACACTAGTTTTAACTGTGCAAATTCACTCCTGTGCCCTTATAGTTTTGGGGATAAATTCGACATCTAGGACGACTGAGACAAAAAACAAACAAACATGCACATAAGGTGCAAGGATTTCTTGTGATCCTACAAAATGCTATTTTAATTGTTTAGTTCTTTTTCATATTCACAGACACTTAGATCAGAACTAATTCTTCCTATTTCTTGTTAGAAAGAAGCAGAGGACTAAAATATTTCTCTGTTTTTATATGAACAAATTGCTATTTTTTTTATCAATGTCAGTATAAATAGTAATAAGAGTTAATCGTTATCCCATAGGTTTACAACCCTTGTTTATAAGTCTGATTTTAATAAACATTCCGCCGAGTTAGCACCCGAGTTGGGACCCAGAAAAACTGACTTTCATATCACAGCTTGCTGCAGAGTCGATAACACACAGCACATGCTCAGCTTTTCTGATTTTGGAAGCTAAGTACAGTCAGCCTGGTTAGCATTTGTGTGAGAGACCATCAGGGTGTAACAGACACTGCATTGGTGAAGGGCCAGAGAGTATGATCCTGAGCCCAGTCCCTTGCACCTCCAGGCAGAGTCTTGTTTGAAACTCTGAAGAACTGTTGACAGTACAGGGCTAGATGGACTAACAGTCTAGCCCAGTATAAACCTGCTTCATCGTTTCCCATGTTGAGCAATAATCCTGCCTTTGGGGTCATTTAACTGCAGCTGTAAAATTCATCCCTAATGTATTATGTCACAGAAAAATGTTAAAATTGTTGAACCATTAGTGCCATTCAGTGGAGGATACACAGAAAGGCAGTACATGCTCTTCAAACTGACAAAATATGGCAGTATCTTCTAGCTGTTCAGTGATTCCAGAATGTGCTGTGACATATATAAGGGTAAGGAAGGTGACCATGCATCCCAAAATGCAGGGTACACAGTGAGTAAGAATTATCACATTTGTACAACGGTACCTTGGTTTATGAACGCCTCGGTTTATGTAATTTTCAGTTTATGAACTGAAATCCATAGAAAATAATGCCCTTGTTTACGTTTTTTCTCCCCCCCCCCCCCGCTGTACGAAAGGGTTTCCCCAGGACGCATTGCACCTGGAGGTTTCTAGTGCCACCCCCTAGCGCAATCTGCGTTTCAGTTTACAAAATTTCCACATTCCGTAACGTCCCAGAGGGCACATTAATTTCGTAAACCAAGGTACACCTGTATGTTTTTCATCAGAGTACCACTAGCCAGGAAAGTAGACAAGAAAAGCCTACCTTTAGATGGCACACTGAAAAAACAATCCTAGTAAAAATTCCCCCAGTGTTTCTTGCTCTCAAATTTGAATATGTGGAAAGCCACACTTTTGATTTTCAAAATGAAAATTGGCGGGGCACCCATGCATGCGTGTGAGCGTGTGTGGGAGGAGTGCGTTCGGGGGAGGAGATCTGTCTCCACAGCCCGGTCCTGCCAAGGCCATGGACCGGCACTGGGCCATGGACCGGGGGTTGGGGACCCCTACCGTAGTGTATTAGGTGGGTTGTTGCATTAAAAGAGAAGGTGGAGAATCCCCCTTCTTTATTCTAATCTTATTTTATTTTTAATATTTCCCTAACTGACACAATGAAATTCTAAAACCATGCCAGGTTGGTGCATTGCCATTTCAATATGCCATTTTTTTTTAACAAACAGAAAAAAGAAAGTCTGAGAGAAAAGGCAGGAAAGGGGGCTATGTTGACACATTGAGCTCCACCCCCACAAGGCAGCGCAGCCCCAGCTGAGCCCCAGGTGAGGAGAAAGGTGGGGGAAAAGGTGGAGTTACCTCCCTTCTGTTTCCCCAACTTTCACCCCAGTGTTCTTCCCTCATGCTGCAGCTGTCCTCAGCGGCTGACTCCTTACTCATGAGTAAACCAGGTAAACTTTGCTCTGTAGCATGGGAGAAGAGGACCCACTTTCCCTGTCCCTCCCCAGAGGGTCAGGAAAAATGTGTCATTGATAGCTGATCAGGCTCCAAGGGGTCGTTTGCTGTAGGGACAGGAGGAGTGCACCAAGTGGAGACCCGTTGTAGCTCGATCCACCCTGCACCCAGGACAGTCAGTCTGGACAGGCCCATAGACATCTGTGACCAGATTATTTCCATATATACTTGCAAATGCACAAACCAATGCTTCTCCCCAAATACAGTGATTGCCTATTAAATGCCAGGCAAAGGCCAAAGAAACGAAACAAAACAGAAGACAACAACATGTAGCAACTTAAAGACTAACTATTATATTTTAATGTGAGCTTTCGTAGATCAAGTCCACTTGTTCAGACACGTGGAATAAATGAAATAAAGAATTCACAGACAAAACATTCAAAACATTCATTGGTGTGTGGTTACATCTCACGTGCAGTAATTTAAATGCCAGTATCTGTTGGAAGCTGAAAAATCTGTGGTAATGTGAACTTCACCAAAATGCTTCTTCCCGGTAGACCAGGTCTTGGGGTCAGTCAAATCCTGGTTCAAATTTAGAGACACAGTCAGCAGCCAGCTTGTCAGAGCTGCTGAGAAAGGCAGCCTCAGAACTGTTTGCTCCTGGGAACATATAGTGAGGAGGCAGATTTCATACCTGTGAGAGACACTGACTGAAAATCACAGCACCTCTCCAACTCATGCAATTGTGAAATGGGGTAAAAGCAGACAGGCTACTCAAATAACACATGCTTTATTGTAAGTTCTGCAGAGCTTGTTGTTAGAGCTAATTCACAATTCATTATTATTGCAGTTTTATACTTATGTAACATGTTAATTATGTTATGGCACAGTATTTTATTTTCTGTCTTATAAAATGATAGACTTCACTAACAATTTTTATAAGCGGTGTGTACTTTATATTGTGGGGTACTTTTATTATTTATTCATTTATTTATTTAAAATATTTATACCCTGCCTATTTCGTCAAGAGGACACAAAGGAACTTACAATATTAAAACAATATAGATCCTGATGCCCCCTTTACAATAGATTATTTTACTGAAAAGGAAAGTTCTCAGTGAATATATGCTTTTTTATTACTTCCAAATGGTATCACACACCAGGTGTCTTCCAGGTGTTTTAATTTTTACAATTATATTTGATTCCCACATGTGCAAGAATAAAAATGTATATCATTGAAGGAGTAAAGTGGACACAGATTTTCTTTTAAGCGAAAAGAATTTTGATTTATTTATGAGGCTAATCGCAAGAAGCTAGCTTTTCCTTTGTTTTCTAATATATCTTGTAATATCCTCTTCATACAATTCTTACAGCTTGCTTTTGAGACACATTCAGTCTGTCAATTTCTGGAATTCCCTTTGCACTTTTCCTTTTTAAGTGTAGTGTGCCAGAATTTACTGAGCATCCTACTTTCCATTTTTAGCTTTGATTCATAGTTAAGAATCCACTATAATTTGATTTTCATTTACTAAGATAGGAGGAAAATACTAAACACACCCACACCCCTGAAGAGTATTCTTACATGAAGAATCCATCATCACTTGTTACATTTATATACCATATTTCCTCCAAGGAGCTGAAGGCAAGCTGCTTTCTCCATAGGAATACAGATCTAAAGCATAAGTTGGCTTTTGGAAAAATGATTATTATTGCCACATGCGAATGGCTACCTATTTATAGCCAAATATCATTGGAATCTGCAGTTTTGTTATTAATTATGATAATGAAAAAAGACTACAGGAATTATAAACATTCCTAGACCAGTGCTTGGAAAGATTAAGGCTTTTTAAGACTGCAACTGCCAGAGTCTACTGGCTAGCATGGCCACTGGCCATGGTGGTTGAGGGATTATAGAAGCTGTAGTCCAAGAAATAACTTTTCCAAACTGTGTCCTAGATTGCCTTTACTGTTTTATGATTATTATAATCAACATTTTATGCAAAAGTGCAGTGCAGTATCACACAAATTGTTGATATAATAATGTCTCAAAGCATAAATATGAAGCTTAACACTCTATCAGATCTCTTATGTAGATATACTGCACTCCAATAAGCAAGGGCCACCTGTTTGTTTCACTGTCAGGAATTACTTTGCTAGATAGTATGACATGAATCTCTTTGTTCAATACATGCTGTCTTGTCTGACTGGTATAACAAAATTAGTTATATAGGACCTCTACTATAAACCATCACCACCCAAACAACATGTTGGAGGGTTAAAAGGTGGAAAAAGGTGGGGGAGGGCAAAGCTCCCCATGTATGAATTGTCATTTACACATGCATATAGTATTAAGTAAATGTAAAGTAAATTTTCTGTCTTTGTTAATAGGGGTGATGCTTCTACAGTGCAACTAAATCTTGCTATTACATCAGGCTACCTCATTTCAGGTAATCTATACAATAGTATTTGCAAATTGCATTGAAAAATGTGTATGTGGAATAACTTACAAGAAGAATATATACAAAATACTTGCCATTTGGTAAGTGAAGTAACTAATAAATCATGGTCTGTCAAGTCAATTCTGACTTATGGCAACTTTTTTCATGGTTTCCCAGTTAGAGAATACTCAGAAGTGGTTTACCATTCTCTTCTTCTGGAGGCACCCTGGGGTTGTGCAGCTTGCCCAAGGCCACACAGGCTGGATCTACTCACAGGAAGCACAGTGGGGAATCGAACTGTCAACCTCTGGTTCCACAGCCTAAACTTCTGAGCTATCTAGCCATCTATGGGCAATATGAACCGCTGTTGTACTGTGTTCTGCTTAAAAAAAACAGTTTAAAATAAGGTGTCTCCATGCCGTAAATGGAAGCATATATTATTTTGCCAGGGAAGCGTGTTTTCTGGTTGGAAAGCAACCTAAAATACTCTTCCACTAGAGGGTTGTTTATTTTAGCATGCAGTGAAATCCAATTTATTTCAATTGTTTCTGTATATGCACATCTCTCTGTTGCTGCAAATTGTGCCTTTGGGTAACCAGTGGAAGTGGTGAGAGAGGTGGCAGGAAGGGAGAAGGGAGGGATGGATGGATGGAGGGGTGCAGGAGAGGGACAGTCTGCTGGCAAAGTTGCTTTTCCCTTTAGAATGTTTGACTGCTCTAAGAATGCTCCTGCTGTTCCCTGGGAGGAGGGGAGGATGTGGCCAGTCCTTTTCTCACAGCCACTCCCCATTCCTGCTGTAGGTTATTTCCCTCCTTGGCAAGCAGTTTGTGTGGAACAAACTTAAAAATGGGCAGAGAGAACCCAGGACAAACCAGCAGGGCTGCTTAGGAAACAGGGCAGCTGATAGCTAATTCAGCATTCTTAAAGGGACAGAATCAGCCAAGCTTTCTAAAGGGACAAGCAGCTTTACCAGTAGACCCTCTCTCTCCTTCACCTCACCACAGCAGCAGGGACGAGTGGCCAGTGTGAGATCAGGGCAGGTGGGCACCAGACAAAGCCTCAAATGCTATTATTATAAAAACAAGTGTATCTTCCTCAACCAAGATATAACACAGCTTAAAAATGGATTAAAAGTTTTCCCAAGAGGAAGCAGATATCCTTGAAATGATGGGCCTGCATAGTAACAGCTGCCTCGTAGAACCTATGGGTAACCTTTGGCAGTACAAGGAGTTTACATTGCATTTCCATGTAAAAAGACTTTCATGTAGTCCACTTCACAGAATTGCTCTACCAGAATGTAACTTCTTAAGATGAAATGTGCCACCACACTGGTCTGGCACTGTGCTTGTATGGCAGGGGCATTAAATTGTATTGCAGATAAATATGCAGTTGTAAACACTTCAGAGTTATGATGCCAAACTGCTTTCTTTTTTCTTTTAATTATGCCTGAAGTTTTCAGTTCAGGAATTATTGTAGATTTTGGTTGTAGAATGGATTAAGGTAAGAAGTATTTTGGCACATATAAGTGATTTGATTTCTATTTCAATCCCCACCCCATTCTTACAGTATTAAAAGTTTTAAGGCAGTGATGGCTACTGTGCATTATGATGGAACTGAGAATTATCAATGGTGGGTGGAGGCAGAGGCATAAATGGACAATTATGTATGCAGATAGACACAGAGACATCTCGGTCACACATACAGGCCAGCAGACATTTACAAACACAGAGGCCCTCTGCCAAACAAACAGGTAGGAGTGGAATGGTGGGGGATAGTCTCAGCCTTAGGTGGGGCAGTGCCCCATTTGCCCTAAGGCAGTGGTCCCCAACATTTTTAGCCCCACAGACCGGCTGGGGAAGGCGGGGCACCCCCTGCGCTCATGCGCATGTGCGAAGGCACACGTGTGTGCTCTCGTGCGGGTGCGCACTCGCTTGTGCGCATGCGCGAAGGGTGGCACAGCATTTGTGCGGGCACGCGGGAGCTCGTGCGCAGGCACAAATGGGCTGTGCGGGTGGAGTGCATGCGGGGGTGGGGGGAGGTCTCTCTCCGCGGCCCGGTCCGGCTCAGACCACGGACCGGCATGGGCCGCGGACCGGGGGTTGGGGACCTCTGCCCTAAGGGACAAACTGCCATTGCTTTAAAGCAAAATATGATCACAGCAATTTACTGATCTTTTCTTTCCCCTTTTAGACCTGTTGCTTATTATTTTCTATTGGAAGGCAATTGGGGATATATATTATGTAATACACCACTTCGTAGCTCTTTATGCGTACTACTTTGTACTGGTGAGTTTCTTCTTAATTTTGTAATAACATTTCAAATAGATAAGTGGGATTGGTGATTAAGTGTAGTCATTATTAAGCATGTATTTTGGCACAACCTGTGTATTTACTGAAGATTAAGAGAATAGGACATTATCCTCTACAATCTAGACAATTGAAGAAATGGAGGGAAATGGAGGATTATTTTTTAACGAAGAACATGCAGCTGTTTTAGCTACAGGTGTATGTAGTCTACATATGAAATACATAGTACAGAACAAAGCATTAAGAAATAGTTCTCAGAGAGGTAGCTGTGTTATGTCTGTTTCAGCAACAAGAAAAAAAACCTCAAACAAAAATATTGTGGCACTTGCAAGAGTAACAAACAAATTCATTCAGGTATGATCGTTTCTGGATTACAATCCATTTCTCAAATAAGGAATAGGCTTCACAGAAATACCACTTTAAATTAATTTAAAACCAAAGCTTTACCTTGTTTTTCTCTGTTGTAGTTTCCTGCGAATCCATAGCCTTCACATTAGATCTTATGATTTAGGATAACATTGGTGTACTTTGGTTAAGTGTTATTTATTATTCGCGCCAAAAGTCCTAAGCTCTTTAATGGAATTGAGTCCCATTTATTTGTGGCTTTCTAGTACCCGTGTTTCCCCGAAAATAAGACAGGGTCTTATATTAATTTTTGCTCCAAAAAACGCATTAGGGCTTATTTTCAGGGGATGTTTTATTTTTTGCATGTACAACAATCTACATTTATTCAAATACAGTCATATCATCTTCTTCTGGTTGCTGCACAATGATGGAGGGTGGGGTTTCACTTAACTGGGGCTTATTTTGGGGGTAGGGCTTATATTATGAGCATCCTGAAAAATCATACTAGGACTTATTTTCAGGTTAGGTCTTATTTTCGGGGAAACAGGGTAGTTACATTAATTTTGTGGACAAACAAATACACTATACAACTTGAGAATGTTACTTCTTTGGATTGTAGCTTGCGGAATCCTATGACCATGGAAGACATAAGGTTAACTCTGCAAGATTAGACCAAAGGCCATTCTGTCTAGTCTAGCATTGGCCTCTGCTGCTGATGTCTGTTTGCAAGCATTTTAATATTAAAAATAAATATTTTCAGCACACAAATATTGCCTCTGTACCCACAATTCAAAACATCAGGAAATGGCCAGACATTGCTCTACAATATCCTGGCTACACTGCCAGCAGTAAAAAGGGTGCAAAGCTTTATATTGCAAAGGCCAGCCTGAATATTGACAACAGCAATGTCAGCAGTCAAGATTCCATCTTGTGCTCACTACCATTCACAAACAGACATGAAGCAAGGGGAAATTGCAGAACCTGACTCCTTTTTTTAACCAGTTAGCCATTTCTCACCCAAACACAAAGCAATTGTCATGGCTATTTCTCACCAAGTTCTTTAGCTTTTCTTTCAACATGTTATCTCACTTTTCTCATAGTTTCTATCTTTCACTCTTCCCCCTTTCTCTGTGGCTTTTCTTCAGTGCCACCCCTTGGCTCCTCTCCCTCTTTTTCCTCTTTCTATTGTTCCTCCCTGGGCTCAGTCACACTGGCAATAAGAACTGCTGTTGAATGGGGTCTTTCTTAAATAAAAATGATTTTTAAAATCCTGGCTACATGATGCGAATGGAAGTGCAGATTTTTTTTTTTTTTTTGCCCAAGAATCATGGGTTTGTTTTTTAAAAAAATTGAAATCAATGTATTTTACTGAGCTGACAGAGGGTTGTTTATTTTAATGCAGATGGGCAATCAGTGGGGAAGGGGATGGGAAAGGTCACGATCAGGAAGAAGGGGAAAGGGGGAGGCGCAAGCAAGGGGAAAGTAAGAAAGGGGTTGTTGAGGCACAAGGAGATGAAATGACATTCAACTGTAGATTCCCAAACCAATTTTCATTACCAGAAATATATCTAATTAATTTAAGTCAATGTGAATGTGCATACTGATTTAAATACCATATGACTTTACATCGATATAAAAAAGTCAGAACTGGAATTGATGCAAATTGGCCGTGTGACTGAACCCTCTGTCTCTTTTTGTGGCTTCTCTCTCTCCCCATCCTGTACCCTGTGGCTTCTCTCTTATTCACTTTCTCCTTCTCCTCCCTCTATCGCTCCTCTCTGTCTCTCTCTGTTTCTCTGTGTGACACTGCTCTCTCTCGTCCCTCCCTCCCTCCCTCTCAATCTCTTTGGCTTCTCTCTCTTTGTGAGCCTTTCTCTCTTTGCTCTTTCCATCACTACAAGAGGGATGGCTTGTAGACAAAGGGCCTTTTCGGCAGCTGCCCCCAGACTATGGAATGCCCTTCCGACTGAGATTCGTCTGGTGCCAACGCTGATGACATTTCGGCACCAGGTCAAAACCTTCCTGTTCCAGAAGGCTTTTAATTGAAATAATATCAACTGTGGGTCCTGATGGCAATTTTTTGAGTATATATTTTAATTGCATTTTAATTGTTTTGTCTTTTTATTGTATTTTAATTGTTGTAAGCCGCCCAGAGACCTTTGGGTAGTGTGGGCAGCATATAAGTTAAATTAACAACAACAACAACTCCTCTTTTGCTCTGTCCTTCTCTGCACCCCATGGCTACTTTGTGTGTGGGTTTATTTGTTCAAACACATTTATTCCATGATAAGGCTGAAGTCCCAGTCTACCATCTTGGCCAGAAGTAAGCCCCATTCACCTCAATGAGACCTATTAATTTCCTGAAGTACTGGCATGAAGTTTGGGCAATGGCTGTAGAATACTTTAGTAAGCATGTAGTCCAGATTAGTGCAGGGAAATCGCCCCAGAGGGAGACCACAGCTGCGATACAAGGATATCTGCAAGCGGGATCTGAAGGCCTTAGGAATGGACCTCAACAGATGGGAAACCTTGACATCTGAGCGTACAGCCTGGAGGCAGGCAGTGCATCATGGCCTCTCCCAGTTTGAAGAGACACTTGTCCAGCAGGCCGAGGCAAAGAGGCAGTCCCGAAACCAGCAAAATCAGGGAGCTGGACAGGGGACAGATTGTATTTGTCTTCAGTGTGGAAGGGATTTTCACTCTCGAATTGGCTTTCTCAGCCACACTAGACGCTGTTCCAAGTCCTCCATACAGAGCACGTTACCATAGTCTCTCGAGACTGAAGGAAGCCTAAAAAGTCCAGATTTCATGAAAAAAAAATCCTATGCAAAATAAGCATCTTTAAGGTCTTTTATCTTCTTAATAGCAGGATGGATCAACTTCACATTTTAAAAAGTTTGTGGCAAGAATCATTTCTTTTTGAGGAAGCAGTAGGGATTTGAATAATAACTACCAAAGTCACTGTGAGGTGAATAAATTATAGCAAAATGCAATCACAAGGATAGAGGTAGGAGTAGTTATTTAAAACTGAAATTAGATCTTAAGGACTTGTCCAGCCTTTCCAACTTTGGCACAGAGCAAACCCATATTGTCTACAATCACTTTGCCACATATGGCCCTGATTCAAGAACCTGTTCACAAGCTAAACGTTTTTCTTTGGATTACCCTCTCTATCAGAAGGGCTTACAGAATGTTGTTTTGACTGGTCATGCAGTATCAGAGTACACTTGTAATACAGAATTCTTGTTCTGTTAAGCCTTTGGCTAACACCAGAAATCAATATGGTTGCTTCATTGGAAACTAGTTCCTGCTTTCAAACAGCCCTTAAGGGAAAAAGTCTACATAGAATGCACTACAGTAGTGCAACTGGGAGGTTACTGGTTAATTGTAACCTTCACTCAAAAGTGTGACTTTTCAGTGAGATTTTCCTCTTTCAGTGAACAATTTCTAGAGTAAAAAGTCTGCATAGGATGCAACCACTGACATCTCAATAAATATATCTTTACCCAGTTTTAACAAAAGATTAGATCCATCTTTATGATAATGAATGCACAATGTGTTATCTGGATAGTTTTGATAGACAGGGGAAGTGTGATGGAAGAGACTTGGGGGACTTAATATATTTTGCTAAGCAGTATTTTATATAAATGTGTATGTTTAAATTTGTATTTTAAAATACTCAAATGCGTGTTTCAGTGTACACAAATTATTTCATTCTGTATAGCAATGTACTTTAGTAGATACACTTTCATATTTTGGATTATGTTTCTGAAATTTAAAACTAAGATTCTGATCTTTGTCAATGCTTTTTTCCCTTATCTAGGATAGAGGCTTGTTAGCATATTTTGCTAATTTCCGTCTGCTTGCAGAATTTTCTACCCCTTTTGTAAATCAGCGGTAAGTAATGTTTTCTCATATTAATACCTTGTTCTTAGAGTAGCCCGTGCAATTCTGCAGTCCAATGACTACAGATTATTGTGTCTGATTCCAGGCATGTATTGCACCAAATCATTCAGTCATTGTTTTTCTCTTGTAAACTACCAGTGAATTTACTGGTTCACTTCCATATGATTTACAATACTGCCCTTTTCCTATGTGTACACTATATTTTGCCCACAGCAGTTGGAATGATTGGTACAAAAGAGCAGCTCATACCACATTTACCTTTATGACTACTTAATGATCCTGTTTATTTTTAAATTGATATTTTAATTAGTATTAAAACAATTTTCTGGATATAATTTGTTTAAAGGAAAGTAACAGCACAACAATATAATTCTATTTCTTTCAAATATTTTAAGTTTTTAAAAAATTCTGGTTACTGTTGCCAACAACATAGACAAAATGCCAGTGATAATTTTCTTTAAGGGTTTGAAAATCATTTGCATTACTGTTGTGTTATAGTGGTATAACGCTATAAAATTATTTTGTATTATAGGCTTAGAACATTTTATTTATTTATTTATTCATTCATTCATTCATTCATTCATTCATTCATCCATCCATCCATCCATCCATCCATCCATCCCAATTCTATACTGCTCCATTATATTGTATAATGAGGCTGATTTAATTATATATTTTTAAAATTCTTGTCACGGCTATTTTGATTTTAATGTCCATAGCCAGAAAGCAGGGTAGATGCATGATAATGTTGTAGTGGCTTTGGCCAGGATTCGGTGGCGTACTGCTGCATCCTGCCACTTCTGTCAGAACTGATGCCCCCCCTCTGCATTCTAAAAAGCTGCTTGAAAAGCTGAAAATCCCTTTGGAGCAGGTTTTTAGCACCATGGAGGATTCCATTGGAAGGAAGAAGAGCCCTGATACTACTAGTGTTGTATAGGGAAGTGCACACTGGATCATGGCAACAGTGCTATGCCACTTGTTGTAGTTGTAGTAGTAGTAGAAGAAGAAATAGCATTTCACATTTAATTAAAAGACTGTAGAATATAAACAGTTGGGTGCACCACAAAGTTTTGGGGAATGGGTTAAGTCCAGATTTGAGTTATACTTAAGATGCTGAGGTCAATGGGATTCCCGTGGATTTCAGTGTATCTGCTCTGAAATACTTGGATCTAGTGTAATCTCTGTCTAGCTGCTATAAGTTCACTTATCAAACCATGCCCTTTTACAGTGATGGAAGGCTTAGTGGTAAAAGCATCTACACCTGTACAGATTGTGCACTAGGGATGCAAAGAGTGAAAACTTTCATTTTACTTTGGATTTGGGGTCTTTGGGGAGGCTTCTCTTTTGATTGGGGGGGAGTCTTAGGGGTATCAGGGCTTCCAGTAAACTCCCAAACCTTTTGGGGCCCTTTCCTTTTGGAGAAAGAAAGGTGTTTGCAGTAGCGAGGTAATGTCAAGGGAGCAAGGGGGAAAAGGGCTTGCAGTGTGGAGCAAATGACAGGAAGGTGGGAAGGGGGGGGGTTGTAGTGGGGAGAAAACAACAGGAAAGCAGGGGAAGAAAGTGGCTTGCCATGATGAGGCAGTGAAGAGGGGAAGGGTTTTGCAGCAGAAAGGCAATGACAGGAGAGCAGGCAGAAGAAGAGCAGGACTTGTGGTGGGAGCCAATGATAGGAAAGCAGGGGAAAAGGAACATGGTTCGTAGAAATGAGAAAATTATAAGAGAGTGGGGGCAGAACAGAGCTTTCATGGTGGTGCAATGACAGGGGGAAACATTTTACATATATGGGTCAAGTGGATATAACCTGATAGTGGAAATACGTAAGATTTGGCAAGTTTTGAATCCCAAATCTTATGGATTTCAGATGCTTTTAATTGGGAAGCCACAAAAGACTCTGAAACCAAAAGAAAGAGCCTCTTTCATGGTGCTTTCATTCCAGTCAATGTGAAAATCCCATCCTTATTGTGTACCATACTCCTCTATTCTTCTCTTTAAAACATTGGCTCTCTACAGTTCAAAAAAAGGCAGTTCAAAGAACGCAAGATGAAAGTGACTAGATGCCCAAACCATGTAGATACCTCATTTGAAGTGTGTGAATGAAGCATAATGATTTTTTCCCTAACACCTAGTGTGAAAGCACTTCTGAGTTGAAGTCCTAGCTCTGACTTGATTTACTGAGCAAGGGAAACAGTGGTTGTGTACGCAAGCATGATAAAGAGACACTATTAATGGCAGCATCCATTTGAGTTCTAGTATTTCTAAATGGACAATACAAATAGATAATGGTTTTTGGTATCTAGGCAGAACAATGACAAATATCTTTAAGAGAAGTGAAAAGAATCCTGATTTGAAAACAAGATCATTGGATACTGAATAAATTCTTGTTTGAAGGGCATTCAATGTTTTTCTTCCAGAAAACGTCTGGAAACTACTATTCAAAATAATATTATA
This sequence comes from Intellagama lesueurii, assembly GCA_037013535.1. Taxonomy (NCBI): domain Eukaryota; kingdom Metazoa; phylum Chordata; class Lepidosauria; order Squamata; family Agamidae; genus Intellagama; species Intellagama lesueurii. Next base: position 148,641,992 of record JBAJHW010000004.1, read on the forward strand.
AGTAGCTCATAGCTTAAATATAATGTCTTGCTATCTCTCAGCATGACAGAACTAAACCACCTACTTGAACCCTTTGAGCTGTCCAAAAAATACATACAAACTTTCAGACAAAGTCTAAATCAAAAGGATGAATGGCTGTTTTTCTGCATTACAAAAAAACTGTAAGCTTTCTTCTTTAAAAAAAAAAAGTAGCAAAATTTAATCTGTTATGTTCCATAAACCAAGAGTGACCATACCGTGTACAGCATTATTGAGTTTGTTCAGCATTAATTGATTATAGTTATTTTTGTGTTAGATATTATTTTTCTATTTAAATAGGTAGTTAAATTTTCAAGTTCGGCCTTTGGTTGCGTACAACTTGAGGGTGCAAACTCATCATCTTATTTTTAATTATCTTGAATAATTCATGCCAGCACACTCATTTGACTCTCTAGGTATTTTTAGATCCAGCTCTTGTGTTTCTTTGTACATCTTAAAAGCCTAGTTTAGTTCTTTAGTATTCCCTGATACTGTCTGTGCCTTAGGCAGTGAATAATCAATGGGCTTTACAGCCTTTGCATGAAGGGCAAATGAGCATTATCTTGATGGTGCATTCATGTTCTATTTTCGTTTTTCCTTTCCTTGCTTGCTTTTTCTGTCACACAAGTAAGCGATAATGTCCCCAGATAGTTTGATTCTTTCTACTAGAAAGTAGCAGGGCCTATTGCATACAGTGTGTCCTCTTCTGTGACCTGACACTGGAGCTGCTTCCTATGGCTCCTTCATAAATCCACAAGTCGTGCAAGACAAACTGGCACCATGGCTTCTTCCCAACAGTACAACTTCTAGATGTGAGGAGAACATTATTCTAGGAAGCAGCTGTTGAACTAGCTGTTCTCACATTGTGGTAGAGGTTTTCTCTGATACCGTAAGTATGGGAAGTTATCACACAACAGAAGCTCCCATGTCATAAACCTGATATCAGAAGAGGGTCTTAGTGTAGTCTAGGCAGAAATTAATGCAACAGCTAAATGGATAAAGCCTGCACCCTGATGCCAGCTGTTACTCTGAAGTAAGGAAGAAATGTGTCTATTATTATAAAAGAACGCCAGGACTTCACTAACTTCATCAACAAATGCACATGCTTATGTGCGAACTGATCTTTAAAGTTCAGCTTTGATCTTACAAAAGCTGTACTGCACTAAATTAGCCTTCTATCTGTCATATCTGAATTGAGGCTTTTTAGATAGTGTTGCGATTCTTCATCAATGAATTTCTCTTTTGAACCAAAGTGTCAAGAAAACAACTAGCTTCCTCCTTTATCTGACAAATGTATGGTGGTGAGACTGCTAGTCTGAAGGATTTGCTAAGCCATCAGCATGGTGCAAGTTTATTAAATTTGAGCAGAACCAGATGATTAACAATGTAAATTGTTGATAACAGTATTTACAGTTGCATGTCTGTTTATATCATTAGCAAAAACAAACAGGGAAACTATGATGGTCAATTGCATTTTTAACTTATGAACTCTGAGACCTTTCTCAGTGATCTGAGTAGCAATTCCAGATTTTCAACAGAAATGATAGAAAGTGCAACATGTTAACCTAAACCAAATCTAAGCTCCCGTCTTTCTTCATGCTTGGTAATACAAATTGGAAGATCACCTCACAAACCCCATGGTGTGAACATTTACACATACAGTATGCCTATATGAAGAGTAAGTGAACTTTACTATACATTTCTCTCACTTTTAATTTTCTAGTGAGTCCTACACCTGTGTGAGAATGTGTGTCAACAAATTTGAATCATAGCCTAGGTCCTACTGGAAATCTTGATAACATCCTGCTTCAACTCTAGGTCAAAATCTAGTACATTATGGAGCAGTATGATTGCTGCTATTTCTTCTTTAGTTCAGGCCAATACAGATCTAGTTTTGTAGAAATGCAGAAATTATGTGGGAGTCTGACGCATTATGGATGCCATCCTAGTGTCTGAAATTGGGTTGGAAGGAGGTGAGGGGACAGAACATATTCCTACTTCACCAACCTGGTATGAAGTTGAGAAGTGTGAGAGTTGCAATAATGGCACATAATATAAGCATCTACCCTAAGTCAATGTTCACACGTGAAAAGATGAGAACAATAGAAAAGGGATAGCTACAGTATTGTTTGGGATTTGTTGGGTTTTTCTCGTTGGCAGACCTGCCTGGGGTTTTTTGTGTTTTTTTAGTTTGAAATGTAATGGTTTTGAACAGTTTGTATCCTGGTTAATTGCAACTTTCATCATCCCTAATGGTAGTTACAGTACAACAACACCTGGAGGCGTCCACATTCCTCTAGTTGCTTAGAGATTTCATGCATCTAGTTTAGAGCCAATATCTTATTGTTAAGGGTCCACTAATACCAGTCTGCCATTAAGATTAGTAAGTAAAATACATTTATGTGGCGCAGCTGTTAGTACTCATACTCACTGTGGATTGTATCTAGTGATATCACTGTGCTAGTGCAAGACTGTTGTATCAGCAGTTGTACATTGTAACAGTTAGCACAAATAGTACAAATGGTAATAACTAGAATTCTGGACAAGTAGTTTTGTACAAATGATTGTGCAATACAGAGTGCAAAAATATACATACCTGCTTGCACAATTACTTATGTAATACTGATTGAAATCCTGTTTTGCAAAGTACAACTTGTAATTTGACTGATATCAACTGTGGTTGTGTTGAAGCAATTTTGTGTGGCCCTACAGGTTCTGAGGAGCCCCATCAATCTGTGGGAGACTTTTGAGAGCCACAAAATGGAGAAGAAAGCTCTTTAGTAGCTGAAAATTGAGTCATAACTTGCAAAATAGGATTTTAGCTGTTGTAATCAAGCACAAGTACTGTATACTAATGTGGATTTTCACTGTGCTAACAGGATTTGGGCTAATGTGTCAGAACTGATTGCAGTTCATTAGAAAGAAAATGATTCATAATTAACAATTTGTGCCTACATAAATTCTTTGAGTGCTTTTAGATGCATGAAAATAATTAGAAATACATGTAAAATAAGATGGAGGGATGCCGAAATCAGATGGCTGTAGGTTTGACAAATCAAAATTCTGAAATTGTAACCTGTATTCAGAGGTTACATAGATGGAATGTAAATAAATGAATCACGTTAATTTCGCCTCCCTTAATCCCTTTTCTCTTGTAGGTGGTTCTTTGAAGCACTGGGATACTCCAAGGCCTCCAAAGCCAACATCATCAACGGACTACTTATGACAATCGCATTCTTCCTAGCAAGGATCATAGTCATCCCCATTTATTATGCCGATGTTGCTTCAGAATTGGGAACCGAAGCTTTCTACAGATTAGGATTAGCAGCTCAAAGCGCCTGGTTTATCTCCAGCATTGTACTGGATATCATGAACTTAATGTGGATGGTCAAAATAACAAAGGGATGTTACAAAGTTATTTGTCTTATTGGGCAAGGAGAAGCCAAAGCTCTCAAGAATGGCAAATCTGACTAGAAGATATAAATATGTATTTCTCTATCTTTAAAAGCACCTTTGGGTTCTTCAAAAGAATAATGCACACTTTTGCCATGAGAAAAGCTCCTCTGAAGGGAACAAGGTATTACCTCTGTGAAATTTAGCCCTCCCCTTGACCCACCGCCTGGGTACCCAGCACCACTTCGTTTGAAGACTTGTATTTTATGGAATGGAAAACAATAACATGCTGCATACAACAACCTTTGCAGTCTGCTCTAAGCACTTAGTAGACAAATGAACTTGTAAAGAAACAAACTCTTCTAGCACGACATTTCTAGGAATTTTCACTCAGGTTTCTTAGACTGATGAATTTTTAATGCCTGTGGATGTCAGGATCTTTGGTTTACGTTCTGCTAATAAGGCAGCTTTCCTGGCATGTTCCTCTGCTTTCGTAATGTTTGCTGTTCGTAACTGAGGCTTCATCTTTGGTCGACTTTTTTACATTTTTGCAAGTATTTTACTTTAAATCTATACTCTTTTACTGCATTTTCTGCTGCCTTACATGCATGCACATGACCTTTTGGAATTTACATAAACATAAAATGTTATGTAAACCTATACTTTAGAGTTTGGAATTTTCTTTTTCCTATTACTTTGATTGACTTGCTGTATATAGAAGATATCTAGAGCTGTTTTCAACATTATCCAAGTATCTGGATTCTAATACATGTCAGCATGGTAAACTGTATGGAGATAAGCAAATTCTTGCACCAGTTTTTCTTCCCTGTCACACTTACATGTTTTTAGCACAGCATCATATAGTCAAGAATTTTTCTATGGAGTGTAAACTACCGAAAGAGACATTCATGGGTTTGGAATATATGGTTTATCATAGGAAAAAGTGTGCTTAAGAAAAATGTAAGCTGTTACTAATCAGCTCATTGTCATTCTCTCTCTCTCTCTTTCTCTCTCTCTCTCTCTCTCTCTCTCTCAAGCTGGCGTGGGGGCACATTGCTTCACCTAACAGAAAAAAACTGTTTTTGAATATCCATACATGCATTTCCTTTTAATTTCAAAATTCTACAAAAGTGAAGTCTCCATCATTAGGTTTCCATCATGAGAGAAAAGTTTCAGTCATTCAGTACGAGATAGATATTTGTGAAAGCATTTTGACAATGAGTGCTTAAGGTTGTATCAATGTTAAAAGTAGCACTAAAAGCACAAGAGAGAATGGTATCCTGATAATGGCTGTGCTAGCAAGATTGTTGCAAATAGTCCCCAGTCATAAAGGTTTGTGTAAGAGCAAAGCTGCAGGGTCAACATGGGGTTTCTCTGAGTGGTAGAAGCTTTCTGCTGGCAGAACAGCATCACTGGATACAAGTCCTAAGTACAAGGGAGACGTTTGTAAGAATAACAGAACTGAAAATCTACTTGTTTACATTAGTTTTACATATGTTATTTACTCCAATGCTATTGCTTCCAGTTTATTTATAGCAAACTATATTTATTCTTGAATTGTGTTTATCAATACTCAAATATTCACCAAATGTGTTGGTGTCTTAATATTTTAAATACCATGTGTCATAATTTATTGCTAATATTGTTAATGTCTTCACATTGGGTCCTTTTGGGGAGAAAGGCGGAATAGACATATTTTAAATAAATAAATAAACAAATTCATATTTGTGATGAAAATATGCAGGAACATTACAGGAAATAAGGTGTTTTCCTGTATTGTTTCCAATGTGTGATTTATTCTTTCTCTTGCTTCTTAGCAAAGCCTCGTGCAGAAGTCCATTCATCTTCTGCGACATGTGCCTGTGGCTACTGGATAATATGGATTTTTAAAAGTTACTACATACTCCTGTAGTAAGGATAGTGCTACATGCCATTATTCCTCTCTCTTGGAACCTTTTCCTTGTATTTCTTTATAGCTTGCTGAATGTTATAGAATCCACAAGGTTTTAATGACTCCTATCAAATCTTTTAAATTACATATCATTGTCATTACAATTAAGACAACTCGGTTCTGCTCTTTACATTAGTATTGTGATATCTTGTATGTTCATGTAAATACGTAGGTCCTGTTCAGACATGCATGTTTCTCCTTTGGTAGAAGCATTAATTGTTGCACTGAATGTGCAAAAGAGCATCATATTTCAAAGTCCACAGACAGTGTATTTTGTAACACCCCAAACAAAATGTTTCTCAGTGGTGGCACTTCACACATTTAGCTATGAGTTGTTAAGCAATGAGAGATCAAGTGATGTACATGGATTTATCCAACTCATATTTAGAGGGTTTTTTTTTTTAAGTGAACATTTTATTTCTTGCAGGATTTTTCCTTCTAGGTAGAAAACACACCTAACAAACACAGGTTTGGGTGCTGCTTCATCTACTTTCTGATTATAAAGTGCCTTCTTTCAACTTATCCCACATTTGTTATCTACGTATTAGCTACTTCGAGTTCCTCATTGGAACAAAGTTGAACATTCTGTTGATGTTGTTAACTACTTGAATTTAAAAAAACACACATTTATAATAGTGATCTAGTATTACTGACCAATCCAGAAAAAATATTGTTACCAATGCATAGTAATGAAAGTAAATCTAAATGCTCTTCTAGTTTCTGATTAGAAAAAAAAATACTGTCTTATCCTTAGTCTACTCTACTGGTTTAGTATCTGTTTAGCCTTGGAGTAGTACAGGAATCAGTGGTAGAGTTTGGAATGTTATTTTTAAAAGGTAATTAGTTGTTTTAAAGTTTCACTCTAGTAGTTACTGTTATAGTTACAATGTTAAACTAATTCTTTACTTTCTAATTGTTCTACAGCAAGTAAAATGTTAGTAACTTTTCTGAAAACACCAGAAAGTGGCAGGTCCCTGGAGATACAGAACACACTTAAGTAGCAAGGCTACGTATTGCCTATAATGAAATCATTTACAGATACACTACAGTGAAGCCTGGAGTTCCCCCTTGGTGCGTCAAAATTGTAATGTAACCCATTTATCCCCAAAAAGAATGATTTGCAAGAGCTAGTTATTTCCAGCTTCTGCCTAACTCATGATTTTTGATACATTCTTTTAAGCAGCCAGCCAATGTTGCAAATCAGATTTGCATTGTTTCCATTGCTCTCATGCAGACTGACATCTCTGCAGTGCTATAGCCACCTACAAATGAATGATGAGACTGCTAGAAATCCCTCCTTGATCTGGAACTGAGGAAATGGCCCATTTGCAAGTTGAAAGTAAAGTTGTGGTTTATAAGAAAGCAGCAGGATCAGTTCTTTTGAACAGTCAGAATGTACATATAAGTGCACAGCATCTGAGTGATCTGACTAGACTTACCTAGTGGATAGGTCAGCTCTAACCAAGTGCGTTTTTTATTTTTCAGGTAGGGAAGGAAATTACACTGTTAGCCCTTTTAGCGTGCTGCTTTTTACATACTTTTTGCATATGTTGCAAATAAAAATACCCTTGCACTCAGCTGGAGCATGACAATAATTTTTTAAAATTTGAAAATACTGAATCCTTGAAAATATTTCAGAAACATTGTTTGCAATAATTCTTTATAAAGCAGTGTATTGTACCTAAATAATGATTGGGATCCAAAGAGTTTCTTCAGCAGTGCTAAGTGTCCCAATTTCACTCGACTACACTGTGAAACTTTGGCTTCTGAAAGAAGAAAGCTTTGAAAATCTCCACAGAGGTCTTCGCAACTTGGACCTATCATTTAGAAAATGCAGTTTAGTTTTCAAATATCGGAAATACGGATTTCTCTCACATGTGGATTAGACTGGCAACTTCTGTGTACTATGGAGGTCTATCTAAGCAATCTGTGGCCAGAATCTTACTGGTGGTTTGCATCACTTGCTGTGGCTAATTATGCCTAATTGATGTCCTGGGTCACAGCTTGGTCATGTTTCTGGTCAACCAAGATCAGGACGGTTCAACCAAGGTGTCCTTGGTAGCTTGTCAGTTGGCTGTAGCAAGTTATGCCAACCTTATGTGATCACTAACAGGATTCTAGCCTGTCTCCTATTTCCCCCATTTTATTTATATGGGGTAGAAAATGTGATTATTACTGTTGTTATTAATTAGGGTTGGACATTAAATTAGCATTAAGGAACAGTACGTTGCCAAGGTTTGCTCATGCATGTTTTCTGTTCCATTAAAGTTGCAATTCTATAATGAGTAAGTACTGATGAACTCAGTGAAAGTTACCTCTACTCGGAAGTGATCTTTCTGATTTGTGCTGCTTTACATATTTTAAAGTTTAAAACAGCTTTATTTTGGAACAGCATAGCATGCATTATAACAGCTTTCTCCTGAAAGTATAAGGAAAGAAATAATTGTATTTATTTTATTTCATTTAAAAACAATTGCTTTCTTTCAATTTCAGTTCTTCTATATATATGAGGTAAAGCATGAAGGAGTAAGGGCAGGGAGGCACTGAGCACTTCCTATAAGTAGCTGTAATTTATATTCTGTAATGTTGTCTTTCTCCCCTAATTTTGAGAGATGTACTTCAGATGTAATATGTTTTCAATGCTGTCATATACAATTCAATAAACTTTGCATCAGTAATAGTAGTATAGAGGTGTGATCACATGGGCATACAGCTTACATTTTGGACTGCTTACGGCACAGTCCAGGTGCAAGCTATTTCCGAGCAATTACACAATGTACAGACATTTGTGCCCTAGCTCAACCCAAAGCCATGCCCAAGCTGAGCCTTTCTGGCCTATCTGTGGGGCTACTACTTTTTGGGACAAGGCTGGAGTGATTCCCTGATGGAAGAAAGGGTTGCTCAAAGGGAGGTTGCTCCCAGCAAAGCGATCCTTTCTGGTGTGATTAGATGCACACCTTTCTTACTGCCTGATTGCACCCTCTGTCAGGGATGGCCAAGGGTGACCACTGGACTGTATATGAGCTGTGACATGACGTCTGTAAAAAAAAAGATTTATTTGTATCTAATCAGACTCTTAAGTCAAGGAAAAAGTGGCACAAAGATTTTGTAAAAGGCAGGTTTAATAAGGGCAGTTATCTCTTTTAAACTTTCATTCATTTCTTTTTTGCTGTAAAACCTGGTGGGTAGTATGTGCACCCATGGAATATTTCCTGTATACTCCAATATGCTGAGATTACAGCCAGAAATCTTCTGTCACCTCTGTGTAATTTGAGAGGGAGGAGTCTGATTTAAAAACATGGCTTTATCTGTGTAGGGGGCGCAGGTTTCCATTAGCCTGCTTAATGGCTTAGTAACATTTATAACTCGGTTTGCAGAAGTTTAATAGAGGACATTATATGCTGTGGCCTAAAGTATATGGGAACTTAAGTTGTTTGAACTCTTTGAAATCTATATTTCCTTTGTTAAAGGATGTTGTTATAAGTCAAAAAGAGGGAAGAGTTCAAACCACGTATCTCCTTATTTTCGGAGAAGAACTAGTATTAGAGAGGGAACCAATGTATCCTGTTGTTTTTTGAGACAATAATTACCAGTTGAGAAGCCAGTTAAGATCATTGGTGTGAATATCTGCTGAGAAGAAGAAATCATGAATCAGCTACTGTAGGGAATAAGCAATATACAGCAGCTTATGCCCCATTAAACTGCTGAGGAGAGAATGGGAAACATTCATTTTATGACCTTCCTTCAGTTATCATACCTTAAGAGTGAAAGCTCAGTGTATAGCTTCACAATCAAATAACGAGATTCCACTGCACTTCACTACTAACTCATTCTGATGCTGTTTCCCCAAATATCTAATGAAATACCAGTAAGTAGATTAATGCAATGATGGTGTCCAGAAGAAAATTGGAATCATTGCCATGATCCAAAGAGCCGCAGAAATAATGATATGTGTCCAATGCAAGACAGCTTCATATGTGTGTGTTTCACACCGCTGTGCCAGGAGGGCAGCGGTCTTTATCAGGATCATTGTAGGAGAGATTATTTAAGCTCTACTTTCCACATATTACAGTTTCAGCAATCAGTCTAGGCACAGCAACACATTTCATACATACTGGCTCAAATCCTTTTGCATAGCTATGCAAATAGTAGAACTTAAGAAATCACTGTTGACATTGTCAGTTGCATGCTCAGTCACAGAATTCAGTCTGCAACTGATAATGGCCAAAATTCTGTTGCACAACTACACATACACAACTTAAGGTTGCACCCGCAGAAGTTGTGCAATGGCTGAGGTGGAAGTGTGATCCCCTAAACGCTTCCACCAATGCATTGCATAATTGGTTGTGCTGGGATGTGCAATTGATTGCGAAGTGTATGGCATAAACCCTTATTGCCAAGCATAACGTGTGGCACTTTTACAGTGGCATAACTGCATTAGTCTGGCACTAATGGAATACTGGCCAATGTCTACAGTGATTTCTTAACTTGGGAGCAATTTGTCTCCAAAAGTTACACTATTTCTGCTACTCCAGCATATTTATTTATTTATTTATTTATTTGATTTATATCCCGCCCATCTGGTATATTCTACCACTCTGGGCGGCATAACAAGGTAAGAGGATTTGGGTCTATGTATACTTTGGCCCTTAAACAGACCCTCTTCCCTCTGCTACCTAGCAAGTAGTTTTAAAAACTGAGTGAATTTCAAAAGTGATGTGGGATGGTGAATGTTCCCATATGAAGGGAACAAAGTCACCATTATCCATGACAGCAATCCTTGCTGGTGTCTGAAGTAGTTTTTTTTTAAATGTACTGACTTGAAAACCTTTTGAAATCTATAGTAAAACAATCCAAACTAACTGCTGAATTTATTTTTAAAATACTGTTACTACTGTTTTCCTGTTTGTAACTGAATGTGTTCATAATTTTAGTTCAAACACACATGACTTTATTCATTTTTAGGTTTCCTCCAGAAGCATGTTTAAGGTGACACATTCAGCAGGCAGTACTCTTCTGCATCAGTTTTTTTAAATGGATTTTCTCTCTGTTAACTAAAGTAAAGTAAGTACAATGGGATGCACTGCTGACTCATACATTCTTGTGGAAAGCAGGCACAAAAGAATCGAAGACATGAGGCCTTACTAAATCATAGCACAAAGTTTAATAAAGGCAGCACTGAAAGTCCATTACAGGATGGAAGAAAGATGACAACCGTGAATGATGCTGAACTCTATTGAAATCCTGCAACAGCACTGATTAGGTTGTTCCCAAACAATAATGACACAAGAGACTGAGACAGCACTCTTGACTCTGTGAGTGGGTGAACAATGTCTATACTTTAACAAGATCTTCATGTCTGCTTGAGTATTCTTTAATGTTGCTTGTGATAGAGGCATATAAAAGAGTTTGCACTTCATTGATATTTGAAAGCCTTGCTCTTTGTATAAATTTCTGTAGGCTGATCTTGTTTGAGGTATATACAATAATGTCTAAGCAATAAGTTGCATGTATATTCAAGACACTGGTAAATAAGAATAAAGGAAGGGAATGCAATACTTGCTGTTGATTTTTTCCCCATCAAAATAATGTATAATGCATTCAGTTAGATAGGAAAAACACCCAGTGTGGTGTAGCAGATACAGTGATGGACTAGGACTCAGGAGACCTGGATTCAAATAGCTGCTCACTCATGGAAATTCATGGACAGGGGGGAGTGGAACTGGTAAAAGTACTCCTTAAATACAGTAGTACCGTGGTATCTGCGGGGGATCATTTCCAAGCCCCCACCCCACAATGCCCAAAACTGCAGATTATAGTTAACTATATACTCTAGAACCGTATATATACTAGAGCAGTGGTCCCCAACCTTTTCCCAACCGTGGACCAGTTGGGGTGTGTGTGGCATGCTCACCGGGGTGTGGCGTGCCCGCAGGGGTTTGTGGTGTGCTCACATGCATGCGCGTGGCGTGCTCGCGGGGGGGGCACTTGTGGGGGTGGGTGGGAGATCCGTGTCTGCGACCTGGTCCTGCCTAGGCTGCGGACCGCTGCCGGGTCGCGGACCAGCAGTTGTGGACCCCTCTACCAGAGTATATATGAACTATATACTCTACTCGTGGTCTCTGGCCCCTTCTAGTGGCCAGTCCCAGTAATTACATCATGGTTTTTTATTTAATATTTTCAGGCAATGGATAAGTGAATCTGCAGATACTGTGGATGGCGGGGTCCTACTGATCTCATTTACCGTGAAAGCCATATTTGGGTTGCTATTAGAAGGAATGGCCCCAGCTTATCAGTTTGTCAGCTGACGGGGTGGGAGCGGGCAGTATGGTGGCCACCATTTATGCAGGACCAGGAATCTTCTCTTCAGAAGCCTCCATGGCTTTTGCTCGCTTTTTCCTGCTCAGGAGTTCTTTAAACAATCAGGGCAGCCAGGGGCACAGCTCGCTCTCCAGGTGACCCTGAATCACAAAGTTTTCGCTGTGGTCCAGCTGTGGGATAGATAAAGGGCACACTAGGCCCAGAAGAGCCATTCTGCTCCAGACCTTCAACCTCCCTCAGGTCCCATTGAGTTTATAGGAAAGTGAAGATTGAACACTGTATTTCTTTTCTCTGTCACAGCTTTGTTGGGGACAGCTTGGAAGCACAAGGACATATCTGGGCAAAAAGGTGGAGATTATTTTGGCATACCTAAGAAGGTCCCTGGCAAAGTAGTACCACTATATTGTGCATTAGTGGGTCTGTTTTGTTGCTCAGCTTGCCTGGCTCGGCAGGTTTGGCGTAAGAAGGAACAAATGAGGATTTGCTATGAAATACCATGTTGTATCCCAGTAATCTTGGCTACCCTACAATCAAGCTGGGATACAGTACAAGTCTTACGGCACTGTTTGAGTTCAAGGCAGTAGAAGGAGGGAGGTTTACAGAGAATGAGAGAGTGAAAAATGCTTTCCCCAGCTAATGTACTCAAAACATCATAAGACCTGACTGAACAGAGTCCTTCTCAGGATACTGATTGTTTTAATTTTCTTTTAATTAAAAACTGATATACTTGTGGAGATGATAAGGTAAACACAAATCACTCATTTATTTTTAATGGTCATTAAAATTTCATTTCCAAACCTTCCACCCAAGTTTGGCATTCGTAAGATCAAGTGGAAATTTTACTCTCTAGCTCAAAAACCTAATATAAGTGCAGAATTCAAGTCAAAACTCCAACTAGCCTGGGGCAGGAACCTTCTAGTTATGCCCAGGGTTTGTGAGCTAGAAGGTTTTTGAAGCAGAGAAAGGAAGGGCAGATTGCTTTCCAGTAACTAACTGGTTCTTCAAGAGGTCATCTGTGAATTCACACATTAGGGTCATGTGCCTACAATGAAGCTATTGTTCACAACACCAGAAGAGAGGATAGTTCACAGAGAATCACGAGAAGAATCTACCCTTAAATGGCCTCCTGTAACCACGGGAGAGATTAAATCCCACATAGTGAAACTGAAAAATGCCAAAGCCCCTGGCCTTGATGGTATACCGCCAGAATTTAAAAAAGAAAATAAGGAGTTGTGGGCCTTTTCTAGCACCCGTATTTACTCACATTGATGATACAGGCCATATTACCAAATACTGGGAAACAGCCATAGTAGTCCCATTCCATAAAAAAAGGTAAAAGGGAGGACCGTCAAATTATAGGTCAATTAGTCTGTTGAATATTATAAGCAAGCTTTATGCAAGGCACCTTCTGGACAAATTTTCAGACTGGCTGGAACATGAGAATATTATAGTGCTAGAGCAGGCGGGCTTCAGGCCAGGGAGGTCCACAATACATCAGTGCCTAATCATCCAGCATCTTACTGAGAAATACTCGGCCAAAGGAATAACCTCACTTTATGCGGCCTTTGTGGACTTTAAATCAGCTTTTGATTCAATATCTAGATCTTGACTTTGGGATAAACTTAATAGCTCAACTATTGATAGAAGACTCCTCTATATGATAAGGGCTCTATATGAACAAACATATTTGAGAGTTACATATAGCAGACAAGGTCATTTAACTTAACCTATTCAAACCTACAGAGGTGTCAGGCAAGGATGTCTTTTAGCACCTGCATTATTTACTTTTTATATAAATGATCTATCCAACTGCTTAAATACTCCTGATATTCACCCCCCCCCCGAGACTTGCCAGTAGAACAGTACAGTGGTGCCTCAACTTACGACCATAATCTGTTCCAGAAGATGGACGTAACTCAAAATGGTCGTAAGTCGAAGCACCATTTCCCATAGGAATGCATTGAAATGCAATTAATACATTCCGACCGAAGAAAAAAAATCACAAAAAAAATAATAATAATAATGCAAGACTCATTGGAAACGCGATTAATCCCTTCCGGCCGAAGGAGAAAAAAAAAGAAAGAAAAGCAATCAAGTGTGCAAGACCCATCGGAAATGCACAGAAAACAAATGGAGCAGATCGGAAATGCACAGAAAACAAAGGAAAAAGCAAGGGAAGCATGCAGGACCCATCGGAAATGGGGAAAACCCCCAAAAAAGCAACCAAATCCCCAAGACCCATCAGAAATGGGGGGGAAGCCAAAAAACAAACAAACCCCCCAAGACCCATCGAAAATGGGGAAAAAAACCCCAAAAAGCAACTAAACCCCCCAAGACCCATCGGAAATGGGGGGAAAAAACCAAAAAACAAACAAACCCCCCAAGACCCATCACAGCACAGAAACATAACCCTCCCAGCCCAAAACCACGCTGCAAAAACACCCAGAACAGTTTTTAAAAAGCAGAAAACAGCACCTTACCTTACCAGGCAGCCCGAAGCCTCCCTGCAAACACACACACACTCACTCAGAAGCAGAAGCCAGGCAGCCCCGAAGCCTCCCTGCAAACACACACACACGCTCACTGAGAAGCAGAAGCCAGGCAGCCCGAAGCCTCCTCCGATCGCACACTCTTGTAACTGCTGGAGCGAAAGAGCTACAAAGAAGCAGCCTCGTTGCCACCTACAGTTAGAAATTTGAATTTCCCGCCTTTTTCCCCTGCCTTTTTCTGTTCGTAAGTGGAAGCTCCGGCCGCAAGTCGAAGCAAAGTTTTGCGGCCGGAGCTGGTCGTAACTCGAAATGGTCGTAAGTAGGGATGTTCTAAGTCGAGGCACCACTGTACCAGTATTACTATATGCGGATGACACAGTAATACTTTCTAGAACACCTGTTGGACTGAGGAGGGCTTTGAGAAAGCTCTCCTCTTATTGTGAAGATGAATCCTTGACAATTAATTTCCAGGAAACCAAGATAGTTGCCTTTGGGCATAGACCAAAGAAGAGAGTATGGTCAATAAACGGAAACTGTATTGAGCAGGTAAAAATCTTTAAATAGTTGGGGTAGTTCTACAAGCTTCGGGCTCTAGACTTCAACACAGCGAATACGCTGCAGACCAAGGAGAAAGATCAGCAAACAGCATAGTAAAATTTCACTACTCTCAAGGGGGTGCGTTTGTTCCAGCAGTGCTAAAACTCTATAAGGCCAAGACATTATCCCAACTGTTATATGGGTCATTCTTAGGGCCTGTCAGTGCACATTTTGCACCTCAGGAAAGGGTACATTCCAAATTTTTAAGAACCGTTGTACAGGTCCCCAGATGTGTCTCAAATGCCAGGATAAGACTGGAGAGAGGATGCCTAAAAGTAGAAGCCTGGATTAGCATCCTCTCTATATACATGTGGTTAAAGGTCTATCTTATCCCGCAAGGGCTGCTTCCCCTGATATTCATTGATAACTTCCAATCGAACTGGGACATATCTGTTCAGAGCTATATGATGAAAATTGGTGTTGATCCCCACGCCCTTTTATTATATGGATTAGACCAGGCAAAAAAGAAACTGTTCAGTATCCTCAGAGAACTGAGGATACTGAGCACCCATCAGCTCTTTCCAGCCTACAAAACACTATAGCAAGGACCTATATTAAAAATACGATAGAACCAGCTAATTATCTAACATCGCTGGAAGTAAAAGGGTTTAGGACAAGGTGTGCTGCCCTCCCCTCTGCTATGCTTGAGGGGAAGTACAAGAATGTCCCACTTGCTGAGAGGCTGTGTTCCTGCCCCCTTGGCGAGGTCTAGTCCATGGAGCACATGTTTTTCTGCTGCCCGCATTATGCAGTAGCACGAAATCAGATTATTACCGCACTGATTGAAAACATCCCTGGCCGATCAGAGAAAACTAGACTTGAGTATCTCCTCTCGGACAGGGATAGTAAGATATCATACAAGGTAGCTGGGTTCTGTCTGGCGAGTCTCAAGTTTCAGAAATTTCCCCATACTTGACTCTGGTATTAGTATGGAGGGTTTTGAATCGCTTGTATACTTGTTTGTTTTATGTTTGTTTTATACTTGTTTGTTTTATGTCTAAGTTTGATGTTTTTACATATTGCAGAGCTTGTGTAGATCTGGGTTGTCCACCTCTCTGTATAATCGGTCTGAGGACCGTAGGTAAATAATTGTTTGATTATGAGGTGGCTTGTAAGGAGATCATCCCCCCACTGATCAAAGAAAAAACAGACTTGCGTTTCTTGATACAGTCTCCAAGATCACTTACCAAATAGCCAGATTTTGTATGGTGATATTCAGGCCTCGGAAATTCCATGGTAACTACCGTAGATACTAGATTTTAAATTGTGTTTTAAATGCCAAATGTTTTTTTTATGAAGTACCTGAAATTTTGAAATGTTATGGTAGCTAGATACTAGATTTTAAATGGTTTTCATGTCAAATGTTTTTATAAGGTATTTGGAATTTTGGAAACTGTAAATGTCTATGTTTTTCCCCCTGTGTGATTGGTCTAAGGACCGTAACAATAAACTGTACTGTACTGCAGGCACTAGAAAAATCACAGCTAAGATAAGCAACCTGGCTGTTCAATTTATGGCCTATACGATTGTGAGAGGCGTGATGAGAGCATAGAGGCTCTCATCGGAGAGCCGTCCTTCTCTAAGGTATCCAGAGAGGTACAGACCACTCCGCCGCCGACTCCGCGAGAAAGGGTACACCAGGGAATAGATACCCGGGAACTGGAAGAAAACCTACGGGGTCTGAATGTAGCCACTCAGATGGAAGGGAAATTGGCGGGAAGGGAAGAAAGAGGGAGGTCCATGATTGAGGCGGGAATGGGAGATATAAAAAGGGATAAGGACAACATACCAGGCGGCTGGGAGCTGATCTGGGTAGAGGACCCGTGGACAGGACAATGGGAGAAAGTAAAGGTGCCGCGAGAAGAGGCCGATTATAGACGAAGGAGGGGGTTACCTCAAAGACCCTCTTATTGGGGCGAGTCCGAGGCTCGAGAGTGGAGAAGGAGGTTAAAGGAGGAGAAGGAACTGGTGGCCAGAGAGGCGGAGGAGCGACGACTATGGCGAGCGGAGGAAGCGAGGAGGATGTGGTGCCACCAGGACCGTGGGGTTCCCTGGGACGGGAGAAGGAGCCGATTTGGATCGGAGATGGAGGGGAGGAGACCCTACCGTTGTTAGGGGATCACGATGAAGAACAGGAAACACTGACTCCTGATCCTTTCCTACCTGGGCCGTGGGAATCCAAGTCGTCAAACCCATTTGAGCAAGAACCTTGGTTGCCCTTGCGGTGTCCGTTGATGTCGCAGGAGAAGTTAAGAACTGAACCCTTGATTAACAATTTCCAGTTAAAAAATACAATAAACCCGAGTTTGGATTTTGAGATAAAAATGACTCCTGGTTTATTTGGTAATGAGGCTAAAGCAAAATACGAACCTTCACAACGATGTAAACAGAGTTTAGTGAGCTAACCTAGGTTAGCAGTGTCAAGCAGAGAGAGAAGAAAGAACTGTCCTTCTTAAGGATGCATCTGTCCAGAAGCAGAGGTCTAAGACAGGAGAGTTAAACAAAGGTCAGCGACTGTGACTACACTGTTATTCTGCATAAGTCTAGTAAATACCTCTCAAATGCTGTAGAAATATCACCCCCTTTTTGCTCTTTAATGCCCCACAATAGTAATTTTTAAGATAGACAGAAATTTTATTATGGTCAAGGACCAATATCCAAAATACGAATAAACCATAAATACATACAACACATTACTCCAAGGACCTGCATTACTATCACCCTAACCCCCCTGTAAAATAACTAAAAATCTCCTAGCAGCATAATTAATACTAAATGTGTTCTCTTAGAAAGTTGTGGCTGTTAATTAAAACTAATTATAAATTTATCAAAACTCTTCCTTCACAAATTTTGACTGCAGTCACGCAAAATTTTGCCACATTAAACAGCATGCTTATATTCTCCTCTGAAAGCAATGAAAAGGTCTAATATGCCTCTGAACATCCAGGAAATAATTTTAAACAAGGTTCAATAAAAGTTTTCCAAATATCAAAATAAAAGGGCAATGCAAAAGAACATGAGTTATTGTTTCTATTTCTTCAGAATTACAAGGACAGTTGTGATTGCAGTATGGGATCTTTTTAAACTTCCCGTCCCGGACTGTGGAGTATTAAACAAGAGTGAAAGCCCTACAGTGCATTTTTACTGAAAGTAAATAAAAATAATTAGCAGGTTTAAAAGGCAGCAACGTTTTATCAATTAAAATATTGTTTGAGTTTGTGCCTAGGTCATGTTGCCTCTTGACTTCTGCAATACATTGTCTGAGGGCTCGTCTATCTGCATCATATCCCATATGGATAAGGCATTCCACAGAGAAACCATATCCTCTAAGTTTAGGAAACAAAGCTTTCTTCCAAACTGACTGATAATTCTCTTGCAGTATTGGAGGAGTTAAACCTATTGGGGGAAAAATTAGCTTCAGCCAAAAACTAAAAATAACTAGCCAAACCCTAGGTTCAACCTTCAGGTTATCCCACCTCCAACCACAGAGCTACATTTGAGACCCCGGGGGAGGAAGTACCTGAAAAATAGCTCTCAAAAATCCTGTTTGAACTACTTCCAAGGGAGTAAAAGGAGAACAGCCCAATTGTGCACCATAAAGAAGCTGACTTAAGAGATCTGGCCTGGAACAATTTTAAAGCAGCTGGAATATAATGCCCCCCCCCCCCCACGCAAAAACAAAAAGTATTGCTGAAGCAGATCTTTATGCTATTTGGGCAACGTATGTTGCAAATACCTTTTGACTGTTGTTTGCTTGAAAGACAACACCAGGATACTTAAGGGCCCTTGTCTGCTCAATCTTGTGGCCATTTATTGACCATTTATAAAGCGTTTGTCTTTTTGCAAACACCACTCTAGTCTTCTCACAGTTTATTTGGAGGCTTTCCTCATGGCTATAATGTGTTAGGCCACCCAATGCTCTCTTTAAGCCAACAGGTGTCTGTGACAGTAGCACTGCCTTGTCAGCACATAACAGCACTGAGTCTTACTATCCTGCTAGAGTGGAAATCTGGCTGATTAGGAACTGAAACCAGTAAGTTAATATATAAATTGAATAACAGTGGGGCCAACATACAACCTTGCTTAACTCCATTATATGTAGGGATTTTACTAGACAGATGACCCTCCAAATTACATCTTATTTTCAAGTTTGTGTGCTCATGAAGCTTGTAGATAAGTGATAATAAAAGTCAGTGTATTGCTGAGACCTCAAGTTTATGCCACAATTTGTCTCTGGAAATGGAATCAAAAGCATATTTAAGATTTATAAAGGTTGCAAACAGGGACCTTTAGATTTGCTAATATTTTTCCACCAAATCCTGCAGGATCAGAGCCTGATCCAGGATACATCTTCCTATTCTAAAGCCCACTTCCTCATCAGCCAAAATATTTTCCAATTCCATCCAGCTTTGAAGTTTCCGATAAAAGTTTCTCGTGTAGAGCTTAGTCATTATAGGCAGCAAGCTAACTGGACAATAATTTGCTTGCTTATCCTTCTTGCCATTTTTGTAGATTGTGACGATAATAGCCATATCCTAATTTGAGGCAATGCGGGCACTCTGGTCTACATATGTAGAAAGATTTGCCAATAGAAATGGGGATATTCATATTCGTTTATGAATAAGAATTTCCCGGTCCCAGCTGCAACTAATGCAGGTCCAGCCCCCAGAACTGGCCCATCCACTCACGTGCCACTGTGCTGCCACTGTCTCACTCTTCCTGCCAATCACGGAAGTAGTTCCTCCATGTCCATGCTTGGCTGGCTGCTCCAGGCAGGGGCGGGATGACGAGTCTCCCCACACAGCTGCTGAGTGACCAGCTGAGCAGGGAGACGAAGGAGCTGCTTCTGCAATTGGTGCGAAGAGCAGGATGCTGGTGGCGCGGCAACATGTGAGTGGACAGGCTGGTTCTGGGGGTCGGACCTGCATTAGTTGCAACGGGGTCTGGGATATTCGTATTCGCAAATGAATATGAATATCCCCATCTCTATTTGCCAATATTGGGGCCCACCATGCAATGCTTCTCTTAACTCTGGAGGGGGCTATAATCACAGCTGGGAGCCTTGCCAGGTTTGAGTTGGTTTATCAGGTTGTTTGCTTCAGATATTGATAGTAGTGGCCATTCTGGCAAACTCCTGGCAATATCCTCCAAGTGAAAAGTGGATGTCTCTTTTTTTTTGCATATAATTCATGAAAATGGGCTTCCACACTAGAGAGAATTTGACAATCTGCCCATGCAGAACAGCTGCTTGTAGCTGTTGCTGTGAGGTGCCAAAAATATATTCATATCTTTCACCCTGACTGCATTAATAAGCTTTTCCCATATTGCTCCTTGTGTACTACTGTTTTTTTTGCCTTCATTAAGTTCTTATAGTTTTCAAAATTTCAGTAGGTCCTCGACATCCATTTTTGCTGTGTTTTGCTAATGAAGCTTAAATTTAAATATAAGGGCTTTCTTAGTATCATTGCACTCCTGATCAAACCAATTATTTGATCTAAATTTGCTGGTTTGGACTTTCTTCTGATTAGCTCTTTTATCAATAGTGCATACTGACCAATAATTCCATTATTTGGACCTACTGTCAGAAAGGTGGTACAGACCATAATGTAATGATCACTAGTAAACCATTCAGTAAAGAACCCCTCAGTCTTTTGTGACCAGCTAATCCTAGTATTACTATTACCTCAGGATTAATTTGTAGAACATTCTTAATACAGATATGGTGCTCAAATGGCCTGAGGTACAAATTTAAAGGCAGATGGTCACTATCTGTTGTCTATCTCCAGTTTGAAAGAGGAGCTCAATAGATTGTGACTGACAATATATCTCCAGTAATATTTCCATTTAATATACATAGATCTAATCAGTGCACCATCTGAGCCAAATTGAGCTCCGAATAATTACTAATTTTATCTTTTGAGCAACACACATTTAATGGGTCAGAATGTGGCAAATGTGTCCTGCTTATCCCAGACTGATAAGGGGCTCTTGTCACCTTTTCACACTTTGACTTCCTTGTTTCTGTAAGGAGCAACAACGTGCCCCCTTGGCACAAAACTTATTTTTAATTAGAAATGAGGCTTTTCTATCTTAAGTGTAACTTTCTCAATAGAGTTATTTTTTATTTTAGCTGATTCATACATGTTCATGGCTCTGCACTGGGACTGACTGTTCAGGTATTTATGGTGAGCTAACTCGGCCAAATTAAAGGCAAAAACACAACTATACAAAATGCAGTGAAGGCTGTTGGGTATCACCATGCATGAACTGAAGGTATGAGCTAGGGCATACTTAGTACTCACCCTGTGGGTGCATACTGGAAGAAAAGATCAGCAATAGTAGGCAGCTGGTCTCATAGTGGTATTCTGAATTGAAATGTATTAACACCAGTTCAGTAACACTCTGTGCAATACAACAGTGACATTATAATTGTTTACTTTTTAAACTACTGTTATGTTTTCTTGTGAATTACTTCTGGGGTGACTATATTAATAAATAATATGGGGAATTCATGTTAGTTTCCAATGACTACACAAGATACAAGTCAATGTGAATCATTGTATTTTCTTCCTTTATCACTGAGGGTTCTGCATTCACATCAGTTCAGAACGTGCGATTGCTTGAGCCAATGCAGCTTTGTGGCCAAATGGGCAATTAGAAGCTGGCTCTTTTAGCTTCCTCATTCAAGGTGGGGAGAGAGGAAGCAAAGGTGCATTTGAACTGAGCACCTTGTCTCCAAACTGTTTATTTTTTTTTAAAGGCTTAGTGCCAGTGCTGGTAGCTAGGGCACACCTAGGAGACAAAAGAGAGAGTAAAGAGAACACTGGCAATCAGCCCTTGTTTACAAGACCAGCTGGTAGAAGTCCATTCGCTTTAGCTGACTACACAGGAGCCAGAAAAGAAGAAATTGTCAGCCAGCACTTATCTGTAGCTTGTTAAAGTAGCTCTACTGTAGCCATGTCTCCTGCAAATCTGGATGGCTGCAGCAGAGCTACCTTAACAGGTTTCCAAACAAGGGATCATTAAGTTCCTTCTCTCTGACTCCTGTGTTGTCAGTTAAAGCAAATTTACCCGTGGAAACCCAACTTCCCACGTGCAAATTCACAGTGGATCATTTTGCATTTTTCCCACTGTGCAGTCGCACTCATAGTTCGTTCTTTTGTATGTCTACTAACTATAATTTACATCATTTATATGCTGCAGCCTTCTGTCATATTGGAAACAACAGTGGAAAATTAGCACAAGGCAAGACTATGTTTTAACACATGAACGGCGACAAAGATGAATTATTTAACTGCAGCTCTGTGTTGGATTCTGATAATCTATTTTGCCTTCTGGAGTTTAGATCTGCACTGCAGCATTTAAATAAATTGTTTAGTTTTTGTTTTAAATCCAGCTTCAGAAATTCCTGAGACAAATAATAATTCAATAGATGTCCAAAGCTATTGGCACTATAAATTTTAATTATGTTGTAAATCTAAGTATTTAGCGAGCCAAAGTCATAAGGGACATGAAAGAAAGTATAAAGTAGTTCTGGACCACTTTGCAGCAATAATGCTTTTGTAAACAACATTACCGCCTACCTTTGCTTTCTTACTGTGAGCACTTTATGAAATTGACCACACAAGTTCTAACCACATGGTAATTTGATCTGCCACAATACCGTATGTGACTACAGACTGTAAACTATCATTTTACAGTAAAGGATATGTCTACAAATGCACACATAATCCCCCCTTTCAACACAGCATATTAATTTGAATAAAGTAGGCAACTTTGTCAGCTATCAGAATTTAAATCACAGTCATAATGTTGTTTACTTACAACTACTTCCTACTACAAAAAAAAATCTTATTAGTCGTTTGCAATTAGTTACTTCCATACTGTAAACCCACCTAACACTGCTCTACATAACCCTGCCTACAGTTTCAGTAATTTTGATGCAACGTCTGTAGGGACTTAAATGATTTTACGGAACTGAGCTCAAATTAAGCTTCTCCCAGGCATCCCAGAAGGAAGCCCTGAAACAGAAAGATCGAGACACAAGTTTGTCTCTCTGGAGGTTCACGCAAAAGGAAACTGGAAGGGAGAACGAACGCAGAAAATCGTGACAAAGGAAGAGCTGATTCTGAGGTTGCCATGGCAACAAGCACTCTCCCCCCCCCCCCCATCTTCCCGCTTTCTTAGAGTGCGGCGTTCCAACCCTCGACCCGTTCCGCCCGCCGCCATTTTCCTTTCTCCCCCGTCTCCCTTTTAGTTTGTTCCCTTTGCTAGTTTTTTAAAGCTCCGCCTGGTCGCGGGGCGGGGTGTAGCTTCCTCTCGCGAGAAGGTGGGCAGAGGCACGAGCTTCACGTGGTGACCGGGCCCAAGGAGAACGAAAGAGAGGCAAGTGGTACTTTTTCTTCTCGGGGTTGTCCTTGGAGGCGGGTGTGGGTCCGGATGGGGGGGCGGGAGCGCAACGGTCCCCGCGCACTGTGTTGCCAGTGTTTGAGGCTGTTAAATATATACCTTAATATAATTGTGAATATCCTGGCTGCAGAAGAGGGCCAGGTATGTTGCCCCGTACAGTATACAGAAAAACTAAATACGACGTGTATCGCGGAGTGGGTGGGTGGGTGAGCTACCTGCTGCCCGTTGACCTGATGGGTGTCATAGAGCTATTAAATCGGGCTAATGTGCAGGGTCACCCTGGGCAGATGAGATATCCAGATCTCCTGCACCCCCAAATGCATCATGAATTAAATTACTGTATCAACCCTCTGATTCCTTCCTGTGGTCTGCCTTCTCATCGAAGTTGGATAGCAAAGGGTGCTGGAGGCTTTGACAGCCGGTGCCAGTTTTATAAGCCTTTACGCAACCGGGAGGTAAACAGTGCGTTCCGTTAATCGTTCAGCACCCATTCCTTGTAACTCCCCAAGAGTGCGACCCTGACTAGTCCAAATGGCCGAGGGGCCCTTGAGCAGAAACAAGGTTAGCTGCACCTGTGCTGAGCCCAGACCCTTCTTGGCTTAGGAGTGTTGGAAAGTAGGGGAAACGGTCTTCACCTTGGCCTGACTTTGTGTCAGGAAGGTCTAATGAACATGCTGAAAATGTAGGATTGTCTTGTTGTTTTTAAAAAAAAGGGAGAATAGGTTAAATTGTCAAAGCTAATAGAGATCAGTTTAATGTACATGGAGTAGTAATATGGTGTTATCTCATAAATGCTTGAACAGTACTTTTAAGAACAGCTATTTGACTTCTTCCCATTTCATCATCTGACTAAATTTGCAGTTTTATCATTTGTCAGCGCCCTGCTTATTTTTCTGTGTGAGCTGTCTACTTTGACTCCTCTTTCTTCCAATCAGGCACATATGTAAGTTTTGTGTTTCAGATGCCCTGTCTAGAAATCTGACTTTTGCATAAGAGGTGGAAATTGTCATGGGTTTGTCTGCATCCTCTCCATCAATTGCCCTCCAGGCAAATGTGTCAGAACAGCCTCAGTCTATGCCTCCAGAATGTCCCATGCATCAGAAGAAAGCGGAAGGTAATTCAGCTAAGCAATTTCTGTGTGGTAGTGTTTGCTGTTTTTCACGGAGAAAGAATGTCCTCTAACATTCATTTTTGTTCTGTGTGACAGACATGATGGTGTTTTCTGGTGAGGGTGAGGAATCCCAGGATTATCAGTTTCTAGAGGTCTGGGGACCATTTTTACCATCCCTCAGATCTTGGAAGGCTGTGCTTGTGTTGTTTTTTGTTTTGTTTCTTTGTTTTTTCCTGCTGAAAAATAGCAAATAGATCTCCCAGAGCTGGGGTAGTGGTGGGTTTATTTGGAATATTACTTCCAGTTTTTTGAAAAAGGTAATTTCAACTCAGAGACAGGCTGACCCCCCCCCCCCCCCGAAATAGTCTTCCAGTGGCTGATCCCACTGCCCCTCAGTCTTATGGGGGTGCCTTTTGTCTCTCCTTTTCTTCAAATTTTTGTCCCAGTGGGGGAAAACTCTGTGTTCAGGGCTGGGGTGTGTCCATCTGTGCATGGTCCTCAGGTTGTACTTTGCTCACCCCTGCATTCTGGAAATAAACCTTCTAATAAACATATTAGTTTTGTTCATCTTGTCTCTAGGGTTGGTGTCAATCCCGTGTCTGTGTCAGGAAGGAGGGTACTGAGTTCTGTAGGAAAGAGTGGGCTTGAGCTGAGACTGATAGAGAAAGACAGATTTGTTTTGAAGAAACACATTACATTAAAGTTTTGAGTTACAGCAGAAATGCTAGTGTAGAAGGGCATTGATGGGCTCATTTGCAATGAGAAAGCTTTCTGTAGATTATTGAGAGTTTGTCAGTTGTGTGCGCGCAACTGACAAACTCTAGTTCAAGGCAACCTCCATAGACTGCATTCTGCCCATGTGTGCACAAATACATATGTATGTGCACTAGAGATGTGCGCTTTGTATTTATATCCAGGGGATACAAAAACAAAGTACACCAGCACAGGTGTCCCAGCAGTCCATTCCTGCCCCCTGGAACCAGCCCGGTACACTTACTGGACTCCATGTATCGTGCATGTCCATCAACATTGGTGTTGCGCCAATCATGGCAGTAGTCCTGTTGGGGCTTCCCCGCCTCTCCACCTAGCCAACCACTCCGACAAGGAGGTGGGAAGACGAGTCGGGGAAGTGCCAGTGGGATTACTGCCGTGATTGGTGCGACGCCAATGTTGACAGACACGCACACTGCATTGAGTCCAGTAAGTAGACCGGGCTGGTTTCAGGCGGTGGGAATGAACTGTTGGGACACCTGTGTTGGTGCACTTTGTATTTGTATCCCCTGGATACAAACACGAAGCACACATCTCTAATGCACACTCCTGCTTCTACAGGTTGCTGGGGTGGGGAAGAACTTTTAGTTTCATTTCTGTTGCATGAACATAAAGCCATGTTGCTGGAATTAAAACCTCTCCCTTGACAGCTGTGCTGCTGAACCTGAGGTGGGAAACATGATTTAAATTTATTCTCATACTGGTGATATTGTTCAGTATTTCAGGAAATGAGGGTCAAAACTAAAGAATTACATCAGTAAACTTTCTTGAGATTTCTTGGAGTTCCCAGCTTTTGGCTTCACAGCCAGATACCTAATACACTGAGCTATCCAGACAGCTCATGCTGCTGTAGACACTGTAAATAGCAGCAGAAAAAAATGAAGTTAAGAACTTAATGCAAAATCAAGGAGCTACTTCGGTTACCTTTTAAGTTAAATTCTGTTGTCCACTGTGATACTTTTGTTTTTTCTTCAGACTGTCCAATGAATATGAACTCAGCTGCTTGTCTTGATGAGAATCAGAGCTCTGCTGTTCCAGCACATCAAGAAAGAGCATATGAATATGTAGAATGTCCTATTAAGTCTCAAGCACATGACAAGATTGATCCTAGCAATATGGTAATTTCAGTGTTTTTTAATGTTATAGTATTAGATGTATTAAAAATCCTGAAGAGTTACAAGAGGCTTAACAGCTGTTTTGATGTCTTTCTTTTCCTGCTTTTAATGTAAATCTCTTAAATGTACAATCTATTTTTATGTCCAGACTGAGAATATTCTGAGCTATGTAGATTCATAGTATAGACATTAGGTCTTCAGCTGAAAGTGCTTACAGAAATATATCCCTAAAACTTTACTTGAAACCATCCTAGTGCTGTACTTTTTAAACATCTGTTTTAATTAATTTATTTATAAGATTTATGCATAAGTTAGAATATTTGTGACAGGCAGCAAAGTAACAGAATCCTTCATCACAGTATAAAAAAATCTAATGCATCTTTGGCTGTAAACACAGCAGTCTTGACTGATGTCTGTGGAAGATGAATACTGGCTTTTAAAATCCTGTTTTTCTTCTTCCAGCAGCATAGTGAAATAAGCAATTATTAGGTTATAATCTCTTTGTTTTGGTCTGCATTTCTAGTAGGATCAGATCTGTCTATGTCTAAAAACTTACAGACATTTAAAATGTTTCTCATTTCAACAGTTTGCTTTATCATGTGTAAGTTGCATATTAAATTCAAAGAGGAAGCTTATGTAAATCTATTTTAGCATGTACAACAAAGAAAACACAAAGTATTGTCACACTTTTAAGATCAAGTTTTAGGTTGAATGGATCACAGTTCATTTCTTTAGATACACGGCCTATGTTTCTGAATAACAAAATTGGTGGTTTTGCTTTATTTTTGTTATTTATATTAAATGTCATTTTACTTTGGACAAAGTAACACCCCATCACACATGAGTTTTGTGATTTTTGCCTAATTTCTAGAGAATATTTTTATATATAATTGGTGCGTACAGTGTCACACGGAGTTGCCAGATCTTTAACTCATGCTGATTAACCACACTTCCACAGAACTGTGATTTTGGGGTGGGTGACTGCCATTTCTAGAGAGACAGTGACAATATACTGCTTACACAAAGTCATTCTATTCAAGTTGAGTGGTGCCTGCTGTAAGATAAATGTGCATAGGATTCAGCTTTAGAAATTCTTTGTTCTCTTCAGTGTTTCTAAAGACTCAGGATTCCAGTCTTGTGGAACTATATTTTGCTCTCTAAAGACATGGAGGAGAGTAACACAATGGTTACCAACCTTTTTGCCCTGTTCTTGAGACAAAGGCCTTTCTTCCAATAAGGATCTAAACATCACTGAACAAGTGATTCTGCCACTGTATTGACTCTTTGCCAAGCTGCCAGTCATGTCTTTATTTATTTATTTTATTTTATTTATTATTGGATTTATATCCCGCCCTTCTAGACAGGAGTCTACTCAGGGCGGCTCACAATATATTGTATACAAACAAATAAAAACAACAATTAAAATCTACAATAATAATATGATCAAGATGGGAGGAAACAACAAAAGCCAAGAAAGTATTTCTATATAAGTAGAAAACTCAAAATAATTTAGTTACTTGTATGAGATAGCCACAATACAACTGTAACATGACGAAGAGTGGAGTGACAGTGAAGGCAATGAGGCATACAGTAGTGTATATGTTTTTCCAGCTTTTGATTGTCAAAAGTAGTTGTATTAACAAGAACAGATTTATAGGGTAATCATATAACCAGTTGCTCTTTATGATATTTTCTTCCTTGTTTTTCTTTTTCTTTCTTTTCAGAGTCCCCTCCTTAGTCTAACAGATGTTTTTCTTGCTGTTGTTTGTTATTTGGATAGTATCAGTGTTTTATAGCCCTTAAGACTCACCGGGGCAATGGCTGCTGGAGGCACCAAGGGGTCCATGGTGTGTAAGGTCCTTTCCCTGCATCACCAAGGCAAAGGCGGGTCCTGCAGGAGGGGCCGATTCTCTACAGAATTCTTTTCCTAGTCAAACAAGTGTTTCTGAAACTGTTAAAAGACACGCAGAGTAGAAACCATGAGACTGTTTAGGCAAGGTTTTTTTCTGCCTTAAAAAGAATAGATATAAGCAGATTCTCCTCAGTGTACATGGTTCTGAGAGCCTTTTGTTTTCTAGCCTGTGAGAATGGCATCAGACATGTGGCTTGACTCTGGCAGCTCCAGGAAAAAAATGCCCTTTTTTGGTACAGGGAAGAAATATTTACTAGGCAAAGAGAGAATCAAACATTCTAGTAGATTTTTTTTTCCACACAGCATACCATACTAGTGCTATAGGCCATCAGCTTTTCTGACACCAGAGCCAGTAAATAGCTGACATTTTCAAAGAGGCTTTAAAAAGGAAGGCCTCTCTTTAAAAAAGTCAGGAAAGGAGAGCACTGTAAAGCAGTATGAAATATCTGTAGAAGATAACCTCTGCCTCTTAACAAGATAAAAATGTACAAGTGTATGAAAATTCCAGAATCGCAAAACTGTCGTAGTACTCCCTTTGGGTTATACAAGGTGGAGATACAAGAAAATGTATGTATATTTCTGTGTAAGTTATGGTCTTACAAATGTGGTGGCCCTGCTAAACTGGCCAGACTTAGTCAGTTGCTACATTATCAATTTCTTCACATGCTGTTCTTGTTTTATAGCTCTACTTCAAATCATCGTTATTTTCCCTCTTCCCTGCCTAATTTTATAAACAAACCTTACTTCTGTGTTAATTCCTATGTTGTTCTGTGTGCCAAACTATTCACAGCTCTTGTAATGTGCTTAAGATACACTATTCCTGATATAACAAAAGAGGAATACAGCAGTCTGGGGGTGGGAGGGGCCATTATAAAAAGGTCATATTAGAAATAAAACTGGTGTGTAGTTTTTCCTTTAACCCTCAGAATGCCATATTTACCAAGGTAGAATGGCAGTGGTTGCATAATAGTAGCTGTCTGTTATGCACCAGCGAGTGAAAACTTGTGTGATCTGGTTTCACTTGAGAATATTGAGTAAAATGCAAATTGAGCAGCAAATCAAAAATACGTTGGGCATTGGGAATACTTGGTCTCTGGACAGAAAGTGTTGAGAAATTTTAGAACTAATTCATCATTTCTCTTTTAAATATAAATTGAGTAACATGACACACAAACTGGAGTGAGGAAAGTTAGTAAATTGGAAAACAGTGTCTGCAAAATATTTACTACTACTTTTCTGTTCTGATTATTTTATTCAGATGCCACCTCCTAATCAGCAACCTTCCCCTGATCAACCATTTCCATTGTCTACAGTGAGAGAAGAGTCTTCTATTCCTAGAGCTTCTTCTGATAAAAAATGGGTTTATCCTTCAGAACAGATGTTTTGGAATGCAATGCTTAGGAAAGGGTATGTGAATTACAAATGAATTTCTGTATCAGTTTGCAGAATAGGTTAGTGGTGCTGATGGAAGTAAAGCATGAATTGAAGCATGAGAAGTGCTTCCTCATTCTCTCTGCAGCCTGACCCAACCCATCTAGGATTAAAGGAAGATTCATAGAAACAAAGTATGTGCAAGTTGCATTCATCGTCTGTTGGCCTTGCCTTATTTCTTCCCTCTGTTGCTTTTTTCTCCCTCACTTCTCCAGTCTATCTTGCAATCAGAATCCAGGGTCTAGACTTATTAATGCAAGTGGGGATAGCATATCTGTGCTGATACTAAAGCTATACCTCTGAGGGCTCATTCCTCCAAATACTCAGCAGATATTGCAGTCATCAAATGATGAATTTGTATATGCCTAGTCAACGTTACTAAGACTGTATTCCAGTTATGCATGAAGAGATTTTGGTAAATGTGTACACAGTTGTGCTGCAAATCAAGTTGCATACTTCCCCATTATATTTTTTAATCTTTATACTTTTTACCACTAAGTGTGAACATTGGAATTGGCATAACTATAAAAGATCTTTCTAACTTATTGGCAATTGCATGGCTATGCAAAACTGTCTTAGCTTTCAGAAGATAGGAAGCTATGCCAAAAAGCTGAAATTTGTAAATTGGGTGGTGTGCATCTTTTATGATTGTAAGAGACTTCTGCCCTCTTAACTCCTGCTTGTCTGGCGCTTCTGTGCTGGGTGTATCATGTCAGTCAGGAGTTGATGCTGATCATGATAAGCATAGCTTGTGATGGAGGACTAGGTCTTTTCAAAGCAGTGTGTAGACCAGTGGTTCCCACCCTTGGGTCTCCAGATGTTCTTGGACTGAAACTCCCAGAAGCCTTTACCACTAGCTGTGCTGGCCAGTATTTCTGGGAGTTGCAGTCCAAAAATATCTGGGTACTCAAGGTTTAGAATCCCCAGATATATGCTAGTGTAGACTGTAGGTGAAGAACTTGTGGCCGTTCTTCATTACAGCTCCTACCATTCCTCACCATTTGTTGGTTGATTAGGACTGGTTGTTGTTGCAGTCTGATAACAATATTCCCCATTCCTGGCCAAAATTGTGGAATACATCCCACCCCCCATGTGGGATTATATGTACCCTATATATACTATATACTGTATTTTTCCGTGTATAAAACGACACTTTTTCCTAAAATAATTAGAGGGAAAATTGAGGGTCATTTTATACACGGAAGTAAGGGGGGGGGAAGGGATCAAAGTGCTTTGATCCCTGCTTTCCCCCTCCACATTTTGCAAAGAAAGTGTAAGGGGAAAGCGAGCAAGGGTGTGTGTGGAGCATCACTTCCCGGCAAGAGCATGCCATGCGAACTCTGCAGCCTTTTTTGGCTTGATGGCCGTAGGCCATCAAGGACAAGCGATCGTTTAAGGCAGAAAGGAGGTAGCCAAGACGCGCGATGGTCCCTCCCCTGCGGACGAGCGCCTGGCAGGGCTTCTCATGGCCGGAGAGGGAAAAGCCCAAAGGGAAGACGAGCCCGTCTCTGTCACGTCGGCTAGCGAGAGAAGGACCGGATGTCATTGGCGGCACAGCATGCCTCCGAGTCTCCCCTTCCCACCCGCCGCAAACGAGCGCACCTCCCTTTGTCTCTCCTCGGCCGAAGCAAAGACAGGCTAGCAATGAAAGCTGGTGAGTCTTTGAAATGAGCAGCCAATCCATCCGACACTGCTGCCTGCAACCCGCTCCGATGACCGGCGGTCCTCCGATCGCCGGGTTGCCAAAGATCGCCGAGTAAAGTCCTGCTCTCTCTTCCAAAGGCCGCAGGGAGAGCACGATCTGTGCGCCCTCAGGGAGCAATGTAAAAACACACCGGGTTGGCGGTCTGGAGGAAATCGACGACCAGACCAGTTACACGCAGCCCGCAAGAACTTAGCCTGTGCTTTGTAAACATGTTTTGTTTTTTGTTTTGTTTAGAGGAAGATGATTAGGGAGATGGTGGACCTTAATTCAGCATGTGTGATTTTCTTCTGTAGACTTTTTCCAAAAAAACCACACACACACACACACACAAAACCAACCCTCCCCTGCACTTGGAATTGTTACAAAACAATTACTTCTAATATTTACTAACTTCTTTAACATTGCTTTCTTTAGATGGAGATGGAAAGATGAAGATCTAAGACCTGAAGATATGACAAATATTATCAAGATTCATAATAAGAATAATGAACAGGCTTGGGAGGAAATTTTAAAATGGGAAGCACTTCATTCCAGGCTAGTATATTTACAAATTTGAAATGTACTTTTGAAGTTTAGTATCTTGTTAGGGAATAGTATGCAGCAGTGGAATTTTCTTATCATAAAGCTAGGTTTCCAGTTGGGGTATATGTTCTCAAAGACGAATGGAAAAAAGTTGGTGTAGTAGATCTTTCAAAGAGGATATCACTGACAATATTTGGCCTGTTTTTATTTTCTGAAGTTTGTCACTCCATTGCCCTTTAATGTTCTAAAATCTGATTTGTCTTAATTGCAAGTCATTCTGATGTTCTTTCTCATCTAAAGGCCAAGTGACACAAGGCATCAATTGTATGAATGCGATTATCATCCTATTTTTTATTATACATAAAATTGTTATATATAAAAGCTGTGACTTGCATTTCAAAAGAAATTTCCACCTTGTACAGAGATGAGTTGAAGTTCTGTATACTCTTGCTTGGAAGCAAGTCCCTTCAAACGCAGTGGGATTTTCAAGCAGACAATCATAGAATTGCACTTGATTTTTAAAAAACTGCATTGGTTTTGGCTATAGTCCTGAGCTTGTGTTTCTGAAATTGCTTTCTAGGGAGTGTCCATATGGACCAACACTTACTCGGTTTGGAGGTAAAGCTAAAGAATACTCACCAAGAGCCAGAATCCGATCCTGGATGGGGTATGTTGCAAATATTTATTTATTTAAAATATTTTTACCCAGTCTTTCTCCTCAAAAAGGACCCAAGGTGGCTTACGTCATTGAAAGATAATATTTAAAGTTGAGGACAATTAATGTACAACGATGGTTTACATCATTAGAAGCCAACATTGAAAGCTAAGGAGTGTAAAGAGGCAGCTTACATCATTAAAAGCCAATATTATAGCTAAAACCAATAAGTACAGTGGACCCTCGACTTACAGATGGCTCCACTTGCGTACTTTTCAAGTTACGGACTTCTCCGGCCGCAAAATTTCACTTCGACTTGCGGCCGGAGAATCGACTTACAGACCGGAAAGGGGAGGCAGGGAACCGGCCGAAGAAAAAATACCCCCCCCCCCACCAAAAAAAGAAAATACAGTCACTTACCAGGTACAGTAGACCCAGCCCCGCTCCTCACAGTCCCTTGGTAGCCCCGGAATAGCCAGACTCTGTGTGAGCAGAGCGCCGAACAGCTGAGAATCGGCAACCAGCAGAGAGGCGGCTGCCATTTTGGAGAGGCGGCAGCCATTTTCTTTTTTTGGTGTGTGGGGGGGTATTTTTTCTTCAGCCGCTTACGGATTAATGGGTTTTCAATGCATTCCTATGGGAAATGGACCCTCGACCTACAGACTTTTCGACCTGCGGCCACCGTTCCAATACGTATTAATTCCGCAAGTTGAGGGTGCACTGTATACAAATATTAAAAAGGAATGAACAAATACAAAACCACTCTGAGAAATGGAAAACACAAATAGTACTAAAAACCCAGTCAAAGCAGTAATGCATAGCAATTCATCTAAAAATCACACTCAGATAGCCAGTCACTGAGAGAAGGCTTGCCTGAAGAGAAAGGCCTTTGCCTGCTTGTGGAAGGACAGCAAAGATGGGGCCAGCCTAGTTTCCTGTGGGAGGGAGTTCCAAAGTCTGGGAGTAGCAACAGAGAAGGCCCTCTCCCGTGTCCCCAGATGCACCCATGAAGGTGGTAGGACCAAGAGAAAGGCCTCTCCTGATGATCTTAACACCCGAGCTGGCTCATATTGGGAGATTTTTTTTGATTTTTGAGGTAGCTTGAGGTAGATTTTTGAGGTAGCTTGGACCCAGGCAATTTAGGGCTTTATAGGTTAAAAGGAGCACTTTGAATTGTGTCCGGAAACTAATCAGCAGCCAGTGGAGTTGTTTTAAGAGGGGGGTAATGTGGTAATAATACCTTATGTGCTATATAAATAGAAAACTATTAGGAGTTAGAACCTTTGCGTTTTACAAGGTGACATAACAGAACTTATAACTGAATCTTAAATGTAAAGCTTGACACTTGTATCTTCTGTGATTACAATTCTGTAAAATTGGATTATTTATTTAGTTTAAAACCATTATAATGTATTTCTTTTGAGGTATGAGCTTCCTTTTGATCGACATGATTGGATTGTGAACCGCTGTGGAACAGAAGTCCGATATGTTATTGATTATTATGATGGAGGAGAAATAGATAAGAACTATCAATTTACCATTTTGGATGTTCGTCCTGCTTTTGATTCCCTGTCTGCTGTGTGGGACAGGATGAAGGTGGCTTGGTGGCGCTGGACTTCATAACTAAATTTGCACACTATGAACAATATTATTATCAAAGTGGTGTTGCACTGACTTTGGACTTTAATAAAGATTATGGTGATGGTGTTTTTATTTAACAGCGATGGCCCTGCAGGGCAAACTGCATTTATTTCAGCAGGTCTTTTATTAGAGCATACAACATGTGTTCTTCACCTGTGTTCACATGCTTGGTAAGGAATACAGAAGGCACTCATCTGGTGAATTGGGCATCATTGCTAATATACGGGAATAGCTGTTGCTGAATATCATATCAGAAGGGTAATTATGCCTTTAACATAGGGTTTCGATGCTACAATACAACA
This sequence comes from Intellagama lesueurii, assembly GCA_037013535.1. Classification (NCBI taxonomy): domain Eukaryota; kingdom Metazoa; phylum Chordata; class Lepidosauria; order Squamata; family Agamidae; genus Intellagama; species Intellagama lesueurii. The sequence continues at coordinate 148,676,335 of JBAJHW010000004.1, forward strand.
ATTTGCCTGAAGTAGATGGGTTTGTAGCTGTTTTGAAATGATTTTTTCTATCAGCAAAGAGGAAATAAAATGGCATTTTAAAACCCACTGAACATCTTGATCAAATGTGTTTTGAGTGACTTATACTTATGACCCTGTTGATTTTATGCCATGCTGCTTACACATATTGATAAAGTAACAGGTAAGCACAAAGATCTATGTGTTGTGCAGCTGACCCACTTCAAAACAATCAGAAATTATCTCTGACAGTTTGCACATCTTCCTTATTTTGAAACCAATAACTTGAAATGCAAGTGGGACTTGCCTATTTAAGTTGCTCATTGTTAGAAGCTCATTCTTCTAACAGCTTTGTTGAATTTTGAAAACTTAATGCAGGCAGCTGCAAACAAAAACAGTTGTAAATTAATTATAATTAATAAATGATGTTATTTATTTATTTACTGCACTTCTATGCTGTCTTTCTCCTGTAAATGGTGTAAAGATGATTTAAGTTTCATTTCAACTTATAATAGGACTCTTGTTATACTGACCAAAAGTGACTAGGAGAATATAAACTGTGCCAAACACCCAGTTTTCCTGTGAACTCATGATTAAGGGTATCCTTATGAAAATACTATTTTCTGTACCTATCTGAGGGTGGGGGCGGGGGGCAAGCTACTGCATCAAATGTGATTGAGCTGTGGACCAAATTATTCTATAACACACAAAAAAAATCTCCATACCAGTGCTTGGAGACTTAATGTCTAAGTGTTAGGATGAATTTACGGCAACTATTATATTAATCATTACGTTATTCTTATTTTAAAAATACTAAGAATATCCCAAAAAATGGCACACACCCCTTACACTTCAAAGCGAGGCATTAATACAAAATGCCAGTCATTACACAAATGTAACATTGTTGGCATAACAAGGTTTAAAACTGTTGCTGAAATGTTGCCAACGGGTGCTTGCTAGAGCAATGGCAATGTTTTTAATGCAAAACAAACCAGTTTATTATTATTATTATTTTTAAGGGAAGTGCTTTTAGGCAAGTCCTGTTTTATTTCAGTTTTGAAGACTCTTTGCAGACAATGTTCTTTTCCAGTGGTCACAGGCTTTGCTACTCTGATTTCAAACTTTTCTGACAACTTATCTTTCCATTTCTGCTTGTGTGGTTCATCCCGAGGTAAACAGTTGAGTGTTAAACAGTGCCTCCCTCTGCTGAACACCTGGTCAGCTGAACTGAAAGCTGTGATATATTTGCACTATGAAAGCACAATACAATCCTCTGAAGACTGTATGCGCTTGTCGATTGCACTCCCAAAGGCTTTAAAATAATATATATAAGATAAGCAAATGAAGTAAGCAGAGACTAAGATTATTACCTGCCTAAATAATTCTTTTAATACTAGCATACATGGTCCATTACCTCTTCCCATATACTTGGTGAGCATATTTCTAGAACATTTAGAAAAAGGAGCAGATATGCAGACAAAATAACCCGCCTCGTATAGATTTGGAAATGAAATTAAGGGAAAGAAGTATCAAATTGTGTACTTGCTAGTAAAAAACCATTGATTAGTGAAGCAGCTAATGATTGGAGCATCAAATGTTTTCTGCTCAGTGGCTCTGCTACATTATTCACAGCTGATTTGTAGAGTTTGAAGTGTAAACTTGCTTTTTGAAATCCACACTAATTAAATATAAACCAGTACTCAGAAATAGAAACCACCACAACAATTATAATTGTAATAAAAAACAATAATACTAGCTGTTTCTGTGATGAATATTGCATCTGATTAATGTCCAAAGGGTATCTGCGCCTCTGAAAAATGCGCTTCCTGTTGGAGTTTCCATTGTTCCAGCATCTATAAAATCTGGATTGTCTGTAGATGAATTTTAGATATACACTGACAGTACTTCTGAGATGCGACTGATCTCTTTTAATAAACACTTCTAAGAAGAGATGCCTGATTCAGCATCCTGGTATTAATGCCTCAGTGAACTAGTAATTCAACATCTAGTTGCAGAACATTGTATATAATTGGAATTTCTTCTGGGGCTGTGCGGAATTTTTTGTTTGTTTCCAAAGGGACTGTTTAGGAGTCTCCTGCAGTCATGGTCGAAAGGGACTTGAGACTGAAGATTTAGAATGCAGGCTGCTTTGGAGCCTGGGGTCACAGAGTGTGCAGCAACTCTCCTGGTATCCTGTTGTAAACCTCTCCTGCCATCATCTGTGGCATGTAATGGCCCTTCCATTACAGCAGAAATGTTCCTACTTCATAAAGTCAAGAGCTGAAAAGGAGCCTGGGGAGGAGCAGGCAACAGGATACAATGGGAAGATGCAGGAAGACTGCAGTTGGATGGCTCTGCAGGACTGCAGTATACCTGGAAGGGCAGTGGCATGCTGTTGGCAAAGACAGCTGGCACAAGAGGATTATGCTAGGACTCTACAGGATGATTTGATATTTGGTCTCGGTGGGTGGGTCACTGCACCTTTCGCATTCCTGTTTTCCTTGTTACTGATTCCTCAAGCAACACATGTATACATGTTCTATCTTCAATATCTAAGGAGTTGCTCTCAAGTGCTGTTACATTATCCTCCATGTAACGTGTGTCTAGCTGACTATGCTGTTCTTCTTGAATCTCTCTTCATTGTGGTGTTGGCGAGAGAACTCAGAATTTACTTAAGCTCCCACCTAAATGATTGACCATTTCTGCTGTTTACACATTTATTATCTTCAAGAATCATGCATACTTCAACATACTTGCAGCATCCTTTTTACTTGGTCTCTAACCCTGCAAAATGTTCAAGGATTCATCAGTTTTGCTGTGAACATAACATTTCTACGAATTACTGAATTACTCTTCTGAAGAACAAACAAAAATCTTATGGTACTTAATTGTTGTTTCTAGAGAGGTGTGTGTTGTACTTAAATTGCTGTCTAAACAAAGGATTTAGGATTTAGAACATTGAGTTTTCAGTAATTCTGGAATACAAGATTCTATATATTAGGATGATTCATGGGGAGTGATTTATGATGTGATGGCGAGAATCTTACTGGTGTTTGCATAACTTACTGTGTCCAATTTGTGAGGTGCAGGGAAGCATCTTGATTATGCAACCAGGCATATGACAGAGATGCATCTTGGCACCCTGTCAGTCACCTGCTCCACGTTATGCAAACTTGACACAGATGCCAATATCTGGAAACAGAGGATATGTGAAATATGTCACATTTGCTTTTTAGCCACTTCTTAGAAACTGGAGTTTACATGAAAGCAGTGAAAAGATACTGAGTGATCCACATATATGGACGACATCACTTCTTTGGTTACACAGCACTCCCCTGGCGGCTTAGACAGCCAACTTCTGTAGCAAAATACTTAGACTCATGTCTCTACAAACAATCATTAGAAAGAAATCCCAAAGCGAAACCCAAATGTATAGAGCATGGCATCTAGGTTTAACAGGTTGTATTCCAACAGTGGAACCCTTTATTTGTAAGCCTTATTTAGTCGTGCTGTAAGTGTGCAGTAATCCACTTACAATGAGAGGAGAGTGCTAACCCTATCGCTGCTGTTGTCACTTTCAACATTCAAAAGCATCAGTCTGATGAAGTGAAGGCTGCTGTATCCAGGCAGGCACAACACATAAACCAGCTAGCCCTGGCTCATGTGGCAAGGCTGCCTGGATAGAGCAGCTTCCTTCTTTCATGCTGTTGCTTTCATGTCACGGGGTGGGCAGGACTGGCTGTACTGGGAACCCTGCCCCCCACTCCTAGCCAGTATCGTCAGGAAAATGGCAATCCAAGACATCTGGAGGGCACCAGGCTGGAGAAGGCTAATATAGATGTCCAGAAGGCCAGACTAACTTCTAAGTTCAGTAGGTGCAAGGCTACATTCTTACAGTCTCTGAATGTTGTTGTTATGTACTGTCAAGTTGCCTTTGACTTAATGGTGACCCTATAAACGAGTGACCTTCAGACGGTCCTCCTGTTAACAGCCTTGCTCAGTTGTTGCAGACTAAAGCAGTTGCATGCCTGCTTGATCAGTAGGGGGCACAAGGAACAACAAGCAAAGAGAGAGAAAGAGTTGCTCAATTTCCCTTCTGCACATGGCTCTTCTCAATACAATTTTGGCACTGTAGATATCCAATATTCCATTCTGTGCGTATTCAAGATATCTAAGCAAACTTCATGATCACTGGGAAATGGGTGCCTCACGACTATGCTATGCCACATTTCACACTTCCTAAGTCCATGCATGAAGTTGTAGGTTCCACCTTCCAGAAAATCAATGGACATAAGAGAATTAGATGTGTAGGCTTTTCTCTTGCACATTTCCATGCCCTGTGAATGAATGCTGGCACCAGAGCAATGAATTACTACAGTACAAATAATGCAAATACATTTGCCACAACAACAATTTATTCTGTCAAAGGAAAAAAGTCATTTTTCTCAATTTATAATTTCTTCAGAACTTAAAAAAACCTTTCATTTAAAGAGAGGCATTTGTATTGTAACTCTTCTCCTTTGTATTAGCTTGAAAAGTACATAGTTTTTGCCTTTTGGTTTCTAATCAGTTTTCACTTTTGAAGTACATTCAGGAATATGTTCGCACCTGTGTGCCATTTGCTGAGATGAAAATGATTTACTCTATCTTGCAAAATTAAGGAACACATTTTTCTATTATGAAATGACAGAGATGCTGCCTTTTTGTTAGGAAATAAAACCTGAAGACTTTATGAAGATGCAAATGGGCTTGATTTAAATCTGACCTTTCTCAAATTGTAGATATGAATTAATTCCACAGGATGATGCTATTGTGATTACATTAACACCACAAATGTCATGGTAGGCTATCAGATACTCATGAAGTTCAGGAATCATGAGAAAGAGATTAAAACTGTATTTACAGCCTTTAAATCTCTTCTGACCTTTACAAAGTAGTTTATGCTCCAAAAAATTTATGGCTTCCTGGTATAACAGTAAATAAAATTTCCAAACAAAAGTTTTGTTAGTGGTTTTACAAAATTTGTAGCATTTATATTTTCTAATTTAGATTTTCTTCTACTCTGACTCTCATAAATGACACCTAGACATAAAGGATTTTAAAGTTCAGTGAAATGTGAACACTGGGGCTTTGAAATGTGTACTGTATATCAGCTTTAGTGATTGTACATTGTACAAGGATTAAAATCAACATTTCAGGAATATTTTGGAGGTCCTGGAGAGTCACATTGACCTCTGAGCATACATAGAAATACCATACCTCCCTTACCTGGAGGTATGGTATTTCAATATATAGACGTCAACCACTTAACACTTTGTGAAAAGCCATCTTGCTCATTTTAATTTTCTAAACATTTTGGGCAGTCCCTGTCCTTCTGGAGCATTGAAAATTCTTAAAAAGTCTAGCAGTTACTTTGAGCTGCAGTGCAAAGCAAGGAAGGGAGAAAGAGTGAGCACAAGAACAAGCTTTATTCCTTAAAACCATAGGTCATCACAATATATTGATAGCAACACAAAACGTATATAGTACTGACATAACAAATTGCACTGAACTCTTGACTATTTTAATATTAATTATAGAAGAGTTTGAAACTGGTGTGGAAACTGTAATTGATATGTTCTCTATGCGGGAAGATTAAGTAATGACCAGGCTCATGTTGTAGATAATGTTACCTGTCCTACATGTTCTTACCTCTCTTGCCTTCGGCCTCCACTGCCAGGTTTACTAATTGCTTTTATTAGCTAGTGTTGTGTCTGGTGGTTGAAATTGCTATCCAGGGCACTTTTAAAAAGCAGCATATTAAAACTCATCTGGCAGAATTTTGGTAAAAGTTTGGTTTGCAGGCCACATATATTTTTATGCTAGCAGTTTTATGTATCATGATTATATGTACAGTACTTAAAGCACTCACTGGGGGGTTTACAATTTAGTTATGCAGGCTATATATTTTCCCCCACATGATTCCATGGTGCATTATTGGCGCAATCCTATGTATGTCTAATTGAAAGTAAATCCTGTTGCTCTCAATGGGGTAGTGGTAGTAGTTGTCTAACAAGTACGACCAGGTGGTCTCTAGGCATGAAGGTTGAACTATAGGAAACTTATGTCTCTGTGTGTCTCTGTGTGTGGTTTCAATTGGTTCCAGATTTACATATATGTTAAGTAAACTACAGCTTGGGGGTTCAGTTTAAATTTCATGTATTATACATAAATGAAAAAAGGGGAAAAAACTGTAACACAGACATAAGTATGACATGACAGTGCAAATAATGTCATACTGTGTGTATATGAAAATCTGTATACAAATCCATGCAAATATAATTTATTTCTACATTTCAGGAGGCCAGGTAGGGCCTTTTCGAGACACGGGGGCCAAAAGGGCAGAACATGCTTTTGAACCCCATGTGAATTTTCATACGTGGATCAATTATTATTGCATTATCCTAGTTTTCCTACCGAATGGCTTCTAACTTTCCTTGATTTTTTTATAAAAGGCTTGGCCGCCACAACCAACACCTACTTGTTCTGACCTATGCTTTAAGCTCGTGTCCAGAGTCCCTATTCCCTGTCTCACCACTAAGATCAGCACAGCTGGAATATCCTTGAGCAGGGGTGGGCAAAGTGTGGGTTTCCAGATGTTGTTAAGACTGCAACTCTCATCAGCAGTAGCTACCATAGATGATGCTGTGAAATGCTGGGAGCTGTAGCGCAACCCTATCTGTAAGGTTGCATTTTGCCCACTTTTGTCTGAGAGAGAAAGGTTTCTCAGTGATACTGTAAATCCAGCAGAAGTCCTCCCAGTTTAGCTATCTGATTTAAACAGGATTCACCTTGCCCATGCCCTTTGCAAGCCTTGTTATTGTTTAGTCGTTAAGTCGTGTCCAACTCTTCATGACCCCATGGACCAGAGCACGCCAGGCCCTCCTGTCTTCCACTGCCTCCCGGAGTTTGGTCAAATTCATGTTCGTAGCTTCGATGACACTGTCCAACCATCTCGTCCTCTGTCGTGCCCTTCTCCTCTTGCCCTCACACTTTCCCAGCATCAGGGTCTTTTCCAGGGAGTCTTCTCTTCTCATGAGATGGCCAGAGTATTGGAGCCTCAGCTTCAGGATCTGTCCTTCCAGTGAGCACTCAGAGTTGATTTCCTTCAAAATGGATAGGTTTGTTCTCTTTGCAGTCCAGGGGACTGTCAAGAGTCTCCTCCAGCACCACAATTCAAAAGCATCAATTCTTTGGCGGTCAGCCTTCTTTATGGTCCAGCTCTCACTTCCATACATCGCCACTGGAAAAACCATCGCTTTGACTATGCGGACCTTTGTCGGCAAGGTGATGTCTCTGCTTTTTAAGATGCTGTCTTACTCAAGATGCAGGCCTTACTCAAGCATAAATAGTGTAAGGGAGAAAGAGAGACCACATTGCAGGCCCTGGCCCTTTAATATTCCTACGCATGTATCATGATACCTGCAAAGTGACTCAGAAGTCTGATGAGATGAAGACGTGCAGGTGCTCCATGTCAAAGGGAATCTACTGCAGGCATTCACTGGGCAGCTGTTTGCAGAGGCTCGAATGAAGATACGAATGTATGGTTGGTGGGAATAGCACAGTCTCATTTGCCTAGGGGCATCCCAAGACTTTTTCCTGCCTGATGTAAAGTATCAGCATCTACTATTTGAGGTGACTGCTCCACTTTGTCTAACAGTAGGGCTGTCCCTATATTCACCCTTCAATAAGTCTAATATTTATCTGTAACTAAAGTTTGCAAGAGCCACTGTATTGTAGTGATAGAGTGACAGAGTAGGACTCAGGAGACTTGGGCTCAAATCCTTCCTGGAAAAATCAGAGGGGTGTGTAAAACAGTCAACCACTCTTTGAACAGGTCACAACACCGTAAAAACCTATTAGGGTCACTATAAACTGGAAGCAACATGAGAGCACATAAAGTCTGCAAAAGGTGTACATTGCAAGGACTGGTGGGCCACACACATACAAAACTAGCATACTAATAATGAGAGCAGCTAACAATATTTACTTTTCATATACCATATCACTGGAGAACTTTTTAAATGGAAAAAGAGATCTTGACTTCCTATATGGAAATAATGAAATATGAAGGCCAAGAATAGACATTCATCTCAAATTTAAATATTTAGCATTTTCACAAGTCCGGGACTACAGGAGAATGTATTACGTTTAGATAGAATTTAGATCTTTGACATGCAGCTGATATTTGCATAGCGTGACAAATATCAAACTGACATTATGCTGTCTCATTTGATGACTTCCAAATGTCAGAGTGCAGGAACTTTTGCGTGGGGACCTCATTGTCTTTAGATAGTGTCAGTTTAAAAGACATTTACATTGACTTGGGGTTTTTAAAAACTATATTTAAATGTATCAAATGGATTAAGCAGAGCACAGTTTAAGAAAAGGAAAAAGGGGGGTTAGAATGCATTGGGAAGAAAACTTTTCATTGAAGAATAGGGAAAGTTTTGGCTAATTTTTATAAACAGGAGCAGTATCTACTTAAATGCACCTATGACAGCTTTTCTCCCATTCTTTTTTTAAAGTTGCTAATCCAAATTCACTGCCACGTCATATTCCAAATACTTTCTCACAACAGCTTCCCTGAAATAATGAATCCACTGCCCCAGGGCTTAATATTTTAAAGTGAGTTTGGGGGATTCTGCTGTTTTTATGCTTTTTGGCTGGGTTTACACCTCCTGACAAGACATGGCAAGGCGCATCCTATTTAGGTCCTGGAGGCTATGCATTCCACTCCCGTCCCCTCTAGCCTCAGCTTTGTCCCTCTCCTACACCTGAAGAGCAAGAAGTCTGAAAAGGGACAGGCTCTGCTGCCTGAGGACACCCTCCATGTGAGCAGGGAGCCTGATTTTCCCAGGCTGTACCTCCTGCGGTCAGCCCTCACAAGCGGTGGAAGCTGCCCCTGTACAGATTTGTCACTCTCCATATGTAGGAGGGCGACGGAAGTGATGATAGGAGGGCAAAGTTAAAATGTTCCCCTCTTCATACGAGTACTCTACATCAGTGGTCCCCAACCTTGGGCCTCCAGATGTTCTTGGACTACAACTCCCAGAAGCCTTCACCACCACCTCTGCTGGCCAGGATTTCTAGGAGTTGAAGTCCAAGAACATCTGGAGGCCCAAGGTTGGGAACCACTGCTCTACATGGTTTCTAACACCTGAACAAGGCTGCCATTCTTGAGAATTTGGGCTTCTTCTGAACATGGCAACCTGATAGTACATACTGTCTATAGCCACCTTGGGTCCCCTTTTCGGGAGAAAGGCAGCCTATAAATAAAACAACTAATAATAACACTGCAAGCTGAATAGCTCAGCAAACCACAGACCTTCAACCTGTGGTTTGTACCACAATGTTTGGAGCTGGCAATGTAGTTTGTCTCTCTCTGCCACCAAGCCAGTGAAATGAGCCAAGAACAAGTAGCACTTAGTCCACAGTTTTCCCACCCGGCCTTACAAACTGAAAGTGTGTCTTTGAGTTTCCCTTCCAAAGGCACGATCAGAACAACCTAAGCAGAGCATACTAGAATACTACCGGAGGATACTTCCAGAATTAGAGGAAAAATTACTTCTAGATCGCTCGGTTTGGGAGCTCTAACAAAGTATTTGACATAACCTCATTCCTTCATGACCCTTGAATCCCAGTCTATGTTATGTGTCTTCAAGTCGGAACTGACTTATAGAGACCCTAACAGGGCTTTCAAGGTAAGTGAGATTTTGAAGGGGTGATTTTACTGGATCCACACCCCCAGTAAGTTTCTATGGCTGATTCGCCCAGTGACATCCATCAAAAGTTTCAAAACAACCTATTTTTGTCAACTCCCTGCTTATTCCTTTGCTCCGCGCGCAGGGGAACAGGTGTGATGTACTGCACGTACTATTCGTGCCGTTTGCCCCGACACGCAGGAGTTCCGTAACGTGAGAATCCGCCACAGACCACACGCGGTACAACTAATGACGGAGTAGCCGCATGTTTCTCATATCGGTGTCTAACACTGAAGGTGCTGCAGCGCCTCCTTGTGGCCACGGGGCCCCCCTTTTTCAGTGTTTTGTTGCTGTTGTTGGAGGGCGGAAGAGGAAGTGCTTCTCTAGCCTCTTCCTCGGGGTTGCCGAGGAGGCAAGAAGTACCAAGCGAGCCACTTTTTTGCCATGTCGGAACTGGCGTTGGAGGAGCTCTCTGCGATTGCCGCTATTTACTGCGGGAAAGATGAATGCGAAGTGCTGGGAGTGTCAGGTGATTTGTTTGACCGTCGCAGCCCCACTAGGTGCTTGCGCGAGCTGGAGTTTTGCACCAGGACGGGGGTGCCTGGACCAGGACACACACGCACACACACACACACACACGCTGGGAGACCTCTATCCGAAAAGCACAAACTCTTGCGAAGGGTCGGGGAGAGAGGCTGTGTGTAACTGTCAGGGAGGATTAAAAATAAAAATAAAATGCAAATTTTAGGCGGTTCGCCCAAGCTGCAGTTGAATTCAGCTTTGAATTGGAAAAACTAGAATTCTATTAGAATAAAATTTAGATCCTCAGTGGTAAGGATGAGGTTTCAAAATTAAATCATTTTATAGCTTCCCCTCCCTTAGAATTGTAGCCTATTGCTTTTTTATCATGGGAACTGTTCAGCTGCATGGCGGCACAAGACCCCTGTGCTTGTGACACTGGTGGCAACTTTGAATTGGCAGGTTTTCCATTTTTAACCATCACCTCCCTCATTTTTCTAACTGTCATAAAGTGAAGAACAGCTTTAAACAATGCAGAAAGAGTGTCATGGCCTCTACCGCAACGAAAAAGCAGCTCTTCAGTAGTTATCAATAGAGAGCAGAAATGGCTTCCATTTCAGAAGGGCACAAGCGTTACTTCTTGCAGGCAAACTTGCATTCCACCATCTCCTATTTAGAAATTAAACTATGCTGCTTGCAAGAACAGATATATAGCCCTTGCCAAAAACTAGGGGAACAAATGCATCCAGCTGTACCCAATTGCATCATTGCTAGGGATGATGGACATTGTACTACAGGACATCGGGACGGCTCCAGGTTGGGGAATGCTGAGAAATACTTTATTTTGCTTGCTTACAGCTAAAGGCTCAGCCTTTTAAAAACAGAAAGACAGACAGCAATCTAAAAGTAAACCCCCCCCCCCGCTTCTTTTCAAAAATTAATTTAATTTGAGCTTAATTTGAGGCATGGTCCGTAATTGGTGAGTCTTAACTCAAGCTTCAAAATGTGAGTACACTCAGAAGCCCTTATAGAAGTGGAAGACATGGAGTCTGGAGCACCACATTTCCCTAAAATTCCAAGAACAAAGCAGGGCAGTTGCCTTGAACATCTCACCTTGAAGCATCTGCATTGAGACATCAGCTGGTGTTGACATTAAAAGCAAAATATTCTTCTGCCGGGCTAATCTTATATTATTTTATGTTTCTTTTCTTGCACATAAGGGTAGGGGTTGTCCAGCAGCCATTAGATAGGTGCTGTGTGTGAAGGAAAGATCCAGGACTCTCTGATCTGCACATACTATTAGCTCCCAGGAAGTGCTGCGGTGGAGAAGTATGTGCCGCACAACTTGTTCTAAGATGCCTCCAGCCGTCAGATGTGGTAGAAGAGGCTCTCACATTGCTAGTGTTGAAGAAAGATTTGGCTGCCGGTCCAGTTTGTTTCTTGCACATAAAATGGCAAGATAGGGGCTGCCTCAGAGGGAGGTGGACACTTCATTGGAGGTTCCTAAACAGAGGTTTAGATGGCCACCTTTCAAGGATGCTTTGGCTGTCCGTTTCCTGTTTTGGCAGTGGCTTAGAAGGGGGTCCCAGGAAGTCCCTTTTTGGCTCTATGATTTAATGATTCTGCACCATTTTGTTCTTTGCCACAGGCAGCAAAATGTCATGAGTTGGCCCTCTGGAACTTCTCTGCTTTTTCTCCAGAGAGTAGCTAGTCTGTTTTGAGAACATTTCTCTCTCTGACATCTGTTTGTTGTTTCTACTCTCTCCCGGTAGTTTGTTCCTTCATGTCAAACGGGGGGAATTACCAGCTTCCTACTGGATATATTCCCCCCCCCCCCTGTTTTTTGGTGCATCCCTAACCTGGGAATACATTCAACAATGTTAACTTTTATTTATTTATATCTCTTTCTCCCAGTTCCAAAGTCTGTAAGCATTGCAGAACATTCCCACGTGGTTCTCTCTTCTCTTGTCAGCTGTGCCCTCGTACCCTGCCTGTCTCTCAACATCTGCTGGCAAGCTGTACCAAGTGTTCTCCTTTGTTACCAGTAGCTTCTAAAGATCCCAAGGCTGCTTTGCAAGAGTTTATGGTTGGACTACTAAACATCATTAATATCCATAAATATGCACCTGCTATGTTGGAACAACATGTTGCATGTCTAGCAGGTGGCAATGTGAGAACTGTGCTTCTCTGTCAAAGCATGGCTTGGGCAGCAGTATAGTTTTCAGACTGTGTTCCAGAAAAACATTGTTTTTTTAAAAAAAACAAACAAACTCTTGAGGGTTTCCTAGTGAGATCAGTACTGGCAAACAGGCTTCCCAGAAAAGCAGGACATCTGTCACTGTATTCTTTGCTTCTGTTGTGCAGCTGCAGGAGAATGTTTGGTATATTCTAGGAAGAAAGCTGGACAAACATCAGGCTTTGTTTTTATTGACCTCTGAGATCCATCAGTTGGAACCTGGTGCAGAGGGCATGTGCTTAGATTTAAAGGATTCTGATCCTGGGTGTTTGTGTTGTGTTTTAGAAGACGTGGAGATTACAATCTTGATAAAAATCCATTTACAGATTATCCAGATTATCTCCATTTCAGCAATATAATGGGGAATCATTTTGTTGAAGCTGTTGTTAAAAAAATGAAGAGTTAGCAACCCTTTCCAGTCTGCAGTAAGATCACCCAGAGATCTACAGTAGATGCAGATTTACCTGTTATGCAGCACATTGTCTGTTTATATGGGCAGCAGTGAGGTTCAGCATCTCATACAGAAATTAAAGAGCATGGGGAACAAGGTGGATACCATAATAATATAATTAATTATAAATGTTGTGAGGTTGGATAAATATTGTTTTTGTACTAATATAAAGGCCAGATCACCATATCCGTTGCCGTCACTCAGTCAGCAGAACCGGTAGAGAAAATTGCCATGGTCTGTGATATCAATTGCCACCCAGAAGTTAAGGAGAACAAGACTTGTGTTCCTCCTGTCTCTCTCTTTCATAGAGACCATCACTAGATGTGTCCTGGCTCGGGCAGTTTCAGTGTCCACCAAGCCTGAATTAGATGAAAATGGGCCCAAATAATTCATTTCGCCTTAATTGGATCTTTGCCGAACTCTCCAATACTTTGCCCTCAGATGGGATATTTATGAATGTGCAGTAGCTATTTCAGTCTTCTGGATTAGAGGGTTTTAAAATGAAGAGTTTGAACATCTCCCTTTTTCAAGGCATGGGGGACCATTCCCTGCTATAAAGAGACATCCTGTCATTTCCACCCAATTCATCTCCTTCAGCTGGATGTAAGGAACCAAGAGGGACAAGGAAAAGAACGCATGTGGTTAGCCAAAATCCACTCTGCTCCAGGTATTGGGATGGCATCCTCAGACTTCATCAGTGGAAGTTGATCCCATCTGCCAGAGGAGATGGTGCTCTGAACCTACAAGATTCTGTAGGAACAGCTTGAATACTGACATGAATGCCAGACTAAATATTAGTAATTAGATAATAGTTTTAGCCACCATATATATTTACAATGATACTTTCCATTTTATCCCCAATAGAAAAAATGGTAGAAACCTGCTCTTTTTTAAAGCAACATTTTAATTATAGCTATTATTCATTGATTCTGTGGTTCTACATCTCAGTCCTGCCACTTTTTGAAAGCTTGAAGTTTACTTTTTGCAAGTAGACAAAACAGAGTGCCAGTTATGAGATGAAAGCTGTGGTTTTGTAGCACTCCGTCCCTTTGGGTAGGACTAGCTTTTGTTGGAAAACATCTAATCCTGGAATATGTTTTCTGGGTAAGATTTTCAGTGGCATGTGAGGATGGGGGTGGTGGTTTATGAGTGACACTTTATTGCATGTAGGACTTGTCTTTTTAAATAATGGTCTTAAATGCCAAGTCCCTCTGCTTTGTGAGTAGCCATGATTTCCTTAGAGATTCAGCTAGAATTAATTGGGAGAAGACGGTCCTACTATGAGTCCAAGGTGTTAAGTTTTTGTTGACACAGTTGTATCTATACTGTGACTTCTGAAAATATTTTTCTATTACCTGAAATAAACACAGGTGTTCTTTTCCAACATCGATGTCTGTCTATTCCTATGATTCAAAATCAGGGAAATTCACAAAAGGAGAAACCAGTTTCGTTTAAAGCAAATGATTGTGCCTGAAGCTGTATTCCAGGAGACACAGATTATTACATCCTCACTCAGAATGGGAGCCAACTGATGCACCCTTCTTGGTGCATTTAATGGGCTTAGTTCAAGGTAAGCAGAGTTTTTTTCTTTCTTTTTAGGTAATTAAAGAAGGGACTCACCTTGGGGTGAAAATTAAATTACAAGAAGGGTGCATCTATTGGCCCCTGTCCTGAGTCTGAAGGAGGGTGGGATGAGATAATCTGTGAGCTGAATCTCTGCTATGAGGACACAGTTTCAATCACAATGTTTTTCTTTAAACTGAAAGTTTTTGTTTTTCTAGGGATTTTCCCCCGTAAATCTTCATAGTTCCTACCAACGATGCCACAGGAGTCTCCCATGGGTTGTGATACATCCTTTATGTGGGTTAGTTGTGAATAAACCCTATGGAACCCAATGAATTTCTGCTAGACAGCTACTTGAGAATGTAATAGTGGTGAAGAAGTAACCTGAAGGGATTCCTCTGGAGAAAAATCCATGTGGAAAAAAGCTTCTCTGAAGGCAGTCACCTTGTTATGTGCCTGTTAACTGCTCTGTAAATGCTGTTGCAGTTTACTTAGGCAAGCTTCCTCATTACACACTTTCAAGACACCACTGCTGAAGAAGCTAATTTCATTCTCTGTTGATGTAACAGTAGCAAATTCAGAGTACAACTGCACAGCAAAGAAAATGGGCTTTGGTGCAAAGTTTTTCAAAATGGGTCCCTCCTAGTTGCTGTGGGTAAAATCACTGCAGCCATCCAGGCAGTACGAATAGATAATCATGTTGCAGGAGTCGGCACCGACAGGGGAAGCAGGTTGTGAAAATAGCCGTTTTTGAGATTGATAGTTTTTGCTGGGACTACTCCTACCCTTCACTTCTGCCCCCTCCCCCAGGCACCATAGTGCTTATTTGAATCAGTACTAACTTTGGAAAGCATTAACAAAAAGATATGAATAATTAATGCTAAATTACAGATTAGTTGACTCAGTGTTCATCTGTGCATAAAGTTGTGAAAACGGCTGGAAAAATCCCAGCTGCCTGATCACTAAGGTATTTAAAACATATTGTTAGGATTTCTCAAATAGGTTGCCTGCCTTAGCCAATTTCCAAGGAGGGAGATGTTTCTTGTGTTTGGTTTCTCCAACAGACCGTTAAATGTCTGAAACATATTTTTGAATTCAGTAAAGTTCATTTGGTTTGAAGAAGTGGCATGGGAGCGGCATGGAGGTGAGGAGCCTGCTCTATCTTCTGCCAGTTTGAGGGCTCCCAACCCCATAATCTAGTTTAGGGGATTCTTGCTGAATTATGGGATTGAAAGTTCTTTAATCTGAAAATCCTGTCCCTAATTCCTACACCTTTTCCTCATCTAACAGATTATTCTAGCTGCCCTTGCCAGAATCTAGGTCATGAGATCTGGAAATTTGAGTTACAATCCTGCCCAAGTTAAGAATATGACATTCCAGTGACTTCAGCAAGTGTTAAATATAAATTTTAAGGCATAACTTGTAAATTACACATTAAACGCAGACTTGTGCTGGATTTCACAAGTGTTTGTTTTTAACTGACATACAGGTGCACAGAACTGCCAATTTATTTGAAGCAGCAGCTGAGGAAGAGTGAGTATTCAGTTCTGCCCTCTAGCCATGTTTTCCCCTCCTCTACCTCCAAGCTGCTGTGGCCTTCAGGGCAAAATACATGGATGTGAGGGCTGGAAAAAAATGGAAGATGTTTGGGTGTGGGAGGCTCTTCTCTGATTTTGGGGAGGGGGAATAGGAAAAAAGTTTCACCATTTTCTCATCTCTGCCTCCTCTCTTGCCTTCACATCTCCAGGGAAATACATATTCTCTTTTAACTGAATACCTGAGTAAATACCAGCATGTGGATAAATGGCTTGAGGACTAAGGTTGAAAGAGCCTTCTTCCCACCACTGTTTTCTCAATCAAATCAACATTCCTCTGAAACTGCATTTCAGAAAAATAGCTGGGAGATCAATTGTGGGGCTCTATCTGTAGTTTCAGCCTCCTCTTGAAATCAGTGTGAGTGTCCTTGCTTTAAAAACAGAACAAAACCAAGGAACCATGAAGTTGAGAACTTCCAAATTAGACTGGTACATTATATGTCATGCAAGAAATTATATTCTTCAGTTCACAACTTACTTGCCACCTGAATATGTTCACAAGTACGTTACAAGAGGCAAGAAGCCTCCTTTTGCCTCATTCACCAAGAAATCTTGCACTGATCCCTTTAGATCCCTTTTCTAATCAGTAACCTTTTAGAAAATGATATTCCAAGCGGCTTTTGTTAAAGACAAATAATTGAGAGAGTATTCTATGAAATGGCTGTGTTAAATAAATGGATCAGAAAGGATCAAGGGTAGAATTTTCTTGAGGACTGCTGGCTTTAGGAGGGGAAAAAAAGGAATCATTTTTTCTTCCCTCACAGCATGTAAAAACATGAGTTTTCCAAAGCTGAGCAGTGACATGCTCAAAATTCAAAAGATGTTTTATTGAAAATGATGTGTGTATGAATTTAAATAAGTTAATTAAGAAAGGTCTGTTTTCTTTTACTTGTCTGGTTCCAAAGATTAGTGTTGCAGATAAAATGACATAATTTACTTGTTAATCCACTCTAGCCTCCTCTCTAGTTTGCTCAGCTATCTTGACATAAAATATATATTTGTTCATCAAAACTTGGATTTCTGTAGGTAACTCTCAGAAGCACAAAATGACACTGAAAGCTTGCAGGTGGGGGAAGAAGAGCCCTTTCTAGTGACACCAAATACAGGAAACAATTTGAAGTGTGCTGGCATTAAATTTACTCATGATAAGTGTGTGGGGGGGGGAGGATGAATGAAACTGTGCTGGATTCCAACTTATTAGCACAATAAATGCCAACGGAATTGTAATGTACTGCTCTCTGTTTCAGATAGCACCTCTTGTGATAGAGTCAGGCAAACAGAAGTTGTTCTAATCCACCACTTTCAGATGCTTAGCAGCCTGTCAGAGTTACACGGTTATCATGTCCATTCTGAATAGCAAATATTACTTTGAAATGTACAAGGGGGAAAAACCCAGAGCAAATTCGTGATGCAAAGGTGAGGCACCACATTTGCACTGTGGATTAAAAAACTCAAGCAAATGTTATATTTGCAGGTCTGGGTGCAATCCTAGTGATCCGAAGGCTTAGTGGCTGTGCTGACTGGGAAATTCTGAGCATTGTAGTCCTCAAAAAGCAAGTTTCCTACCGTTTCCCCCGAAAATAAGACCTAACCTGAAAATAAGCCCTAGTATGATTTTTCAGGATGCTCATAATATAAGCCCTACCCCCAAAATTAAGCCCTAGTTAAGTGAAACCCCGCCCTCCAGCATTGTGCAGCTACCAGAAGAAGATGACATGATTGTATTTGAATAAATGTAGATTGTTGTACATGAAAAAAAAAATCCCCTGAAAATAAGCCCTAATGCGTTTTTTGAAGCAAAAATTAATATAAGACCCTGTCTTATTTTCGGGGAAACACGGTAGGTTCTGGAAAAGACTGGTAGAAATTATGGCTAACTAAAGTCCATTGATGTCTAATCTGTGCATGTCTAAATATAGATTCAACTCATAATGCAGTACTTAAACGTTATAAGGTGTGAGTATGCTAATATGTTATGGCAAAAATAAGACTCATGCATCACCTTGAAGACTATCATTTTATTATGTATTAATCAGTAATGATGATAATTAAATATTTGTTTTGATTTTGTTTCTTCTTTGTCTTTCCTCTCACAAAATGCCTCAGAGTTCTTGATTGTGTTAGACTGTAACTCCCTTGACAAGCTGGATGTCCAAGATGAGTCTAACCACAGTACTTAGAAACTAGTGGCCTGTCTATTCAGTGTTATCACACATTTGTGTATTTTACAAGGGCTCTTAGACGCGGAAGGCTCTTGGGGCAACAGAACATTGCTTCACCCCTTGTTGGTATTACCTAGTCTTCTGAGCCATTTCACGTTGCCTCGCTCATTAAAGAAGCTTTTTCTGTTGTCTGGCAGAGGACAGAGAAGGTTGTGAAGCATCTTAACTGGGAGGGGAGGAGGATTCAGAATAATTCCATTGCCTTCTCATGGGCAGGGAGGGAGGGAGGGACAGAACTTGGGAGGTAGGAAAGAGAGACAAGCCACTTCAAAAGAATTAATCTGAAACTTAGAACTGCTCTGCTGCACCTTTCATATCTTGTCTCTCCCTACCCCTGTAGAATGAATCAACTTGACATTTTAGCAACTTTTTGAAGAAATGGGGTGAAGTGGGTAGAACAGATCAAAGAGATGAGGCGGTGAAGATCTGAAAAAGAGCACCTTTCATCTTATACCCTATTCTTTCCCCCTGTTTTAGTAGAAGCAGATAAGTTCTTTGTCCCCTTTTAATAATCACAAGAGATCTATCATTGTTTTACCTCAGCTACGTAGCCATTAGAAAACAGTCTGATAGGAATAATGTATTGGGATACTCTGTTTCTTGTTGCCTTGGATTATATGATTCATGAGACTACACTGATGAAACTTGGAATTTACATAGCACACTCCAAGGATTTGAGGCATTTTATACACATAGTTGTATCAGTTCTTTCAACCAATTTATAAAGTAGGGCTAACGTGTTTGTATTAGAGATAGAGTGGCTGACTTAGGTGGCAGTCACATTGGCAATAAGAACTGCATTTAAGCGTCCTGTAAATTGATCTAGATTGTATCGTTCACACAGTACAAGGGTGAAATCGATTTATGTGGGCTGCAAAGCAAGTCTTTTTCAACTGGCCGGTAGGGGCTTTTTAAAATAGCTTGCTTTTGAAATCAATTCAGTTCAATGCAGTTTTTTGGATGTGAACGCTGATGTCATTTTATTTTGTGCCTATGTGGATTTTGGGTGGCAGGGGCACCACTGTTGTTCCTTTTAAATGTTTTTAAATTCTTAAAATGTTTATCACTGCATCATTTCATCAGTATGTTCAGCATTACAACTATCTACCCTATTCTCTCCATTTGGCCGATGAAGGAGCCAGCGGAGCAGCAAAAGACCAGCTGGTGCAGAGCAGGCATAGAGCGGGTATGTCTGGACACGGAGGACAGTCCACACACCAGGAGCATCGCCCTGCAAAGCAGCTGGAAGCCTCCCCCCCTTCTCCTTTTTTCATCATTAATCGGCTGGGGTCACCTCTCCAGACTCCCCCCCCCCCCCCCGTGGCTTCTGGTGACTATTATGACACCAGGTGGCACCTCCTAGGCACTCAATTTATTGATGTATCACTTACTTTTTGGGGGGGGGGGAAATCAAATCAAAATCTTTAAGAACAGTATGCTCCTAAAACAAAGGAAACGAGTCAGTTTCAGCAGTGTAGATGCCAGAACTAGTTTAAATCACTAAATTAATTTCTGTTCAGTGGATGTGAATGTGGCCACTGGTTTAAATACCATGTGGCTTGAACTTGAGTTTTTTAAAAGTCTGAACAGAAATCGATTCAATTTGGCAGTGTGACCACAGCCTTAGTGAGTTCATGGATGAGTTTTCATATGTAAGAATCACTGGATACTAGAGCTGCAAAGGATCAGGGATCCTTCAGGTAAACACTCTTGCTGAAACAGGAAATGCCCAGCTAAAGCATCCCTGATAAGTGGCCATCTAATAGCTATTTAAAACCTCCAGTGAAAAAGAGCCATGTTTGAAGACGACTATTGTATCACTTTTCAATTTCCTCCAGGCTAAACATAGCCTTTTTGAAGGTGGAGATGATAGTTGCTTGCCTCTAGTCTTCAGGAACCTGTTCCCCAAGAATTCTCCATGATTACAGACAGAGACTCTGAGATTATATCTGCACGTTTCTTTAGTGCCCTTGGATTCATTTTATCTGGTCCAGGAGATCTGAATTCATTTCGAATGTCTAGATGTTCCCATACCATCTCTTCACCTACCTTGGGTGGCGACCCGCCACCACCTTTCTATATTCTACTTGCACTAGGCTTTCCTTTTGGAAGAAGGCAGAGGCAGAGTAGGTATATCACACTTCTGCCTTCTCTCTGCGGCCCATTAGTATTGCTGCTGGCGCTCCTGATCCTGGTGGTGGCAGTCTGGCAGTGATTTTTTACTATTAAAGGTTCCACCACCACCCCATCCTGATGCTCTCAAAGACTTCTCTAGGGCAGAAGGGAGCCCCAGGGAGCCTCAGAACCTAAAAGGAGGGGGATAGGAAGTTTTTAGTTACTTTAAACTAAATACTTCCACTGCCTGATGTGGGTTATGCAGATGCAGAGTTATGCAACACGATTTTGCCCCACTGAGTTTAGGGGAGTTTACTGTGACAGGTAGAGACGAAAACTGGCTGTAGCCGTATACAATTCAGGCCTGATGCATGTATTTTATTTTTCTGCATAATGCTTGAGCTCAGAAACAATCGTGGACCATTTCAATATGAAGTATAGATACCACTCAAGGTTTTCATGAGAGCAGATAAAATTTACCTGAATTTCAGTTGATGCTCAGTTGATTATTTGCTTTTGGATGTTTTTCAGAGACGGAGGGAATCTCATTTAAGATTCAGACCCATGTGAAAGGACCTTTGGGCAGAGATGTATCATTAAAGCTGCTGTTTCATTTACCAATCAGTTACCCGTCAAGCTCGCCAAATATCTCTGTTAACTCTGAGCAGCTTACAAGGACACAGTGTATGGCTGTAAGAGAGAGATTACTTGAGGAAGCAAAGAAACATTTTTCACAACCCATGGTACACGAGCTGATTCTCTGGATACAGCAGAATCTCGGGGATGTTGTCGAGCAAGCCGGAACATCAGTCTGTAGTGGGAAAAGTACTCTGTCAGCAGGCACAGCGGAGGATGATGGCATCTGGACTGTCCTTTTGCATTTAGATCATATGAGAGCTAGGAGAAAATATGTCAAAACTGTGGAAAAAATGGTGCACAGATCTAAAGCTGACTGGAAGACTAATGTTCATGGGCAAGATTATTCTGATTCTTCTTCAAGGAGACAGAAGGAACATTAAGGTGCAGACACTGCCTTTTGTTGCTGGTTTGGTTAGCACGGAACAGTGAACCTAAATTCATTTTGTATTTGGGGGTAGAGTTGCTTGGTTATAATACCACTAAGAAACTCGCTGTTCCTTCCTTCCTTCCTTCCTTCCTTCCTTCCTTCCTTCCTTCCTTCCTTCCTTCCTTCCTTCCTTCCTTCCTTCCTTCCTCTCTCTCTCTCTTTCTCTCTCTTTTTTTTGCCAAAAAAAAATCTCTCTTTTTTTCTCTCTTTCTTTTTTTGCCAAGAAACAATCTCTCTCTCTCTCTCTCTCTCTCTCTCTCTCTCTCTCTCTCTCTCTCTCTCTCTCTCTCTCTCCTGTCCTGTCCCCTTCACATATATTTTTGCATTTAGGAAATGTTTCATTTTTGGGCTAACACGGGTCTGGTCCGCAACTTTTTGAGTTAAAGAAGGGTGGCCAGCCATCTTGACTCCACCAGCTATATTAATACCTGAGTTAAAGTACTCTGTGTTAACAAGAATAGACAGTATTGATGGAATTGGCAAAGTCCTCATCGTGTATACCTTAGCTGCTATTCACCTGTTTTTGCCTCAAGCTCAGGAGCAATCACTCAGGTTCGTGAGTGGAGAACTCTGGTAGCAGCTCTGTGGTAATTCACACCAAGGAGAAGGATTTAGAAACCTCTTGCCATAGGGGAAAATAGGTAAGGGGAGGGTCCTTGAGGCCAGGGGATAAATTGGGTTTCAGATAAGAAGCTACTGGGAGATAGTACTTTGATTGTGTATTGTTATTACAGGGATGGAGGGAATACTGTCTTAAAAGCCACCCAATGAAGCGGAATGTGTATGCCCCTATTTCAGATAATCCCTATATCAAATGCAGCATAAAGATGAGAAGACTAATGTTGTGACAACCTGTAGCTAATGGATTGCTGCATGTTTTATACTGCAGTGGTAGGGAATGGGTAGCCCTCCAGCTATTGCATACAACATCAACTCTAACTAGTGATGTTGAAATCTGATGAAAATTATAGACTAACGACATACCAAGGTTGTAGTTTTAGAAGATGTAGCGGTGCTAGTCTGTGCCAGCATATCACACCAAAAACAACATAAAAATAAAAAATAAAGAAGATAAAAACATTGTGGCACCTTAAAGACTAATTGCTATCTTTTAATCTGAGCTTTTATTTTTATTTTTATTTGGGAGGAAGAGGGCTAACATCCAGAGGGCTACACATTCCCATTCTGTGTTACACGTGGGGTTCTGGATGAATTATGTTGAATTTGCTGTTTTGTTCTTATGCAGTAGGTTTCTCCAGAACCACTGTACTGTAGTTTGGTGGGAACCTGTTACCTCACACAGATTAAGTTGTTTTCTTAATATCAGGATGAAATAACATTAATCCTGCATGTAACCAGAAATTTTGTGAAGGAAAAATATGTATAACTTGCAAGTTGCCAAAGCTGAACCACTCTAAACTACTGATACATTGTCACTCTTGTCAAAACGAAACAACCTGTTTCGTTTAATTCAGTTCAGTTTTCTCCTTCCCCAGGATAGCTCAGTACAACTTGGAAAAGTAACTTTGTTGTACTGTAGTTCTCAGAATCTTCCCTCCAACTTCTTAATACAGTGTCTGTCCCAAAGCTATGCGTTTATTAGTGGTACAGGGATTTGAATCCATGTTTCTCCACCCCAAGCACTACATTGTAATCCAGATAGGACAAGTGACTTGTGGTTCTGGTACTTCCTCCCAGGGTTTTGCCACCCTCTTGGGTCACTCTGCTGCCATTCCCAATTTTGCTGAACTTTTTTGGGCTACACCTCTCAGAATTCCTTAACCAGAATAATCAATGGCCGTGATGGCTGTGAACTCTGGGAGTGATAGTAAACAACAACAACAACCTTGATTTAATACAGTGGAAAACAGATTTCTTTATCTCTTTATTTAAAATATTTTACCCCACCTTTCTCCTTAAAAAAAGACCAAGGTGGCTTGGTCATATTATCAATACAAGATAATATTTAAAAGCTAAAAACAGTAAATATATAAATATTTTAAAAGAACCAAACAAATACCACATTAGAACAGTAAGCAAAATCAACACCAAAAACACATTCAAAGCAACAACGCACAACAATCAATTTAAAAAACCGTCTCAGAGAGCTAGTCACTAAGGGAAAACCTGCCTGAAGAGAAAGGTCTTCATCCGCTTGTGGAAGGAAAACAAAGATGGGGCCAGCCTGGACTCCAGTGGGAGGGAGTTCCAGAGTCTGGGGGCAGTATCAGAGAAGATGGTGGGACTGAGAGAAAGGCTTTCCCTGATTATCTTAACACCTGGTCAGCCTCATAAAATGAGATATCCCTGAGATAGCTTAATGAACTGAGCTATTGATTTCAGATGCAAACCTAATGATTTAAGAAGTGGTGGCATTAAGACATCTGTTTTCCTCAGTAAAAAAAACACTAGAAGAATTAGTGCTGCTCCTCATTTTATTTGCAAAAGACGGTTGAAACATATATACCAGGGTTTCTCACAGAAACTTGGAACGTGTTTCCAGACATATATAAATGGGTATACATCTCCTGTACTTTACATGGGCATAAAAAAGCAACAGTGGCACACACATGGAGCATTAGCATTTCCTCCATAAAATTGAGACCAGAAGGTCTGAGCTTTTGACCTATTGATTTCAGCAAAGGCACAAACATTTAGGACAAATGCCCTTTCCTTGATCTCTTTCTAGGAACAATCTTCAATCCACAGATTATTATGGACAAAGTTTTGTGTTCTGATATTGTCTGGGTTTTGTTTTTTTCTTGTGGTTTAGGAATATCTTCACCTTCAGAAAACTAGCAAGGTGGACGTGGATTCAGGTGGAAAGAAGTGTAAGGAGAAAATGATTAGTGTACTCTCCGAAGCAAAAGTGCAGAGAGAACATAGAAGGTATAATTTAGTATTGTTTCAGCTAGAAAAGCACCTTTGAATTGATAATTACATTCCGACATAAGTGCAGGCATATTCATGAAGTCTCTCTTGTACAACATAGGTTTCAGGCATTTGAAGTCAAAGAGTATTCATCGCTGGATGAGCTACAAAATGAATTCAAGACAGCAGGACTCACAGAACTATTCAGTGAGTTTGTGCCAGCTCTGTTAAAGTAAATCTGATGCAGACGCATCTGGCTGTGACTAAAACTGTCATTGAGCAGATCCAGTGGATGCTGAGAGAAGATAAAATGAAAGGTTGGGTGGTGAACAGCTCTTCAAGCTTCTCTCCATCATGAAATGTCAGAAAAACCCATCTCTTCTGCAAGAAACAAAAGGCTGTTCTCCTCATAATTCAGACAAAACAGTATTTTTGACTGTGCACCCTGACAACTGAGTGCCAGAAACTGCCAAGGTTCTTAACAGTTGATATTTAAAAATTGTAGGTCACATGAGAAGGATGACAGCAAAATCACTTTTCTTTAATATGTGGATGGAAACGTTGCAATTATTTCTCATTCTCCTGCAATTAAATTATATTTTAAAGAAAATTTTCTCCAGTTTGATGATTTTGATCCTCACTATGCTACTTGGGAAGCTATGCAGGAATATTTTTTCTGCTTATCTGTATATTTTCAAAACATAACAATGAGAATAAATCACAGTGGCCGAAATCCAGTAGTAGGTTGAAACTAGAGTAGGCTCATTGAATCTGTGGGGATTTACTGAGTCAGCATCTCTGTAATTTCTGTCAATTCAGTGGGCCTATTCTACTACTGGATTTCAACCAATGCTTCATTTTGCCTCATCTGTACCCAGTTTTTGGCTCAAGGAACTCCCAGTATAACTTTATAAATATAAATTTAAAAAAATAAATTTAAATGAAAAGTCAGATGTAATGTTTAGACCATTTTGAGTTTTAATTACTCTGCTTTAAAACTTGGGAAACTGAGGTGAAATGATTGTGAAATCATATCATCTGCTGTTCTTTATAATTAGGTTTTCTGTTCCCGCTATTACAACTGGGACTTTTGTATTGTATTCTTTTCCTTGACAACATTTGTTGATAGATTCAGCTTTCTAAATGGCCACTTCCTTCTGCATGTCCTGCAAAGCACTTAAAAGGAAGATAGGAGTGATCACGTGTTCACTAAATAATCTGTGTCTGTTCTTTTGGGCAATTTGTCCTAATGATTTTCTACTCATAATTGTGTATATGCACAGTACTGAGAGAGCACTCTTAAGCAGAAGTGTTAATAGGATGCTACAGCCAATCTGCTCGATAACGGACACACTTTTTCTAGCACCCATAATGATGGCGCCGGCTGCTGTCTCAGCATATATTGTGGAGATGTGGTTAGCTAAGGGAGTACCAGCATAAATTTTAGCCATGGTATGGCAAATACCGCCATAATCCTTGAAGGCTTAAAAAGGCAAAGAACATGCTCTCTGTCTTCATATTGCTGACAACAGATACAAATAGGGTGGCTCATGCAGCCGTTCTCAACGGGGACCCTGGCACATTTGAAGGGGGCCACAGACTAGAAACAACTCTTCACACACCACCTTGTAAGTTCATTACACAATCCTGATTTGGCCAGTATTCCTTTCATATTGTGTTTATGGCCATGGCAAAAAAAAAAAAAAAAAAAAAAAAGTTGAGAAGGGCTGGGCTTGTGGACTGAAGCAGTCCCAAGGTTCAACCCCTAGATCCCCACGTATCTTCTCTATGGGGGGATCTAGGGGTTGAACCTTGGGTCTTCCTCCTGCAGAGTGTGTGCAGATGTGTCTTTCCTCGCTTGATGAGGCTGAACTGAACTGAAGTACTGAGTCAGAAATGGCCCCCCGTAAAGAATTGTTGTTTAGTCGTTAAGTCGTGTCCGACTCTTCGTGACCCCATGGACCAGAGCACGCCAGGCCCTCCTGTCTTCCACTGCCTCCCGGAGTTTGGTCAAATTCATGTTGGTAGCTTCGATGACACCGTAAAGAATAGTAATTATTCAACAAATACCAATTTTCCGTTCTTCACTACTGAAATGAGTTGTATACTTTCCACTTGTGGAGCTGGTGCTTGGTTCTCTCGCTAGTTTGTTTTCAAATGGCAAAGCTATGCTCATCATTTTTCTATGTCGGGTGAATGGATATTGGCAACTTCAATGTCAGGTTAGGACAGGAGCAAACAAAGTGTGGCCATGTGGGACCACATGCCCTCCCCAAGCCTGTTTTTGTGGCCTCTGGTTCCATCAGAGTTCCCCTGCCAAAGAGGAAATGTTTTTGCCAGTAAAACAGAGTGAATTGCCACTACTGGGGGCCTTTGGGAGCAATGATTCAGCTTTTAAATGGGTCCCAGGACCTTCCTGCAGTGGTTAAAACCCCAAATATTCATTTTCCAAAGAAGAAACAGATTTTTGGACACTTCCACTTGTTTTTCCCCTCACATCCTCTCTCAGTTTAAATTATCTGTATGGCCCCTGAATGATCATGGAGCAAAAAAGATCCAACTGTGTGGAAAAATCCTGATATTATCAGATCTTTGTATGTCTGTGTAAGAGGGGCTACATGTGGTTGAAGCAAAAATAAAAGATGTTCAGTATTCAATTTGGAACTTGGAAAATTTACTTTTTTAGTCTAAGCCAGAATTTACCAGCCAGCATGGCCACTGGCTGCAAGATTTAGGGAGCTATTTTTTTTAAAAAAGATAATCTGCTCATGCTTAGTTATTATACAAGACATTTCATCATAAAGTCTGTTGCTCTGATCCAGAGCAGTTTGCTCTTTCCTGAGAGGCTAACAGAACCATTTTTAATAATCTTGTTCCCTGGGGGTGGGATGTCTTTTCTCCTGCCATCCAAGCTACAGTCCTTATATCTGATTTTCTGCTTCTCTGTGCCAGTGGTCCTTAAGAAACCAGGGTGCATTTTTCTTCTTCCCTTGTGATACCAAGCACTATGCAACTGTGTACAGTGTGACTGAATGTCTTTGGAGTTCATCAAGCTTTAATGAGCTACATCTATTTTTTAAAAAGGATGTTCTCTATTTCAAAGCATATGGTAGATGTCATTTTCATCCACACTTGCTTATTTAATGAGACGGCAGTAAAAAAATAATTAAACAGTCTCCTTATAAGTTTGGGCGGTAGATGCTTTAGCATTTTGTCTACTGAGCTGTATGATTTTTGAAATAGATTTTCAACTCAAATTGGTGTCTTGTGAATTTCAGAGGGCAACACCTGCCTTTGTAAGGCTTAAGAAAAAGTAATGAAACACAAATGCTGATAATGTTTGAGGAGTGGAGGGCTTGTGCGTTGAATTAACACAAAATTGTGGCACCTCGTGGCGTGCCGGCTTGGGTTAAGGCGGTGTTTTCCAAAACACTTTCATTTAAGGGGTATATTGTATTGTTGACTTCAATTTGGTATACTTCATTTTTGTACTTAATAACGTGCACTGTTGTCCCTTTATCTTATCCAATCTAAAGCATTGTTGTTGTCACAGCTGCAATAATATAATAATGTCCAGACTTTCAAAAGACGGTGCTTCTGAGGATTATCATAGTACCATCCTCTTGCAGTCTTACTCCAAGTGGTTCCACATGAGGTGTTCTGTGGCACATCCGATCAACTATCTGTGGAACTCTTTCCTTCTCGTTATTGAATTTTGAAAGTCTGTGCATTTTTGTCATCCTTTGTCTTTTTTATCATGGATGAGTACCTTATTTTCTTCTGAGGGCCGCAGACCCACACAGATAGTTACCATGGGCTGTATGTTGACTTTCTGTGGCAAAATAGAATTTTAATGGACCATGCTTTTGGGAACCAAATTGTGTAGGCCGATAATTCATTTATTTTATAATGGCCAGAATTCTATTACACCTGCCAGTGAAACTCAATTTCAGTGATGAATTGCCACAAATGAAGAAGTCTACATAGGCATTTGCTGTTCTGTAATTGCTGCAACTTGGACTGCAACACCAAATGCTTACACTGACTTCTTTACTGGCAGCAGTTCACCACAGAGATTTGCACTGGATGAATTAGTGAGTTAGGTATCTGGTTGCAGAGTCACAGGTTGGCAGTTTGATTTCGCACTGTGCCTCCTGTGAGTAGAACCAGCCTGTGTAGCCTTGGGCAAGCTGCACAGTCCCAGAATGCCCCCCAAAGAAGGGAATGGTAAACCACTTCTGAGATACTTTCTACATGGAAAACCCTAGAAAGGGTCACCATAAGTCAGAATTGACTTGATGGCAAATGTTTATTATTTTAAATTCATAATAAGATTCTGGCCAAAGATAGTGAATGCTGATATGCTTAATAGCATTATTGCTGTTTTGCTACATCACTAGCAGTATTTTCTGAGTGCCGCTTTTTACAACCTGCAATAGTGCACTCAACCTGGTGGGTTCAGCACTTGGTAGCAGCTGAATACTCTGAAGCTGAACTACACATTTCTGTTAAGTCTTGTGTATACAACATTGTCAGTGCCTTGATAACTTCTCATCATAGGCCATCTCATGACACCTTTCCTACAGCTTCTGAATATAAATATGAACTCACTCTGTCTTTTATACATACTTCAGCACAGGCTATGCCATTCTGCTACAAACATGGAGTAAATTCTTTTGGTTTATTTAGACATGGAGTTTTTACTAGGGATGAAATGTTCAGATGTTTTTGGAGTACGGATCCCATATTCCTCCATGCTAGGAGTTCTACCTGACAGACAGATACTTAGAAGTAGCTCATCTAAGAGAAAAGCCTAAACTAGAAGGCTTTGAAGCCTAGCTTCACCTAAGCTTCCTGTTCCTGCTCCAGTGCCAGAGGGGAGCATTCTTTCTGAACAGGAAGTTAGGTGGCGCTAGGCCTGGCTAGGCCCCAAAGCCTTCTAGTTTAGGCCTTTCTCCTAGGTGAGACACATTTAGGGGACTATAAGGTGTTCTGAGTGGCAGGTAGAACTCCTAGAATGGAGAATTATGGGATTTTAGCCCCCCCCCCCCCCCAAATCTCCGTAGCCTTGACTTCTGTTCTTCATTTCCTTGCCTGAGTGACAGGTCTCTGTATTACATTTCCTAGGATTCCTTAGGAGAAGGCTACAGGGGCTAAACCTCTTTGCAGTATTTGTTTGTTTGTTTTAACTTGTACCCCACCCATTTAGTGAACAATCCACTACTCTGGGCGGCTTCCAGGAAAATAACAAAAATATACTATACAACAATTTTTTTAAAATTAGCATATTTACTTTACTTTACTTTATTGGATTTTTACCCCGCCCCCCTAGACAAAGTCTACTCGGGGCGGCTTACAAATATTATAAAACATCATATATAACAAATAATTTAAAATCATAAAAACATCAAAATTTTTAAACAATTAGACCAGATCAATACCAAGATGGAAAATTATAAGACAAAAAATATAAAAAATATAAAACCAAAAACCCATTTGGCAAACCATGGGCCAGCATAAACTTAGCACAAAATTAACATTACAAAGGGGTGAGGTTTGTAAAGGCCTGGCTAAAAAGCCAGGTTTTCACTTGCTGATGGAAGCTCAGGAGGGTGGGGGGCAATCGCACCTCCACAGGGAGGGAGTTCCAGAGTGGGGCAGCCACTATCGAAAAGGCCTGGGCCTCTGGTCGATGACTTCCGGGCATCTCTCAGTATACACATTCTGCCATGTATCTGATGAAGTGTGTTGCCGGCACTTCACAAAAGCTTACACCAAAAAACAAACAAACAAACAAAAAAACACAACTTAATAGCGTTTTAGTTGGTGCAAGACTCTGCATTGTTTTTGATTGAGCTAGTTAACCTATCTCCCCTCCCCTTGAAATTGCGCCATGCTTCACTGGTCTTGCAAACAAAATCTTTCAATATTTATAGATCTAAAGCTTCTCCTAGCCATGTATTTATCTATTCAAACATATGCAAGTGCACCAGTGCATTTTCCAGCTTTGACTTAATGCCATACCACCTGAACATACATACCGTAATCTAAACTGATTTCAGAAGTTGAGCAAGGCTGAACCTCGTTACTACATCCTCTGGCTGTATTACTGTCCCATTAATTCTCTGGATATGCCTGAGTGGAGAAAACCGTATTGGGAACAAGGTAGCCAAAGAGAATGGTGTTGGAATGGATTGTACATATCTTTAGCCTAAAAACTTTGGTGTGACATCTCAGAAGGCTTTATCTTCCATTAAAAGCTAATGTCAGGCAAAGTCAGGTTATGGCAATTTCTTAGGAGGAAAACTGACAATTACATAAGCTGTGAGTTAAATGTCTGGAAAATAGAAACACTGTTAACAAAGCCAATGTTGTATTAGCCACCTAAGCCTTCTTCACAATTCAAACCTTATTTATATAAATGGTCATAGTTTGGTTAACAGCAGTCCTTGCTGACTCACCTTACTATGACTAGAGCCGGAGATGCAAAGTTCTTGACCGCAGGATATGGCATCTGTTTGTTTATAAATGAGCCATAATGGACAGATACCGAGATCATGTTGCACGTGCAACCATCTTAGAGCATCTCTTTATTCACCAAGCAACAAAGGTTGATTACTTGTTCCAAAGAGCTTGATTATCTGCCAGGTCCAAAGGTAATGACAGATGCTTTGTGCATTGATCTTCTATCACTTGCTTAAGTCGTTACTCGCTGTTTTTAAATTGTCCACATCGACATGTCCATTCAGCATAAGAAATGATTGGAGTTTTTCTGCTTAATTTGACATACTTTAAAAAGAGCATGATGCTGCTCAGAAACCAGAAGGAGGAGGACACCAAAGTAGATGTCACCCTGATTTATCAAAGCGAAACTGCTTCCCTCCCCATTTATCAGCCACTAACATTAAAGAGCATGTGGAAATCTTGTGTTCAGACCAGCAACCAACCTGAATTGTCCTTTCTGTACTAAGCGGATGTACAATTTGCATGTATTGTCAGCATCTTTTTTAAAGGAGTAATAGCAAAACCTGTTGGCTTAGAAGTCAGAACGATGGAAAAGAATGAATCCAGGTGGCAGGGTTGTCTTGTGCTGAAATGAGGAAATGCCAGCATTGGTATGTGGGAGGTAAAGAGGTCTTTCTGTTGGTCCCACCACCTTCACAGGTATGTTTGGTAGAGACACAGGAGAGGGCCTTCTCTGTTGCTGCTCCCAGACTTTGGAACTCCCTCCCACAGGAGACCAGGCTGGCCTCATCTTTGCTGTCCTCCTGCAAGCAGGCGAAGACCTTTCTCTTCAGGCAACTTTTCCTTCAGTGACTGACTGCCTGAGTGAGGTTTTTAAATGGATGGTTGTGCATTACTTGTTTGTTTTTGGTGTTGCTTTTGTTTACCATTTCTTAGAGTGATATTATTTTGATCTTTTTTAGTATTTGTACACTTACTGGTTTTAGCGTTAAATACTGTCTTTTAATTATGTAAGCTGCCTTGGGTCCTTTTTAAGGAGAAAGGTGTGGTAAAAATATTTTAAATAAATAAATAAAACAAATACTTATCAGGAAGGTAGTTGAAATAGGCATCATTTGATTAAATAAGCAACCATTCTGAAAGGTTCAGACAGACAGACAGACAGACAAACCAGATGTAATGTTAACTATGTCATTAGTCTATGTGTGCATCTGTCAAAGTAATAACTGGATCAAGCAGCAGCACTGGATCGGGATTGTAGGGAGGTGTATTTCATCCCTTTGCCTCTGCCAGTGTCCCACTCCAAATTCCTCCAGCAGCTTTATTTATTAATTTTTTAAAATGTACAATGGCTAGTGATATAGTGTCATGTCTAGTTTTGCACTTATGAGTCAGACCAGAATCAAAAAACATATATATACTAAAATACGTACATGAATGGTTTGAATGTTTGAAAGATGTCTGGAATTTGGGGGGACAACTGGGAAGACACTGAGATGTAAAAAACAAATAATTGTAAGCAAATCATGTAACACGATGTTTGACAAGCACAAACCGAATGTAGATAGAGTGAAAAACTAATAAAATGTATTGGGGGAAAAAAACATCTAGAGTCAGAGCTTAGAACTAGGGTGCCACAAATAACAAATAAATAAATTAAATGAAGCATTTTTTTGGGCTGAAACCCTGTTGCTTAGCATAGTAATCTGCAGCTAAAGTAGATCCATTTGAATTAATAGAGCTTATGGAGGAGTTGATTCACCAGATCCC
Organism: Intellagama lesueurii; assembly: GCA_037013535.1. Taxonomy (NCBI): domain Eukaryota; kingdom Metazoa; phylum Chordata; class Lepidosauria; order Squamata; family Agamidae; genus Intellagama; species Intellagama lesueurii. The sequence goes on from JBAJHW010000004.1 coordinate 148,708,948, forward strand.
CACTGATTCCGTGGGCCTGCTCTAGTCATGACTTGCTTCGCTAAGCAACAGAATCTCAGCCAGTGTAATGCAGATTCCTAGGATCTTAACTTCCCACTAAGATAGCCTAAGCTGGTTGAATTTCTGAACTCCCATTCTTTCCCACTCCCAAACTTTTTATTCCAGTTAGCCCAATGAATAAATAATAATTGTGTGCCGTTAAGTCAATCTTGATTTATGGTGACCCTTTTCAAAGTTTTCTAGATAGATAGTATTCAGAAGTGGTTTACCGTTCCCTTCTTCTGGGGGTATCCTGGAACTGTACAGCTTGCCCAGGGCCACACAAGCTGGCTTTTTGGGATGCACGGTGGGGAACTGAAGTCCTCAGATACCTACCTTGTTTCCCCGAAAATAAGACCTAACCTGAAAATCAGCCCTAGTATGATTTTTCAGGATGCTCGTAATATAAGTCCTACCCCCATAATAAGCCCTAGTTAAGTGAAATCCCACCCTCCACCATTGTGCACCATTGCGCAGCAACCAGAAGATGACATGACTGTATTTGAATAAATGTAGATTGTTGAACATGAAAAAAATAAAACATCCCCTGAAAATAAGCCCTAATGTGTTTTTTGGAGCAAAAATTAATATAAGACCCTGTCTTATTTTCAGGGAAACACGGTAACTCACTGAGCTATCCAGCCAGCTAGTCCAATGAAGACATCTGGCGAACTCAAAAGCATGTATACTCTTATGGAAATGTTGATGATCCTGATAAAGCACTGCCTGTAAATTTTGGATTTTGTTTTATCCCAAAGCATGTTTCTTTTCTTCCTCAGCCTTGCAGGGCAGATTAGTTTATGGTGTCCTGAAAAATTGAGATGGTTGAGTAGTGGTGGCTGGGATCTGTCCACTCTACCATGTCTCTTCCCCTCTCTTAATGTCTTCTAGCGCAGCTGCATCCTAGTTGGACAAAGCAGTTTTTAACTATGGCCCTTGGATAACCTTTGCTTAATTCAGTCATAAAAGGAAGCCATGGTTACTCACTACACTGTGAGCTTCTTCCCCTTTTTTCCTTTTCAGTGACCATCTATCAAATGTTTCCATATTAAAAAGAACAACACAGTTTTACTATTATGCCTGATCTCAGGGAATTGAGGTTTATTTAAACTCTACTCGATGAAAACAACTCATGATCTGGAACTGGTCTGATCCTATTTTACTGATCAGTTTTATTATTGGTGTTAGTTTTCAAATGTGGAAGGTGTCCATTGCATATGTTGGTAGATAATATATGTAGTTCTTTTGATAAAGTCGACATTTGTACCTCATTTTAAATTTAAAAAAATCTTTCTTTCTTTCTTTCTTTCTTTCTTTCTTTCTTTCTTTCTTTCTTTCTTTCTTTCTTTCTTTCTTTCTTTAAAAAAGACTTGCCAGTGCTTGAAATGGGTGAGGTTAGACCTCTACATAAAATAAGAAATATTAGATTGTGAGTTATATCTTCATTTTAAAGGATGGGAGAATGCCTTTTGAGTTTGTCTCTCTAACTTTCTGAATAACTTAACAAGCCCGGGGGGAGGGGATTGGCTATTTCAAAGGCAGGTGACAATGGCAGTTTCAATTTTAGATGGATGAAGTAAATTATTTGCAACGGAGGCTTGAAAGGACTCAAAAGTGCTTGTTTCATTCTAAAAGCTGGACGTGCGGCAGCAGAGGTATCAACAATTAATAGATCTTGAAGGATTTGATAGGATGGAGAAAGAGCGCTGGAAGCTGGGTACCCTTTGGGTTTTGGGTTTTTTTTAAAGAGGTATACACAGCATTTTTATGAAGTGTTTGGTGATACATTATACCTCCAATAAATTAAGAAATGGAGAAGCATGATTACTTTAAAACTTTCTGTGTATTAATCCTGGACAATAATTATAAATTGGCAAGAGGTTATAGGATTTCCTAATGCCAAGAGAATTCAGATTTTAAGTCTAATCTTGTGCATGTTTGGAAAAGCAACTGAAGAACAAAACCCTGCAGCACTAAAGCCAAAAAACAAGAATCATTCTCTCCTGAGTAAATCTGAAAAAAAGAGAGAAGGATGATTTATTAGAACTAATTTTTAAGTACTGTTTTCTAAATTAAAGTAGCAAAATGATGATGTTGTTCATGAGACTGATAGATCATGTAGCTCCTATATGTTTGTCTCTTAACTTAAACTGGTAATTGTCTTTATGACAATAAGCGGTAATTATTGGAATACTCTCGTGTTTTTTTTAGTATTAGAATGGATTTTCTGTCTTTTAAATGTTTTACACGAATAGCCTTGTTGCCAATTTACAGTTTGTATATTTATGTTTAATTTCATGTTATCTTATGCAGGATATATGTATTGTGTAACTTAATTGTAGAATTTATGGACGTAAATGGAACTCGAAATGAAAATATGCTAATAGCATTTTAGAGTTATTGTTTTGAGCTATTCTGAGATATGTGCTCTTGAATCAATATTAGTTTGGTTGTCTAGCTTCCTCCACGGCAATACCCTCCAGCAAAGAACAGTAGTGCTTTTGCTTTGTTTTTTTAACAGAGAGAGAGAGAAGGTAAAGAAGAAGAAAATGCCTATAAAAAGCAGTGTCGCACATTAATTTATGAAATACTTTGTACTATAAGAATAAAATTGTTCAATACTTTGGGTTGTCAAGATTTGTTCCTTTAAGTAAACAAGGGGTTAAATTTAATATTGCAGTGAGGATGCAAAGTCATGCCTGTAAAGTCAAGTCAATGGATGATTGATGGCATGCAGCTGGAACAAGCTTAGGTAGTGCTTGTTAACCACATTCAGCTGCTATGTCTGCAGTGATAGGCTGCTCTCACTATTTAAGCAAGAGAGTGAGAACAGCACTTTACCACTCAGTTGTGAGTCTGGTGGTCATTACTTTACTTCTGTGAATGTTATGTTGCTCTGAGAGATCTATGCCTATGTATATAATGCCATGTATATATGTCTGACCAATGCTAATATATAAAGTCTAATATATTATGCTATAAGCCTTATCAGAACTCTCTCCGTGTTTTTCCTTATACGTCCGCGTCTTTGCTCTGCTTATAAAGGGGAGGATTTGAAGCTACCAAATAAGAGACTCTGTGTAACTTGTTATCTTGGGCTCCAAGGTTTGTTTTACTTAACAGAGTGCTCTTGGAAGTTTCATTATCCAAATCTGACTCCAAGCTTCTGGAGAGGCAAACGCCACATCCGCCTTTGGAGTTGGACCCACGCCAACATGGGTGTGGACCAATTATGTATTTGATGGCTTTAACCTTATGCTAATAAGAGAACAAAGCTTTAATATCTTTCCTTTGTCTTGTTTGTATTTCTTGTGCATAATTTAATGCAAACAATTAGTTCACATATGGCATTAGAGTTCCGACGATCATTTCACAGCAAGAATTTCTTTTATAAATCTTGATTATTCTTGTTTTACAATTTAAAGGATAAAAAGAAACTGTAGGATGGCATCGAACACACTTAAAAACCACAGCAGAATTCTTTTTCAGCACATGAATTGTGTTTAAAGAGAAAAGGCCTACCTAGTCCAGTATTCTGTTCCCACAGTCGGCCATCCACATACTTATGGGAAGCTCACATGAGGCCAATTGCACCCCTTCCACTAGTGTTGTCCTGGCAACTGGTTTGTAGTCTGACAATGTGTATTTGTGATTCCCCCCCCCCCGGGACTCCAAATCCCAGAATTCTCCATTTTGGGAGTTCTGTCTGCAAGATAGACTCCTAAATTGTGTCATGGGGCAGGATAGGCTGAGGTCAGGCCTAGTTGCTTGTTACAAAAGAAGGTTGCTGTGGTGCTTTGGATGACTTTACCAGCCCTGGCCATTTTTGTTAATAAAAGACTTTCTCCACCTATCCCGTGGCTTCCATGGGCTCTTTATGATGTAAGAGATTATACAGGGGCAATGGGAGTTTTGGAAGATAAGTTGGAAATGTTTAATTTCTGAAAAAATGCTGCTACAGATCAGACCATTAGCTTTACATGGTGTTACGTTATGGCAACAGGATTTCAGCCTGAAGCTCCCAATTTAATATCATATCCCAGATTACTTTGCAAATTCTCCTGGCTCACAGTTGCAAAAGTGGCCGATCATGCAACACTGTGGGTGGCTCATATTTGTGAATCACAAGTTTGGAATCTCAGAAAAAAAAACATGGTCCTCATGCAATATAAAAGCAAGGGCCAAGTAATACCTTTATTTGTTGTTGTTGGTTAGTCGTTAAGTCGTGTCCGACTCTTCGTGACCCCATGGACCAAAGCACGCCAGGCCCTCCTGTCTTCCACTGCCTCCCGGAGTTTGGTCAAATTCATGTTGGTAGCTTCGATGACACTGTCCAACCATCTCGTCCTCTGTCATCCCCTTCTCCTCTTGCCTTCACACTTTCCCAACATCAGGGTCTTTTCCAGGGAGTCTTCTCTTCTCATGAGATGGCCAAAGTATTGGAGCCTCAGCTTCAGGATCTGTCCTGCCAGTGAGCACTCGGGGTTGATTTCCTTCAGAATTGATAGGTTTGTTCTCCTTGCAGTCCAGGGGACTCTCAAGAGCCTCCTCCAGCACCACAATTCAAAAGCATAAATTCTTCAGCGGTCAGCTCTGGAAAAACCATAGCTTTGACTATGCGGACCTTTGTCGGCAAGGTGATGTCTCTGCTTTTTAAGATGCTGTCTAGGTTTGTCATCGCTTTCCTCCCAAGAAGCAGGCATCTTTTAATTTTGTGGCTGCTGTCACCATTGGCAGTGATCATGGAGCCCAAGAAAGTAAAATCTGTCACTGCCTCCATATCTTCCCCTTCTATTTGCCAGGAGGTGATGGGACCAGTGGCCATGATCTTAGTTTTTTGGATGTTGAGCTTCAGACCATTTTTTGCACTCTCCTCTTTCACCCTCATTAAGAGGTTCCTTAATTCCTCCTCACTGTCTGCCATCAGAGTGGTCTCATCTGCATATCTGAGGTTGTTGATATTTCTTCCGGCAATCTTAATTCCGGTTTGGGATTCCTCCAGTCCAGCCTTTCGCATGATGTATTCTGCATATAAGTTAAATAAGAAGGGAGACAATATACAGCCTTGTCGTACTCCTTTCCCAATTTTGAACCAATCAGTTGTTCCATATCCAGTTCTAACTGTTGCTTCCTGTCCCACATATAGATTTCTCAGGAGATAGATAAGGTGGTCAGGCACTCCCATTTCTTTAAGGACTTGCCATAGTTTGTTGTGGTCCACACAGTCAAAGGCTTTTGCGTAGTCAATGAAGCAGAAGTAGATGTTTTTCTGGAACTCTCTGGCTTTCTCCATAATCCAGTGCATGTTAGCAATTTGGTCTCTAGTTCCTCTGCCCCTTCGAAATCCAGCTTGTACTTCTGGGAGTTCTTGGTCCACATACTGTACTGCTGAAGCTTACCTTGTAGGATTTTGAGCATAACCTTGCTAGCGTGTGAAATGAGTGCAATTGTACGTTAGTTGGAGCATTCTTTGGCACTGCCCTTCTTTGCGATTGGGATGTAGACTGATCTTTTCCAATCCTCTGGCCACTGCTGAGTTTTCCAAACTTGCTGGCATATTGAGTGTAGCACCTTAACAGCATCATCTTTTAAGATTTTAAATAGTACAACTGGAATGCCATCACCTCCACTGGCCTTGTTGTTAGCCATGCTTTCTAAGGCCCACTTGACTTCGCTCTTCAGGATGTCTGGCTCAAGGTCAGCAACCACACTATCTGGGTTGTCCGGGACATCCAGATCTTTCTGGTATAATTCCTCTGTGTATTCTTGCCACCTCTTCTTGATGTCTTCTGCTTCTGTGAGGTCCCTACCATTTTTGTCCTTTACCATGTCCATCTTTGCACAAAAGGTTCCTTTAATATCTCCAATTTTCTTGAACAGATCTCTGGTTTTTCCCTTTCTATTATTTTCCTCTATATCTTTGCACTGTTCATTTAAGAAGGCCCTCTTGTCTCTCCTTGCTATTCTTTGGAAGTCTGCATTCAATTTTCTGTAACTTTCCCTATCTCCCTTGCATTTTGTTTCCCTTCTCTTCTCTGCTATTTGTAAGGCCTCGTTGGACAGCCACTTTGCTTTCTTGCATTTTTCTTTTCTTTGGGATGGTTTTTGTTGCTGCCTCCTGTACAATGTTTCGAGCCTCCATCCATAGTTCTTCAGGCACTCTGTCCACCAAATCTAGTTCCTTCAATCTGTTCTTCACTTCCACTGTGTATTCATAAGGGATTTGGTTTAGATTATACCTGACTTGCCCAGTGGTTTTTCCTCCTTTCTTCAGTTTAAGCTTGAGTTTTGCTATAAGAAGCTGATGATCAGAGCCACAATCAGCTCCAGGTCTTGTTTTTGCTGACTGTATAGAGCTTCTCCATCTTTGGCTGCAGAGAATATAATCAATCTGATTTCGGTATTGCCCATCTGGTGATGTCCATGTGTAGAGTCGCCTCTTGTGTTGTTGAAAAAGAGTGTTTGTGATGACCAGCTTGTTCTCTTGACAAAACTCTATTAGCCTTTGCCCTGCTTCATTTTGAACTCCAGGGCCAAACTTGCCTGTTGTTCCTTTTATCTCTTGACTCCCTACTTTAGCATTCCATTCCCCTATAATGAGAAGAACATCTTTCTTTGGTGTCAGTTCTAGAAGGTGTTGTAAGTCTTCATAGAATTGGTCAATTTCAGCCTCTTCAGCATTGGTGGTTGGTGCATAAACTTGGATGACTGTGATGTTGAAAGGTCTGCCTTGGATTTGTATTGAAATCATTCTATCATTTTTGAGTTTATATCCCAGTACAGCTTTTCCCACTCTTTTGTTGACTATGAGGGTTACTCCATTTCTTCTACGGGATTCTTGCCCACAATAGTAGATATGATAATCGTCTGAATTGAATTCGCCCATTCCCGTCCATTTTAGTTCACTGACGCCCAGGATGTCAATGTTTATTCTTGCCATCTCCTGTTTGACCACATCCAGCTTCCCAAGGTTCATAGATCTTACATTCCAGGTTCCTATGCAGTATTTTTCTTTGCAGCATCGGGCTTTCCTTTCACTTCCAGGCGTGTCCGCAGCTGAGCGTCCTTTCGGCTTTGGCCCAACCACTTCATTAGCTCTGGAGCTACTTGTACTTGTCCTCCACTCTTCCTCAGTAGCATGTTGGACGCCTTCCAACCTGAGGGGCTCATCTTCCAGCGTCATATCTTTTAGCCTTTTGTTTCTGTCCATGGAGTTTTCTTGGCAAAGATACTGGAGTGGCTTGCCAGTTCCTGCTCCAGGTGGATCGCGTTTAGTCAGAACTCTCCACTATGACCTGTCTGTCTTGGGTGTCCCTGCACGGCATAGCCCATAGCTTCTCTGAATTACTCAAGCCCCTTCGCCACAACAAGGCAGCAATCTGTGAAGGGGTACCTTTTTTAGACCGCTAAAAATAAAAATTAAAAACCTGCTAGTTTTCAGTCTGTACTTTTCTTCATTAGGCTGCAGAGCAGTATATTGTGGATTATTGTAGGGGGGAAAAACCAGACAAAAATTCCAAAAGGAGTGCAGGTTTCAAATACCACCTGTAGTAGCCATTAGTTGGATTTTCTCTCTCATCAAACAAAGGGCTCATTGTCTTATTTTGAAATTCAAGGTTCCTGTTTGGCCAGGGAATGAGGTTACACAGACATTCTCCTATTAGAGAACTGAAAATAAAATATAGCTTACCCACTAGGTGAAGCCAATTGCAGCCAAATTAATAGCATTATCTAGTGGTTGGAAGCAGATGTTTTCCCTGTGCAACCTCCTGCATGATATTCCCTGTCAGGGCTGCTGAGTGAAGGGATGTGGGGGGGGGGGGGGAAGCTATTTTTCATGAACTTTCCTTCCAGTCACAGAAAGAATGTTGGAATCAAAGCCATTGTTCTTTGCATCTGAAGCCAAATAATAAAATTAATGAAAGCTAAATAGTGAAAATGAAAAGCAGTAAGAAAGAACTTGAGTTTCGACAGGTGGCAGTCCTGAAAACTGGCTATGACTATAATAAAAGTTAAAAGTGCACTGTAGATGGTATTAATCGAGCATTAATTGTATTAATGGGCAAAAGGAAGAAAGAAGTAATCTTGCAATGTTCAATGATAAGGTGACCTCATTTAAAGCAGTGTCCAGATGGGAACACCATCTTTTTGAGAAAATCAATGGCAAAATACAAAGGATTCAGTGGAGGTCTGTAAGGATGATCATTGATAACCTGACCTTAAAAAGAAAAGGAAGTAATGTGACAAAAAGCTGCAGGAATCAACTGACCAAAATCTTCAGTTGCAGTTAGGTTTTATTGATTTATTTACTGATTTATTTGCTTGCTTGCTTACTGTACTTCTATGCTGTTTTTCTCCCCAGCGGTGGGACATTAGGGTGGCTTACAGATCCTTAAAAGAGACAGGATTTAAAGCAAATACACCAAACATTTAAAAATTAGAATGAGAAAGGAAAGGGCCAGTGTGGTCCTGAAGATTACACAAATGCAAGACAGGGTGATACCTTTTATTGGACTGCTAAAAATAAAACAAATAGCAAGCTTTCGTGGATGAAATCCACTTCCTCAGGCTCTAAGCACACACCCCTTCATGGATGGTGCAGAAACAATTGTCCAGATATTGATGTTACATATCTTGGCAGAGATGGTCAGTTCTTCTTATGAGCCTCTTACATCACAAAGACACAGCAGCTTTCAGCACAAGTCAGAGCCCACAATTTGGTTCATTCACCAGTAGAAATAGTCAACTGTGCCAAACTGAAAATCAGATTAATGTTTTTACCTGAGCATTCCTATTCTTGTTATTTCATTTCTGGTTGATGTGAAAAATTAACGTGGCTGGTGTTGAGTCCACAATGACATGTAGGTGGTGCTGTGTCCAGCCATCAATGGTATCTTATATAGCCCAGAACAAAAAAAAGGAAAGGGCCACTGTGGTCCCAAAGATTACCCAAATGCAAGAGTAGGTGATACATCTTATTAGACCACTAAAAATAAAACAAAGAGCAAACTTTCATGGATGAAATCCACTTCCTCAGGCTCTAAGCACACACACTTTACTAAATTACTAAACCAGGGAATATTAAAATCATTATGTAAAAGTATTAAGAAGTATTGGATCTTTTAAGAATGTATTAAAAGGGATATATGGGCAGCAAGCATAAAGTAACTAGTTACGTATGTTAAAGTTAGATATTAAGTACTAAAATACTAAAAATCTGTTGGAACAAAAATGTTTTCAATTTCAGCTGAAAAAAGAGGAGAGAGAAGGGAACCCCCACTAGTGTAATGCTAACAGCACAACTTTGGCAGATGAATTGCCTTACAGTACAAGAATGTTGTAGACATTGTTGTGTATTGCATTGTGTGAGTCCATATACAACAGATGCTCTCCATGCTGATGTTGTAGCTCGAGGCAATTCACCTCCAAAAGTGATGCTGGTAGCACTATGTCAGTCTAGCTGTGCAAGAGGATTTTAGCCAGTATGTTTAGCCTAATTAATATGGAAAAACTTTTTAAATCTCTTCAGAAACATCAGGAACAATTAAAAGAAATATCAGAACTGTTTACCTCATCTGGTAAGGATAGGATAGGACACAAAGAGTTTAAATTGCAGAAAGAGATAGAGATTCATTCCTTTTTAAAAAAAATCGGGATTCATTTTTAGTAACATCACCCATGCAACCTTAGTTTTCAGCCTGCATTATATAACACAGAACCCTCTAAAAGCATAATAATAATATATTTAAATACATAATGTCACTAATGGCAGGCATTTATGCTATTATTTCAAATTAAGGGCAAATAAATGGCAGATATTAGTGTAACTGCACATGAGCACTTACTATTTTCCATGAGGTAGCATCCGTGACCTTATTAAAACAGGCACTGGATAAGAAAATCCTAGCATTTTGTAACTCCTAAGCTCAATTCAAGGAAAAGAAATATCTTTTTGATACTATGAAATTCTTTTTTGTTTCTTTCTTGAATTATTCGATGGAAAAAGCAGTTCGTTGAGAAATATAAGACACAATTCAGACAAATGTAAATATTAATTATTATATTAATATTAATTATTTGTATTGCCTGGATTGGATTGCAAATTTTTGGTGAATACATGTTTTAAAAAAACGTACCATAGTGTCTATATTGTTATGACCACCTAGTTTTAAATTTGTTACAGTTTTCTCATCTGCACATGCTCTGTGGGCTAGTTTTAAATGAGCAAATCTACATATAAAGCAAAATCAAAGAGTGCTGCATATATATCGTCCCATTATGCTTAAAGCTCTTTCTGGGCAGTTTACAATTTAACTGTGTAGGCTACACATCACCCCCCCCCCCCCCCGGCTTGGTATTCAGTTTACTGATCTTGGAAGGGTGAAAGGTTGAGTCAACCTTTAGCTAGCTACCTGAGACGAAGATTGAACTCAGGTCATGAGCAGAGTCTTCACTGCAGTACTGCAGTTTAACCACTGCATCATGAAGCATTGTGCCAGGTGACTGCAACAGAAGATGGAATCAAGACATGTTAGTCTGTTGTAGCACAAGAGGAACCAGAGGTCTTGCAGTGCTTTTAAGATTACTTTTTATTTTTCATATGCTTTTGTGTGTCCAAGCACACTTCATCTGAAAAACAAAAACTAGTCAGTCTTAAAGGTACAATAAAACTTCTGGTTTCTTCAGTGAAAGGTGGCAGTTTGTGTCTTTAATCACATGCAGTAAACACATCATTTGTTTTCAAATGCAGATTGTATTGTGTTGTGAGATTGGGATTTAAGCAAAAGCCTAATCTGTTTGACAATCATAACTCAAAGACAGAATCATTTTGCGGAAGCGTTCTGCAAGGTCCTGGAAAAGTCATATTTCAGGATTTCTCCCTGCACGTCTAAGACCTATGAATTTAGCTTGCCTGGGTGCCTGTAATCTGTGTATCTGCAGTCTTTCGGAAAGACTGACATCACCACTCTTATTTTAGAAATGTTTGACGGATGAGTCATGGACGGTAAGTGCACATTGGCTAGGAACAAGCACCTTGTCTTCTCTGTTGCAGGCAGACTTAGCACCTAGATCGCTGCCAGCATGCTATCAGTAGATGCTATTCATGAAGATGACAAATGCCCACAACATATAGTATTCATGTAATGTAAAATTCATAACACACTTAATCATGTTAACATGTAAAATAATGTTTTGTTCCGCTTGCATATTTTGTTGTTTTACAAACCCTAATGATATTAACTGTGGCATGTGTGTCAGAAGGGTGGCATATTCCACAATGAATGTAGTGATCACAATGGTTTTCAGTGGGTAGGGTGTGAACACATACCAGCATCTGTTATGTTGGAGCTCAAGGACAGGCAACATGGCCGTGGAAGCCCTACTCATTTTGGCAGCGTCTGAAGGATCCTTGACCATTGCCAGGCGCATGACATTTGTCACACTAGCAGTGCAAAAATCAAAACGAAAACACCATTCTGTCTTTAAAAGCATATTTTTAACCATTAAAACAAGGCATGAACTAAAAATGAGAATGTGCTTATAAGCAAGGTTCATTTGGAAGCACAGGCCTTGTATTGTTAAGGGGAGGAGGGAAGAGGGTGGACTAAGGGTGGCCTGTAGGATGCATGTGGCCCCAAGGTATGACTCTTGGTGTGGCTCTTGGATTCTCTACATCACAAGTGGGATTTTATTCCCTGAAAAAGGGCAACTACTCCCTCAGTAGTCTTGTGAGGTACATGATTTGTAATTTACAGGGGGAAAAAAAAAACAATTTTCAGAGTGAAACAGTGTTTTTTCCCCTTTTTCCCTTGCTTCTTGCTCCACCCTGTCGTCTCTCCAGAATTACACAAATATTACTGATTCATGCTATTTTTATACATCTGTTTGAAGATAGGACACATCCTTAGTAGGTGGTATGGCACATAAATAAGTTGAGTTAGTTGAAACTAGACTGAAGATGATTTCCCTAAAGACGACTGTAAAGCAATTTGGACTAACGTGAATCCGTCTTGCTTGACAAAACCTGCACATGTGAGATTAGATTGTAATCTCTTTGAGTGATACTGAAACCATAAATGGTACACTGTCCACTTTAAATTGTCAGGACTGGTTGCAGACACTGGAAACTCATGTGTATGTGGAATGTAAGAAAGTAGAATTTGACTGAATAAACTGTGGGAGTAGAAGACTGGAAACTCACACAACCAATAAAGCAAAGAGGGGGGGGGGGATTTTTGGAAGTTACTTTTTAAAAAGTACAGTTAGCTACAGTTGTCCTCTCAAGGCTCCCAAACCCTTTGGTTACCATGATAGTTATGTTTAGAAAAAGTAACTCTTCCACTCCCAAAAGTATTTAAATAATTATTTTTTAGTCATGTTTTAAAATATGAATGCTATTGGCTAACAAAGTCTCTTCCCATCTACCTTGTTGTCTCCACCACAGCACACAAAACAGCAGCACGAAGTACATCACAAACTGGTATCTGGTCCACCTGATATCTCTCTACCATAATTACGTGATGCCATATGCCTGTAAGTGTAAAAGACAATGTTTAAAAGTGGAGTGATAGTGCCCTTCATTAAGTTACACTCCAGAAATTTCCAGAGAAGGAGTCTGTAGTTTGTTGTGGCACAAAAGGAGGCATTCAAGAGAAAATTGGACAGCCATCTGTAAGATTTGTTTTGATTTGGATTCCTGCATTGAGAAGGGGTGGAACTCGATGGCCTTATAGACGCCTTCCAACTCAGCTATTCTATGATTCTATGAAATGATGCAGCCTTGTGGCAGATTAAAAACTGACATGTTTCATCTTGAATAAACTTTTGTGAACTGTCCCAGACTTCTTTTGAGTTATGGTCCATGAAAACCTTTAGATCTTAGGTGTCACAATATTTTGTTATTTTTCCTGAAAAAATATATTTATTATTTTTTAAAAAATATTTTTATCCTGTCTTTCTCCTTGAAAAAATATTTTTATCCTGTCTTTCTCCCAAGGCAGCTTACAACAATGGAAGGCAATATTTAAAATTGAAAACAATGTGTATACAATGGTGGTTAACATCATTAAAAGACAATATTTAAAACTACAAACAATGAATAAGGAGGCATCTTACATAATTAATAGGCAATATTAAGGCAAAGATCAATAAGTTTACAATTTTTTAAAAAAAAGTCACTCTGAGAAATGGAAAACACAAAATGGAAAACACAATTAGTACTAAAATTGCAGTCAAAGCAGTAATGCATAACAATCTACCTAAAAATCACACACAGGTAGCTGGTTACTGAGGGAAGGCTTGCTTGAAGAGAAAGGTCTTTGCCTGCTTGCGGAAGGATAGCAAAGATGGGACCAGTGGGAGGGAGTTCCAAAGTTTGGGAGCAGCACCAAAGAAGGCTCTCTCCTGTGTCCCTAACAAACATACTTGTGAAGGTGGCGGGACTGAGAGAAAGGCCTCTCCTGATGATCTTAACACCCAAGCCGGCTCATAATGGGAGATACGGTCTTTGAGATAGCTTGGAACCAAGCCATTATAGGTTTATAGGTTAAGACCAGCACTTTAAATTGTGCCTGGTAACTGATCGGCAGCCAGTGGAGGTGTTGTAGAAGGGGGGTTATGTCATCCCTGTAACCAGCCCCAGTCAGCAATCTGGGTACCGCATTTTGGACCCGTTGAAGTTTCCTGACAAGTTTCCATTGGCAGCTGCACATAAAGCGCATTACAGTAATCCAGCTGGGAAGTAACTAGGGCATGTATCACAGTGGCCAGATCACATCTCTCAAGAAACGGACGTAGCTGGCACAATAGTTTTAATTGTGCAAATGCACTCCTGGCTACTGCCGAGACCAGGTTCAGGGCTGAATCCAGGAGCACCCCCAAACTGTGCAGCTGTTTTACCTGCTCTAGTACCTTCCCCAATAATGAGATATTAGATACTGGTCAGTAATTATTAAGTATTGTGGGGTCCAAAGAGAGCTTTTAAAGCAATGTTCTTACTGTTGCCTCCTTTAAGCATGATGGGATCCTACTCTGTTGCAAGGAAGCATTCACCACTCCTTCTACCCAATTAACCAGTCCCTTTCTGGCAGCTTTTATGAGCCAGGAAGGCAAGGATCCAGCAGGCAGTTGGTAGCCCTCACCTCCCCAAGGATCCTGACCACATCATCAGGCTGCAGAAACAGAAACTCTCCCATTAATACAGGGCAAGCAAGGGGTACAATTTCATTCACAGGACCTGAAATGGCTACAGCATCCAAGTCAGAGCGGATCTGAGCAATGTTGCCTGCAAGGTGTTGTGCAAATTCTTCACAGCAAGCTACAGTGTGGTCTGTATTATCTACCTGGGGGCTAGCATGTTGCAACCATAATTTAATGTACTCATACAATCATTTTTGGAAAAAGGAATTAATTGCTTTTAAAATGTTATTTATAACTAGTTACTTCCAAGCTCAGAGAAGATACTGGGACCAGGTACCACCCATGTTCCCTCCTCTTCTTGTCTCCCTTTTCTCTGTTGCTAGGCCCTGTTTCTAGCATCCAAGTCCAAGTGACTCTCCATTAATTTCGCTATTGCTCTCCTAAGGCTTGAATCCCCTGCTGTTTGGGAAGACATCCTTTATGGTGCAAAAGATTTATAGAAAGATGATATTCATTGTCTTTAATTAAACTGGGAATTTCCACTTGCTGTGAGTACTCTGGTGATATATACTCGTGGCATTATTTCCCCACAATGCTTTCAAATTTACAGCAGAGAAACAAATAAATAACTTTTAGCCAGTTGCCATAAACACTGTGTTTCAAAACAGCAGGAGCTGCAGTTCCCTGCCTTCTTTCAGAGGAAGGAAAACAGCAATAATTTTTAACTAGACTTGGCAGATCTGAATTAAATCCACTAATGGTCGTTTTCTAAACAAGCATTATTAGTGTACACACCAAATATGCTATGAGACCTTTGGTTGTTTTCACAAAATCTGAAGCTTTTGTTTCATTAGTTTATTTGCAAAATATTGGCAAGGTGAATTATTAATCCAGTGTCTCGTATGTACTTAAAGGAGTGCACGTGTACAGAATTTGCCGACATTACTGTGGGGCACTTTCTGATGTGCTTTTTTAAAAATCTGTCAAATATATTTTACTTGGGGTGCTAATCACAGATGACAATAGGTTCTGCAAAACAAACTGGATAATAAAGTTTCTATAATGTAGATATCTGTTAGGGTGACAGTTGGAGATTTTCATCTTTTCTTTTACCTCTGCCTGTTGGAGAAAATTAAATACTTTAAGTTTAAAAACAAAGGCTTTGTGCCAAACCGCTTCTGTTATGGAAGCGAGAGCCTTTCCAGTTAAAGCTGAACACTTGCTATTTCAGGACTGTGTACTGAGCTCTCCAAGCGGGGACTTCTGTTCTGGGAAAAGTTGCAGCATGCCTCTTTTTACTATTGGCTTTTAGATTATTGTGTTTTGAGATGTCTCTTCATTTATCTTAGGGTGCAACAAAGATAAAGCAAGAGTGGGTAAAGCGCAAATGGATCTGCTGTGTTGTCACACCTGGGAAATTGAGTTTTCCTGGGTTAATTCGCTTCAGCCAACCAACAGGAATTAGCAGAGAGAGTAGAGGTAATCAGCCTTGTCTGCAGCTTGTTAGTGGTTTGAATCCTCTCATCCCCATACTTGATGTCCAGGTCTGCTTGTTTCCCCTTTCCCTTTTCCCTTTCCTTTCCTTTCCTTCTCTCCGTCCTTCTTTCCTTCTTTTATTTTAAAGGCTGCTGTACTAGCACTAGGGCAGCTAAGTGACCAAAGAAGGGTGCAGGGAAAGCAAGGAATCAACAGAGAGTTAGGAGGAATTTTTCACTTCAGCCTTGTTTCCACCTTGTTAAGTGGGGGGGGGGAAGAGCTAGAATTCAGCAGAGAGGAGGAAGTTTTAAGGTAGCTCTACTCTGACTTGTCCAGACTTAGAGAAGGCATGGCTAGAGCAGAGCTACCTTAAAACTTCCTCTTTTCTCTCTGCTGAGTCCTTGATATTTTTTCTCCTTTGGTCACCTAGTGGTCCTAGTGTGACATTAGCAAGCTTTTAAAAGGAAGGAAGGAAGGAAGGAAGGAAGATGAAATTAGGCCCAGACACCAGCTGCAAACCCTTCCACATTGGCTCAAGTGATCACACCATCTGAACCAATGCAAATGTAATTGATTCTAAACACACACACCCAGCAGTGGACGAAAAAAAGTCTGGATTAGAGGGGGAAAACTCCTGGCTGATTCACATTGACCTTTATGCCATGTAATCAATAACACAACTAAGACTATCCCAAACCAGAGCATTTCCTGTATTATTTGTCAATAGTTGAATCCTTATGCCTGTTTGTTTTCTTTTTCAAATTACTTTGAAGATGTTCACTGTTGGATTGTTTTTTTCTTGGTCACTGCTAATGTAGGCTAAGATGGAATAATAAGAAAAGATAACCTGGATTACAGAACTTTTCAAAAAAACCGAAAAACTATTGCGACAATCTTAAATGGATTAGGGCCTGGATGCTTGAAGAATTGCCTTTTCCACTAGAAACCTGCCTGATTCTTAAAGAATCCATGCCTTTCAGGTCCAGCCCAAGATATTTGGTTCCTGAGGTGTTCTCTTCCACATGAAGGAACACCCGGATTGTCAGTTGAATATTAGTTCAATGCTAATGAAGGAGCAGCATCCTTCACTGCATCTGAGGGCAGCTTAGGAGCTTCAGGGCATGCATGCATAACTCTGTCTTCCAGCACATCAATGCTATTCTGCATCACTAGCATCTGTTCCTTGAGATCACTGCCTTATGGTAGGGCTGGTGCTTCTGGCTGGTGGGTGATCAACAAAGGTCTTAGAAGAAGCCATTTTGTAAAAAAAATTCTCTCCCAGTTGTCTAGTTGTATTTTACCATGATGCTGACACAGGTGCTAGTGGGTCATAAATCCCATTTTCCAGAGTTATAGGTATTTTCTAGCACTACAGTGATAATGGTCACCTTTGTTTTTCTATATAGCTTCTCAGAGGAGCAAAGACAGTATGAATGCTATGCCTGCCAGTTTTGCCATGGCCCTTCAGTCATCTGCTTGTTGGGGCACATTTGTCTGAGTACAGGAGGTCCATAGCAATGGGCTTCAATTTCTCCTATACAATGTGTTATTTTTTTAAAAAAAACACGGTTTCCCCCACCAAACATTTACCCACCATATAATTATGTAGAAATTAAAGTTCCTTTAGCAGCTATTAAATAGTATTTTAATTGGGCTGACAAAATTGCTTTTGGCTTGCATTAAACGTCATTAGTATCTTATTTCTAGTAACAAAATAGTAATCAATGTTAAATTCTAAAATGTAACCAAAGAAGGCTGTATTTTTATTAACTGCGGAAAGATAATGAATCTGCCCTTATATAAAGATTTGGACTAAATCTTCTGAGATGCTGGGGATGGTGTTTTAATTAAGGTAATCCTTATTTGCATCTAACAAACACTATTGCTACTTAGAAATTTAAGATCTTAGCGATGCATATTAGTGCATTACCTGAACAAATCTAATAGTGACTTAATACTTGTATTTGAAGTAGCAATCTGTCATAAATTAAGAGCATTTGCATAGTAAATTTACAGGTTGTTATTCCTTGTAGGGTTTTATATAATTAAGGGACACAGTAAGCCTTAGCGTTCATAATTTTAGTGGTGCAAATGAACTAGATTTTGATGTTAAAGTGGTCCTCGTGTTAATCAAAATCCATTCTCAAATCTCCCAAAATAATAATGAATGTGGAATCTGGTTAGTTCCTGAAAGCACTAGGCAGAAAGAGGAGGGGGAAAGGTTTCTTTGAAGGAAGAGCCATCTACTATGGGTTCTGGGAACGATTTCATTGTTCATGTGCACAGTCCTGGAGATGCAACTTGCACTGATTCTGTTAATCCACTTGAACCAATAGCAACTGGCACAGAGACTGGCACAGTCCTTCTGTGAACTGGAGGTGTGAGGCCTGCCTCTGCATCTTGGCCCATGTTCAAAAGCATGAGTACAACTTATTATCAGAATGTTATTGTGAGTGAGCATTCTTGCCCCTATAGCTTCAGTATCAACATTATCCACTTATCCCAGGCTGGGGTTTAAGGGAAGGGAAGGAGAAAAGCAGGGATAACGGATGGTGGCTTGAAAGAGTCAGCATGGAGCTGGCTTATTTATGGAGCATGAAAACCACTGGTATGGTTATTCTTTCTTTCTTTCTTTCTTTCTTTCTTTCTTTCTTTCTTTCTTTCTTTCTTTCTTTCTTTCTTTCTTTCTTTCTTTCTTTCTTTCTTTCTTTCTGAGTGTTGATTGCATTTTTTCTCCAAAAGGCACTTCTGTATCTGAATTCCCATCCTTGTGTTTTGTTGTTTTTGTGGCAGTACACATTTTTCTACCAGGTGTGAACTTCATCATCCATCTTGGCTGTGTGCTTCCCCCTGTTCTGCAGCATGCATGGCCAGGACATCCTTGAAGGTTGTGCCTGAATGCATTTTGGGAGCACACAGAGTCAGAGCATGGAAAACGTAAACAAACAGCTTGCAGACATGCCTGGCTTTTCTGTCCTTCACATTTCTAAGTGCTGAAACACATGGCTTCTTACGCCCTGCCCAACTATTCCAGTGGCGAGCTTAGCAAAAAGCAGCAAATTCACTTTGAACATTACAACGCTATTTCGGACATCCTCTATCCCAATTGGTGAAAAATTTAAAACAGCATTTTTGTAAGACTCATTTCTGAGGAAGGAAAAAACACGGGAGACTTCTGCTAGTCAGCAAGAGTCTTGTAGCCCGTAAAGTCTGACGATGTCATTGTTTATGGCATAAGCTTTTGTGAAACAGGGTTTATTGTGCCAGATACATGAAGTCCTAAGTTGACACTGGCACATGTATCGTTGTGGGAGGGAAATTAAATGCAAAAAGTATAGACAATGAAATAATTTGTTTATGTATAAATGTACATGTATTAGAGATGCACAGAAGCAGCATATGCTTGATAAGCTACATTGGGTACATTAATAGTCCAGTCTTTGTAAATAATGTAGCTGCCCAGAAAACTCTTGAGTAGGTACGTGAGCCAAAATCAGCTTCCCTGGAACTGAATTCCTCCAGGTCAAAACGGGTTTAAGAATCTCACTGTAGCAGGGAGTGAGGGACCCATGTTCACACAGATAAAGAGGTCATTGGGTCTATTGTTTGGAAGATATAAATGCTACTGCATAAGCCTTTGTTTTGGTTCAAGTATAAACACAGAAAGATCATTCCCTTTTGGTCTGGATCAAAAAGGGGTCACAATGTTTCATCTCGTGTACTTTGGTGGGAATATACAGTTTTTATTCAATCAAGCAATTTATTCTTCACCACTGACAGGCTTGACATGATCTTAATTGGCAAATTACAATATTCATTGTGTTGACTACTTTCTGGGTGGGAACATTTTCTTCTTCCCTTCTGTTAATTGGAGAAGAGGGAACATAGGATGAAAATTAAGAAGTTTGATTTTTATTTTGTTTTATTTTACTTCTTGTATTTATTTTGCTTGTAGGCAGAACTCATCCATCAGGCTCAACATTTTTCAGACTTTACTCAGTTACATGACAAATTTGTCTCTTGATCCCCAGTGAGAGGAACTCGAAATAAGAGTTACAAGTCTAATTGTATGAGTCATAGGGTTAGGTCTCAGGGTCTGCAGAGAATTTGTTTGAACTCTTGGCTGAATGCATTGATGATTTTCCATTAGTGATGAATTACGGTAGTAATTTCATTAATTTCTTCACCCCTATAAGGATATGTTAGTATGAGTTGCTTTACCAAGCATAAAAGGAACCATTGCATTTAACCTTTTAGTCCTTTATAGTGTAACCTGGGCCAGTTAAGAAGGAAATTAGTGTAACATCCCTTTAAAAAAACTACTTTAGATAAGCAGCGAACATAATTTTTGTGTGTCTTTAATTTAATAGCGGTTTATAGTTTTATGCAAAACCTGTCATATTACCTTCTGACCCTCTGGGAACAGGTGCCCCCCCCACTCCGTTTGTATAATTTGGTGTTTAATAATCTGCTGCCTGTTAAATCCAGCACAGTCTTGATTAATGAATTGTGATGAACCAATGCATTCATTTACAGGTTGGTCTAATACCCTGAAAGGCTATAGCAGTGCTTGCAGTTATTAATGCAAATAAACTGTAGAGCGAGCGAGAGCGAGCGGGAGAGCTATAAGAGAACAGATATGTGCAGACAAAATTTACCTTGAATCAAGGACTTGCGACTGAGCCAGGATCCACTTTGGCTTTCTGCAAATGGTGGGGAAGGTGGCCCAGATTTGTCTGTACCATGGAGAACAAAGCCCCAAACTCCATGTTGCACTGGAATGCATGCAAGAGTAAGCCGCAGTATTGGTTAGATTAGATTAGGAATAGCCCATTCCAGTGTGTCTGGTTGTAAGTAAGCAATCCATAGGAGGATTCATCCTGGCTCATTTGCATATATTGAAAAGTCCTGTGGATGAAGGAGCATCACAGTGATTTCTTTTTAGGGAAGAGTGTTATCTGGAATGTGGGAACAGTAGGTTGGGAAAGTCTGAAGCCTCCTCTCTCTTTCCTGCCCCTGCTCTCTTCTCTAGTCCTAGAAGTAGCGAAGGAAATGGATCCACATACAAAAGTTGACTGGGCTGGCAGTTGACTCTTACTTGAGCACTGGTATTTGCCACTGTACCTGAGGTAGCGAGGTAGTTTGGAGCACTTGGGACAGTTTGTATGCCACATACACCTCTTTCTTCCACTAAACAAGTGGGGTGTTGAGGGGAAATGGCTGGGAAGGTGGGCCAAAGCTCCCCAATGTCTACTGCCCCAGCCAGTAACCTTGATGTGCCTAAGAGTAAGGCTGAGCATCCTGTGATTTAGAAACCTTGGTTCTTCCCACTCACATGCCATCTACCTGAAGAGCTGAACCTCAGGCTAGTTGCAGCTCACATAGCCTCAGATTTCAGCATTGCTAGGTTACAATTTGCCCTCAGAGTCATCCCATGTTGCTATCTAATTCTCATGTCTCCCACTCTGGGCTCATGCATGTTTATTAGTTGTTCTGTTCTCAGCTGATGGCTTATCACAATAAATAAATAAAACAAAAATAAATTAACGCACCAAGACAGGACATTTCTGTCTCCCAGAATCACATTTTGTTGCAGATTTGCACAGACATTGACCAACAAGATAGGCGTTTTAATATGTTGAGGTATGTGTGTGTGTTTAACATATAAACGGATGGAACAAAAAATTAGTCTCAACAAATCTATTGCATTTTGCCTCTGGGGTCCTTTTTTGTACCAGCAAATATAATGTATTGGGACCAAAAAATGTTCCATGCTCTTTTTCCTGCAAACCAGGGATGCAGAGAAGCAACACTGACATATTCTCAGTTGGCAATACTTGTCCTCATTTGGAAGTGACATTGGATTCTCAATGGTTCCAGGAAATATGTGGCATGTGTATTTGATCCCTCCAGTAACTATCAACATAAGCCTAGCCCTAATTCTAACCCTAATGATAATGTTCAATATATTTGGAATCTCATGGGACTTAGAAAATACCCCACAAGTCACTCAATGGCAAGTTTTTTTAAAAAATATCATGACTTAGAAAGGTGAACTAAATAATGTTTGATTATGTTCTTGGTATGTCCAATGTTATATCTCAACACAAGCCATGTATGGACCTTTCCCATCACTTTATGTCAGGTGCTCTAGACACATCCCCCCCTTTTTTTCTTATTTGCACATTGTCTTAGAAGCTCATTGTGAAGGGTGACTTGCCTTGTTCATCATCACTTGTCTTCTAATTGAGAAACCCTCATCAGCTTCCAAGGATCCTCAGGGGTTCCTGAGTGCAATTTGAAAACCACTGGATTACAACAGTTTTCATTGTGCTAAAGGATGAATGAAATTTCACTCCAATTATGCTATACAACTTCAATATCCTTTACTTTTGGAGGAGGACTAATTTATGCCACTGTATCTTTCCTCAGCTTTGATAGCATTCAGAACAGATGATGATCCCACTAGATATTGTACCCGAGGCAATGTCTTTTTAGATTTGTAATAATTACATGCAAAAGTTATTCAAGAGTATGGCAATTAATGTTGATGAAGGTTTATTAAATTCTGTTGTCAGTTTGTTAGATATTCTGGGTGATTCCTTTTTTTTTAATCTCTTACTTGCAATTCATTGAAATCTTTTTATGATTATTTTCATACTAAATTTCTGTCCAGAGGAATAACCAGGCTGTTCAAAATGTGTTGGATTAAGACTTGAAATAAAAGTTGAGGACTGACATGTCACAGAGTGATGTCCGAATTCAGTGTCTCTATAGAATACATTCTGATGACACATATTTGCCAGGGGATACAAGTGAGAATAGGACAAACATCAAAATGTGCAGATGGACTTATTCTATGTCTATTCCGGGAAAAATTACTCTCCAAATCAGAACTCCAAATCCTCCTCCCGACATGACCAACCATAAACTATTTGTTAATACTTTCTCCTGACCCAATTCTTCACCAAACTGACTGGGAGATTTTGGGAGTTCTACCCCCCCCCCCCCACAAATAACTTTTCTAAGCTCTAACAGCACCACTCCTTTGTTCACCAGGGAAAGTTAAGCCCTGTTAAGACTTTATGGATGTTCCCAGCCCCACCCTCCCTATTCCTAATCCAGTCTAAGTGGCAAGGTCTGAAGCAGGGAAGTCTGTCTGCATTCATTTGAACAACAGAAATACCTCTCAGTGGGACTGGTGAGCATGCTTGTTCAAGGCCCCCAAGTGTGTGGCTAATTGTATTCATGTTCAAGCGAAGGTGCTAGAAGCCCCTTCATTCATTCGTTTCTGGAGGGGTAGCCATGTTAGCCTGTGGTCCAGGGATGGGCAACCTCAGTACCCCCAAAGAATGTTTAAATTTTATAAAGTCCCTTTGTGTCCTCTGGGGGCATGGAGGCAATTTTGCATATTTTTAAGGCCACCCAGAACTTCTGCCCCCCACCCAACATCTCTCAGTTTTGACATAGAAACAGAAATATGTTTTTGGACACTGAAGGGTAAGGCGATTTTTCTAGTGCCCCCCTTTAGATCTTTATTATGGATGGGGGGGTCACAGGGTCTGGTGCAGATGTAGCCCACTAAGGTCTGGGGATGGGCCTGGGCAGCCCCCAGGCTCCTGGAAGTTGCCTTCCCTTGCTTTTGTCTGTTGCAGCAAATCCAACAAAGACTCTTCATGGCATTTAAAATGCATAAACTCTCATGAATTTTATTTGTTTAATCATTTGCTATGTTTACATCTTGCGTTTCCTTCAATGAGCTTAAGGTTTCAAACATAGTTCTCCTGTTCCGAAGATCATTCACTGAGTTTCCTGGCTCATGGGGGCTGGAACTTGGATCTCTCAAGTCCCAGTCTGGTACTCTAACCATTCCACCATATTGGCTTTCAATGTGTAAACGTCAATAGAAAAGTGGGTGTTGTACATGTAGGGCCATTGAGTGCAGGGTTGACAAATGTCTACCTTTTGCGTATGTTTAGATACTGAGTTAGGACATAATGCTTGAACAAGGCTAGAAATGATTTTGCAATGACAATATATTTGGATTTGGGCCAGTGGATAGGCTAGGATTGAAAGAAATGCTTTAGATTCACCCATGAAATGTCTGGTGTTTTTGAATGTCACACACAACCATTCTTAAGACTATGCTTTGCTTGAAAAGTGGTTTGCTATACAGTACAATTAGCTACCATTGACAAAATCTATGTTTAAATTTAGAAATAATACAAGCCTTGGGCTTGTAGAAATAATTGTGAATATCCTTGGATCATTTCTGTAATCTATAGGAATCATGGCAGTTGTTACATTTTTGCATAAGAGCTAGATTTATGCTTTGACACAAGGATTTCATTGATATTTGCCTAATAAACCTCAATATCAGGCATTTCCCATTCCTTGAGAGAAATTACACTGAGGCTCAAGCAAGCTGATCACAGTAATTGATAGACAGATTTTGAGGTCTGGTGTTCCCTGCTGGGAGTTTTATTGTATCAGTACTAGAGCAAGAGGCATTCAAATAGTGGAAGGGTGAAGAATAACATGAAGGAGTGGGAGATCACAAATAATACCTTTGCTTCAAAGTGTCCGTGATGGATGTTATGATACCAAGTGAGAGTTAACAATTTCATATTTTAGCTGATTGAAGAAAAATGACATTTGAAATTCTAACTATGGAACTTCGCTTTTTTAGTCAGGTCTATTTAGCTTCCGTTCAGTGACTCTATTTCCCTTCTCATTCATCTAATCCCCAGGAAACACCAACTTCAGATGGTCCTATTAGGAATGCTACAATCCAGATTGTTCTCCCTCCCCAGTGTTGATGGAGCAGAACTACCCAGACATTTATAGCTTCAGGTATTGAATTCCACTGAGTTCTTTTTCATATCTCTGCTTTTTTGTGCGTTTCCTTTATATTGAATGCATATGAAAATTAGATTTTTCTTGAGCAGAGATCTTTAATAACAATGGCATTCAACTGTACCTAAACAGGGAAATGGGTAATGTTCATTTTCTCAAAGTTAACATTGCTTTTATAATTCTGCCGTTCCTATTTAACTCTAATTGAGCACTACTAATGTCCTAGGCATTGCACAGAATATACAAATGTTTTGATGCTTCCCCAGAGAACTTACAGTCTGTTATTAGGCAGATAAGACTGAGGCAGTTCTTACTGAGGAGGTAAACCTGTGTGGGCTGCATCACCAATATTCAGGCGGGAGCTTGCATGACTGAATGCTTTGCTTTCTATTTCTATCCCATAGTGTTTTGCTTTGGAGGGGCGGCAGTGGAGGCTGGACATAGAAGGTTTTGTCCAGGAGAAGAAGGAATACATTTCACTTCATTCATTCATTCGCTTATTCTACCTGTGAGTTAAACTTTCATTCCCCACCTATACTGATTGGTCTGAGTAAAAAGTAGCAGATTCTGCAGCTCCATTTATCTTTGAGGGAAAGAAAAGAAAGGGGAAAGGAAAAGAAATAGCTGAGATGCACTTTTAGATCTTCTAATGTCATGTCTCGTTTGGGGTCCTGTCACATGGATTGGGTGGAGCTTGACAGGCAAGGAGCACAGACCACTGTTGCCTTGACAGATAAAAAGTATTGTTCCTGGTGGGTCAGCTTAGGGCCTCAATAGTAGGGAAAATAGGAGACAGTGAACACCCTCACACCATAACACGAATATGGGATTGCCCATCAAAAGCTGGGAAACCCTGTCTATTGTGATTGGATAGAGCCTTTCATTGCCTAAACTCAATTGCTTTTCAATGGATGTACAGGAAAAAAGTGATATTCAAAGGGAAGTAAGTAAGGCTGCCAAAAAAAGGAGGGGGGATTTAAGGCTGGCTTGTTTATCTACACATGCTCCCTTAGACTGGACTGAAAGAAGCCTGTTCATATGTAATTTATTTCAAAGGACTAACACTTGCGTACTTTTGGAAACAAGGCATGAAGCTGTGTAAAAACACCAAGTATTGCTTACTGAGATGGAAAACACAGGAGTATGACAGCATTCCCAACATTTTGTTTGTTTGCTAGTAGTCTTGAAGTTGAGAATCTTATCCACTATGCTTTATGATGCCCGGTGTATAATCACCCTCAAGAGCTATTCCTTCTAATTAAGGACTGATGTTATCAAAGTCTGTTGGTTCGATCTAATATGTGACCTGGTATGCAATCCTTTTCTCCCCCTTGTCGCTATATTCACCTTCAAAGTTAAAATCATTTCCAATGATACACTTTTTTGTTTTCAGCAAAACCAGGTGGATTATGGAAAAATCTAATCTCCAAGTGGAATTTAAAGCAAAGAAGAAACCTTTCAGTAGGGTAAGTCAGTATGGAAGCATAACCGTGGACTCAATCTTTTTTGAGATTCTGTTGAGGCATAACAATCCTTCTTGGGAACACAGCACTCAAAGTCCTAATGAAAAATGCTGAATTCCTCTCAGGCAATGAGGCAGGATTTTTGGAACTGTTAGAGATATGTATTTATTTTCTTTACAGGACCAAAAAAAAAAGTCATAGCATCAGTAACAAATACCTGATAACTTCTGCAGTGTATGTATTAAAACTTTATTCCCCTAATAAGCGTGCAAAGGACATAAGCCTTTCCTCTCAGCACAAGGTTTATTTTGTATTTTCCATTTGTGGACATGTTAAGCAGCGCCCATCGCAATAATAGGTGCTCAGCAATGGTTCAACACACCCTTAAGCTTGTGAGAGCATTTGCTTTGACTTAAGCCACACTGAACAGTATTCAGATGTGCATCCCCTTCTATCCCAACCCAGTATTATTCCGTGGATAATTATTAGTCTTCATGCCTCAAACCATTGTGACAATCCAGACAGATGTACATGGTTGGCTGTGTATCTTTTTTTCACTCTCCAAGTGACGGTGGCTGAAATTTCCAGTGACTGTCACTCACAACCAAAGGCTGGTGCCTTCCGTATCCTGGAGGCCGCACTCTGGCTGGCGACAGGCTGGTAGCAGCAGTTCACAGAGGCCACAAGACCACAAGCAGAATTAGCCCTTTTAATATAGTCTGCTTGGGTTTCACATTCACCTTCGGTTTGGCAAGCTGCTGGTGAATACAGATCTGTGAGGAGCTTCGTGCTGTTGTCTGGTTTCCACTAGGGGCTGCTGTTGAACTTCCAAAGTAAATGGTTTTTTTGTTTTGTTTAAATATATGTAGAAGAATAAACTGACAGATCATTCTGGTGTCGATCAAGTCTTTCTGATGCAATACATGGAATCTTTTGGATGTACAAGTAATAAATACTTCTTTCAGAAATTTTCATACTCTGTATTGCTGTATGTCATATCCCAAGGGAAGGCAATACTAAGATATTAACTGTAGTGTCTAATTTTCTCTTGAAAACTATACTGGGAGGTGGCAAGGCGGAATGTGTCAGAGTTATTTCCCCATGAATAAAGTTTATCTTTCTCAAACAAATGAATGCAGGTTTTAATTAACTTCAAAGTGCCTCCCATGATGTCTTTTTAAAAGTCTAATATAACTAATACTATGATTTAAACTTGCATGATAAAGCCGACAAGCTGTTTTGAAAGGCTTAGCCAGTGTCTTCAGACTTATCTATAATCTGCACCTTATTGTGTTTACAGGAGAAAAATAACATTGGTCCTTACTTCTCTCTCCCCCCCCCCCCACCCCAAAGCTTCCATCAATGTGATTTAATCTTGAAGGTATATTAAGAACTGCCTCCTGGTTTGTGACAGCTTTTTTGTGTTCCTTACAAAAAAAACAACAACAACAAGTAATGGGTTTGGGTGTTTTTGTCTTTTTTTCTTTTTAAAAAAGAAAGTCTGTGCTTTCAAAATGCAGTAGTGAAATTCATTAAAATGACATCAATGAAGAAGGCTTGAATTTTGAAAGCTGAAGGGAACAGAAATGGCCAGTAGGCTGGTGAACAATGTAATAATACTTAAGGCAAAGTAGCAGCAGTTGTTTTTGACCATTTTTAATTCTTCCTTGAGCTCGGGGTCTGGTGTTTAATAACTAATGAGGAGTATTGTTAAAATCTGAGAGTTGCTGCCGATTGGATTAAGGCCAACTGACAGCAAGGCAAATGTGGTACATATTGAAGGACTATTGAAAATCAATCTGTAGCAACTCAAAATACCAATTCATGTTACTGAAAAGAAAGCCACACTCATTACAAAATGTTTGCAGGAAGTATTTAAGAAACAGGTTTTACAATGAAATGCTCAGCAGTTAATATTGGTGCCACAGTGAAAAGCAGAACATTCAAGAAACTGTGCTCTGCCAACTGGATTACTTTTTTCCTTTTCTTGGCTTGAAGTGGATATAGAGGGGTCAATTAATAGTAGCATCTGATGGTGTTTCTAATCATGACAGTAGATACCTGTCAGCTGTGACTGCTGAAACAGGGGACATATAATTTCATTAAGAATCTTTTAAAGGACCACTTTTATTTACAGTACTATATTACAATAATGGGATTTTCAAAAGTCCTCTCAGATACTTTTGGGAGCATAGGGGATATAAGGTTTCCCCTGCTTTTGATAGAAATTGCTATCCATCTGGTATGCCCTGTTTTCTAAGGATGCAGTGATCTCAGAGTATCACCCTCAATATATGAAAGCTTCTGAGAGTCAGAAATGTGCATAATTCCTTTATTGCTCCACTCGATTAACTATTATGCTAAATGCCATACAGAGTAGGCCCATAGATTTATGAAATCATAATCTAGGTAAAACACAGAAACCCCTTTTCTTGCAGATACTTACTTTTTTTTGCAAAGCTACATCAGGTCAGAATGCAGAGGCTTTTCCATCATAAGATAAAGAAAATTAGAGCTTCTGGTGAGAGAAAACATAAAATGTAGGTATCTCCAGTACTGTTTACATAGCATAGGACAGAAGTGGGAATGAAGAAGACAGTTTGACCGTTTCCTTCTTCTCCTCTGCAGGTTTTTCTTTCTTTTGACTTTTGTAACTTGAATGATGGAAGCATGCTCCTTAAATCAGACTGGTTTTGGTTTATTCAGGCTGTGCCCAGCCCTTTAATCTGCTTTTGTGTGATGTTCCCACAGTAACTGTAGTTTCTTTTTCTGACATGTTAACAAGATAAAACCATATTTTTATGGTGCCTGTTGACTGTAATGGCTTATCTGTGTATGTTAATAGCTTCTCCATTTGGGGATTTAGCCTTCCTTCTTTACAGTTTGCTTCTTAAAACTGCATATATGTTTGCCAGCAAATTGTTCTAAGGATGGTTTGTATGTGCATTTTCACCACTTTGTGGATGGTGAGCATCAAGTGATAACCTGTATGTGTGAATGAGCCTTCCCAGTAGTAATAGGAGAGAAAGAATTTCACCACTCTTTGTGTTGCCTCAAACACAGTGGGGTCTGGAAGGGGTCAGTCCATATTTACAAGTAACAAAGTCCTGAATGATCAGATCATGTGTATCGTGTGAACTGACCATTACAGTGAAGCAAGAAGAATACAATAGTCCAGGTATTGCTAGATATCTTGCCATCAGTAATATCAGGGTACTATTCAAGTAAACTGCACAGTTTTCAATTCTGAAAAACTCTGAACAACTCTACAGATCACCTGAGTTCACTATATTAAACAGGAGGTACAACCATATCTTGTACAGATTTTAGTTATTTCTATATATAGCTGACAATGTTGTAGAAGTTCTACATCTGTAGCCATGTGGTAGTACTCCTGATCTCAAAAATAGACTACTATAATGCTCTCTACATAGGACTGCCTTTGAAAATACCCTGGAAACTTCAGCAGGTCCAAAATATGGTAGCCAGACTGATTTCTGGAACTAGTAAGTTCAATCATATATTTCCAGTCTTGATGCACTTTCATTGATTCCCTGTTAGTTTCTGTGCTCAATTCAAGTGCTGGTTATGACTAGAGATGGGGACGACTCACCATGTTGGTGAGTCGTCCTGCTTCGTGAGTCGTCAAAAGTTGACGACTCATGAATCACGAAGTTGCCCCCATGAAGCGATGAATAATGAATATATTCGTCGATTCATGGGGGGGATATTAAAAATAACCACCCCCGTTGCCACTGCCACCCCCCCGCCAGGCTGCCCTTTGCAAAGATGGCAGCTGCAGCTTCCCTACCGTAAATGAAGCCACATCCGCCATCTTTGCAAAGGGCAGCCAGTTTCCCTTTTGGGGAAATATTCATCCCTTCTTTTCGTGGGGGTATCTGGAACCCACAAATATGAAGGGACGAATATTTAACGGATCAGCGATTTTCCACGAATATCGCAATCCGTTTTTTTTTTATTCGTCCCCATGTCAAGTTATGACCTAAAAAGCTCTTAATGGTTTAGGACTTTGATAGATGTTGGAACATCTCTCTCAGAAATTAGCTACCTGTTTCACCCATTTTCTCAGTCCATGTTGCTAAAAGTAGCAACACTGAGCAAGGCCAGAAAAGGCGATGGCAAGGGATCGGGCCTTTTCAGCAGTGGCTCCCCGTCTTTGGAATATGTTACCAACTGTGATATGCCAGGGTTCTTCCCTCCTTATGTCTAGGAAATTGGTGAAAACAAAATTATTCAAAGCTGACTTTCACAACTGATTCTCCCCGATGCTGTTAATGTTATTCCCTCTCTTTTTTGTATGAATGTTAGTCCTATACTGTTAGACTGCCACATTGTTGAACGCATTTTGTTAGGTCAGGTTCTGTGGGATTTAAATTTTAACTTGTAAACTGCCCAGAGTAGTGATTGCACTAATGGGGTGGTATATAAATCAAATCGAATCAATCAATCAGTCAATCAATCAATCAGTCAATCAATCAATCAATCAATACATACATACATACATACATACATACATACATACAAGTATCTCTACAGCTATGCACTAGCCCAGTCCTATACTCTTCTAATACTGGAGTTAGTTCTATTGAGTTCAGTGGGGTTTACTCCCACGTACAAGGATGTAGGATTGCAGCTTTCCTTTGGTTAATGAACCATGTAGTTAGTTTCCTGAAACTGGGAACTAAACTGGCTCAACTGCAGTGAAGATTAGCTCTGGAAAACAATGACAAGAATAGGAAAAATAAATCTTCCTTTTTATATCCACCCTTTTGTTTTTTATTTTGAGGACAGGCACCAATTTAAATTGGTAGGACAGATTCTAATGGTTGAAAACAGCAAAGATTTAAAGAATACTGTATGTTAAGAACAAGAAAATGTTACTGGTCAACTTCATAGCAGGGTAGGAACACCACGGACTCAGGACAGATGAAGCCAATCCCATACGTCACATAAACACCATAATGCAATGCTCTTGGGAGGGCAGGAGGGATAAACTGAAGATTTCAGGCTTTCTCTCCCCACCCACCCCACCTAACTTGTAACTTTGCATTGAAAGATTCAGAAATTGGAGCCAATTACCATAATATGTGGTGGTTTGGTAGGAGCATGTTCAACATCAGACAGTTAAAAGGTTTTATTGCTATTAGGAGCATGTTAATGCTCTTGATAATGTCTCCGGTTGCTTTGTAATGTCTCTTGTTGAAGTATAGAATTCTTTTATCTTATTACATTATGCAGAAACTTAAATTCAAAAGATATTTGCAGGAACATTTAAAGGAGTGCATCAATCAGTTTCAAAGAAGAGAAAATGTTCTTAGAATAGCTTATAAAAGGATAACTGTCAGTTTCCTTTTGGGTGAACAAAGGAAACCACGTAAAAAGCACTTTATTATAAAAGCACAGTGTGCAATTCAATAAATATTCCACATAAATATAAAGGAAAAGAAAGTTCATAATTATCCAATGATTTAAATGTAATTTATGTAATACCTGTAGAAAACACCAAGCCAGAAAAGAAGAAATCTTCTTACCACAGTATTCTTTGCCCTTGGTGAAACTGGCAGTAAGTGATAACTTACATATAATGACTTGAATAAATAGCACATAGTTATGTGTATTTGTAATAATACCAGTGATGAATGTAACACTCTCAATAAACCATCTGTGACAGGAAAAAAAAAATCTCCCCAACATTTTAATCACATTCTCCATCCTTCCCCCAGATTAAAACTTCCTCTCTTGTTTATTTTTTTGGCTGTTAGGTCCTGATAATGTGAGTGCATTTAAATCCTGAAACTTGTGGACCTTTCATGACAGCATTAGGGCCAAACTAAACAATACATTAAATGTGTCATTGCATTTAACGTACAGGTTTTCAGGATGCAAATAGCATAATAGGAAGAGACGTGCACTGATAAATTATCAGGATCACAGAGAGCATCAACATTAGATTCTTCCACACCTTTCTTCCTTTCCCACACTCCTGAGGAAAATCTCTCTTCTGAAGATCATTTTTACTTTGAAAGCAGATCATGCCCCCATCTACTAATGGTAAATTTTCTCCCCATGCAATCTAGTTTCTGATTTTGCAGGACTGAAGCAAAGGAGAAAAGGGTTAAATTTATCCTCCATGCCTGCTTGATTCCAGTAATTATCAGACTACAGCCCCTTACTGATGCAACCTGCATTTTAAAAACTCTGTATCTATTTTAGATGGTTGAAACCCCTCCCCATGATTTGTGTTAATGACTTAGCTTCTGAGGAAGGGTGCAATCAGATGGCTTCAAAGACCTGCACCCGATCTCACTACAAAAAGTCCCCTTAAAGTAACTCCTCCATTTGATGGGAAATCTGTCCAACCTGGCTCCAGAATGTAGTAGTGCTCCAGCTGAACCAAAAGAATACAACTTAGGCATGAATCAGGGTTGGACTGGAGTACACTGGGCTGCTCCATAAGCAGTCCAAATTCCCTAAGTTTGCGTAGGAACAGTTACTTACTTATACATTGTCCTTTAGGGCACAACCTGTTTGAGCCAGTTTACATAGAAATAAAATCAGTTTCAACATAAGAATGATCCAAACATTGTAAGATGTTTTTTAAAATTCTACAAATATAGATCAGTTAAAGATAAATAAAGCAGAAGCACCTAATCCAGAAAAGCAAACACACACAAATACACACCGAATCATGCTGCGAAATAGACAGCTCTGGTCTCATACAAATGGGAGTGTCCAGTAACATGGTAGAAAAACTTAAGTATAGTTGCTATTCCAATCCCTCAACAATGCTCAGCATCCATCATCTGAGGTGGCCATTTCACACTGCATGATGGTGAGTCTGCTATTAGCAGCTAGAAATAAATGTTTTCTTTAAAATGGCGGTAGAAGCCTCTGTGCTGCAAGGTCAGAAGACCAGCAGTCGTAAGATCGAATCCACGCGACAGAGTGAGCTCCTGTCGCTTGTCCCAGCTCCTGCCAACCTAGCAGTTCGAAAGCATGCAAATGCAAGTAGATAAATAGGTACCACCATGGTGGGAAGGTAACGGCGTTCTGTGTCTAGTCGTGACCACGGAAACTGTCTATGGACAAACGCTGGCTCTACGGCTTGGAAACGGGGATGAGCACCGGGCCCTAGAGTCGGACACAACTGGACTAAATGTCAAGGGGAACCTTTACCTTTACCTATTGGAGCTACACACAGCTCTGTGGGGATGCAGTTCCATAACTTGAGGGCTACCCTAGAGAAAGTGTGCCAAGGGTCATCTGTGGCATTTCCCTCAGAGCAGACCTCTATGGAGAACCATATGTGAATGTCTTCTCAGTTTCAAATGAGGTCTGGTCATGTGAAGCTTTCTTTAAGAACTCAAACAGACGAATCTCTCAGGACGTGGAGCCAGTTTCCTAGATCTTGAGCTACTAGCCCAAGTACAAGGAAAAAGGTTACATGGAATAATGGACTCAAGCTATAGGAAGCCAGATTTAGGCTGCAAATCAGAAAAACTTCTTAACTGTTAGAGCAGTATGACAATTGGACCAGTTACCTTGAGAGGTGGTGAGTGCTTCAATGCTGGAGGCATTCAAGAGAAAATTGGACAACCATGTGTCAGATCTGCTTTGATCTGGATTCCTGTATTGAGCAGGGGGTTGGACTCTATGGCCATATATGCCCCTTCAATTATTCTGTGATTTCTACCTGAACGAATCCAAATGCATGATAGATGCTGAAGCTACAGAAATCTGGATGAATTGCAAAAACCTTGCTTTGAAGAAAATGTTGGCAGCAATATCCATCATGGCTGCGATTTATCGCCGGCATTTGTGAATGGAAAGAATTTTGATGCACATACAGAAATGGAGCAATAATTCATTCCACTGGCAGCCACATGGGCTTTATGGTGTGCGTCACACCAAAGACTGCTGACCAAGGGCATGAAAGCAGTCGGTTGTTACTGGGAGAGAATAGGGCTTAAAAGCCCCCCTGTGCAATCAGAGTTCCCTGGATTTCAGCATGGCAGTGATTAAAATGTATTACTAAAATGGGCAACACTGTCGCTGCCGCGGAGTTGTTTCATGCTCTTCGTGTGGCCTGCCATAGCTCTGCTTACTTCTTTCCATGGGCTTTGGAAAAGAGACTGGTCTTTTGATGTTTCTTTTGATGCTTCACCCTTTCCAGTGATTCAGTGTGTCTGTGTGCCCGCATTTGTGTGACTGTGTACATACATGTGTGTGTGATACCTAGCCTGGTACCTCATACAGTCTTCAGGGCTGAACAGTTTGCTCACCCTGGTGTATTCCTTCTTGAGAGAGAAAACTGGTTGCCTAAAAAAGCAACGAAAGAGCTATGGTTGCGGTTTCTGCTAAATTTCTTCCAAGATGCACAGACACCTAAGCACAAGTCCCAGTGAAATGAATGAAGAGTGTGTAGTGGCTGTGTTTGATACAATGTTCCTGCAGTATTTTTCATATGCATTTTGTCCATTTTTTAAAAAAGGGTTTGGGCACAAATCCCGAGAGACTTCAGCATATCCCCTGCTTTTACATTAGAATCAATCAGATTATTAAAAGCATTTCACTTTGTTTAAGTTCTACTTTGGTCTGCATGGATTGTGCTGATGATGTTTTTAAAGAAGCAGCAGAAAAAGAAATTATAAATTTGTAGTGCAGGCCTCAACTTATGTGTTCAGACTCTGAAGCAAGTTCAGTTGAGGTTATTTCCATGTTGGTGAGTGTAGGACGGAAGCCTTATGAATGTTGCCAGTAATACATACTATGGTACAGATTTTTGCTGAATAAATGTGGCTACCATTTTGCAAAATGTACTGATCTGTTTTCACTAGATTAATTCCTGATTTTCATTATATCTAATTGAACATTTGCTGAGATTTATGTTTACATAATAATATGTGAATTTCAGCTAAGTAAAATTAAATAACAAAACATTGTCTACATTTTCCCCCAGACTAAAAATGTGCATATGAAATGCTAAGGGGCATAAGTGAGTCCAAGATAAGTAACTTAAATGAAATGCTTAAAATGTTTCCTCTGAAATCAGAGTCATTTTCTCTCTTAATTTGGCCAGGTTATGCCATCAGTCTATATATAGGTTTTTGTGTATGCATTTTAAAGTATTATTAATTTGTACAAGTTCTGAAGTTCTTTTAAGTGAAAGTGCCAGTTGACAATTCAGTGGAAACAGTAGTTTGTGTCAAATCTGTTTGATGATTAGCCTTCATGTAACAAGTATATGTGTTAATGTTAAAACTAGATAGCTCTATCTATAATTTTATCTTGTTTTTCCTGATTTTTCAGAAGGCTGTACAGGAATTCTATGGAATAAAAAGAAGACAAAAAACCCAAAAGTTTTATCATGTTTTTTCAGGCATAATTTCCATTAAATTAAGTGGAAATAATTCAAAATTTAAGTACAAATACGCTTGCTATATTACATATACAGTGTATCTTCATTTCTCAACCATTTGTCTCCTCAGCTTGCATTACATTTCAAATCTCTGTTGTCTTTAATCAATTAGTATTCACCCTGAAGAAAAAAATTGATGTGATTTCTTTAAAAGGGGGGGGGTCATAAGTTATTGATACTCCCTCCCTCTCAAGAAAGCAATAATTTACAGCCCGTAAGTTCATGAATTGTACACATCTGTACAGCTTCAGAAAATAAAGGTTGTTACCATGGCAACTGCCACATAGTATGGAACATGCTTGTGAAATTCAGAGCTTCATATTAAGGGCACCCGTCTGTTGCACCCCCTCTCGTATTACATGAATTTGTGCCTTGCTCCAATGTTTTTCTATGCAGTGTTTTTAGCATTTGTGTGTATCTTTAATTATAGCTTTTCCTCTGGCTCTTTTGTTCTAAATTAGACTCTTATCACTTGAATTTTGTATTGTGTAATTTTAAAATCAAAGGCGTATAATCACAGAGCTTTAATGATGATGAAAGAATATGGAGAACCCAGGAAGAACCTTGCACTCTTGTGAGGGGAGTCTGAGTGTCCTCTGTAAAAAGCCTTCTCTGTTTCTCCCCTCCCTCCCTCCCTCCCCCTTGCTTTCCTCATATGATTAAAAGCTTTCATTTCCAGCTACTTTCTGGATCCCTTGGCCCACCGTGCATTTTCTTGCAAAATCTAAAATGGAGAGCAGCATTGGTGAGGGGAATCAGCATATTGTTCTCTGTAAACACATGTCATTTGGAAATACCAGAGCATTAATCATTGATCTGTGATCCTTTTTTTTTTTTGTGCTCATATTTGTATCATTTATGGTATGTATCCTTGGCTTTTGTGAGTTTGCTGTTTATTTCTAATGCTTATACAATGGTAATGTCTGTATTACTGGGCCAGGTGGTAGTGATTGGATTATGAATTATGCTAAGCCTTCAAAGATCTCCTGTTATTCAAGCTGTCTTCCTAGCTAGGCATCTGGACAGCTTTTCCAGGATTTCTCAATCAGAAGATCAATAATAGTGAACAAGCGTCCTAGAAAATAGAAAATGCTCCTATAATGTATAGTCACAAAGGGGCATTGTATGTATGATTTCTACACTGGACTCTCAAAGAGGCTTAGTAGCAGTGAGTAGTTCAACAGCATTCAGAGTACAGTAGGTTCTCCATATCTGCAAAATCGGTGTCTCCAGTTTCAGTTGTCCATGGTTTACTGATGCCCTAAATACAACATATAAGGGGATGGGCCTTGTGATCTTTGTCCTGCCTCCTTGTATGTCATATATAGGGTTTGCTATTATCTGCAGTTCCAGGCATTCACGGTAAATAATGGAATGGATCCACTGCAGATGTGGGGGCCTACTGTATTCCAGAGATGGAAGACATTTGATTTTTGGACTACAACTTTAGTTACCATGGCTGCTGGCTATGTCAGCTTAGTATTCTGTAAGCGATTGATCGATTGATCGATCAATTGATCGATAGATAGACTTACTTGTTTCTGTGAGATTCATAGTGTAGCCCTGGTATATGAAATTACACTGTCTTGGCTCTTTAGCTCCATGATAGGTATGTCACACTGTAATGGAAACCCGTGCCCACACACTGTGCATCAAGAAAATTTAAACAAGTAATAACTCACTTGACGGAACCATGGACAATCTTCGTAGCAAATGGCTGCCAGGGTAAGCACCAGCAAAACAGCCTAGCTATGTTTTTGATTTTGGAGCCAATTGGCAGGAAAGCAAGGGGTAATAGTGTTTCTTGGTGCTTCAACTATGTGTGCATGTGTGTGCATGACATATAAACACACATGCAAATGTATTTTTAGTTGTTCACCATTAAAAAGCAGGCTTTGTGAGAAGTATCATTTATAAACTTTTGATCTCTTCCAAGTCCCTCTTAAAATTATTAGTCTCTGCCTATCATTTGCAGTTATTATGCTTTGGTTTTGAGATTCAGGTTTGGGGGGGGGTCACCCATATTTAAACACCAGGGCACAATCTAGCCTCAAATTGGATTTTGGTTCTAGGAGTTATGCAACTCTATTAATTTAAAGTACTATTTTAAAAATTGTGTACTCATCTTTTCTAAAAGAAAAATATTTTCCTCAAATTTCTGCTTTTTATGGAGTCAAAACTGGGAGAGTTCTTATCCATATAAATGGAAAAATACTTGCTCCCCTCTCTCAAATAGTTTCTATTTTCCTCCTCTGATTTACATCCCTGGATCCTGGCTAGATATCAGATGAGGGATGTGTAGCTGGCATAATTCAATTGTAAACTACTCAGAGAGTGCTTTAAGTGTGGTATATAAGCAGCACACTTTAGTTTCCATATCACACATAGGCAACATTTTACCTCACCCATCAGTCAAGATTTTTAGGACAGAGGAAGAAAAGTTGCTTCAGCTGAAATTACTCTTCTGCTCAGTAGTTAAAAGAACAGAAGATCTGCTCTGCTTCGGGTCAACTTAATCACATTTTCATTGGCTTTTCTACTGAGTGTGTTCTGTGCCATCAAATCGGAATTGACTTCTAGTGACCCTACTAGGGCTTTCAAGATGTGAGATATTTAAGGAGTGGCTTTACCAGTTCCACTCCCCCAGTGAGTTTCCATGGCCAAGTGGGGATTCGAATCCTGTTCCCCAGAGTTCTAGTCCATCCCTCTATCCACTACACCACAGTGGGTCTTTCTATTAGGTTTACGTAGTTGTTTGCTCAAAATAGGACACCAGCGAGAAAAGTAGACTGGAGCTCCTCTTGTGTCTTCACAGGAAAACAAGAATTATTGGCACATGACAACTGAACACTGCATAGGACCAGTCTCTGACATGGTTTAATAGTGGAACTAACACTCTTACCATTCCCTGCAAAGATTCTGACTTTCCTAAGTCAAGGTGTTAACTTCTAAAATTAGTTCTAAAAGAAGCCCAAGGCCTGTCAAAGTTTAAAAAGGTCAAACAAGGAGCTGTAGAAAATAATGAAGTGTTTACATGGACTCTTTTAGTTTTACATGCAGCAGAGTGACACTGAAAATTGGAAAGAATTGTAATTGGCAAAGAGAAAGGACTTTCTTAGCTCCTCTGACCTATAACATTATCCTCTCTCATAGGCAACCTCGCCTCCAAATTAATATCTATTGTTGTAGACCCATCTTTAGATATCTCTCTTTTCATTTTATGCTTTAGCAAACCAAGCACTGTTTGTGATGAACTTAAAAATTAAGTCCACATCCCAGTGGAAGCAGCTGAATCCACCCACACTGCCTTGCCCTTGTGACAATGTTATATCACAGTATATGGTCCTCCCAGAGGTATAATCTGGTGGTTTTGAGAGGAAATGGCCCCAGAGTGACTAGAGGTGTTAGCCATTGTGTTCCCATATCAAAAAAATAAGATAAATAAAATAAAAATAATTTTTTAAAAATTAAAAAAAACATTCAGTTTTTCTGAAGATTCTGATTTTTTGTTTCTCATTCCTCCCCAAATAATTTTTTTAAAAAAAATCCTAGTAGATATTTCATTACAGTAATAATTTAAATGACTAAGAACTGTGTTTCTACAGCATTTTGAAAAGTGTGAAATCTCCTGGAAAACTAAGCTCCAATCCACAAACCAGGTCATTTGGGAATTTCCATTACAAGTTCCACAGGAACCCTTAACACTACTTTCCTCTCCACTTAACTGCATGCGACTTCATTCATATTTGAATGTTCGCCTCTTGATGACTGGAATTATTCACAGATGACGTGTGTATAAAATGGACCATCTTAGTAACAGAAGAGAGAGAACTAGTATAGCACTGCATGTCACCTCAAATGCACTACTTCCCAGCTAAGTCAATTTACATATACAGCTGCCAATCATCAAGCGCTGAGTAATCAAGTGAAGGGAAACCATTATGTGAGTGCAGTGTGAACCAAATTTAAATAACTGTCACTTAAATGTATTCTTTGGCTCCACTGGAAAATAGCACATTTGATGCATATGTGATATAATAGTGGCAGTGTTAGATAGGATGGTTCACTCATATGTACAAGCCATTATTCATAAAATTATTGTCCATGATGACTCTCTCTCTCTACTCGGATCTCCTGTCCAACAGTCTGCAAGCCTAGAATGTCTGTGATTGGCATTAGAGACTCAAGGCAGGAGTGTGGTTTTGTTCGTGTACTGTCTATCCTGTACCCTTGGACTGTGTTATAGAAGGGTGGCTTTGGTTGGCTTCTGCTAAAAATTCCCAAGGCTGGCAAGGTGAAGAATTGTTTATTAACTTCCTGCAGAAAGCAATAACTAAGCCTTTTCTCTCTTGATTCCTCCCCCTAGTCTTTTCCATTTACTACTGAATCAGAAATTCTCTCTTACATATCCCACTGTCTACCAGTTTTCTTGATGAAGGTAGAAGAGATGGTCTCATACATGGTGGTGAAGATCTCCAGGCTTTTGTGTATGAGGTACTTTGACACTCATGTTGGAGCAACCTGGACTGAACAGATTGGGATTTCATGAGTACCATGAAAACCAAAGATCTCCTGCAAATTATATTGGGTCAGACACATGTGACTGAGCATATTGTTGTTTTGTAAGGGATTGGGGAAATATATGCAAATGGCAGGGTGGGAAATGATGCTCTTGTTATGGATGAATCATTATCTGATTAACGTTAGCCTATATTCTGCTTTCAAATCACAGAAGTGAATAAGGACCAGGTTTAATAATTCATGCTTAAAGGATTATGGATCTGGATCAGCAGTTCTTAACCTTTTCTTTACCATGGACCTCCTTTAAATATCTTTTCTTGCCACAGACAACCAAGACTTAACTCAAGATTTAAAACCCTAAAGTGCACCAAATATTTGTTTAGAGTTTCTCATGAAGGGCCTTCAAATCAATATTTTGTTTTACGTTTCCTTTTCTTTCTTTCTTTCTTTCTTTCTTTCTTTCTTTCTTTCTTTCTTTCTTTCTTTCTTTCTTTCTTTCTTTCTTTCTTTAATTGCAAAAGACCATAACATTTCTTCAAGCCTTTGTGACCCCCTGTAAGGATATCGTGTCCCACCTGGAGTCTGCGGACCACAGGTTAAGAACCTAAGGATCTAGATGGTTTCCTGATATCTTTGGGGAAGGCTTGTCAGATAAGCACCATTTAGAGATGAGCACAAACCTGCTGAACTGGTTTGTCCTTCGGATGAACAGGTGCTTCCTCCAGAAGGTGCTCCTTCAAAGGCACCACCTAGAAGAAGCGGGGAAGGGAAGCTGGGGTGCTGCCTCTGAGTGGGTGCCCATCAGAAGAGGCAGGGCTGGGAAGCGGGAAACACCTGTTCATCCAAAGGACAAACTGGCATGTACTGCTAAACTGATGGTTCATGCCCCTCTCTAGTACCATTACATTATCTGAGATTTCAGGACCAAACCTGAAGTCAGAGAGTGGGCGCTTGCCAAAAGTTTTAGGAGTGGCCTTGTGATGTCATAAAGGCAGGACAGGTATGGGTTAGGAGGAATGCAAGCACCACATACAAAGAGACAGTTTCACACTGAGCCAGTGAGACCTGTGGCCACCTGAGAATAGGTAAAGATGTACGTGCAGGTCTTAAAGCACTTCACACACACAAAACAAGCTTCCACCTTCTCGGGCATCATTCACCCTGAGATTTGTTTCCCTGATTAGAGACACAGAGAAACACAGAAATTCCCCAGCATTTC
Organism: Intellagama lesueurii; assembly: GCA_037013535.1. Classification (NCBI taxonomy): domain Eukaryota; kingdom Metazoa; phylum Chordata; class Lepidosauria; order Squamata; family Agamidae; genus Intellagama; species Intellagama lesueurii. Next base: position 148,750,100 of record JBAJHW010000004.1, read on the forward strand.
AGCACATGCCCTGAGACCTGGCAATCCTGCTTTCTATAGATGTGGACAATGGTTTAACCAAAGCTGTGGTCTCTGTATATAGTAAGAAGATATGGTATTCTATGGGTTTGATCTCTCCCAAATGTTATGTCACAATGTCATATTTTTCTCCCTGGTATTGTGAGGCACTAAGGACAATGAAACAATTGGGTTAAAAAAGGGCAAGTGGCAACAGACTCAGACAACAAAAAGTCAACAGGCAACAAACACACGTACCCATGGCAGTGATAAAAGCTTACCTCAGAAGCAACAACAGCATCACCACCAGTCCATCTGTACAATGTCCACTAGTAGACTGATGAAGGGTCTTCTTTGCTCAGGTCCAGAGGTCAACTGGTGTATTCTGACATCACCAAGACATTGTTCAGTTATTGGGTGCATTATGACTGTCATAGATAGACATTGCCAAGGCATTGTTCTGTCATAAAGTGTTGGTATAGATACAATTCAGCTTATGTAGCCTGAGGATACTCCAAACTGTTTGGAGGCTTCGGGTTCACTTGATTCTTGCACTTCCTTGTTATTGAAATCATCTTGAGCTGGGCAGTTGGTTTACATTGTGGAGGTTGTGGTCCCAGTCCTTAGACCTTTTTAAAATAAATCTGAATTTGGTTACTCTGTTTTAAATAATTTTCTCCCAGTGTCCAGTTGCATTCCTTGAGCATGGTTCTGGAGTTAATAATAGTGTTTTACCTCCAGGGAGTTTTGAGTGTTTTCCACTCAGTGAGTGCAACCTTGTTGGACCTCTCAGTTGTTTTTGATTTCATTGAACATATCCTTGCAGAACACACTGCTTGGTTTGGATTTGGAGCCATCTGTTATAGTGCTTATGTTTCCTTGGGGGAAACAGATCCAGAAGATGATTCTGGGGAGACTTAATCATCATGTTAGAACTGCAGAGCTGCAAAAGACCCTATGGAGCATCGAGTCCAGCCACTGTCATGGAGGCACAGTGGGGGAATCAAGCTCCCAACACTGGCTCTGCAGCCAGGTGCCTAAACCACTGAGCTATCCTTCAACTTGGTTCCACATAATGGCATGGAGAAGAGAGGACAATGATAGGAGTGAAGGATGATGCAGGAAGAACCAATGGTTGGCAGGTTGCTATACTCAGGTGCCAGGTAGAGCTACAGTATAGTTGAAAAACGAACTCTTAGCCCTTTGTTTAATATTATGTCTTTTCCAGACCCCGTTGTGGAATCACTGCATCTCAGTCAAAACAGGATGTCCCATAATGATATTTTTCAGGGTCTCCAAATGCAGTTGTGAAGGACTTCCAGTGGCCTTTGGGGCTTTGTGTCAGACTTTTCTCTGTATCCTTGTTTTGACAATACTGTAACAAATAATAATAAGAAGGGGACTATTAAACCTTTACTCATGTGCAAAGAAGTACTTGGGAGGGGGGAGATGGATGTGGGAGAAAGATGAATAGCAAGGGAGCCCATTGCTAAAGGATGGTCTCTGTGAAAGAAGAGGTAGCACTGTATCATTAGCAAAGCTCACAATCATTTATTTTTCTTTCAAAACTCCTGAGGAAATATAGGGCCTAAAATTGCAGAAAGATTATTGCCTATAAAAATGAGATTCTCATCTCAGGTATTACTGAAAGGGGGCAGGGAAACAACCTTTAACAATTCTACTTCTCAACCTTCTTTATTTTTTATTTTATTTTATTTTATTGTTAGTGGTCCTTTGATAGCATTAGCAAAATTTTAAGAGCTCCTCATTTCAGCTTCTATTCATATCCAGTGCATACTGGATTTTAAAATGTAATTTGGACAAAAAAAAAGAGGTGTTGCTAAGCAACAGCCTCATTCAAGTTGGTGTCTCAGTTATAATTTGGGGGCCATCTTGAGGAACTTATCTGTGTACAAAAGTTGGGGAAGAAAAAAGGATTGTTCTTCATCAAATGAGGTATTTATGAAGAAAAGTGTACTAATTCACATGAGCCAGGGGTAGTTTATGGTATTTGATCCAGGCCTGATTTTAATATTAGGATAAATATGTAAATTCAACATGGTTCAAGATTTGCCTTATGCTCATTTTGAAGGCTTCATGCAGAATGGATCCACTTTTTTGTTCCTTACAAAGACATCTGTACAATTTCTCTAATGTGGTACACACAATTAATGTCTTTCAACATTCAGCAGCTCATTGCTCAGCAACAACTCATTTGAAAGGTTATAGTGAAGCATAGCTCCTATCTTCACCGAGGGATCAAACATGATCGTTTTCCATCCAGAAGTCTCAAAGCTTGCTCTTTGTTGAGTTTTCTTCCCTAGAACTTAGCTGCCTTTTGGAAAACTCCCCTCTCTTAAACAGGGCAATCCAAAATGTTTACTACCAGATTTGAGATGATTCCTATTCTATCACTGACTATAGGTGTGTACATGCTTCTACAGCTGAAAAGGGGAAACGGGAATATAGTTGTGGGAAGAGGAGGCATTGTGAAGGAGAGGTGTTGGTTGTTTTTGTGGTAAAATTTGGTGATGCATAGAGCAACCCTACAGAGATTTGATGGAGAAGGGGAGAATAACAGCAGAGGACATGCCAGCTTCTAAGTACTACTGAGCTCACATCAGCCAGTATGTAAAAGCTGTGGGGGAAGGAGTTTACCTCCATTTTTTCCTTGTCCTCATATACCCTTTTGAAAGTTCTCCTTCCATAGTTTTCTCCAAGGAGTTTTTTTTCTTTGGGTCTGTCCAGATAGGGGTATTTGGTGCAGTCTGTTTCATAGTTAAAATGTTCTTATATTCATTGTGATCTATTTTATCTCTCACTTGAGCGATCCTTCCGTTCACACTGGAGAGGTTTATTCTCCCGTGAGAAGGGCCCACACGGGTCTTTTAATTGCTGGTTTACTCACAAGCAGGTTAACCTAGTTTACCCAGTTTACTCATGTGTAGGTTTACCTGGTTTACTTGCAAGTGAGGAGGCAGCAGGGGCAGGGGTGAAGGATAGCACAAGGAGAAAAGGTTGGGGTAAAGATTGGGGAGTGGAAGGGAGGTAATTCCCCCTTTCCCCCACCTTTCTCCTCTGCTGGGGCTGCGCTGCCTTGTGGTGGCAGAGCCCATGGAGTCAACATAGGCCCTTTCCCCACCTTTTCCTGTGGGCCATGGTGACTTTTTTGGTTGGTTAAATAAAGTAAGTGGCATAATGATACAGAAATACATCAACTGAGCATGATATTAGAATTGCACTGCATCAGTTAAAAACAGAGATGAAAATAAAGGAGGGGCTTTTCTTTGTCATCCTTTTTAATATCACATCCCACCTAATACATCACAGGGTTGTCTCTTCCATTGATGCTGCCCACAGCTACATTTGGGTGTGGCCTAGCCATCCACATGGGCTACACAGTGGGATGAACAGGAGTATGCTGAATCATACCAAAAAACACAGAAGCACCTAGTGCTCTGTCAGAAAGGATGGGCTGATCTAAGTAGAAACATGTGCAGACACCCTAATTTGTTTCAAACCAAACCATACCAACAGCAATCTATATACCTATCTGGACAGACCCTTTTACTACTTCGGCTGTTGTCGTTTCAACTTATATACCGCCCCATAATGCTAGAGCACTCTCTGGGTGGTTTACAACATAATTATGCAAACAACACTTTGCCCTCCAGTGAGCTGGGTATTCATTTTACCAACCTCAGGAGGATGGAAGCCTGAGACAACCTGGAGCCAGCTACCTAAATCCACTGCGATCGAACTCAGGTCATGAACAGAAGCTGGACTGCAGCACTGCAGTTTAACTACTCTGCCATGGGACTCATGTGTGGGATGGCTTTTGAATGGGATAGGTTTGGATCCTAGGCACAGGAACACCTCCCAGCCATCCACCCTGTCAGGCTCTCTTTCAGCCTCTACCATTATCAGAACAGCATGGAGTGAGTGTGAAAGACCTTTCCATCACTGTAACTAGGAGGCCTCTGATGTCAGATTTCCTTTATCACAGTTGAACTGCATGATATCCAGTGGTGCTTCTGCTGCCTCTTTAGGAGTTTATGACTGGTTCTTTACTGATATATTTTACATAATTTATGGAATAATCATGCCAATATTGATGTTTTCCGATATATTAATGGAAGTATCAAGGATTTTGCACCTTCTCATAGAAGGTACTGGGAGTGTCTGTGACCTTTATGGACTGGTAAACATTTTCAGGCATGCTTTTAAGCCATAAGTGGGGATCTAGGGAACACTCAATTTGTGAAGTTTAGATAATTTAAAATGTTTTCTAAAAATATTTTTTAAATTGTTTTTAATCTGGATCAATCTTTAATTGTTTTTAATATATAGTTTTGTCTAGAACTTTAACTTATTATTGTACAATTTCATTTCTTTTGAGTAGAGATGGGGATATTCGTATTCATAAACGAATACGAATATCTCCGTCCCAGCTGCACCTAATGCGGGTCCAGATTTGTCCTCCCGCCCCCTGCCTGGAGTGGCCAGCCAAGCAGGGAGATGACGGAGCTACTTCCGCGATTGGCAGGAAAAGTGGGACACTGGTGGCGTGGCGACGTGTGAATGGACGAGCCAGTTCCGAGGGCCGGACCCGTATTAGGTGCAGCTGGGATGGGGATATTTGTATTTGTTTATGAATACGAATATCTCCATCTCTAGTTGTGAGCCACCTTGGGTCCCCTATGGCAGTGTTCCCCAACCTTTTCCGGTCTGCGGCCCGGCTGGGGAAGGCGGGGCACCCCCCCCCGCGCGCGCGCATGTGCGAATGGCAGCGCGCGCTTGTGCGGGCCTGCGCGCACGCGCAAATGGTGGTGCGGCGCTCGTGCGGGCATTCCAGAGCGCGCGCAGGCGCAAACGGGCTGCGCGGGGGTGAGTGCGCGCGGGGAGGTCTCTCTTGCCGGCCCGGTCTGGGCCAGGCCAGGGACCGGCACCGGGCCGGGGACCGGGGGTTGGGGATCGCTGCCCTATGGGGAGAAAGGCAGCATATGAATAAGTAATACGACTAACTAACTAACTAACTAACTAAGCTCCTGCTTAGTATTGGTTAATGTATAAAAATCCAATCATGTAACTATTTTTTTCCCAAAGAAAAAGAACATAGTTTCGTAACCCCTAGATAATGTGTTTGTGTGAAAACACACACACACACACACAGACACACACACACACACACACACACACACTTATTATGAAGTGGTCCACAGAATATCATTATATGCTGTTTTGCTGTAGTTCAAGAATGGCAGCTAGGAACCTGGGAAACAATACCTTAAGAATGCAATGTTTTTCTGTGATATGAAATGTCAGCATGAAAACATGAAGGTTAGGTCCTTGTTCTGAAGCTACTTTTTGTGTTTCTGGAGTGTGAGGCTTTTATTGTGTAATGGCCTTGCCTTAAACATGGACTTTTCATCTTTTCCTTCTGTTTCTTATTTTCTTTTTCTCCCTTTTGTACACATAAAGGGCCGCTTCCCGGGAACAGAGACTGGAACCAGTTCCTAAAGCCATTTAGAAATTGATTCCCAGCTCGCTGTTCATGGAAGGCACCATCTTAATGTGTTAAAAAAATGGAGAAAGGCGAGGAGGGAGGGTGAACATTCCATATACAGTTGTAATGGGCTAACATAGATTTCCCCCAATTTGTTGGTCTCCAGATATGATGGTCTCCAGATATTCGATATTGGATTATGGCAGTCTCATGTATCCCGAGAATACCAAGCTGGAAAAGGCTGGCCTAGGATATAGAATAACGATGTGTAAGGAACAATGTCAACCTGACCACAAAGACAACCTTTTTCTCTCCTTCCTCCATTCTCTCTCTCCCCCCAACCCCATTTGTTTCATATTATCATGTGCCACCTGATAGTGAAAATGCTTAACTGTCCAAGACATCTGCACATGCATCTTTAGGATGTAATTTTCTGAGGTATGAGGAACACTGGAACAGAAATTGACCCTCCCTCTGTCAGTCTCTAGTCATTTAGTGCATGTTTGAATGAAACACATATATTTCAATAGGAAGGCTACAATATGGCGTTGGCGAAGTAGTGATCAAACCTAGAAGAACAGCGGACAGATGTTTGAAGGCTGTCCCCTGTTCTAGCTCTGCTGCCACCTGTTCAAACCTAGGTAACCAGCTTAGCTGGCCTCCCTCTCTGTCCCTGGTGTTGATAAATGCCAGGTCTGCCCACAACAAAACCCAACTCATCCAGGACTTGATCCTGGATCAACAGGCAGACTTGGCCTGTATAACTGAGACGTGGGTGGGCGCTGAGAGCAGAGCTACTCTTTCCCTCATATGCCCACCTGGTATGCCATCCAACACCAGGGTAGACCGGGCGGGCGGGGGGGGAGTGGCCATTGTTTATAAGGACATCTTTGAGGCTGCTAGGCTCTCTGCGGTGGCAAGCCCAGGTCTAGAGGCCATCCACGTGTCGTTTGGGGCCAGGGGTGGCTTAGGGATTGTGCTGGCATACTGCGCTCCCCGCGATCCAGCGCAGTCCCTGCCAGAGCTGGCGGATTTAGTCTCCGCGGTGCTGTTGAGGTCCCCCAGACTATTGGTTCTGGGGGACTTCAACATTCATGCGGAGGCTGAGGTTTCTGGTCCAGCTCAAGAGTTCCTGGAAACCATGGCTTCCTTGGACTTGACCCAACAAGTTAGCGGTCCTACCCACGTGGGCGGCCACATGCTGGATCTGGTCTTCGCTGCCAAGCAGAGAGAGTGTGCTGCGATGGTGGCGGACTTGATATCGGCCCCCTTGTCATGGTCGGATCACCACCTAATTAAATGCAGCCTCACAGTGGCACTTCCCTCCTGCGGGGAGCTTAGACCCATTAAGGTGGTCCGCCCCCGCAGGTTACTGGATCCTGTTGGATTCCAAAATATCATGGGGGGGGGGGATTCCGGCTGACTTGGTTGGCGCTCCTGTCAATGCTCTGGTGGATGGCTGGTATACTGCTGCCACCAAGGTGGTCGACATGATCGCACCTAAACGCCCTCTCTGCCATTGAGCCTGGTTTTACCAGCAGCTGAGGGCCTTGAAGCATAATCGGAGAAGGCTAGAGAGCATTTGGAGAAGGGCCCCGACGGAAATTAATTTAAAAGCCACCAGGATTGCGTCTAACCTTTACCTAGCTAGGGTAAATGTTGCTAGAAGATCATTCTTCGCTGACCGGATAAGCGAAGCTCACAACCAGCAGGCGGAACTTTTCCATATAGTGTGCGATCTATCTGGAGTTGGCCACAGTGATAGGCCTCCCACTAGTATTTCCTGTGACCAATTTGTGGCATTTTTAAAATCTAAAGTGGAGGCCATCCGCCGGGACCTTGATCCCTTTTTACAGACAGTAGATTGAGTTGAGATGTCCAGTGCATCGTCTTGTCTGGAGAGCTTAACCTGCTTTCAACCTGTGACGTCCAATGAGGTGGACAGGATGCTTGTGTGCTGTCGTGCCACCACCTCCTCCTTAGACCCTTGCCTGGCTTGGCTCATCAAAGCAGCCAAACCAGTAACAACAGAATGGGCCACTGCAATAATTAATGGGTCTCTCCAGGAGGGCATGGTTCCCCCTGCCCTCAAGGAGACACTCATTAGGCCCATTTGAAAGAAATCTAATTTGGCGGCAGACGAAATTAGTAATTATAGGCCCGTCGCCAATATTTCTTTCTTAAGTAAAGTGGTCGAGAGGGTGGTGGCTGATCAGCTCCAGGCACTCCTGGAGGAAACTGACGCCCTTGATCCATTCCAGTCGGGCTTCAGGCCGTGGCATGGTACGGAAACAGCACTGGTCACCCTGCAGGATGACCTCCTGAGGGAGGCTGACAGGGGCAATATGTCCTTGTTGGTCCTCCTCGATATCTCAGCACCCTTTGATACTGTCGACCACGGTATCCTCCTGGGGTGACTCTCCAAGCTGGGGATTGGTGGCCTCGCTTTGGCATGGCTCCGTTCCTTCTTGGGGGACCGTCCCCAGAGAGTGAGATGAGGTGAGATGACTTCCACCCCGTGGATTCTCAATTGTGGGGTTCCGCAGGGGTCGATCATCTTGCCAATGCTATTTAATATCTATATGAGGCCGCTGGGTCAGGTCATCCGGAGTTGTGGGGCTCAGTGTCATCAGTACACTGGTGACACCTAACTCTACCTCTCCTTTTCTCCAACTGCAGTGGATGCTGCTTGGATGCCCTTGAGCGCTGCTTGGGGACCGTTCTGGGGTGGATGAGGGCAAATGGACTGAGGTTGAATCTGGACAAGACGGAAATCTTGTGTGTGGGCGGCCGTGGCATCAGTGGGTTAGGGAACTCCCTTTCCTTTGGGAGGGGTGACTCTTCCCACAAAGAATGAGGTTCGCAACTTGGCCATCTGTCTGGACCCGGATCTCACCATGGAAACTCAGGTGACATTTGTGGTCTGGGCAGCCCATTTCCATCTTCAGAAGATTGCCCAGCTGCATCCCTATCTAGACGCAGGGGCACTCACGACTTTGATTCATGCACTCGTAATCTCAAGAATAGACTACTGCAGTGCTCTCTACGTGGGGCTACCCTTGAGGTTGATGCGGAGACTACAACTGGTTCAGAATTCAGTGGCCAGATTAATAACTGGGTTGAAGAAATTTCAGCACATCTCCCCCATTCTGGCTGCCCTTCATTGGCTACCGGTTTGTTTCTGCAAACTTCAAGGTTATGATGATAACATTCAAAGCCCTAAACGGTTTAGGACCTCGGTATCTAGCAGAACGCCTGCTCCCAGCCAGATCTGTCCGTAATACCTGTTCTTCACAGGCAGGGCGGTTCAGGGCCTTGACCCTGAAGGAGGGCTGGAGGGAAAGAACAAGAAGCCGGGCCTTCTCGGCGGTTGCCCCCTGCCTGTGGAACAATCTGCCCATGGAGATACGCCTGGCACCATCACTGGACGGGTTTAAACGAGCATTGAAAACTTGGCTCTGCTGTCAGGCTTTCCCTGAGCATTAAGTTGCTGACATCTCTGCTTCCCTTTTATCATCCTTTTTGCCATCCTTTCATCATCCTTTCTACCATCTGTATAGCCATCTGTTTTAATTTATCCTACTAGTTATTATATCTGTTGAGTGTTTGTATTATTTTATTCTTATTGTGTTTTAATATTGTGTTGTTTGTCTTGTTGTTAGCTGCCCAGAGTGGCCTGGCTGCCAGATGGTGCGGGGTATAAATCAAATAAATAAATCAAATAAATCAAATAAATCAAATAAATAAATAAATAAATAAATAAATAAATAAATTCTATTGCCTTCTTGTTCACAAACTCTCAGTGAACTTAGCATCTTTAAACAATAGCACATTGTGGTACATTATACACTGCATAGCTACATTACACAAGTACAAGCAAAAATGCAACTTCAGGTATAAAACTGTCACTGAGGTCCCACTTTCCTGCCCTAACAGGTATTCATTTGTGTAAGAAGATTTATAAAAATGGGTGAAAAAATCCAAGAGGGGGAGTGAGGAAAGAGAAGTTAATGTTAGAAATATTGTGAAATTGTGTATGTTTGTGTTTTAAGTGACCAGAGCTCACAGATGCTTAGAAAAGAAACTAATTAAAACCCTGCAACCTCTCTGCTTTGTATGGGGGTGAGGGAGAGAGAGCATTCTTGTGTGGCTGGGCTTGCCAATTTATTTGCTGAAACAATTATACAACACAAATATTTATGAATCATTATATAGCTCATCATCTTGTTGTTTTTTTAAAAAGATAGAATCATAGAATAATAGAGTTGGAAGGGGCCTATAAGGCCATCAAGTCCAACCCCCTGCTCATTACAGGAATGCAAATCAAAGTAGATCTGACAGATGGTTGTCTAAATTTCCCTTGAATCCCTCCAGCGTTGGAAAGTTCACCAACTCCCGAGGCAATTGGGTTTCATTGTTGTACTGCTCTAATAGTTAGGAAATTGTTCCTGATATTCAGCTGAAATCTGCCTTCTTATAACTTGAGCCCATTATTACACATCCTGCATGCTGGGATGATTGAAAACAGATCCTGCCCCTCCTCTAAGTGACAACCTTTAAAGTATTTGAAAAGCGCTATCATATCACCCCTCAGTCTTCTTTTCTCCAGGCTGAAGAACACTGGGTCCAGGAGTGAGCCGTGATACTCTGCTTGTTACCTCCTTTTTGCAAAAGGAAGGAGCTTGGGAAGCAGCCAACCTGGAGATCTGAGCCAAGCAAGGTAAGAGCAGCCCTTGCCAGATGATCACTTCAGCCAAATAGTCTGTGGGGTTTGTCAAGTAATGAATGCCAGGATCATAGAATCATAGAAAAGTGAAGTTGGAAGGGCCCTACAAGGCCATCAAGTCCAACCCCCTGCTCAATGCAGGAATACAATCAAAGCATATCTGCCAGGTGATTATCTAAGTTTTTCTTGAATGCCCCCAGTGTTGGAGCACTCACCAACTCCCGAGGTAGCTGGTTCCACTGTTGTAATCGTGGCTATTGGGCTTCAGGGAAACCTTTCTGTCCAATCTGTTTCATTTCATTTTTTCTGTCTGTAATATTGAACTGAATGGACGTGGTGGCGCTGCGGGTTAAACCGCAGAAGCCTCTGTGCTGCAAGGTCAGAAGACCAGCAGTTGTAAGATCAAATCCACGCGACGGAGTGAGCTCCCATCGCTTGTCCCAGCTCCTGCCAACCTAGCAGTTCAAAAGCATGTAAAAATGTGAGTAGATAAATAGGTACCACCTCGGTGGGAAGGCAACGGCGTTCCATGTCTAGTCGCGCTGGCCACGTGACCATGGAAACTGTCTACGGACAAACGCTGGCTCTACGGCTTGGAGATGGGGATGAGCACCGTGTCCTAGAGTCGGACACGACTGGACTAAATGTCAAGGGGAACCTTTATTTATAATATTGAACTAGTGCCATTCCAGTTTGAAATAAATGAAACATTTTAAAAATATTAAAAATACCACACCAGTAGTGGTGAGTGGTTGTGAGAGGCAGCCAATGCAAGGGTGGACAGACGCAGCACAAAGTCTCAAATGCAGCAACTTAAAAAACCCATATAGCCCCCTTGACCAAAATGCAACACAGCTTAATAAAATATTAAAGGTTGTCCCCAGATGATACACACACTGGAAAATACCAAATGATTACCATGTGACTTTAAAACAATTTCAAAAACCCCAACCCCTTTCCTGATTCATTTTCATAGTGTAACTGTGCCCCAAGTGTGTAATTCTCTTCTCCCCCTGCCCCCCAGTTGTCATTGGCCAGCGTTCTTGTATTCATGGGAACTTGCTTGTGTGCAAATTGCACAGAATTACAACAGCTTGTCAAGAAAAACTATGCCCTGTTGCATGACTATATATAAAAAAAGTCAAACGTTCACATGAGTTGTCTAAAACCTGCCCTGGCTATGCTTTGCCTCCCAATGGAAAAAGAGACTAGCTTGGCACAGAGATATTTTGCATCTAACGAAATCGCAGAAGCCTCATTGGGAGGAAAGGTGCTCTTTTTCTCATCCTTGTGAGAAATCTCACGGGGCTGACTTCTCAACAGGACATCTTGATGGGAAGAACAAGTAATTTTGCAAGAATTCTTCATGTCCCTGCTGAAAATACAATCATTCTGTTTGGCTGCTGAAGCCCTGACTTAACAGAGACTGTGTACCAGTTATAGATTTTTAAGAAATTTGAAACCGGTGACACAGCCATAGTTGCCAGGCAACACATATGTGCATTGAGTTTTGAGTTCTATTGCGGTCTTTGATAAAACAAGGTTTGTGGAGATTTGGTTATGGTTTAGGATCTGGTTGGTTATGCCCCCCCCCCCAAACAGAAGGTGCTCCTGTCCATCACAGTGCCTCCTTTTTTACTGCTTGAAGTGGACCTGAAATGCCCCCCTCCCTGCTGCCACCACTTGAGGCAACATTTTGAAATGCTCCAGTGCCAAGTCGAAAAGCACCACTGGGAAACCACTGTATCATCCTTTAGTCTTTGGCCACATCAGATATCAAAGACTCCAAAATCAGATTAGACCTCTTTATACTTGGCTCAGGATCTGCTTCAAGAACCCTGCAGGCCGTCCTGAACCACAGTCTGTCAGAAAGACAAGGGCCAAACCTCAGAATGTCCAGTGCTGAGAGGCTAATATTGTTTCTCGCACTTGTGATGTAGTACTGTGGTGTGAAAATGTTTGCGGGAAGCAATTGGTACTTGTCTAGTGCTTAGACAAGTATCTAATGCACTACACTTTTGCTTTTCCTGAAACATATATAATAAGTGTGTGTGTGTGTGTCCGTGTGTGCGCGTCCACCAGAGCTCCAGGATCCTGAAGTCAAAACACTTGAAATTCTGCATGGATGCCAAGAGGATCCTGGGGAATGGGGATTGTTTTTAAATGGTTCGTGGATTTCACTTCTTTAACTTCTGTTTTCAGTGCCATATTCAGTTACTAATTGGAGGAGTTTCCTTACCATCAGAGAGAAAGTTGCACTCAGCCTTGGGACATTCACTTTTCCAAAGGGCCTCAGGGCAGCTCCATGGGGTGCTTTTCTCTGCATGGTGCCCAAACCTCAGAGAGAGAGCAAGGGGGTATGCTGCCTGATAAGGGAGAGGATGAGAATGGATAGAAGGAAAGACCTGGCAAATAGCAGGGTAGAGGAAGAAAAAGACTAGCAAAATCAGAGAGGAAAAGGAAAGGGAAAGAAAAACAAAACCTTGGTGGGGCAGGGATGATGGGGCTCCCCAGCTTTGTGAAGCAGGGTATTTTGCTAATTTTAATTAATGGAACCTATGTAGGATGTTGTGCAAAATTCAACCATCTATAACAACAACAACAACAATCTTAGAACTGCAGAGCTAGAAGGGACTCTATGGGTCATGGAGTGCAGTTCCCTAACAAGGAGGCACAGTGGAGAATCAAGCTCTCAGCCTCTACCTAAACTGCTGAGCTATCCAGCGGTTGGTTGCTGGTATTGATGAAAGCAGAAGCCATTCTGGAATGACAGCATACAATGAATGACAGAATTACAATTCCAAATTCATCAGAGGTGGTATTGAAATTATTTTCTTCTGGGAAGGACACTTTTCAAACCACAAGCCAATATGGTTTTGTGAATATACAACATGCAAGCTCTACTATTCCTGAATGCAAAGTTTTGAGGTCCAAAGATAATTGTAAATTTTTTTTTTTTAAATGGAGCCTTTCTTGAAAGCCACAATCTTGTTCGTATTAATCTGAATGTATTTAATTTACCTTCCTCTCTTTTTCCAAGTCTGTGATTGATATTATCTTGGTCTACTAGGATATCTTTTGTGTGCCGTTCTTCTGTGTTTGCATGGAGCATTTCTTCTCCTCAGCCATTTTGTGGCATGGACAGAAACTATTATAGTGCTGACTGGACAGGTTCTTTTAACTTTTCTTTTTTTCACTTCATTTCTACTGAGTCAGAAAGTTTGTTCAGTTTCTTTTCCTATGCAGAGTATTTGTGCAGCAATACTTGTTCGCCTGTTTTGATATTTTGTAAACACCAGTTTATAACTATAAGTGCATTAGTCATACATTAAACAATAAAACACCCTCTGGTCTGTTAAAAATAAAACAAACTGTTGGCAAACTGCGCATTAAAAGATTTAGATAACATTTAAATTGCAATATGACAAACCATTCTGAGTTACAATTGAACCATCTCCAGTATCTGTAGAGATACTCGGCTGGATCCAGCTTCATTTAGTTGTACATTGTTGTTGGTTAGTCGTTAAGTTGTGTCCAACTCTTCGTGACCCCATGGACCAGAGCACGCCAGGCCCTCCTGTCTTCCACTGCCTCCCGGAGTTGGGTCAAATTCATGTTGGTAGTTGTACATAGGTCCCATTAAAATCAATGCAAATTCCCCCCCCCCCCCTATAATGGAAGACACAGGCTTGAATCTGCAGGATCTGAGCAGGGCTGTTGGGGACAGATAATTCTGGAGGTCCTCGTTCATAGGGTCGCCATAAGTTGGGAGTGTTATGATGGGACACATAAGAATAACAAATGTTAATAGTATGTGGATGAGTAGATACAACAAAGAGTCTTGGGATACATCAGGCACAAACAAGTTTAATTTGACAGAAGCTTTTGTGGACTGTAGCCTACTTTTTCAGATGTATGGAATTAAGCCTCAGTATGCAAACATTTATAGAAGCATCTATTAGTCTGCCTACTGAGGATTTATTGTGTTATGTGCAATCACGTTGGAACTGACTTATAGTGACCCTAAGAGGGCTTTCAAGGTAAATGAGATATTTAAGATTTTACCAGTTCCCCAGTGAGTTTCCAGGGGTGAGTGGGGCTTCAAGCCCATGCCTCCTGAGTCTAAGTCTGTCACTCTATCCATTACACCACACTGGGTACCCCATTGGGGATAGATTTGTGAAAAAGATCATCAATATCCAAGATATATTCATTGAGAGAAATTAGTTCCAGAGCATATGCAAAATGTAAACAAAAATTAAAGGGAAAAGAACATATTTCAGGATACTACTTACTCAGGGGTGACTCTGAGCCACAAGGTTGTAGTAAGCCTTTCTCCTTCATTGGGGTTTTAGTACACAAAGTGCAAACGCCCCCCTCCCCATCAGATGAGAAAATTTATATTTGACTTCCCTCAGGAGTCGTATGGAAATGCATAGACCTTCTGGGTGAAAAATCAGAAGCCTGTGTTTGTCACAGCTGGCATTTATCCCAGTAAAGGGTTAACTCTAGAATGAAACCAAACAACCTTTGACAATCAAATAAAAATTCATCTGAGTATCAAGCTGTAAGTCTTTTCATGGTTGCAATAATTCCAGGCAACATCAGCTTGTCTATTTCTACAAGCTTTATGTATCTACTTTGCTTCTAAGCTCCATATGTACAAAATACTTGAAAGTTGTAAAATCCAAAAGTCTTACAGCAATGAAGAAAACTTTTGGCACAGATACTGTACATAAAAATTCTTTCTTGCAGCTTGTGAAAAATTATAGGTGTGATTTTCCTTCCAGTCTTACAACTATGACAGGTTGCAGGCATTCAGATGCAACCCTTAAGTTGTAGCCAGAAGAAAAACAGTGTTTGAGCCCCAAAATAAAACAGTTTAATAGACTAAAAGGGCACATTAAAACAGAAAAAAAATCTTCAAGACACATCATTTAAAAATAAAAGACATTATAACTTTATCATTAGTCTTAATTCATATTAAAAATAACAAAGATGTTAAAAGTAAAAATACATTAAAGAAAACTTTCTTAGTCTCTAAGCATATTACTACACACACACACAAAACAATTCTAAAAGCCCACCCAGCCAGATGAGCTTTGTGCCAATTTCACATTTATGGTGGAAAATTTACAATGATTGTTCTTTGGTGTCTGTTGCTCAAAGCAGCATGGATTTGTGATGATGTGTTGGATGCCTTGTTTGCATTCATCTTAGCCTCACACATTTCTCTTCAAATAGTTTTCCTTTTCTCCTAACTATAAACAAATCTTATCTGCAGGTTTGGCACTTTCTAAAATCCTAGAATTCCAGCAAGATTTTTTGAATATAAAATTCTATTGTACCTGCAGTCTTTGTGACTCTAGGGATCTGAAAACTTCATATCTAGCTAACTTCCATTATTATGGTTTTCATTTTGCTTTGACTATTAGTTTCACAATCTTGCAACCTGCAAGAGCCTGTATTCAACAAGGTACAGAATTCTGAACCATTGCTAAATTATTATAATCGCCAGTAGGGTGTACTATGACTTATGAACACCACCCTCAGATGAACCACAACATTACATCATTTATAACCTTTATTTACTTCAGTTCACTGCCACACTAAACTGGCAGACATGAATGAAATTCTTCAAAGTTTTGTTATCATATCCTTGATCTTGTTCTCAGGCAGACTGGAAATAGCTGATTCTATTGAAAAGCAGCCGATTGTTTTGAAAACTACGAATTTTTTTCTACGAAACTACGATTTTTTTCTACGAAAACTACGAAAAACTGCACTTTTAAAAGTAGTTTCATTTTCAAAGCACTTTCCCCCTGCACTCCTATAATAATTTAAAAACTCTTAAAACCTCAAAAATCCAAAGATTGACACCCCCCTTATTCTTTACGTCCAGAAGAATCCAGTGGGTTAAATATATTGCACCAGGAAGTTTTGCAGCATTTCCTCCCCCTTTTACATACAAAAAAATAAAAATAAATCTGCTTCTGTCTGGCATTTGTATTATATATAAATAATATTGTTTTCATCTTTTTCTTTTAGTGAAATAATCAAAGAACATAAACTGGATGTCAAAATAGTGGAAATGGGCTATAACTTTGCAGCTAGGTGCAGAACAAATGGGGTCAAGTAGGATGATTAATAGTTTCTAAAATTAGTGTTATTAGCAGAGGCCATAAAGATTTCATATATAGTGTGTGTGTGTTTTAAAAAAATAGGCACCAGATTATACTTCAAAATAAGTACTTAGGGTATTCAGTGAGGAGAAGATGGATAATGAGAGGAGCCAGGAGTGGAGGTGGAAATCGACAAGACAAGGGAACAGTATAAATTACTTTCAGTGTGGGTGAGGATTTCATCTAGTCTCTCATAGAGCTAAATTTTTTTGCAATGGAAAATTTGTGTGTGCGTGTGTGTGCATTTACACGCATGCATGTGTGTGCCTGTAAGTCACTTTACTGTGAAGAGATGTGGGAATTTGCTGAAGTCCCTTTTAGTTCCCGAATGCTCAGAGAGCTTTATGAGCAGTTAACAGCAAAGGAAAGCAAATGTAGGGTGTGCATTGCAAGAAGAAAGCTTATTTAATGTCCATACAGCAGGATGAGACCATTTAGGATCCCTCAGTCCCAAACTGAACTAGACATATGCATAGGTAAACATTTTATAACAGTGGCGTTTGAAGAGTTGTAGATAGGAATCCTGAGGTTCACCAACTGACCATATGCAGCTTTGATTCTTTAGACAAAACCTAGCTATAATCTTCACAGATCTGTTCTTTGCTACTGGGGTAGGTTTTTTTGTTCCATCCAATATAATGAATCTTGACCAAAAAATGAAATGAAATGAAGAAAGTCCTATGTTGCTGTGGTGGAATGCCCATGTCCCACCTGTCCATCATGTGGAGCTCTAGAGCTGGAGCCTATGAGAGGACAGGAGGGCGGAGTCAGAGGAGACAGTTGGAGACTGAGAGAGAAGGAGAGAGGAGGTTTTTGGAGGTTTATGAGAGAGATTGGACAGTTGGTGTAGCTGGTTGAGGTGTTAAAGAATAGTTAAAGGATAGAAGTAAAATAAAATAGATTGACAGTCATCAGATCTTATGCCAGTGATTGATGTGAAGTAATACAAATAAAGAAACGTGTTTAATATCCAAGTTTAATGAGTGCAACATAATAAAACATCTATGAACCTACTTGTGTGATTCAGCAACTAAATAATAAATTATCAGTTATATTTGACAACACGTGTCTATGCAACATTATTGGTAAAGTGTGGATAAAGATCCACTGGTGGCAGTTGGTGAAAGGAGAACTAAGCAAGTCGTGTCCAAAGGTGGACCTGGGTTTGAGGGAAACAAACTAGGGACACTGGGAGTGCGCGACAGTTGCATTTTAGCAAATCTAAAAGGAGTAATAAACTGATTTTCAGTAAACTGGCCCCATTTGAAGAGAAGATTAGTGTTCTCAGTGCCCTTCCACTGAGTATAGGATGTACAAGTTTTATAATTTTGACCTGTACCACACTCTGTTGTTATCTACACCCTAGTCTGCCTCGGCCACTAACCCTAACCCTAATCCTCCTTGGAGCTCTCAATACAATGAAATTACAATGGGGTAGACAGAGTTCTGGAATTCATTAAAAACAAGTTTTTGCCTTTAAAAATCATTTTGGAGA
The DNA here is from genome assembly GCA_037013535.1 of Intellagama lesueurii. NCBI lineage: Eukaryota > Metazoa > Chordata > Lepidosauria > Squamata > Agamidae > Intellagama > Intellagama lesueurii. The sequence goes on from JBAJHW010000004.1 coordinate 148,768,006, forward strand.
AACAAGGCTTTTGTAAGATGCAAAAGAGAGAGAGAGAGAGAGAGAGAGAGAGAATCCTTTGCAAACAAACATTAAAGGCCTAAGCTGATGGATTCCCAGTGCAGTGTAGTGGATAGAGTGACAGGCTACGACTCTGGAGAAGGGGGTATGAATCTCCACTTGGCCATGGAAATTCACTGGGGAATTAGTGAAACCACTCTTTAAGTATCTCACTTACCTTGAAAGCCCTGTTACGGTCACTATAAATCTGTTCTGACTTGACGGAATAAAGGACACACACACAAGTTGATGGAATTGTTCAGACTGCTTAACTTATCTTTTGTGATTATTTTCAATATTTTATTGCTTAATATGTTTCTAGGGATGCTGTAAGCCAGTGAGCTTCTTCTTTATTTTAAAGACAGGATAAAAAAAGGTAATAAATACATACATATGTACATACCTACACACACACACACACACACAGGGTTTCCCAGCCCTCCAAAACGGGTTTTGAAGTATTTTGAGGGAGAAGCCCTGCAGCAGGGAAGGGAGAATACTCGTCCCAGTTCCACTTAATGAATTGGACATCTCCCATTTAGTTTAGACTGATGTTTCACAACTGATCAAATGTAGAGATCTCTAGTCAAATGCAGACAAACAGAAACTGTGCACAGATTGTTTTCTAAAGAAGGATGCATACTAGAGATGATCTGTGGTTAATGGAAGTGCACAAACCATGAATTTATGATTTTTCCAGACTGAACCACGAATAAGGGTGTGAGTTCGTTCGGGAATATTTTTTTTAAGACAGCCCAGTGGCAGTCGAAAAAAACCCTAACAACTCGGCTGCCTCCATGACCCCACAGCCTTCCCCCCCTTTCAACTGCCTCATTGCCTCCCTACCTTTTCCTGCCTCTTCCTCCTCGTCCTCCACTGCCACTGTCATCTTGAGAGCCCTGCCGCAGGACGGTGGCCTTTGAGCATGTCAGCTGGTAGGCGGGGACATTTACACATGGCCCTCGGCCGGCTGACAGGCTGGCTAATTAAAAAAAATATTGTTAAGTAAAACAAAAGAGAGGCTTTACTTGTGTGATAAGATCTACTGATGATACTAGCATACTGTTTGGAAAAACAGTTTTATTTTATTTTTTACTTAGTCTTTTGTTTATATTTTCCCATCTTGATTAATACTATTATTCTCAATTTAATTGTTGTTTTAACTGTTTTATGAATAATTTTATTGTAAGCCGCCCTGAGTAGACATTGTCTAGAAGGGCGGGATAAAAATCTAATAAATAAATGAATGAATAAATAAATAAATAAAAAGGATGAAGACACCAGAGACAGCAGTTCGATCATTTAGAACAGGGGTTGTCAACCCCCGGTCCGTGGCCTGGTGCCGGTCCGTGGGCTTGCTGGAACTGGGCCGCAGATACGGATCTCTGCCCCCCCGCACGCCCGCGCGGTGGGCGTGTCACGCTCACGTGGGGGGCATGTCGTACCCACTGTGAGCGTGACACACCCACCGCGAGCATGACATGCCCCCCGTGAGTGTGACACACCCACCGTGCCCCCGCCCCCCCATGCATGGAGCTCACTCCCCCCAGCCGGTCCGCATCCCCAAAAAGGTTGGGGACCTCTGATTTAGAAGAAGGAGTAAAAATGAATTCTCCAATATATGTGGTTCAATATATAATTGGATGGGAGGAAAGGTAACTGATTCAAGTTTTGCCGTGCCTGAGAATAGATGATATGGGTAGGGAAATATTTGTGGTTTTACACACGGTGAGAACGTGTGAGACTGAGGCTACCTGGTGGCAGGGTAGAGCGAAGTCAGAAAGGGCGGGTAGAGGCAAAAGTGGGTGGACTCCTCCCTTTTCTCTTTTTATGTCACCTCCTTGACTCTCTCTCTCTCTCTCTCTCAACCTCTTCTTCTCATTAGTGAGTAGACTGTTAGAATGGGAATGGATCAGTCTTGTCGGAAGTGTGACCTATTCACTTCCAGGGGGCTTGTGAAATTAAGCAGAGTGGCTTACCCCTGGACTAACTGATCCAGCGCTTAATCTAGAAGAGCCAACTGTTTCAGGCAATATACTGAAGAAATTTGTTTTCATGTGAAGGAAGGAGAAAGACTGTCCATTGGAACAAAAACAGATGCTCACTACAGGATGGCTTGAAGGCACAAACAAATGCTGGGGTAAAGAAGTTCAAGATCACATTCATTTTTCTGTTTAGGAATACCATTATGGTATGCAACACAGTATTGGAATGTGGAGTGATCTTATTCAGAATTATAGTTAGTCCTGTATATGTACATTAGACTGCCTCTGCTCACATGACCCAGGGATGTGTTGGTGGCAATTTTGCATGTCAGCCTCAAGGGAGTGATGCTAGCCTTGAAAATCCCTCTCCAAACTTGTTACTGAAAGTCTGCAGAGGGATCTGATTCCCTATGAAATGTAGCAAAACATGCCCAATAGGCCTGTCCAGCATTCTGGATTTGCAGGCATTTATGGCTGAGAGTTGGAATTGTGGTGCTGGAGGAGACTCTTGAGAGTCCCCTGGACTGCAAGGAGAACAAACATATCCATTTTGAAGGAAATCAACTCTGAGTGTTCACTGGAAGGACAGATCCTGAAGCTGAGGCTCCAATACTTTGGCCATCTCATGAGAAGAGAAGACTCCCTGGAAAAGACCTTGATGTTGGGAAAGTGTGAAGGCAAGAGGAGAAGGGGACGACAGAGGATGAGATGGTTGGACAGTGTCATCGAAGCAACCAACATAAATTTGACCCAACTTCGGGAGGCAGTGGAAGACAGGAGGGCCTGGCGTGCTCTGGTCCATGGGGTCACGAAGAGTTGGACACGACTAAACGACTAAACAACAATGGCTGAGAGGTTGACATGGAATGGGATCTCTGAAGAGACAAAGTCTGAAAGATGCTAGAGAAGACATTTGTTTCAAGGACAAGAGGTCTATTTTAAATGTTTACGTAAGGGAGGCGTGTGTAAAAGGAGATGGATAACCATAGATTTTGTTAAGTTTTCAAACTTTCTGAAAAAGTAATGCATTTTAAATAAGAAAATAATTGCATTATTTCTAAGAGACCATGGATAATATATGTAATTGTGGATTCTGTAAACCTTAAATTACAGTTGCGTATTTGAATATCCATGGCAACCTCTGTAACACTGGTTTTATGCAGTTAATCTGATTTCCCATAGCTGCGTAGTTGTGTGTAGAAATACACTTTCAGGCAAAGAAACATTATTTGTATGCAAATATTGTGATTATAGATTGGTAGATAGGAAAATGAGAGGCAGGCTCATAAACTGAACTCAACTTTTGCTGGACTTTATGGCCATCTTGGTCCGCTTGCCAAAATCTGCTGCCATCTGATGTGTCACCAGAACCATTCTTGTAAGTATTTTTATTATGTATTTATTTAAAATATTTTTACCTTGCCTTTCTCCTAAAAAAGAACCCAACCAACTTATGAAATTAAAAACAAAATATTAAAATGTAAGAAGAGCAAATTATTCAAATATTAAAGAAAAGTTAATAAAATTATATTAATCTTAGGTAAAAGCATTACCAAAAACAGATTTAGTGAAACATTCATTACGTTTTTGCATTACCAAACACACCCATGATATGGCATAAGCATTTCATATTGTTTGCTGGCATTGTAATGCAGTTTTGTTGCTTAGCACAATTTGTATACCAGGTGTTGACAGGAATGATTCTTTTCTCATCTCCAGCAAATATTCAGAATCTTAAAAATGACTCAACATAAACTACAGGGGACAAAAATAATATTGTGGAAGGAAAACAAAAGTCAAAGGGGCAGAAGAAGTCAAAACCTGTCAGAGGGTTGGAAAGAAGTAACCATCAAGGCCAGGATCTCAGAGTGTTAGAGTAGTGCTGTGTTTAGTCTGAAAAATCAGACAGATAAGTTGTTTGGAGACTGACTGTCAAAGAGACTTAAAGGTAGACAGGAAATGTCCCAAACCCATTTTGAGCAGTGACAGAAAAATGACCTTCATTCATTTATCATCTTTAAGGTGTCCAGCTACAAAACACGAACAAATTCCAAAGAGACAGCAAAAGAGACAGCTGCCATATCAAAATGGAGTAACCATAACATTTTACCTGGCTTCACACGGCATTTTGCAAACTTCTTTCAAAATGGTGCCCTTTTGATTTTCTCTTCTGAAAAATCAAAGGCCGCAAGGGAGGTGTGGAGGTGGTGATGGACTGTGATCTTTCATAATGACATCTTTACCAGATTATAGGTACTGTTAGGTGGGTGGGTGGGGTTTGTAGTTCCCTGAACAAACAGATCTTCTAGGAAGTATGTCTGTCAATTCAACAGAAGAACGCTCTGAGACACAGAAAGGCAGGTGTGAAGGCTAGAGAAAAACGGAAAAGGGAATGGATAAATGCAGCTTTATTTGGCAAAATCAAAATTAGTATTTAAAAATGAGGCATGTGTTTCTTTTAAAAATTAGCAGACAATGAAGCAAACATCATTGGTTTCATTTGTTTTTATAAAGAAGGAGCACAACTTTGGAGGGTTTGGGGCAATATTCTACCACCTTGGGCCCTACTATGCCCCCAAAGTTTCCAGCATTCTACTTCCTTTCCCCCCTCTTTTTGTTTGGGAGGTTTCAAGGATCCAGAACACCATTATATGGTTGCTCCTGGAGCCTTCCGAGAACAGACAATAACCTTTCCCTCAATTTGTTTTTTCAACTGGGGTCATGGAATTTTGGTGTGCTCGAAAAGACTACCCTCCCCAAAAGGCTTGGGTGGGTTGAACGTAGCCTAAGGCTGCAGTGTGCCCACCCTGTTACAGATAAATGAACTTCTCACTTTATTCATACCCAGATGGAACTGAGCTTGTGGTGATCAACCAAACAAGAGAGCCTGGAGTCGTGGTGGACAACTCAGTGATATGAAATGTGACCCAGTGTGCCATGGTTGGAAAGACAAGTAGAAGCTCCTAGCCTTTTGCTCTTGCTTAGTTGGGCACTTAGAAAGGCAGTAATGACAATGAGGAAGAGGAGCTCTAGGGTTCAGAGAGTTGACAGTGGACCATTACTTGATGAGGTGTAAGCCTTGACAAGTGCCCTGCAATGCCAACTCTGTAACATAGTCCCCTGTCCCCAGAAAGCATGCAAAAGTTCCACCATCTCTTTACCAACAGCACCTAGTACTGAGACATACTGCCAGAGCTGTATCTAAAGCAGGGTGGCTGGGGCTTTGGCTCACGGCACCCACATTTAGAAGGTGAAAAAATCTTCTGCTGGTGGGGTACAGTATATATTAGAGATGGGGACGAATATAAAAACAAACCGTGATTTTTGACGAATATCACCGATTTGTCATATATTCTTCGATTCGTATTTGTCAATTTTGAAGATCTGACGAATACGAAGTGATGAATATTTTCTCAGTTTTATTCATCAGTTTGTCGATTCGTCAATATTCATCATATTTGTTACCCTTTTTTGGGCTTCTCTGTGCCATCTCTGAGCTTCCTGGTGCCAATCACAAGCTCTGGCTGATCAGGAGATTCTGGATTGGCATGTCAGGCAGCCAGTAGCGCTGCTGAAAGGGCTGTAGGGGGTGGGTGTACCTTTTTCAGAGGCTTTATAAGCCTTTTCTCTGCAGCCATTTCCCACTTCGGTTCTCATTCTCTTGAGAGTGAGAACAGTTGCTTGCTACTTGCTAGCTGTGGCTGCGTTTTCACTTTTGTGGCAGCAAAGCAAACACTTATTTTTCTTATTCATTTCATTTCTTATTTCATTCATTTCATTATTATTTGAACTTTACTGGGAATTTGGGGAGGGATTTCTTTAGCAGATTTCAGTTAGGCTACTTCTTTTTGGAGGCTTGTGTTCAAGCAGGGTGGATGGGTGGGGATTCTGTGTGTGACAGTGGAATCACTTTCCCCAAAATTTATTTCCTGAGTGGTTGTGTCTGGTGATTCTTCTGAGTGTGTGTGCGCTTCTCCAGTCCATGTGCTGAGAAAGCACATTTAATTTAAAGTAAATTTATTCTAATTTTGTTTAGTGGATGTGGGAGACTTAGTTGGCAGGACTTTGTTTAGGCGGGTGGTTAGTTTAAACTTAGTTATTTTTGGAGGCTTGTATTAAGGCAGGTTGGATGATTTCAGCCGAGGGGGGGGGGAATTTTGTGTGTGAGTGTGGAATCCGTATTCCCAAAATTTATTTCCGGAGTGGTTAAGTGTCTTCTGAGTGCTTCTCCAGCCAAAGCACCTTCAATTTAAAATAAATTAATTCTTTAGAAATTATATCATTTTCATTAGTGGGAGACTGGGGAGGGCTTTGTTTAGGCAGGTCACATTTAATTAAACAATGAGTTCTTTTTAGAGGGTTGCGTTCAGGCAGGGTGGGAAACCTGGGGGAATCTTTCCCAGGAGCATCCTGCTTGTGGCTATATAACTCAGAGGTCCGGAACCCAAACTTCACCAAACCTGCTGGACTTGTAGAAAACAGTCCGAGGAAACTTCCCTGGATCCGTTTCAGTCAGGCTTCAGGCAGCGCCACGGTACGGAAACGGCATTGGTCACCCTGCTAGATGACCTATTGAGGGAGGCCAACAGGGGCAAAATGTCCTTGTTGGTTCTCCTCGACATCTCAGCCGCCTTTGATACCGTCAACCACGGTATCCTCCTGGGGAGGCTCTCTGGGGATCAGTGGTCTGGCTCTTGCCTGGCTCCGGTCCTTCTTGGAGGACCGTTCTCAGAGAGTCCAGCTTGGAGAAAATGTATCGACCCTGTGGCTCCTCAATTGTGGGATCCTGCAGGGCTTGATCATTTCTCCAATGCTGTTTAATATCTACATGAGGCCGCTGGGTGGGGTTATCCAGAGGTGTGGTGCCTCATGTCATCAGTACGCTGATGACACTCAGCTCTACATCTCCTTTTTTCCATCAGCAGTGGATGCCGTTACTTCCCTTGAGTGTTGCCTGGGGGCTGTTCTGCAATGGATGCAGAAGAATGGACTGAGGCTGAACCCGGACAAGACGGAGGTTTTGAGGGTGGGCGCCCCTCCTATCAGTGGTTTGGGAAGCTCCCTCTCTTTTGGGGGAGTGACTCGCACCACAAAGAGTGTGGTCCACAGCTTGGGGGTCCATCTTGACCCGGCGCTTGCCATGGAATCCCAGGTAACGTCTGTCGTCCGCACTGCCCATTTACACCTTCAGCGGATTGCCCAACTGCATTCCTATCTTGATGTTGGGGTGCTCACCACACTTGTCCATGCGCTCGTAGTATCGAGATTAGATTACTGCAATGCACTCTACGTGGGGCTTCCCTTGAGATTGATGCAGAAACTTCAAATGGTCCGGAACACAGTGGCCAGATTACTAACTGGGGTGAAAAAATATTTCCCCCACTCTGGCCGCCTTGCACTGGTTACCAGTTAGATTCCGCATCGGTTTCAAGGTTCTAATGATTACATATAAAGCCCTAAATGGTTTAGGACCTCGATACCTGTCAGAGCGCCTTCTTCCACCTAGTTCTACCCATGTCGCTTGTTCTAGCCAGACTGGGCGGCTGAGGGGCTTAACTCCGAGAGAGGCCCGGAAGGAAAAAACTGGAAACCAGGCCTTCTCAGCGGTGGCCCCTTGCCTTTGGAACATCCTCCCCTCTGAGATCCGCCTGGCTCCCTCGCTGGCAGTTTTTAAGAGTAAATTGAATACCTGGCTCTTTAGGCAGGCCTTCCCTCCTGCCACTACTTAATTTTTCCTCTGGTTTTTGGCTTGTTTTAGTCTTTTTATTGATTATTTAAATTTTATTGCCTTTTTGGACTGTAAACCGCCTAGAGTAGATTCGTCTAGATGGGCGGTATAAAAGCCAAATAAATAAATAAATAACATATGGTGTCTCTAGGTGCCTGGGGCCCTGTTTTATAGCATTTTAAAGTGAAGATGAATCAATTAGTCCAAGAATATTTGTAAATTCGTATTCATTGATTTGGTGAACTTGACAAATTATGAATCACAATGAATCACCATTTTTGTTATTTGTCCCCATCTCTAGTATATATACTTGGGCAGAAGGAAAACACAAAACAGGCAGGCTTAATGAAGGACCTGTACGGCTTTCTCATGCTCAGATCCAGGGTGTTCCTTGCTTCATCTGCTCCCTGAACATGCCGACTTTACATGACCCTAAGCTTAATCAGTAGGACAGCAAAGTCTTAGCCACCAGAATGGCTAGTTATAGCTCTGCATGGGTGTACTTGCAATGAAACAGCCCTTCTGCTCTTTTGTTGCTTGGACTTGTTTGCAGATAGCATACAGTTTCAAACTACGCAGATTCCTACTTTAGGTCTGAGATGTCCCTGGTGAAAATCGGGAGTAGATATTCAGCTGGTTTTGCATTTGAAGCCATGCACTCTGTTTTCATCCAAGGTATGTTTTGTTCCTCAAGCTAAGTTCCAAGTAGTTCAAGGAAGCCACCTTCCAAACAAAGGTGGTCAGGATTTTACATAGGAGTTCTCAAAGCTGCAGTTTTGGGGCTTTTTTGAACTTCAACTGGGATGCTATTGTATATGATAGCTGTGGGATCTCAACAAGTGGGGAAAAATACCCCTTAGATCAGTGGTTCTCAACCTTGGGTCCCCTGATGTTCTTGGTCTACAACTCCTGGAAATCCTGGCCAATACAGCTAGTGGTGAAGGCTTCTAGGGGTTTTAGTCCAACAACATCTGGGGTTCCAAGTTATGGAACCACTGCCCTAGATAATGGAAAATGTCCTCCCTCTGCCTGAGTCTGTCATAAGAACCTAAACAAGGAAATCTACGGAACTGAATTATCATCACAAAGAATGGAGTCCTGCATCTGTCCCTCCCACAGCTGCTTATTACTAGGAACTAGATTGACCAATAATAAATCATGAGTGTGTAAAGGAAAGGAATGGTGGGCACAAGGTGATTTACTGCTGATAGGGCCAAAGGTTAATCCAATTGACGCTATCAGGCACTTCTGAAGGGACACCAATAGTGGAGTGCTGGAGGATTTGCTGCACAGTACACTGTGTAACAGCTGGGCAAGGCTGTTGAGAGCAGGACATTTTGGAGATTACTCGTTCATTGGGTTGGCATAAGTTGCGGGACACGACTTGATGACACATAATAACAATAATGCTGTGTAGAAATTTGTATAGCAATACCAAGTTCAGTAGCAGCTATAATGGAATAATTTTCTAATCTATGGGGGAAATATCTAGAGCATTCAAGAGATAATACCTTATCTGTCAATGTTAGTTTAATGTTTATACAGTGTATAGTGTCTTTGGAACTTTTTGGATGCTTCTCTAAAAGAGCAACAAAAATAAACCCTATTCTGACAACTTATTTATCTCCTCTTTCACATTCGTTAATTTTCACCTTAATTATTCTTACCTTAATTGGAGTAAAGAAATGAATGGGTAAACAATAAGATGAGGAAAATGAATGCAAGAGACTCATGACATGCATTGTATATTCATGTTTTGGGTATTACACCTCGTTTATTATTTATTTCATTTATTTATTTCATTTTATTTCTATGTTGCCTCTCTCCTGCTGCAGAGACCCAGGCAGCTCACAAGGTATGAGAAAAATGAAGACTCTAATACAGTATTTATAATGTAAAAAAATTAAGCATATAATGATACTAAAAAGAAACAAATTTTAAAAAAATAAATAAAAATGTTTAACGCAGAGACATGTCAGTAAGCAATAAAATGTGCAAGATCCAGGAATGAAACCTTTTCCTCAGCTGTCCAGTTCTGCTGCTAAAGACTTGCCTAAAAAGAATTTATACAACTATGACATCCATAGCAACAAAGAGTCAGATTGAAATAAAACAAAAAGATTGATAAAGGTGGTGAGAAGGGTGTAGGTCAGTATTTATAGCTTTTGTTTATTTTCAGTTTATGGGTTGTCAAGAGGAAAATATCTTGATGGCTAAACTACCCTCTGCATTAAATGCTACACGTTACAGTATATGTAACTGGGCTTCCATTTTTTACTTTTATTATAGTCAAAAGCCAGCATAAAAATACACAATATATTACAATAATAGCATAAAAAGAATGTTGATTTCACTGTATAAACTGGCTAACAAAGAACCTCAACAAGCTCTAGCAGCTAGCCAAAGTCTAGCCTCTCCATTGAAATCCAAGAATCATGGTTGGAGGCCAAGAGATGATATTCATCTGTGCTTTTTTGAAAACACAGGAAATATCATGATAGAATGAATCTTATAATAATAATAAAAATCTTCACCTCTTTCCCAGGGGCACATAAACTCCAGGGATGGAACACCATGATATGTCCCCTTCTAAAGAACAGAAGGTGGGACATTAAACTGAGCTACAGTACATGTTTTTCTGAACTTAATAATTAATAAATTTGCCACCTAGACTGCTGGTGTAAACTTCTTACTCCAGGTAATAGTATTAGATAACAAGGCTTCAGGGTTATTATAAGTCTGTATCCAAAATATGTGTGGGCCCAGTGCAGAGGAAGAAGCAAGAAAGACAGAAAAGCTGAATGGGAAAGGAAAGGAGAGGAGAGCAGTAGAAGACAATAAGGTTTACCTAATCATAGAGTATGCTGTAGTTCGTATGAAATACTCTAAAACAGTGGTTCTTAACCTTGGATAACCCAAGTGTTCTTGGACTGCAACTCCCAGAAACCCTGGGCAGCACAACTGGTGGTGAAGGCTTCTGGGAGTAGCAGTCAAGGAACACCTGAGTTACCCAAGGTTGAGAACCACTGCTCTAAAAGACAAACCAAACTTAAATCATACAGTTAAACTCACAAAATAAATTAGCTTATTGACAATAGTATAGGTAATAAGATCTCAGCTGATAGCACAACGTCTTCAGCATTCAACTTCACACACCTTTTAACTGTTCCAACGTCTCTTATTTCTTCTGTGACCAAAGAAAAATAACGTGTAATAGGTCTCAGTTAGAAATAGTCTAACAGCTTCAGACTCATTCACCAGAAGATGAAAAGCACAATGCTTTTTGTGAATCATTCAAAGAAATTTAAAGCGATCCACCTGATAGCCTCATGAAGTTCACAGCCTACCCAATTGAAAGTACTATAAAGCCAGTCAAAGCCTCTGCAACACCGTCTGTCAATGAGAAGGACAGATGAGATGCCCTAGCTTTCTCTCAGAGATATACATCCTCCAGCTTTCCTGCTGGTGGGCACTTGCCCGTGTAGTGTCTGTTCCAGACAGAGTAGGATCAGGTAAGACAAATCAAGTGCCCAGACAGTGAGCTTCTAGTAAACTAAATAGAATAGCTCGATATATTTTGAATGCCGTAGTTGAGAGGTCCCAGGGAAGCTAAAGAAATTTCTGCATCTGTGGGGTAAGAAAAACATCTCACTTTGTCCTTCTGTGGGATGGAGAATGCTGTAAAAGAAGTTTGGGACAGGAAGCCAGTAACTATATCTTCCAGAGCTGCAGGAGGATAACCCCTATGAGACATTCTTTTTGTACCCTCACATTGGAATTTATCAAAGTTATCCTCTTGGACAACAAGTCCCAGAATTCTACAGTCAACATGGTCAGCAGCTGTGTTGGCTGGTGGATTCTGGACCATGTCATTAAAAAAATAAATCTTTTCCATCTTGTGTCTCACATAGTGGTGATCAGTACTACAACTTTCTGTTTGTCTGCTTGATGGCCTTTTTTGTGCTCCACCCCCCCCCCCAAAGATAGCTAGCCACAAATGCAGTCGTTTATTAATCCATTAATAGCACTACATTAAAAAACAACAACAACAAGGCCAGGTCTGCATGTCAGGTAATGTGTGGACAGGAAATTAATAGATACCAAGGTAGAAGCTGAAGCCCAGAAAAGTTCATAAAATTTTGTCTGCTTCTGGAAGAATGACAGATGAGTGATTAATCTAGATGGAAAAGAGAAACTGGTTCTTGAAGATATAGCGATACTGTTAGAAGCTTGGAATTAAAAACAGGTTGGTTTTTTAAAAAAAACTCATTCCTATATTTCTCTCCCCCCCCCCTTCATATCAGAGATGAGTTGATTGTTTTTGAGGAGATATGACCTTTAAGGTGGGAAAGTGTCGTTAGTTACACCAGTGGTGCTGAAGACGGATTTGATGAAAATTAATTCTGTATGCCGTCAGGGATTGGAGGTTGCCTAGAAGGGCACAGACATGCATTTGCTGGCTGAAAAGAGAAAGAAGAGTTTGGGGAATTCAAGATGCTTTGTGACATATGTCACTCCTGGGAAAATGAACCATCTAAGGGAGGAGTTAATCTGTACCAGTGTGTCCAAAAGTCTGCTGTTATTAGCAGCAGTGACGGAAGGAGAATACAGCTAGCAAAAGCTTAAAAAAAACCCCAACAACTCATCAGAAAAGCACTGAGATAATGACAGCTACATTTTAATCAACCTATAGCATGTGGACCGGCTTAAAGAGAATTTAATTACAGAAGGCAAGGGAAAGTCTCGCATCATGTCTATGACAGTAAGAAATGAACATTCAGTGGCCAAGTCAAGATCAATGGTCTGCTTATTTTATTGATGTTTAACATCTTCCATACAAATGTTAATACTTTGCAAGGTATCTAACAACCAATTGAATATATAGACTTAGCTCCTTCTCTTCCATTTCACCATGTGTTATCCATTGGCTTTTGTGATGGCATCCCTCTCCCTACATGGAAAGGAACCACTAGTGTGGAAGTGGGGGACATATTGCCTTCCAGAAGTTGTTGGACCACAGTTCTTATCAGCCAGTGGGAGTTGCTATCTGACTACATCTGGAGGGCCATATATTCCCCATCCTTGCCATAGGATTTGGAGCTATTTCTTTACAGTCTGCTATTTTTCATGCCTGCAGAACTGTCAGGCCCACAAACTTCTAAGTGGGATTTTGAGTGGCCAGGTCAAAGCTTTTTACAAATAATATAGTTAACTTTAGCTCATTACTTTCTGTTTTCTTTGCTCATGGTGGTTTAAACAAAGATACATTTCAAAAGTAACATCATGACTGAAATCCAGAAATAAATCACAATTAGAGTAGGCCCATTAAATCAATGCAGATATTGTGAGTCAACCCATCTATAAATTCCCTTGATTTGATGGTGCTACTTTAGTTGCAACTTACACTGTGTAGCTGGGAAACCAGATGGGCTGGTGGATAGACAGACTGAGCTGCTGCCACATAACTATGAGCAAATTAAAAGTAAGAGTAATTCAGAGCCCTATAAGAATATAAAAGCAAAGAAAGCTACCAGGCAAAGGAATAGTTTGAGACTGAGGCCATGTGATAACATTGTTCATGTACATTCTTACAGGGGGTTAATTGCCAACTGGGGATCTGTATTCAGGGTGAAACAACACTGGAAATAATTGTTGGACCATTTTTAAAGACAATATAGACCTAAAATCAGCCAAGAGGATTTATAAGAATGCACGATATCTAAGAACTCTCCTGATTTTTAACTTCAAAGTACTCATCCTTAATTATGAAAATAAAATAACACATAGTTTTGTGAATGGAGATTTATTCTCGTATGGAGAATACACTCATTTTACCAAGTGGGGTGGCAGTGTGATCAACTACATAGCAATTTCCCTTTTTTTGCACATGAGTATGTTGTTCTGTTTGAAATTGGTAACAGTATAGAAAGTGATAATTTTCCTCTGATACTGACACTAACTTACCCAACATAAAGTAACCCTCAATTGGAATCACAGTCTTATTCTTATAAAGATCTAGAAGTGACTGGTAACAAGAGAATTAAATGGTCACCAGTACTGCATCTTGTGTTGATTCAGTTAATGAAGACTGAAGAATATATGAATGTTGAAAATGCCATTCTTACTTATTAGCAATGTCACTGAGCCAAGAAAACTATTTCAAACTCTGACTGAACAACTATGTTATCCGGTTTCTCTCAAGAAAGAAAGCTTCAAAAAAACTGTTAGACCGAGACACGAAGGCTTCTTGTGAGGTTATTTTATTGCAAAGGAAAACGCCTGCTGCAGAAAGCGGGGAGAAAAACAATTTACCACGCAGGGCAAAGGCTTTTCTCCAAAGAACAAAAGGAGTGGTACAATCTCTTATAGCCTGTCCCTTCCGGGCGATTTGGGGTGGGCGCACAATCTCCTTAAAGGGGTCAGAAAGTTAGTTGGCGAAAATTCATTGGATTAGTAAAAACACCTTTCAAACATGCGCAGAACAGATAACCGGACCTTCTTCTCTCCCTGGGGCCCCTGCATTCCATTCTTATCTACTACAAAGCATGTTGTTTTTCAGTAAACGGACCTTCTTGTTTTCAGAAAACATTAGTCCTTGAGTCAAGAGGAAAAGCAAAAAGAAAGGGAGGGGTTGGGCCCGCTTTTACGGGGCATTCTTTTCTCTGAATAAGTCAAACACAATTTTCCTAACAAATCCCTCCTTTTCTTTTTCTACACATTTTGACTTATTCACAATTATAAATTTCGTCCTGGGCTGGGATGATTTTGTAGCTTATTTCAGTTTCTCTTACAGTCATCTGCGTTTTTGGCATTGCCGCCTGAACTGCTGAATTAATCATGCTTCTAAGAAGAGGTATAATACAGGGTAACAACATTAGTCCAGTTGTTGAAAACCCCTCCTAACCACCCAGTGTCATCCATAATTCCAGCCCATTTTTGAATAGGGACATGAGCCAATTTCCGCATTCGACAATTGGAATCTCCCAATTTAACAGGGCGCTTTATTATGTCGGGAGTACGCTGGATACAAAACATTCCTAAAAGATTATTAGACAATTCCCACCTGGTTTTGATAGTGTGCTCGGGTATCCCTGAGAGATTGTATGGTACAGTATGACTCCACTCAAGTACCTCCCAAGGCCACTGATCTCCCTTAAGAGTACCGCCACAAATGTAGCAATTTGAAACATTCATAGTGGTAGCTATTGTTTGTGCCAGTTCAACAAACAGTAGTTGTCCTGGGAGTCAAAGATTGTTCCCAAGGATCCGTTTCCATCTCTCTCCAGAAGGTCTGGTATCTCCTCAAATCTTCCCCTATTTTATATTCCTTAGTCTGGACAATTTTAAGGAACGCTTTAGGTTTGCTTCCTTTTCCCTCTATGAGTATACTGAACGTCTGATCCCACATGGAAGTTCCCCATTTGTTCTTCTCATCCCACATCTTTGGTTGTAATATGGTAAAGTTAACAAAGTTACAGGTACCCCAAGTGCAGCCAGGTTTTGCAGGTATTGATTTCAAGGTTGCAGTTTTATCTGCAGTGGACCAGGTAGCCCATACTATGCAAGTTGGATTAGTGTGGAATCCAAATCCATGATCCCCCATGGGGCCGCATGATCTAGTGGATCCCATGTATTTGTGCTGTGCCTTATAGTATTTTACCCATTCCATTCCCCCACACTTAGTGTCGTTGAAGGGTTGCCAGGGTGTAGATCTCCACCCAGATCCTTTCAGGATCTTCCTTAGGATCAAAACAAACTGGCTCCTGACTCCCTTTCCTGCAGACAGTATATTCTACATTGTTAAATCGACATACAGAGGTATTGCCCATACATTTATAGACGGACTTGTAGAGCAATGTTTGATGTTCCTGATTCCCTTTCCTGGTAGTTATCACACAAGGACAAGTAGACCCTGTCGCTTGCAGAATAAAGCTCAGAAAGATCCCTAATACTGTAATCACTTTGCCGTCTACCCTTGGTCTACCAATTAGCATCTGCCTGATGTTCTTCCAAGACATCAGAGGGGTAGGCTTTACCGCCACTGGTAGTGGGAGTTCCATTCCTCGTCCTCTGAGTCTGGGCTGGGCACGGACCAAGGGCTTTCGCTCCTGCACTTCCAACACGTCTCGTGGTGTACCGAAGATGCGTAGCGGAGCCATCCCTTAGGAATGGCTTTTGCCTGCATCGAGCTATCGGGTCGAACCCTCCACTGATAGCTTGCAACTGGTGTTTCCACAGCCCACAGACTTTAGGTCCACAACCTCTCGGAATATCCCACCTTCAGCACATACCACCTCAATGTCGGGCTTTCGTCAAATTTGGTTATTCTGGCACACCAATGGTGAGGGCAAAAGTGGCAATATAGTAGACAATGGGGCTCAAAGGGATCTATCCCTAGCAAGGGATCTTTTAAGTTCCGGATATCGCCTGGTATACCATCAACTGGTTGCCCCAGGCCAACCCCTCGTATTCAGTGTCCCAATAGGAAGTAGTTTGTATTCGCACTATCCACGCCTCTACCTCTCCCTTTGGTGTTCGACTGATTGAACAGGAAAACCAGGGGCAAACACTACCTGTTATATGGGGAACTATGGACATTACTCTACAATATCCGTCCAAATAATGAAATTCGACAATCCTCATCTAACTCTTCGTCATCAGATAATGAAATCACACACTCCTCCTCTGATTCTCCTTCAGAACTACTCTCAGTATCGGTAATTTCACACAGTTCCTGATTCTTCGTAATAGGGCAGACCTTACAGTACTGATTGTGCCACCACTGAGAATCCCACAATTCTGTAAAAACCCCGTTAAAAATTCTTCTTTCCTCCTCCCTATCGATTGTCTCCTCGTCTTCCAATACTACTTGATCTCCAATTGAATACCCTTTAAAGAAATAGAACCCCCACCGACTCCTGCTAATTTTTAAGGATACCTTCCAAGTTTGAACCAGATTATTGACCTTCCTTGCTTCCAGGAACACACTAAAGAAGGGGCAACCCTTATGCGCCAATTGCCTGCTGGACATTACTTTTGTTGCCTAAAAATAGTCTTTAGTCCGTCCTCAGACACATGCACGGCTTCCCACCGTCCTTGTTTGGCGCGAGTGTGGTGAGTCCAGCCTAGTTCTTTGGTCCTGACGGCAGTTTCTGTTGTCAACAAGATCTGGAACGGGCCAAGCCACCTTGGGGCGAGCGGTTCACTCTTCCATGCCTTGATGTAAGCCCAATCCCCGGGGTGGAAGGAATGCACTACTACCTCCAATGGCGTTCGCTGCACCGCGATGCCTCGCTCCCTATTATCGGAGAGAATAGAGAACAGGGCCAGCAGATATTTTCTTATAAAGGCATCTTTGAAAAGTTCTAGGTTGGGGCTAATTCTCTGTGTGCTAACATCCCAAATTCCCATTCCATATAGACTCTCAAAGGGCGAGAGTCCTGTAGTGCTATGCGGCTTGGTCCTTATAGCATATAAGGATTCCTAATTTGGCCATTAAATCTCGACCTAGTAGGTTCACTCCTGAATTTGGGGTCCACACGAAATCATGCCACAGCTTTTCATGTGACCCAGGTTTTAGCACCTCTAGGGGTTTTAGAACAGGAACCCGTTGCGTTAGGTTTTCTATTCCTACTATGTTACAATGTCCCCCAGAAAGAGGAAGTTTTCCTTCCCAGGTAGGTTGGCTCAGGCTAGATCTCGTGGCTCCTGAGTCTACCAAAAATTCGATTTCCTTTCCCTCTTTGCCCACCTGCAAAGTTAACAAGGGCTCTGCGCAGGCAGGACTTTTTACCAGGCAGCCCCTCACCTGCCCTTGTCCCTCTTCATTCTTTCTACCTTCCACAAGCTTTCCTCTACCTCCCTGGTTACTATACACTCCTCTCTCACGGCCCCGTCCACGAGTCCCGACCCATGGAGGGTTATTTCCTTTTATTTTCCATCATCTGTGCCATCAATTTCAACTTTCTCTTTTCCTTCTCCTCTTCCCTCCTTACCACTACCTTCTGAGCTTCCGTTAACAAATCTCCTATAGGTTTAGTTGTCAAGTCATCAATTTTCTGTAGTTTGAACTTTATGTCCGGGTAACACCCCGACACAAACTCCAGCCTCAGAATATTTGCGTTTGCTTGATCCTCTGGGTCTAATCCGGTATACCGTCGCATATTTCGTTTTAGCCTTTCTAAATACTCGACTGGACTCTCATCTTTTCCTTGGGGCTGTCCAAAGGCTAATTTCATGCTAACGGTTTTAGGGACTGTTGCTTCTAGTCCCTTTAATAAGAAATCTTTCATTTCCCCACACTGCTCCCTAATATTATCAGCCTGAAAGTCCCAGTTCCCCGGGGTTATCTCAGGGAATCTCTCCCTAGCCATCTGTTCTGTTCGGGCGCCATCCTGCGCCTGCCAAAGCCTTCTAGCATGACCCAACACTTGGTTGGTATACGTTACTCCTGCTAATTGTTTGCAAATATGTAACAATTCAGTGGGCTTATAAACCATAGTCCCTAGAGCGTCCCTGAGTCCTGTCACGAACCCAATGGGGTCTTCTGGAAGATTAGGCAGTTGTTGTTTTATTACCCGAATATCGGAGTTAGTTAAAGGGACCTCTACATATCCAACCCTAGTTCCCATTGGGACTTCCCTTAATGGGTACTGAGCTGATGCACCGGGGCATTCATCAGTTATTTCAGCTGCCTCCTTTGCCCGTGTCCTAGACCTGGTGTTTGGTCGAGATGGGGTCTGCCCCATCTGTTCTACGGTCTTCTGTAGTTTATTAATTTGTTCTCTAAGTGGATCTAAAGGGGGGGGGAATACTCTATGGTGGAGGCAGCGCTTAAGGGACTGGCCTGGGTTGGGCCCAAATTCCTACCCCCCCCTGCCCTGCCTCTTCGTAAGAAGGAGGCGCTGCTAACTGCTCAGCAGCCTCAGGTGGTGCTGTTGGCGGTGCTATGGGCTGCTGATAGTTAACAAACTCTAAGGGGTCAAATTTAGACATTTCCTCACCCTTCAGCTTGGTATCTAATAGGGTTCTGCTTACTGCCAATTTAACTCCTGGTCCAAATTTTATAATGTACCACATCCAGGAGTCGACATAGGCAGTACGGGGCGGATGAGCAACATAGAAGTTGTCCACCCTTTTAATATCATCGAAATTATTGGATCCGAGTTTTGGCCATCTTGGACTGATTTCTAAATTGGTCCAGACCTCTGTGCACATACGGACCATTTCCTGCTCTGACTGAAACTCCTGTACTTTCACCGATTCCCAATGTAGCAACAGCTTCCCCAATGGGCTGTTGCTAGGAATTCCTAGCTCCTCTCCGCCTCTCGGAGTTGGTGCCGGGGCGTCCCCCTCGAAATTCCTCCTTTTCTTTTGGTCCCCGCTGGACCTCTTTTCCTTCCTAAACACCTGGTTTCCCATCCCACGGGAGACAAATACAAAAGGGAAAAGGGGTTTTGCGACAAGAGTAAGGGGTCTCTTGAGCGCAGACACAATAGGATTGCAACAACCACTCTCTCGACCTGACCCAGGGTACCGGATCACACAACGGCTACCGTAGGGAACTGCAGGTCCACTCAATCCTTCACTCATTCAACAACAACCAACCTGTTCGGAGCTTCCCCACCTTAACTTACCAATGTCCGTTGGCCGGCCGGCTTGGAGGACCTCTTGCGTTCGTGCCTCTTTCCGAGTTCTTGATGCCGAGCAGCCGAAGCGTCGGGAAGGAAGCGGCTGCCTAAAAGGAGACAGGGGTACCCTCCGGTTCGCTTCACCGCCGCCTTCGTTCTGCTCGGCCTCAACTGGGCTGTGGCCCAGCCCCAACCGGGGCTGTTAGGAGATCCCGGACGAGCCCCCAAAACTGTTATCCGGTTTCTTTCAAGAAAGAAAGCTTCAAAAAAACTGTTAGACCGAGACACGAAGGCTTCTTGTGAGGTTATTTTATTGCAAAGGAAAACGCCTGCTGCAGAAAGCGGGGAGAAAAACAATTTACCACGCAGGGCAAAGGCTTTTCTCCAAAGAACAAAAGGAGTGGTACAATCTCTTATAGCCTGTCCCTTCCGGGCGATTTGGGGTGGGCGCACAATCTCCTTAAAGGGGTCAGAAAGTTAGTTGGCGAAAATTCATTGGATTAGTAAAAACACCTTTCAAACATGCGCAGAACAGATAACCGGACCTTCTTCTCTCCCTGGGGCCCCTGCATTCCATTCTTATCTACTACAAAGCATGTTGTTTTTCAGTAAACGGACCTTCTTGTTTTCAGAAAACATTAGTCCTTGAGTCAAGAGGAAAAGCAAAAAGAAAGGGAGGGGTTGGGCCCGCTTTTACGGGGCATTCTTTTCTCTGAATAAGTCAAACACAATTTTCCTAACAACTAGGAACATATTTAAAAATTAAGGTAAATAAAAGTGGCTTTGGAAGAACTTCAACAATATCTTGCTGGTTTCATAATAAATGTAAACAGGCCAAAAGTCAAATGAGGAGAATTTATCATAACTACAGGAAAACTCACTTGCAACCTTTGTTGCTTGTTGAAAAAGCAACAAGCAGTTAAAAATGCTTGGTGAATGGAAAATCTCCCCAACTGGCCACCATTTTCAGTAAATGAGGTTGAAAGTCTCATTCATCAACTGAAAAACAAAGGAAGTATAAAGAATAGAATTTTTTTTTGCCTCTAGGTAAAGGTAAAGGTTCCGCTTGACATTTAGTCCAGTCGTGTCCGACTCTAGGGCGCGGTGCTCATCCCCGTTTCCAAGCCATAGAGCCAGCGTTTTGTCCGAAGACAGTTTCCGTGGTCACATGGCCAGCGCGACGAGACACGGAACGCCGTTACCTTCCCACCGAGGTGGTACCTATTTATCTACTTGCATTTGCATGCTTTCGAACTGCTAGGTTGGCAGGACCTCTAGAACTTATAAATCCAACATCACCTGGTAGACCCCCTTGTTGGCCGTTTAATTCTTCCTCATAGACAAAACAGGCTTATTACCTGACAATTGGAGCACATCTGTTATTGTTCTTATATATAAATAATGAGATAAAACTGATCTGCCAGTTATCACCCAATCAGCTCGCTGTGTGTTGTAAGTAAGCTCTTTGCTAAGCACCTCTGTAATAAACCAATTGATTGGATTCAAAATGAAGATATTATGGTAATAGAGCAAGTAGGGATTTAGCCAGAGGCTCTCTGCTCTAGACCATTGTTTTGTATCAACCTACTTTATTGATAAATAAGTAAAAAAGGAAAAAAATATTTGTATGTGGCATTTATTGATCTGAAGGCAGTTTGATTCCATACCTTTTGCAAGACTTTGGGAAAAATTATCCTCTACAACTATGGACGAAAGACTTCTTTTTAAAATTAAATGTTTTTATAGTAATACTTGATTGAGGGTACGGTATACTATCAATAGGCATCTTATCGATCCTATGTCATCCTATGTCAAAAGGGGTTAAGCAAGGTTGTGTTTTATCATTCACATATAAATCCTGTTTAATTTATATGTGAATGATATTGTTGAGCAGTTGACATCTCCAGCTTTTCATGCCCCCAAACTGGCTACCGTGTTTCCCCGAAAATAAGACAGGGTCTTATATTAATTTTTGCTCCAAAAAACACATTAGGGCTTATTTTCAGGGGATGTTTTATTTTTTTCATGTACAACAATCTACAGTACATTTATTCAAATACAGTCATGTCATCTTCTGGTTGGTGCACAATTGTGGAGGGCGGGGTTTCACTTAACTGGGGCTTATTTTTGGGGTAGGGCTTATATTACGAGCATCCTGAAAAATCATACTAGGGCTTATTTTCAGGTTAGGTCTTATTTTTGGGGAAACAGGGTACTAAGTCCTTTTCAATTCTATTATATGTGGATGATGGCGTACTATTATCTCAAACTACAATAGGTCTGAGAAGACAACTAAAGACATTTTCAAATTGTTGCCAAAAGGGACATCTAGAGATGAATTACAAGAAGACAGAAGTCATGTTTTTTTTTCAAATAGTCCTTGGATGGGCAACCAATTGAACAGGTTAGAGTCTGTAAGTATTTAGGCATGCATTTTCGGGCATTAAGAATGTGGACAACCCCACAAGAATATGTCATAGTAAAGGCTTCACATAGCATAAAAATCTTGAGACAGTTTTCCCATGATAATAGTCACAGTTTTATATCAACAGTTCTGAAAGTCTATAGAGTCAAGTCATTAGCTTAGTTGCTGTGCGGGATTCAAATGTCAGCCAATATAAACTTAAAATCAATAGAAATGCTGTAGTCTTAAGCAAACATTCACTGTACTGTGTTGTGCTCTAAATCCATCTTTGAGGTTGGAAGGTGGTCTTCCTTCACTGTCTACACAGGCCTGGCTCAGGACATTTAACTTTTGGCTATAGCTGAATTTAGCTCCCTCCGGTCTGCTTACATGTGAACAAATGGATGAAAGATATTAAGTCCGAAATACATCCTTTTGGACTATCACCTCACTACCTACTGACCATTGATTATGGCAAGGCAAGAAATTTAGTAGAGCAGCACCTGTATGTTATCAAACATCAAAATATATTTTCTGACACCAAAAAAAGAGTGTTCTTGGTATGAATATTGTCTAAATGCAATGGCAGATTATCTCCAAGTGCTAACAGTTCCTAAATACAGAACAACCTTTTCCTGTGCAGGACTTAAGGTCATGCCTCCAAAACTACTTGAGAGTTGTTTCAGAAGAATTCATTACTAAATTGTATATACTTATGTGGTGACAGGCATTTAAACGCTTGCCCATGTATTAATGTTTTGTTCTTTTTACAGAGATGTGCACAAATAATTAATTTGTCCTTTGTTAAATAACAAGCTGGGCTGCTCATTAGATTTTATTTCTTTTTTTCTTGCAGACCGAGATAAACAGATAGTGGTACTGACTAGAGATGGGCACGAATCAGAAAAATGGAGATTTGGTTTGATTTATCAAGATCGATAAATTACAAATAATGAATTTATGAATTTTTTTGAGAAATCAATGAATCAATGAATCAATTCATTTTTGCATTCAAAACCCTATAGAACATTTCCCCAAGCACCTAGAGTCACAAGAATTACACAGAGGTTTCTCCTGACTCTCCTCTACAAGCCCTGCAAGTTTGGTGAAGATTGTATTTCATATATACAAATTCTTCAGCCACAAAGTGGGTTCCCAGGAAAGTGCCCTTATCTGCTGGCTTGAGGAAACCCAGTCAGCAGAAGCTTCTCTGCAATGTTGGTGTCTCTAGGTGCTTGGGGGACTGTTTTATAGCCCAATCAATTGACAAAACAACAATCAATAAAAATTCATTGATTCGTATTTGTTGGAGGGCATTGATGCAGACAAATACAAATTGACAAATTAGCGATTTTTGATGAATTTTGCAATTCATTTTTAAATTCATGCCTATCTTTAGTACAGACTAAAATTTTTAGCAGCAGCAATTAAAATTAGGTTAACTATGGTTTCAAAGTTGTAATTATTCTCAGACTTACCTGTTTAAATTTTTTATATGTTTATTATCTTGATTTTAGTATGTTGGTTTTTATATCCAAGGAACTTTTATGTACTACCTGCAAAGGCATATGGCTAATGCAAGTAAATAATACTTCTATCAGGAATGTATATGTTTAAATATAGGCAGTTCTGGGTGAGTCTATGCAACCATCAGAATTTTCTCTAAAGAAATTCTAATGCAGTGATTTGTTTGAGTAAAGTTGATAAATATTCAGTGTGTCTATTGTATAATGCATTTGTCTTGATATTACTTCTGGCTTCCAAAATGACTTTGGCTGTAAGCTTGCACACAGTTTAAACTGCTCAAATCCCATTGAAACCAGATGGATTTAAGTTGCCTTACAGTGTATACATTTAACAGCCCTTTCTTTCAACACAGAAACATTTCTTATTTTTTCTATAGCCCAAGTGACATGAATGAATTTGGGACATGTTTGTTTCAAAGAAAGCAATACAATATATTTAAATTATTTCCCCTGCTTTTTGGCAATGTGAGTCCTATTTGGACAACTCTGGATATTCAGATGATGGCAAGAGTAACGAGTATCTTTTTCTAGCTTTGCTGGTTCACCAACTGCAATCTGTTCTGGAAAAGACAAATCTGACCTAAGTTATTCATGCCCTCATTACTTCTGGGATGAATTTTTGCAACATGCTTCCTTGAAGGTGATTTTAAATTAGAGTAGGCATCCTTTAGTCTCGAGAGACTATGGTAACGTGCTCTGAATAGAGGACTTGGAACAGCGTCTAATGTGGCTGAGAAGGCCAATTTGAGAGTGACAATCCCTTCCACACTGAAGACAAATACAATCTGTCCCCTGTCCAGCTCCCTGATTTTGCTGGTTTCAGGACTGCCTCTTTGCCTCAGCCTGCTGGACAAGTATCTCTTCAAAATAGGAGAGGCCATGAAGCACCGCCTGCCTCCAGGCTGAACGCTCAGATGTCAAGGCTTCCCATCTGTTGAGGTCCATTCCTAAGGCCTTCAGATCCTGCTTGCAGATATCCTTGTATCGCAGCTTTGGTCTCCCTCTGGGGCGCTTTCCCTGCACTAATTCTCCATACAGGAGATCTTTTGGAATCCGACCGTCAGCCATTCTCACAACACGCCTGAGCCAACGTAGACGTCGCTGTTTCAGTAATGTATACATGCTAAAAATTCCAGCTCGTTGTAGGACTACTCTATTTGGAACTGTGCTTCACCGGACAGGCTGGAGGGCCATTTCCCTGCCCTGAATGGGGTTACACTCCCCCTAAGGGACAGGGTCCGCAGCTTGGGGGTGCTCCTGGACCCCAGTCTAACACTGGAAGCCCAGGTGGACTCGGTGGCCAGAGGCGCCTTCCTTCAGCTGCGGAAATTATACCAGCTACGGCCCTACCTGGACGAGCGGAGTCTCATGACAGTTACACATGCACTGGTAACATCTCGCATAGATTACTGCAATGCGCTCTACGTGGGGCTGCCTTTGAAGACGGTCCGGCGACTGCAACTGGTCCAGAATCGAGCTGCGCGGCTGGTGAGTGGTGGGGCCGCTAGGGACCATATCAAGCCGATTCTATTTAAGTTACATTGGCTACCAGTTGCTGCCCGGGCCCAATTCAAAGTGCTTGTTTTGACATATAAAGCCCTAAACGGCTTGGGCCCTGGATACCTGAAGGACCGCCTCCTTCCATATGAACCTACCCGGCAGTTAAGATCTAGCCAGGGGGCCCTTTTGAAAGAGCCGTCCCTCAAGGAGGTAAGAGGGATGGCTTGTAGACAAAGGGCCTTTTCGGCAGCTGCCCCCAGACTATGGAATGCCCTCCCGACTGAGATTCGTCTGGCGCCGACGCTGATGACATTTCGGCGCCAGGTCAAAACCTTCCTGTTCCAGAAGGCTTTTAATTGAAATGATATCAGCTGTGGGTCCGATGGCAATTTTTTAGAGTATATATTTTAATCGCATTTTAATTGTTTTGTCTTTTTATTGTATTTTAAATGTTGTAAGCCGCCCAGAGACCTCTGGGTAGTGTGGGCGGCATATAAGTTAAATAAATAAATAAATAAATAAATAAATAAACTTTGTCCTGCCAGGTGATACCAAAAATGTGTCGGAGACAACACATATGGAATGTGTTCAGCTTCCTCTCCTGCCGTGCACAAAGGGTCCAGGACTCACTGCAGTACAGGAGTGTACTCAGGACACAGGCTCTATAGACCTGGATCTTGGTATATGCCGTCAGCTTCTTATTAAGCCATACTCTCTTTGTGAGTCTAGAGAACATGGTAGCTGCTTTGCCAATTTGTTTATCCAGCTCGACATCTAGGGAGAGAGTGTCAGAGATCGTTGAGCCAAGGTACACAAAGTCATGAACAACCTCCAATTCTTGTGTGGAGATGGTAATAGAGGGAGGTGAGTCCACACCCTGGCCCATGACTTGTGTTTTCTTCAGGCTGATTGTTAGTCCAAAGTCTTGGCAGGCCTTGCTAAAACGATTCATGAGTTGTTGGAGATCTTCAGCAGAATGGGCAACAACAGCTGCATCATCGGCGAACAGGAAGAGAGAGAGAGATTAAAGAGCTTTCCATCTGATCTAGTCTGGAGATAGACACCTTCTGTGGCAGTTCCAAAGGCGTGCTTCAGCATGACAGCAAAAAAGACCCCAAACAGGGTTGGTGCAAGGACACAGCCTTGTTTCACTCCGCTTCGGATGTCAAAGGGATCTGATGTTGAGCCATCAAAAAGGACCTGATGATGTTAAGTTGTTGAGGTGGACATCCAATCTTGGGAAGTATTTTAAAAAGACCGTCCCTGCTAGCCAAATCAAAGGCCTTTGTAAGATCAATGAAGGCCACAAAGAGTGGCTGTCGTTGTTCCCTACATTTCTCCTGCAACTGTTTGAGGGAGAATACCATGTCAGTGGTGGATCTATTAGCTCGAAATCCACACTGTGATACTGGATAGACTCTGTCTGCCAGCACCTGGAGTCTCTTCAGCACAACACGGGCAAGCAGCTTCCCTACAACACTGAGAAGAGATATGCCATGGTAGTTATTGCAGTCGCCCCTGTCTCCTTTGTTCTTAAACAATGTGACAATGTTTGCATCCTTCATGTCCTGTGGTACTCCACCTTCCCTCCAGCAAAGACAAAAGATTTCATACAGCTCGGTGGTGATGATCTCTTTACAGCAGTTCAGCAGGGATGTTATCCTTCCCAGGTGCCTTGCTGGAGGTGAGGGAATCCAAGGCCACTTTTATTTCTGCTAAAGTTGGTTCGCTGTCCAACTCTTCCAAGACAGGCAGGGACTCGATGTTATTTAATGCCTCTTCGGTTACTACATTCTCTCTGAAATATAGCTCAGAGTAGTGCTGCACCCAGCGTTCCATCTGCTGTGCTCGGTCCTGGATGATCACGCCTGTAGCAGAAAGGAGCAGATTTCTTCTGTATTGGACCTAAAGCCTGCTTGATACTGTCATACATTCCCTTGATGTTACCTGTGTTCGCTGCTATCTGTATCTGAGAGCAGAGCTGAAGCCAATAATTGTTAGAACATCTCCTGGCAGCCTGTTGGACTTTGCTACGAGCAACTCGAAGAGCCTGCAAGTTGTACTTGCTAGGACAGGCTTTGTATGCTGCTAGAGCTCTCCTCTTTTCCTCGATGGCTGGCATCAACTCCTCCGAATGGGCTTCGAACCAGTCTGCCGTCTTTTTGGTCTTCTTGCCAAATGTGGACAAGGCAGTGTTATAAACAACATTCTTGAAATGTTCCCATCGTTCAGGTGCATTTGCATCAGCCGGGCCTGGAAGGGTTTCCTCAAGCACTTGGGCAAATTCCTCCACTTTTCTTTGATCACGAGTCTTGCTGATGTCAATACATGGTCTTCCTTCCTTTTTCGTGTGATACAATCTCTTTGTTCGCAGTTTTACTCTACTACACACCAGGGAGTGATCAGTGTTGCAATCAGCACCCTGATAACTGCGTGTGATGGTAATACTAGGAAGGCTAGAGCGTCTAGTGAGGATCAAATCAAGCTGATGCCAATGCTTCGATCTTGGATGTCTCCAGGAAACTCTGTGTTGAAGCTTCATATTAAAGAACATGTTGCTGATACAAAGACCATAGTAACAGCAAAACTCCAGCAAGCGTTGGTCATTTTCGTTCATCTTCCCAATACCAAAACGACCTAGACAAGTGGGCCAGGAATTATGATCAGCACCAACTCTAGTGTTGAAGCTAGATTTTAAATAGACAGTCCAGAAACTTGAACTGACCTAAAATGTTGTTGTTGTTGTTGTTGTTGTTGTTTTTGTTGTTGTTGTGTATCTTTTCACCTTTTCTTTTCTCATAATAATATAATATTCTTACAATAATAAAGTAAATGATCTTCTTTCTTCATCCAAGTGTATGTCTAACAAACAGCATCAGCATCATCAGCAACAACAGCTCCTTAGTTGGCATCACCAATATTTCTGATGCCTGATGGCTCATCTCTGAGCCCATATTACTTTAAATTAAGAAGCCTGTTGTTTGGGTTTGGGACCAGGGTGCCTATCTTTGGACCACATGTCCAAAAAGAAAAAAAAGGGGAAAAAAGCCTCACTTCAAGGAAATTATGTGGGTGATTGAATCTAAGATATCACAGTATGGTAGGCAAGTATTGTAAAGGGTGTATAGTGAGTTGTGCTCTTCCCCAGGAGAACCGGTAGCATGTTGAAGATTTATAAGCTGGTTCAACTCCTATCAGATCAAAACTGAAACCAGAAGTTAAATTGCTTCACTTTTATTATCGGCTTGATGTTCTGTGGCTAGAAGCTGCAGAGATTCAAGAAGAGCCTCATAATACATCACCTGACAAAGAAACTTCCCTATAGAAATACCTACATTTCCCAATATAATATTTTAGGCATTATTCTGCTCCCAATCAGCACGCCTTTCATTAAATACTCACAACTCCTGGCTAGGATCTCTTTTTCAAATCACATTTATTTTCCTCTCAATACAGAGGTAATCAGAATTCAGTCAAGTGGGCTGACTCTGTGAGTCCTGACATCAAAGGGCAGTATGGTTTGATTGATATCACTCAGATGGCAATATTGTTTGAAGAAATGTAGTCAGAAGACTGGCAATTTAAAGGCTGTAAAAAGTTACAGGAGTGCAGTGTTCCATACTGATTTCCAGTGTACAAGGCTATGTATTACAGGATTGGCAATAACGTGGCAATCTCTTCTCCCTCAGACGTATTAGTTCTTTGAAAGGACAGCAAGAAGGAAAATTGAGCTGCTGGTTTCCAAGGAAGGTGCATTAACACTACACTAGTAAATAATTCCTTTGGCATTTTTGGATACATAAAATTTAGCTGGGTCTTCTAGGGGGTACGTGTGTTGGTCTCTGTCTGTATACATGTATGTGTGTGCAGTCTGCACAAGTATTTCTCAACCGCAAGCTTACTCACTTTCCTGCACAGAATTCTATGTTCTAACCAGTGAGGAATTACTAGTCATCTATGATGACCAAGTCGGTTGTTAAGGACAAGACTGGCTTGGTATATAAGGTAAAACATTCTGCATGGAGGCAGACAAGAGCTTTATTTTTTTTAAAAAAAACTGAAGTCAGATATAGACACTGCTATTTTCTGGGACAAAGACAAGGTATAAATCTAAATGCTACACTGCTATTAATATACTGCTATTCACACAAAAAATGCTTAAATAAATCAACAAATAAAGAGCCCCCATTGTTCTTGTCATGCTGATTTTCTGTTTTTCTAGTACAGTATTGTGTCTCCGGTGTTGGTGTTTTTGTTGAATATTTTCTCTTTACTGATCCCATGATTTTAAAAAAATTCTGATTAAAAAGAAAAATCAGCTTTCCTATCTGAAATAATTATTGCAGCCATTCTGACTAATATACTCTGAAGAACTGGGCTAAAAATAATAACAGAAAAGTTAATTTTACTGTATTTCATCTCTGACAGCAGCAGCAGTGATGATGTTGGTGTCACTAATAAAAACACAGCCTAATGAGGAAATACAAAAGCAAGAAACACCCAAAACAAAATACCTGTAAGTTTACGAAAACCCCAAATCACGGAGTACTGATGCAAACTGCAGAGAATTATAGCGAAACAAATGGAGAATGCAAAAAACAAATTTTTTAAAAAATTTTTTAAAAAAAAGTTCCCTAGTTAAGCATATTCTCAAAAAATTGTAGGTCAATGTATGGCCATACAATAAGGTACAGAATATCAGGGGAAAGAAGCAATGATGTGAGGCTGAGGTGAAGATTGCTACTAGATGAGGGGAGAAAGTAAATCTAAACCACTGGCTGCAAACATTGACTTTAATGGTACAGACTCAGGAAACAGCAGAACAGCAATTACTGAAGGAATGCCCATTTTAAGGTGTTCTTGCTACTTAAATAATAGAGAGAGCTAATAAAAGCACGGGACTGAAGTAGTTAAGAAGACTGAAGTAGTTTAACAACAAAACGGGGATACTTGGTTAATAAGCTTTCCAATTCCTTGGCCTTGTATCTCTCACTGTAATTATATATCTTTTATATCAGCACAGTAACTTTCTATTTTAGCAGCAAGACTGCAAGGCAGTCTAATGGTTTCTTAATAAAAATGCTTATGCCTAGGCAGAAGTATGTTTAAATTTTAAAAATACTTCTGTACATGCATTTTGTTAGGAAAAAGAACTCACACCTCTCTTTTCTCTTATGAAAAGCACTGACTACTGTATTTCTTCTTCCTTGAGGTACAATGCTGAAGATTCCCCCCCCCCCCCCCATTCAGGGGATATAATTGGGTGAAAAATAAGAATAATGTATTGCTTCAGATTGTTTTTGTCAAGCATTTAGCTACATTTTCAATTTGCTCCACATTTGGAACAGAAAGATTTTTAAAAAATTTCCTGGAAGGCAGGAGAAACCAAAACTGGCAGATTACTCCATCCAAGCCTGGGGGGCTTTGCATGTTTCCCTCATAAACATATGAGTTTGAATTCCTCCGTATTTAGCCAAGTGAATTTCAGGGTTAGCTCCCCCCTGACACACCCCTCTTTGAAATCTGCATGGCAACAGAGAGAACGTGATTTTCACCAGGTTGGGATCACCTATAGAATTTAGCTGGTGAGAATTCACATTATGCAACAGACAATGTCTACAAAGATTTCTTAACTTGAGGCAATTTGCCTCCAAACATTAGGCCTTCTTTGTAACCATGCAGGAGAATTTTGGCGATCATCTATCAGTGTTTAATACAAACTCTCAATTTTACGGATGGTACACAAGCGCCTGGCTCCTGTGACATCACAAGGATGTCATCACAGGTTTTTTTATTATTATTATTCTGGGCTGTAAGGCTGCTTGCTGACTAGCTACAGAGATGTGTCTGGGTAGAGAAAGAGCTACTCTTTCCTTGCATTGTTTGGCTAGATTTCCTGCAAGCTTAATTTGAGATTGAATCAATCTATCCAAATAATATCTCTTTACTTGAGAGTTCTCTTCAGCAAACTCTGTCCTTTGAGTGTACCCACCGAGACATGGTGGCTGGGATAGGTGAAGGATTCTGTTGCTCTGCCATGTGTCGTGCTGTGCAGTCTGCCTTCTGGAAGTCAGCAGGGTGCTCTTTGTCAGCACATCAGAAGTATGGCTCCTTCAGAGCCAATACAGAATTTGAGCAATTGCTTTATAGAAGCAAAAAAGGCATACTGAGTTACTTATACAAACTATTAGGAAAATGGGAACAAATCTTTAATAACTATCAGACTAAGCGGGAATTATTCGTCCAGAAAGATATAGCTATAGATAATTAGAAGTGGATTTGAAAAAATGTACCTTCCATTACATTGTGTCAGAACTTAAAAGAGACTGATTACAACGTGTAGATCAGTGTTCCCCAACCTTTTCCGGTCCGCGGACTGGCTGGGGAAGGCGGGGCACTCCCCGCGTGCAGATGCGCGAACAAGCGCGCGCGCCCTTGCACGGGTGCCCGCGCCCGCGCGAGCAAGTGCCACCATTTTGCGCATGCGCGCGGCCGCTTGTGCGCATGCACAAATGGCAGCATGCGCTTGTGCGGGCCCGCGCCCCCTGCACATGCGCAAATGGCGGCGCGGTGCTCATGCGGGCATGCCGGAGGGCGCGCGCAGGCGCAAACGGGCGGCGCAGGGGAGAGTGCGCGTGGGGGGGAGGTGGGAGGTCTCTCTTGCCGGCCCGGTCTGGCCCAGGCCAGGGACTGGCACCGGGCCGGGGACCGGGGGTTGGGGATCGCTGGTGTAGATGGTACAGACTCCAGAAAGGTTGAATAAAATCTACGCAAAAGTTACAATGATGGAGATGGGAGGGCACGGGGGCAAATATTTACTGTATATTCTGATCTTGTTAATTAATAAGAATATTTTGGATTTTTATTTTGAGGGAAATTGGAAACATAATGACATTTTATCATGGAACACATTAATAGTGTTGTTTTGTAACGTACAGTAAAAGGACTAGAGGCAATGGAAGATGTAGAATTAATTGTAAATTTATTACCAACAGGTCTCCGAGTGCAATGGGAATGATGTCATCACCATCAATAGAATGCTGCTGATTAAGGACTTCCTTCTTTGATTTTAAAGTGTGTGCAGTTCAATGAAATTGAAAAAGAACATATTTAATTGGTGGCAATCTACCCTGACATCATTTCCACTGTGCAGCTGGACCACTCCCAAAAGGATTTCAACCAACACTTATTAATGTGCTCCTTCTAATCACCCTTTTACATGAGTGTAAGAACTCAAGTCTTATATAGACAAGGTGTCCTAGGTACCCATGTATTGTATGGATTTATTAATGCTTCTAAAACTGTTTTGTGAAACAGACACTCAATCCAAAGGGGGAAGACGGGCATCCTCTTTGTTGCAAACTGTGGAATAGCCTTTTGAAACTCCCTGAATAATAGAACTAATGATTAAAGTGAGCAGTACTTACCTTTTTTATACCTTGTTTCGGATGCAAGTTGTATCTTTCTCCTTTTGTGTGTGGCCTGTTTCGTAATATTTACTGTTGTATGCTACTCCAGCTTTATAGTGAGTGTTTTTAAAAACAGACATGCAGACAGGGCATCAGTGTCTCTGAGGACTGTGATCTTGACTAGCTTCAATATTCATATTGGTCTCTGTGAGGAGTGGGTT
The DNA here is from genome assembly GCA_037013535.1 of Intellagama lesueurii. Classification (NCBI taxonomy): domain Eukaryota; kingdom Metazoa; phylum Chordata; class Lepidosauria; order Squamata; family Agamidae; genus Intellagama; species Intellagama lesueurii. The sequence continues at coordinate 148,800,448 of JBAJHW010000004.1, forward strand.
TGAATTTCATGGTTACCATAATAACCTCAGGCCTATCTCAAATGATGTCTAGTCTTGCATGTTTCAGTGGGACTAGACATGGGTGGACATTAGGTTTTTATTTGCATAAGACTGGCAATGATCTGAAGGTGAAAGAGCTGTCATGGCTTTCTTTGTTATGGCTGGATAACTATCCAATGAGGTTCAGATTGTTAGTGACCTTGACCATCTGCCAAGTTGGAGGTTGTATTAAAATGGTGTGTTCCAAATGGTTTTGATGTGAAAATGTCTTGAGATGAGGTTGCCTGAAGGACAGCTTCCTTGCTTATAATCTCTCCCAAAATGGACATGTTACATTGAAGCCCTTTTGCAGCTCCTTTAGCTATAAGGGGTGACGACATAAAACATAAGAGAGATATTTCTGTGGCACTTCCTGCCATTGGAATACCCTCCCAGGAGATCTCTGTGGCTTGCATTTAAGAGGGGAATTAAGGTTCCATTATGATGATGATGATGATGATGATTAAAACAGGCATTTGGGAGCTCTTTCAGATACTTCAGTCACTGTGTGCTGTGTGCTGTTGCTTAGTGTAGTAAGATAACTAGAGTAGGTCCATTGAATCAGTGGGGATTTGATGAGTCATTTTCTCTGTAAGTTCCATTGATTCAACAGGCCTACTCTAGTTACAACTTACTATGCTAAGCAACAGGATTTCAGCCATTGTTTTCAGCATATGACTCTTTGATCTATGAAGGGAAGGATATACATTATTACAAATAAACAATACTTGAAAACAGTATTGGTAATAACCCAGCCACTTGGCCCCTGTGTCCAATGGTGAAAGAGCATCAATGAGTACAAGGCACAGTAGAAAAAATAGTCCCTGCAAAATGTCAAGGCTGGCGATAGAGACCAGCTTCTATAGGAGTTAACGCCCTTGGAAGGGTCCCACTACTGACCCTCTCTGTCATATTCTGGCTTGCTGCTCTTCTGCCTTGCCATCACCATCTGTTCACGTACCTTTCCTGGGCAGATATGCAGTGACAAGGGTGTGGTGATGGTGGCATTCTCCATCTGCATTTTAAACTTCCTCTGGGAATTTCAGTGGACTGGGCTCAGTTGAAGAGGGCAAATGAATGGGCAATAATGATAGGGGATGGACTTACTCAGAGCCCTTAATCTTAGAACTTGGTGCTGGTGCTGCTTTAATATATGTAGCAGTTGTTATAGGGGATAGAGCTACTGCTACAATACTTACAAAAGGGGTCTCAGGATCATACCAGAAAGCACCGGAAACCATCACAATGTATGGCATTAGGGATGCAGGAACCCACCACATGAGAGGAATGATTAGAAAATGATTATTCATAATAATTGTGCACCATCAAGTTGATTCTCACATATGGTGACACTTTTCAGAGTTTTCTAGGTAGAGAGTACTCAGAAGTGGTTTGCCATTCCCTTCTTCTGGGGGCATCGTGGGACTGTGCAACTTGCCCAAGGCCACATGGGCTGGCTCTTCTGGGATACACAATGCAGAATCAAACTCCCAACCTCTGGATCTGCAGCCAGATACCTAAGTCACTGAGCTATCTGTCAACATCTGGAATAACTTTGTATGCAGAATCATGGCTATTGTATAAATTACATTGCTCTTCTGAAGAGCCTCGTGGCGCAGTGGTTAAACTGCTGTATTGCAGTTAAAACTGTGTTCACACCTGGGGTTCAATCCCAGGTAGCGGCTCAAGGTTGACTCAGCCTTCTATCCTTCCGAGGTCGGTAAAATGAGTACCCAGCTCACTGGGGGGGGGGGGGCAATGTGTAGCCTGCATAATTAACTTGTAAACCGCCCAGAGAGTGCTTGAAGCACTATGGGGTGGTATATAAGCAGCACGCTTTAAGCAGCACACTTTTTTGCTTTTCTTTTCTGGTGTTCTCTCTCAAGCAAAGCTAAACGTTCTGCAGTTTATAAGCATGGTTGGTCCTGTTTTTTGTGTGGAGGATGGTCCCTAGTTTGGTTATTTTAAAAAAATGATTGGTTGTACTTCTGGTCACGTTTGCTCCAAACATGTTGGCTATCTCTCTTCTGTGTTTCAGTGACTGTTTTGGCTGCAATCCTGTCAGCGTTCATCACTTGAATTTGCTGTCACAAGGAATGAATCCCACAAGGTTTTGCAATGGGAGCTAGGAAAAAGCTTAAACAAAACTAAACCTTCTCGAGAACAAAGAAAGAAGCATACTTAGATATCTCCACAGCAGCATATTGCGTCTTCATGGCATAATAAGCACACACACACTATATGGTGGCTGTAGCTTATGGATTTCCAGTGTTGTGTAGTGGATAGAGTGATGGACTAGGACTCTGGAGAACAGGATTTGAATCTTCACTTGGCTATGGAAACTTGCTAGGGGAATGGAAATGGGAAAACCACACCTTAAATATCTCACTTACCTTGAAAACCCTGTCAGGGTGGCTATAAGTCAGTTCCGACTTGACAGCACTGAATGTACATATGAACGTGTGCACCCACCCACATGCATGCATGCACACTTACACACCCACCCACCTCATAGTTATGGTTCATGAAAGTTTCTCATGTTATTTTCTTTACTGAAATGAATGGCAGCGACTGTGTTTTCTGGGGGGCGGGGAGATGGGAGTTTTTATTACAGCTATTATTCATTGACGTTTGCAATTCTACTCTCAGTCTTGCCATCTTCTGAAAGCTTGAGGCCTGTATTTGTGAGTTTTACACAAGTGGTAGTGTACAGTGGCTATTGTCTGCTGTGCCTTTGTTGAACAAGACCAGCTTTTGGTTGAACATATCTGATTCTGGAATGTGATTCCTCACCATTAAAAATGGGCACATTGATGTACCATATTTGTTGGGGTTCTGCCTACCTGGGATTCATCCTATCAAACACAATATACATATATATATTTCAAAATGCACATATGTATTTCAAAATGCAATGGTCCCGCCTGCCTCCTTTGTGGAATATAAAAGTAAATCTAGTTCTTCAAGCCCAAGGGAGATTGAAACTATTTTTTCTCCAGCAGGAGTCTCCCATGCATGCCACATGGTAAATTGGCTGAGCAAAGTTTCAAATGCTGTTTCCAAATATGTTACAAAGAGGTAGAAAGAGAATCTGTTATTCAAGGGGGGGGGAATTCAAACATTACACTGCAGGGGGCATACTGAAGATAGCATCCCCCCATCTGCAATTAGTTTTCTATGCTGGTCATAGATCATTTGGTTTGGCGATTACACTGGCAATGTCACAGCAGCAGCTTTCGGGAGCCTACAGTGGCAAGTGTAAAATAAATTATGGCAAATGAAATTGTCATGTGGCAAAAAGATTGGTGAATGGAAAAAAAAACCCACAGGTCAATCCCTTCCACTGGGCTAGCGAAACCTCACATACATGGGCGTAAATAGCCCATCCGGTCCTTTCCTATATCAATACATCAATAGGAATTCTGCAGCAATGGGTTTATAGCATTCAATAGTCATGCTGGTTAGGAATTCTGGGAGTTGTAGTCTAAAAAATTTACACCCCCAAGCTCCGTGATAGATGATTTGTGAAGTTCTAGACATACCTTCCTGTCTACCAGAAGCAAAGTGCTGAACAATGTGGAATACATTTGGTCTTGCCTAGCAGCACCATGTATTTTTGTTTGTTTGATTGATTTTATTATTTTTTGGCAAAATGGCTGGAATCTCCATATAGAGATTAATCATATGTGCACAAAACCTATTAGCATGAATCAGAGTTCTCACTCAGTGCCAATTAAATTCTGGCAAACTTGTTAACCTGAAGAATATGTTTGTTTTTTCTTTGACTAAACTGAATTTAAAGAAGTTAAGAGTTTGGAAACGCCTTCAGATGTTTGAGTGAATGTTTTGCTGCTGACAAACTAAGGGAGAGAGGCTAACACACAGCCTGTTTCTAATAGCACACACACTGTTTCTTTATTTAGAGCTTCTTCACCAGTATCAATTAAACCCCAGTTAAATCTGACACATCTTAACCTTGCGTTGGATCCAGTTCATTGCTGCAGCAGAACCCATATGGCACGGACACGTTTCCGGCATCAATTCATTGCTTATGTAGAGTCACTGGCTGAACGCCAAGCAGTAATCACTGCTTTTCTGCTAATAGACATGTTTGATTTTGCAGTCGTTTCTATACACAGTGCTCTAGATTAATTAGAACAAAATCTGTCATCCAGTTAAAGAAACAACTAAAACTCCCTCTCCCTCTCCACTCTGTGCTTCAAAACTAAAGAGAGAGAAAAAAGAACTGACTATAAGGAAGCTTTATTCTACTAGAGTCTGATTCCCTTTTGTTTGAAATGTATGTGAAAATTGTGCTCTTCGAATAAATAAAGGGAAAGAGGAGACAGGAAGAGAGCATTAAAAGTAACCACAAATTGCTGTGCTAATGCACAGTATAAGGCCAATGGTGAATGCATGATATGTGGAAGACATGTGTGATCTGAGAAAGTGGACTTGTCCACAAAAGCTCATATTAAAATATAGCAGTGAGTCTTGAAGGTGCCACAACCTTTCTGTCGACTTTATTTTTTATTTTTGTTTCACCAGATGTGGAAGGCAGTGGTTTCTAACTTGAAATGGCCCTTCTCTTTTCCATCTCATGTGTAATGGAAAGTGGTTAGAGTGTTGGACTAAGAGGAGACTTGGGTTCAAATCCTCATTCACCCATGAAACTCATCAGTCGACCTTAGGCTGGTCAGAGTCCCTCGGCCTCAGTGGGTTGTCGTAAGCATAAAATGAGGAGGAGGAGAGCCATGGACACCATCTTGAGGTCACTGGAAAAAAGTTGGGCTATAAGTGCAACTAATATGTAACAAATAAATGTGTTACCCTGAGGATGTTGATAGAGAAACACTTGGGCTATACAGTGTCAAACAGGGAGGCTTTAGGTAAAGGTAAAGGTTCCCCTTGACAAATTGTCCAGTCATGTCCGACTCTAGGGCGCGGTGCTCATCCCCGTTTCCAAGCCGTAGAGCCAGCGTTTGTCCATAGACAGTTTCCGTGGTCACGTGGCCAGTGCTAGACACGGAACGTTGTTACCTTCCCACCGTGGTGGTACCTATTTATCTACTCGCATTTTTACATGCTTTCAACTGCTAGGTTGGCAGGAGCCAGGACAAGTGACGAGAACTCACTCCGTCGCGTGGATTCGAACTGCTGATCTTACGACCTTGCAGCCCAGAGGCTTTGCGGTTTAACCCGCAACATTCACCTAAAGAGCATGGTTGATTCTTTCCCAAGGAGGACAACCATCTGCTTTGCTCCACAGAATTCAATGGAGACCACTGAGATTGAGTCAGAACCTAGCTGCACATCTGCCCATTATTTATATAGCCCTGCCCTGATTATTGCATAGGCTAGATTATGATGATGGGCTCTTGGGAACTGGCAAACAATACACATACACATGTGAGACTTGTAATCACATGTGCAATGTGTTGTTGGATCCAGACATTCTATTACACTTCCTGCCCTCTCTCAATTTTCCACCTGCTCCTTAACCGGCAGCATTTTATTCCCTACTTTGTGCTATTTTGCTAAGCTTTTCTTTTTTCCAAATATGGCTTTGTACTTCTGCAAATCCTTAGGCTTGCTAAGCATGCTGATAGATACTCATGTAGCAATTCACTCATTCCTTTTATTTATACCTCACCTTTCTCTCAGTAAAGGAACCCATGGCAGCTTACAAAGTTTACAAAAAGCAACTGTTGTTAATTAAAACCGCAGTAAACAGTAGAATTAAAAACAATTAAACATATACATTCAAGTTGTTGAACAAATAATGCTTTAAACCGTATTTTAAAAGGTAGAACATCCCTCCATTAAAAATATCGTCCTTCTCAACTTGTTGTTTACTAAAAGCCTGCCTGAAGAGAAAGGCCTTTGCTTGCCAGCTGAAGAAGAGCAGGGAGGGGGCCAGCTCGGCCTCTTGTGGGAGGGAGTTCCACAACCTGGGAGCAGCCACAGAGAAGGCCCTCTCTCATGCCCTCACCAGGTGTGCCTCTGAGGGTGGTGGGTCAGAGAAAAAGGCCTCCCTGAATCGTTTAGGGCTTTGTAGGTCAAACCAGCATTTGTTCACTGATGGTGCCATTTCCAGCTACATAAGGAAAGATACTAAAAGAACAAGTTTGTTATTAGTAGATAGGAGATAAAAACACAGGTAAGAAAGGGAAACTTATTGTCACGTTCCCGCCTGTCCCTTGGTTGTTTCCCCAATCCCAGAGCACAAGCTACATGTCGTGTCGCTGCCACCAGTTGATTACATCAACATTCTTTATTATTAATCACAGAGGTCCAGGCAATGTGTCATTTTAAAAAGAACCAAATAGAAATTGTTTATTGTTACAGGAAATAAAAGTTCAGCCAGTGTTGTTAACCCTCAACTAAAACAACATTCCTTTCTATTCTCTACTAACTTCCCAAATTCTCTCTACTCCAAACTCCCAAACTCCAACTCTAAAACTCTCAATCTAAACTCCTCCTTCTCCTGCAGAGACTCTTCTATCTTGTGACTCCGCCTCTCCAGCACTCTCATTGGTCCACGTAGATAGCACATTAATATTCATGACCTGGGTGGATGCCACCCTTATTTTTAAAATAAATAACTACAAAGCTAAGTGCTTGCCAACATTACATAACTGTCTGTGCTCCAGATGGATTCACCCATTGAGGAGCTGCTGGTAGGGCACATCTCATGACAGAGGGGTAAGTGGATGGGAATTTGCCACTTGTAAAAACCTGGTTGTGTCCCCCACCAGCCAGCCTGTATCCTTGCCTGTGGTTGCATTACCCCAGTCCTGATTTGCATTAATTAGGAAAAAGGATAAGAAAGATGAAATGTAACATTTCTTCAGTTAATGCTATATTGTAAAGTATAATCAAAGGGTTTAAATCATGGTAATAACTCTCAGTATTGGTAACAACCTGATTGCTATTGCTATGGCAACAAACCCATTCTTTTTTATTGCAAGCAAGCACAAATATCTTCGGCATTCGCAGGATTCATAGTACTGCAAAGCAATAGCCTAAATGAAAGGACTTACAACACAGTTGGCTCCCATGGACCTGATGTTCGCATTCTCTTTGAAGAAGGCAGAGTCTTCTTTCCTCCACACTTCAGTCCTGCTAACAGTTCAAGGCAAGCCTCTAGGCCAGCAAACTCTGCAGGGTTTTCCAACCCCTCTGGGGCTGCTTCTCTCTTCCTGGGCAAGCCTGAAGTGCCTGCACCTTCTGAGTTCAGCCTGTCCACCCTGGTTATGCTGCAAGCTAACTGTGTTCAAGGAACACAAAGGCAAAGGGATGGTGCAGACATCCCAGGTTTCTTTTCAGTGCAGGCTGTGAAAACAGCATGGGTTATGCTTGGTTCAGAACAAAACGACAGGATGTATTATCTGCTGTGACCACAATCCATAGGGTCAAATAGGGGTGTGTGTTTAACTCTTTCACATGTATCTTATTTGTAGCTTGTTTCCAGACCACACAGCAATCAGCTTTGATGAAGTAAAAATTAAAGCGTTTGTGATGGTCGGGGAGGACTCTGTTCCACAGCTCCACTATATTTTTTTTGTAAGCCCTTAGGTATACATTTCTATAAAGAGTATTTCTTGGGCCTATTTTGGCAGAGGAAGGAAAAGAAGTTGTATTTTCTCTTGATCATGATGATCAAACATGTTGCAAGAGCTGCAGTCCAAAAACAAATCTTGCAGCTACAGTCAACCAGCTACTTGGTCAACTTGTCTGTTTGAGCATAAAAACAAATAGTGGGGATCTATTTGTATTTTAACTGCGCTGGTGTGTCTTCCCCCAGCACCCAACCTTTTAGTGCACTTATGTTGTTTCTCACTGGAAGGACAGATCCTGGAAGGACAGATCCTGAAGCTGAGGCTCCAATACTTTGGCCATCTCATGAGAAGAGAAGACTCCCTGGAGAGGACCCTGATGTTGGGAAAGTGTGAGGGCAAGAGGAGAAGGGGACGACAGAGGACGAGATGGTTGGACAGTGTCATCGAAGCTACCAACATGAATTTGACCAAACTCCGGGAGGCAGTGGAAGACAGGAGGGCCTGGCGTGCTCTGGTCCATGGGGTCATGAAGAGTCGGACATGACTTAACGACTAAACAACAACATGTTGTTTCTTCCCAGATAACCATTGTTGAGTCTCGGGAGGACAACACTTGTGCTAGCAAAACAGCTCTAGACACTAGTCCTTGTGGTTCTTCCATTTAGATGTTACTTGACTGGAAAGGGGCAATTCTGTGGGGTGGGATGTAGCGTGAGTAAATCTGTGATTAATATAACATTGAAAACACCCTAGGTTGGGTGACCCATGAAAAGAGGACATGGTTTCTGTACCTTTAATGCCTGTCTTTTTCATCTCATCATTCTAACTCTATGTCCTCAGTATTTTGTTAAAATTTGGATAAATGACCTTGAAAAGCTTATCCTGAAATTTTTATTTTGGGCATAGCTACTCCAGTGATTTTAAACTACTTTAAAAATAAATAAGGTGGGACTTGCAAAAAAAATGTTGCAATGTGGAGTGTTTCTAAACAAGGATTTCAACCACTCCATTTCAGTTCTCTACCCTTCTGATTTTCCATTCCCCTGTCACCAATAGTCAGTACTTTCCATTCTCATTGGGAAAGCCCAGTGCTTCCTCGGTTGTTCTGGAATCTTAAAGTTTCTACATATTTGGCATACATCAGGGTTGCTGATGCCTTCTGTTTTGCTTACATGAGGACTGGCACTTGGTGAATTTAAATTGCTGATTAGTATACACAATGATGAAAATGACAACAAGGAACTGTACCCATAAAAACCCAGTAATTATAATTTGGGAGGAAATAAGCTCTTTATCAAAGAACCCTTAATATCCCTACCAAAATACAAATCTCAGGACTTTGTGTGGGTCAAAACTTTAAGGTGAAATAGTAATTGACCTTACATATAAAATCAATCTGAGTTTCTGAGGAGGTTATTTGCAAAGGGACAATTCAGAAATGAGTATTAATCTCTTCTCCAGTCTTCCACTGAAAAGGAACTCTTTACTTTTATTTTTTTGAGCACCATCTTGATTTCCGATATTCCTGTTCCACTTTATATCTGTGCTGATAGCTTTGCAATCAAAACCAGAAAAAGCACACAGCAAGAGGGGCAACAAAGAAGTCTCTCTTACATTTCTTCTACTGTACTTCACAATAAAGGTAGCTTCTGCATGTTGCACATGTGGTGAAAAAACATCAGCTTCTGAAAAACAGTGGTATGGATGTGATTGTTGGTTTTCATGTACCATATAAATATAGCCATCTAAATTGTCTAGAGATTCCCAGTGTGGTGTAGTGGATAGAGTGATGGACTAGGACTCTGCAGAACAGGGTTCAAATCCCTTTTCAGTCTTGGAAACTCACTGGGCAGTAGAACTGATAAATACCACTCCTTAAATATCTCACTTACCTTGAAAGCTCTGTTGAAGTTGATATAAATTGTTTCCCACTTGACAGCAAAGAACACACAAACAAATTGTCTAGGGACGGGAAGGGACACGTTCTCTTTCTCCTTTGCTTCTTTTGCAGGCTATTATCTGTTTCTCTTTTCCTACCTGAAAGCTGGGCGCAGGTGCTGGAAAACTCTGACTGCTGCATTTATTTTCTCCTTCTCCTTCTCCTTCTCCTTCTTGCTTCCTTGCAAACTTAACCAAAACCAAGGCTTCCAATCAATTGCAAATGATGTGGGTGGAGACATGGATGAGGTATGCAGGCTGCTGCAGTCATGGCCTCCCTCCCATTGTCGTCTGCCCAACTGTGCCGCTGCAGAAGGTCTTCGATTTCCGTGACTGTTTGCCATTAACCTAATTAGTCACAGGGAAGGAAGAAATCAAGGCAACGTTTAATGTCCTTGCTTTTCATAATGTTCTGCTGCTTTTCAGTGACCTGCATAAAGCCATGAGCTCAGTAGTCAAAAGGAGGTTGGTAGAAGGATAAATGGAGGAGGCTCATTTAAAAGAGCTTCAGATAGATAGATAGATAGATAGACAGACAGACAGACAGACAGACAGACAGACAGATAGATAGATAGATAGATAGATAGATAGATAGATAGATAGATAGATAGATAGATAGATAGATAGATAGATAGATAGATAGATAGATAGATAGATAGATAGATGAGCTGAAACAGCTTGATGATCTGCCAGGTGTTCTATAGCAGTATAGATGGAGCACTGAGATCTTATTCAAAGATATTTACATAGCAAAGAGTCCAGACTCCTGAGAAGTTGTGTGTCTGGGGTGGGAGTGTGTCTGCTCCATCTAAAACAACATCTGGAGGGCCACAATATGCCAACCAGGTCCAGGTTGTCCAGGTCCTAGAGTGTAGGAGCTGGTGAAACAGAAAAGCACACACACACCTCTGAGTTTTTCTCATAACAATATTTTTGAGGAGACACAGAATTCTGTATGCTTTCTTCTCTTTCTCTTCTTCTTCTCCCCTCTTTTTTTCCTTCTTTAGGCTTTACAAACCCACACTGTGGCATTCAAGTCTTTGTTCAGAAGCTACCGCTCAAATTAGGTGGGTGTATAATGTAACTGTCACACCTAAATAGACTAAAACGTGCATTTAGCTCCTCTCTATTTTTTGAGAACAAACAAATACGTGTCATCCACTGGACATTGTGTTTGCAAGTTGAGATGTTTGCGTGCTTACAGAACAATCTGTACCTCAGTATTCATGTATAGGACAACTATGGGGAGATTATAAAAGTTCTTCTAGAGTTATTAATGTAGAATGCCGTACATAGCACACGCATAATCACATTGACAAGGTTATTTTAAAAGTTGAATGCATTGTTACTTCTTTGTGTTATCTTAAATGTTCTGCAGAAAGTTTACTGCCATGTGTTGCCTCTTAAATTTCAGTATGAGGTAAACCATTGTATTACAAATTTTAAAAATGTTAAAGTCTTACAATTCAACCTTATACATATCTACTCAGAAGTAAAACATGTTTAGTTCAATGAAAGTTGCTTCTTGATAGTTAGGAACTGGATTACAACCTAACACTACAAGCCTAGCTGGTCACAGTGGCTAAGACCAGCTAAGCCAACATCAGGTCCCCTGAAGGAATGTTAAATCCAGCCCCTTTCTGGCTTAATAAGATGAGAGGTACCCTTGCTCTGTCACAGCATTTGCTTGTGTTGTGGTTATGTCTCTTGGTTGGAGGAGGTTTCGAACTGGCGTAACTTTATTTTCCCCTCCTCCCTTGCTCTCTGTCCTTGTTTCCATTTTTGCAAGGGAGCCATTGTGCTGGCAGATTGTTCTGTTGATAGGCCATTGAGATCAGCCAGCAGAAGAGAGTTCTCCTGGCAGAAGGGTGTTTCTGCTGCCAGGAGGGGTTTGTGCCTAGTCATGACCATCCACAGACAGTGCAGATTCAAGTTAGGACAGCACTGATTGGTTCACACCTGTAATCACTGAACTAGGAGTTAAGCAACACTAAGCTCCATTGGTCTGCTGAGTAGACAAGTGCAGCACTGCACTGTTTTTCTGCTGCTAAAAAATACTGGCTGGTCAATACTCTGTTAGCATGCTTTTGCTTGATTTTTTTATCAGTTTTGACTATTGTGGTGTGTCTCTTGTCTCTGAAGCTAATGGAATTAAATCCTATTAACTCATCAGGTATAAAATCCTATAATAGGCACACATAGATTTGAAAAGCAGCCCGTTCCTGAGCAGATTTAATATCCTTAAATTAAGAAAGTGTGAATAGGAGGATGAATCTTATTAAAACCTTAAATCTGATTATATTTGAGAATTATTGGTTTCTTAATGTAATAAATTATCCAATCCAGAGTAGAGCAAATAATATATCTTAGCTTCACATATCTTCACTATATAACAAGTGACAGATGAAATTAAGTTGGGCCAGAGGGCAAAAATCAAGGTCCTTTAAAAATTCCTTACAGTTTTAAGGGAGTACCCAGATAATTTTGACAAACACTTTTGGAACCAAATGTATGTGCAGATGATCTGGTTTATGTAGAACTAGTTTCTTTCTTGCAATACATGGAATCTGTGAAAAGAGGTCCGTTATTATTTTTTTAAAATTACCGTTCTGACTATTTCCTTGTAAACTTGAAAAGAAGAGCTTGCAACGTATGTCGGTAGAAACTGAGTCTTTATCCAGAAGGCTAATACAAATGCAAACCATCTGCTGCACATTCTGCTGATAAAGCTGTAGTATCAAACAATGAACCAATGGTACCAAAATGCTAAAACATGAATTTTAACATTTAAGATATTATTAATTATTTTTAAAAAAACAAGACTAGGGATTGTCCTTCTTTCATGCAAACACCTGCCCTATTTTATCTGTTAAATAAGTCATCAGGGGTAGTAGGAATACCAATAGAATGATTTGAAGCCAGAGAATGAATGTCAAGATCCTAACAAGAATATGCCAAGAAATATGGAAAACAATGGTCCATAGACTGGAAATGTTTAATATACATTCCAGTCCCCAAGGAAGGAGATGCCAAGGAGTGTGTTGACTGTAGGACCATTGCTCTAGCTTCTCATGCAAGCAAAGTGATGCCCAAGGTGTTGCAACGAAGGCTTTTACCTTATATGGAATGAGAAATACCTAATGTCCAAGCTGCCACTGTGGGGACCTTCTGCACATGTCACTGCTCTCCAGAGCCAGCCTGTAGCAGTAGCAAAAACTGAAGGCTGTTCCTGCCTCTGCTTCCATCTACCTCCATCTCCTTAGTGGTGGGAGGGTGATCCCTCTGTTTCTTACTGACTGCTGCTGCCGCCTCCTTCCTTGCAGAGGCATCACCATTGTATCCATCTCTCTTCAGGGCAGCTCAGCATGTGTCAGCAAAGCTTCTGTCATGGTATCTTTCTTGGCAGATGTACAGGCAGATAAGGACACAATCAGCCACAATCTTTCTTTTGGAAGGCAGACAGTGGATGAGAACACAACAGGATCAGTGTTGCCCTTCTCACTGGGGTGTGTCCGTGCACCACTACTGCTTTCTTGGGTTCTTTTTCTTCTCTTCTCTCTCTCTCTCTCTGTCTCTCTCTCTCTCTCTTGTTTTGTTTGCTGAGGAGACAAGTGCTGCAGTGGTGCAAGGTGGGGGAAGTTCATGCCTTGCTCCCATCTCCAGCCCCCCTTTGGCTGTTAATCCTAAGTCCTGTTTCCAGCACTACAGAAGGATTTGTCTGCCAGTCCAGTTGGCTACTGTAAAGGGAATAGGTAGGGGCACCATCTTGTCCTAGGTGTCAGGTAGTGAAGTGCTTTAGGCAAGCCCTGTACCTCGTCTTTCAATAAAAAAATTCCCAGTGTGCCTTAAACAAGTTGTAATAATACAAAACTAGTGGTCCAAGTTCACACACAGTCTGGTGGCGTTTAGTCTTCTCTCATTAATACATGGGGCCAGAATGTAAAACCCTTTTGTTCCATAGCCCAAGGAAACCAGCAGCTGGAAAAGAGTTTTCTTTTTAGCAGAGAAGCTAACACAACTTCCCTCAGCAGCTGTTTCTCCTCTGGTCAGTGAATGGCACCAAAATCTGAAGGTGAATATCCTGATGAATGCAGGGAAAATAAACTACAACACCACTTGGCTCTATTCACCGTACTTTTTTCCTCCTTTTTTTCTTTCTTCTTCTTTTGACAGAGTGTACGGGAGAGGATATTGATTGCCCCCCAATGCCAAAAATTGTTAGTTAGGGCTCTGCCTTGATTTGATGTGGCCCAATCCATGTGCCTTGCTTCAGCTGTTGAGTTCCAGGCCAACCGCAACTAGTGGCAGAGAAGGAGTGAGGGGACAGACAAAGGTAATATGTAGCCAACAAGAAGGTTCATCAACAGGCAAACCTGGTGCATAAGACTGTATAGGGATGAGGGAACATTGTGTTACTTACTGTGGTCCTCTGGTGTAAGTTCCCTTCATTTGGCTGATGCAATTTGTCTTTGGAGAGCAGGGTGAACACAGGGTTCAGTCTTCACCTGATAAGCCTTCCAGTCACCATTTCAGTGTCCAGTGGCGGCTCAGACCCTGACACTGATGTCAACAAAGAAAGTGATCTTATTATTTCCTGCAGTGGCCAATTATACGCATTACCTCATTTGATTCTTTATATCCATCTCAAATATTTTGCAACTGTCTAATTCTCAGGTTTTAAGAATTTAATTAACTGATTCATTGCAGGAGGGTGTTTGGTATTTCAACATTTTAATAACAATAAGTAGTTTATACCAATTCTAAAAGAAGATATAGATGTATTTTTTGTGAATGAAAATGAGATTCATGTTGGCCCAGCTAACAGATGGATAATTCTTAAGCTTCCCAAAGAAACTTGTACCATTGCTCAACTCAACTATAATATGAAGGCAAATGTTCTCAATACAATTAGCCTATGCCTCAGGTAAGCTTCTCCATAGGAAAAAAAAAAGTATCATTTTCATCAATATTAAATCAATATCATAATCACAATATCTACCAAAGTCTATGTAAGAATTCATGTAAGGCTATGGAGGCAGGTTATCAAAAAGTCAGGCGTGTAATTGGATGCAACTGAAAATCAATCATGTAAACAGGAGTACATAACCCATTCCATCAATGTATAATGTCGAATGCATGGGAGGGGAAAAATGCAATACAGCATTCAGAATTGAAAAATTCCATAATAGCAACTCTAACTGCTCAGGGGCCTTATTCTTGGAGTTTTAGTAATTTTACTCTCCAATAAATTGGCCTCTACTAAATCGATGTACAATTCTTTCTGAGCAGGAGTTCCTCAACATAGAGGCCAAGAACAGGGATTATTCCTAGAATGAACATAGTCTTGTTGATTTCAGTGTTTTGTAACCTCTAGAGGCAAGGTTTTTAAGCATCTAGAAAGCTTGCTGAGTTTTGTGGGTCTGATGTTGCTTGGACTTCAGTAATAATTGTGTGCTGTCAAGTTAATTCTGATTTAACAGTAACCCTTTTCCAGGTTTTCTAGATAGAGAGTATGTGGAATTGGTTTACCATTCCTTTCGTCTGGAGGCACCCTGGGATTGTGCAGCTTGCTCAAGGCCACACAGGCTGGCTCTTCTGGGATGCACAGTGGGGAATTGAACTCCACAACCAGATACCTAACTCACATATTTTCTACTATACATCTGTACAGGTGTACCTTGGTTTACGAACGCCTTGGTTAACGTAATTTTCGGTTTATGAACTGAAATCCGTTGAAAACAATGCCTCAGTTTACGTTTCCCCCCCGGTCTTTTTCGGTTCGCGAAGAAAGTTTCCTCAGGATGCATTGTGCCTGAAGGTTTGTAGCGCTGCCCCCGTTCCTATGGCAATCCGTGTTTCGGTTTACGAAATTTCCGCATTATGTAACATTCCGGAGAATGCATTAATTTCGTAAACCGAGGTACTACTGTAATAACAACTTATTGTTATCGTGGCACAGTGGTTAAACTGGGGTACTGCACCCAAAACACTGCTCATGACCCGGTATCAATCCCAGATTCACTCAGCCTTCCATCCTTCCCAGGTTAGTAAATTGTGTACCTAGCTTGCTGGAGGGGCAGCAATGTGTAGCCTGCATAATTAAATTGTAAACTGCCCAGTGAGTGCTTTAAGCACTATGCTTTGTTTCACACCTATAAAACAGGTGAGTCGACCCAGAAGAGTCATACTCCTCCCAAGTTCCATCATCCTAAAGAATGTGAATACACAAAAATTGGGCTACACATTTTACACTAAGGGAACAGAAAGCACAAAAGAGTAGTTTTCTCCCTAAGCAAAGCCAGAACAAAATTCGGAAGTTGGCCAAAGTCAGAATGACTTCTACAATTGTCTTATTTCGATGCTGCTGCAGTAATTCAGTTTTAAGGAGTGCCAGTTTTAAAACTGAAAATCCATAGTCTTAACTCTTTTAAAAAGAACTATTCAAGATAATAATTTTAAGAACTAGTTTGCTACTTTTTGACACATTCCTCTGGAACTTTATATCCAGTAATACCCCGAACTGAAAATATTGTTTAAAAATAAACTCGGTTTTAAAACTGAGGCTGTGGTCACACCAATAAAATGTTTTCCAGTTCTCCTTTGATTTTGCAATTTAAATTTGTGGTCACATGACACACGGCCATTAGCGAATCATTTACCCAGCAAGCGTGCTAACTGCGGATCATTTCTCACTCAGCCAGAGGCTTCTACTTTTCTGTTGCGGATCTTTTAAAAAATGTTGTGTTCCTGCATGTGTGAACGATCTTATCTCACCTTTTTTTGAACTACTGTCCGCATGAATGTCTTTTAAAAATGTTTTTAACTTTTTTTATTTTTCTGCAACATTTGTGTCAATACCTCCATTAACTTCTGCCAAACAGTTTCAACAAGATGTCCTAGGTGCTTATTGAATTGGAAGGAAATGACTCGGTAACCCAAAATTTCATTGGGATGCACATCTGGGAATAAATGCCACATGGCCTCAAAGCATGACGGGAATGCAATTAAAAGTCATATAGCCACAGGGGGACATTTCACTGGTGTGACCATGGCATTAGTTGTAAAAAGGAAAATGGAGGGGGAGGAATGAAGTAAAAAAAAAATCGCTTGTGACACTACTCCCTACATTTATGTCCCCTGTAACTGACATACAGAATACTAGCCTAGTGTTACTAGTATCAGTGTTAATATTATCCTGTGGTTAATGTTACTCAGAGGTCTCTTCCATGGCGACAATGTCCAGGCTGCTGCTAGTAACTTGGCTTGTGAACTAAGCAAACTCATGACCAGCCTTTGAATGAAGAATTGCATAGGCAAAGATTACATTCCCATCTGAAGAATTTATCTTCTGTTGCTACCTTTGTCCAGATGCCCTTTGATACACCTCCCTTCTAGAAGCCACAGCTTGGCTTCCCGTTCTCATTTAAAAGTTTTAGCCTGAATCGGCATTGTCGTTGTGCTTCACCACTACGGAGATTATTAATTAAAGATACCCTATTCTCCTTTCCCAAAGGGCAAGGCTAGGTAAAGATCCACCTGAGAGAAATGACAGCTTGGAAACACTGGAAGATTGTGCTCCACACAACAACAGGTATGTGAGAGGGATGTGGAAACAACACAAACCTTTCTCCATTCTTACAAAGTTCCTTCAATAGTAAGAAATGCTTCACTACACATGTTGTTATATAACTTACTTCTGAAGCACAACGAGAGCTCTGTCGGGTGGAACCTTGAACCTGAACTGCCTTTGCAATTGAGGAGAGGAAGAAGAAGAAAAAGATAGGAAGAGAGATATACAAAGCTTAAGTATAAGTTCCAGCAATCCCAGGTGTATATTGATGCTGAAAGAATGGAAGCAGGCAGCTTTTCTTAAAATTTGAAATGAGAAAATACAAAGGCAGACTTGAGGGGAGAAACAAGGCAAACATCTTGTATTCCGCCTACAATCTCTGGCTTATTTTATAATGCATTTAATGTTCTTTTTTAAATAACTCATAAAACAAAATTTCCAAAGGAGAATAATTTTTCTTTCCACAAGGCCTGATGGCGTTCTTTTGGGGCTCTTGAATGCTAACTTTCTTCCTGACAACCTTAATGCTCCAGGTGTGTTTTTCCGAAGAAAGAAATACAATATTTCTCCATCTGAACTATTTGATCTCACTAGAGTGTGTATGTGCTACAGAATCTAATCCTGCTATTTGTATTCTACAATGTAAGGAACCTTGATTATAAAGGTGGTGATGTTTTAAATCTTGCCCAAAGCCAAGATCAAAAGGTGGCCTTCACTAATCCCAAAACCTGATGCGTCCTTTCCTGTTTTATAAATATATATATAGAGAAAAAAGATTGAACAGACAACTGTTATATACAGCAGGACTTTGGCCTCAACTGGTTGAAAAATCCTAGGGCTCAGCTGAGGTTCGTAGTGATGTAAGATGGGACCACAGTTCAAAGGCGGAGCACATGCTTTGCATGAAGAAGATAACAAGCTGAATCCTCTGATGTCTCCATGTACGGTTAGAGAAAATTCCTGCCTTGAACCACAAAGGGGACCAGCCAGTCAGGGAAGACAATTCTGAGCAAGGTGGTCCTACGGAATAAGGTAATTTCATAGAATCAAAGCAATTCTATATAAGAGGAAAGGGACTGGTTTAGAGACACCAGGACTCAGCATAACAAGCAAAATCTTAGGCAATTATCCTGGTTCCCCAGGTCTCTAGGCAAGGAGATATACCTCAGGTAAGCACTGCTGGAGAAGAGGAAAGTGTGTATATGTGTTGTGAAGTGTTTTTAATGGCTGGCTGCTTGTCTCCAGGCATTCCCACTTGGCACCAGTGTTCACTGGCTCAGTGTAAGCATGTCTGTATGAGTGTTGTTCTTGCCTCCCTCCCCATTTTATAAGGACCCATTTTTCAGGAATCACAACATTTTCCCCTTGTGACATCATAAGCACACACTCTGTGGTCTCCAGTTTTCGCTTGGGAATCTAAAAAAAAATTGCTGCTGATTTGGCACCTCTAGACTGGTTGTCTGGTAACCTTACAAGGCTGGCATAGAAAAGTGGCACAGCTGTAGTTTCCTTGCCCTAGACAGAGTTTTCCCGTAAATGGAAGGTCATCCTCCTCCTATGTGAATTCCCAGGTGCTCACCTATCCTGACAAAGAAATCAAGGATCAGAAGGTGCACAGACTCGGAAATATGGAACACAATAAATAGAATGTTGTTGTTACGTGCTGTCACATCACCTCTGACGTCTGGCAACCCCATGAATAAGTGATCTTCAGAATGTCCTGTCCTGTTCAGCTCTTGTAAACTCAAGCCTTCCTTTAGGGAGTCAATCCATCTCATATTTGGTCTTCCTCTTTTCTTGCTGCCTTCAACCTTTCCCAGCATTATCATCTTTTCCAGAGAGTCTTGCTTTCTGATAATATGCCCAAAGTAGGACAGCCTCAGTTTCATCATTTTTGCCTCCAGAGATAGTTCAGGCTTGATTTTCTCTATGGCGGACTTGTTCATCTTTCTGGCAGTCCAGGGTATCTGCAAAGCTCTCCTCCAGACCATATTTCAAGCAAATAATTCTTTTTCCTCCCAGTTTTCTTTACTGTCCAGCTTTCACACCCATATATGTTGATCAGGAGTACAAGAGTGTGGATGATCTTGAACTTGATCTCCAGTGACAAATCCTTACCCTTGATGATCTTTTCTCATTCCTTCATTGTTGCCCTTCTGAATCTCAGTCTTCTTCTCATATCTTGGCTGCAGTTTCCATTTGGAAAGATAATTGTACCAAGATTGTCAGGGTTGGAGGGGGTAGTAGAGTGCTGAATTTGCTGTTCTTTGCACTCCATCATCTGAAGCAGCTGCCTCACTGAGGTTCATGGCTGGGCCTGCTCTTCTTTCCCCCAGTGCCACATTCTGCCTTGTGACAGAGCCTCAGCCTTGGTGAGATGTAAATTTTCAAAATAAATAAATACTCTGTTGTTGAGAGCTGAGGGTTCCTCTGAACTCTCATCAGCAAAGCTCATCAACAGAAAGTGGTCTGGTAAAAGTTAGTTGTTGTTGTTGTTTAGTTGTTAAGTCGTGTCCGACTCTTCGTGACCCCATGGACCAGAGCACGCCAGGCCCTCCTGTCTTCCACTGCCTCCCGGAGTTGGGTCAAATTCATGTTGGTAGCTTGGGAGACACTGTCCAACGATCTTGTCCTCTGTCGTCCCCTTCTCCTCTTGCCCTCACACTTTCCCAACATCAGGGTCTTTTCCAGGGAGTCTTCTCTTCTCATGAGATGGCCAAAGTATTGGAGCCTCAGCTTCAGGATCTGTCCTTCTAGTGAGCACTCAGGGTTGATTTCCTTCAAAATGGATAGGTTTGTTCTCTTTGCAGTCCAGGGGACTCTCAAGAGTCTCCTCCAGCACCATAATTCAAAAGCATCAATTCTTCGGCGGTCAGCCTTCTCTATGGTCCAGCTCTCACTTCCATACATCGCTACTGGAAAAACCATAGCTTTGACTATGCGGACCTTTGTCGGCAAGGTGATGTCTCTGCTTTTTAAGATGCTTTCTAGGTTTGTCATCGCTTTCCTCCCAAGAAGCAGGCGTCTTTTAATTTTGTGGCTGCTGTCACCATCGGCAGTGATCATGGAGCCCAAGAAAGTAAAATCTGTCACTGCCTCCATATCTTCCCCTTCTATTTGCCAGGAGGTGATGGGACCAGTGGCCATGATCTTAGTTTTTTTGATGTTGAGCTTCAGACCATTTTTGGACCTCTCCTTTTTCACCCTCATTATGAGGTTCTTTAATTCCTCCTCACTTTCTGCCATCAGAGTGGTATCATCTGCATATCTGAGGTTGTTGATATTTCTTCCGGCAATCTTAATTCCGGTTTGGGATTCATCCAGTCCTGCCTTTCGCATGATGTATTCTGCATATGTTAAATAAGCAGGGGGACAATATACAGCCTTGTCGTACTCCTTTCCCAATTTTGAACCAATCAGTTGTTCCATATCCAGTTCTGTTTCTTCCTGTCCCACATATAGATTTCTCAGGAGATAGATAAGCTGATCAGGCACTCCCATTTCTTTAAGAACTTGCCATAGTTTGTTGTGGTCCATACAGTCAAAGGCTTTTGTGTAGTCAATGAAGCAGAGGTAGATGTTTTTCTGGAACTCTCTGGCTTTCTCCATAATCCAGCGCATGTTAGCAATTTGGTCTCTAGTTCCTCTGCCCCTTCGAAATCCAGCTTGTACTTCTGGGAGTTCTCGGTCCACATACTGCTGAAGCCTACCTTGTAGGATTTTGAGCATAACCTTGCTAGCATGTGAAATGAGTGCAATTGTACGGTAGTTGCAGCATTCTTTAGCACTGCCCTTCTTTGGGATTGGGATGTAGACTGATCTTTTCCAATCCTCTGGCCACTGCTGAGTTTTCCAAACTTGCTGGCATATTGAGTATAGCACCTTAACATCATCATCTTTTAAGATTTTAAATAGTTCAACTGGAATGCCATCATCTCCACTGGCCTTGTTGTTATGTAGCCATGCTTTCTAAGGCCCACTTGACTTCACTCTCCAGGATGTCTGGCTCAAGGTCAGCAACCACACTATCTGGGTTGTCTGGGACATCCAGATCTTTCTGGTATAATTCCTCTGTGTATTCTTGCCATCTCTTCTTGATGTCTTCTGCTTCTGTGAGGTCCCTACCATTTTTGTCCTTTATCATGTCCATCTTTGCACAAAATGTTCCTTTAATATCTCCAATTTTCTTCAACAGATCTCTGGTCTTTCCCTTTCTATTGCACTCTATTTCTTTGCACTGTTCATTTAAGAAGGCCCTCTTGTCTCTCCTTGCTATTCTTTGGAAGTCTGCATTCAATTTTCTGTAACTTTCCCTATCTCCCTTGCATTTTGTTTCCCTTCTCTTCTCTGCTATTTGTAAGGCCTCGTTGGACAGCCACTTTGCTTTCTTGCATTTCCTTTTCTTTGGGATGGTTTTTGTTGCTGCCTCCTGTACAATATTATGAGCCTCCATCCATAGTTCTTCAGGCACTCTGTCCACCAAATCGAGTTCCTTAAATCTGTTCTTCACTTCCACTGTGTATTCACAAGGGATTTGGTTTAGATTATACCTGACTAGCCCAGTGGTTTTTCCTACTTTCTTCAGTTTAAGCTTGAGTTTTGCTATAAGAAGCTGATGATCAGAGCCACAATCAGCTCCAGGTCTTGTTTTTGCTGACTGTATAGAGCTTCTCCATCTTTGGCTGCAGAGAACATAATCAATCTGATTTCGGTATTGCCCATCTGGTGATGTCCATGTGTAGAGTCGCCTCTTGTGTTGTTGGAAAAGAGTGTTTGTGATGACCAGCTTGTTCTCTTGATAAAACTCTATTAGCCTTTGCCCTGCTAATAGTACTAAAGTTACTACTGTAGTTTATTCTCCCTGTCTAATATAGAGAAAGATATGATAAACATAGTTGCCCCTTCCCATTTTGAAACTTGGATACCTATATATTTTAAAACTAGAGGATATGTTCCATGCTCACCCCAGCCCCAAATGTAACCCATATTTTTCTGACCAACAGCTACATTTCCCCCACTTTCTTTCTACTGGAAATTATTCCTTTCTTTGTGATAGAATTTGTGGTTAATCTTCCAACAGTGGATATCTGCTAGAGCTCTGACCCCGACAGAAATTCTTATACCTTTGAATCTAATTTCTAGCACAGTGTTATCATTTGATTGATTAGTCAGTGTTGGTACTGCAATCTGAACATGCAAAATGCTCACAGAATGCTAAATATTATCATTGATTATGTATTGGGAGTTGCATTGTGTTGCACAATGTGGGTTGCACAAAAGTTGATGAACAACATAACGACATCCAATTCTAGTCAAGTCTATTTATATTAATTGGGTGGTTTATGGCTATCAGTTTACCTTTCATTGTTCAGGCTTGCATCAGGCATGAAATAATGGATATATCCTTTGCTCTTGTGATTTCCTGAAGGAAAGCACTTGAAGTACTGATTGTTGATAGCTGTTACCACACTGATCCATGGATAGGGTGAAGTTTTTCTCGCTCAGCTCTTGCCTAAATTTAATCATTGTATGGTTATTTATTTATTACATGGGTATCCTGATTTTCTTCTGAGGAGTCCAAAGCTTCATAGGTAATGTTCTCTATTTTGTTCTCAGAACAACCCGGGAGGAGGCAGGTTCAAATGAGAGGTGGTGACAAATCCAAAGTTAGCCAGTGAGGTCAATGGCTGAGTAATAGTTAAAAGGATGGGATAAGACAGGTGAGAGGGGGCTCAAATCCCCTTTTATCCATAAAGCTGGCCAAAATCCCATTTGTGTAACATGGTGCAAATGAAAGGATGTCATCATTTGGTGCCAGTAATATTCATAGAATCATATAATAGAATAATGAAGTTGGAAGGAGCCTATAAGGCCGTTGATGTCAACCCCCTGCTCAATGCAATAATACAAATTAAAGGATATCTGCCAAAGGTTTGTCTAAATTATTCTTGAATGCATCCAGTGTTGGAGCACTCACCACCTCTCAAGGTAATTGATTCCATTGCTGTACTGCTCTAACAGTTAGGAAGTTTTTCCTGATATTCAGCCGAAATCTGGCTTCCTGTAACTTCAGCCCATCGTTGTGTGCCCTGCACTCTGGGATGATTGAGAACAGATCAAAAAACCCTTCTTTGAATGACAGCCTTTCAAGTATTTGAAAAGTGCTATCATAACCCGCCTCAGTCTTCTTTTCTCAAGTCTAAACATGCCCAGTTCTTTTAGTCTTTGCTCATAAGGCTTGGTTTCCAGCTCCTGATCTTGCCCTCCTCTGAACTTGTTCCAATTTGTTAGCATCCTTCTTGAAGTGTGGTGTCCAGAACTGGACACAATACTCAAGATGAGACCTAACTAGTGTCGAATAGAGGGGAACTATTACCTCATGGGATTTGGAGACTATACTTCTGTTAATGCAGCCTAAAATAGCATTTGCCTTTTTTTGTAGCCACATCACACTGTTGGCTCATATTCAGCTTCTGATCTACAATGACTCCAAGATCCTTCTTGCTTGTAGTATTGCTGAGTCAGGTATCCCCCATCTTGTAACTGTGCATTTGGTTTCTTTTTCCTTGTCAAAAACCAGCATGAATGACAACACTGACAATTGCTTTGTGTTTGGATGAGCAGTGGTTAACTGAAGAAAAAGGGAATCAGCTTCTGGGATTTTCCCTTTTCTTGGTATCACTTTGTGAATGGTAGTGAGCACAAGAGGCTATCCTGTGTCGACCATCTTGATTGCTGACCTTGGTGTTGTCAACATTCAGGCTGCCCTTTGCTATGTAAAGTGTGGAATCCTTTTTCCTGCTGGCAATGCAGGCACAATATTGTGCAGCAGTGTTGGGCCCTTTTTCTGGCATTTTGAATCATGGATACAGAAGCACAATATCCCACATTCATAAACTGGAGAGTTTTTTTTTTAAAGAATTGAATTTCATATAGTGATTGTATTGCTCTCTTTTGTATGTCTCAGAAATAGTAAAGTTCCAGCTTCATTGTGGAGTCTGGTGGGTTGTGAGGGATGTGATTTTATCAACCCACAGTCTAGTATCTGGAGACTGTAGAAGCTTCAAGAATTCACAAAATTGAATATTCCTGCAGTAGCTCAAGAATTTCAAGAAACAACAACCATTTTCTCCATCTTAATGGAGTACATCTTAATCTGTCCATCTTAATTCTGTCAATATTAAGGAAATTAAGGTTCAAGACTAAGAAAAAAGGAGGGCTTTTCTTCTTAGTCTTGCATTAAGCCAGAATGCAAATCTCCAGAGTCAATGCAGAGAAGCAATCTGTTTTTTGAATTTTCTGGACCACATTTAATTGTACAACATCTCAAGCGTGAAATTCTGCTTGACCTTACTTGTGTTTTCACAGCATCAGATATGTATGCCAGGGTGAAAAAAATCTTCACAGCTCATTTTAGAACACCCATGGGCGGTGCGTGTCATGTGAAAGCCTGCTCTGCTGAGCCGTAGAGGCAAGGTGGGAAGCCGTAACACCTGGCTGGAATTCCGTGCTGAAGTGCTCAGAAACAATGCATCATTGCCCAAGGTTATGTGTGGCCATGGTAAAGGGAGGGTTGACATGCCATGTTAGAGTTTTTGAGCTTTGAAAATGCCATGGTTCTTTAATAGAAGGTACAGTCATAGGAACAATAAGGAGTCACAACTTGACTACTTACCCACAATATTTTATTAAAATTGCAATGACAAAACATGGGAAAGAGGAAAGACAAATCTCAGTTTGGGACTGTGCTTTTGCTGGAGGCAGCATTTTATTTGGCTCCAGCTCTCACAGCTGTGCATTCTGACCACTGGCACTGACTTCCTGCCTGTGTATGACTCCTTGGATGGACTAGCCTATTGTACTTGGACTCTTTCTATGTGTTTGCAGTTACTATTGGCCTGACTTGACTTTTGGACTGTTTGCTGGGTGTTGGTTTTGAATCTCCCACACCTGACTCACCTGGCCTTTTGCTTTGGCTGTGTTTGTTAGACTTAACAAACTTAACAAACAATGCTACATACAATATGCCCTAGCCTGCAAAAACTTTGCTCCTGGGTTCAGCTTGTCAAGGACTAGGATAGGCAAAGTGAGGCAGTGTCCCCAGGCAGCAGGTCCTGGGTGGTGGGGAATGCAGTGGTAGCAACCTCACAGCCTTTCCTCTCTGCTGGAAGACAGACCTGTGTGTTCACTGCAGCCTGCACTGCATCACTTAAGGTAGACTGCTGTCCCTGGTTGTGGTGGAGAATGTTTTCTCTCTGCAAGGATAGCGTAAGATTTAGCTCCCAATCTACGCATGCATTCTGTT
The DNA here is from genome assembly GCA_037013535.1 of Intellagama lesueurii. NCBI lineage: Eukaryota > Metazoa > Chordata > Lepidosauria > Squamata > Agamidae > Intellagama > Intellagama lesueurii. The sequence goes on from JBAJHW010000004.1 coordinate 148,825,862, forward strand.
TCAGAGAAAGGCAGGCAATTTTCTTTCCATGAATGATTTAGCTTATGTTCTTTGGAGGGGTGGGGAGTCATACTAGTACTTTGTCTTTTGTGGGGGCACTGAGCCCAGAACAATACTCAGGGATCTAACAATGCCAGCTGCAGTCTTGGAGAAGAGATGTGTTTCTCCACTGGTCTAAGCAGAGGGACAAATCTACAGGTGAGCACCACTGGGGACTGATTTTGGTGTCTGTTGTGATTGTATATACCTTGGGCACCTATCTCCATCCATTCCCACCTCAGTGGCTGTGTTGTGCTGTAGATGAGGAAAGGGAGAGGGTTAGGGTGTGAGAGAGTAAGAAAAGATAAGTGCATGCATGTGAGTCCATCAACAGTACAGGGCCTAGAGGGGGATGAGCTACTAGTTGGCTGGTGGTGAGCAGTGGTGGACCTACATTTTTGGGGCCCTAAAGGTTGAACTGTTATGGGGGCCTTCACAACCATCAATGAGGTCTGGATAACCACTCTTGTCTTCTTCAATGGGGTTGTTCTATGACAGATCACTACCAATTTTTTAAAAATGTGGACTGAAGTTGCTTCTGGGGCTCCTCCAGGATTAGAGGCCTTGAAGCTTAAGCTTCAGAGTTTCCTAGTAGATCTGCCCCTGATGGTGAGTCTCCTACAAGCGCCAGCAGCGACATAGGGCTCGGGAAATCACCCATATGCCATGTGTGCCATAGGTAAGGCAGTGTGGGATGCAAGGTCTCCCAGGCAACCATTGCAGCTCTAGTGCATATTTTGCGTTCTTCTGGGCTACTGAAAGCATTTTTCTCTCTATCTTCACTCTGGGTTGCCATATTGCTTGGTTAGCAATGTTTAACCTGGCTGTACCCAGATTCCACTCATGCTCATTTCCACAATCAGTTGGCCCACTTCAAACCCCTCTCCCAAACTTTGGCTCCTTGACTCCTATGCCATCCGAAGGGTCAACCCCATGACATTACAAGAGCCCGCTCCCTTGTCTCAAGTTTTAAGCCTGACATCTCAAGGAATGGCATGGTGCTGACCTGATAGCTCTAATTCAAACACTGACACCTAACCAGGTGGCGTCCTTCTCAACAAACATGTATTTAGTGCATGTATACTGATGGCAGAGGCCAGTATTCTGTTAAATATTGACTCATGGGGGCTCCAACTATGAAACCTGGCACAGTCACCTGGACTGGGGCATGTATCCAGACACACGGCCAACACCTCATCAGATCACCAAAGCTGGCACTCCATAAATACTGGTCAGAAAGTTTAATTTCAGCAGTGTTGGAGGTAAGGGATAGACAGATCCCTTTGATCTTCACTGCATTTTTAGCGATGGCGGAACAGGGCAGTTGTAACATTAACAGGGAAGTTTTGCCCTGTCCAAGCTGTTAACAAAGGATACAGATAGTATGTGGTGCTATTCAGACATGGGACTATTTAGGCAAGTGGCGGTGTTCCAGAATTACACTTCAAAGGGTGAATTGCCTTTGCTCTGTTGGAAAGCTGTTACTGCTAAGACTGGAGGATTCTATGGCCTTTGTAGCTGAATTCCATTGTCCTAGCAAGTAGATAGAAGAGGGGTTTGTATATCTCTCTCTGTGAAAAGCAAAGGTCAGAGATAATTCCCAGCCCAATCCTAGAGGTTAGGAAAAAAGTGGGAGGTGATTTAGATTTTTCTTTGGTTGGAGGTACCAGGGATCTCAATTTTGTGGAGTTATGTGTGTCTAGGGGATTGGATTCTTCTCTTGTGAGAAATATTTCCTCTGTAGAGTAGTTTGTGTTTGGGGTTGTGGTATTTGAATTATCCTGCGCAGATGGTGTTTGTGTGGAAGAATTGGAATTATCTAGAGTTGAGAATGTTTGTTCTCCGAAGCTGAGTATGTCTCTGGTGCCTTTGTTTTGTATTCCTATTTTAATAATTCAGAGACTTGGAATGTAGACAGAGGTTGAGGTGAAGTATCTATCTTTTTGGGGTTTTTTTAAGGTCTACCCAGATTGCTGTTACAAATTTCAGTGCTTTGAGAGAATTTCAGATGGCAGTTGGTTTCTGTATTGTTTCTAGACTGAGAACACTTCATACCAGCTTTTCTGTCTGTCTCTCCTGCACCTTTTCTGCCATAAGGACAAAGGTGGAAGCAGTGGAAAAACAAGGGAGGGTTATAAATGGAACACTCTGTTGTTTGGAGCTTCCATAAAATTCAGTGAATAAGGCAGAGAAATGGCATAGCAAAAACATCATCTGAAGCCACCCTAAAGGTCTGTAGATGTAATCAGTGCTGTCCCTGTCATTAGGCACTGCGTGGCAAACGCCCGAGGGAGCAGATTTGGGAGTGTCATGAAACAGGACAGCAAATTGCTTATTATTTAATTATGATTCGGTTTTTATTTCTACTTGTGCAGGCAGGGAGACCCCTTCTTGGATGCACACTTTAATGGGGTGAAGAGGTTTGAGTGTATCAGTGAAGCTGAGAGCAATGCCTTCATTGCTGGACTCCTAGCAGGATCACCCAGCGTGGAGTGGTCACAGCTGAGCAGGACTTTTGAGGGGACATTTTGAATATTGCTCATTTATAAGTCAAAGGTGTGCTTCTTAGTTTGTTATTGAAATGAGTGTGTCTGGATGCTGGTAATTAGAAAATGAAACTTACATCTAAATATTTCTGAAAATCATTTAGGGAGAACCAAACTTATTTTACAGAAACCCCTAGAGCTGGTGCGTGTGCGCTCACTCACAACTATTAGGGAGACATGTGGCAGCCTTTTTCAGGGTAACAGCAACCTCTTGGGGAAGAAGCAGGAAGGAAGTAGAGCATAAGAGTAGCAATCTATAGAATACGTAATAGTGACATAGAAAGAAAACAAGACACAAATGCCTAGGTTTGTGAGGTTATCTTTCTGTATAGCACACCCCTTACTGGTTCATGTTGCTTGCCACAAAAAGTGTTGCTCAGTATCCAAGTTAAGAAGTTTGGGAAATGGACTACAGAGAAGCAATGTTCTCCACAAAGTGTCTATGCAAGTTTTGATGTCAAAATCCCATGTCTGACTAGGTCCTGTTACACCTGAAACAGACACAAGCACTATAAAGTTGATGTGGCATTTGCATTTAGCTTTACTGTGAGACACCAAGCTGTTTGATCCAGCTCTATAATCTAGTTAGGGGGCATCTGAGTTCCCCTACCAAATTTATTGCTATGCAATCTGCTCAGTCTGCTCTCTACTTCATGTGATATGGTCTGTGCTGCCTGGTTGGGAAATTGTGGGAATGATAGTCAAACAAACAAACAAACAAACAAACAAACAAACAAACAAACAAACAAACAAACAAGAATGAATGAATGAATGAATGAATGAATGAATGAATGAATGAATGAATGAAAAAAGAAAAAAAAAGTAAGTTTGCAAAACTCCGGTACAAGCACATCCAGCCTGTGTTGGCTTCTTTGCTTGGGCAGGCCTTGCCCTTCACAGAGTGCTGCTTTTCTTGCCTTCTACTGTACTTTCCTTGGCCACTATCCTGTTCACTATGAGGAGAACATTCCACACCTGCCACACAAGCCTGAGCTTGCCCCATTTATTTCAATGGGGCTTGCGTGTGGGCAGTGAGGTACTGGTTTACCTCTTGGTGAAAACTCAAAAAAAAAAAAAAAGCCTCACTGTGTATGTAACAGGGCATGGTAGGTGTGTACAGGGGCAATAGAAATTTGACAACATGTCATACACAGGAATGCCAGCATCAGTAGAAATATTGTTCCCTATTCATTTTTTTCCTGTTTGACTTTACACAGGATCTTTTTCTTTCTTTCTTTCTTTCTTTCTTTCTTTCTTTCTTTCTTTCTTTCTTTCTTTCTTTCTTTCTTTCTTTCTTTCTTTCTTTCCTTCCTTCCAAGACCACTGTTGGATTCTTATTAGGCCATTTTGAGGCGAGTGCTATGCAGGTGATAGATCTGCCACATTTAGCTCAGCCTACAGTCATCTGAATGGCTTTAATTAATCCATGCATTTTTTTCATTCTTATGACAGATCTCTAGTCCAATTGCGGTGTTATGCTGAAACAGTATCGGGTGCAGTGGCTAATCTTACCTTCTCGAAATATCAACCATAAGATGCTTTCCCAGAGCTGTCCTTTCTTAATTTCCTGTGCTGAGTCTGTTAAGAGCCACTACAGAGAAAAATCTAATATGAGCTTCTCTTGTATTTCAGAATAAACCTCTTTAGGGCCTGTAAGCTTGCTGGCGATAGGTTATTTGGATTCTGCTAATAATACTAGCAGTTAAAGAAATAGACCTATGCGCTGTTCTTGTTCTTTTTGTTAGCTTGCTTGCACATTTTCCTAGCTGCAGCATAAGTATTTCATTTTTTAAGAATAACATACAATAGTATTAGAAAGAGATACAGTGTCAGTAAATCAGTAGTGGCAGTTACTGGGAGCTGAAGCAAGAATGTGCAAATGGTTTTATTGAAAATCGATATGTGTTTGTAAAGAGTGGCTTGTTTTTAAAGTCCTTTTATGTGCATTACTCGTTGCAGAATGCATTTTAAAAGCATTGTTTTCTAGGTCTGGTAAGGTGGAAACATTGTTCTTCTTATAAAACCTTTTTTTTAAAAAATCCTAAATGAATAGAAGCGCTATTAGGCAGGCAGATGAAAAGTTTGACTCCAAGGATCATCTACCATCAGCCTAAAATGACCACATAAGGCCGGGGCAGTTAGGCTGCTGACTAGACAAGACTGTCAAAGGGAAATATAAATAAATAAAGCATGGTATTGAACTGCAGGAGACCCACTAAGGGCTCTACTGAATTATCTGAAACTTCCTTAGGGAAGAGAAGAACAAAGAAAGACACACATGGTAAGAATCCCACTTTGGATATAATCAGAGCTGGAAAAGTTAGTTGTTCTTTTTCTTTTTTCTACCACAGTCTTTCCGATCTGAAAGACCACTGGCCGTAGAGTTTTAGTCTGGGAGTTTTATTCCCCAGCATTAGCATTTACAATCTATGTGGGTATGTCTCACTAGACATGGGAATGAGTTCATCAGGGTTTTTTTGGGGTGGTGGTAAGAGGGTCAAATACAGTTAAATCTGCTGGGACAGATGATTTCCAGACACCAATAACAGATCACTATCTTTTCTTTTCTTTTCTTCCCAACTTGGCAAGGAGTGGGTTCCTAATGTATTGTGCATACAACATTCTTGAGATTGTTAGTGTGGCCTGCCAGTTTCTCTAGAGATCTGGTCTAGACTAGCATCATAATGAGTATTATAATCTCCGATGGGGTTTGTGAGGTGGCACTGGGAAGTTAGTAAGGAAATATAGCTGGGAATTACAGCAGATGCAACATTTTATATTTGATAATGGCCTAAGAATCCTTGGCTTATATTGAGTCCATGGAGATATAATCATTTGCCACCTCACAGGCCCCATCGGAGATTATGATATTCATTACCATGTTGTTCCCCTTTGTTATCTGTAGTTTGGGATTAATTATGCCACCAATCATTGTCATTGTTTACCGAACAATGCTTCCTGGAAGGGGAACTGAAGATCAACAGAGGTTTTAATGGTCATGGCCAAGTGTGAAATGCCACATCATCAACTACTTGTTCCCAGGAAACAATCAGTCTCTTTATTTTGGGGGCATGTATAACTGTATAAATATTTGCCATGCAGTCCCACTCTCGTGTCTGAAGCAGTGGACTTGTCCACAAAAGCTCACATTAAAATATAGCAGTTAGTCTTTAAGGTGCTATAATGTTTTTGTCTTAATGGTGTTTTTTTGTTTTTGTTTTTGCCTGACATGCTAGAACAGACGGACATGGCTGTCTCTTCTAAAAACGGTAAACTTCAGTTACCCATCCTATAGGCTCTTCTTGACATTCTTTTATCTAGCTTTAATGATCAAGGCAAAGTGTGAGTGACATTTGGTTCTCTGCACGCTGAACTACAATCCACACTTTGTACCACACTATGCTGGTTGGAGCTGATGGCCCACTCTTCACTCTAAATCCAAAGGTTTTTATTTTGGCATCCAGTTCTCCTTGCCCAGGGGGATTATACAACAAACCATGATTGCTACATGTAAGTTTAAAAGGCTACTCCAAGGTAACGGTCAGCATCCATTGTAATATTCATAACAGGATCTCAGAACAAGGATATTGCATATGTATGTATGCAGTGGATATACAAATCTCAGTGGATCAAGAACCTTTTCATCAGGATGCTTCCAGTTATAAAAGAACCCTATCCTATTCAAGAGGACTATCAAATGATTATTAAATATACTGTAAGTACTTCAGTGTCTAGGTAACGGATGAGTAACATACGAAAGACACAAAGAGGAACTCTTGTTAGAATTCTGGAAATCCCAGCCCTCTTTTTTTTTTATATGTTACGTTTCTAGGCCATGTGATAGGAAAAGATAATTTTTAAGAAATCTATGCCAAAGAACATGAATGAATCAAAATGGTGGCTAAAAAGACCATGTTTGTCATTTTGCCAACTCATTATTTCGAGGACTGCCCCAAAACTTCTTTCCAAGTTTGCTTTTTGACACGCAAGGTTGACAATTTCAGAATAAGAATATGGGAAGAATATGAATGCAACATGTCCACCAGCTGTCGTTTAGAATCTGATACGCTGTCATTCTCCAGCCAGCCAGCTCAGCATTGTCCTGTGGGGAAGAAACTGTAACACCTTGTGCCTGCGAGATGGTAGTTCCCCCAGGACCCTATCCGGGAGGGAGAACATATAATAACTAGGGAACAGAAAAAAATGGAAACCTTCAGACATCTGGATGAGCTGGACTCCCCTAAAGGCCTAATTTCTCCATGCCTCAGGGATGCACTACCCAGTGCCTTATTCAGAGCTTTGGGTACTGCATAGCACTATATTCCAAAAACACTGTTGTGAATGTTCAAGGACTAAGTTACAGGTCTTTACTCTGCTGGAGGGGTAAGATTTCCTTGGCTCTCAGTCTTATTTTATGCAAACCTCTAATAATTTCCTATGTCTTCTGCAAGTGGTCAGGTCATTGCAGCAAGAGTAACTGGTCTCTTCCTTGGCAGCTCTCTTGGGCAGTGTGAGAGAGGGAAAGGGAGAGAGGAGAGAGAGACAGGGAAAGAACAGGAGTTGGCAGAAAGAGAAAAGATAGCAATGCTCAGTGTTGGCTCCAGGCCCACCAACCTCACGTTTTGACTCCAAACGCCACCAGCATGTACTCCCTGACAGATTACCTCTGGGGAAATATTGGCTTTGATAGGAAAAAGTTTTCACTTTATCACTAACTGCATGGTAAACATGCATAGTAACCAGTGCTGAATTCATCTATTTCCCTCACATTTCTTTTCTTTGCAATCTTCAAACTCTTTCTTCTAGCCTTTCCTTCCATATTCTATTCCCAACACATAGACACACTGCATCATAAATGACCTTTCTTCCCCTGCTCTGTGGACTTGACAATGACACATGCAGGTCTTTACCAATTCTAACTCATGGCACAGCTATAATCTGGGCTGTTGTGGCCAATCCACTAATAAGCACAGCAGACAGGCCAAAGTGGGGGTTTAGAAAAAGAGTAATTTCATGCGGATGTGGTTAATGAGAAGAAGCACCTTATGTTCTGTTGCGTGGATGATTGTTTCTACTCTGTAGTCAGTTTGTATTCTTCACATGCACACAACCCTTCTTTCAAGCAGCTGCTATTCTCTGTTTATTCGCTGAGGCAGCCTTCTTGTGAGGCAAGGTGAGGGAGCTACTCCAGTTTGTGGCTTCCTCTGAATACTATTAAGGGCAGTGATATACAAATCTACTTCTGGTCCTTGTCACTTCTGCATGTTTCCCCATCTGAGTCCACTCCATTCCTATCCCGTGTTAGTGTTTTTTTTTTAAGTTTCTTTTCAAAATACATATCTAAATGCCTGTTTTAATATAGTTAAGCTGCCAGACAATGCATCCTGACATTTGTGAAATCTAATGGTTAACTACATGCTGATCTGCTTATGAGATGAGGAGGACTGGAGCAGGTAATTTCAGGTAGGAATCTGCACAGATCATATTCTTCCAGCATCCCTCATTTAGGGCATCAGAATGAAAGACTTTCGGATCTGGCATATGGGCTGTGAGGAGTTCAGCCCCAGACTTTTGCATAGCTCTGATTTAACTTCAGTGGGTTTGAGCTGGAAAACTTTCTGGCAGTTCATGCTCCATGCTAATAAATGCCAGGTGTACTATATGACATTTCTCCTGTAGGTTCTGAAGTGCCTCCAACTGGTCCTATTCATCAGTAATTGTGAGCTACTGTATGTTGTGGTTTGCATCTTATCTGAGATGGAAATCTATAAAATAACCTAACACGTGCCTACCTTCCTCTGCTCCATATATTCTTTCCTGGCAGCTGCTGTAGCTCTTGTTCCTGTCATCACTTTGTTTTACAGTTTTGTGAGTGTAAAGGTCATATACACCAGTGGGGACTGTTTTCTTGTAACAGGAATTGCTGATGTGTCAAATTAAGATAAGGGTGGACATTTTTTGAAATGTTAGCTGTAACCAACTCTTTCAACCTATGTTATTATTAGTTCATTGCCAAAGGTGCCCTCCCTGTACTCAACAGTTTGCTTACTATTATACAAATAGCCTCATAGCATACAAAAAGTGTTACAGAGATAGGAACCCCCCCCAAACCCTTCACTTTATAGTATGAATTATAAAACATCCCTAAAGCTAAGGTATACTTTGTCAGTTGTCTGAGAACTCTACATGGCCTGTACTTTATTTTTTTATTGAAAGAAGTTTTCTTCCAGTTCTGTCAAATATATCCTTGTAAAAGGGAGCAGAAAAAGTGATATAAGAAAAAAGGCTGCAAATTTAGAGCAGCCAGTTTAAATATATCTCTCTATGGATATAACTCAAGCTGTTTATGAAGCAAGACCTGGAATGAGATGTTCATGAGGCGCTAATTACACTTGACTGCGGAATACATTCAGTCCCTTTTGCAAGCAAAAACATATAGCAGGTTAAGCAAGAGCTGAAGAACCCACAGGAGACATTGAAAGGAGAAGCAGAGTGAGTAAAGTAAATAGATGATGCAGTACACTCATCATCATCATCATCATCATCATCAAATTGCAGGCTGTTAAGTTGATTTATGGCAACCTTGTGCAGGATCTTCCAGAGAGAGAATATTTAGAAGTGGTCTTCCATTCCTTTCTTCTGGGGACATCCTATGACTTTGCAGCTTGCCCAAGGCCACACAGGCTGGCTCTTCTCCATGGAGGCATAGTGGGGAATTGAACTCCCAACCTCTGGCTCTGCAGCGAGATAGGTATCCACTGAGCTATCCTGCCAGCTTATACATTCATAGAGAAATATTAAAAAGATATCTGTTACAGCCAAAAAAGCTTCATTTAATAAGTATAACTTCTGCAATCTCCACCCATGTCAGTTTAAAAGGGAATGATCTTATTCTGAAAACTATATTTTCACAATTGGAAGAACTTATTATTTTGGACTACAACTCCCAGAATCCCCCAGGCAGAATGGTCAGGTGATTTGGGAGTTGTCATCCAGAAAGGTAACTTTTCCAAGTTCTATTTGGAGCACTTATTTATTCTGTTCATTGCAAGGGCTGGATGTTCTGATTAAAACAGATTGATAAAACCATGGGTGAAATTCCCTTGAGTGGCAGGAGTGGATAAAAATAGAGCAATATCAAAACTGTCCATCTGTTTTGGTTTTGTAAAACAGTAACTTGAGTTAAAAAAAAATACATGTTTCCATGTTCCTAGAAAAATCTCTGGTTTTAAGTGTGGGACCCATCTATTTCCTCTAGGTTGGAGTTGTGCTGTCTTTTCCTTTTCTGTTCTTCAGCTTTCCTGCCAGCAGTGATGGCTGATGATCAGAGTGGGGAGCGCCCACAAAATCTGGGGGTAACTCACCGCCCACCATTGTGGTCCACAAGCTGCCCACTCCTGCATGTTATCTATCATGTGAGGGAAACTGCTTCATTCCATCACTGAACAATCCAATAATATCTAGATTCCTCTCTTTGTTCTATCTGAGGTTTCTCTTTTTCTGTCTCTTTCTTTCACATAAGCTTCTCTTTTCTGGAGGGCAGGAGGAACTGTTTTTTCAGATACAACACCGTTGGGTCTCTAGGCTTCCCCTGAGTCGTGATGAAATCAAGAACAGATTGCTTCAGCACAGCAGGTATTTATTGGCCTTCATAGATCTCCCCTGACTCCTTATTTTTTCTCTTGAGACATCCAGATGGTTTGCCCATTCATCATCATAATCATCATTGGGGGCTGTCAAGTCTATATTCACTTAGGGTTACCTTTTTCAGGATTCTCTAGTACTGTGCAGCTTGCTCAAGGCCACACGGGCTGGCTCTTCTCCCAGGAGGCACAGTGAGGAACTGAACTCCCAGCCTCTGGCTCTGCAGCCAGATACCTAAACCACTGAGCCATCCAGCCAACTCTAGTATGTCCATTCATACTAAAGGTTAATAGCTCTGTTCACTGTTGTTGTTGTTTTACACAAAAACTTGGAATTTATGGGAAACAGCATTATGCACGCATACAAAAAATCCACCATGAAATACAAAAATTTTTTTCCTTGAAGGTGCTGCTGATGCAAGAAAAAAACATTTGTCTTTTCACTGCCATGCAATATTAGAATGATTGACAGTTTTCTCAACAGTAGTGGCTGGGGGATACGGAGACTTGTAGGCCAAAAAAGTTATGAGCTGCCTTGGTGTTGTGCTTACTGGGAGAATGGCAGAATACAAAATACATACATACAAACATAGGGAAGTGAATGACTTGTCTTAAGCTCTGGAACAAACCAACTCCAGCCTTAAATCTGCAGAAATTCAGGTCTACTTCCTCCAAAGTATAGAAACATTGTATGATTATTGCCTTGCATTGCATTTTATGGGAATCCCGGTGTGGTGTAGTGGATAGAGTGATGGCATGGGACTTTGGAGAACTGGGTTCAAATCTCCACTTGGCCATGGCAACTCACGGGGTGTGGTGGTGGTGGTTGGAACAGATAAAATCAGTCCTTAAATATATCACTTACCTTGAAAGCCTTGTTCAGGTTGCTACAAGTCAGTTCCAGTTGAGAGCACATAACACATACACACAAATACACATTGCATTTTATAGCTTTCTGGTTCCTCTACTTACACTCTTTCTTGCACTCTTACTTACACCTATGCATATGTGCATAAAATTTACATCCGACATTGGCGGACATGTATATGCTTGCCAATGCTGAATGTGTGATCTGATGAAGTGGGCTGCAAACCACAAAAGTGCAGGTGCCACAGGACTCTCCTTTGTGTGTGATTATTAAGTGCTATTGGACCACTGTCTGTGTAAACCTGAAATTATTCTACTCTGTCATTTAACTTTGTGCAACACAAGACCTTTGCACTTGTGTATGCATGAGCTATAATTCCTCTGGGGAACTTAAACAAGAGCAAATGAAAGCAGAATTGATTTGCTCGGGTTTTTCCTCCCCTCCAGCGGACAGAGCTGAGTTAAAGGAGAGACTGCAAGGCTTCAAACTTGGCTGGAAGCTACTAATTTCTTACTTCTGCTTGTCTGCTTTTTATTATTTTGTTCTAGGATTCCAAGTAGAGTCTCTATTAAAGCATGTGTAACTCACTGTCTAAGTTCAGCTATGGACAGATTCATATGTGAAGGGCAGTTCTTTGAAAGAAGCACCGCTTCCTTTTAAAGAAATTTTAAAAAATACTTATAAAGAAATGTCTCACCTGTGTGAAAAGCTTTTGGAGACTGGAGAGATAAGAAAGAAAGAAAGAAAGAAAGAAAGAAAGAAAGAAAGAAAGAAAGAAAGAAAGAAAGAAAGAAAGAAAGAAAGAATCAGGAAGGGGCCCAGTATTTCAAGGAACTTGCTGAGTCCCATGCATTGGTAGGGGCTCCCTGCCAAAGTTCTGCAGCTCATGGTTCTAATGTTCTGCCACCTCCTTGCGGTTAGTCCATGTTCCCCTTATTTTTCTGAGCAATGACAGGAATGTGAAGAAACAGCAGCTCTGTTTGCCTCCTTCTTCTTGGCAGACTGTGAATTTTTTGGCTAAAAACCTCCAGCTATGCAGCGGAAAAAGTTCAGGGTCCTACAGAGCAGAATTAGCTTCAAATCTCCTCAGAGCAGACCACCCCTTTTTGATTATCATCAGTTAGCACTTACAATCTCATTAACTCATTCTGAGATATTGGTAAGAGAAAAAACAAAAGGTTCAGTTTAGTCACAGTTCTGCATAGATCAGAAAACAGCATATTGTAGAAAAATAATGTCTGGTTGCATAGCTGCATACTGACTCTGTCCACAGACAACTACATGACTAAACAGAATACTCACTACATGACTAACTGAATACTATTGACTTAAAAAAATGGGGAAAGGACTTTTGAGTTGAGAGACATGGCTCTTTTCAAAATCTGAAGCAGAGAGGGAACAATTGGTTACTGCTGGATTGATTGACAATCACCCTAGTCCAGAAAGGTCCTTCCCAGCCAAAGCCTCTTCAAGGCAATGTATGAAGGTCAAGGTTCCCTCTGAGCCGTGGGCAGGTGACTCTGACTCCCTCTGCACAGCTCTCTTCCTCTTTCACACAGTGATCGCGTTCAAGCCCTTTGGTTCCGGTCGCGACAGAACCCTGTGCGTGCGGAGGGACTGGAGTCACACACACATGCAGGAGTGAAGTCGTGCGTGAGAGAGGAAGAGCCCTGCCCAGGAGGGCTGAAGATTAGAGGGTACGTTGATGAGGGTATAATAAATCCAACACCCCTTTCCAGCCTCATATTGCCTTTAAGAGGTTTTGGCTGGGAGGGACCATGTTTCTGGACTGGGGTGACTGTCAGTCAATCCAGAAGAGCTTGGAAAGTCAGCTATTTCTTCAGTTAGCATTCCAAGGCCCTAGAAGTCCTTGTTATTTAAAGTTACAAAATTTAAAAATTAACTCTTTCCTCATATTTCAGAAGTAACTTTAATAATTTTAGTTATTTTACAAAAACAGCTACATGCTAGGAACCAATGACCTATGCTATAAAACACACTTTTCTCTCTCCCCCATCAATAACAGGGCATGAAGCAGCACCTGAACCATATGACATTCATCCTCTACTGTATAGTGAAGCCACAACCTTGTAACTCTAAAAGTAACTAATAAGTTACAGTTAGATTGTGAAAGGAGTGGTGTTATCCCCCATTAAGTTGTACTCATAATGGAATGCAGTTACAGCTTCCCCAGCAGAAAACAGAGTAAACCGTACGTAATTGATAGCTAGCTACTGCCAAGCTCTTGAGAAGACAAAGGGAAGTTTTTGTTTGGTTGATTGGGTGGACCTTGCTATCTTATCTCTATCTCTGCTGTGCAAGCAAGTGGGTAGGCTACTAAGAGAAGTTCTGGGGGAAGAAGGTGGCAATGGGTTCTGGCTGTTCTCTTGCTTCACCTTTCCTTTGCCTGCGTCCCACGGGAACAGCTGTCAATCTACTGGCCAGAGGAGGAAAAAAGTAGAAGGTGCCTTCAGACATTCTGGGATCATCATCACTAAAACAACGTCCTTCTCTCAATGGCCCTTGCAATTCAGCTGGAAAATTCCATTCTGGTTTGGATTTTGTTGCTGGTAATATTCAAGGAAATGGAATGGAGAGTGGGGGAGAGAGCGGGAGGTAGATGGGAATTGAATGATGGGGAACTAGCTTTTTCTACATATAGGAGATAATTGGAAGATAAGCCCACTTTACATTATATATGCCATTGAGGAGTAAATCGCCCTTCTGGCATATTATTTTCAAAGGATCTTACACTTGGAAGGATAAACTCATCTGAATGGGAAACCAGAGAATTATATTATTTTCATATGTGCTGAAGGAAGAATGGGGTTGTGGTGGAGGCAGGCAATGATCACAGTTGGCACATATGCTTTCTAACTCACACAGCAGAATATTTTGTGACATTAAGTGCATTTTTATGCAGTCAGATTGCGTTTCTGTTTTAGCCACTGGTTACTACTCAGGTTCTTTACTCAATACTGTTACTTGGGGCAGCTGCATTATAGCGCTATTTACTTATGTATTCACTGTAGTGACAGCTTTGTATCATACAACAGCTGCTGAAACCCAGACCATTCAGCAAGGGCAAATGTGCTTTGGAAACTCTCCACGGAGTTTCCTTGCACAATGTACAGTTTTAATTTTTGTACAGGAATTAAAAAAAATTCCTGTTCTTTCCTATCCTGCTATGCTTGGTTCATGACCGTCAGATTGAAAGTATAGTTTAGCAAACATTTCTATGCAAGATTCCATGAAAAATCTAGTCACAGTCTTTTTCCCCCCAGTAGCTTGATGAAAAAAGTAATTCAGTGTGTGGCTAGATATGCATGAATACTGTGAGACCAATCCAGCCAGAGTTTAAGTGTTATTTATTTAAATAGGAAAGAGAGAAAGTCATGCCTAACCTCCCTACAAGAATAACCTCAGAGGGGTAGCAGTGTTCTTTGGGGAAAAATAGTATCTTGTGGCATCTGGAAAATAGATTTAAGAATTAATTTATTGCTGGCTAAAATCCATGAAATGCAAACATAAGAGCACAAGAAGAGCCAGATCAGACCAAAAGTCTGTCTAGTCTACCATTCTTCCCACACAGTGACCTGTCAGTTGTCTAGGAGGAGCAAAAGCACCATCTGTTTCACCTTCTCTACCTAAACAGAGGCATAATACCTCTTGTCAATAAAATTTCAGGTCAGAGAGGCCCATGCTAACCACTTAGCCACACTGCCCAGGCTTTCCTGGTGTGGGTATGTTCCAGGAGGGCCAGATGTGCTGATGACTGGGGGAAATCTTCCTACCTAGTACCTTCCCCAATGCTTTCAGTCACTCTGACTGATCAGTGTTCCAGGGAAGTACCAACAATCCATAAGGTTAAGCACTTTTTACCTTTATGCCAACCTTGCAAGGTAGGAATACCAAAGTACCGATAAAATACACAGACACCCAGTAGGTGATCGAGGCAAGGTCTGTCATTAATACCAACACCTTATTATTCCCAAAAATAACCAAGTGACTGTGAAGTTTTCTTTTTTTCATTAAAGGTGTTGAAGGAAAAATCAAAAGGAGTAAAGTTTCCAAACAGTTTCAGAAATTACAGAAACAGTCAAAAAGCCACAGAGCAAATAAGCATTCAAACATATTTGAGGCAAGAACATTTCCAGAACAGTTCCCATTAGAAAACAAGAAAGCTAGCTATCCTAAGCTAATGCTTACATATTGACAGAACATCAGCAGAGTTCCAGAGCGTATACAAAACATAAGTCAGGTAGCAGATGAGCATAGCATTCTCCTTAGAGATAATAGCCTAAAACTAAACAACTTCTCTATCACTTTTCTAACCATCCTTCTACTTTCTAGACTCTTTGAGAAGATGCACCAATCAAGCATCGAATACCCTCAAACCTTCTCAAAGAAGAGAGTATCTTCTCAGAAGTAACTTCTCTCTCCCTCCCATCTCTTCAGCTGAAACTATTCTTTCCTAATTAGCTTGGTACCAAGGAGCGAGCTCTGGCCTTGGAGATTCCTTGCTCACAGACATAAGGCACAAATGGTATGGCCTTCCAATTAATGGGCATTTTCTCCCCGCTCTCTTGGCCTGCTCATCCCAGACATGAACCAGCAGGTCTGCGCTTCAAAACAGCAACCAAAAACTATGATCCCCTATTTTCTAGTTTCTTGACAGCTCTGATAAGTGGGAGTGATTCATAGCCATCCTGACTTGTAACCATTAATGGACTTATTCTCCATGAATTCGTCCAATCCCTTTTTTGAAAATATCCAAGTTGACAACAATCAATATACTCTGAGGCAGTGAACTGCCCAATTTAAGTGTGAGAACCATGGGCAATTCTTTTATCTGTTCTGGATTTCCCATCCTGCAGGTTCAGCGATCAACAGAATTTATGCTGGAAGCAGATGTTCTGAGAGCTTTCACATTATGAGACCTTCTCACTGTTTGGGAAGAGATTACAAATAATTTAATGTAAGGAACAACATGTAATTTTTAAAAAATCTTTAGAATGCATGATAGGATAATTATATTTATCATTAGGCTTTAGATTGAGGTGAGCACCCTGCTCCACCAATGAGGTGAGGCTCAGCTCCAGTGGCGTAGTGTGTGTGTGTGTGTGTGTGGGGGGGGAGGGCACAAGACAGTCACCCTGGGTGCAAAATTCTTGGGGGTACATGGGCAATCCTGCCCAACACGCTCCCGCATCTGCTCCTCATGCTCCTCATGCTCCTCTTCCCGCTCTCGGCAGTCTGAGTCTGAGCCACAAGGAGTGCTGGGCCTGCTGCTGCTACCAGTGTGGATCTTGAGCAGCTCTGCTTCTCCTTCCCCGCCCTGCCCATGAGTTGTATCACGAAGTTGGCATGTGACACGCCCCCTGTAATACTTGCCTTGCCCTGAGTGCTGGCAACCTGTGCTATGCCACTGCTCTGTTTTTCCTCCCTTCTTGTATGACCTGGCTGTAAGAAACTTCCTAGTGTTCTTCTTCGTGGCCTCTGTGAATGCACACTAATGGGTTAAGTCTGCGCATGCACAGAGGCCTCGGAATATTCTAGAGCTAAATAATCATTTAGGACCTCCCCCCAAGCCCTCGTGGACCGCCTGCCCTGACAGTTACCTCAGTTCCTTTTTTTTCCGCTGCTGCAGCAGGTCTCTCTATCTGGAGCTCTTCGCAAACGGAGATCGGAACACCGTATTTTATCTTTCTTCAGTTAATCGTTCGTACTTTCTTCCCCTGTTTCTATATTAAAAAAAAAAGGTTTCGTTTAGATTTTAGAGTTTCCCCTCCCCCCTCCCTCTCCCGTTTCCCGCCTTTTTATGGCACCGAAAGTGACTTTCAAAAGCTGCGATTCTTGTCGCAAAAAGATCCCATCTACTGACGGACATAGACTTTGTCTAATCTGTCTTGGGGACACTCATATCCCTCAATCCTGCCTCCATTGCAAGAAATTTACTAAACAGGCGCTAAAACTAAGGGAACTTCGCCTCCGCGCCATTTTGTGGGAAAAGTCTCTTCAACCCCCCACAATGGACAATAAATCTACTCCCTCTACTGCTGAGATGCCCCTGTTATCTCCTAAGGCAAAACCTCCTAAAACTAAGGTCGCCAATCCAAAGGACAAGTCATCATCCTCAAAGATCAAGAAGCCACTTTCTTCCCCCACTCAACAACCGGCGCCGCAACAACCATCTACGCGAGCGCCACCGTTGCTCGAATCTCCCATAGCCGCTTCCCCACGCGCCGCGAAAAATCAACCCCCTATACCAGCCTCTTTACAAGAGGAAGGGGTACCATCGGAGGGGTCGTCAGGGACTTCTTCAGTGGCTTGGAGCCTCGCCTCGCCCTTGCCCTCAGATTCCGAACAGGGATCTGTTTCCCCACCGCCAGATCCATCACCAACCAAGAAGAGGAGGGCTAAAATCAAACATCTTGTGCCGGCCGAAAGAGATTCCCGGTCCTCGAAGCATTCGGGACCGAAGGTCTCTAAGTTACCTGGGGTTTCAAAGCGTCACCCCAAAGATAAGAAGTGCCGGGCACGCGCTGAAGACTGGCCTCCGTTTCCGTACAGCAGGAAACAATTCGGCCGCTGGCGCAAACAAATGAAAAGAATGTTCGATCCCCGTTCCTTTTACGGGTTCGATTCGTCGTCTTCGGAATCGTCGGCGTCCCACGATACCAGCTCGTCGGGGGATGATTCGATGCCGACTGATCCCAACCCCTACGGGACTGAACATAAACGACACCGATGGGATCGAGCCCTTACGGTACCGACAGCGACGAAGAAACCTAAGTCAGTGCCGGTACCGTCTAAACGTACCAAGGTCGACGTCGCTTCTAAAACTCCTAAGCGTCGAGACCGAGATGTGGCCGCGGCTGCGGCTGCCCACGGTACCGACACTGGTACCGTACCACGACACCGTCACAAGGGCTCTCTCGCTACCGTGGTAGAGCCTAAAAAGACTACGAAACGCCGTCGGGACCGTTCCGCTTCCTCGGACTCGGCGACTTCTGCCGAACCTCCGGCCCACGGTACCGTGCACGGTACCAAGCGTAGAAAAATTTTAACATCTAAATCCGAGGACTATTCCAGAAACGAGTTGACCCTAAGACAGACGACATCCTGGAGGGTCTGCAAAAGGCAAAAAAGACGGCACGCACTTACTCTTCCCAACCGTATTTCAAACAACGATTCCCCTGGAAGTGTCAGCCCTCTTATCAATCATCTTATCAATCATACAGACCGTATCAGAATAAACAAAGATTCTACCCTTCTCAGTATGCCTACCCAGCTCGTCAACAGGACCAATGTCGGCGCCCACGCCAACCATTCAGGAAACCTGACCGGAAACCCAAGCAGGGTTTTTGACTCCCACCTTTCATTTACTCTTGGTCCCACCACCCATTATTCTACCCGCCTTGCACCCTTTCTTCCAAACTGGCTTCTGATTACCACCGACAAATGGGTACTCACCATAGTCGCCCAGGGCTACGCAATAGAGTTCATCGAACTACCTCCTTCACGAGTCATCTTCACTCCTCCTTCCGTCGCCCTACAAAAAGAAATAAAAATACTTCTTCAAAAATCGGCCATTTTTTGAGTTTCCCCAGACCCTATCGACCCTGGCTTCTTTTCAAGATACTTTTTAGTTCCAAAAAAGGACGACTCCTTCCGTCCCATCCTCGACCTCCGGGATCTAATTTTTTTCATCATTTACCGTCGATTCCGGATGATCACCTTAGAACGCATCCTTCCTCTGCTCCATCGCGGGGACTGGTTCGTCGTTGTCGATCTCAGCTTACTTTCACATTTCTATAAGACCAGATCATCGAAAGTATTTGCGTTTCTCTCTTGGCTCTGCTTCTTTCGAATTTGCGTCCCTACCTTTCGGACTTTCCACGGCCCCCCGTGTCTTCACAAAATGCATGGCACCCATGGCGGCTTTTCTCCGCACAAGAGGCATCGCGGTGTATCCGTACATCGACGATTGGCTCCTGGTAGCCCCCTCAAAGCATCTGGCGGAATTGCACACCAACACGACTCTGACTCTCCTGCAGAGCCTCGGCCTGCAAGTAAACTACAAGAAGTCAATGTTGACGCCTTCTCAGGTGGCAAATTACATAGGCGCTATAATCGACGCAAGACGGGCAAGAGCCTTTCTTCCACAAGAACGGGCAGTCAAGATGAGCGCCCTCATCAAACTCTTCAAACCACTGCAATCGGTCACTGCCCATCAAGCACAAAAACTCCTAGGCCTCATGGCCTCCACAACTTCTGTCATACCTCATGCCAGACTGAAGATGAGATCCCTTCAGGCTTGGTTTCTCTCCCTCTTCAACCCCATGCGGGACTCTCCCAGGATGCGCCTCCAAGTCTCCATCGAGCTCTCACAACAACTTCACTGGTGGACCAACCCTCACAACCTGTTCATGGGTTCATGGGTCGCCCTTTCGCCCCACTCCTACTAACGTCACAAGTCACCACCGACGCGAGTCCAACAGGTTGGGGCGCTCAT
Source organism: Intellagama lesueurii (assembly GCA_037013535.1). Taxonomy (NCBI): domain Eukaryota; kingdom Metazoa; phylum Chordata; class Lepidosauria; order Squamata; family Agamidae; genus Intellagama; species Intellagama lesueurii. The sequence goes on from JBAJHW010000004.1 coordinate 148,845,476, forward strand.
TGCAACGGCCTTCAAGTCCATGCTCGATGGTCTCAACAGGAGCAACAACTGCACATCAACAACCTCGAGCTACTGGCAATCTTCAAAGCCTGCCGATCCTTTCTCCCCATCATCTCAGGCACGGCAGTACAGATTGTCACAGACAACACCACAGCTGCCTTTTACATCAACAAACAGGGAGGCACTCACTCCCCCCCTCTGTTGTATCTGACCGTCCAGTTTTGGGAGTGGTGTCTGGAGAACCACATTTTTCCCTCGGCAATTTACATTTCCACCCATGAAAATGTCTGGGCGGACCGCCTCAGCAGAACGAGTGCATCCATGCACGAGTGGACACTAGATCAGGGGGTGTTCCTTCGGATCTGCAAGAAATGGGGCTTCCCAACAGTGGATGCGTTCGCCAATCAGGACAACACCAAGTGCGCAATTTACTTCTCCAGAGCAGGTCGGGGAGCCGGATCCCACGGCGACGCTCTCATGGTCCCGTGGAACACTCATCTGTTCTACATGTTTCCACCTTTTCCTCTACTACTCCGTACCCTTGTCAAAATACAACACGACAATGCGGATGTAGTGCTGGTGGCACCCAGCTGGCCCCGTCAGCCTTGGTTCACAATGCTGAGGACAATGGCTGTGGACACCATGAAGCTACCGTGTCTTCCACGTCTGCTTTCTCAACACGACGGAGCCACTTACCATCCGGATATCCCCTCCCTGCACCTCACTGCGTGGAGAATCATTCCACAGTGACCACCGTCATCTCTCACTGCTGGAAACCTTCCACTAAGACCCTATATAGTAACAAGTGGATCGCTTTCCAAAACTATACTGCTCCACGAAACTTACCTGTCTCGCCAACCTCACTGGAGGCAGTTCTGGAATTTCTGGCGTACCTGTTTGACAAAAATTTGGCACTCTCTACCCTAAAAGTATACCTCTCAGCAATTATTGCTCACCAACCTCCTGACTCGGAGAGCGCTCTCCTCTTCCGACATCCTACAGTAAAGAGGTTTTTGCGTGGAGCGGCCCAACTGCACCCTCCACGAATAACGCCTGTTCCCCAATGGTCATTACATACTGTTCTCAATCGCCTGACGCATTCTCCATTTGAACCGCTCGCCACAGCTTCTGAGCGTTTACTCACCCTCAAGGTTCTGTTCTTGGTGGTGATAACTTCTGCCAGGTGAGCCTCTGAGTTAGCCGCATTGCGGGTGGACCCTCCTTTCCTTCAATTTTTCTCAGACAAAGTGACTCTGTACCCAGATGTTTCATTTCTCCCCAAGGTCTGCTCTACCTTTCATGTGCGTCAGCCCATTATACTGCTGACTTTTTTCCCGCAACCGTCTAACCCTGTTGAACAGTCTTTACACCTGCTTGATGTTCGCAGGGCGTTATCTTATTATGTTCAGCGGACTGCACCTTTTCGACAGTCTAAACGACTCTTCGTTTCTCCGCATTTGCCTCACAAAGGACAACAAGTGTCTTCTCAAACCATTTCAAGGTGGATTGTGCAGACCATTCATCTGGCGTACGAACTGGCACATAAGCCTCTTCCAGACATGGTCAAGGCCCATTCAACTAGGGCTGTTGCTACCTCTACTGCATTTTTACGAGGTGTCCCACTTCAGGATGTTTGCAAGGCTGCGACGTGGTCCACACCTTCTACATTTGCGTCCCATTACCGGCTGGACGTTCGTGCTAAGGAGGATGCTAGATTTGGACGTGCGGTTCTTTCTGCTGTACTGCCGTGACGTCCCTCCACCTTTCTAAGGTAAGCTTGCTAATCACCCATTAGTGTGCATTCACAGAGGCCACGAAGAAGAAAGAGAGGTTACGTACCTGTAACTTTGGTTCTTCGAGTGGTCCTCTGTGAATTCACACTTCCCGCCGGTCCTCCCCTCTTTCCGTCACGGCTGTTTCTCTTTAGAGCAGCAGCGGAATTTGGGAACTGAGGTAACTGTCAGGGCGGGCGGTCCACGAGGGCTTGGGGGGAGGTCCTAAACGATTATTTAGCTCTAGAATATTCCGAGGCCTCTGCGCATGCGCAGACTTAACCCATTAGTGTGAATTCACAGAGGACCACTCGAAGAACCAAAGTTACAGGTACGTAACCTCTCTTTTTTTTGTGGTTTCAGACTAGATAAATAGGACTCAAACCTGCTTACTTTGGCTGTGTCATACCCCCCCCTATGTTTTTACAAAGGATATGACTGTCACCCTCTTTTACTAGATTTATTTATATATTTGGTGGTTTATGTATATATTTATAATATCTTATGTATATTTATATATTCAGTGCTGCAGACAACAGAAAGGTCTTCAGTCCGCCTAATAAAACAGATGAGCAAGAATAACCGCAACAAAATAAGTACTTTGCTAACAATCTGAGAAGTTCTGAGAAACATAAAATAAAAGAACAAACCTCTAAAATGTCTAGAAACATTGATGTTGAGATTGTTTTCTTCTGTGATACTCTTTGTAGATGCTTGAAACTGTTTACCCAAGGTAAGCCTGGTGCAAACAAGCAGGCTTAGGACTGCCTGCATGGTCTGTCATGCTGAGTTTTCTTTCCCCTTTACTGAACTCTATCTTGGTAGAAATCGCAAATGAGCTTCGCTGTTGCTAATGATGGGAAAGCAGTTCAGGTGAAAGGCACATGGATTGGTTCTATACTTCATGTCAGTCAGGAACTCAAACGGCGTCTTTACAGAAGTAAAATTCGAAATGCAAGTCAGAAGAGGGACAGAAGAAACCCCGAGTGCCACTTTTTTCTTTTTGAAAAGCACAACTGCAACGAAAGGGATTAATTGCAGTGAACATTTAGATGTAGCTATATGAAAATATTGTTCTTCATCCTTTTTTTAAAATAAAAAGCAGGTTTGTTTACAATAATACAGTTTTAATTAAAAAAAAAACCCACTCACATAGAGCCTTGCATGGCAAAGATGAAAAAAACAAACAAACAAAAAACAACAACCCACGTATAAACATTTACAGATACACCATCTCTTAAAAGCCAGTATGAACAAAAAGATTTATACCTGGTGTCTCAAAAATTAAAACAGCACCAGGCAAGCCTTCTTTGGGAGGACACATCCTTCTAAGGATGCCAGGGGGTGGGGTGGGGTGGGGTGGGAGGAAGCCTCTCCCTAGTGGATCTCTTGCTCACCTCCAAAGAAGGCATATGGGAAAAGTTACCCCCAAATAATCTTAGAGGGTAACTACACAAGCATTTGTCCCACTGTTTAGTCTGCTGTGGGGACAGGCTGGTTCACTCCTTTTTGCTGGCGACTAGCCAATGTGAGTGCCAACATGAACCAGCCTGCCCCTAGAGTAGCCATTCTCAATGGAGGCCATACCCCCCCCGCGGGGGTCCTGGCACATTTGAAGGGGCCCCCAGACTAGAAACAATTCTTCACACACACCATCTTGTAAGGTTCGTTATGTGACTTATATAATCCTGATTCAGCCTGTATTTATTTCATACTGTGTTTATGACCGTGGCCACAAAAAAATAAAAAATAAAAAAATAAAAAAAAAAAGAAGGTTGAGAATGGCTGCCCTAGAGTAGTGGTCCCCAACCTTGGGCCTCCAGATGTTCTTGGACTACAACTCCCAGAAGCCTTCACCGCCACCTCTGCCGGCCAGGATTTCTGGGAGTTGAAGTCCAAGAACATCTGGAGGCCCAAGGCTGGGGACCACTGCCCTAGAGTGTTCCTGCCTGCACCTTTCTGGGTTTCTGTTGGGGGACTGTTTTATAAGGTACGGTTAAGATCACTGTGTTTTGGTTTGTTTCCAACAGGTGCAATCACTGTGAAGTGGATCATCTGGCTTTAAATTTCCATTCTGCTTTCAACTGCCCAGTATCGTTAAGTGGCTTAAGGAGATGTCTTAGCCACTTCATGATGTTGGGAAAAACTTCCTCAGCTTCTCCGTGGAAGGTTAGAGGAAGAAAGCAGAGGTATTTAAAAGAAAATCCTATCAGGACAGTACTGGGACACTATCCCTCTTAGAAAAAAAAATAAAACTTTCTTCCCAGAATGAGGAGAGAGGAGAGGGCAAGAAGGGGACTTTTGTTTTCTTAAGAGAGGTGGCCAGATAGGATTGCTTGAGGTGCATATGCCATGTGGATGCAAGGATCACACCAAATGGCATACCGAACCTCTCAGTGACCTTAAGCGACCCTATTTAGACTGCTCCAGCCTGCTCCAATTGTGCCTGCATAGACCAGTCCTTAATGGGTGTGTCCCAAACTGCTTAGTGGTCTGACGTTGCTAAGAGCCAACATTCTAAGTGGGGTTTAGAAGCAAAAGGAAGCTGTCCTGTTTGTTCACAATGGGTGAGAAGGGATCTGAGCACACTGTACATATCGATATTCTGCTAGCTGTATTCTGCAACTAATTGACATTTCCCAACCATTTTTGAAAGCAGCCCCACGTACAGGAAGGCAATACTGCAATCCCGCTGGAGGTTACTGGGGCATGGATAACTGCAACCAGCATCAAACGCTTGGCTGGATTTCTGCTGGCATCCAGGATAGAACAGAATCGTGTCATGTTACAGGGCTTGCGTTTGACTTCTGGGTTGCTGGAAGATGACTATACACAACATCCCTGAGAAAGCCAGTGATATAACATTTGAATCTGCGTTATTGGATTCTTGTGAGAATTATCAAAACCCAAAATATGGTTAAAATGAAATAGTCCATCGGTGTCTGCTTTTGTGTCTCCTTGCTACCTTGTACTTGAAGAAAGTATTGTATTGCTGCTATGTGCTGTCAAGTCGGAACTAGCTTAATAGGCTTTTCAAGGTAAGTTAAATATTTAAGGAGTGGTTTTTTACCAGTTCCATTCTCCCAGTGAGTTTCCATGGGTGAGCGGGGATTCAAACCGTGGTCTCCAGAGTGCTAGTCTGTCACTCTGTCCACTACACAGTATAGCATGATATAAATGCAATTGTTCAAGGATTTATTTGCATTATATTATCCATCATCAGCGTAAGTTAGTAAAAACTTCATTCATTAGTTTATTAAAGTCACAAACATTTTGTTTGTTTAATCTTTTTGAATTTTGTTCTGCTATTAGCTACAAGCCCCTTCATGGACTGCTGCCTTGTCATGGCGAAGGGGCTTGAGTAATTCAGAGAAGCCAAGGGTCTATGCCGTGCAGGGCCACCCAAGACAGACAGGTCATAGTGGAGAGTTCTGACTAAACGTGATCCACCTGGAGCAGGAACTGGCAAGCCACTCCAGTATCTTTGCCAAGAAAACGTCATGGACAGAAACAAAAGGCTAAAAGATATGACGCTGGAAGATGAGCCCCTCAGGTTGGAAGGCGTCCAACATGCTACTGAGGAAGAGCGGAGGACAAGTACAAGTAGCTCCAGAGCTAATGAAGCGGATGGGCCAAAGCCGAAAGGATGCTCAGCTGCGGACACGCCTGGAAGTGAAAGGAAAGTCCGATGCTGCAAAGAAAAATACTGCATAGGAACCTGGAATGTAAGATCTATGAACCTTGGTAAGCTGGATGTGGTCAAACAGGAGATGGCAAGAATAAACATTGATATCCTGGGCATCAGTGAACTAAAACGGACGGGAATGGGCGAATTCAATTCAGACTATTATCATATCTACTATTGTGGGCAAGAATCCCGTAGAAGAAATGGAGTAGCCCTGATAGTCAAGAAAAGAGTGGGAAAAGCTGTACTGGGATACAATCTCAAAAATGATAGAATGATTTCAATACGAATCCAAGGCAGACCTTTCAACATCACAGTCATCCAAGTTTATGCACCAACCACCGATGCTGAAGAGGCTGAAATTGACCAATTCTATGAAGACTTACAACACCTTCTAGAACTGACACCAAAAAAAGATGTTCCTGTCATTATAGGGGACTGGAATGCTAAAGTAGGGAGTCAAGAGATAAAAGGAACAACAGGTAAGTTTGGCCTTGGAGTTCAAAACGAAGCAGGGCAAAGGCTAATAGAGTTTTGTCAAGAGAACAAGCTGATCATCACAAACACTCTTTTCCAACAACACAAGAGGCGACTCTACACACGGACATCACCAGATGGGCAATACCGAAATCAAATTGATTATGTTCTCTGCAGCCAAAGATGGAGAAGCTCTATACAGTCAGCAAAAACAAGACCTGGAGCTGATTGTGGCTCTGATCATCAGCTTCTTATAGCAAAACTCAAGCTTAAACTGAAGAAAGTAGGAAAAACCACTGGGCTAGTCAGGTATAATCTAAACCAAATCCCTTATGAATACACAGTGGAAGTGAAGAACAGATTTAAGGAACTAGATTTGGTGGACAGAGTGCCTGAAGAACTATGGATGGAGGCTTGTAACATTGTACAGGAGGCAGCAACAGAAACCATCCCAAAGAAAGGGAAATGCAAGAAAGCAAAGTGGCTGTCCAACGAGGCCTTACAAATAGCAGAGAAGAGAAGAGAAGGGAAACAAAATGCAAGGGAGAAAGTTACAGAAAATTGAATGCAGAGATCTGTTCAAGAAAATTGGAGATATTAAAGGAACCTTTTGTGCAAAGATGGACATGATAAAGAACAAAAATGGTAGGGACCTCACAGAAGCAGAAGACATCAAGAAGAGGTGGCAAGAATACACAGAGGAATTATGCCAGAAAGATCTGGATGTCCCGGACAACCCAGATAGTGTGGTTGCTGACCTAACTACCAACATGAATTTGACCAAACTCCGGGAGGCAGTGGAAGACAGGAGGGCCTGGCGTGCTCTGGTCCATGGGGTCATGAAGAGTCGGACACGACTTTAACAACTAAAGAACAACAACAATTACCTACAAGAGAAGCTGCTTTCAGATGCCATTTCCCCCAGAATGTCCTGAAATGAAAGTCATGATAATGGTTCATTCTGAGAAAATTAAAATTGCTTTGATGCCTCACGAGATGATGCAAGCCCTGTCTAACCAGTAGTACATGAGTGAAGAATGAGTACAAATGGGATAACAAAAGTGGACTTGTTCATTACTTGTAGCACTTGTGCTGTGTAATCACTAAAGATCAAACCAGACTGGAACAGCTCAAGTTCTTCACCTGCCTGAGGTGGAGAACAAGGGGCTGCCTCTATGACACAGACACCCACACTGACAGAGGAGAAAGAGAACAGGGCTGTGGTATGGGCCGCCTCCTTCTTGTACAGGAGGAGAAGGTGGAGGTGGGGTGGTTCAACGTGATTCGGGCAGAGGAAAGGCTGGAGGACCCTGCCCTCCCAGAGCTGATGGAAGGCACTAGAGAAAGAGAAGCTTGTGGCAGCACACAGCTAGCCTCCCCAATTGAAGAAGGAGGAAGACACTGAGACCAGGTCTCTATTGAGCCAGCTGTTTCTTAGATGCCTAGCTGTGAAATTCGTCTGATCTTAGTCATATGGGAAAATAGCCTGTAGTGCCTCCCAAGAGCTGCACATTGCATATACAAAGAATGTCTTTCTTTCTTTTTTTTAGATTTGTTTTGTTGTTATTTTAGACTGGCGTAAAAGGGGTGTATGTGAAAGGGCTAAGAAGTGAATGCTTGGCTTTGAGGGATTTTCAGAGCCAGCACCTATGGGAGAAGAGACTGAAAAATAATCTGTGTTGTGGACCCCTCCAGACTGAGATGTTTGGTTTACCCTTTTGTCCCACTAGATGTTCTCTTTCTTAGTTTTATGCAATTCTTACCACCAATTGTGGATTGGAAGAATCATCAGAATGAGTTTAGAGGCTAGATGAAGAACGTCCTATAGAACACAAGTGGTCCAGGTCCTCCATCTCTGGTTTAGTGTTGCCTGCAGTAGCAGCTGTGAAGCTTTGGTTCTCCAACTCCTGCACTTCCATTTTCCCCTTCATTGCCATTGGGTACTTGGAGTAGCATCCGATAGAAAAGCCACGAAGCCAGCCATTCTTGTGCCTACAGCTGGGATAACTAACTAGAATCCTACCGTGGTTTCCAACTCTGGTTTCAGGACAAACTATGATTTTGTTTCCGGGCTTTAGACACAATGGCAAAAATAGGTTTTCTACTGACCAGAATCAGAAGCTGCCAGTTGTGATGCATAAGGAGAAGAGGGAAGAGAAGGCGGGAAAAGAGAATCATGGCTGCTAAGACATGTGGTACTAAATAAACCATAGTTAAGTATTACAGTAGGACCCCCATATCCACTGGGGATTGGTTCCAAGCCCCCCGCAGATACTGAAAACTGTAGATAATAGTGAATGCTATATAGATAGAGATAGAGAGATAGAGATAGCATGGTAAAAGAAAAGAAAAACAGAATTTTTTATATAGATTATCAGAACTGGCTACTAGAGGGCGCCAGAGATCATGCTATGTATTCTTCACTAACAAGTGTTCATAGCAAGGGCTCTGGCTCCTTCTAGTGGCTGGTTCTGGTAATACATATGAAGACAGTTTTTTTCTGGACTTTTTTCTTTTAGACTGTGGGTAAGTGAAACTGCGGATATGGGGGTCCTAATGTACCTCCAAAAAGTACATGGGAGCATCAGCCTTTGCCTTAATTGACAATATAGGTATAATAAGATATGCACGTTTCTTATTATACCCATTTTGTTAATTAAGGCAAAGGCTGATGCTTCCATTTTTCCACTGTTAAACAGGGCAAGAAGAAATAAAAATAAAATGAAGTCAAGTGAGGAAATATTTCAGATTTGACATGTACCGTGTTGCTTTTAGCATAACCATCAGAAAAAGGTTAAAACTAAACAACAATCATGATTTTGATATTTATATTCATGCTAAATTCTTACCATTCCTGTCTCCTGGTCTGTGCTGCTTTTCTTTCCCTAATGACAAAAATCAAATGCCAAGACTATCTTTTCATGGTTCTTTTCTTTGATGAAAGTGTACTGATAAATTGGTACCACACTGTTATCGGTGCTACATTTTCTGTCTGCTCATTTCCCTCCATCAGCATGAACTCTTCTGCTTTGAAAAGCAGGTGTGTTTCTCTCTGGCCCCTTATCATTTTTGCCTTTCTCTGCACAGAATGGGTCTGACTTTGAAACCAGCCTTCTCACGACAGTGGAAACATCTGCTACACACTGGGAATTAACATCACTAAACATAATGCTTTTCTTTATAGCTACATACCAGTGTGCCCAAATAGTGCAATATAATCAGTCATAATAAGATTTAAATGCCTGTTCAATGCATAGCCCTGCGGTAAGGCCATTTTCACCTCATTTTACATTGGATTACATTACATTTATTGAATTTCATTTTAGCTTTGGTTTGCCGTTGTCACTGTGCCTTTGAATGGGGAATCTGCCACCAGGAGCTGCCCAAGCGAATGTGTTCTTAATGAGTTTGCGGGTATTCTGAAGTATAAATGTATTTGAAGCTACAGCTAATGTGTGGTTCGTTGGGATTTTGTTGTTTTCAGAAAGGTGTTTATAACAACTTTCAAAACAGGAACAAAGGTGATATTAGCAGGCTAAAATCTCTGAGGTAAAATCACATTTTTGCATTAATCCAGCATACTACTTATACAGTGGTGCCTCGACTTACGACCATAATCAGTTCCAGAAGATGGACGTAATTTGAAATGGTCGTAAATCAAAGCACCATTTCCCATTGAAATGCATTGGAACACAATTAATCCGTTCCAGCCAAAAAAAAAAAAAAAAAAAAAGCACACAGCAGCCCCGTCCGAAGGCGCTGGGGCTTTAAGAACAAAAAACCCCAAAAATAAACAGCACAGCAGCCCTGTCCGAAGGCGCTGGGGCTTTAAAAACAAAAACCAAAACCCAAAAATAAACAGCACAGCAGCCCCGTCTGAAGGCGCTGGGGCTTAAAAAAAACAAAAACAAAAAAAAAAAACCCCAAAAATAAAGCACACAGCAGCCCCGTCCAAAGGCGCTGGGGCTTAAAAAACAAACCCAAAAATAAACAGCACAGCAAGCTGAAAAAATAAACACACCAAAACACAAAAAAAATCACAGCACAGAAACATAACCTCCCTCCCCCCAGCCCAAACCCACCCTGCAAAACCCTGGGATTTCGCTGGGGCGAAAGAGCTACAAAGAAGCAGCCTCTTTCGCCACCTACAGTTAGCAATTTGAATTTCCCGCCTTTTCCCCCTGCCTTTTTCTGTTCGTAAGTGGAAGCTCCGGTCGCAAGTAGAAGTAAAATTTTGCCACCGGAGCTGGTCGTAACTCGAAATGGTCGTAAGTAGGGACATTCGTAAGTCGAGGCACCACTGTACACAGAGTTTGGAAAAGTGAATTGTTTTGACCACAAGTCCCAGAATCCCTTAGGCAGCATGCTCAGTAGCCTTGGTGTTTGGAGGATTCTGGGAACTGGGAATCAAAAAAAGGAATTTTCCTGAGCTCTAGTTGCACAGACTATTCAGTGAGAGTTCATGCATGTGTGCTTGTCATCTTACAATTGTAATATTGCTATGAAACAACAACCATATATTACAGGCAATATTATCTGACATTATCCAGATACATAATGTTTCAATGGAGGCAGTTTTAGGACTTTTGAGCATTCAGCTCTGAACTGTGTGATGCGTCACCTGCCAAGCGATGCTTATTTATGAACAATTGCATCCCTGTGACATTCTTTTTCGTCATCATCTGTCCGTGTGGAGAGGTACCACATAAGGGTAATTGGTAGGGGAGCAGTAGAGATGGACATAGGCTCTCAGCCATTCCTGGACATCAGAATCCCAGATGTATACATAACTTCACACCAGTCTTGGGCTATGCCACTAATTCTCTCTCTCTCTCTCTCTTTTGGTATGACAGTTTCATTTTGATTTTTGAGAAGGCCTTGTGCCTTCCAGCATCATCGAAATTCTTTCCAACAACAACAACAAAATTAAAATTCTAATTTAAAATTAAACACAAAATCTGAGTGAAAATTGTATTACATTAAAAATAAATACAAATATTTTTCTTCTTCTAACAAAACAGATTATAAAGATGGTATTTGTCTTATGAAATAGCAAGCACAAAATGAACTGAGGTTGAAGGATGCTGCTGCTGCTGCAACTCACTGTCTTAACCTGGAATTTCTTTATATACCTCCCACTGAGCTGTTTGAGAACTAATGGGCTATGCCAAGTTGGATTGAGGAAGGTTTTGCTGGCGTCAATAGCCAGCCAGAACTGCTTTCCTTTGCTCACAGATGCTACAGTTTTATTTATTTATTTATTTAAAACATGTCTACCCTGCCTTTCTCCTCGCGGAAGACCCAAGGCAGCTGACATCATTCAAAGACAATATTTAAAGCTAAAAGCAATAAGTATACAAATATTTAAAAAGATCAAACAAATACCACAGTAAAAGATGGAAAACAGAAGCAACATCAAAGCACATTCAAAGCAGTAATCTACAACAATTAATTTAAAAAACCCAGTTAGGCAGCCAGTAATTAAGGGAAAGCTTGCTTGAAGAGAAAGGTCTTTGCCTGCTTGCAGAAGGACAGCAAAGAAGGGGCCAATCTGGCCTCCTGTGGGAGGGAGTTCCAAAGTCTGGCAGCAACAAAAGAGAAGGCTCTCTCCTATGACTGAGAGAAAGGCCTCTCCTGATGATCTTAACACCTGGGCAGATTCATAACGAGAGAAACCCATTGTGTGAGTTTCATGATCTCTGCAGTTAAGAGGGCTGCACTAAGAACTGTCCTTTCAGAAGGTACATCTGTCACCTTATATTTACTTCCATTTCTGCAATTCCATTGATGTTAATGGAATTACAGGATCACAGTCTTATTTCTACCTACGTTGTAAACATTAACAACATTCAGCCTATTCTTTACTGATCATTGGACCTTTGGCATAACCCTTTGGCGTTGGACAAATAAAGAATTGACTTGAAACCAGTCTAACCATTACAGATGATATCCCTTAGGCTTATATCCTATTGCTTTAATGCAGAGCAGAAGGACAATAGCATAAGCATCCCTTCTGCTCTCACAAGCTCCCCATTGTGTGACTAGCCTTGCAACCAGAGTGCGAACGGGAAGCTTATGTGATTTCCGTTCTGCTTCATTTTTAGCCAACAGAATACAAACCAGGATACTACTAGTTTCTGAAGAATGGTAGTCCTTAGGACGCTTTTATAAAACATAGCGTATTTGTGCACAAACGTTTTAGTTACTTTATCATTTTATAGAAAGGCATTAAAAATAAAATACCGCAGTTTCCCCAAGTCTTCCCAGATGACCCTCCGAAACATTTCAGAAGTAGAAAAGCCACGGTCTGTTCCACCACCCACTCCAAGGCTCGCAAAAGATTTCCCAGGGCAAGAGGGGGGCCTCAAGGAGGCTCAAAAGCTGAAAGAGGGGAATAGGAATCTTCCAATTAATTTACATTAATTATTTCTGGAACCTTGATCTGATTTATACCAACAAAAGAATTTTGCCTATTGCATTATTTTGCCAAAATAATGCCATAAAGCTTTTGCTACCTCCAGAAGTAAAGCATTGCAATGAATGCAGTTACTTACATTTTATTTCCAAGCTTTGAGAAACTGTAAAACTTTGTTCCATTATTGATACTGTTTAATTATGTAACTGGCATCTGTAATGTGAGTTAGGCACTTCTTCGTGTTAGCTTACTTACTGGAGCAATGATTGTTTTGATATTGGACAATGGCTACCATTTCAAGTACTGCAGCTATTTAAAAGTTTAGCGTTAGTTTGTGTAGAAACTAACCCGGTTATACAGATGAGTGAAGAAATGAGAGAATTAACCATTCAGATTTTTCTATAAGAGGTCTCTTTTTATTACATTTTGAAATAACATATTTTAGTTACACATATTTGATATGTTTACTTCTGGAGGAAAATATTGCAGTCAGTAATTTAAGACAATGTGTTGTGGCTTATGGACTGACAATGGTTAGAGGCAGTTTCACACTTCTCTTATTTGATAGTGAAATGATAGCGGCTGGACTAGAAACAGAATTAAAATCTGAAAAACACATATATATCTTTGAGAGGGCTAAAAACCTGAAACAGTTCTCAGCACATGCTTGGCACAACAACCAGGTATTGATTGGTTTATTTAAAATATTTACAAGCTGCCTTTTAGAGCAAATGTCTTCCTAAGGCAGTTTCTGTATAAGTTAAAACATAATTACGCATCAGGCTAAAAGAACCATTACAAGAATTACCATCAAAACAACTGTCTGCAATCATAGAAATGAACCAAAGCAACAAAAATGCCCATTGTAGCTGACCTAAAAATCATAAGATTGTCCAAACAACAACAAAACAAAACATTTACACTGATAAAATGAACTGGATAGGATGACGATGGGCTATCTGCAAATATTTTGGAATGATCTCCTCTTCTCCTTCTAGGATGACAGGATGAAAACGGGAGGAAGAAAGAAAAATATTGTAAGTAACATGACTCAAAGAAATGGCAGGCTTTGGACTTGTGTCTCAAGAAGAAGCCATGTGTGTCTGTGCCCACATGAAGGGCTGAGAGGCATGCTGCCTTTTAGGCCTTGGAAAAAGAGATTCTCCTCACAAAACCACTGAAGGATCCAGATGAGGTTCCCCGCAAGTCGAGAGATAAAGCTTTAAAAAGGTTTGGATGTAGGAATAAATCCAGGTGCAAGTCTCATCTAGAATAGATCTAGTGCACCAGTGTGAACTTGGTAAGTCAACAATTAGGTACTCTCCACTGATTCCATGAGTCTGCCCTAGCTGGAGTAACAATTGGATTTAGGGCATAATATTTACCTTTATTGTATCCATCTCTTCATCTAAGAAGATCTCTCTGTCAGTCTTTCTCACTGGCTGAACTTTTGTGGTGACTCATTTTAGGTCAGGTTGTGGTCTATGTAGCGTGGTGGTTAAGAGTGTTGGAAGAGGACTCAGGAGATCTGACTTAGAAGCCCTGCTCACCCATTATACTCATTGAGCGACTTTAGGCCAATCACAGTCTCACAGTCTGACCTATTTCGAATGGCTGTTGTGAGAATAAAGGAGGCAGGAGAAGAAGCACATACGTCATCTTGATTCGTGGACAGTACGTATAAGGTGCTCGAGGGCATAGGCAGGCTGAGATCTATGCAGGAAGGGTTGCATCCTCGACCATGAGCTGTTTCTGCTGGAGTGGGAGGGGTGCGCGCGCAGAACGTCTGCAATGATCTCCCCCAGCCAGTTTTCTTCTCTCTTCTACCAGTGCTCTGGTTCAGCAGGAAGGATGATGGGCTCTAGGCTTTGTCTATTCTGCCTATTGTTATCTAACCTCACAGACCAGTCAAAACCCATTGCGACTTATTGAAACCTGGCACAAGAATCTGCCTCCCTACTCTGGGCTGCTTCTTCCTGGGAAAAGTTGCCGAAGAGCCTCCTTTTCGGGGTGCTTTGACTAACTCTGCAACCCACCCTTTCTCTGTCACTTCCTGACCCATCCTCCAGTCTTAAAGAATATCCTCTACCTGAGTGGTTCCCAACCTTGGGTCCTAAGGTGTTTTTGGACTATAAATTCTCCAAATCCTAACCAGCACAGCTAGTGGATGGCAACTCCCACGGTTCTTTACTATTGACATAGATTACCTACCATTGATATAATTTTCAATCCAGCAACATCTGGAGGGCTACATCTTTCCCATCCTTGCTCTAGCCTTTTGGATCCTGGTCTGTCTGCAACCAAGCAAGACCCTTAACCAGTCTATCACCTTCTATCTGCTGCTGAACTTGGTCAAGGGCGGTGGCTTACAAGTTGAAGATTTGTGTGCTTTCGCTTTCAGTTCCATGACCTCTTTGCTTCAAGTACTGCAGCTGTTAGGATGAATTTGTTCCTTGTTTACTGTGCTTAATTTGTCTGTGTTTTTAAAATCCTTTACGCATACTGTTCCATGTACTGACCTAAACATAGGGACAAGTAACACACTACTCAAACAGAACCGAGAATGCTTTCCAGTAGTGACATATTATTGGCAAATGTAGTAGTATTTACTAATGTAAATGTTCTATCAATCAGTGGGTCAGACAGATTAACCTGCCTAAGGAGGAAAAATACATGGTTAGGGCATGCTTAAGCACATGTGTATGTCTATTGCAAACCAACGGACATCCTTCCCTTTGTATATTTATTTTTTCCTTAGTCTACACCTCATCTGTAGGCAGGTACAGTACTTCAAGCTGTCAGTCCAGCATGTTTTGCTAAAACTGAACTCTTATGAAAGGTCTAAAAAAAAATACCCTCCCTCTTTTAAAAAATAGAATGCATTTAACAGCTAAATTATAGTGCTCTGAGCATTATAAATGTCTTTAGCTTAGCAGCATCTCAAGCCTGGAACTTTTCATTATGTTTTGTCATATGTTTTTGTTCCTTTTAAAGTTAGGGGAGGGGACAGGGAAACCTGTGGAGATCCCAGTCTGAATTAAGATCCAGTTTGCTAAAAGCAGCTGAAGAAAGTATGTTAATTTGACAGCTAGTGACAAGGAGTCATGTTAATCTATAGTATGAAGGAAGGCTCCAAGTGGAACTCTGAAATGAAAGAGTTCCCATCAAAAGAAGCCCCACAACTGTATATTAAGAAGGTGCGCCCAAAACATATTGCATTGAAGGTAATTGCCTGTTACTTAATGTGCCTTTTCTTCCAAGATGTCCTTCATCATCTTTGCCACTGCACATCAGAAAGCATTTTAGCCAAGTCACTACCTTGCTCCTCACATCACATTCGGCAAACAAATTCTTTGCTGCAAGCAGCTTCAAAAAAGAACAAGGTGAAAATTTTTTGGTTCCATAAAGTTGTCCCACTGGGTTGAATTTGTAATCCCCTCTCCAAGGCGGCTGATGGACATCTGGAAGAAGATTGCCTTGGTCATATGGTTGTACAAACAGGTCTCCATGTCAGCCAGAACCCCATAAGCACAGGGAATGACTCTTCTGGAGATACACGTTCTGTGTGCAGTTGAATATGCATAAACCAAGGAATGGCGTGAAGCCATTCTTTCCTTACCCTGGACCCAGGATGACTATGTACTTAGGACGTTTCGAACCTGTCTTAGGCTTGAAACTGCTCTTTTTTAAGAAGCAGAAAGTGAATGGTGGCTCACTTGGGGTGTCTAAAAACCTGCTCTAAGACTGAAGGGAAATAATACCCTGACTGGAGAACATAACATCTGAATGAACAAGGTTAGAGCAACCTGTAGAGCAACTGCTAATCCCTGATCCCTGATCATTGGCCATGGTAGCTGGGGCTTATCAGAACTGTGGCTCAAAACATTTGAAGGGTACCAGGGTGCCTAACACTGTCTTTAAAAAGAATCTCAATTATTTTATTTGGTAAGTTAATTTGTATGTAAAATCTTTCTTAAGTCCTGGATTTTGGCTTATCTCCATAATAAACAGCATACTGTAGTCAATGTTTGTTACCCTCATTCAGAAGAGCACTTCCATTATCTTTCATCTCCGTTTACTCTTCCCTCCTTTATGTCCATCTTTTCCCTCAGCTGTTGGCTTCCCTCTCCTGAACTACTGCAGCCCCCCTCTCCTCTGGATACCATAACCTTCCCCAATGCTCTTTCTGCATTGGTACAACTGCAGCTTTCAGACCTTTTCAGACTTAAAACAGGCTCAAGGAGATTGCCGTTGCAGGACACATAACACCTTCAGGAGCTTCTAAGGCATGCAATTTGAAATTTTGAGGATCTGGGTTTTTTTCAGGGTTCACAGAGGTTCAGAGGCCTGAGAAGGCCTGAGAAGCTGTTCTGCAAGGAGGTTGGCAAGTCTTTGGGCCCAAGTCTCGAATCTGAGTCACAGTCTCTGGGCCTGAGTCCAAAATCTCGAGTCTGAGTCTCGAGTCAATGGCCTCCCTACCTACTCCTGCCATTGCCGCCACCACCATCCTCAGAGGCGGCAGGCCTGGTTTCCCTTCCAGGAGCCAGCTGCTGCCTCTACCCATGCACCCGCCACCCAGCTGATAGGCTGGTGGATGCTCAGACAACGGGCCTGGAAGGGAAGCCTGGCCGGCACAGGCGCATGCACAGAGACAGCAGGCCAACTCTTCTTCCTGGAGCCGGCCCCTGCCTCTGCGCCGGCCTGTCAGCTGGGCGGCGGGTTCATGGGTGGAGGCAGCGGCTGGCTCCTGGAAGGGAAGTCAGGCCTGTTGCTTCTGAGGATGGCAGTGGCAGGAACAGATAGGGAGGCCCATCCTTAACAGGGACTCAAAATGCAATTCGGAAAAATGGATCCAAGTTGCGAGTCGAATTTGAGTCTCTTGGCATAACGCCAAGAGAGGCCCGGTGGGAAAAAACTAGAAATCGGGCCTTCTCGGCAGTGGCCCCTCGCCTCTGGGACAACTTGCCTCTAGAGATCCACCTGGCTCCCTGGCTGAGGGCCTCCAAGACTAACTTGAAGACATGGCTATACAGGCAGGCCTTCCCTACAGCCATTACCTAGCCTATCTCCCCTTTTCATTTTTCTCTCTCTTTCTTCTTTTTCTTCTTTTCTTCCTTTCCCATCTTGGACTCTGTGATCAATCTGGATTTTATTTTTTATGTTACATGTAAACCGTCCAGAGTAGACACGTTCTAGATGGGCGGTATAAAAATATAAATAAATACATAAATAAATAATTTTTTTTTAAAAAAATCTGAGTTGAGTCTGAGTCAATTCTTAAGTCAGACTCAACAGCAAGTCATGACTCGCAGGTCCCCTGTTCTGTGGATTGCGGTTCCGTCCATCCATTTGCCATGCAGGTGTGCAGATGCTAGGGTGGTGTCATTTGTGTACTGTCAGGGTAGTGCTATGTGGTCCCCCTCTTCACTCATATATTTTGTTAAGCCCTTTGAAGAATGCATGAATTCTGTTGCAGAACTGCAGAGCTGGAAGGGACTCTATGGATCAGTGAGTCCAGCTCTTGTCAAGGAGGCACAGTGTGGAATCGAACCCTCAGCCTCTGGCTCGGCAGCCAGATTCCTAAACCACTAGAGAAGCATCACTGGCAACACATAAAACATGGAACTGTACCAGTGAACAACAATGAAGGAGTTAACATTTCCTGGAAATGGACTTTTTCAAGGAAACCACATTGGTGTAGCATCCCTTAGATCTAGTAGGTTTGACAACTTCAGTTATTTCGGGGCTTCTTATCATCTGTAAAGTTAACAAGGGCTGATAAGAGATGATGAAGCCAGTTTGTATTTCAGAACTCATAAATATTTCACAATGCCACTTCCTTACAATCAGATACATTAGTTTTCTGAGTGTAGATATTGCTGAATATTCACTCACTTGCTGGGCTTTAACAAAGGTACTGGATTTTTTATTTTAAAAAATCAACAGATAGCACCTGCAGCTTGTGCACCATCGCTGCTTGCTTTCTGATTCTGATTTAATTTGAATAGGTGATTTTATTTAATATTAACAATGGTTGTCACTGTCGACAAATAGACATTAGTGCAGTTTATCCATACTCTATTGTTACCAGAAGAAAGTAATTAGTTACAAGAAGTTACCATTATTGTTGCATTTTTAAAAATATAACCCTTTACTTTCTAGTTTCTAAAAAGTAACTAAAGGAGCAGCTTGTTAGCTTCTTTAAAAACTTGGAAAACTACGAGCCACTGGCCTGTGGTACAAACGTCTGTCCACCATATTGTCACCAGAACACCCATAACAGAGCAGGAGCCAGAGCAGGAGCCATGTTCTCCTCCTCCTCCTCCTCCTCTATCATCTAGTGAGGCTGCAACACTCTTACTATAAAAGGAATGTAATAGTTAGAATTGCATGACAATTGGAATGACATTCATCATTAATTTACAATCATAATGTAACTTAGTTATGCCTTCATTATTGTAAAGAGGAAATCATTCCTTTGCAACTCATTCCTTCTGAACTCTGATTTTTCCACAATGGTCATGTTTTTTTTTGTTTTTTTTTTCTGCAGCTCTACCTGATAACTTCAACTCCAGACTGCCATTAATCTCTAAAAGAAAATTGGCAAATTCAGCTTGGAATGACTTTAACTAAATTTCATCGGTGTTCAGTGTGGGCCCACCAAGCCTATTCGTTACAGAGGACATTTGGTTAATGTGCATTTATTCTCAAATGCATCTTAGCCTTCTCCATTTGAAACAAAGATGTTCCGCTTGTTTCCACAAATACATAAATACAGCATATGTAAGAAAATTAGCATATTTAATAAAGTGTAGACAAATTGGTCCAAAAGTAACAGCAATAAGGTTTTCTGCCTGCCCCTTTAGCTGTAATAAGGTGGAGTGCACAAATATCACTTGATTAACAGCTGCAATATTAATTTCCCTTTTCGGTTGCTTGACTCACAGCGAGAATCATGTCAAGGCAGTGGAGAACCAATTAAATTGATTTTAATCTTTGTCAGAGAAGATAACATGCCTTTTTCTCTTCTTGTTTAAATAATTAAAGTTTCAGTAGGTATTATTTCTGGCTTTAAAGAAATTGGTATTGCAATGAAATCAATCCTTCTAATTGCATACTTAATAGTTTTTAATAAGTTAATCATGCCTTATTCATTTCATGTGTATTTTCTTCTACATATTAAACTCATATTTTCTTTTGTGAGACTTTTTAAAAGAAGGAGACATTCAAAAGATTTTGCCCATTGTCATTCTTAATCTTTTCAGCTTGCCTGTGTTTTGATTTGGAGCAGTATTCCAATATATCAGATATATTTCCTGTTTAAAGCAAGTTGACCAAAGGAATTTTCATTAAAAGCACATTGGAGCACATCCTCCACGATTAGCACTATAAAAATTTAAATAATGGCAAAAGTCCAAAAAATTATGAGACAAGAGGCATAAGCATCTTCTGCCTCACGTGACATTCCATTAAATGTATATCCTCTTCACACCCCAGGATGTTCAACACACAGTCTTGCCTGATATTGGATGCTAAGCAGGATTGGTTCTGTTTGGTACTTTGATGGGAGACCACCAGGAATGATCAAGGATCAGTATGATGAGGACACTGAGGTGAGCGACGAAGGTGTTCTGGTGATCCTTTGATATACCACATAATTGTGGCCTTCCAGGGTATTATCACATTGTCAGCTGGGAACACAAAAAATATCAGCACTCTGCTGGATCTAGTGTTACCACGCTAAGCAACAAGATTTTGATCAATATCTAGGAAATGTCAGGTTATCCAAATATTTAGTTTCCTTAGAAAATCCAAAAGCTAAGCCAAGACGCATAGGAGAATGACATCTGTGAGTAATTTATAAAGAATGTTGGAGATCAGTGTTCTTCATCTGTTGATCCAAGGTAGATTTTTCAGTACAATAGTCCTGTGAATGGTGAATCCTCACACAAAGTTTTACTAAAGGCAGCTTGGCAATAAAAAATCTTTAAACCATAAACGAGTTAAAAGGTTCTTTTTAAAATAAAATAAAATAAAGATAACTTGCAGATGGGGCTGCATACAGAACTTTCAGCCAACATCAAGGCGAGAGTCCAAGCCCTGCACTCTGTGGATGCCCAGCCTCTAGCCAGTTCTGTCTCATACCTGGATGTTCCAAAAAAAATGTGTGTAACAGGTCTGAAAGCATGTTTTCAAAAACTGGATGAAACCTCTAAACCTGGATTGGAATTCCAAGGGTTTTAGCCCTGGCTACCTGCAAAGTGGTGGGGTAAATTGTGCCTCACTAGTATATTTTAAAAATGGCCTTGTTAGTATTCTGTGCCACCTGCACGGCAGATTCCCAAGAGAGTAGAAGAAAGTGTAACATTCAAGTAGCTAAACTTCTTAGCTTGTTCAGTATGCTAGCCATCAGAACATGTCCAGAAAAGACCATAATTTTGGTTTTGATTGTTAACAAGTTATCTGTACAGTAGCTCATAGAAATCTGTAATAGGAGTTTAACACTTACTCTAGAGATTGACATCACAACAGCATAATCTGAGTATAACAGTAAGGGAATCTTGGTTTCCATTAATTTTCATACATGGTATTTGAATGATAAAAAGTTCCCAGACAGGTCATTTTGATGAAGATTAAATAACATAAGGACTAGTAAACAACCTAGGTTGATTCTGCTGGTCACTAGAATAGGATTTGTCAAAGTATACTCCAGGTCACACCTTAAGCAAAGTGTATTGTGTTAATAAAAGACATCTCGTAAAGCAAAGGAAGCTTTTGCCAGTGGAGCAAAAGCAGTAGCTTCTTCCATAGTTTATTTCCAGGAATAAAATCAAAGCAGATTTCAGATCTTATAATGGTTAGATACAGCCCACCTCATGTCTTTTTCTACTAGATAGCATAGTACTAAACTGTGGGCAAGGACTGATCTGTCGTTTCTGAAATCTGCTCAAATGTGAACACTGTCCAAGCCTGTATTTCATTTCAGCTCTTCCATATTACTAATGATGTGCTGTGTAGAAATGGAGCAATTAGTGGAAATATGTTGCAGTGTTTACTTGGGTAGGGGTTAAAGGTAGAAGAAGGGCATACCCATGTATTGAGGGAGGATGTGAGGATGCCCATGTATTGAGGGAGGATGTGGGGATGGATCTGTAGTCCAAATTTCCTTACTTTGGGGAGTGTGAGGCAGGCTTTAAAAAGCACAATTTTCAACCCAAAATTGCTACTCTAAATTGTCATTTTGGGTAAAACTCACAAGTAGAGACATCAAGCTTTCTGGAGCTGGAAGAGTTGAGAGCTAGAACCTGTGAATAATAGCTGTAATAAAAAGATTGTCAACAAGAAAAAAGTACAGTCCCCAACATTAGTTTTTTTTGGTGAGGGAGATAATATAGAAACCTCTCATCAGCTATGATTATATGGTAGCTAGAGTGACTGTGTAATACACTTCTGTCATGAACCCCATTCACCTTTCCCCCTCTAAGCTAAAAGCTCCAATGTTAGAACCATTTCTTGATAGAATATGAAATTCTTTCCCAGCTCTGTAATATCCCTTCTGAGACATGGCACATAGTATCCCAAGTGCGTTTGCACTATAGATTTGTAAAATTGCATTGTAATATTGGCTTTGTTTTTGACCCCCTATTAAAAAAAAAGTAACAGAACAAGCTATAATGTTGTTGAAATTATTTTGGAATGGGTAACATTTACTCATTAATTTTAATTGTCTCTTTGGTATCATAGATAGGGAAAAGGTGAGCGCTTCTGTTCCTTTTCTACCGTTTCCACAGCAAACCCAAAGACTCCATAGGAGCAGGGAAACCCATACTTTTAGGTGCCTCCTGCTTTGGAGAAAAGAGAGACTGTAAAGACAGACTTGGTAATTTGCTGACACTCCCCCTTCCCCCAGTTTTAAGAAGTTTGAGATTCAGAGTGTGGCCCGAGATACTCGGTGGATTATTAGAAAAGATAGGTATGTTGCCTTTGGTCTCCTCCTCATTTTGCAGCCATGTATATGGACCCTTAAATTATTACATGGTGTCTGAAGTTGAGGATGAAGTGTTTGGCGAAATAATGGGTAGCAATTTTCTGACTGTAAAAAGGAGAAGAAAATAAACTACAGGAGCCATTTCTGGGGAAAAAAACTTTTAAGGTCTATATAAGTGCCCTTAAACTGGACAACGTTTTGCAGGCATGAACGTATTATCACCTCCATCAAGCCCTGCAGTTGTCAGGGGATGCTGTGGAGAATTGGAAAAAAAAAAGTTTAGATAAGTTTGAACTCTTATCAGGCAGCAAGAGGAGCAGAAGAGAAACCTGACACAATCAAATTCTCATTTTTCCTTCGTGTGGTGAAGGATATGTATGATACCTTCCAGATTGCTAAAGGAGAGAATATGAAATGAAACTGAAAATAATACTTGATAAGTCTGAAGAATACCGCATAGCCAAAAAGAATGAAATCCGTGAAAGAAATAAGTTTTTTCCATGCATGCAAAAAACGAGATTAAACTATGGCTCAATATGTAAGTGAATCAAGAAGGCTGAGTAAGAATTGCAGTTGGGGTGATTGGAAGGAGTCTCTCACGGAAAATTGTCTGTAGTGTTGAAGATGATGTCCTCAGAGAGCGGCTGCTTCGTGGGATGATTTGTCCCCGGACAAAGCTCTCCAGATGTGCAGAGCCTCTGGAACTGTGAAAGGCCAAAGAGTTTTCTTAAGGAGCAGATTTGACACAAGCCAAACTCCAAGGGGGAAAATACTTCCTCACAACCAAACCGAGGGAGCAATGAGAAAGAATGAAGCATATAAAATCTGTGAAAGGAGTCACGGTCTAAAAAAAAAAAAATCTTCTCCATCCAGAAAACTCTGTTTTAACTGTGGAAAACATAATAGTGTTGTTGTTGTTTTTCCAGGATGCTGCTAAGTCAGAGCATGAAAAAGTCAGCTTCATGCTGTAGAGGATACTGCAGAGTAGGAAATTTATGTTTGTCTTCTCCCTTTCATCAGGAGAAAAACCAATGAAGGGGATTGGGCCTATTCTTGTAGGCCAATGAGATACTTATTCCAGTGAAACCAGGCACTGGTGCCCATGGAAATATTCTGTACGAAAAGGATTATGAAAGTCTTCAGCCAAAAACTGGGAGGAAAATCTATATCTGTCTCTGTCTCTATCTATATCTGCATATCTCTATACCTATATAACTGTATATATGAAAATGGTGTAATGGATAGAGTGACAGGAGGTCTGGGTTCAAATCCTTGCTCAGCCATTGAAATTCAATAGGGTTGTGGAAAAAAAACACATCTTAAGTATCTCATTTACCTTGAAAGTGCTATTTGAGTCGTTCTAAGTCCGTCATAGAGATTTCAGTAGGGGAAACTTGGCATCTGTCTATATTGTTTCTTAGATTGTTCTTCAGTGTGGTAAAGTGACATAATACAGGTTAAGTTCAAAGTTGGGGTGAGCAGATGTCCCTACCTATTTCTAAACAGTTAATGCATCATTTTGAATTTAAACAAAGTTTGAACAGAGTTAAAGTCCTACTATGTAAAAACCTGTTCTGGGCGTGCCTCAGCACTTGATGGCCCTGATGCATTATCTGTATAATCCAGACAAGACAGAGGTGCTCTTGGTCAGTCGAAAGGCAGATGAGGGAAAAGGGATGCAGCCTGTGCTGGATGAGGTTGCACTCCATCTGAAAACACTGGTGTGCAGCTTGGGGGTGTTTCTGGATTCATCTCTGAGCCTGGATGCCCAGGTCTCGGCAGAGGTCAGCAGTGCCTTTGCACAGTTGAAACTAGTGCGCCAGCTGCACCCATTGGGTGATCTGGCCACAGTTATACATGCCTTACTTACATCCTGGCTGGATTACTGTAATGCACTCTATGTGGGGTTGCCTATGGAAAGTGTCCAGAAGCTTCCAAAATGCAGCAGCCAGATTATTGACTGGGTCTGGTTATAGAGATCACATAACCCTCCTGTTACAGCAGCTCCACTGGCTGCCAATCCATTTCTGGGGTGAATCCAAAGTGTCCTATGAAGCCCTAAACGGCCTGGGTCCAAGCTATGTTAAAGACCATATCTCCCATTATAAGTCAACTCGGGTGTTATGACCATCAGGAGAGGCCTTTCTCTCCATCCTGCCACCTTAACAGGTGCATTTGGTAGGTACATGGGAAAAGGCCTTCTCTGTTGCTGCTCCCAGACTCTGGAACGCCCTCCCACAGGAGACTAGGTTGTCCCCACCTTTGCTGTCCTTCCACAAGCAGGCAATGACCTTTTTCTTCAAGCAAGCTTTCCCTTAATTACTAGCTGTTGTAAAGTCACCTCCAACTTATGACAACCCTATGAATGAGCGATCGCCGAAATATCCTGTCCTCAACTGCCCTGCTTAGCTCTTGTAAACTCGAGCCTGTGACTTCCTTTAGGAAGTCAATCCATCTTGTATTCAGTCTTCCTCTTTTTTCTGCTGCCTTCTACCTTTCCCAGCATTATTGAGTCTGGTGAATCCTGTCTTCTCATGATGTGCCCAAAGTAGGACAGACTCAGTTTCAACATTTTTGCCCCCGGAGATTGTTCAGGCTTGATTTGACCTAGGACCCACTTGTTCATCTTTCTGGCAGTCCAGGGTATCCACAATGCACAAATCCAGCACAAATCCAGCCAAACCATTTTTTCCCCTGACAGCTTTAACTGTCCAGCTTTCACACTCATACATGATGATCTGAAATACAAGAGTGTGGATGATCTTGGTCTCCAGTGACACAGCCTTACATTTGATGATCTATTATAACTTCCAATAATTTTCAAACAGTTTTTGGACCACAACTGATCTTCAAAGCCAAACAGAGAATAAATAGTAACTTACATTGTCTGGAAGCATAACAGAAGCATGAAGGAAAGGAAACCATCTCAATTGTGAAAGAGTGTATCTCCCGAATTTTTGCTGGTGTTTTTGAAAAGCTCTCTGACAGAAAAACACTTTCTCTCATTTCTGAACTGTTGTTTGACAAAGAACCTAGAGAAAATAACGCTTGGCATTCACACTACCCATTATTCTTTGCCAGTCTTGGATTCCTGCTACAATATTTTTGTCTGTGCAATTTGAAACACGGAAATTTCAGATATTATAAAAGTGACAAGCAAGAATTAAAGCTGACTTAATTGACCAGTACAAAATCAATCAGCTGAGAAATGCTTGTATCCTTCATGGGTGAAAATTAGGTTGCGTTGCTGCGAAAACTACACAAAAATGAGGCATGAGCAATTTGTGAGAAATATGATGAATAATGCGGGAGTCATTTCTGCAAGAGCTGGCTAGTAAATATTTTATATATTCATTAGCTATGGAAACGGGGAATGGTATTGGAATCCATGCAATTATTCTTTAAACAATTCATCAGATAAAACCGTCAAATTAACAGTTTACCCACACAAAGGGGAGTTACCCATTTTTTGTTTCAGATCTTTAGGTTGTTTGGCCTCAATTAACTATGTTACAGCCAGGAGATCATTAGTAAAAATCTTCCGCTGCATTTCATGCATGTTAAAAATGTTTTGTTTTTCACATTTAGGCAATGTTTTGTTTTTCGCTTTTAGCAAATTCTTGGGGATCTGAGAAACATCTCACCAGAAATGTCATATTTATAGATTTCTTTTACAAGAGCGGTGAATTTCCATTGTTCTCTCTCTCTTCAACAGAAATAAACATTGGCTTCCATGCTGGCTAGAAGAATCCCAAGGCTAATGCTTGCCATTGTATCATTGCTATTCAAAATACCTTCTCTTTAGAAGCGAAAACTGGGACGAATATAATACCAGCCTAATGTGCTTTTCAAAATGTGTGTGTGTATGTTAATGTGGAACTATTACACTGTATATTTGTTGTTATTAGTATTTTTAACTAATTAAGCTTGTTTTGTTTTTTCTTCATTGATTTACACTTCCCCCCAACTTCCAAGAGATTGAGGCGAATAACAAGATATAATAGTAATAGCAGAAAACCTAATTTTAATATGCTCCAATTATATCCTATGTCTCCTGGTTATGAGCCATGAAAACTCAATTTGAATTAGGAGGTTTTAATTTTTACATCCATTCTGGAAGAAGCTGTGCCTTAGTGAAAATAAGCCACTTCATGCACAACTTGGTATACAAAAAAATAGATCAGATGAAATTTCTCCCTGGATGCAGCCCACTACATGCACAGGTACAATTTTTCCCCACCCACATTGGTAAAAGCATCTGCCATTTAAACCTGAATAGGAAGGAAAAGTTCATCAAAATGCTCTTCACATCACACAGTTGATTTCCTAGATACACCTCTCTTGGTCCCAGGGATAGTCCTGCATTGTTCAGTGAGGCTCCACTCCATAACATGAAAGGTAACTACGAATTACAATTATACCAAAAAAGAAGCAAAACTATCCCTTGGTGAGTGAGAGTTACAAGTCAGGTTGATTATAGCTTCATTGCAGATCATGGAAAAGTTTTTTATTTGGATTGAAAATCCCAGAATCCTACAGCCAACATGATCAAGGTCTCCTTTGTTATTGGACATTTTTCAAGTAACTAGGTACGTGTAGTTAGTTTCTTTTTCATTCTGACACATCCACAGCAGTTACGTTCTTCAGCACTGAGCTGCAGTGCACTATGAAGAATAGTCTCAAAGAACATCTGTTTGCCAGTGGTTCTTCCAAGTGTCCCATGTAGTCTATGAGCTAAGGAAGTCAGCTGGTACTAGGTAAAGGTAAAGGTTCCCCTTGACAATTTGTCCAGTCGTGTCTGAATCTAGGGGGCGGTGCTCATCTCCGTTTCCAACCCATAGAGCTAGCGTTTGTCCGAAGACAATCTTCCGTGGTCACGTGGCCAGCGCGACTAGACACGGAACGTCCCTCAGCTGGTACTACTCAAGGGTTTAAGAGTCTCTATGGAGTACCTCTCTTCTCTGGAGGAAGACCAAACAGGAGATGGATTGACTCCATAGAGGAAGCCACAGTCTTGAATCTTCATGAGCTGAGCAGGACTGTTAATAACAGAGCATTTTGGAGAACACTCATTCATAGTATCGCCATAAGTTGGAGGTGACTTCACACCACATAACAACAACAATAAAGTGCGTATTAAATTGAGCACAGTTGGGGGTAGGTTTCAGGTACTTGTATTGACTACTTTTATTTTGAAGGGGGGAAAAAACAGCTGTGGGAACCCGATCTAGACCATGTTCCTTGTCTAGTCCTGGACTGAGCCACAGCATGGTTTCCTGCTGAAATATCCCAGCTGTGGTGCAGATCTTCAGTCTGAATCAGAAACAATATAAATGTAAGCCCCTCTGGCTGCTCCTTCTTTGGAACAAAAGTGGCCAGTTTAAAGGAGCTGCTGAACAAAGCATGTTTGTCATGATTGTGTGGTTTGGCCCTAAGAAAGTTAATCCACCATCTGCATTTTTTTTCTTCTGACCACATTTTGTTCCCATCCTTGCTAGTGACTTTCCCTCTTTGATTTTGTCTTTAAAACTGTTTTTGAGCCCTTGCTTGTACGCTAGCAAGCTAAGCAAAAAGTTAATCTAAATCGCCAAACTTACAAGTATTTTAGTGCACTTCCATATCGAGCAATATATTAGGGTCATGGCAAGACCCTTTGTAATTTTCTTGCTGAATTAATCAGTTTGTCGTAGGAAAATATGCCTGTACTCTCATTTTCTTTTCAGTGAAAAAAGCACATAATTAGCTTGCCAGTACTGTGAAATGATTTCGAAATGCAAGAGGCATCTATTTTATTCTATAAAAATACTTGTCATATATTATCAGCTTAAAAAAAAATGACCAATGTTAATTTAGTATTTTGAATAGATGCTTATCGTGTATACGTATGTGCTCAAATCAGCTTTAATTTGTAGATAATTTGGATTTATGGTGTATCTATAGTAAAGGCATCTTTTTTCCCCTACAGGTTATATTGTTGGTGAAGTAGGAGTATGCGGCTAGAATATCAGCAGACTTCAGTTTCTTTACAAAGAAGCTTGAAGAAATCAATTTCGGTGGTGGAAATATATGTTTTGGATAGGATCATAACTGCTGTGTGGGGTTATCCAGAATTTGGAAGTGTGTCATCATCAGGGCTCTGATGACAGACAGCTCTGTTTTGTATTTATATCTTCAGCAGGTGAGGTAGTTGACATGGTGAATTGGTGGCAAGTCATGATGATAACGGACTGGATAAGGGCCCACAGATTGAAAAAGACTGCTCCCTAAAAGAAGATGCTGCTAGTGAGTGGTTTTGCTGAATAGATAAGGGATTAGCCTGTTCTAAGTGGGATTTACATTTCTCCTCAAGGAATAGGTTCAAATCTTGGGCTACTTTTGGATCCCTTAGGGTCACCACAAGCACAGGTGTTCTCATTAGCATGGCCCTCCTACTTCTGTATCTGGACAGTGATAACCTAGTTTCCAGAACTGGGAAGTAACATGTTGTAATTATAATACCTATATGAAGTCAGTGCAGAATACGGGAGACCTGTGTTCAGATCTTCCCTGAACCATGAAATTCACTTGATGACCTCAGCAGCCATACTGTTTCAGCCTGACCTAAATCAGAGGGTTCTCATGAGCGTTGGCTGGACTGCACTGGAGGAAAAGCAGGATCTAAATGTGACAAATAGCAAATGCCACAGATAATACTTGCAATAACTTTACTTTTTGGGGGATAGCACTGCTCTCAATGTTGTTCCTTTAAAAATAATGATGGGTCATGTTACATTTCTTAGAGCAACAACGAGCAGTTACTTTTTCTTGCTAAAGTGCTGCTTTTAGGGTGTCATATTGAGGGAACTGTGTCACTGATGTACAATTTCATAGCTGTAAGTATTTTAAAAAAAACAATTAGAGAGTAAATCAAATCAACATAAAGGTGACACTTTACAAATGTGCTACTCTTTAAAAAGTGACTAGCAAGATGTTAGATGGAAAAAAAAATTAAAAACAGGGGAGGGGGAAATTATTTTTAAAAAGATTTGCTCCCTTTAGTCTTCTTTGGTAACCCTCCAAGACAGATTACTACGACAAACTGTGCTAGGTTTCTCTTTGGCAGCAGTTCAGAAAATGCTGCATGCACAGAATATGGCAGCCCCACTGATTATAGGGACCAGATAGTCTGGTTGCATAGTACCTATTCTGACTTACACTGGATGATTATCTCTGGCTTCAACCTAGAAAGAGTTAAGCAGGGATGTTGGCAAGTCTTCAGACTCAAGTCCCAAGTCTGAGTCTGTGTCTTCAGGCCTGAGTCCCAAGACTCGAGTCATTTGCTGCCCCCCCCCCCCAGGCTTGGGACTCGGACTCTGCAAGCACCACCCATCTGAAAGGCCAGCCACACACAGAGACAGCAGGCCTCCCTACCTGCTGCCGCCCTACCCACCCACTGCCCCTGCTGCCTGCCGCCACCATCATCCTCAGAGGCAGCAGGCCAGGCTTCCATTCCAGGAGCCAGCTGCTGCCTCCGCCCACTGACCCACCGCTCAGCTGATATAGGCTGGCGCATGCACAGAGGCAGGGACCAGCTCAGAGAAGGGAAGTTGGCCCACTGTCTCTGTGCATGCACTGGCCTATGAGCTGGGCGGCAGGTGCATGGGGTGGCGGCGGCAGCAGCCAGCTCCTGGCAGAGAAGCTGGGCCTTGCTGCCTCTGAAGAGGGCAGTGGGTGGCAGAAGGTAGGGATGCCCATAGGGACTCGACCACACGATTTGGACAAATTGGTCCAAGTTGTGAGTTGAATTGCGACTCCCCCCCCCCCCGAAACCCCTGAGTTGATCCCAAGTCATGTCCCTGGAGCAACTTAAGTCGGATGCGACAGCACGTCATCACTTGCAAGTTTCTGTCCCTGGAGTAAAGGCTTGAGGCCCCAATACTTCATGGAACCTCTCCTGTATCCTGAACCTGACTTCATCCTTAGCCTTTGTTTTGATTACCTCTTCCGATAGAGGAACAGAATATGGTGACAAGATGTCCTTTTCTACAGTGTCCTGCCTGCCACCTTCCCCACGAAGCACCATTTGGCTCCACCACCATCATCTTTTCAGAAACTAGTTAAGACATTTCTCTTCTCTCAAGAATTTGATAGGAGGGGATTGGGTGGTTTTTAAATAACAGCCTTAGGCCTATTTATGACCCTATAATTTAATAGTAGCATTTAATGTTATGTATTGTGTTTGTTATCTTTAACTTTTGCATATTTTATTTATGAGGCACCTATGGTCTGATTTTGGAAGACCATAGGAATGAAAATTATTGTTGTTGTTTCAACTTATATACTGCCCCATAGTGCTAGAGCACTCTCTGGGTGGTTTACAACATAATTAAGCAAGCTGGGTACTCAGTTTTACCAACCTCAGGAGGATAGAAGGCTGAGTCAACCAGGGGCTGGCTACCTGAACCTGCTGGGATCAAACTCAGGTTGTGTGCAAAGGCTTGACTGCACTACTGCAGTTTAACCACTGCACCACAGGGCTCACATATGGAAAATTTTCTTCCTCCTCCATAAGAAACGGGGCTTTCTCCATTGCAGCTTTGACTCTGAAATCATTTGTATGGCAAGTTAATACATTTCTTCAGGGGGGGGGGGGCTTGAATTGGATGTGACAAGGCAGTGCTTTGAAATTTGATTGAGAAGTGGTATTTGCATTTAAAAAATAAATACTTGAATAAAATAAATGAGAAGGTTTGGAAAACATGCTCCACGATTGTGAATCTAGAAACTTCTTGATTCCACAGCTTTCTTTAGAATGTTCTGTCTTTTTCTTTCCCTCCTGGGGACTTCTCAGCCCGCAAAATGTCCTTTGTTTCTTCCCATGAAACCCTGTGCATAATTTCTTAGATATGGTACACCTAAGGAATTCTCTGCACGATTGCTTATCAGCATCCAAATAAATCTTACCTTTGGCTATATGAGCACACAATAAATGTTAAGCAGATTGCCACTGTGCATCAGTCATTATGGGCCTGACCATTGCAAAAATAATAGCGAACAACGAAGACTTGAGATGACCCAGAAACAATTGAGGGTCTTTTCTTTCAGACTCTTCCTACATTGTGGGATACAGTTTGTCTTTATATTGTTTTAATTACATTACCTTACATAGCATTTCAAATTTATGATTATGTTACCTGTCTGCCCTGCCCAATGGGCTTCCAAACAAGCATTTTTAGGCTTCTCATATATCTCTGGTGCCAGATTAAGTCTGGCAACCCTGCATTGCTTCTGCCTGGAATACTATCCTTCACAGGGCTTCTGTATTTCTTTCCTACCCTGGCTTTTATATTGGTCAGTTTCAAATAGTTGTGTATCATCCAACTGGAAACTGACCAGTACAAGAATCTGAAATTGAGAAGAGCAACAAAGACACAAAAGTCTCCCTGAGGATAATAGTTCAGGCTCAAACAGAACGGGACTGTCAAATTTAATCTTGTGTAGGGAATCAGTAAGAAGAAGGTGGGGATGGTGCTCAACGCTTCTACTCATTGCTTTTCTGGGAAAATCTCCCAGCCTGTGTGGGTGTCCTGGAGGGATTCTCTACTAGGGTGAAATGACAAAAATGTCCAGGATCATAAAAATAAATAATAAAAAAATAAAAATTATATATATATATATATTATATATATATATATATATATTACTCCTTCCATCCCTAATATATTCTCTGTGCTCACCATCACTTCAAGGGATAGATAAGAGTATTGTGCACTAGCTAGAGACACAGTGACCAGGCCACGATACAGTCCATTATTATACACACTACATGAAGTAACCAATGGAGAATTGTAGTTATTCCTTGTTCTTCTTAGAGCTCTTCTTCATGTATTTCCCTTTCTTCTGTATTCCGGATAGAGTGGCTGGAATCACAGATGTCGCCATGGCTAATTGATGAGGTTCCCAACACATGCCTGCCCATGCATCTGGCACATGCCTTGGCGACTTGCCAGTTATTGCCACAGTTAGGCATGGCAACTTGTGTGCCTCCTTTTGCACACACACAAATATCCATTAAGATTTTGGCCAGTAAATCAAATAGAATTGATATACCGGAATCCTACATTTCTCCATAATAACTGTGGTCAGAAGAAGCAATCCAGTTTATCTAGCCAAGCACTTCTCTGCTTTATTCCTTTTTAGTGATGCACCTCAGCTGTACCTTTTTTGGGGAAAAAAGAAGAAATATTTATGCATAAAACATTGAAACAGGTGGTGGGTTGGAGTCATTTTGTTAAGCAGTAAAATATGGGGGAAGCAAGATATAAAGTGTAAAACAGAATGTGCTGTCCTCTTCAAATCTGTGCCTCATGCTATCCTGACAGAGTCCAAGAAATGGGTCATATTAAAAACAAACAAATCTGTGACAAGAAATAGCACAGAATCCAACTCACTATCTTCTTAAAGCCGTCTAGAGAGCATTCTCCTTGGATGCTGTTTCTAAGTGAGCAAATAATACATTAGGTGAAGAGATGAGCTAGGGAAATTACTTTTCAGAAAAAAATAACTGCTGCCACTGCTCACTACTGTATTATCAGATAGCTCAGTGGTTTATTTATTTATTTAAAATATTTTTACCCTGCTTTTTTTTCCTTATAAAAAGGACCCGAGGCAGCTGCAGAGCCAGAGGTTGGGAGTTTGATTCCCCACTGCACCTCCTGTGAGAAGAGTCCATCTGCATAGTCAAGCTGTGCAAGCTGCACAGTCCGAGGGCACCCCCGGAAGAAGGGAAAGGCAAACCACTTGTGAGTCTTCTCTACCAAGAAAACCCTGGAAAGGGTCGCCATAAGTCAGAATTGACTTGATGGCAGATTTCTCCTCCTCCTCCTTTCTCACTGCTCAATTATTTCTTTTATTTATTATGTTATTCAGTGTATATGTTTGTGTATGTTACTATTTAATCCATTTTGGAAGTAAGAAAATGGCCTAATTAAAAAAACACACTTCAAAATGTTCCCAAAGCTATTTTTGACCCGAAAGGAACAAGAAAAGCTAATATGTAAATGATGTACCACTCTTATGTTACTTCTTTTTTCAAATCCCTTTTGACATTTTTTGACGCCACCCTTATGCGGTCAGTTAGTCCCTGGGCAATGGGATATAGCGGAAAAGGTGCCTTGTTCTAGAGCAGGGGTTCCCAACCTTTGGTCTCCAGATGTTCTTGGACTACAACTCCCAGAAATCGTGTCCTGGGCCAGTGGTGAAGTGGACTTGATGGGAGAATCCTCTTCCACCCCAATTAATGCCTGCAGGGCACTTGATTGGGAAAAAGGGTATCTAGCTGTGAAGTGGGGTGGGGGGCACAACTGCCAATGGACTTGAATGGATCTGGACTGTCAGGAGTAGGAGATTTTTTTTAAAAAAATGAAACATGTTCCTGTGCCATCCCTTGCCTTTCAGAAGTAGGACCCACTCCTGGTGTTCACTGCTAGGAAAGCATTGACAGGATTGCGCCTCCTCAGATGAATACATTTTATGTTCTCTCTCTCCTCTCCTCCCATGGCTCCTGTTCTTTTCTGTTTGGGGAGGGGGAAATAGCTCCTTCCTCTTTGATCACAATTTTCTTTCATTGTTAGTTCTTTGCTGGGGAGAAAACACTTATGTGAAAGATTCATATTAGGGAAACACTCCTTTAATGAATATGAAGTGGTGGCTGAGGTACAAGGTGGGAGGAGAGAGCAGTAAGGCATTGAGGTGTATGAAGAAGTGTATGCATAAATGAGGAAGGAATGTGAGTAAGTGAAATGCCTAGCAAGAGGTAGGAACATTTCTCATTTTCTGTCATAGTTCTGAAGTAAATGAAAACAGTGGAGTTAAGCAGTAGTTGAGTGAATTCTTGCCTGCTTGTGTGTGTGTGCAGGCAGGCAGCCTGGATAACTCAGTGATCTATGTATCTGGTTGCAGAGCCAGAGGTTGGAAGTTTGATTCCCCACTGGGCCTCCTGTGAGTAGAGCCAGCCTGTGTGAACATGGGCAAGTTGCATAGTCCCAGGATGCCCCCAGCAAAAGGAAATGGTAAACCACTTCTATGTATTCCCTACCTAGAAAACCCTGGAAAGGGTTGCCATAAGTCGAACCAACTTAACAGCACATGATGATGATTTTGTGTGTGTTCATTTGTGAATTTATCTGTGTGCTTTTGTATGTACACATGTCTGTGTGTAAAACGTGAACACCTACTTTTGTCCTGGCTTGTCACTCTTGTCACCATAAGAATACAGTGATGTTATTGTGTAGCAGAGCAAATCAACATCTTACAAGGCAATTCTAACAATGGATAACTTTGAAACTGGACTTCAGATGAGCAGTAAGTCCCTGAAGATATATTTTGCCACATATCTCCAGGGAATTAGCATACAATTTTGTAAGCCATATTCAAAGGACTTCTGCATTACAAAAGCACAGAGCAGTTGTGTTTCTCCCAGCCCTGAGTGATTTCATTAAACATTATCTCAGAATTTCTGAGACCAGCCTCCTGACACAAGTCTTCAAAGGGGAAATCAGCTCCAGGTCTGGGGAAATCTAAAATTTTGACCCTGTCAGTCAGGACCCAACTAACTGACTCTCAAGGAGAGAGCTTTTTAACTCCTTCCTGACCAAACAGGCATTCAGTGCTGTCAAAGGGATTCTGTGTCTGGTTGTAAAATATATATATTTTATATATGCTCCTGCAGGAGCCTGGTTCAACAGCCAAAGAGGAGGAGGATAGGAGCACGCGCCAGCTGGTGAGTGGGGGATCCAGTGGAGGAGGCTGGGCCATGCGTATGAACTGGCATGAGCCTCTGAACCAAGGTTCGTGCCCATCTGTATTCCCTATCCATGATTCAAAATGCTGGGAAATGGCCTGATATTGCTGCATAATATTTTGCCCACTTTGCCAGCAGGAAAAAGGATGCCGAACTTTACATAGCAAAGGGCAGCCTGAATGTTGACGACACCCATGGCAGCAGTCAAGATGGTCCACAGGATACCCTCTTGTGCTCACTACCATTCACACTTGTCAAAAGGCATCCCTGACACTTGCTTTGTGTTTGGGTGAGAAGTTAACTGTTGAAAAAAGGAGTTAGCTCCTGGGATTTTCCCTTGCTTCCTATCACTTTGTGAATATATAAATTCTCCAATATATATAGGGCTTAAAAGTAAACTGGCTGTGACCACTCCCACCCCCAAAGATGGCTACTGTTTTATTGAATACAAGTTTGAAATTCTTATCACAGGTCGTTTTAAGACTCATTTTAAGTTTTATATCTGAAAATTCTCAAGCATGTCTCTTGTATATTTTCCTGTTCATGCTTCCTCCTGTATCTGTATTGGAATAGTAATGGCTTTAGCTTATGGATCAGCAGCATTTATTTAGTCTCTCATGGTAAGAGTAATGCCAGCTGGTTGTTCTTTTGGAGGCTTCCAGCCACTGACAGACTGCACCTTCCTGGTGACAGATGTTTCTGAGTGCAAAATGCACAGTGTGGGATGATGTTTGATTCAGTCCTGGCTGAGGCACTTCCTTGAAACCACACCTGCATAATTTGTACCTGTCAACTTATTACTGACAAAACTAAGCACAGCTCCGTGCCCAAATGTGACTCTTGACATTCTTCACCCTATTAGTTGGCAGAGATGTTGGGCCCATGTAACTCCGTTTCAACTAAGTGAAGAGAAATTTTCTTGCAGTTTCTGATAGGCTTGCCATTAGCAGTAGCATAGTTTCTTTTCTTACAAGTGCTTCATTTCATGTTGCTATGCTGCAGCTGAAAGTGATTGGCAACTACCACTAAAAATGACAAGGAGTATGTGGAGAAAACACTACAGAATGGTCTTGCCCTTGGATTTGGGATGAGAAAATAGAAGTCTCAGAAAAATGTCCGTTGAGAAATTCTGGGTCACCTCCACTGTATCCTCTGGCCAAGGGAGTTACAGGATCAGCAGCAGCCCATTGCTTGAAAATTTTAAGGCCAAAATCTGAGATGGTATGTGTGTGTGCGCATGCGCATGATGTCACAAGAGTTGGAAGTTGGCCTGGAACTGTTTCTGTGTTAGCTAACTGTGAAAACAAGTGTGAGGGTGATCCAGGCAAGTGCACAGGGAATCTGGGTACCACCCAACCCAGCAACCCACTAAATGTAGCAAACCAGAGGCAAGGGAAAAAAACAACAACCCGTGGCCATAAAGGCAACAACATGTGAAATTGTTGTCATGATTGCTAGGCCTCACATCTTACTCAGCTTTATTTATACCAGACTTGATACATGGAGAGCTTTCCCAAGTCCTGTGCTGTGACTTATGAGGAAGGCTCACAGAATCCCCCCTGCCCCACTCTTGCAGGGCCCCTTCCCTAATTCTCAACTTTTTGGCATGCTGGGCAAATACATATTTGTACTGAGGCAAGGAGCCTGATGCCAGATGGGAAAGGGAGGGAAAAGCTGGCTAATCTTTAAAGCCACATCATGGGGGGGGGGGGGAGAACCACTCTTTTCTCCTAGAGCTTCACCATGATGCTTTAAAACTTGCCATTGCTACCATTATGCACTACTTTGCTGAATAACTAAGGCTAATAGTGCTACTTTTTTAGTGACGACAAATGACCTCCCAAAGCATTACTTTTTTAGTTGAATGAGTAGCACTATTACTGCGTTATCATGATCACTGACCTTTAATCATCGAAAGTGGCCTTTTTATTGTTCGGTTACTCATTGTGTTATCATTATCACTCCTTTAGGAATTATCTGACTGAGCCAATGCCACCCTCTTGACTCCAGCTAATTTAAAAGACTGGAAACTTAAAACATTTTATAAACTATAATTCCATCTGTCTGTAATATATGGGGGCAGAGGAATGCCGTGGATTTTCCACAAATTTGACAAATTCATGGTACACTACCATGCATTATAGTAATGGATAGAATTTTATTTTTGTACCCGGTCGCTCGATATTGCTAGACCAGCTGGGCAGTTCTTGTCTATCTCAGGCATTAGATTTTAGGTCTCAGGAAAGGAGAGCAAATTTGACAGCCTGAGCTAAAATAAATTATCTGGCTTAGGTGCTCTGGAACTGAATGTGGGCGGGTTGGGGTTGGTGCCACTTGGTATTTCATCCTAGGAAGAAAGAGCTCTCGGGCCCACACATGCCCCAATCCCACCTTGGCTTTTCATTCACACAACCTGATGATTGTCTGGAGAAACGGGTTGTTACACTCGTTCCA
Organism: Intellagama lesueurii; assembly: GCA_037013535.1. Taxonomy (NCBI): domain Eukaryota; kingdom Metazoa; phylum Chordata; class Lepidosauria; order Squamata; family Agamidae; genus Intellagama; species Intellagama lesueurii. Next base: position 148,883,048 of record JBAJHW010000004.1, read on the forward strand.
CAGCTGACTAAGCTGTAACCCTAAAACAGCAACCAGACTCCCAACTTCCATCTAAGAGACAAGCCTGGCGAAACCCATCTTGCCAAGAGCTGCTGGACTTAACATCTAAGCACAACTTTCCTGGCAAACCTCATCTCACCATGTATGTTTAGACTTTGTTTTGGACTTTCTTCGCACTGGTACAAACTTGATAAAGTGGTATTTTAATGCATGAAAGCTTGTTTGTTGTAAGATTGTTTTTTAGTGGTCTATAAAAGTATCACCTATTTTTGCATTTGGATTTTATTTTGTTTGGACCACATGGCTACCCTTTACTTCAATGGAAATAGCAATATCTGGTAATGATTGATACAAGATAATGCTTGTGTGGATAGACAACTAGTAACAATAACAACCAACACAAGACTTTTAAAAGTCATGTTCCAAATTCCATTTTCTCCTCCTTAAGCACAATCCCCCCCCTCCGCCCCAAGCTTTGTCTTTCTGTCTGGAGACCCAGAGATATATAGCAATCCCTGAGACTTCAAATGAGACCTGGCAATCCAAAGCCAGTGAGACACTTCAATCTCCTCTCAGTTTTATGCACTCCAAGGCAGTCTATAAGAACCTGGTGTTTACTGAATTCCTGACAGGTACTACTCGCCATCTAATGGCTGCATTTGGCTTTGAAGGTCCAAGTTACGCAGACCTGAACTAACCCCACCAAACAATGTGTTTTGTTTTCCTGCAGGTACAATCCCAGTAGCTTTCAGATTCAACTAAAAAAAAAAATCACTGTTGTGAGTTTGTCCTGTTGCTCTGTAAATGCTGCCAAACTTCAAAACATGGAAGAAACAAAAATGAATGCAATGGAAGCAGACAGTGGCTTTGGTAAGGGACCGTGTATCGCTAATATTTGCGTCTTCCCCTGCTTTCATTTTTGCTGGGGGGAAAAAGTAACTTGCTGAAGGCAGCTTCCTTTGTTCAAAAGCCAACTGAGACAGAACAGGCATTCAATAATTACAGCCAGTCAGTTTTTCAGGCAATTTTTCCTTCCCTAGCTTTGCCGTTGTGCGTCCCCGTTTTTAACATTGTTCATTATATTCAACCTGCCACTGTCATGGCAAAGCTTTAGAAAGGCATTTCAGTGGGCTAGTGTGCTGCAGGACATGGATAATGAAATAGTTAGATGTGACTTGCGTTTTAATTGGTTCACCTAACTTTCATTTGGCTTGAACCAGAGACAATTTCACAAAAGCAACAGTGATAGGCATTTTGAGTTTTTAATTAGTCTCATGTGATATTACCTGCTGCTTTTAACACACACTTTTACTGCAGGGGTCTCTCTGTGTGTCTCTGTGTGTACATGGTCATGAGTGTATATTTAGAGGCTTATAAATAAGAGCAGTGGATTTTTTCCAGTCTTAAAACAGTCTGTAAAACCCCCCCCCCACCTTTCTGTAATCAACAGACAGCATCAAGATCATCAAATCTGAAAAAAAGCCATTGATTTTTGTACACACACACACACACACATTTAGTCAATAATTACATGCTTGTTAGTGACAATAATGTTCATGGAAAACCTCTCACACTGCTGTATAAGAACATTTAAATCCTATTCAACTTCATGGACAACAGACAAGATTCTAAACAGCAGAAAAAGAGAAATGGGCAAGATGGCGATTCTGGAACAATATACACAAGCTGAACAGCATTTTTTTTTTGAAAGATGAGTGTGCTGCAAACAGAGCCTCTCCTCCCAAGGGGGAAAAGTTCATGGTTTTGTATGAGTTTTGTATAAAACTTTTTTATTTTATTTTATTTTATTTGTATAAAAAAATACAGTGTTTTACAAGTATTTTGGTTATAGTTTTCTCTTATTCTGGCAGCTGATAAAATTGGGAGGGGGGAACCCACTCGCAGTGCTTTTTCCCTATCATTTAACTTTCCCCTGCATATGTATAAAACAATACTTTTCCTGATGTGGAATATATGATGCAAAAAAGTGTGACTTAGAAAGTAATTCAGTGAAGACCTGCTGATAAACAGAAAGAAATTTCTGTTATCGCCTAAGAAGCACTTCTTCTTTGTACTCATCCTTTATGCTCAGGCTAAGGGAGCCTCTGACTACCCATGTTGAGGTCATCAAATCTGGCACACTCCACCCAATGACTGTGTGAAATCTGTCTCTTATTTCTGTGGACGTTTCTGCTTTTCCAAATGCTGGAATGACATGAACAAGAAAATTGCTTGCAAAAGTAGCAATGCGGATCTGAATCACTGTAGTGCATGTTTCTTATTACCAAGAGAAATCTTTCTTTTTCAACATGTTCCACATTCAACAACAAAGATTTCCAAATGATGTCCTAGAGATGTGAAAAATGAAAAATTCACATCTGAACGCATAATCAATGTAAGTGTTCCTTTGTACATTGAATCATTCCTATTCGCACACATCCTAACAGTAATTCTACCTATAATGTTGCATGCACAGGGCTGGGGGCTGGGATAGGCAACATATGGTCGTCAGGATGTTGTTGAGCTACAATTCCCATTAGCCTTAGTCAGCTAAGGGATCACAATTTCTCTGTCTCTGATTCAAGATATTCCTATTGATAGAAACATGTAGGTTTTCAAAGTATAGGTTTAAAAAGATGAATGCATCTTACCAGCAGAAACCAATTCAAGGCATATTCTGTCTTACACCAAAAATTACCTACTGCATAAATCTTTGATTACATTATTTTACATGAATATAGTGAACCTGTTGCCCTGTTAGAGTGATTAGTTGACAAGTATATCACCGCTGAAATTATTGGTGAGACTTTTAATGGCTCATTAGGTGCCAGCTAGAATCACTCACATGTTGAATTTACCGCAACAGTGATGTGGGCAGGGCATTAATTACATCCAAATATATTGATCTGATGATTGTAGGAAAATGACTCATAGCTTGTGCTGTAAGAGCTGATTTGTTGACCACCCAATTGGATTTACTTCATCTGGTGTATGGATTTCTCCAAGGACAGGCTTCATGATCATTGGAGTTGCCAGTCAACCTTTTCTTTTTATAACAGTTGTGTGTGATCTGACGTAGGTTTAAATGTGGTTGAATAAGGACCTGACAGAGCAATGCAGTATACAACACATTCAGTTTTAAGTCCTCTTGAATACAGTGAGGATTACAGGTTTGTCTCCATGGATGAGGAGGGTCCCCAAATATCAGAGAGACTCTCAGTTAGGAAAGACAGTAGCTGAAAACAGCCAATGACATGGTCTTGTGTCTATTGAAGTTCAACATTAACCATCTCTTAAATATTTCTAACAGTATTTGGAAAAATGGGGGAAGTGTTCTTGTTTTGACCTATAAAAGCCAGAAAGGCTTAGGTCCAGGATGTCAGAAAGATTACTTCCACTTGTGTGTCCTGAGTCTGAGATCCTCACAAAGGCCTTGTTGGGTTTCCCACACCATGAGAGGCTGAGTTGGTGGTTTCATGAAACAGGGCTTTCTGCGTAATGGCACCCTACATGTGGAAATTAGACTTGCTCCATCTCTGTTGAGTTTCTGACAGGCCACTGGAATTGTATTGTTCTCAAAGAGTATTCATTTTTTTAAAGATGGCTTTTAGAGAATGTTTGGATCTGCCTTTAAATAATGTGTTTTATCTCTTCCAAGTACTTTTAATCTATTCTAATCACTTTGGGAGCCCTGTTGTACCTGCTACAACAGTGATGTGGACAGGACAGTGATTATATGAGAAGACTTAAGACATGATGATTGCAGTTAAATGACACATAGCCTTTGCTGTAAGATCTGATTTACTGGCTACCCCAGTGGACATATTTCATCTGGCCTATGTACAAACTAAGAAACAAATTGGAGGCAGAATAAGAATTGAAATTATGATTTGTATTTTATTGGCATTTCTGGACCCTTCCTTTCATTATCTAACTTCTCCATTTCAACAGAGCCTCCTGTGCTCTCTCTAAAACTGGATTTCTTGAGTTTTGCATTGCTAGGCCACCTATATTGACCGGCTCACATAGCTGAGTTGTCTTGATTTTTTTTTAAAGTGCGCCATTTCTAGAAAGATCAAGGTGTAGATGATGGGTTGTGTGAGCAAGGATATGAAAAGTTCTCAATCTCCATATTATCAATTTGCATCTCATCTTTTGTGTCAGGTTTCTCTTTGTACATCTAGGTTGGTACACATCTTTCATGCAGATTTTCTGCAATATGTGTATTTGTGTCTGCATGTCTCCTAATGGATGCATTTTTGATACATTTCCCCCATTAACCAAAGTTTGTTTTTGTGCATATTTTCCAATTGTGTGCCCTTTAAGCTATTTCCATTTTAAAAACTCATGCATGATTTTGTAAATACAAAATATGCTACCAGTCTTGCGAAGGTGAACTTGGTTTTGAAATGAATCTTGAGAGAAAAGACGTGGGGTATGAAACTGGTAATTTCAGTGAGAATCACAAAACCTTTCCTATCCGACTTTGTGAGGGGTGGATTAATATCTGGAGAATCAAGGCTGCTCTACCTCACTGTGTGATACTTCAATCTGTCATTACTTATATTGCAGCAAATGGCTTTACAAGCCATTATTCCCCTTTTAGTGTTACTGTTTTAAGAACAATAAATTCCTCATATGGCTCCTGTACCTTTAATAGGAAAGTTGGAAGAATTCAGGCTTTGTGAAAGTTGAAACCATGGATCAGATCCACATCTCTTGGACTAGCATTCAGAGTATAGTTGTATGGAAACAAAAGCAAAAGTGACATCAGAGGGCAAGTAGACCAATTCATCTGTTGCTCAGCTTTAACCAAGGTAGAACTTCAGCAAGTGAGCTTTCGTGTGCATGGCAGTTCAGCAAAACTCTCTTTCCCTCTGTGATGAGAAGCTGAGCTAATGAAGCTTCCATATTACTGCATGTACATAGGCTTTGCTGCTTGGGTTTTTGACTGCTCCTAGCTGCTTAGAATTCAGGAACCTCAACTGAAATATATGAGTCCAAATCAGTAAGAAAAGTCATGATCTTTATGATAGAACGGGGAAATCTTCCAGCACTTAGGAGTTATTATGGAAACAAAGTTCAAGAAGTCCCGGCATAAAAAATTCAAATTCTAAAAGAAGTTGCAAATCTAAGCATGCCTACTAAATGTAATGAAGGGGAACCAGACATTTCACACAGACATTTATTTTACTTTATATCAGCTCTGTTTGTGAGGGTCAGCCTGTGACAGCCGTTTTAAACATGCACATTGTCTCTCAATGCAGCAACCGATTGGGTGATGAATATTCATATATTCTTGTTTCCAGGAGCATGGCTGTACTAATTTGTTGCAAAAAACAAACAAACAAAAAAACAAAACAAAAAAACACCAAAGTATCTAAAAGACTAAAATTTTTTATTTGGCTCAAGTTTTTATGGCTCACTGTGTCAAATCATCTTGCTGGATGTTCTAACAAAGTGGGCTGTAGTCTCGTGCTTGTTAGGTAGTACAAGGCATGTTGTATTATTGTTATCTGTTATCATTTACAATTAAAAACCACAGCATTTCATGGATTACCTTTTCTGTAGCTAGAGAACCAAAATGAAGGTCTTGGGAATTAAAATATAATTTAAATATAATTGCCAAAGGAGCACTTGGACACTTCACTGTCAGAGACCTATAGAAGGATCAAAGTTCACTTAGAACAAGCCTCTGTCAATTGAGCTGAAACAAAACTTAAAGCTTCAGTCCTACACACATTTACCTGGCAAGTAGCTTCCATTGGACGTGATCAAACTTCTGGTGGTTCTCGAAGTACCGCTCTTTGGGGAGGCTGGGAATGCTGGGATTTTGAGGTGACCTTTTGGTGCTGAAAGATGAGTAACTGAGAAGGGAATCACTCCCAGTGTCTTCTGTTTGTGATCAAACTGGGAATTTTATAAGCAGAAGGAGGAGTAGAGGAAATGTTTATTTCCTGTCCTTTGGGTCATTGTTCAACGTGTTAATCAAGATGCTGTGATTGGCTGCAACTCTTGGGGAGAATCTGGGATTTGCTCTGGGTGCTATGCAAATTGGCTCATCAGTGCTGTGTAGGGTTTTTGTGAAGGTGGAAGAGGCAAAGGCTGTAAATTATGGGGTATATTACCTATGTGATAATAATAAAAGGGAAAGGGACTATGGGCTGGTGGTAGGGCTGATGGGTGAAATGTGGGGGTTAACAATAGCATATCCTGGGCACATATGTTTCAGAGTCATTAAAGAAATTATTGGAATCTGAAAGCAGAAAGTCATTTCGGTTCAATAGTTAATTTATGAATAGCCATAAAATAAAGTAATGGCATTTTAAGAGCAAATACATTATGTATTTTTAAACAGTTAATTTAAAAATAGTTCAATAGTATTTATATGATTAATCATTTTAGACTTAAATCTAATTTCTATTTGTTTTTCATTTTTATAAATGTCACAGCATAATGTATTATGAACAATGCAGGAAACGGCAGGACAGTCTCGTCGTCCTGTAATGATTTCCTTGGTCATTTATAATTTACAAATGCTGTCACAAACGCTCCCTGATTTTGTTAGACATACATGAATTAATGGCCCAAAGTGGAATGATGACTTAAGGCTAGGCAAACATTTTCCGTGGAAACAGCAACATCGTGAATTGCCTTCGTCTTGGGAAAAGCAGAAGTTATCAGGATCTATCATTCTTCCATCATTTCAGTATACGCCTGAAACACCGATGATGATCCTGTTTATTTACACCACAGTGTGGATTGAGATTATTGTATTTTCAGGGAAAGAAACCTTATTTTACCTTTTTTTAAAAAAATCTTTTGTTTTTAAAAAAATCTGTTTTAAAAACTAACCTGAGCTTTCCCGGATCCCAGGAATCCTAGCCAGTACAGCTAGTGGTGAAGGCTTCTGGGAGTTTTAGTCCAAAACCATCTGGGGACCCAAGATTGGGAACCACTACTCTAGATTGAAGCATAGTCCAGTGAACTGCAACTGTCATACCACCCTGAACATACCAAAACTTGTCTGATTGGGAAGCTAAGCAGAATTGGGCCTGCTTAGTAAATGGATGAGATACCACCAGGAATCTTCAGATAGTACTAGGGAAAAGTCCTGCTTGAAAACCCGGAGTCCCGTTGTGGCGATTGCCCATGTCACTCATGCCATTCATATTCATGAGCTGATTTGCATGAACCTATGAGAGGACTGGAGAGGCGGAGTCAGCAGCTACATGAGGCCTGGCGGGAGAAGGAGGAGTCAGATAGGGCTGGTTAGTCAGAGAGAGAGGGAACAGATACTGAGAGAGATAGAGCTGATTAGGAAATAGGTAGAGAAGGTGGTAATGATATAGCAAGAGAAAAGAAGCATGTACTGAGAGGACTGTTGATGATTTACTTATGTATAATGTGTATCTGAGAAACTTCTGTTATTATTCAATCGGCTTCACTTCAATAAATAAATTCTGTTTGTGTTCACAAGACAAGTGTTCTGACATACGTCATTTATATTGTGGATTAAAGTAATCTACTAGTGGCAGTGAGAAGAAAATGCGACGTGAGCCTTTGTGAGGGAAAGACAAGCAGGGGCCATGACGGCAAATGCCAGAATTGGTGTCCAGCGGCGGGATACGAAATAATCCAGTGTGGGAAAGTGAATATTTTGAGAGTGAGGTATTCCTAAGTAGAAGGAAGTTTTGGATCTAAGGTGAAGAAGTGGGTGACCTGCTAGAGTCTCAGGGAAGACTTAGTGGCGGGGTTTGTAAACCTAGATCTGAGGGAAGTCCTTGAAGGGGAAAAGTACCCACTCAAAATAAAATATTTACCTCATTGGGAAAGGAGTATGACAAGGCTGTATATTGTCCCCCAGCTTATTTAACTTATATGCAGAATACATCATGCGAAAGGCTGGACTGGAGGAATCCCAAGCCGGAATCAAGATTGCCGGAAGAAATATCAACAACCTCAGATATGCAGATGATACCACTCTGATGGCAGAAAGTGAGGAGGACTTAAAGAACCTCTTAATGAGGGTGAAAGAGGAGAGCGCAAAAAATGGTCTGAAGCTCAACATCAAAAAAACTAAGATCATGGCCACTGGTCCCATCACCTCCTGGCAAATAGAAGGGGAAGATATGGAGGCAGTGACAGATTTTACTTTCCTGGGCTCCAAGATCACTGCAGATGGTGACAGCAGCCACGAAATTAAAAGACGCCTGCTTCTTGGGAGGAAAGCGATGATAAACCTAGACAGCATCTTAAAAAGCAGAGACATCACCTTGCCGACAAAGGTCCGCATAGTCAAAGCGATGGTTTTTCCAGTAGTGATGTATGGAAGCGAGAGCTGGACCATAAAGAAAGCTGACCGCCGAAGAATTGATGCTTTTGAATTGTGGTGCTGGAGGAGACTCTTGAGAGTCCCCTGGACTGCAAGGAGAACAAACCTATCCATTCTGAAGGAAATCAACCCTGAGTGCTCACTGGAAGGACAGATCCTGAAGCTGAGGCTCCAATACTTTGGCCATCTCATGAGAAGAGAAGACTCCCTGGAAAAGACCCTGATGTTGGGAAAGTGTGAAGGCAAGAGGAGAAGGGGACGACAGAGGACGAGATGGTTGGACAGTGTCATCGAAGCTACGAACATGAATCTGACCCAACTCCGGGAGGCAGTGGAAGACAGGAGGGCCTGGCGTGCTCTGGTCCATGGGGTCACGAAGAGTCGGAAACGACTAAACGACTAAACAACAACAAAAAAAAAAATAGAACAAGGAGGCTAACTCAGAAGATCCGGTCTGACAGAAAGGACAGGCGCGGATGGAGTAAAAGCCTTAGGTCTGAATAAATCTGAGGAAGTTTTGAAAAGCCTGAAGAAGTAGTTAAGTAGAGAATTGTTTTGTGTCTGGAGGCAAGAAGATTGTCATTAGCTGCCGAGTGAGAGCTACATAGTACCCCAGAAAAATACTGGAAAAAGAAAACAGAAGTAAAAGTGTTTTAAAAAGAGGCCTGACTAACTCAGCAATAGAAATCAGTTCCTCTTATCAAGAAAGTACATACTTATGCCACCCAAAAGAACTAAAAAGCCAGTAATGGAGGAAATTGATCCTCAAGAGGTTGAGGGAAATGAGAATGGAAATGGAGACCCTCAAATACCTGAGGAACCTGAGGAACCCTCAAGGGAAATTATTCAAAGCTCCCTAGATCTGGAGAAATGGAAACTAGAACAGGAGTATAGACTCCGAGAAAAAGCCATGGAATTAGAAATTAGAGAAAAAGCCAGAGCTGAAGAGAAAGCTAAGGTGCTAGAGCTCAAGGAACTGGAAATTAGAGAAAAAGCCAGAGCTGAAGAGAAAGCTAAGGGGCTAGAGCTCAAGGAACTAGAGATTAGAGCCAAATCTGAGCAAGAAAAAAGACAAATGGAATTTCAAATAGAGATGAAAAGATTGGAAATTGCTGCTCAAAATAATAATAGTAATAATAATAACAACTCTAGTGAGGGAAATCTCTCAAAGCTTGATCTAAAGAAATTTCCCCAATATAGGAAAGGAGATTGCCCTGAATCTTTCCTGATTTCATTTGAGAGAGCGTGCTGGGACTTTGAGATTAAGGATGATGAAAGGATGATAGTGTTGAGATCACAAATAAGTGGAGATTTAGCTGAGCTTTATTCTCAGATGCCTCTGGAGCAAGCTAGAGATTTTGAGGCATATAGAAAAATAGTATATTATAGATTTGGCATAAATGCAGAACACCTTAGAAGAAAATTTTGTTCCCTTACCAAAAAGCCTGAAAAATCATATGCCCAAGTGGGGGCTAAATTGATTCAATGTTTGGACAAATGGATGGAACGTGAAAATGTCACTTCTCTAGACCAAATGAAAAATGGAGTTGGTTTAGAACAATTTTATTCAGTGTTGCCAGGAGAATTGCGCTATTTGGTCAAGGACAAAAATCCTAAAAATGTATTACAGGCATCTGAATTTGCTGATTCCATTAGTGAGATTAGAGATCCTCAATTTTCTGAGGTAAAAAATGGTAGAAAAGTGTGGGATGACAGAGGGAGAGGACCCCCACCAGGTAGAGATTACCTCAGAAGTACCCAAGCTACTGGAAGCCATTTTAGAGACAGACCCTCATCTCCAGAGCACAGTCATCTGAAACCTAATAGCTCTGAGGGAAAGGTTAATAAGGCCCTTTGTTTTGAACCCAAGGCCAGTAAACGGTGTTATGCATGTGGGGAGAAAGTTCATTTTTGGGCTCAGTGTGAGACTCAAATGACTAGGGATTGTAATCAACATAAAGGTGGAGATTCCAGTCCCCCTAAGAAGGTGCTTTGTGTACATCATAATAAAACAACTAATGCGTCAGTTGAAGCTAGCCGTGGAGCTGTTGCCATAGCAACACCAGTAATAGAGAGGTCAGAGAGCCAAGGTCTCCCGGAGGCCAGGGTTGTTCAGTGCTTTCTGATAGAATGTAATCAGAATCTTATACATAGCTCAGGAGATGTTATCTATGTTAATAATAATAAGTATCTAGCGCTCAAAGATTCTTGTTCACAAGTTACAGTATGTCACCCTGATATAGTCCCTAAGGAAAATATGTTAGACCATGAAAATATTTCTATTAAAGGGGTTGGTTCTGAAATAGTGGTGCTGCCCATGGCAAAAATACCAATGAGATATAAGGAATGGTCAGGAGATTGGAAGATGGCCATATCCAATCAAATTCCTGCACCGTATTTAATAGGTCTGGATTTAGCTGAGCATGTGCAGAATGTTTTTGTGACAACTCGCTCTCAGGGAAGGCAAATTGAAGCCACTGAGGGAAATGATGGAAATATTCCTGAAATAAGAGAAGTGAGAGAGACAGCTGATCTGGTTATTCTGAGAAACCCTAATAATCTATCTTTCATCAAAGAACAAAAAGAAGACCCTACCTTAAATGAATGCTTTGCGCAAGTTAAGGAAATTCCACTGACCCCTGAAAATCCTGAACGATGCCCCAGTCTAGAGGAAAACCCTGAGATAGTAGAAATGGCTGAGGTGGTCATATCAAAAAATTCTAATAATACTTCCTTTATTTTAGAACAGAAGGAAGATACCACCCTGATTCCGTGTTTAGAGAAAGCCAAAGAATCTCCCTTCCCGTTATCTCCTGAACACCCAGAGAGGTTCATAGTTGATAAACACCTGTTATATAGGGAGAAGTCCTTAGAAGTAACAGAGCCAAGCTTGGGGGGTACTCATGGAAAGGAGAAAGGCTTGTATGAGGCCCAGGAAAGAGCATTCTGTCCTGAGGACAAAGTGGTGAGGCTGAGACCCATAGAGGGGAGTGAATTGCTGTTGGCATTGTCAGAACCTGTGGATTTGTTGCAGCAGAACTGGAGGGCTGAGGAGTCTAGTTGCTCTGCAGCTGCAAAAGCCCTTAAAACCTTGCAATGCAAACTCTTACCTAAGAAACCAAATATTAAAGATATAGAACCAGATGATGAAAATCTCAATGCATCTAAAATAAACCAAGAGTTTGAGATTACACTTAAAAGAAACATGCCTGTGAATTTGGAGGTGACCCATGATAGTGGTCCTCCACATATGGAGAACTTCGCAACAAAAGTACCTGTGGGTGAATTTGTTGGTGAGGAGGAAGGCATAAGCAATAAGATCTCAAGGAAGAATGCAGTCATAGCTGTGCTGGAGAAGTGGAAGAAACCACGTAACCTTCCCACAGCTGAGAAAATTAAGCCACTATTCAGTAAGAGAACAGGCTTAACCCGGAAGAGGCAAGCTGAGGACATCCAGTGGACGTCAGAGTGCCCGATGACTGTCAATCGTCAGAAGAGAGCGCGGACTTCAAGATCTGCCTTTGTTGCACCGGACTACAACTGGGAGTTCACAATCTGTGTGGATGCATTGAGCGTCAGACTTGGAGCGGTGCTGTGCCAAGCGGATGACAGTGGGAATCTACACCCAGTGACTCTGATCAGCAGAAGACTCCAACCTGGTGAGAGACATTTGTCTGCCATTGAGAGGGCGTGCCTATCGATTGCATGGACACTGCAAAAGCTGAAGCCCTACATTTGGGGAAGGAAGTTCGTCCTTTGCACCAACCATTTCCCTTTGTTGTGGCTACAGACTATGAATTCGAATGACAATAAGCTTGCAAGATGGACGCTAAACCTACAGGACTTTGACTTTGAGATCCGCAGCATAAAAAGGACTCAGAATATGGTTGCTGACGCCTGGTCTCGAAGGCCAAATGACTAATGGGTGGATAAAAGAGTGTAATGTTGTATTAAATGTTCTGTTTGTGCACTAGTTATGAGATACGATTAAAATGCAATACTTGTTTGGATGCCAATGAACTGAGAGGTGTATAGAGATGGGAAATAATAATGGTGAGTAGCGTTATTAATGTAGAGGTAATGTAATTTGTCTTAATGTGAGTAATGCAAATGTTTATAATTGTATGGATTGTTTTAAACGTTTAAAGTAATAAGTTTGATCTAGTAAACATAGTAATAGAGAGAAAATTGAAGTATAAGGTATGTATAAATATAGGGCAAATATAATGTGTTATATGTTGAAATATGGTATATGATTTAGGACATAACTGGTAAGCATATTATTATGATGGTAAGTGTTTTGTATGTAATTTTCCCTGTATGTTCCGTTGTTCATAAGGGTAAACTGTAAGGTTTTCCCTCATGAAACAAACTTTTTCTTAGGGGGGAGGAATGTGGTGATCGCCCACATCACTCATGCCATTCATATTCATGAGCTGATTTGCATGAACCTATGAGAGGACTGGAGAGGCGGAGTCAGCAGCTACATGAGGCCTGGCGGGAGAAGGAGGAGTCAGATAGGGCTGGTTAGTCAGAGAGAGAGGGAACAGATACTGAGAGAGATAGAGCTGATTAGGAAAATAGGTAGAGAAGGTGGTAATGATATAGCAAGAGAAAAGAAGTATGTACTGAGAGGACTGTTGATGATTTGTTTATGTATAATGTGTATCTCAACTTCTGTTATTATTCAATCGGCTTCACTTCAATAAATAAGTTCTGTTTATGTTCACAAGACAAGTGTTCTGACATACGTCATTTATATTGTGGATTGAAGTAATCCACTGGTGGCAAACGCGACGTGAGCCTTTGTGAGGGAAAGACAAGCAGGGGCCATGAGGGCAAATGCCACACCTGTTACTCATTATTATTCAGCTGCCTTTATTCCCATGTTAACCTCTTCCTTTTAAGTAAATTGTCAAGGTTCCCCAGGTCAGGGAGGCCCACACTAACAAGTCAGGAAAACTGCCTTGATTGTACTGGTGTGGGTGGGTGAAGTCCAGGAAGGCCAAATGTGCTGACGGCTGGGGGAAATCTTCCAGCCTTGTACCCTCCCAACACCTTAGTCTCTATGTGACTAAGCAGTGCCTCCAGGGAGTCACCAGTGATCCACAAGGTTAAGCACTTTGACTCTTGTACCTACCCTGCCAGGTAGAAATGCCAATATACCCACAAATCACACAGGTTTCCAGTAGGTGGCCATGGCAAGGTTTGGTTTTAAGTACCACCAACCCTCTTAACCTAAAAGAATCAACAACTGTGAACATTTTCAATTTTATTAAAGGTGGTAAAAAAAAGTCAAAAAGAGAAAAAACTTCAAAAATGGTTTCTACAGTCACAGAAACAGGCAGAGGCTGTGGAGCAAATAAGCAATCAAAAAGTTGACACAAGAGCAATTACTGAATAAACCCACAAGAAAGCAAACTGGCCTACTCTAATACATTTTAGCATAGCTTCATCTTCATCATAATCTCAGGGCAGCAAATAAGCACAGCATTCTCCTACAAGATAAGTCTACTAATCCAATTAACTTCTGTCCCCATTTTATACCCAAAATTCAGCTTCCCCAAACTTACATGAAGAAGAGAGTAACTTCTTCCCCCTCCCCTCTGTAGTGATCACGGGATCAAAAGGCTGATGGTTTAGGTGATCACAAGTAATTAAGAAAGCAATTAACTTAGAAGTTAATGAAGAGAGTCGACACACAGATGTCCGCCAGCGGAGTCCTAACCTTGCGACGCCCCCAGGAGGACTCCTTTTTATTAACCTTAACAAGCTTACAGATTGTTGATAGTATACAGATAGGGCACTGGTTACATAATGCCAATTAGGATTGGCCGAAGAGGGCCTTTGAAGTTAGGCTCTCTGTCTCTATGGGAAAGAGGAAGAATGGGCAGCCGCCCCTCCTCTCAGAAGCAGCTGCGTCCACTAGGAGAGTGTACTCTCACTACAATAGATAACAGCTTAGCAACCTTGGGAAGACGAGTCCCCACACCCTTAGTCACCTGAAACCATTTTTCTAATTAGCTCAGTATGAAGAAGTGAGCTCAGATCAACCTTGGAGTTCTCTTTCTCACACAGATAAGGCACAAGTGTTACTTCCAGTTACAGTGGGTATTCCCCTTTTCTCTCAGTCACCTTGTCCCAGGCACTGACTATAAAGCCTGATTTTCCAGAAGAGCAACAGAGTCCTTGATCCCTCATTTCTCCAATTTCTTGACATAAGTGAACCTCAAGCAGACCTGTTCTGAAACTGAACATTTGAATAGTTAGCGGAAGTTGTAATCCAGACTTTGTCACTAAAGAGCAGAAGCTTTGCCAGCCTTGATTTCTATTGCTGTTAGGACAAACTCTTCACTTGGGGCAATCCTTCATATTTATAAATAATGTCAAAGTTTGACATTTTGCATAAATCAAGTATTAAAATGCTCAAGTGGGGATATAAGAATTGTAACCCTGGGAATGTGAGATGTGTTTATAAAATGGAGATTTGAACAGCAATTTACTGCATGTTTGTTAGAGGTTTCTAGGTTACTTCAGAACAAACAGCTATTTTAACCAGATAGGCAAAATATATGTAAAAGGCTATTGGCTCCACAGGACTAGCAGAGCACACGTAACACAACAGGGTTTGTAACCCTTGTAGAACCCATAGCAAAAGCATATGATTTTCTACCAAAGTGTACCTCATAGAAAAATACTGTATCCCTGCTTCAATGGCAAAACCAGCCTTTTTGTTTACAAAACAAACTTATCAAGATTATCTGCAGTAAACACCAGTTCCAGTGGAATTTCCATTTTGTCCACCACAGTGGCTGCCAGCTGAGTGTGTGGATATTTAGTTACTTACCTAAATGTACCAAAAACAGGAAAATATAAGAAAAATATAAATATACACAGTGAAGCAGTTAGAAGTTAAGAAGCAGGAGGAACACAACAGAAGTTTTCATTACCCAGAAGCAGACAACACACCCGGACAAGGAAATCATGGATTTCCCTCCACAGATTCAAACTGGCAAATGGCTGACTTGGCTGGGTAAGAACTTTATTAAATAATTTTCTGTGTGTAATATGCAAAGGCTACAAATAATTATAATGTTGGTTTATTTTTGCTTTTCAAAGATATGATATATATTAGATATGTGCTTAAGTTTTGTCTTTATAAATTTTGTATTTTACTTCTGTTTGCAACTTTCCATAGTTGTAAGAATTGTGGATGATTTTCATGTGATTTAAGCATTTGCACCTACAAGTTCTTTTCATAGCTGTAAGATTGATTTTGTAAGATGAAACAAGAGTGCCTGAAACCTCCAAGCTGCATTTTTCAACAATTGGGGAGTTATATTCTTTATGCATATGGAACACAGAAGCAATTAGATGAGTAAAGTTGTAAATTGGGCAAGTTGGTGTTGTGGCTGTGGACGTCTAGAAAGAAACTTACTTCATTGTGACTTGAACAATGGCTTATTTTCATCTTCTGAGAAGAGATGGAAATAGAATATTTAAACAATGAAACAACTTATACTTTGATACCAAGATGAACTTTGATATGAGTGACAATGACTATCGGCTCTCACACTGAAAGTAACCTTACTGGAGATAAATGTCAGCTGTGATGGACCCCCCACAGACTCAAACTATCAAGGAGTGTTATAAATCACATAGTGGTCTGAGGTCTTTCATCAAGTGTCATACCTTTGACCTTGACAATACTACCATTAAAATGTTCAGCATCTGTAGAACTTGGTGGTGGGAATGGTTTAGAACTGTCTCTGTCTACAAAGCTCTACCTTCAACTCCATAGTCCTGCCCTGATTTCTGCTATGGACAGCACAGTCTTATGCAGAGGTAAGTTCCGCCTAGTTCAGTAGGGATTCAGGTTCATAGGATTGTGACTTCTTGTCATGTACTTTCCCAAACCTTACTTATGCAATTACAGAAGCAACAGGAGTCTGTTTCCCAGCTGTCTGTCACATGACCCATACTCTTTGAGTTGTGCTATGGGGTGCATGACTAGCTGTGCCATTGGGCGTGTGGCTGGTGGCTGACAAACTGCTAAAACTACACCGTTATTCTTGTGGCATTTCACAACTGCTTGAGCCGCTGCTGAGCCAGAGCTTCAGTAGCGTGGCTCGCCTTTGCCTCCCTCCCTGGATAACGTGAGACCCTCTGTCTCACGAGATCAGTTGGGCTTGAGGGGGGAAAGTTAGGTTATTTAAGGGACATTCCCCCTCTCCCTGCCCTCTTCCTTTCTTGGCACCAGCAAAGGATAGAGCTCCACAGCTTGGAACTTTACTCGCTGTGTCATTGACTGAGGCCTATGAGGAACAACGCTCAGTAGGCTGGGAGGGTAGCATTGGCTCCCTCCTGCGGTTTGATCACGAGTTTTGTTTAATTGGCATTCCTTTGTTCAGTTTTGCTTAATTTATTATAAGAATGATTTCGTTACTTTTTAATATTTACTGTTGCTGGGGACTGGGTAGTTACAAGGAGGGGGGGCACGACCGCACGGCTTGCACGGATCACACTTTGATGCGATTGGGGTTGAGGAGCGAGTTTAACTCCAGAAATAAAATAGATTTTTTTTTTTAAAAAAAGAGAGAGATCGGAAAGGAAAACAAACTAGCGGGTCAGACAGGTCCGGAAAGGACCGAGGCAATTGTGTAGCCAGCCCGTGGACTTACTGTGCAAGGTCCGGCTTGAGTCAGGGTGTTGGAGGCGCGGTCCAGCCACTTAGAGCTCCAGCCGTTCGGTGGGCATGATGGGGCAGCTTGACGCCTCGGCTGTTAGAGATCCTATCTCTTCTCCACCCTCACCCCCATTCATCCCTTACGAGCGGTCGGCATTTGGAGGCGATTGTTGGCGCTTTGCTCGAACAGCGCCACCTGTTGGGTATTTGTAAATTTATATATATATATAAAGCAGTTGCATAGTGAGGTGCTGCAGCATAGCTAGCATTGCCAATTATGACGGCCTGGATAAATTAGGGATATAAATTAAAAACAAAACAAAACAAAACAAAAAAACATGAAGGGGTCAACAATTTTAAAATAGACACACACACACACACACACACAAGAATAATAAATAAATAAAAATAAAATAATAGTAATAATAATAATAATAATTAATTCAGTGACTAGTTATTTTAGGTGAGAACAGCAACCCCTATTTGATAGAATTAAATTTAATTAGAAATTGATTAATTAACTATAATTATTTAAATTGATATTTGCAGTAGAAATTGTTCAATACAAATTAATTAAGTGCATTGATTCATCTATTAGCAATAATTTAATTAAGAAGTTAATTACAGAAAATTATCTATGGAGGCCAGCTCATCGAAGGTGTAGTGGTTGATTTAAAAAAAAAGTTAATTACAACAATTGATCATAATTGAGTTGATTTAAATAAGTGCTTCTTACTCCTAGGATAGGAGTGCATAGCTATATCACAGGTCACATCTGGGAGTATTAGCTGGTCCCCGTCTTTTCTATAGTCAGGTTGTGGGGAATTATTATCTGACTTGGCACTGAAGGTGGTGAGTCGCGCAGTGCTTTGCCTGGGTTTAAGCGCTAGATTATAATGTCGTCACGCAAATGTCAGGGTAACAGAAAAGGAAAACAACCGGCCAGGAAAAGGCCAGTTCCACAAGTGTCTCCACCTCAGTCTTCATCAGACAAGGAATCTTGGCCCGTGTGGCAGCAGCTGCAAGAAAAAATTTCTGCTTTGGAAGCTCAGCAGCTGGTGAGACAAGTCTCACAGCCTGATGAGGCACAGCCACGCCGCTCATCCAGGGAGGCTAAGAGCCATCATAGGGCCAAGCTGAAGACCATAGCAGATGATCTAATGTCCCAATTTGCTATTCTCAAAGCGGAGCAGCAGCCGGAAGGGACGTCAAGTTGTGAGGCAGACAGGGCGACCGCAACATCACGGTCATGGCGTTCTGAGAAAGGTAGAAGGTCATCGACCCCGGCGGCAGCTGGTTCAGCAGAGGAGGTTCACGATAAGCAGGATGAAATGAACGAGGCCAGCCCTGAATGGCTTTATGGCAGGGACAAATCAAGCCTGGCGATGCCTTCGTCAGGTGAGTCGGTCGTTGCATCGGGCACTCCTTCACCGATACCTGCTTGGCCTTGGGCCAGCAGTGGACAATTTACACCTCCATTTTATACACCTTACGATACACAGAGTTTTAGGGCACCTAATATTCCATGGCCTTGTTCAAGCACGCAATTTGGTGGATGGGGTACACCATAGCCCCAAGTTGCATTGCCAGCCCAGTTTAATTCTACGGCTGGTGTAGGGGTTTGGCCATACCTGTCTGTTCCCGACATGGGCTATAATACCGTGCCTTTACGAGCATTACCATGCGGTGACTACTCGATGCCCCTGGGTGATCATCTCACCCGGGCGACTCAAGAAAAAATATGAAAGGGTAAATACGTAGATTTATTCGAGCTGCTAAACAGAAATGTGGAGAAAAAGGATTTAGATAAGGAGGATGAGAAGGACAAGGAGAGACATAGGAAGAAGAAGCCGGATAGGACATGGTCCAATTGGCTACCCAGGTTCTTCATTTATGCCGGGGTAGTGGTCAAGGCCCAACCGTGGCGGGCACAATCCCTCTTCCAATACTTGGATTTGATCTACAGGGCGTATGTAGATTTCGCTGGGCAGGCGTGGCTTAACTATGATGAATCGTTCCGTATGCAGAGCGCGATTCACCCAAATCTTTGTTGGGATGAGCCCCTGCCGGGTCTTTGGCTACGGCACATGACACCAGCCAGACCCAATTTAGGGGATAGGTTTGATAGCAGACATTTGAACAGATGTTAGTGCGGGACAGGTGGTTCAACCCCGCCTGCTTTGTTGGGAGATCAACGCTTAGGGTGTTTGCACCAAGAAGCCGTGCCACTTTAGGCATGAGTGTTCAGCATGCAGGGGACAATACCCTAGTTCATCAGGCTTTAGGGCTGGGGCTCAATGACAGAATGGGGTACAGGAGGAGGTAAGAAGCCCAGCAGCGGTGGGGGTAACCCTGGAAAAGGGCCCCAGCCCAATTAAGGTTGAGGTTCTGGAAGAATGGCTGTGTGACTACCCCTGCAGGGAGGATGCCAGTTACTAATTGGATGGCTTTAGGTATGGTTTCAGGATCCTGGTGGTTGGTGAGCGCAAAGCATATTTTGCGCAAAACCTGAAATCAGTTTGTGGAATGGAGGATATTGTTCAAGAAAAGATTGCCAAGAAAGTAAAGGAAGGGAGAGTGCTGGGACCCTTTCCATCAGCACCTTTGGAAACGTTAAGGGTCTCGCCTTTAGGAATAGTTCCTAAAAAGGCACAGGGCGAGTTTAGATTGATACACCACTTGTCCTCTCTCGAGGGAGCATCGGTTAATGATGCTATCCCTAAGGAACTTTGTACCGTGCGCTACACCTCTTTTGATGAGGTGGTTTGGATAGTACGAAAGTGTGGTGTGGGTGCAGAGCTGGCAAAATGTGATATTGAATCAGCTTTCTGGATTTTGCCGGTTCACCCACAGGATTTCGACCTATTAGGATTTCAATTTCCGGGTTCATTTTATATTGACAGAGCCTTGCCCATAGGTTGCTCTGTTTCATGAGCTGCCTTCAAATGCTTCAGCTCGTTTCTGGAGTGGAAGCTTAGACAGCGGGTGGGCTGTAACTTCATGGCCCATTACCTTGATGATTATCTTTTTTGTGGTGGCAGGAACACAGGGAGGTGTAGATTTATTCTACACACTTTTCAAGCAATGGCTGAGGAGTTAGGTTTACCCCTGGCAGAGGAAAAAACCGAGGGACTGGCCATGGCCCTGACTTTCCTCGGCACAGAGCTAGATACTGTGCAACAGACATTGAGGTTGCCTGACACCAAATTAGCTGATTTTAGGATTAGGATAGCCTTGCTATTGCAAAGAAGAAAGGTGTCTCTGAAAGAGCTCCAAGAGATTGTGGACCACTTAAACTTTGCTTGCAGAGTCGTGGCACCTGGGCGCGTCTTTTTTCACCGGCTCTGCGAGGCAATGAAGGGTCTGCATCACCCTTTGCATAGGACTAGGGTTACGCGAGGTATGAGAGAGGATTTACAGGTTTGGAGTCAGTTTTTGGTAGAGTTCAACAGAATATCCTTCTGGAGAAGTGAAATAGGGCTTAAGGCGGACTTTCAGGTCCATTCGGATGCTGCAGGTTCTTTAGGGTTCAGAATTAATTTCAGGGGCAGATGGTGCTCTGGCACTTGGCCAGAAGACTGGCATCAGACTGGTATCACCAGGGACTTAACATTCCTGGAATTCTTCCCAATTGTTGGCGCGCTGTGGCTATGGGCAGAAGAGTGGTCAAACTCAGTTGTGCGGTTTTGGTGCGACAATCAGGCAGTTGTTTACATTATAAACAACCTTACATCACACTTGGACCGAGTCATGACACTAGTTAGGGCATTCACATTACAGGCCTTGCAGTTTAACATTTTAGTGCAGCCCCGACATGTCCCAGGTATAGATAATAGATTAGCTGATGCATTGTCGTGCCAACAAATCGAATGGTTCAGGGAGTTAGATCCAGGAGCCAACGGGTTCCCGGAGATTCTGCCACCAGAGGTCTGGCAAATTGGCATGAAGATGCAGAAAGGGCAATAGGCTTGGCCCTGGCACCGAGGACACGAAAAGGGTACTTGGCTGTGAGTATAGAGTTCCAGGAATTTAGGAAGATGGTTAATTTGGAACCGGTTTGGCCAGCGCCGGTAGAACGCCTTCAACAATTCATAGTGTATTTGAATAGGAAGGGTTTGGCTCCTGGAACCATACAGGGTAGGTTATCAGCGCTAGTCTTTTATGCCAGGGTGACAAGACTAAGGTGGCTTTGCAATGGCAGGACGTTAAGGTGATAGATGGGACGGTTCAGATTCGCATAAGTCGATCCAAGGCCGATCAGCTAGGTAGGGGCATGCAACTTACACTAGCGCACTGCCATATAGAGAGCATTTGCCCGGTAAGAGCCACGAATGCATACTTAGAAGTCAGGGGACCTAAACAGGGATATTTCTTTCAAGATAGAGATAGTTTGCCATTAACAAAATACCAGTTTTGGAAATTGACAGACTTAGCACTGGGCAAGGTGGGAGTGCAGGGTTTGAAATTCGGCATGCATTCCTTTAGAATTGGTGCAGCATCCACCGCGGCAGCCCTAGGATACAATACGGATGAAATTAACTGCTTGGGTCATTGGTCTTCATCCAACTATCGTAGATATATCAGAGCACTACCTAATGTCTAGGCAGGGGGCTGGTTTTGTCTTCTCTTTTCAGGTCCTGTGGTGATGACAGGGCGGCGGCATGTTTTGATCATGGGGCATAGTTATGTTTTTTGGGCAGCGAGATATACAGCTGCATCCCCATGGGGGAGCAACCTCGGCCTGGGAGCCAGAGCCCATGTGGAATGGAGAGGGCTGCGCGGAATGCTGTGGAGCCAGTTATGCAGAGCAGCTGCCTTTGGCCAGTTTATGCCAGATGTTTTGGTGATACATCTGGGTGGCAACGATCTGGCCAGGTATCATGGAAAGGGATTGATCCTGGACGTGTTGCGTGATCTGTCATGGTTGAAAGCCACGTATCTGGCAATGCAGATTGTGTGGTCGACGATTGTCCCTCGGTTGGCATGGAGAGATGCCAGGAGCTTTTTCTCTGTTAACACTGCCCACAGGTGTGTTAATCAGGAGGTCTGCAAAGCGGTCTGCAGAGGCCTTGGATCAGTGATTGGTCACCAGAGGATCCGCATGGATAGGCCTGAGGTTTTTTTGGAACGATGGTGTACATCTGTCCGATTGGGGTTTGGATGTCTTCTTGGAAGACATCAAGGGGGGCCTGCTTGTTGAGCTTGATCGGCTCGATGGCGGGCTTGGGACTTAGCAGGGCTAGTCCCTATGCTGTGGCGGGTAGTGCAGATATAACAGGTTTTCTGGTGAGTCCCATTGCAAACTCAGGTAAGCTATAGCCCATCGGACCTCCCAGCGCTGCGGATCGTGCGATTACAGTGCTTGGGGGGAAAGATGTGCTGGGGCCACAACCGGACCAACAGTCAACAAGGAGAAGCTGGCTTGAGGTCTGGGGGTGGTCAAATTGTGGCCGGCCGGGTTATCGCTGTCTTTAAGACCGCGAGAACGTGGGGCCAGGGACTCGCCCATTTGTTGCTTAAGGGGTCCTTTGAGACCTCTGTGCTTTAACCTGATTCCGCACTATGGCAGGCCCCCCTTTGCCAAAGGATGGCAACACTGATTATGCTTAATAAAGTGTGGCCCATGTTTTTAATCCATAATTCTTGTCTCGCGTCTTTATTCCGGGGTTGGGAGGGCAAAGGATTTAGGTCTTCATATATTTATATTATGTAAGCTCTTTGAACATTGGTAGCAATTTGAAAGCTCATTTATAGATGCAGACAAAGCCAGGCGATTGCAGCTTTGTGTGGACTTTTAATAAACTTCTGTCTCACTTTTATTTCAGAGGGTTTTGATTGTCCTGGCACCTGTTATAGGCTCTGTACTATCATATCCTCATGCTGGAGGAATCCCTCTATTTCCACTCATCTTTTCCAGTCTTTGTTTACTTTCTCTTTTAAAGCTGGAAAACGGTTAAGGCATTTCTCTAAATGTCAGCATTTATGAAACACCACTGAAGAAAACCTTTAGATGAACACCTTCCTTGATTTTGCTGAAAAATCCCTGCCTTGTATTACATTTATATTCTCAGGACGTCAATTTATTTCACTACCTCTGCACAAAGTGTTTGCAATGGCATTAGGGTCTGCTGTGAGCAAGCATGACAAATTGTTTATTGAACTGTAAATGACCATTGTCTGATTTTGAACAATAGCATTATCTAATTATGAGACTCTGAGCATCAGTTTAGACCCATTTAGCTAGTTATGCAAACCCAGCTTACCAAAATTTAACATGTCTTCATTCTTTTTCTCAAATGCTCTGTCATGCATTGAAGCATAGCCCTTGTTGTCAAGGACTCTAATTCTATAGATGGGCCCACTGTGCAGAAAAAGAACTAATACGGTACTAATCAAGGCCTGTCAAATAACTCTTAAGGAACTGAAAGGGAAGAACAGATAATGTATACAGGGGAAGGCTGGGAAATAAGACTGAAAGCGGAGATTATCTAAAGCAAATTCCATATGGAGATGCTACAATATTGATGGCAGGGAGGTATGCTCAAATTACAATATAAGATGTTGCAAACTGAGCACCAATGTATGTAGCGAGTAGTCTGAATCTGTGCAGGGGCAATGGACAGTTAGAGAGTTAGATGGGCCCATGTGTTTTGCCCTCTCTTCTAGGCCTCTTAAGGCTGAGATCAAGTGTAGTATCTTTCTTACTCTTCTTTTCTCTAAGAGACCACTAGTTTGCTGCTCTTAGGCAAGTCATGGGGTCTGAGTCCCAAGTCCAAGTCTAAATCCCAAGTCCCAAGCCTTGAGTCTGAGTTGCAAGTCTCTTCCTGGGGAATTCTGGGAGTTGTAGTCACAGCAGCTGCCATGTTGGACTTGTCTCTCCACAGCTGCCGTAGAGGCCTACTGTGTGCATGCATTTGGGCGCAGGGCCCTCGCTCAAGCATTAGGAGGAGCTCTGGAGCAGGGAGGGCGACTGTGGGAGTGCATTCCTCCATGTCCTCCCCATCACCTCCCCCACAGGTGTTGATTCTTGATCGCAAGGAAGAAAGGATGAAGAGGGAGGGTGCGTGGGCTACGGACTCAACAATGTGATTCAGAAAAAAATGGGTCAGAGTTGCAAGTCTAGTCCGAGTCTTTTCACAAAAAGCCCAAGTTGAGTCCGGTGTGTCATGTGTAATGTGCCTGTGTAATGTGAAGCTGGAGAAGCAATCGAGAGGATGGAGGTAATATTCACCAAGCATTTCCACAGGCATGTTACCCAATGG
This sequence comes from Intellagama lesueurii, assembly GCA_037013535.1. Taxonomy (NCBI): domain Eukaryota; kingdom Metazoa; phylum Chordata; class Lepidosauria; order Squamata; family Agamidae; genus Intellagama; species Intellagama lesueurii. Next base: position 148,907,331 of record JBAJHW010000004.1, read on the forward strand.
TAATGCTATGAATTGCACAATCTGTTGTGCAGTGTGGACTGCCTGGGTGAAATAATCTACATGCTTCTGCAGGTGTCATTTTAGGTTAGACCAGCTTCAAGAGGATTTCAGCCCATGTATTCATATTTACTGGCTCTAATTCTGAGATATAAGAATAGAAGGAAGTTCATGAAAGGAAAGTTTCATATTCTCTTCTTCTTATGCCCCATGAAAAAACTTCTAGGTTCTGCCCCTTTCTGAACAATGTGAGAGGGGGCAGGACCTAGAGATGTTCTTTTCGAAGCTGGCCATCCACGTTGAGGAGACTCTTCTCCAAAGCACTAAAGCCCATCCTTGTCCCCACCCTGCATTGTTCAGAAATTCCCACATCCATCCTTCCAAAGACATTCGGCAGGAGAAACGGAGGCAAGAGCAGGGCAGGGAAGCTTCCTTCCATGAACTCTGTTCACCTATCTTCGAACCCAAGTCACTGAGTGTTCTAGTCGAGTATTTATTGTGCAATGGTGCAGCCTCATTTGAGGAATTTAGACCACAATGTCATCTGTTCCCCTTTCATTTTCCCGACAAAGAGTTAGGAATAGGAGCATACTATCTGGAAGCATCCCTTATGCTTAAGTGCATGGGGGAGTCATTACAGTTTAAATTTTTGTGAAGATCGGATTTCCGTTCAAATCCCACCCCAAATTTACCCAGCCCTGTGGACAAGCCCATCCATTTAGGAATAAAATAGTTTCAGTCCGCAAGTGATCCATCAATTACAGTGCAGTTTTATTCAACACAACATAGTCTTATGTAACACAAAGCAATATTTCACTCAGCCTTTTATAATGGGGGAGGAAAAAAGGGCAACAAATTTCAGATTATTAATAGTTAAGGATAGCTTTATGTGTTGCAGGCAAGAAAGAAAGAGGAAGTACCGCTCCTTTTTATACTTTTCAGATAATATAGAAAGACTGAACAGACCCAGAGTCAGAGAGATGTGATCTGGCTCCATGACAAGAATCCGGACAAGAGATGTGATGGACAATTTTCCCTTTCAGATATTGGAGGGATAAAAACTAAGTGCACCTCAGCTATGTTACTTAATAACTCACATAGTTGTGCTAGTTACAGAAGTCTCCAGAACATTTCCATCACTTCACGCCTGTTCAAGCATTATGGAAAGGCCATGTGCTGTTGCCTCTCTCTAGCATGGTAAAGAACAAACAAGATGTGATATTAGAGAAAGAAGCAGTAAGGAAGCAGGGATAGGGACTCACGACGCACGGTCAAGTCTGACTTAAGTTGCACCTGTAACTCATGTGTCCTGTGGCACAAGCCCTGCCAGCTGAGTGCAATTCCCTAAATTTTACCTGCCCTGCCTCTGTGACATCATCAGGACCAGCCCTCTGGTGTCAAATGCAGGCCTTAACATCTCTGGGAATGGCTGCTGCTGAGTTGGCAACCCCAGCTGCAAGAACATTTTGGAATATGGCCTTAGCCAAAATAAAATTGTAACATGAATGCCATAACGTGTGGAACATGAACACAGAGACTCAAGAAACAGGGAAAATGAAAAATGGAAATACCTATTGTGCCAAATGACTAAACTGAATAAGATGGAGAATTACGTTGAAATAGATGGGTTTGCTGCTTTCCAACATACTTAGTTTTCTGACATTTAAAGCTGCAATCTTTTACCAACTGTTCTGAAAGAAAACCTCATTGAATACTATAGATAGACATTATACCACATTTATACCATGTACTGTAAATGTGCCGAGTGCAGTTTAGCTTTCTGAACCAACAAGTTTTAGTTTTAATGCATATTGATTCTAGTTGCAGTGGTGTGAACAGCAAATAACGGAGTTGCAGTTAAAGCAGGCGTGTTTATTGTATTAAACATAGTTATCTGTTATTCAGCAAAAGTTGGGAGTTTTTTTTGTTTTTTTAAAAACACACTGATTACAGAGTTGTGCTCATGTTTCCATGGAAATAAATGGGATTTAAAAACTGGTTATTGCATGCCAGATCATGCCATTCATTTCTTTCCTCTGTTGCCCCTATGTTCTAGCTGTCTATGTTATAACAGAAAACTATAAAATAATATAAAAATGGTAAGCAAGCCTGGCAAAAGTGCATGGCGAATCTGTTAATGCAATGAAAGTATTCCAGCTCTGATATACATACTGGAAACTGAGCCATCTAAATGACATTTAAGATGCTGCATATAGAAACAGAGAGACACTGAACTGGGGTTCACAACAGGCTCAGTCATAGAATTATAGAATTGTAGAACTGCAAGGGACTCCAAGGATTATGGGGTACAACAGCCCTACTGAAGGAGACACAGCTACAGCATCCTTGACAGGTCACCATCTTATCTCGGTTTATAATTGTCCAGTACAAGAGAGTCCATCACCCTCTCTTCCATTGTTGGACAACTCGTATTGTCAAGACATTCTTCCTAATGTTTAGGCAAAATCTTCTTTCTCATAATTTGAATGCATTACTTTGGGCCCTTCCCTCTCAATGTGTAGAAATTAAGCTTGGTCCATCTTCCATGTGGTAATCCTTCAAATATTTGAAAACAGCTATCATATGGCCTCTCATTAGGCTGCTGTCCTTCACCCAGGGATGCACATTGGATTCCATTTCCACTCCATGATCATGCGAGGGCAACCAGGCACAGACAATCCCTTGCTTTCCTTCCTTTTTGCACTCTGAAGGAACTGAAGATGAGTGAAGTGTTATTCATGCAGTGTCTTGGAGGATATCGATCCTTCATAAGCAACTTTGTAAAACAGATTGACAGAAGATGTGAGCCATTGAGGCAACGCATGTGTCATATCCCTGTGAGCTGCAAGTAGGCCTAAGGAACATTCAGATCTGAAATTTTGGAAAGCTGCTACCATAGTCACTATAGCCCAGGAATGGAAACTTTTATTCTGTTAAATGCCACATCTTCTTGGGATTAATCTGTTGGGATCTATGTGCTGGTGTCAGGAAGTACCAGAGGCTTTTCTTTCTTCTGTCTTCTTCTCATTTCCCACACAGCAGACTCCCAGGAGAGAAGGTAATTGGTTTTGCTAGATGACTGTAAACCAATCACATACAGAGGGGCTTCTCATTAAGCTGAGAATTTGCATTAGGACACTTAGTTGTCCATTCCTGATAGAGACCATTGTTGTTCTAAATATAATAGAACTTTAATACACAGTAAAAGAAAAAACATGACAGAATTATAAATACACACTCAACAATTAGTAGGAAAAAATAGGCTGTAATCAAAAAGTTATCTTCATGGCATGAGATGCCACATAATATTGTCAGTATAAATCACACACAAGTTGTCAGATTCCTTCTCCTGGCAGATCCCATCAGAAGTTATTATGTGAACTTGGAGGATGTTTATAATTTACTTTGTTATGAGCACAGTTGGTAAGTGGATATCATTGCTCACAAAAATGATCCCTTTCAATTCTGTTCTGGTGGCTATTCTTTGGCTGATTAATTTGTCCTTGAGTGCCAGCAACCATATCTGTACCAACATTTGTTGACAGAGAGTTTTTGAGTTCCATTTCCAGGCTGTTGCTACTCTGGTCAGCCTGGTGTCAAATAGGGAATTAGTAAAGTCTGATGGCATCATTTCCTGTTTGCTTTCATGCATGGGGATAAAAGTTCTGGCAGCACTGTTATTATTTTGTTATTATTTTAGTATGTGATTTTACTTAGTGCCTGGAAGATATTGGACCAAAATTTCAAAGTATTTGATTAGAAGCACCACATGTATAGATGAGTGCCCACAAAACAACAAAACCAGTGATGTGGCCCAGTGAAAGACTGATTCCCATGCTCTTGTACATTGCATTCCGAACTTTAAGCCTTGCTGCTAAATCAAGCCCTCCTGGAGGTCTCCAGATAGCTACAGCCATTTTCTTTGATGCTATTGATTCCCCAGGTTTTGAACAGGTTTTTTTTTTTCATTCTGAAAGGTTGACATATCTCTCCCAAGGCTTAGTTAGCGGCAGTAATAACTCTATGGTACAATATACCACCATTTTTTTGGTTCCAATCCTTTTAATTTTGGCGTTGCTAGAATGCAGCCCCTGAGAACATCTCTGAAATATCTTCCAGACCTTGGGCCTAAAGAGGTTTCCCAGCCATGCTGTATGTCTTTGTGAATAAGAATGTATACATTCCCCTCAGGGATGGTATTAAATTCAAACAAAATGTATGTGTCCTTTTTAGTTACTGGTGTACAAGGTGTTATTTGTCCCCTTCATGGTGCTATGGATCTGGCCGTACCCTTTGAAAGTCCACTTTATGTTACATTTCTTTCATTCACTTTATGTTACATTTCTTACGAAGTACGAACCTTTAAAATTATGTAATGTTAATGGAGAATTTATTTAACACCCCATATTACACTTAATGGTTAATGTTTCACGTTTTGCAAAGTGACACAAATCTCATTTCCCCCCTCCCTCCGAGGCCTGTTTTTAATTACATCTTCCTTTTAAGGGATAAATGGTTTTGTTCCTCCAGTGGCTTGTTCTTGAAGGTTTCCTCTCCCGCAGAGTTAGTGTCCAGGTGAACTGGTTAGAATGAATGCAAACCGAGTGTGAGATGCAAAGAAACAGAAAAGTTTACCAAGCATAATAGCATTTACAGCTTCTCCTGTCACTGTTGAAAGGATGCTTAAAGAGAGCCCACCGCAATCTTACAGGTTAATCCCTTTTCACACCAGGGTTTGACTCAGATCAAACTTGGCATGCTTAAGGCACCTGAAAGCTATCACTGACAAGGGGTTGTAAAGAGATGAACTGCCACTGATCTGGCCTAAATGAGCCAGTTGCACGGGGCTGATAAAAGCAAAGATTTACTGGAGTAGACAGGCCTGAGCTAAAACAGGCAACTCTCTCTATTGAAACACTGTCTGTCACTTTAATCAGTCATCTCTGCTGTCAAGCACAGTCAGCTAAAACAATGGAACTGTGCCTGAGCTTTGTGGAAGAAGAAAAGGGTGGTGGTGGTGGTGGTGGTGGGGGAGAGGAACAGGGCAGATGCCAGATAATGGATAGTGATATGCTGTCCCAATCTGTGGGGCTAGACCTGCAGTACCTCCCTTCCCATTTTGCTTAGTTTTTGATAGGATGTCTTGTTGAGCACTAAATAAAGCCATAAAAGACTTTCGGGACAAGGTAATGATAATGAATTATGGGGAGAAAAAGTGCTTTGTGCAATTCTGATTCAATCAAAGAAATGGGTGGGTAATAGCTGCAACAATATTGTTTTTTTCCCCCAGTGAATGTTATGTCCCCATTTGTCTCTAATATTTCCTCTTCTATTATTTCTATCATGTTCGTCCAGAGCTTCTTAAGAGAATCTAGTGCACACAGTGATGTGAACTAAACACATTTGAAGCAATTTCTCTGTCATTACAACAGAACTACCAAAAGATGTAATGAAATACCTTATTGAATTGGAACATGTACCTTACATAAGTTCTGGATCTTGTTTTCATGTTCATGCTGCATCATTGACTTCAAAGAAAAGAAATGAAGGTGTGTGTGTGTAAGTGTGAGGAGAGTGAGTGAGTGTGTATGTGTGTGTGTTTTAAGCTCAGGATGGGAACTGTATGGCCCTCCAGAACTCCCTACATCCCTCACTGTTGGCCATGCTTTCCAGGTCTGATGAAAGTTGCAGTCCATCAAAATCTGAAGCATGTTGGATCTCTGCTTTCCTTTTGGATTGGGGCAAGCCATCGTCAGTGAGTTAGGTCTCTGGCTGCGGAGCCAGAGGTTGGGAATTCAATTCCCCACTGTGAGTCCCAAGAGAAAGGCCAGCCTGTGTGGCCTTGGGCAAGCTGCACAGTACCACCCACCTCCAGAAGAAGGGAATGGTAGACCACTTCTGAGTACTTTCTACCTAGAAAACTCTGGAAAGGGTTAGTTATATTAATATTAGATCAATCCTATCAAATCTAGCAGTTTGGGTAAAAAGCTTAGTTGGAATTCTGTGCAAACATGAGTCAAGATAAAGTCACATCGCTTTCCTTATGAGGGAGGAGATCACTAGTTTTTGCAGTTCTATTTTTGAAGCTCTGACATAGGAATGAAATAGCATGATCCATGTCCCTGTTTTAAAGGAAACCAAGAAATACACGTGTTACTCCAAAGTGGGGTTGAAGTAGCCAATGTAGGGAATTGAAAGTCCATTATGTTTGCATACCTTTGGAGTAAACAACTCCCTGCTGATGGGAAATGTCAGTAAGTCCTGGGAAGGCTGGATACATACTGGGTTTTGCTTCAGTGATTTATTGCTAAGATCCTAGCATAACTGTTCAGATTTTGGCATGATGTCATTATGGTCATTGGAGATGGAGCTGAGTACCTTTAAAAGTTAATTTCCAGGAATTAAGGGATATTTTTCAATTGCCTTGAGGGATGTGCTTTGCATTTCCACAATTGAAATGTCCTGGTCTCAACTTCCTATTTTCTTTTGTAAGTTCTGTAAGAACCATTTTGTAAGTTCTTTTGCTTGCAGGTGTCTTTCATGATGAGTTCACCTTGTTTTTTTCTTACCCTGTTCTGTCCTCTCTTTTGATAATTTTAATACATTTTACACAGATACTACTTTGGTGTAGCTGTGCAGAATTCATACAGGGTGACCTGGGTACCCTAGCACTGTTCTGGATAATTAAACAGTTGTATGTTTGGGGAGCCTCTTGCTTTCAAAGACAACTGGGGTGCTGATCAACTTACTGTTATATGATAGAACACTTAACACAGAACCCTAACAAAGGGACATAGCCTCCCAATGCTGTTTTTGATATTGGCAGAGCAGGCCAAAAACCATTGATATAATGTCTTTCAAATGGCTTGTCAGTGACATGCTGACTAGTTCCAGATTCGCCACTACCATGGAGCTGGATTGGCCAGTGTGAGTGTCAAGGAACTGGTGTCACTGAGGGTCTGGCCACACAGCCAAAAACCCTTGGATTCGACCTGTGTTAAAACCACACTGAGTTGCATGTTCACAGAATGAATTACAAAATGCGTATTTATTTTCCTCTGAGTTGGATTATTTTCTTAGGAAGTGAGTTAAAATAAACGGCCACCAGGGGGCTGTTTATATTAGCACATTGTTTTCTTAACTGACTTAAGCTCATGTGAATGTTACAGCCAGTTTTAAAAGGGAGCATTTCAGTTACTCAGTAGGAATACAGGAAACAACTCAAAAACCAAGGGACTTGAGTCGGCTAAAATTAAAAAGCTGCATAATGTTTTTTTTTTTTTTTTTTGAGAAATGTAGACAGGCTCTGACACTCAAGGGGAAACAATGAGGTTTCATTTTATTGACTTTTGCATACTGAGCAATGAATGAGAAAAGAGAATGGTACGAGTACTTCCCTCCTTTGGTCATCACAGCAGTTAATCTGCATTTTATGTCAGAAACTTCAGTTGGCTTGTGAAATGAGACTTTGACTTTGCCAAGGATGCAATCCTCAGGTTTATGTAATGCTTGCAATAAAAGTTTTCCAGACAGAAGGCAATCAGAGGGTTCAGTTGGTTCAATAACTTTGGCTGCAAAAACCTTTCGAGCATCTTGGTTTTTTACTGGAATCTTGGTCTGTTCATCATAAAAGTGTTTGCATGTAGAGGGCAAGGAGGAATGAGAGATGCCCAAGATTCGTCCTGGTTCAGGAGCCCTTCAAAGTGCTGTTTTTTTCAGCAAGCATTGTTACACAGAGGCTACCTGTAAAGTAACCAGAAGTGAAACAGTTGAAGTGTGTGAAGATGAAGGAGAGAAGGTGTGGCTATGAAGCACACTTCTGCAAGCTAATTGGACCAGTTATTGTAAAATGGGGAGAGGAGAACCAAAATATCTCAGGGTAGGAAAAGAACTGGGTTAGAGCTAGGATTACAATGAGCTACCAAGAGGACACACAGATTAAAGGAAAGAGACAGGGAGATTAAAGTAGGCAACAAAGGGGAGGAACTGCGCAGTAAAGGCCTAGTCTGAAAATGCCTCAAATTAAAAGAGTCCTGCAGCAAAACTCATCTCATGCATGCTGACTTTTTTTTAAAAAAAGTAAAAACTGATGGAGAATGAACATAGATGCAATTAAGTTGAGGGGTAGTTGGAATGCAAAAATAATAAATAATGGTATGCTGCCATAGATCTCCTGGATATCTCAGTGGTTTAGGTATCATGATGCGGAGCCAAAGGTTCAGAATTCAGTTCCCCACTGGACTGGACTCAATGATCCATGGGATGCCTTCCAGCTCTGCAGTTCTAAGATTACTAAGTCAATTCTGACTTATGGCAACAATTTTTTCAGGGATTTATTTTGGGTAGAGAGTACTCAGAAGTGGTTTACCGTTCCCTTTTTCTAGGGGCATATTGGGACTGTGCAGCTTTCCCAAGGTCACACAGGCTGGCTCTTCTGGAGAGCACAGTGGGGAACTGAAATCCCAGCCTATATGGCTCTGCAGCCAGAAACCTGCAACCAGCTAATGGGAATGTATTTATTTATTATTTATTTATTTATTTATTGAATTTATATCCCGCCCATCTAGTCATTAGACTACTCTGGGCGGCGAACAGCATATAAAATAAAACAATTTTAAAATAACAATGATATAAACATCATAATCAAACTGGTTCAAGATGGAAAAAATGAGAAAGATAAATCAAATAGTGGTTGGAGGGAAGGCCTGCCTAAACAGCCAGGTTTTCAATTGACTTTTAAAAATGCCCAGCGAAGGGGCCATGCGGATCTCCGGAGGGAGATTATTCCAAAGGCGAGGAGCCACTGCCGAGAAGGCCCGGTTTCTTGTTTTTTCCTTCCGGGCCTCCCTTGGCGTTAGGCTCCTCAGCCTCACCTCCTGGCTAGATCGAGTGATACGGGTAGATTTTGGTGGGAGTAGGCGCTCCGCCAGGTAACGAGGCCCTAAACCGTTTAGGGCTTTATACGTAAGCATTAAAACTTTGAAATCGACGCGGAACCGAACGGGCAGCCAATGCAAAGCGGCCAGCGTGGGAGAGATATGGTGATATTTTCTCACACCACTAAGAAGTCTGGCTGCCACATTCTGCACCATTTGAAGCTTCCGCATCAACCTCAAAGGCAGCCCCACGTAGAGCGCATTACAGTAGTCTAATCTCGAGATTACAAGCGCATGTACCAAAGTGGTGAGCGCCCCAACATCAAGATAGGCATGCAGCTGGGCTATCCGCCAAAGATGAAAATAGGCGGAGCGGACCACTGACGCCACCTGAGTCTCCATGGTGAGCGCCGGGTCCAGATGGATCCCCAAGCTGCGTACCCCACTCTTCGTGGTAAGAGTCACCCCCCCAATGAGAGAGAGTTCCCCAGACCGCTGATGGAGGGGCCACCCACCCTCAGGACCTCCGTCTTGTCCGGATTCAGCCTCAGCCCATTTTCCTGCATCCATTGCAGTACAGCCTCCAGGCAGCGCTGAAGGGACGGAACGGCATCCACTGCAGTTGGAGAAAAGGAGATGTAGAGCTGGGTGTCATCAGCGTACTGATGGCACGATGCTCCACACCCCCTGATAACCTCACCCAGCGGCCTCATATAGATATTAAACAACATTGGGGAGATAATCGACCCCTACGGAACCCCACAATTGAGGCTCCACGGGGCCGAGACCCTCTCCCCAAGCTGTACTCTCTGAGGACAGTCCTCCAGGAAGGATTGGAGCCAGGCAAACGCCAGGCCACCAATTCCCAACCCGGAGAGCCTCCTCAGGAGGATACCGTGGTCGACGGTATCAAAGGCCGCCGAGATATCGAGGAGGACCAGCAGAGACGTCTTACCTCTGTCAGCCTCCCTCAATAGGTCATCATACAGGGCGACCAATGCCGTTTCCGTACCGTGGCGCGGCCTGAAACCCGACTGGAACGGATCCAGGGCATTTGTTTCATCCAAATGTGCCTGAAGCTGATCGGCAACCACCCTCTCCACCACTTTGCTAATGAAAGAAACATTGGCGACGGGCCTATAATTGCCAATTTCGTCCGCCGCCAAACTAGGTTTCTTCCTTATGGGCCTAATGAGTGTCTCCTTGAGGGCAAGAAGAACCCTGCCCTCAAGGAAAGACCCATTAATTATTGCTGTGGCCCATTCAGTTGTTATAGGCCTGGCTGCTTTGATTAGCCAGGCCGGTCAAGGGTCAAGGGAGGAGGAGGTGGCCCGACAGCGATCAAGCACTTTGTTCACAATATCTGGCGTCACAGGCTGAAAGAGATCGATAGTGGCCGGGCAAGGCGGAGCGCTGGACATCTCTGCTCGACTCACTGTATCCAAAAAAGGAGAGAGCTCCCGGCGGATGGCCTCCACTTTAGATTTTAAAAATGCTGCAAATTGGTCCGGTGATATACTAGGGGGAGGCCCGTCACTCAGACCAATTCCGGATAGGTCGCGTACTATACGGAAAAGCTCCGCCTGCTGATTTGAAGCTTCGCTTATCCGGTTAGCGAGATGTATTCGGCTAGCAGCCTTTACCTTGGCAAGGTAAAAGTTAGTCGCGACCTTGACAGCTATCCAATTATATACCGTCGGGTTCTTTCTCCACTTGCGCTCTAGCCTTCTCCTAAATTGCTTCATCGCTCGTAGGTCCTGATTAAACCAGGGCGCAGGCCGAGCTCTGCGTTGGAGAGGGCGTTTAGGAGCGATCGTGTCAACAGCCCTAGTGGCGGCTGTAAACCAGCGGTCCACCAGAGCCTCGACAGGAGCGCCAGCCAGATCTGTCGGAATCCCTCTCATGGTATCCTGGAATCCTATAGGATCCAGTAGCCTTCGAGGGCGGACCATTAAAATGGGTCCTTGCTCCCTGCGAGGTGGGAGGGCCACTGAGAGGTTACATTTTACTAGGTGGTGATCTGTCCATGACAAGGGGACTGACACAAGGTCAGTCACCAACAGACCACGCTCGCTCCGGTTGTTGGAGAAAACCAGGTCTAATGTGTGACCACCCACGTGGGTGGGGCCGTTAACATGTTGGGACATGTTCAAGGAAGCCATGGTTTCCAAGAACTCAAGAGCTGGTCCAGAGGTCTCTGCCTCCGCATGGATGTTGAAATCCCCCAAGACTAAAAGCCTCGGGGATTCCAACAGTGCCGCGGAGACAAAGTCCACCAGCTCTGGTAGGGAGATGGCTCGGTCGCGGGGAGCACGGTAACCCAGCAAAATCCCAATACCATCCCTGGCCCCTACCGACACGTGGAGGGCCTCCAAACCCGGCTTCACCACCGCGGAGCGCCTGGTAACCTCCAGAGTGTTTTTATATACAATGGCTACTCCCCCCCCCCGTCCCTCCAGTCTACCCTGGTGCTGGACCGCATAACCGGGAGGACAGACCAGGGCCAGGGGTGGACCCCCTTCCCCACTAATCCAAGTCTCGGTTATGCACGCCAGATCTGCATCCTCTTCCAGAATAAGATCGTAAATAATCTGGGATTTATTGGATACAGACCTGGCATTCAACAGCACCAGTTTTAGAGTGGAAGGTCGGCTGATCTGGCTACCTCGATCCTGACGGTTGGTCAGGGTCCCAGAACAGTGAACAGCTTTCAAACATCTGCTAACCGTTCTTCTGACACAAGTAGGGGCCCTGCCAGCGCCATATCTCCCTCTACCCATAATCACCCGAATGTTCAATGGCCCCTCGCTGGGAGGGCAGGCCTTCCACTCCATAATAATAACAAAAGTAATTTAAAGTGCAAATATACAATTAATAATTCAAAAGAAAAAAACATAAAGTGATTAACAATCCAGTGATCAAAGAAAAAAAAATACAATGAGACAAAATAACATCTAGTAAAATAACATCTAGTAAAAAATGTAGCATCTAGTAAATATGCTGCTGCTTAATTAGAGAACCAGAGAATTATTCCAGTCCATTTTTGTGTCTATCTTCATTCTGCAGTCCATTAAAATAGAAATTGCTGACAAGAAAATACCATGTAAACACATGTGGCTTTAAAAAGTGCACACATTAGGACTGACCAAAGGGCCAGAGTAGAAGATGCATGGAATCCAGGATCTATTCCCCATCCCCCCCCCCTTTGGAACATTAAAACGTTATGATGTGGTGGTGATCGACACAGGGTTATAATCCTGTGTATATGTGTATGTGTAAGAGTGATGTGAACTCTCTCTGCTTATATCACAGCTCTGATTAAAATCCTCCCAGCTTCTCATCCCACCAGAGAGGAAGCTGTCATTGATGCCCAAGTTTATATTACACAAAAACAGGCTCAATATGAAAAGAGCAATCACTGCACGGGTTTCGTGGGTGCTGCGACTCAGCTTCAAAACTACATTTTCAGACAAGTATAATACAATGACCCATAGCATTGTTATGCCAGACAGAAGCAACATGGATTTATTCAGTTTGAACATAATACATTATTGTTGTTGTTGTTGATGTTGTTGTTGTTGTTGACTATAGTGCTTTGAATCTTCCAGCTTGCACATGTAGCCACAGAGGATCAAAAAAGAGTGACATTCTTAAGGTCTGTGTGTGAACATGAAGCTTTTAAAACTTTTCCTATCTGGAGGCAACAGCAGGACTTGACTGGGCAAGAAAAAGACTAGACTAGTCTGGAACCAGGATTCTGCTCAGGATCAGAGCTTGTAATGTTACATGTCATGTTACTCATTACGTCTTGACAGCCAGGCTGCCATTACTTTGATCCCACAAGTAATTTGTTTCATTGCACATTATGAATAAATTGAATTGATATCACCAGCAGAACAGAAACATACGGAGAAATACTTTCAGAAGGAACTGTAAGAGTTCCTCAAATGTAAAGATGTTTCACTGGAGACCAAGGTGAAAATAACCTACACTATGGTATCCCTGGTTGCTATGGATGGATGTGTAAACTGGCAGTGAAGAAAGGAGACGGGGGTGGTGGTGGTTGAATCAATTCATTTGAAATGTACTATTGGAGGAGAGCTTTTCAGATACCAGGAATGCCAAAAAGTCAAATAAATGGGTGCTAGATCAATTCAAGCTTGAATTCGCAGTTTGGGCATACTGTGAGAAGACAAGATTCACTGGAAAAAGGCCGGAAAACATTCAAGGCAACAGGAAAAGAGGGAGACGAAATAAGAGGCAGATTGACTCAGTAAAGGAAGCCACAGTCTTGAGTCTGCAATAGCTGAGCATGGCTGCTGACAGTAGGACGTTTTGGAAGTCACTGATGCTGATCAGGGCATCAACTGAAGACCAACATGAGTTATCAAACATCATGGGCTCCTAACACCAAACAAGCAGTACTCCATGCTAAAGAAAGCATCCACCAGGTAAAACTATTTATTTGGCTTTAATTTGACTTAAATTGACTGCTCCTGGTGGTTTAACTAAATTCCGAATCCCAACTCTGTTAGAGGCAGGCCATGTTACTAGGCAGTCTTTCCTCCCCTAGCTAAAAAGAAACTCTTCAAGTTCCAAAAAGACAAAAAAGGGAGAAAGGGGCAGCAGGGAGGCAGATGACCTGTGACTGTCCTCTGTTTGAAATTCCATACTGCTAGCTGAGGAGGAGCTTGAAATCAACATGCATGCTGCAGCTATTTCCATCTAAGAAGCGAACTGGGCCTCTATACCATCAGTCATGTGACTTTGGGACATTAATAACAGCACATAGGTTTGGAACTACCCACAAGAACGTGATGCACAGCCTTGAAGAAGATGATTTATCATCAAAAGCTCGCTGTTGTTTTTTTTTAAATATTCTTAATGGTTGATAAAGGTATCACCTGCTCCTGCATTTGTACTAATTCATTGAGTCACCCTAAGTGGAAGTGACTTGATGGCACATAACAGTAACAACTCCCCAGTTCCTCCTAGTGGCCAGTTCTGATATTGCACCTTGAAAATATAGAAATACCAGACACTTGCTTTGTCACTTGGAATTGATAAGAGAATGGCACAAAACTTGAAAATCCTTGTCAAAATGCTTTTTAAACAATCCTTAAAGGAAACTCTTGTACAGAAGTACTTTTTATCAAAAAAAGGTAACTAGTTTCAGGTAGCTGCATTACCTGTAACTAGTGAGTTGTGAGCTCTCCTTGGTGTTATGTTTGTCTGTGAATGTGGGCTTGGTGTTCCAGGAACATGTTGTGGGAATGTTCTCTTCATCTTCTGTCTGACTTTATCTAAAGAAAACTGTTTTAATAGTACAGGAGCACTTAGAGTGAAAAGTGATGAAACTGTGGAAGTCACTTACAGATGAGTTAACTGTTAATTAAGTTGATTTTCAAAAGAAAACTCATGCTTTATTGTAGCAAGAAGCCCATCAAGAAGAAGGGGTGAAAATTATCTGTCATAGTCTTTAGAGAACACTGTAATTAAGGTCTGAAATACATCCCAATCTGAAGACAAGATGAGTGCAGACAGAGTTAACTGTTTAAACAATAGCCCCTTGCCAACTATATTTTAAAGTGACACATTTTTCTAGGAACCTCTGCTTATGAAATTTGACAATTGTCAACAGGGAAACATTTGCTGCTGTTAACACAGGATGCAGTTGTTCAAACAAAAGACCACAGGAAGCGGCCTATTAGACTATTTGTTCATCTGGATCTTTGTTTCCTCTGATGAATAGCAACTCTCCTGGGTCCCAGTCAAACATCTTTCCCATCAGCTGGCACCTGATCCTTTTAAAATTGGAGGCACAGGGACTATGTTCAAAGGGTTGAGAGCAACATAATTGAACTCATCTAAAAAGGAATGGAATCAGTTTTCTATCTGATGTTATTGGTCATACACAAGCTTCTAAAACTATGTTTTATATGCCTGAGTCCTAAGTTTTAAAACAACTACATTTCCCTTAAATCTTCATCCAGAACAACTAATAATATTACTGCTGCTGGCAACAGAAAAGGAGATGTCCAAGCTCTGGTCCTGATGTATTGCCCCTGCCCCGCAGCTCCATAATCTTGGTGGCCATTTTGCCAATCCCTATGTGATACTCACAGACCTTCTCTACTTATGTATACTGCCACCAAACCCACCACCACCACCAGACATATGCACTAGGTTTAGGGTTCCCATATAACTATGAATAGGGATTCCTCTTGGATTAGCCCTATAACCAAACTAGGCAAATAGTGTTCCCATTTACACCGCTGCTCAAGCATTGGTAAAGGATGACTTTACTCAGTCTTTTTAAAAGAAGTAAGAATAAGAACACTTCTGGTGAAAACATACAGCCTGAATTATTTTAGTAACAGTACATAACCTATGTGTCCCAGCACTGACCAGTTGTATCTGTGGGCATAATGTCTTGTGACTGCTAGCTCCTAAAGCACTAAAGATTGGGTTTTTAAAGCAAAGAAGAAGCTTATTTTAAAAAACGCAAAGGAAAGGCTCTGTTACCAGGTAAAAATGAATTATAAGAACAATGTTCAGGCTGTCAGGGTGTTTATCATACAGCCATAAGCCTTTTTCCCCTTTTCCTCCTTTATTTGTCATTCAAATATATTTCACACACACACTCCAATAAGAAGACCCATTCTTCACAACTTCTTCACAGAAAAACAGATCACTCTCAGCTCTAATGGAACAGCTCTGTTACTTTCTCAGATCCTTTTTCCTACTTACCACATTTCTCCCCTCTCCCGGAACTCCCTTACATACAAAACAAGAACTCTCCAGCCGAGAAACATACCAACCAATCAACTCACAAGTCCATTCATGAACATTCTTCCACACTTCTCTGCTGTTTTAACTGGCTCTCCTGGCACACATCCAACCTATAACTGTCAATCAAACCCCAGTCACTTACCATGGATGTCAATGCAAACCTATATATACTGTAAACTATATTTACAGTGCAAAATTGCCACGCCCTGGCTGTTACGTTCTTAGAAGACATTGCAATGCTATGGTAAAACATTTATCTCTTGTATAATTTTAAGAACCACACACCTTTGTCTCAGTTATGATCTTGGATATAGTTAAGAATATTAGATATATGAAAATGTCTTATTTGATATTTGCTATCTTGGATTTGATCCTCATCAACATGACACATCTGTTTAACTCAGTGGAAAGCTTGACTGGAAGTGATTGTGGCCTCCTGGGGTTCGTTATACCAAGGAAAGAGAAAGGTGAGAGTAATATAGCACACACTTCGGACTTGAAGGCTGCTGATTTCAATAAGCTTAAGGAAATACTAGATGGGACCCCATAGTCAGAAATACTGAAAGAGAAGGGAGTTCACGATTGATGGGTGTGACGTTTACCCCGTGGTCCCTGCTTGTTTCACCAAACAAAGAGCTCACCCGAGTATTCCAACATGCCCTTTAACACGCTGCCACCAGTTGATCTCTTTATCAACCTATATTTCCTATGAAAGACTGAGGTCCATTCAGTACTGAACTTTTAAACAGAAACAGGTTTATTGATTACAAGTTGTTTTAGGAATAGTTCTTAAGCACATTCTTAAAGTTACACAAAGCTTCAGTATTTTACTTTAACCTCTTCTATCTTAATTAATACAGGTCACACTCTGACTAATCACTCCTTAAACACTCTCTCTGCCTCAAACCCCTAAACTCTTTCGCTGACTGAACTCTCTAGATTCTGACTCACCCCTCCCTTCTAGTTTCTCTGGCTCCGCCTCCCAACAGCTCCCATTGGTGCAGGCCAATATTATTATATATATAGGAAGACAGGGTGTTCACTACAATGGGGATTTCTTAACTGGAGGCACACTCACAAACAACCCCTATGAGATGAAAATGGGAGAGGAGAGTAAAGATGCTGGCACACCTGCATCAAGAACTTACGGATGAGCTGGGATATGTGCAGGAGATGGAAGGGAAGAAATAATTAAGAAAGCATAAAAACATATAGTCAATATTTACAGGGAGAGGAATGCTCAGAATGAGCTCAGATTTTCAAGAGAGGTTAAAACTAACAGAGAGGGAGGGAGGGTTCAGCTGTACTGGGACCAAGAGGAAGAATGTTGTGTGATGAGGATGGAAAAGTGGTAATGAGAAACTGAGAACTACTCAGCACCTTCCAAAAGTGAAACAGTGCTCAACCTAGTACCAATGGAATAAATGGGGAATTAAGGGATTGCATCTCAAAAAAGTAATATGAGAACACCTAACTAGTTTAAACTCATTCAGTCTCCAGGGCTGGATGAATTGCACCCAAATATGCACCCTACTTGCAGATGTAATTCCAAAGCTTTTCCCTATAATTTTTGAAATTTGTAAGGGCCCTAGAGATGGCCATGTGTTCTCCCCATCTTCAAAAAGTGTTGGGGAACTACTGATAAGTGAGGTTGACATTGATAGCAGGAAAGGTTGCAAAACAGATAATTAAAGAATCTGCCTGTGAGCGCTTAGACAAGAATGCAATGATTATTAAAGCCAGGATAGGTTTCTCAGAAATGACTCATGTCAGACTATTTTTGGTAGTGTTGCAAGCTTAGTAGATCTGAGGAATGCTGTGGGTGTCATGTGTCTTGATTTTATCAAGGCTTTCAACAAGGTTTCCCATGGTATTTGTAGACAAGCTAGTAAAACGTTTAGAACGTTGGATTTGCAGCTGGTTGACAGAGTGCAACCATGGAGCACTCATCAGTGAGTGGTTCCTCATAATCCTAGAGGGAGGTGACATGTTGAATGCTGCAGCCTTCTGTCCTGGACCTGGGATTGATCAGCATCTTTATAAATGACTTGAATGGAGGAGTAGAGGGGATGACATTTGAGGATGGTGCCGAACTAGGTTAGGTAGTAGGTAACTAAACTGGATCAGAATTAATGCATTTAGCACACATAACACATTCAACACAGCACTGAAAAAGAAAATAGGACAAAGTAGGAACGTGTTGAGTGGCATAGACTTGACTGGAAGATTGGAAACCATAGGGATTGAATATATGTCACAGAGAGAAATGGGAACAAAAACTTATATCATATGAACAGTTGGTAGGTAGGAAAGGGACACTTTGACAACTTTGGTGGGCTGGGAATTATGGTCCAACAAATTCAAATATTTATTGAAACTAATAAAACAGCACTTGGTTTGCCAGTCTGGAATGTGTTGATCCAATATTGAATTGAGCTTGTTCTGAGTTTGTCTAGGGTATATTCAGTTCTTTGCACAAGAAGGCCTCTGGGTAGGATTTTGAGGTAGATGTCTAGGGGTCCGTTCAGCAGAATGAGCAAGAGGACCCCCAAATTTTACAGGACCGGCTTACTGCCTTTTGAAGTAATTAAAGTAATACACGTTAAGACTGAAGGAATCCCCCCTATGCGGATTCCATTAGACCTCCCAAATTAGGGGGATTTAAGAGGTCAAAGTGATGATTTTGATTCAGACACATCATTCAGAGAATAGGGATGGACATAAAACTAGGGACAGTCAAATCTGTTATTTCAGTTTCGTCCAGTTTTTCTTTTTTATAAAACTATCTATGTGAATTGGGTCTGATCCTATATGATTTTGCAAATTCTGTTTTACAAAGACTGCATGAAAATTCATGTGCATGTTTCTATGAATTTCTATTACACACATTTTGAACACTTCTTCCCCCCCCCCCCAAATATGCATTTTGGTTTTACTGTTTCCAGATGTGTAGCCCTGGGTGAGCTGCACAGACCTAAAGTGCTCTCAAAAGAAAGGGACAACAAACCACTTCTCAGTACTTTTATGCCTAGAAGACCTCAAAAAGGGTCACTGTAAATCAGAATTGACTTGATGGCACATAATTATTATTATTGTATTTTCAAATTTTTTCTCACCTCCTTTTTTTGCAATCTGTTTTCCCTGTAATGCATTTTTTGTGCATTATCCACACCATATTTGGTGCACACTTTTCAGCAGGGTATGGATTTTTGTGCATGCTTTCGCCTTAATGTGTGCAGTTTTTTGAGCAGAGAAGTATATTGCTAAATTTAGGGATTCTGATGTGCAGCCCTATTCCAGTTCCTCATTAGTTTGGGAGATGCAAATTTGGTACCTTCATATACAAATTCATATAGTACAAATTTCCCATATATTCCGGTATAGCAGCCTCAGGCCTTTCTCTGCACCAGCATCCCAGTGTGAAATTAGGGCATGTCCTCTGATTATAATTTTTTTAAAAAAAGTGTTGATTAGCGTTCTATATAACGGAATGGCTCTAAACTATAAAGCCCCTTTACATGAGGCTCTGTAATTATTAAACAGAAACAAAACAGCTAAGCATGCATATGAACATTAATGACTATACTTTTAAAAAAGTGATTTTAAATAGAATGTTAGCATCCTCCTAGCAATCATTTTGGAGGCTTTATCTCCTAGGAAACATCACACAACATTAGTTCACTGGAGGGCTCCCACAGTGGAAAAAGATAAGTGGAAGAGGAGGGGAAGGACATGCTCACTCCCTAATTTTTTATGATAATGAAAAATCACTCGCAGCCATAACTCCAGGAATTATTTGAAGAGTGCTGTGCATATCTATATGACAGGAGGAGAACAGATGAGTCCTGTATTTCATTTAGACTCACATCACGGTGAAAGCAACAATAATCCTCATTACATTTGCTCCACTTTAAATGTGTGCTTAGATTTAAAGTCCTTAATGTATTTGTGTCAGTTACTAGAAATGTATTTTTAGTTTGGCTTGTTTTGTAGGTGAAAGTACCTTTTGCACTGTTCTGGAGAGTGCTATGTGCTGAAACATGGGATTTAAAAAAACAAAACAAAGAGGAGTATTCTTGAAAATAATTGAAAGCTGAACTATTATATCATACTAATAATAACAACAATGTTTACACATAGTTAAGAAGAATGTTTAGAGTATGCATTGGTAAAAGCCTATCAAAAACATGTAGTTTCAAAAATACTAAGCTGGTGTATTCTCTAAATTGGTGCTGGAGTTTCAAAGAAGTTCAAAAGAATGAGTAGGATCATCATGTTTTGTTTTTAGAACTATGAAAAAGTGTAGAAAATATCCTTGCAAAGGTCTGCCTATATGGTGTACTTTATAAAGTACCAGCATGGAATACAGAATATTTTAAACCCTGAGGATAAATTGTGGAAGGAAGTACCACAGTCACAGAACTGCTAAAGTCCTTCTTATCCCTGATGTACCAGGATAGGTCATTTTAGTTCCTGAAAGTCATGTTTTGTTGCATAACCCACAAACAGCTAGAGAACACACTGTGTGTAAACCACTCAGAGTGGCCTTGTAGCTAGATGGGCGGTATAGAAATTGAACAAATAATTAAATAAATAAATATTCTATGACATTGTTACCTGCACAGTTGTAAACAATGTCCCAAATTTCAGCCACTTGGCTGCCATGTCTTTTTTTTTTAATGAAAAAAAGAAACAGGTGGGACACATCTGTTGCTTTTTTGCCACTGGAATAACCCAATATACATGGACACTCTTTTTCAGCAAACAGTGATGACAAAAAGCAGAAATGACATACCATGATGTCAATAGGTTGGCCCCAATCAGTGCACACAGTGGAATTCTCAGTGGGTTAAACCTGTGAAGCCTTTGCAGTTGTTTGAGATGGGTCTTCCAGAATCATGACGCTACTGCAGTTATGTCTGTAGACTTCCTATATTTTAAAAGAAAACTGTTGTTCCTGACTCTCTAAAGCTCTATGGGGCGAATCCTACGAGAAAACTCAGTTTTAAGAGGCTGATGCATTGCCTTGATACCCATCTTTAGCTCCAATATAAGGCATTTTGCTGATGGAGGTGAAAGACAAGATGGCTCCCCATTCATGTATAGAAGTTGACTGGATAGGCAGACAAGTCTTCATTCAACTGTGGTGATGAGACAGTGTCTGCTACTGGCACCTATGGGCAGCAGTCCCCTTAGATGATGCAGAACAAACAGCATGGCACACACAGCTCTCTTCTTTGACATCTCAACCTCATCCTTAGGCCCACACCATCTGTCATCTAAGGTAGTTGTCTCACTTTGTCTCTTGGTAGGTCCCTCCTGTTCCTGTTTAAAAGGAGAATTGCTGCTCCTGAGACCAGCAATTTTCTGTTTTTCATACTTTCAACCCCAACTCAGCCAGGGGATCTAGTGGTGGGGAACACAGGGGCCAAAAATATGACCTGATTTAGATGACTACACAGAGATGGACCACAGACACACTCCGTGTTAAAGCATCCACTTGTGTTCCTTTAAATCCCTGCTCTTCTTCATTCCATGATTTACATCTGCTTCTACAATGTTGGTTTGCTAAAGAGAAACAATAAAATAACCCCCACCCCTGTTTTATAACCCTGACAACCACCACAATCACTAGTATATATAATTTTGCATTTCAAGTTCACTTACATCATAGCACCACTATGACTACAGGGGGAAAAAAAGCAGAATTTGCTTTCCTAACGATAAACATGTTTAGTTAGCAATAAGCACTACTTGGTCACAGAAAAGAAAACTCTTAAAAATTGAACCTGCTATGGCCCATCAGATACCTTCTTGCTACTGCTGTGCTGCTGAAGGTCAGTACCTAACCATGCAAAAATTCTTTAAAATAAACATGTCCTGCTTTACTAATGAAATTCTGTTGAGATTTTGCAGGGAATCAAGCTACAAAAAACATTCTGGTGATAGGGGCTGCCTGCAGAGCCCATCCTGGCTGCTATCTACCACTACTCTACAACTTATGGCTGTCTCTTGCACTTTTGCTTTGTTATTTGCTTCATTTTGCTAGTCTGAACTTAAAACACAGATGATAAGGAAACTTAGAATTCTGTAGGTCAACTGAAAGACAGAGAACTGAATTAATTGAATAGTATCCTTTTATGAAAATCTGGGCATACTTAAGAGATATTGTCCACGCAGAATATTTCCAACAGTTGTGATTTAAGGAAAGCCAATTACAGAAACGTGACCCACAAAAGAACTTAAAATGGCATTATGAATTATGTTTTGTCAATGATCAGCTACCATTGGAGAGGGTCCAGACAGAGATTGTGCAATGATATATCAATGGGATATATTGCACAGGGTTGACTGACCTTATTGTGATCTATTTCAGCTGACAATCCAAGAGAAAGCAGTGTTTTTTTCGTGTTGGTACAAAAGGAGCAAGTAAAATTCCAGTAGGTTGTTCTGCTTCCTTTTTGACCATTAGGATTTTCCTCTTGTAATGTTTCGTGTTAATGCTGGGTGTGTTTTCTGAAGTGATCACTGAAGAACCATTGTGTGCATCCCTTGCCAATGGCTGCCCATGCTTTTTTGTTTCCAGTGTTCTCATTACTACCAGTTTGACTTTGTAGTTTATTGCCAGTAGAAGAATAGATATAGTGCTGTTCATTGTAGACATGATAAGGAATGTACTCCTCCTTTTGTTTATTTGTAACATCTTCCCCATTGTTACCACTGTTCCTTCACTGGGTTTGCAGTGTATCCTCTTTCTGCTGGTATGGGAACTTGATCTGTCCTACTTAGTTGTCTGTCTTTCATTTGACAAATACCCCACCCTCTGCAAGTCATACAGGCTTTACAGAGGGTGTGGAGAGGCAGATGGTTGCTATATTGCCATGGTGGTTGAATGTTTTGTTGACTCCCCACCACCCAACTAGAAAACCTCATACCTTCTTTCCTCTTTCACTGGAGAGATCTCCCTAGAAGGGTAGAAAACCAGTTTTATTGCTGCATTGGGTGTGGAGGTTATGGTGTTCCTTAAACATCCCATTCCATGCTGAGTAGTTGATGAGCTACAATGTTAAAACACTGTGTGGCTGCCATGCTACTGTGCTGCTGTGTCACAACAGCACGGTGCTCTCTCACCACTGGCAACAAGACATGCTTTCCAAATCAGTCCGTGTCAGACATGAGCCAATAATGAGTCCTATAGTCAGGCAAAGTATGGACACATTTCTGTTGTAAACAAGACCATTGCAATGGGACTGTGGACTAGGGATGTGAAGATTCCTCAATAAATTCCTCACCTTCATTGATTAAGCCTGTCTGGACTCCAGAATATATCTTTGCAAGGAATTTCAGAGTCCTGAGAGTTTCCTTGGGTCAGCAGAGAGTGAGACCATGAGCTTTTCTCTCTTTTTCTAGTTAAGCCTCTTCCTAATTTGTGCAAAAACATCTGCTTACTGTTGACACACCAATCCTAAACAGACAAAGACTGGCTGTTAAGACACAAGCAAACATCCCGCTCTGACTGAAATTTTGAAATGTCCATTAATACATGCTTCCCCTTCCATTTCAGCCCTCCTCCCATGGGAAGATGTTGGCGTCCAGCAGATTGCCTTCTCCAGCTTGAGTGTTCCTGAGGGGGACACATGGCTTTGCATGCAGAGCCCTGAAAAAAAAGACAGTCCAACATCCTTAAGCATGGATAGGGAGCAGCTGGGCAGTCACCAATCTCAGAATAATAAACTCCTCCTGCGTGTTGAGTACAAGCACTAGTTGACTGCCAAGCATCCATGAGTAAGACTCAGAATTCAAGGCAGAAGGCAGGGGCTGCAGGTCTTTCTTCTCACCCTGAGTGCCAAGAAGTCAACCACCTCCTTTTGCAAGTGGCTGTCATCCCCTTTCACATTTTGCAAGATGGTTGGGGGCTTCTACAGTTAATTTCCGGAGAAAAGAAAGGTACATGTGTATGTCAAGAGTATAAACTGCTGTTTTTGTACCTAGCTGTCATCTCCTGTGGTGCTTTTGGTTTTCAAGGTGACCTGTTGCTTAATTCCCAGAGGAAAAAATTAGGCAAATTGGGATTAGGAAAGTAGGCTGTCAAACACTAATAACTTCTCTCTCTCTCTGTCTCTCTCTCTCTCTCTGTCTCTCTCTCTCTCTCTCTGTGTGCATGAAATGGAAGAAGACAGGTACATTCTTCAGGGTGATAAGTAGGGGAGTAATAATGGTTTTGCCCCAGGGCTTGGAATTTAGAGGATACACCCAATCCCGAAAACTTCCAAGGCTGGCCTGTGAGCCTTATGTACCACCATGGGAAAATACCACAGTATACCAGGCCTCCAAGGTAAGGATCATTCAACTATCCTTCCTCATCATGCATTGCAGTGCCTCTCAGGAAACATAGGCTCCCGGTGAGCACTGGGGCTGTCCCCTCCATTTTCAAAGCAGAAGCACATGGAAAGCAGCATATATGGTGGTAGCCTCTCTTCTTTCCTTCTGGTTTTGCACTCCCATTTCCAGAATTCTGCCTGGGAAATTCCAGGCAAATTCTGGGAGTAAGAGGCCTGGAAATCTGAAAGTCCCATCTCTACCTACCATAGATGGGATTTATATATTCGAGCACAAGAACAATTAGGTTGACCATGCTATGAGGCTAAGCTAATTTGATTCCCAGAATGAAGCTGGCTGGTTTAGGTATCTGGCTGCAGAGCCAAAGGTTGGGAGTTCAATTCTCTACTGTGCCTCCTGAGAGAAGAGACAGCCTGTGAGGCCTTGGGACTGTGCAGCTTAAGCTGCACAGTCCCAGGATGTCCCGAGAAGAAGGGAATGGCAAAGTACTTCTGAGTATTCTCTCCCAGGAAAAACCCTGAAAAGAGTTGTCGTAAATCAGAATTGACTTGACGGCATGGTTAAGGATTCATTTTCAACTTCTTATGAAGTCAGTCCACCTCCACCTGGCACTAGCTCTGGCTACTGTTTCCATCCACGCTGAAAGTGGGTGTTGTGTGGCACGGAGGCAGAGAAAAGACAAAGAATGTGAGTGTGGCATGTAGAAGGAAATTCCATGTGCCTCCTGGTACGGATACATGGTTGCTCCATGTCATGAAAACAGAAAAGGGAGGAGGGGGGGGAAGCAGAGAGCCAACCCTTTGGAAGCCAAACACAAGAGCAAACGGCATGAGGTCTGGCAATGAGGAAGTAGTTCTACAGGGGGTGGGAAAGGAGCTGTTAAAAGGCCAGTGTCTAGATTCAGCCCTTGTAGAAAGAATTAAAACAACACAAGTGGTAACTTGCTATTCTGATGCCAGGCTTCAAGAAAGCTGGTTTTATTACCAACCCTTGGGCTGCAATGTTTCAATAGATATCTCCCTTTCCAAAGGCTAGATTAGAACACATTAAGCTGTCTGGCAAACTCGATCTGCTAAATTGTTGGTAGATGGTGTCTCTTTTCGTATTTAATTCTTCAGAAGCTGGGGAGAAGTTGCACAAAATCTTGTCCTGAGAGTACTTTGCCAGGAATGTGGAAAAAAAGGAAGCTCTCCAGAGAGCCAGTGATGTGAACCTTGTTCTTATTATAATTCACATTTTTTTATTTGGGGGTGGTGGGGGGGAGAAGGACACAAAACCCCCAGCCCTCTTTGAACTCTCATGCCATGGCTGAAGAAAATTCTCTTTTCCTGCACCACAAGTTTTGATTAGTGGAACTGTTCTGGATGATTTACAATGTGAATAATGTTGCCTGTTTGCATCTGCTGGCAGAGTCAAGTGTTTCTCGCTGTGAAGAAATTTCAAATTACTTTTCAAATAAGATCACTCAAATCCAGGCTGACATGCTTGTCCCAGTATTAGCAAATTCATGACTTTTTATTGTTTTGTTAAAGCTTTGGCACAGTAGTTCTCACGTGACTCCAGGTTCTGAGGTAATTTCTTTAAAACATCAACAACAATGCAATTTTATATTTTTAGCTTATAATATAGCTTGATTAGTTGCAATTGGATGTGCCTGGTATTGAAAGTGGTTGATGTGTTGCTCCTGGAAATGAGAAATATGAGATGACAGCAACTGCTCTGAGGCATGTATAGAATCTTTTATTTTATCCACATTTTTCCCCATGTGCAGGGTGCCCCATTGCCTTCTATAACTGATGGGATGTTCTGTGCACGTCACACCTGAAACATGGGTGTAATGAGGAGCATTTAGCGACATAGAAGCAAAAGTGTAGCGGAGCCAGGGCTTGCAGGGTAGAAGTGCTGGGACATTTTGATTAGCAGGATGGCTATGTGACACACACACACACACACACACCAACTTTTCTATTGCCTCTGAGATTAGCTGCAATCCTCACAATAGTTGGGAGCAGCAGGAACAGGTGGGGTAGGATACTGAAAGAATGAAAATCACCAGCAACAGGATATTGTTTTGAGCTATCCTTGCTGTAATGCAAAGGTTTTTAGGATGCCTTGATCTTGAATGAGCAATTAAGATCCATTGGCTGTACAAAAGACCTGCTACTGGCAGAGATGAAAACTGTTAGAACTGGCTTGGTGATATGGATCAACAGAGCTGCTTGCCTTTTTGCATATGCATGGTAATGGAGATTTTCATATACAAAATGTATACCCAAAGCATAGAAGGTCACAAGAGAGCTTTTGTGAACATTGTAGAGGTCTACTGGAGTGCTGCAGCGTTTTGACCCTTTCCATGGAATGATCTCTGCTGGTATGAGGTGATAGGCATTAATACAAAGAAATATACAGGCTCTTTCACCCAAAGAGAGCTGAAAAGAAGCTCCCTTTCAGATTTACAGAGAAAGCAAAGTGAGTTACAAATGGAGAGGCTTCCAGCTACTTCGCATAGCTGCCTATTAATGTAGCCTTTATTAGTACAGAAATAGAATATAAATCACATGGGGTTTCAGTTTATTGTAATAGCTTCGGCTTAATCCATTATCCTTTGCCTACAATAAGTCCATTAATTCCCAGCCCTTTTAGCAGAATAAAATACATTATAGTTTACTGTTGGGGACAAGGACAAAGATGACTCCCAATAATGAACCTCGGAGTAGAATGAAAGCAAAGTCAACTAGTACATCAAGAAAGAACAGGGGAGAGGAAAATATATTATTAGAGAGAAATATAATTTGATGTTTTGCACTTATGCCCTCCCTACCAAAAAGAAGGGTTTGAGTGCAGAATGATCATGGTAAAGGTCTATAGCTTAGTTGGTGGTGCAGGCACTTGGCAAGCAAAAAGCCCCAGCTTCATCCCCTGGCTTCTCCATGCAGGTCAGGGAATGACTTCTGTCTGTCACCATGGAGAGGTGCTGCAAAACAAGGAACACCATCATGTCACCCACTGCTTGGAATTCACTCGTTGCAAATAATGAGTTACTTCTAATCAATAACAAAGGTTTTAACTACAGCACGTTATGGGCTTGTCCCCACAGTGATGTTGTTCCTAGTTGTGGTGGGATCTCTGAGTTGGTTTGATCTTCCTCTGCTGCAGATTTGCATCCATATGTGAGGAAGGTGTTTTTGCTGGATGTACGGGAATGCTCTGTGCCATCCTGGTACTCCCTTCCTGCACTCATCTGGAATTGCTCCCTGACATCCATGCCCCAATATTGATCACCCTCTCCTTCTGCCTGTCTTCTCCACCCTCATTCTGTCCCCCCCCAACTGTTCTTCCCCTCCCTCTTGTTTTATTGAGCGGCTGTTCTGAAGCCTTCATGTTTTTACCGATCACCACATTTCACTATGTGAATTCAGCAGTAGTAGGAAGGCTCCAGAAAACGAAACAGGAGCAGAGCTCAGGCATGGAGGGGTGGAGACCAACAAGCAGAAACATGTTTCGAAGAGAACATCATAAAATGACCGCCATCCAGAAAATGTGCTGATCAGCTTGCAACAACATGGTGCTAGGGATCACATGAGCAGATTGGGCACTGGAGGAAATTGGAACAAAGCAGAACCAAAATACATCACAGCCAAGCCTGGAAAGTGAGGTTTTTTGGGGGTTCTGTATTGACTCTACTGGCACTAGTTTCAGCCCTGCGTTGTGTGGACACCAGGATGCAGTACTAGTAACATGTACAATATGCAAGGAAAGTTAAACAAATGCTCAGTGTGGATGGACTCAATATAACTCTGACTTACCAAGAGATACCTTTGTTCCTTGTTGCAGGATATGTGTAACTCTTTGTTTACTTCACTAATCAGCTTCACTAAATGATAGAGAAGGAAATCATATGACTGAATTGCTAGCTTGGGCTGTGTCTTGTTGCTTTTGTATACTGATTTATGTTTTGAAAAAAAGAAGTAATTGTTCTTAAGACATGGGAAAGTAGAGGTACTTTTAGGCCGTGTTGTTCAAACAATAACTGATTGGTTTTAAAAAGTCAGATCCCAAGCTCCCTTGGCAGGCCAGGGCTCCAACCGCAGTGGAGATCCTCCATGTATAAGCATGGGGTAATCAGAAATGCTTCTGGAAGGGGTTGGGCTACCAAAGGGCAACAACGGGGTGGGGGTGGAAGTGCAGGCTTTGCTAACAGCTCTATCTTCCAACACCTTATCTGCACTCCCATTTCCTCACCTTTTGCTGCCTGGTGCAACGATGAAAAATCTTTAACCCGTGGCCTGGATGCAGCATGCAGGTGATCCCAATCCAGTTGCAAGCATTTTCTGCTCTTATCTCCAATCATTGATCTCCAATCATTGATTGGAGATAAGAGGCTCTGTAAAGGCCAGAGAGACTAGAGCTCTGGTTACAGCCCAGGAAGCTCTTACACTAAATGAAATTGTACTTGGCAGCTCTGGAAGCTGTGGCATTTGAGCCTGCTCCTAGGTAGACATGCATACAATTGTACCGTGTCTTAGAAGATTGGTGGGAAAATGTTCAGATTTAGCCCCAGTAGGGTTGTCAAGCTTTCAGGGCACTACTTCAAGTTTCATGAATTGTTGTGCCCCTTTGGGACTCCAGGCAGGGAGACAAGTCTCTGGGCAAGTGGTATCAGGGGAGGAGAACATTTTTTTCTTGTGTCTGAGATGACTGAAGGCACACATCTTTACCAATTCACAACTAGCACTAAGGCTTAGTGGATGAGCAGGACTGCGTTTATATGTATGTTGTACCTTGTAGTATCAGTCCACCAAAAAGCCAGGAGCAAGGGGAGAGGAATGGAGAAAAAGCTGGTGGGAGCATCTACTTGGGCCCATTATGGCATTTAGAAAAACCCAGGGAGAAGACCACCAGTATAATCATTTGTGAATCTTTTTGCTGCATATGATCGAGCCGCTGCTGAGCAGGAGGCTTCAGCAGCGCGACTCACCTTTGCCTCCCTCCCCGGATGACGTGAGACTCCTAATCTTGCGGGAATCGTCGTTGGCGAGAGGGGGGAACGTTAGGTTATTTAAGGACGTTCCCCCCTCTCCCCACCCTCTTCCTTTCCTGGCACCAGTGAAGGAGAGAGCTCTGCTACGATGCGCTTTCGCAACTGCGTCATCATTTGGAGGCCTGCGAGGACAACGATTGGGAGTCTGGGGGGTAGCATCGGCTACCCCCTGTGGTCTGATTGATAATTTTCTTTGATTACTCGGGCTATTATTTACATATTACCATACCCGTTTTGTAAATTTAACTTATATTAATTAGATAATTTAAGTTTGCATAATTACATTGAGGGGGTGGGTAGTTCTGAGGAAAGGGGGGATTGCGACCACGCGGCTTGCGTGGATCGCGCTACGGTGCGATCACAGCTTGGCTAGCTGCAGGGTAGCCCCAAGGGAATAGAATAAGAAGGCTTACTTTGGACGGAAGGGCCCGGTGTTGGCAACGCTACTCCAGACCGATGGCCACTAATTTGCAGTTTGCGAGGGTCGGGTAGGCAGGAAGCGGCCAAGGTACGGCGCGGCCTCTCCGATTCACAGCAGCTTGGGGCGCATGTGGCACGGCTGCTAGGCCCAGCTGCCGTTGGCGCTTTGATCGCCTTCACCACCACCCCCATCCTACCTTCTCCGGGGGTCGGGGTTTGTAGCATTTTGGTGGTTCCTTGTGAGAATAGCACCACCGTTTGGTGGTTGGCTGAAATAGCGAGGGTCACGAGGCACTGAATTCAAATTGTTTTCCGTTTTTCATTAGCTTATCTGGATCAGGGATATAAGTAAATATAAATAATTAAAAATAAATAAATAAATAAATTTTAAAAAATCTATTAGAATTCTAATAAAATATACACACATATATAGGAATAAATAATTAATTTCATTAGGTATAGGTAGCTTGGTAGAATCATTTGAATTAATTTGAGTTTAGCAATTAATTCTTTGGGGCTTCTGGATTAGCTTTAAATTAATTATACTTTCATAAATTGATAAGCAGTCAGCAGCTGTTCCATTAAGATCAATTGGATACATTGGCTTCATTAATACTAATCTGAATAAATAAATTTGATTACAGGAAATCACTTAAGGAAGCATAGTACATCGTAGTATAGCAACGTTAATTAAGAGTGATTAACAGTAGTTTTGGAATTTTAAATAAGTGTGTTTGGTGCAAAGGTTGGGTTGCAGTGGTGTAGTGGTCATCTGAGAATTACCAGCTAGTTTTTTCCCACTTTTGCAGTGGTCCACTTAACGGGGGATTATCATCTGAGTTTAACACCTAAGTTGGTGAGACTTATGGTGTCTTTGAGAGGTTTTTGAGTGCCAGGTTCAGAATGGCCACATGCAAAGGTCAGGGTAATAAGGAAGGGAAACAACTGGCCAGGAAATGGCCAGTTCCTCAAGTGTCTCCGCCTCAGTCCTCATTGGATGAGGAATCCTGGCCTGTATGGCAGCAACTGCAAGAAAAAATATCTGCTTTGGAGGCTGAAGGCTGGCGCTGCAGGCACCTCAGTATGGCGAGGCTCAGCCATGCCACTCAGCTAGAGAGGCCAAGAGCCATCGTAGGGCCAAACTTAAAGCTATAGCGGATGACCTAATGTCCAGATTTGCTGTTCTTGAGGTGGAGCAACAGTCGGCAGGGACGTCCAGATGTGATGCATACGGGGCAGTGGCAACACCACGGTCCCGGCATACTGACAAAGGGAGAAGGTCATCTACCAAGGCGGCGTCTGGTTCTGCAGCTGTGGTTCAAGACAGGCAGGAAGTGGTGGAGTGGACGACCTGGACCAGCTGTATGGCAGGGATGACACAAGCCTGGAGACGCCTTCCACTGGTGAGTCAGCCCCTGCACTGAGCACTCCATCACCGATCCCTGCCTGGCCTTGGGCTGGCAGTGGACAATTTAATTCTCCCTTTTATATGCTGTATGACACACAGGGTTTCAGGGTCTCGAACACTTCATGGCCCTGTTCTAGCACGCAATTTGGTGGATGGGATGCACCATATCCACAGGTTGCATTTCCAACACCGCTGAGCACTACAGCTGGTGTAGGAGTTCGGCCATACCCATCTGTTCCAGACACGGGTTACAATACCGTGCCTCTGCAAGCCTTACCATTTGGTGATTGCTCGATGCCCTTAGGTGACCATCTCACCCCGGCGACTCAGGAAAAAAATGGGAGGGGCCAATATGTAGATCTATTCAAGTTGTTAAACAGAGATGTGGAAAAAAAGGATATAGACAAGGAGGATGAGAAAGACAAGGAGAGACAGAGGAGGAAGAAGCCAGATAGGACATGGTCCAACTGGCTACCGGGATTCTTAATTTACGCTGGTGTAGTTGTAAAGGCACAACCATGGCGGGTGCAATCCCTATTTCAATATTTGGATTTAATATTCAGAGCGTACGTGGATTTCGCTGGGCAGGCTTGGCTTAACTATGATGAATCGTTTCGTATGCGCAGCACGATTCATCCAAATCTCAGATGGGATGAGCCCCTGCCGAGTCTTTGGCTGCAGTCCATGACTCCAGCCAGACCCAATCTGGGGGATAGGTTTGATAGCGGACCTCTGAACAGAAAGGCTGCCCAGATTCAAAATCATCATGTGGGAGCAGTTCAACCCCGCCTGCTCTGCTAGGATTACAATGCCAAAGGCAGTTGCACCAGGAAACCATGCCGTTTCAGGCATGAGTGTTCAGCATGTGGGGGTCAGCACCCGAAAATATCATGTGTTAGAGCCGTGGCCCAGCATCAGAATAGGGGCACAGAAGGAGGTAAGCAACCCGGTAGTGGAGGGGGTAACACTGGAAAAGGGCCCCAGTCCAATTACGGTTGCAGTTTTGGAAGCCTGTTTACACGATTACCCCTGCAAGGTGGATGCTATTTATTTATTAGATGGCTTTAAGTACGGCTTTAGGATCCCGGCTGTTGGTGAGCACAAAGCATTTTTTGCACAGAACCTGAAGTCCGTGTGTGGAATGGAAATTGTGGTTCAGGAAAAAATTGCCAAGGAAGTACGGGAAGGGAGTGTACTGGGACCTTTCGCGATGCCCCCTTTAAAAACCTTAAGGGTCTCGCCTTTAGGAATAGTTCCAAAAAAGGTCCAAGGTGAGTTTAGACTGATGCATCATTTGTCCTACCCGGAGGGAGAGTTGGTCAATGATGCCATCCCTCCGGAACTTTGTACAGTGTGCTACACCTCTTTTGATGAAGCGGTTCGCATGATACAGAAGTGTGGTGTATGGGCGGAGATGGCAAAATGTGATATTAAATCAGCCTTCCGGATTTTGCCAGTTCATCCGCAGGATTTTGATCTGTTAGGCTTCAATTTCAGGGATCCTTTTACATCGATAGAGCCTTGCCCATGGGTTGCTCTGTTTCATGCGCGGCATTTGAGTGTTTCAGTTCGTTTATTGAATGGAAGCTTAGGAGCAGGGTGGGCCGTAAGTCTACGGCCCATTATCTCGATGATTATCTTTTTTGTGGTGAAAGTAACACAGGGAGGTGTAAATTTATTCTAAACACTTTTCAAGCAATGGCAGAGGAGATAGGTTTACCATTGGCAGAAGAAAAGACAGAAGGACCAGCTACGTCCCTGACTTTCCTCGGCATTGAGCTAGATACCGTACAACAGACATCGAAGCTGTCTGACAACAAATTAGCTGATCTCAAGATTCAGATAGCATCCCTATTACAAAGAAAAAAGGTGTCTCTGTGAGAGCTTTAGGAGATTGTAGGCCATTTAAACTTTGCTTGCAGAGTCGTGGTGCCGGGACGCACCTTTTTTTGTTCGCTGTGCGACGCAATGAAGGGCCTGCATCACCCCTGGCATAGGATGAGGGTTATGCGTGGTATGAAGGAGGACCTACAAGTCTGGTGTCAGTTTTTAGCAGAGTTTAATGGATTATCTTTCTGGACAAGTGAGATAGGGCTTAAGGCGGACTTCCAGGTCCATTCAGATGCTGCGGGTTCTCTAGGGTTCGGAATTTATTTCAGAGGGAGATGGTGTACCGGCACATGGCCTGAAGATTGGCATCAGTCCGGTATTACCAGGGATCTAACGTTCCTGGAATTCTTCCCAATAGTGGGCACGCTGTGGCTATGGGCAGAAGAGTGGTCAAACTCTGTTGTGCGCTTTTGGTGTGACTGCCAGGTGGTGGTTTACATTGTGAACAACCTTATGTCTCATTCGGAGAGGGTCATGGCATTGGTTAGGGCATTTACACTGCGGGCCTTGAAATTCAACATTTTGGTTCAGGCACGACACGTTCCAGGGATAGAAATAGTTTAGCTGATGCCTTGTCGCGTCAACAGATCGGGCGGTTCAGGGAGCTAGATCCAGGAGCCAACGAGTTCCCGGAGATTTTGCCCCCAGAGGTTTGGCAGATTGGCATGAGGATGCGGAAAGAGCAATAGGCTTGGCCCTGGCACCAAGGACACGAAAAGGGTACTATGCTGTGAATATAGAGTTTCAGGAATTTAGGAAGCTGGTTAACCTGGAGCCGGTCTGGCCTGCACCAGTGGATCACCTTCAACAATTCATTGTGTATCTGAATAGAAGGGGATTGGCACCTGGAACTATTCAGGGTAGGTTATCAGCGCTCTCCTTCTATGCCAGGATTAATGGGTACCAGGATTATTCCTTGGATTACCGCATTAGGAAAATGATTGAAGGGTGGTCCAAAGAAAGAGGAAGAGTGCAGGACACCAGGGCTCCCATATCACCTGCGTTGCAAGAACGCATCTGTCAGCAGTGGGAGTTTCTGTGTAGGGATGAGTATGAAATGATTTTATTTAGAGCAGCGTCCTTGTTGACATTTTTTGGGGCCTTTAGGATTAGCGAGGTAGTTGCCGCTGGAAAGAATGACGAGTCTAGAGTAGCTCTGCAATGGCAGGATGTTAGGGTTGCGGATGGAACGGTACAAATTTCCATTATATGAATGGCATGTTTTGATTTTAGGCCACAGCTATGTTTATTGGGCAGCGCGTTATGTGGCTGCATCCCTATGGAGGAGCAACCTGGGCCTTGGAGCCAGAGCCCACATCGTATGGAAGGGGCTGCGTGGAATGCTGTGGAGCCAATTGTGCTGTCGATTTTGGCCAATTTCCACCAGATTTATTGGTCATACATCTGGGTGGCAATGACCTGGCCAGGCATCGTGGAAAAGCCTTAATCTTGGACATTTTGCGCGACTTGAGATGGTTGAAGGCCACGTATCTGGCCATGCATATCGTATGGTTGACAATCGTCCCTCGGTTGGCATGGAAAAATGCCAGGAATTTTTTCTCCGTTAACACAGCACGCAGGAGTGTTAACCGGGAGGTCTGCAGAGCGGTCTACGCTGGCCTTGGATCGGTGGTTGGGCACCAAAGGATCCGCATGGATAGGCCTGAGTTTTTTCGGAATGATGGTGTACATCATTCCGATTTGGGTTTGGATGTCTTCATCGAAGACATCAAGAGGGGCCTGCTTTTTGAGCTCGATGGCGAGTATGGGACTTAGCATGGCTAGTCCCTATGCTGTGGCAGGTAGTGCGGATATAACAGGTTTTTCTGGTGAGTCTCAGTCTAAATTCAGGTAAGCTATAGCCCATCTGAACTCCCAGCGCTGCAGATCATGCGATCACAGCGCTTGGGGGGAAAGATGTGCTGGGCCACAACCGGACCAACAGTCAAGCTGGCTTGAGGTCCACGGGTGGTCAAATTGCGGCTGGTTGGGTTTTCGTTGTCGTTTAAGACCGCAAAAACTTGGGGCCAGGGACTCGCCCATTTGTTGCTTAGGGGGTCCTTTGAGACCTCTACGATTTAACCTGATTCCGCACTACGGCAGGCCCCCCTTTGCCAAAGGATGGCAATGTTGATTATGATTAATAAAGTGTGGCCCGTGTTTTAATCCATAATCTTTGTCTCATGTCTTCATTCCGGGGTTGGGAGGGCAA
The DNA here is from genome assembly GCA_037013535.1 of Intellagama lesueurii. Lineage (NCBI taxonomy): Eukaryota > Metazoa > Chordata > Lepidosauria > Squamata > Agamidae > Intellagama > Intellagama lesueurii. The sequence continues at coordinate 148,942,307 of JBAJHW010000004.1, forward strand.
TGATCGAGCCGCTGTTGAGCAGGAGGCTTCAGCAGCGCGACTCGCCTTTGCCTCCCTCCCCGGATGACGTGAGACTCCTAGTCTCGCTGGAATCGTCGTTGGCGAGAGGGGGGAACATTAGGTTATTTAAGGACGTTCCCCCCTCTCCCCTCCCTCTTCCTTTCCTGGCACCCACCCACCCTCTCTATATTCTAGTGTGAGTTTATCTGGTTGCCTCTGGGGCCGGATAGGAATTTTTGACCTGTATCCTGATTGGCCTTTGGATGCAGGGATTTTTTGCCTATCCCACACTGGAACGGGGCACTGGCATGTTATAAGGTGGAAATTCGGTCATACTGTCAGGTAGTGTGGATATAACAGGTTTTTCTGGTGAGTCCCAGTCTAAATTCAGGTAAGCTATAGCCCATCTGAACTCCCAGCACTGTGGATCGTGAGATTACAGCGCTTGGGGGGAAAGATGCGCTGGGCCACAACCGGACCAACAGTCAAGCTGGCTTGAGGTCCACGGGTGGTCAAATTGCGGCTGGTTGGGTTTTCGTTGTCGTTTAAGACCGCAAAAACTTGGGGCCAGGGACTCGCCCATTTGTTGCTTAGGGGGTCCTTTGAGATCTCTACGATTTAACCTGATTCCGCACTACGGCAGGCCCCCCCCTTTGCCAAAGGATGGCAACATTGATTATGATTAATAAAGTGTGGCCCGTGTTTTAAACCATAATCTTTGTCTCGCGTCTTTATTCCAGGGTTGGGAGGGCAAAGCCCTGGCAGTAGTGGCGTTGGACGCAGGGTTAAAAAAAATCTTCCTATGGGCTGGTAATGAGCCTTCCGCAGCGCCAGAAAGCCTGAGGGAACCCTTTGTGCACTGTATGTTGACAGGCTACATGAACAAGCCCTAATAAGACTGCATGGGAAGTGCAACCTAGTGGGAATCACAGCTCCTCCTGTCCCAGCCACCAACCATAGATTCCCTTCCTTGTGCTAAGTTAGTTGGACTTGATCCCACATGTGGTTCCATTTACCTGGCTTCCCCTTCTCTGTTTTTACTGTTGGCTGGCCCAGAGGCAGGTCTGGCCCCCATCCCAAATCCTGCCTCATCACATCACAAGGACCTGTCCCAATAACGTCAGGTTTTGGCTGTGAAATGTAAGGAAATTGACTTGTATCTGAGTTGGCCCTAATACTTGAGCCTGCTTGAGTGTTAAGGCCATCAGCAGAGTCCTACCACCTTTACAGATGTGTTGGATGGGTACATGGGAGAGGGACTTCTTTGTTGCTGTTCCTGAACTTTGTAACTCCCTCCCACAGGAAGCTAGGCTGGCCCCATCTTTACTGTCCCTCTGCAAATGGGCGACGACCTTTCTCTTCAGGCAAGCTTTCCCTGAGCGACTGGCTTCTTGAGTGGGGTTTTAAATGGATTGTTGTACCTTACTGCACTGAACGTGTTCTGGCATTGCTTATGTTTTTCAGTATGATATTTGTTTGATCCTTTTTAGTATTTGTATACTCACAGCTGTTAGCTTTAATAGTGTATTTTAATGATGTAAGCCACCCTGTGCCCTTTTAAGGAAAAAGGTGGGGGTCAAAATATTTTAAATAAATAAATTAGAAAATAAAATAAATAATACACCCTGTCTATTTTGCTTGGGCCCTACCCTGCCACATACATAAAAGATGCGCCCTTAACCTAGCCTAGTCAGTATGTTTCAGCGCCCCTCCATCCAGCCTCTCAGCTCTCATTGTTTTTGGTCTCCGTTATTGTGAGATTTGAACAAAATTGCAGCATTTGAATGTAATATGTGTTTTTTGAACAATCTGTACATAAGATATAGTTAAATTATTACAATGGAGCTTGTTTATTAAAATAATGTAGTGATTTTATTTCTCCATTCTTGGTATCTTAGTACCTGATACTATACTAGTATGGTTTCCATGGAAACAGCACACACTGTTCCTTTTGCTTGACCTTAAGTTCAAGCCCTGCTGTTGCTGTCGAAATGCCAAGAAACACCTACACTTTTATTAAAAACAAAACTTATATATGCAAAAATAAAATCGAAAAAAAGAGAGCGAAGATTCATGATTTATATTCTGGCAAAGGACAGGAGAAAAGAATCCTTGTGACAAGCGAATGAGAAATAAGTTTTGACTATTTTAACGGCCAGCCACATTGGGTTTGTCAAATCACTTAGATTTGGATGGAATCATTATCTATTAACGCTTGCATGCTACGTGTTTTGTTTCTTAGAAGTTATGTTAGATGAATAAAAGCTTGCTGTTTTAACAAGTCTGTCTTGGAAAATACATAGTTAAGCATCAGCCTGTGTGTATTAGAGGCAGAAAGGAGGTGGGATTGAGTCTGGGCAAAATGTTCATGGAAAATAAGAATTTAAGACATTTTGCTATGAATACCAGTTCTCTAGAAATATGCAGATTGTCAGGAAGTGTACCATTCTTCATCAAACTGGAATGTGAAGAAACCAAGGGGTGTACCAAGATGTGTCTAACTGGCAACCGTTCTCATGGGTTTCAGTCACACATCTTTTCAGCTGTACCTGGAAATATATCTGTGAAAATTCTCAGTCATCCAGGTGAGGTTATCTGGAAGTTAGTGAAGAATTTACTTGGATGAGTAGCGAAACGTTTCAACCTAATAAGAAAGAAGCCCAGTTGCCATGACTCAACTTCCAAAAGTATCTGGAAATGTTAGGGTACATTCTGTGGACATTCTGGATGTAAAATGTAGGTTGTACCACTGAGTTATGGCCTTTTCCCTCAAATAGAAAAGAAAAATGATGATAGAACCTGGTCAGGATTCTGTTGCTTTTAACTGTGTGAGGAAGGTACAGTTGGGTATGAAGCACAAAAATTGTGGTTTGTCATGGTTTGTTGTTTGTGGCTACCCATGAACCATGAATGATCCACACCTTAAAAACAAACAAACCATGAACCTTTTTTAAAAAAAGCTTGTGCCTTTTAAAAAGAAAACTAACTTCCCACCCCCTTCCCACTGCCCCTGTCACCTCCTTGGGGCCTGAGAAACTGAGAGAAGAGACTCCTAGAAGATCTTAAAAAGCACATGGAGTTGAGTGGCATCAGCACACTGGTGGTATTAGACCACAAAATTTTGGACAGCCTCTTTCAGGTTTTTCATGTATATGTGAAATATTATGGGGAATCATGGAACCCTGAGAGACTCCACAGGCTAATGGTCAAAGTGTTGAACAGGAGTCCCCCAGCACCAGTAACATTCACAAAGTGACACCACACAAGTGAAAATCCGAGAAGCTGATATTTTTGCTCCAGTCCAAAGCCATGCACTGAGAAACTCAAGATTTCGGTGTAGTCTGTGGACACAGGTGAGGATAATTGTTCAGTGGTTTGGGGAAGATCCTGCATAAAAATCACATAGATCCATGAGGATTCATATGTCAGATCCATGTTTTTGCACCACTGCAAAGCCATGCATTGTGGGGGGGGGGGGAGAGAACACCCATGATTTCTGTATTGTAGTCTATGAGCACAAATGTGGTCTGTGAGTGGACAGTGATTTGGGGGTGATCCTGCAGAAAAATCATGTGGATCCAGGAGCATCTTTGAACTTGGATTGGTGTTTTGTGCCACTGTAAAGCCTTGGGGGACCCTTCATTTCTGTCTTGCAGTCTGTGGGAATTGATGGTCAATATGATCGTTCAGTGGTTTGAAGACGATCCTGCAGAAAGATCACATGGATCCATGATGATCTGTATGTCAGATCCATGTTTTTACACCAGTGCAAAGCCAAGTGCTGAGGGACCCATAATTTATGTGGTGTAACCTATGGGCAGAAATGAGGCCTATGATTGGACAGTGGTTTGGAGATAATCCTGAAGAAACATCATGTGGATTCTTGAGGATCCATGCTTCAGATTCATGTTTTTGCACCACTGCAAAGCCATGCATCGAAGGACCCATGTTTTCTGTCGTGTAATCTGCAGGTGTAAATGGGATCTGATTTGTCATTGATCTGACAGTGGTTTAGGGAGGATTACATCTAAAAATCATATTAAACCATGTGAATCTGTAAATTTATGAGTAAACTTGCTCATGACTAAACCTGGTAAACTTACTCACAAGTAAACCAAGTAAAACTTGCTTTGAGATCTTCCCCAGCCACAAAGGAAAAAAGAAACCCACTGTAATTTCACATTTTAAATGCGAGAGCTCCTGAACATTATAATTGGATTGTCGAATGCTGATTCCTGGTTCCAGCACAATATATTGGTGCCCTTGGGCACCAATAATTTTAAATAGTTTGTTGTTTGTATACAGATTAATCTAAAAAAAGAAAGAGAGACTACAGGGAATTTTTCACACTTAGTTTGAATTTTTGTTAAAATTCTCTTTATTCAAATGAATAAAATTGCTAGGATGGATTAACTGAAATATGTACTTTGCCTCATTTCTCAGGTTCAGTTTTGCCTGATTGATTGGTTTGATTTATATCCTGCCTTTCTCCCAGAACTAGGACGCAACATGGTTTACAACATAATTAAAAAATAAGTATACATTAAAACACATTGGCCAAAATCCTGTTGCTTAGTGTAGTGAATCACATTAAAGTAGGACCATTGAATCAATGGGGATTTGATGAATTAACTCCTCTGTAAATTCTATTGATTCAAATTTGCCTCCTCTGTGACTTACTTTATTTAGCATAAGAAATCCTGGTTAAACTAGGTCTGTTTGAATAAATGAAATTTAAGGAGGCATTGATTACCAAATCAGAGATTGCTAGTTTGATTCCCCACAGTGCTTCCTTGATGGGTGCTGGACTTAATGATCCATAGAGTCCCTTCCAGCTCTCTAAGGTAATTCAATGGGCGTACTCTAGTGTAATTTACTATATTAAGCAGAAAGATTTTGGGCAGTATTATAATATTAAAAGACAATTAAACAATTTATAGTATAAAAACCCAATCTGAATTAGAGTAGTTTTAAAACACCTTATTTAAACTCATCATCATACAAAATATAATTAAAACCCCATTTCTCAGCAGCCATTCAGTTGCTCCAAGCTATCTGAATAGAAAGGCCTTTGCTTTATAAGACAACAAAGAACTGGAGGGTGGGGGAACAGCTTAGTCTCCTTAGGAAGGCAGTTCCATGGTTTGGGAGCATTCACTGGAAAGGTCCTTTCCCACATGGATGTTGGGAAAATTATTTTGGTTATTCCTTTTTAGTCAGCAAAGTAAGAAATGCAGAGAATTCAGTCCAGTCTCATCACTATCCCTCCCCCAGACTAGCATTTGGTTGGTATAAAATCACTCTAGAAGCATTTAATGTAGAAAAGAAGATATATTTACTTACAGTTGCTGTCTATAGTTACAATCAGAAGGATAAAAAGAAAAAACCAGGAGGAGTGAGTCTCAACCATGTAGGAGACAGACCCTCCATGCTGGCTGCCTGGTCAGAGATCAGGAGTGGAGAGAGACTAACAATCAAAAGGAAATGAAGCAAAGAAAGGAAGGAAGGAAGGAAGGAAGGAAGGAAGGAAGGAAGGAAGGAAGGAAGGAAGGAAGGAAGGAAGGAAGGAAGGAAGGAAGGAGGGGCAAGCCAGGGGCAGGAAAAAGAAATTTGCCAAAAGGTTGCTGGAAAAAAGAGAATCCCTTTAGGTTCAAAAAGCTTCCTTCCCACTGATACCTGGTGTTACAAAGCATGCAAGATTGTTATTATTTCAGCAATGGAGACTGATTATTTACATCTGTCACATGGTGATAACTGGAACTCCAGCTCAATTCACTTGGTGAGATTAACGTAAGGTTAGCACTATCTAGTTCTTTAAGACCATGAAAGCAAAGTAGTGAAAACGTGAACATAAAATACCAATACTGATGGTACAATAAAAGACCTTTTAGTATAAACTCTATTGTTGGATAGTGGTGATAGACCATAAAAAGCAAGTGAAAGTAAAGTCAGAGAGAAAGAGCAGTAAGAAATAAAAAATTTAGTGTTAGAAAATGTTGAGGAGCTAACAGAAGAAGTACATAGGAGAAGTTTTCTACTGAACAGGAAATTACAGCAAATAAAAGTTGACAAGTTGGAAGAGGAAATGTTTAATTGCTGCTGTTTCACCCATCTTTGAAAATATTATTGTTAACACACACTAAATGAAATTGCAATAAATTATGAAAGAAAAAGGAAGTTTTCTCAAAGTTGAATACCTTGAAAGAGTCCACATTAATGGATTGCTCAAATATATATTGCTAAACAAGCAGCAATGTTCTGGAGACCAACTGAAACACCCCTGAAAATATCCAGAATTCACAAAGATAGCCCTGGCTAGAAACAAGCACATTCATTCATTCATTCATTCATTCATTCATGCTCTTGTCTTTTCTCCCAGTAGTAAGGCCTAAAGCTGGTAACATCATGCTAAAACCATATACAATTTTTCAGGTGATTCCCCAAACTGAAAACATCATTACCCATGGTGTGTGCCTTCACACCACAGTCAGGCTATGCCCAGTCAGTCCACTTCTGCCTGCCTCCTGAGCAGAAGCAGAAGATAAGAGCCTGCCACACACCCTTCTCTCTGTTACTGAAGTCAAACCTTTCTTTGTGTTGTCACTTGACTATTGAGGTAATGGTTTCTTTAAAACTTGCTATTCTCTTGCTATGCACTTTTCTAAGATCCCCCTGGATTTATTTTATTTTATTTAAAATATTTTAACCTGCCTTTCTCCTTAACGACCCAAGGTGGCTTACATAATTTAAAATATGATATTTAAAAGCAAAAAACTAAGTCCAATAGGACTCCCATATTCGTGGGATCAGTATTCACGGTTTCACTTAGCCATGATCTGGAAATATTGAAAAGATTAAATAAAAAACCTCAGAAATGTATATTTATACGTATTTCTACAATGTAATTACTAGAACTGGCCACTAGAGCATGCAAGTCAGTGGCACTTTCCCTCCCTTTCCCTCCCTCCTGACCTTGCTCTCAGCCTTTGCCAAGTCCCTTTGCCTGCCAGGGTTAGAGAAGCGACACACCCGAAGGAGAGGCAAGCAGGTGGGGAAACAGAGGGGTGTCTAGCAAATAACCAGCCATGAAATGGGGAAGACGGGGGCTCCCCTAAGGCTCCAGTTGCTTTGGGACCTGGGCTGCTAGAGGGAACTGGCCACTAGAGGGTTCGCTATTATCCACAGTTTTCAGCATCCACAGGAGGAGGGATTGGCACTGATCCCCTGCGAGTACCGTGGTCCGATTGTATGCAAATATTTTTTTAAAATTAAACAAATATTATATTAAAAATGGTAAATAAAAACAGTACTGAAAACACATCTAAAAGCAACAAGACACAAGCATCCATTTAAAAAAACCTCTCTCAGACAACCAGTCACTGAGGGGAAGCTTGTCTGAAGAGGAAGGCCTTTATCTGCTTGCAGAATGAAAACAAAGATGGGGCCAGGCTGGTCTCCCGTGGGAGGGAGTTCCAGAGTCTGGGAGCAGTGATAGAGAAGGCCCTCTCCTGTGTTCCCACCAAATGGTCTTGTGAGGGTGGTGGGACTGAGAGAAAGACTTCTCCCTCTCAATGTCCAGGCAGACTCATAATGAGAGATGTGGTCAAAGATGGTGTCACACCTAGTGTAGCACTCAGCACATCTCCCTGCCTTTTGCTAGTTTTTCTTCTAGCCAATCAGAACCATTCTTACCGAAATCCCCTGCTCCTCACTCACACCCTCCCATCACATATTTACCAAACCAAATAAACAGTGCATTTCAATATGACCTGGCATCGCAGAGCCCTCTCTCTGTTCCACTCCATTCCTAGCCTCACACACTTTATAAACGTGTGTATGGCAGGGAGTTTGGGAAGGGCGAAAATGAAAGCAGCAGCAGGAAACAGGAGGTTGTCTCTATCTTACTACTGTCATTCTAATGAAGAATGGAAAGATTTTGTTGGTCTCTTTCTCATATTCATGTCACTTGCACGAGTGTTTTCCAACTTCAGGACTTCCAGATATTTTGAACTTTGATCCCCCAGTTGTGGTCAGGGATTCTAGACTCTGAAGTGCAAAGCATCTGGAGGGACAAAGGCTGTCTTCTTGGCCCACCTTGTTTTTTCCTTTCTGCATGGGAATTTGTACATATTTTCCCCAATGTACATATTTTGTTCATTAATTTTGAAACACGTTTCCCCTATTGATGGAAGCATGTTTATGCATATTTTCAGCTGTACTGATTTTGGCCATTTATTAATTTTTCAATGAATTCCCGGTGTTACGAATATTGTATTTCTCCGAAACGCACCCTGAGCCTTGCAAAGCCTCAGTTTGCCAAGGCAAGGTGTGCTTTGTCATGTCATAACAGAGAACCCTCAGTTGAGAATCTTCATTGTAACAAAGTTATTGTCCATCCTTACTGCTGGATCACCTTCTTCATCTTTATTAGCCCACTGATATCCTTTTGGCTTCCTCAGATTTTGTGCTATTCTAATCCATGCCAGTCCCACTGATCTTTTAACATCCTCCATGTATCTTGTCTGCAGTCTTCCTCTGCTCCTTCTTCCAGTCCAAGGCTGCCATGGATGTATTTCTTTGTTCCATTGCTCATCTACTTGTCTTAAGGTGTAGCCCACCTACCTCCATTTTAATCATGCTGTTTGTTCGTTTACGCCTGTGATTTTTGTGGGTTGTTTTTCCCCCCAAATATCATAGTTTGTAGTTCACCTGTTAAGCTTATTATGGGATGAGTTTTAGTATGCAGAAACCAATTTGCAAATAACAAAGTGTGCCCTTTTCTACAAGAATTTATGTTGCACTAAATTTGTTATTTTCTAAGATGTCACAGGATTCTTTTTGTTTGTTGTTGTTGTTTACAAACATATACAGGAGAGAGAATAATAGAACTGGAAGAGGCCATCAAGTCCAACCCCCTTTTTAAGTGCTCACCACCTCCTGTGATAATTGATTCCATTCTTGTACTGCTCTAACAGTTAAGAATTTTTTCCTGATATGCCACAGAAATCTGGCGTCCTGTAACTTGAGCTCATTATTATGTACTCTGGGATAACTGAATGTCTGTATAAACTTCCCTTCTGGAAAGATCAGTGCATATGTTTGAATGTCAGTGTAGGGGTTACCTTAGCTTTAGAGTAATCTTAGATTTGCAGAGCTTGAAGGGACTCTATGGATCATCAGTCCCTGTCAAGGAGGTACAGTGGGAAATTGAACTCTGGCTTTGTAACCAGATATCTAAACCACTGGACTATCCAGCAGTTCACATTCACATGTCACTGAAAGCGTAGAAACTCACTGCACGTACAAGGATGAGACTATGCTATTAGACTCACCCCTGACGTGCCATCAACCATACCACCACCAGCCCACAAGTAGCCATTAGAAATGGGTACGAAATGAACCGTGAACAAAAAAAACCCTGATGAGCTGGGCTGGTTCGTGATTTATTTCATGACCCAGTTCAGGGATCCTGTTTTGCTGAAGCAAAATGAAATGCCGAACTTTTTCCCCCTTAGGCGTTTTTCATTTGCTTTGGCAAAATGGGATACCCGCCCAGCCCATTCCCACTGCCCCTGTCGCCTCCGCCAACCTGCAGCTGCCGCCTCTGCCCTGCTGCAAGTGCCATCCTCAGAGGCAGCAGGCTCTAGTTAGCTATACTTTCAGACCAAACATCAGCAACTATCATGTTGCCTTAAAAAGAGTAACACAAAAACCTGTAATGTAACTGGATCTTGTTTGTTTTAACAACACATTGCTACTTAATATTAACAAATGTCAATGCTTATTGGCTTTATTGATAACTTAATCTATTGCTATGTGTTAGTGCTAACTTTCCTGCAGATATTTTCACATGATTCTGAACGCCATCCCTGCTTGCGTGTGTGGAGCTTCCGTTCTTTCAACAATACCTGAATTGGGCTTTTTAATGTCTGTAATATTGGGACTGTTACAATAGCGTGGTCACATTCCACACTCACATATTCAGAAAGAAGCTACACTAGGACACAAATCATGCACTGAATTTGCAAATCTGTCCAAGAGGGTGCATCTCACACATAGCACTTTCACCAATGGCAGTAGACTTTCTGTAGATCTTAACAAGTTTCAGTGCAAATTCGAAACTGGACAAACATAATATTTAATGACCTTACACAGGGTGGCAAACAGTATTTCAAAGAAATGGCTTGATTGAGAATGTTTGATTAAGAAACCTAGTTATTCTATATGAAATGCAGTAAAAAAATAGTAATAACATTTTTATCCTTAATTCTATCCTGAAAGGTCTCCATCTTTTGGCTTTATCTCTCCAGAAGGTTTTCAGGGGACCTGGAAATGTTAAGTGGAAGTATTGTCTTCTTCCAGCAGATATGAGATGGATCTCTTGCCCTTTTCTAAAGAGCTGGATTATAATTTAATGACCTCTTCTGTGTTCTGAGCCCAGGGAAAAGATATTATCTTTGGCCAGAGGACAGAAGGCAACTAACTCTTGTAAAAGGTTAATCTATTTAATAAAGGATTCTTGGCTTTTCTTTTTGTTTCGTGTAATGGATTCAGGCTTGAAACCTATTTTTGATGCCTGGGCCTAATGCTGAAAGCATGTAATGAACTAATTTTAAAAAGAGGAATTCTGAGCATGTGCAGAATAATTTATCTTTATATGTTCCGTCACTATTAATTGCAATCAGTTCCCATACCTGGGATTAAGGAAACAAAGATTCTGGATAAGTCAATATTAAATATATAATTAGAAATGAAAAGCATATGTAAAGAGTGCAATGTTCCAGTTCTCAAATAATGATCTGGGTATTCTTAAGGAGGCATCAGCTGTTATTACAGCAGTGCAAGTTTTTTTCCCCAGATGTCAGGGTGTGACTACATTGACATAAAATACAGGAAATACTAAGGGATTGGGACAATCTAGTTCACATTTTTTTCTGTTGACCAAATGACATAAAAAGAAATGTGAATCATCTTGGAGGCCTCCACTCCATCTGTAGTTTTTTCCTCCGCCACTGGGGCTTCTACTTTTTTTCACAGCAGATACTTTCGCATTGGCTTAGATGGTATGATCACTTGAACTGACGCAGAGAAGTGTGATCCTGAGTGGATTTCTCTCTCTGCCAATCCCCTCCAGGCAGATGAATACCATTTTAAAAAAAAAGTTTGATGCCTGTGCTGTTACTTGAGAGCACAGAAAGAAGAGGAAATAAGAGGAGGGAATCTTAGCTTGGCCCTTGTTTACAGGTTATTACTGTAGTTCTCATGTAGCTGTACCTCCTGCAAATCAGGACATTGAAAGACAATATTTAAAGTTGAAAGCAATGAGTATACAATGGTGGTTAACAACATTAAAAGACAATATTTAAAGCTAAGAACAATAAGTACTGCTTATTAATAAGCACACACACCATCTAGCCAAATTGCACAATAGGTAGCTAGTTACTGAGGGAAGGCTTACCTAAAGAGAAAGGGCTTTGCCTGCTTGTGGAAGAACATCAAAGATGGGGCCAGTCTGGCCTCCTGTGGGAGGGGGTTCCAAAGTCTGGGAGCAGCACCAAAGAAGGCTCTCTCCTGTGTCCCCATCAGATGCACCTGTGAAAGTGGCAGGACCAATAGAAAGACCTCTCCTGATTATCTTAACACCTGAGCCGGCTCATAATGGGAGATACCATCTTTGAGATTGCTTGGACCCAGGCCATTTAGGGCTTTGTAGGTTAAAACCAGTACTTTTCTCTTTCTGTCGAACAGCAAAAGTTCACCAATATAAGTAAAGTTTGAATTAGGTGCCCATTTGTGACACCCCAAATCCTCTGCTTAGAGTGGTTGCCTCATTCTGCCAAATGGCACGGTCAGCTTTTGATTTGAGGCCCAGTGTGGCAACCCACTGAGCACAATTCAGCAAAGTTTCATTGTGATTATGCCCTCTCAAAATCAGTGGAATAGGACTTTCCTGTACTGACCTATTTAAGTCCCAATGATTTCAATAATATAGGAAATGAATACTGGATTGTTCTTCCAGTATTCCCCCTCTCCCTCTAAAACTCTGAGTTTACTAACTTAAACACACACACACACTAAAATAAAGTATGCTGGAGTTTCTTTCTTTGAGGAGACGCCTTAGTTCAGCCATAGAGCATATGCTTTGCATGTAAAAGGCTCTGGGTTTGCTGTCTTGAATCATAAATCACAGTGTTTCAGTAGATGATGATGTGAGATATCAAAGCCAAAGCCCCTGCAGATTGCTGCTAAATCTTATTAAGCAATACTGGCTTAAGTGGAGAGATAGTCTCACCTAGTATAATGTTGCATTCTATGTTAGTAAGAATAGAGAGGGAGCCAGTGTTGTGTAGCAGATGAAGTGTCAGGCTAAGACTCAGGAGACTTGGGTTCAAGTTCCCATTGTGGAAACTCACCCCAGGGTGTCAATGAATAAATATCTCATGTACCTCGAAAGTCCGGCAAGGATTGCTTTAAGTCAGATACAACTTGATGGGACACAACAGATAGAACAATACATAATATGGAACTTTAATGGGACTCTCTGTCCCTTCAAGAGATATGCCCAGAGGCATCTCCACTCATTGATGGAGTGAGGCAGTCACCTTACGATGACAGATATGGAGAGATGGCAGTAAGATGTCACAGGAAAGTACTATTTTGTACAATTCATGTTCAGTACTTGTTAAACTAGCCTGCTGCCTTCAAGTACAGACCCATACCCTGTGCTGAAGTAAAATGGAATAGCCAGTTCAACGGGCTTTTACTCATGGAAGGGTAGGTAGGAGTTGCGATCTTATTCTTCACCTCAGGTACTGAAATAATTTGAGCTCACCTTGCACACACCAGGATGAGATAAGATAAACTCGTCTGTATAATAATGTCATGGGTGATATTTTAAAAACATTTATATTACACCATCCATATAATATCATGGCTGTGGGCTATCAAGGTGATTCCAACTTAGAGCAACCCTTGCCAGGGTTTCTGAGGTACGTACTAAGAAGTGGTTTACCAGCTCCTTCTTCTAGGGATGCTCTGGGACTGTATAGCTTGCCCAAGTCCACATAGGACAGGTTGTTTTCCTAGAAGGCACACTTGAGAATCAAATGTCCAACCCTGGCTCCACAAGCCATATACTCCAACTCACTGAGCTATCTGCTTACATGGCACTTTACAAAATACTGGAATCTAGATACAGAAATCAGTACAAGAACGGAAAACCTTTTTTAAAATGGAAAAGGAGTAAACGGGAAGAATATGTGATTATTTCACGTATGTATTTAATCCTACAATAGTATTTCAAAATTGTAGTGTGTTCCATGGCCCTTGGCAGCCTGCAGAACCATTCCCCTTAAATGCCTCTTTGTAATAGAGCATACCTATTGATTGAACTAGGAGTGTCAGAAACAATTCTTTTGTTTGTATTCCTGAGGTAGTTTCTTCAAAACTTTTGAAAATTTGTTTATCAGTTACATTTATATGATCCAGTCCTGCTGCCATTTAGTTCAATTAGCATACATAGCTCTCATTCTCTCCACACGATAGTCGCAAGAACTTTGCAAAGTAGAGTAAACAGAGAAAGAATGACTGGCTCAACTGCTAAGTCTGTTGCAATTAGAAAGCCAGAAACCAGGCCAATGCCAGGTGAGTACTATGCTGGCTGGGTTTCTTTCTTTCTTTCTTTCTTTCTTTCTTTCTTTCTTTCTTTCTTTCTTTCTTTCTTTCTTTCTTTCTCCATCCCTCCCTCTGATGGTGAGAAGAATACTGTGGCTTGGAGAGCAATTTTGTTCACACTTTTCCTCATAGGCCAATAGGATCACAATAGGAATGCTTGTGTGCATGTTTGTATCCAAATGTACTGTACACCTACCTGTATGTGTAAATGTGGTGTGTGAAGCCACTGCAAACAATTCTACCTTGTGAGACAAGGGACTTTACAGAGTTTTAAGAACTCCTGCTTCCGTACAAGCCTAAATTATTTATGGGCTCCAACTTTTAAATTGGTATAATGTCCTTGGGCCTTTCTGAAGAAATTTCATTTGCACTCATATACTATATACTTTGAGCAAGTCTTTTGTTCATTAACCATATCTGGAACTTTCTCTCTCTTTTTTTCCCAGAGAGGTCATTGTTAATTCCAAAACCTTCAGTGGGTGTGGGAAGGACTTTGCACGCTGTCTTTAAATATGCATTACTTGCACCTTGGTGAACTGCATTTCATCTAATACCATCCTCCTGAATTCAGTTTAGAGGTGGGTCTAAACTCTTAAAAAAAAGTTCAGTGTGGAATTCTGAAGTTCACATCTTGTGTTTTCTTGTGCCCCCCTGGAATTAACTTGATGTCCTCCAGAGGTAATCCTATCCCAACTTATTTTAAGTTATCTTCCCCATTAAACTTCCTTTCCTGCTCATGAATAAAAATATTCACCATGCCCAACTGTGCTGGGAACCACAGTGCTGACACTGCCTTTACATCTTCAAACTGGTTACATATTCCATTTTTTCTTTTCTGTTTCTAATACATTTTTAATTCCTGTCGCAGCTACACATTTTACCTTGCAGCTATCTGTGTTGGTTTGTATTCTTCTTTTTTAAAGCTTCTTAAAGGCCTGTACAATTTTTGGTTGCTTTAAATTGAACCCAACCTCTAGTCCAGCAGGTTCAGTTCAGTTTTGTGGGTTTTTATGTCCCCTGGAATTATTACTATAATCCTGCGTGTACTCCCCTCAAGCTCTTGTCTATGCCTCCTGCATCCTACATTTCAGTGGGGATAGCCAGAGCTGTAATGTGCTCAGGGAAGTTTTGCAATGGAACCTGTTGTTGCCATCAAAATTCACAAGACAGACTGTCCTCACAAAAAGAAGAGCTACAAACCTTTTAACGCCAAAGGGAATACAACAATAGCTGCAGAAACACAATTATGACACATACGTAGTTGTTTTGTTGTGCAAACAGCTGCAGAGAGGTCTGAAGAATCTCAGGATTATGGGATATATGCCAGTCAGCATAGGAGGTTATAAAAACTTCAACTTATATTCGTTTGTTCATTCATTTCTTCAATTTATACCCCACTCCCATTAGTGCTGAGGCACTACTCCAGGCGGTTACAACAAATATAATACAAAAAAAGAAAAGAAAAATAAAGGTAAAAGTACTAAAAGCAACTGCAATTAACCTGTAAAAACAGATGGCACCGAACAGCAGAGTGGATGGCGGAAAGTAGAGTGGATGGAGGAAAGTGGGGGAGGGGGAGGGAGGTGATCAGCTATGGAAAGCCTCCCTGAAAAGCAATGTTTTTAACTGCCTTCTAAATATCAACAGGGAGAGGGCTAGGTGGAGCTCCTCTGGAAGCTGGTTTCATAAGGCTGGAGTCACTACAAAGAAGGCCCTACATCCTGTAGAAGATTTATGGGCCTCCCGCAGGGTGGCCACCTGGAGGAGCCTCAACTGGGATGATCTTGTGGGTCGGGAGGATGACATTAAGGAAAGACACTTCGACAAGTAACATGGACCCAGTCTCTGGAGGGCTTTGTATGTAAGTGTCAAAACCTTGAACTGCAATGGGCAACCAGCAGAGGTGAGCCAGAACCAGAGTGATAGATCAAATTTACTCGCACCCACCACCAGTCTGGCCACTGCATTTTGGACTGCTGAAGTCTCTGGAGCAGGCTCAAGGGAAGCCCCATGTAAAGAGCATTGCAGTAGTCAATCCAGGAGATGACCAGGACCTGCACCAAAGTCCAGAAGGAGTCCTTGTCTAGGTAGGGGTGGAGCTGGGCAGTTAGCCTAAGTTGGTTAAAGGCTGATCTGGACATGGCTGCAATCTGGGACTCCCAAGAAAGAGCCGGATCCAGAAGAACGCCCAGATTGTGCACTTGGTCCCTAAATGGGAGGGCAATGTCATCCAGCATAGGGACCATCCCCCCAGCCTATCAAGAGGTCCACCCACAATAGCAAAATAATTTGCAATATAGTGAAAGAATTAAACTCTCCCTTCCTCTGGTCTATGATCCTGAGACTTCTCTGGCTTTTCCTTGGCTGCTCTTTGAATGATAAAAATAATGTGGTTACTCATGAAGGGTAATATCAGGACCAACTGAAGACAAAGCCAAGGCAGAACAGCAAATGGTGCCCAATCCAGGGTGCCTAGGACTCAGGGCTGAGCAAAAGAGCATGTTGGCAAATGAGACAGAAATTTCACATGGATGTTCCCCTAGGATTGATACTGATGGCAGGTAAAGCACGGCATACATCCATTCTGCCTACTGAAAACCCTATAGGAGAGGATGCTTCAAGATCTATATGTGTAAAAAGCAAAAAGATTTCTGCACCAAACTTTCATGCTCTGGGTTATTGAGTGTGGCTCTTTCTACACTGTGTAACTATTGCATTGTTCCTGTGTACCCTCCCCTGGGCTTTAATGGATGCAGAAAAACTTTGTCCTAACATTTGTTGCTTTCTGCCAGGAAGGGCAGTGCTAAAGGGGAAATTCAAGACTGTCCTTCTCAGCAGAATCAGATTGTCTTAATGGGGCAGGGGAGGAGGAATGTTTTATTCTGTTGCCTTTCTCAGCAAAATGAATGGCACACAATCTAATCCTTCTCTGAAGGAGGAGAGGGATAAATACCTAGCATAAAATACCTACCCTAGCATGGTGATTTTTCTACTTGGTGTTATATCTTACAGGACGTTGTGTGGCTTTACTGATATAATACAGGTCCTTATAGTGCCAGATTTGTCTTCTGGATCTTAATACGTATATATACTGTTTATATTCCACAGGCTTCTCTCTCTCTCTCTCTCTCTCTGTATGCATATATGAATGAATGTGTGTGTGTGTGTATGTGTATTCCAGAGGCTCCTCTGACACCCTACGGAGTTCTTTGCTAAAGTCTTTCTCTTCCTAAATCATATCTTGCCTCCAAAGGTGTAGACAGCTGCTTAGAGGAGGAAGGGGGGAAGTGTACTGTAAAAGCACAACAGTCCAAAAATGATCACAATGTTTTAATCATCTTTCTCATCAGCCCTGCCTTGCAGAAAGGACGCTGGAATTTGTGGCTTCCCTGAGACCAGAATGCACCTCCTGCCTTTGCTCTAATTAGCAACAATCAGGAAGGCTAGTTGGGGGGGGGGGACACCTGGAGCTGCAGCCTCGTCAAGTGTTCCTGATGGCTGCAGACGTTGCCATATGCTGCCTGTTGAAATATTGTCATAATCTCTAGCAACAGGAATTGCTGATAGGAGATGAAAGATGGTTTCTTCACTCCAGACTCTTCTGTTTTCGACATTTGCAAGAAGCTTGTTGATCAACTTTAATACTCTTTCCACTAGGAAGGAAGCCCCATGCTATAAAGCCTCTTCAGCGCCCAGAGCACATCCTGTTGGAAACTTGGAGAGCAACTAGATGAAAGCTGTTTTGCAAAAGAAGCAAGTATAGGATGAATTCTAAAAGAATCCTTAGGAAGCCATTGCCCAGAGAGAAGACAGAAGCCAGGCACACAAGACTGCTACGGCAGTTAAAGGCTTAGATTCAATTGCTAATCCTAACTACAGTAGACCTGTTAAATCAACTGCTGAATGGTGAGGCAACACTCATTTTTTTCTCATTGGTTCATTGGGCCTACTCTTTATGAGACTAGCTATTGGTTTTAGGCAACAGTTAGAATGCACACAACCACATCTATAACTCAGGCATAACCACACTGATGAATTAATTGATCTACTCCACCGTTAATTCTAGAAGTCAAAGAATCCTTGGCAATGCCTGATAAAATGTGATCCATCCCCCCCCCCCCCCCATTTGTCCTTTAGTTATACAAGGACATCTCCCATTGTTATCTATCTCAGGGATAGACAAATCTATCAATTTCTGTTTCATCCAGTTTCTCATTATCTGCATAGTAAATTCATTGTATTCTGTTTCTGCATCAAAGTGCAACTTAAAAAAAACTTCTTGAAAATTGTAGTGCATTTGGCTAAAATACATTTCTACATGAAGGTTTGCTTAATGCGAGCATATTTATTTTTTTGCAAGCAGTTAGCTATAACAGGATGCCGTCTTGTACGTTTTAAAAATTGATACACACATGTTTTTGGATGGTCTTTAACAGTATCAGAAACATTGTTTATGAAGTCAGCAACTAGTATCAGGGCGGAAATCTGCTTCAGCACTTAATTTCTGAGTTGTATTATGCCACAGTTCCCTATCAAATTTGAACCAGAGTCCTTTCTCAATATTTGTGTTTATATGTATTTTGGTTACAGTCCCCACATATTTACAAAGGCATTAGACAAATTCATATAGGATAGATCCTGACTGGTCACCGGAGATTAGCCAAGATGGTTGGACGGATGTTTCCATTTCAGGCATATTATGCCAAAGAATATTACCTACAGGGGTACACTTGTGGGTTTCCTTGGAGCAACTGCCTGGCTACTAGGGGAAGGTTGATATTAAATTGGCTAGGACTTTGTCCCTGTCTATCCACCACAATTACTGTTGTAGACCTTTTGAAATTTAAGTGTTTACAGAGCTACATTTTTGTTGTTGTTTTGTTCTTCTTGATTATTAGGTGAACTTTTATAGGACTGTGTTCTGCACTGCGTTCCTCTTCCTATTAGTAATGCATACTTCTATATCTTTAATAGCACCTTCTGACATACAGATGTCAAGCAGCTAAAGCTTCTGTTGACAAATGTGATAGGCAATATACAGAGCAATCCTCTGTATTCACAGGGGATAGAGCTGTTTCCTCCACCTAGTGATTTGGGGTGCTTTGGGTTGTTGGATTCTATTATTTATTCAAGGCTATCTAGAAGTAAAGTCTTCACTTAACAGAGTAACAAAACAGGTGTACTCAATGAGAAGACTACAAATAAATATAAACACTTAGCACTTTACATACAGAGCCTGAATGTGTTCTGTTATGAAGCAACTCATTGCTTCTTGGAAGATCTTTGCAAGTAATATATTACCGACAACACTGTTCTATAAAACTTTAAACAAACACAGGCACTAAAAAATGTCCCCAAATGGTTAATCCTCCCACGTCCTGAGAAAGAAACATTTCTACAACAATGAGTAAACATTACTTAATGTATTCTCGAAGGCTTTCACGGCCGGGATCCGATGGTTGTTGTAGGCTTTTTTTTCGGGCTGTTTGGCCGTGTTCTGGAGGTTTTTCTTCCTAAAGTTTCGCCAGTCTCTGTGGCCGGCATCTTCAGAGGACAGGAGTTAGAACATTACTTACTTTGCAAAACTAACAAACAGCCCACCCGTCTTTATCTCATTCTCATTCAATGGTTTAAAAGAAACAATGGTGTCCTTTGTTACTGGAAAAAAGTAAAAAGTGACAGTTACTATAATGTATTACTTCCAAGCTCTGAATTTATTTATTTATTTATTTATTTATTTATTTATTTATTTATTTATTTGTAGCTTGCCCTGTATTATAGGATCTCAGATTCCTAAAGGAAGATGTAGCATTAAAGTATTGAACTTTGCAAAATGTGTAAGCAAAACCTTTTCCAATCTCAAGGGTGTTCTGTTTCGGGGACAACATAAAATGGCCAAATCAGATCCATGAGGTGTCATTTTCCTTTACTTGGTACACATTACAATGGAGTTTGGTGGACAGAGAGGTGGACAACAGAGACTGTTGTTTAGTCATCATTAAGGCTAGCCTTCCTCACAGCATATTTGTGATGATACAATGTGGTAATCCTAGGTAAGCTGCTAAATAAATAAATACCTCAGGATACTGAGTGTTAAAGGCCGGTACCATGCATTGGTTAAGATCATGAATTATCAGCTAAAAGTGTCACTTCATGAAATGACATTAGGGAACCTAATATCTTTGAGCTTCATCTCTTTGTGTGTGATATGGGGATAATTTTGGTCTTTCTACCTGAATGGCAGAAAGATTTATTGAGGACCAAACTAGGTATGCCCTTCATTTATGTCATTTAAGAGTGAGTAGTCTCTAATTTTTACATCAAATGGGGTGCAGGGATGAGGGAAGGTGAATTCCATTGTCCTCACTATGCTGCCCCACATTTTGTTGATCTAGATGGGGACATTTCTTCAAAAGTGGCCTGGTGTAGAAATAACCGAGTATGGAGTGGTTGAGTGAATGCAGGTAGAGTTTTTCTCATACAAAAGCTCCTTCGGTGTAAACACTAGACTTCCCCTCTTGTATCTGAATGGGAGGGTTATCTATATAGTCCTGTGGTAGAACTAGGCATTTTTTTTTTCATATATATATGAAAAAAATATATAATATTTTTCATATATATATGAAAAAAACAATATGCCTAGTCCTACCACAGATACTTAGGCCTGGAACAGAACATGTGGAATTCTTTGATCATGTAGGAAAAGTGCTATATAGACACTAAACATTGTTGTGGCTAATCCAGCGTTTTTCGAAAACAAACTTTAATTTTTGTGTCAGAAAAAAATGCAGTCATTAACTGGCTTATTTGGTTACCCAGTTCTCTTCTTCTTGGGGTTCCTACCTTACCTAAATTAAGGCTTTTTGACTTTGTAAGGAATTGCACGATATTTTTTTCTTTTTCTTCAGAAAGGAGCAGCTGGTTTTTACGGCCTTTTCAGTGGTTTGTGAGTTATGTAGTTTTAAAGTAGGCTTCTATCTCCTCTCTCCCCACCACCACCACCACCCCAGCCTCACATGAACAGCTCAAGCTGTTAAACTGTATTCTGGTGATTGATCTCTTTAATAAAAACACAGTTCCTTAGTAAAGAAAGTGATAAACAAATGGACTTGTTTGTCCAGTGCTTTAGAGATTATGGTAACTCTGGGGCATTGGCACTGTCTTAACTGATAAGTTTAGATGAAACACATCAATTCCAACTATATCTGGGCACATCCAGAACTGGGAACAAATCCATGAATATTGTGGACTCGGGGGAGCGCTCTTGCAACTCCGTTAATAGTAAGAGACAATGTTTGAAAAGAAGCAAAGAAATAATATTTTAGGCATTTTCTTCAATATCCAACCACTCTTTTGAGCAATTGCAACACATTTGACCTATCTGAATGCTACCTAGCTTTTCCCAAAAGTAACTCAGCAATGATTTGAGGCCACCAGTTGAATCACTGATCTGATTACTTGGTAGCCTGGCATCCCAGTCCTGAGATGGAGCAAATTTCCCCTCTACATCTGTCCTAGGATAGCAGTGCCAAGGGATGGGATATGAGCAGATGCTCTAGCCCTCAATGAAGGCGTTCATCTGCTCAGCTTGTGGCTAATCCTGTAATCAGACCAAAATAATAGGTGAGTATGTGTGTGTGTGCAAGTGATAATTGACACAGAGGAAAATCTGTCAGTTTTGCTTTGTCCCACCTTCACATTTTCCAAACACATTATTTCTGCCCCATATATATTGTTAAATGTTGGTAAATTCTTTTAAAATGCCCTAAGTGAGATTCACTGCTAGCAGCAGCCGCCATATTCAGTAGGCACAATCTGGAGAGAACCATCCTGCAGAGCTTGGGAAACCAAGTGTTTCAGTCTACAACTTGTGTGATCACTGGTTGAGGGATTCTAGAAGTTGTAGTCCACAAAGTAATATTTCCAAGCTCCACTGTATTGTACCTGTCCACTGTACAGGAGTTAGATGTGAAGTTTCTTGGCAACAATAGTTCAATTGAGTCTTTACAGCTAAGTATCCTACTTAATACTTGTTAAGTAGCAAGCACTTCAGGCCCTGGAGTGGGATAGACAACCCTGTGGGTGATCACGGAACAAAGGAAGGCTAATTGCCTTAGAGAGAGAACAAAGGAGTCGACAGCGAAAGTCCAAGCCAGCGGAGCCTACTGGCAACGCCCTGAGAGCTCTTTTATTTACTTAGCATGATTACATAGTATGTTGTTAGAATTCAGATAGGATACTAGTTACCTAATCGTAACCAGGATTGGCTGAAATAACCCTTTGATCTTATGCTCTACCTCTAAGCGAAAGGGCAGAATAAGGGGTTACCCCACCTGCTGGCAGCTGCCGCTTTCTGCCAGGAGTGTATGCACGTCACTGAAGCAGAATGCAGCTACAGCCTTTAAGCAGAAGTTTCCCACACAACCCCTTCGGTTTCTCTTGTTTTTTCCACATTTGAATTTAATTTCTTTTCATCACAAATATGAATGTTTCTAAATTCTTATCAGAAATGTGTTGAAACAAAAATTTCACCCATCCATGGTTGACAATTTGGCAGGAAAAAAAGAAATATTTCTTCTGTGTCAATCACCCATAATATTTCAGTCCTGTTTTTCCAGCTTTGAACATGTTATTCTCAGCTGTATCATACTGTTCTGATAGCACTAGCTTTAGCAACAATATAGCTGCTGGAAATTAATTAGAATAATATGGTTTCAGCATCCTTGATTCTCATTGTCCAGCTTATGAGCTGTGATGAACAACCTTCTTGATTTGTCCATGTAGCTGAAAGATGTAGGCCTGAGGTCTCCAATAGCTACCCATTCTATAGAGCTGGTTTCCTGGTCTTACCACAAAGCCATTTTGAGGGAGAAGGCAACTGCATGACTGTGGAATTATTTTTATATTGCCAACTATGTGCGATAGTGCCACAGGAGTTTCTTGATGTCAAGAGCTTCTTGATGTCACCTCCATTCCTTTGTTAGCATCAGCTACATCTACTGTCACTTTGTGTATGGACATTCCTTTGTGGACTCATAAATAAGGCAGTCCCCATCTTTCTTTAATAGTCTCTCAGATTAAAGCCCCTCAGCACTTTCTGTGCTCTGACCTACTGCTGACTGCCTCAAGAGGACTCAACAGGGTTCCACAGATGCGTTCCCATTGTATTGTTTTGCTACCACCTCTTGGAGTTACTGCTGCACATGCTGTCTATTGGCTGCAACATGTAACAGAAATAAATTGGTTGCTGGCCTAACTGGTAGTTTGCTTCCAAATGGATTTTTGCAATTTGAACTACGTTCTTTTCCCCACTGTAATTTTTGAACTGTTTTTGATGGTGTTTTATACAGTTAATGAAGTTTCTTGTAAATTGTTTTGAGTTTATATTATAAAGAAAATCCAACATGTTAACTCTCTTCCCCCTTTTTTTTGGAGAACATCAGTTATGTCTGTTCTTTAAAAATACTGAACAGAACTTACATCAGTGCAGCCAAGAAATGTGTCTGGTTCCTCGTGGTTCATTGCCCTTCTATCAAAACATCAATCAATAAGGAGGGAAGGAGATGCCTTGTTTTCCTCAGGAATTTAAACTAGAGGTTTAAATTTAAATTAGAAGGGAATATTTGAATTTAGAGATTGGGATAACAAAGGTGGGCACAGTCTATGTGGTACCGTAGGAAAGGAAGTGAGTAAGTAAGTAAGTTTACAGATGTGACCATATTCATTAGGCACAACTTTGATTTGACTTGAAAGTGAGTCACATCTGCTACTTTATGTTTTTGTTATTGGTGCTTGAATTTTGCACATTCTGGTAACAATATCAAATGCAGTACATTCATTTTCTTTCACTTTTTATGCATTCCATAGTCTCAGTCCTTCATTTGATATTAGCTTATTCATAAGATCAACCAAGTTCTTTGATAACATAACCTTTTATATTGTAATGAAAAAAGAACACTATACGTTATTGAAGGTGTACTGAGAAACAGGTGGATCTCAAGTACTGCAACACTAATTCTAAGGAACATCGTACCAAGACCATACAAAATACAGCATTCCCCCCCCCCTCTGTTAAGAAAAAAACAACTCTACATGTGACACATTGATCTCAGTGGTGGGAGGAGAAGAGTGTTCAGAGAATTCAGGCATACATATATAGGGGGCTCAAGATGATTGGTCACTTTGGCTCAATATGGTCAGCTCTTGGCACTGGATCACCTGGGCTCAAACAGGAATCTTTCCTAGTTCTCCCTGGAGATCCTTGGCATTCCATGGTGATATCCCATTCATGTACTAACCAGGCTCAACCCTGCTTAACTTCCAAAATCAGACAAGATCAGGGTATTAAGGGTGGTATGGTGATGAGCTCCATAGAAGATTTAGACTGCTACCTATAGGCTTCAAAAAGGTATTTGCAACTTGTGCAGGCAGCAGGTCTCCCTTGTCTGGGTGACAACACTCTAGCCAGCTCCTTCCACAGTGCTTTGTTTAGGATTCCAGTAGATTATGTCCTGCCTGAACATAACTCTGTCTCACTGGGCAGGACCCTGCCTTATCTTGTAGTACTGTACTGTGTCCCTGTGTTTCTGCAGCAGTTTGCTTTCTCCATGAAGTTCACACTCATGGGAAAAGACAGGTCAATGAACTGGGGGCAGAATTAGGCATGGAGAACGCCCCTCCATTTGGATGGTCCTGTTTTCATACGATCATCTGAAAATCTGAGTAAGAGCAAGACTTTTGCTTCCAACTGCTTTCTTCCTCTCTTCTTTGTGTCTCATATATAAAATATGAACTGTTTAGTTAGCCATAGTTTCCAATTAGATCTAAATAAGGGAACTATGGTTATTAGACATTGAACAAGCCAGAATCTTAGGCCAACTTCACATTGGTTACCAACCCTTGCTTGTTCCAACCTGATAATCATAGTTTCCCAGTTTGTTTGTAGTGGGATCCGTCACTGAAGACCAAGGTCAAGATCACTCACACTATTGTATCATTGTGAAGAAGGCTGAATAGAAAAAAAATCATTTAAAATATGGTGCTGGAGAAGAGTTCTGTAGATACCTAGACTGCAAGAAAGATTAACAGGAGGGTCCTAGATCAAATCAAGCCTGAAATATCCCTGGAGGCAAAAAAAATGTTGAAACTGAGGCTGTCCTGCTTTGGGTATATCATGAGAAGGCAAGATTCTTTGGAGAAGACAATAATACTGGGAAAAGTTGAAGACACCTGGAAAAGAGGAAGACCAAATATGAGATGAACTGATTCCCTAAAGGACCTGCTGGTTTGAGTTTACAAGAGCTTTACAGTTGAGGACAAGACATTTTGGAGATTGCTCATTCATAGGTGACTTGATGGGAAGTAACAACAACATGTAGTGAGAAATTATTATTCATGGCAGATCTGATTGATAAGAGGATGCCAAAAAAGAGAAAGGGAACAACCGTAACAGAGCACAGAAACAAAAGGTTTGCACACTCTTCTGTTTACTAAGTGTGATTAAAGCCACTGAATGTGACAGAATATACATGCCTATGTGGCTGCAATCTCAGAAGCATCTATTATTATTGCTCCATTTTTATGAGGTTTTCTGCACTCTGATGATGTAAATGAAGACTAATGGTATTGTCACCACTCTCCTATAACTTCCACATTAAGTACTAGAAGCACAAGCTACATATTTCTTGGGCTGTTCACTACAAAAAGCATATTCTTACAATGGAGGTATATATTCCCTTGTCCTGCATTATCCTTTAAAACTATTTTATTACAACACACACCATATCCACATGCACACACTCATACACCCCTACATTATGTGAATGTGCTCACATTTTATTCCACTCTGAAGGAAAGCTGCAGTAACTTGTCATTAAAGTTCTTCAACTTATAATGCTTTCACTCTGTTATGTGATGTGTTGAAAGAGTAGTGCTGGCTTTGTTTGGCAGTGCCGTGGGAATGTCACAAAACATGTTTTGTTGCTCTGTTGTTAATGTGATTTTGCACCGCTCTCATTACTGGCACATTATAGACATATTTCTGTATTTACTTCAGGACTCTCAGCTGGCATCTGCAGATGCACTGTGAAAGAATGCATTTTGTACACATAAGAACATAAGAAGAGCCCTGCTGGATCAGGCCAAGGGCCCATCTAGTCCAGCTTCCTGTATCTCACAGTGGCTCCACCAGATGCCTCTGGGAGCACACGAGACAACGAGATACCTGTCTCCTGATACCCCTCCCCTGCATCTGGCATTTGGAGGTACCTTCCTTTTAATCCTGGATATTATACATCCCCATCATGGCTTGTAACCTGCAATGGACTTTTCCTCCAGGAATCTGTCCAATTCCCTTTTAAAGGCATCTAGGCCAGATGCCATCATCACATCCTGTGGCAAGGAGTTCCACAGACTAACAACACGCTGAGTAAAGACATATTTTCTTTTGTCTGTTCTCACTCTCCCAACACTCAATTTGAGTGGATGTCCCCTGGTTCTGGTATTGCGTGAGAGAGAAAAGAGCTTCCCTCTATCCACTTTATCCATTCCCTGCATAATTTTATACGTCTCAGTCATGTCCCCCCCTCAGGCACCTTTCCTCTAGACTAACGAGCCCCAAATGCTGTAGCCTTTCCTCATAAAGGAGGTGCCCCAGCCCAGTAATCACTTTAGTCGCTCTCTTCCGCACCTTTTCCAGTTCCACTATGTCTTTTTTGAGGTGTGGCGACCAGAACTGTACGCAATACTCCAGATGCGGCCTTACCAGCGTTTTGTACAATGGCATTATAATGTTGGCTGTTTTATTTTCAATCCCCTTTTTAATGATACCTAGCATAGAATTGGCCTTCTTCACTGCCACCGCACACTGGGTTGACAGTGTGACTCAGAGGTTAATGAAGAGAGGCTACCAGTCTGAAGTTGCTTTCTGCTGTGAAGGGTTGAAACGAAACTATTCTGACCTTTAAGGCTTTATTTGGGAACACAGTTCTGGATTGTCTCCTCTCTCACTTACATATTCAGGTCCTGAGGTAGTTCCTTGTGTTCGCTTGTAGGGTTGCCAGGTCAACTGCATCCCATTCCCCTTGATTTCAAGGCCAAATTCTAGGACCAGGGTGGGTCCTTCTCATGCAACAAGACAGGTTCTTATGGTGTCACAGAGAACAGTAGCAAGCACAACATATAGGCTAACCTTTCTGGTGAGCCACTGAGCCCAAGTGCCTTGAATGCCCGAGACATATCAGAGTCAAATATCAAACTTTTCCTCTGCTGCTGCTTGCCCTGAGAATTGTTTCCTTGCCTCCAGACCTGGAGAAGAATAGCAGTTCTAAAATCTGCCAATTCCCTTACCCTGACAGGTGAGGTACCTTGAGTGCCTCCAGGTAAAAGGGCCTTTTCAACAAGGCAACTTGCCTATGAAATGCCCTCTCCAGGGAAGTCTGCCTAGTAACTACAACCAAAGAGCAAAGACACAGACTACGTTTGTATTCCTTGGCACTTAACATGGTATCCATTTTAATGTCGCATCACTTTTTGTGATAGCAATCCTTCATCCCAGTACATAGAGGACCAGTCTTTGGTGCCAGCTGAAACCTGCATAGCACTCAGTAGAAACTCCTCAGGTACATCTTAAGCTTGTACATGAAACATGCTGGATCTCATGGCTTTAACATTCAGCCAGCTCTGTCTCTATGCACCCTCTTTGCTTTGTTTAACTTCCACATTGGTGGAGGGTTCTTGAGATGGAATCTGAGAAGAATGTGGGAACATTTAGGGGTAGGGCCTGCCCATCTCCACAATCCCCTCCCCATTTCAGCCCTAAACACAGGCAGGGGACTTTCTTCCTTGTGGATGCTTTCTAATGTTTTTGTTAAGAGGGTGATGATTAATGGTTCCTTCCCAAACTGGGAGGAGGTAACAAGTGGGATACCCTGGGGCTCAGTTCTGGGCCCAGTGCTCTTCAACATTTTGATTAATGACTTGGATCAGGGAATGAAAGGAACGGCAATCAAATTTGTGGATGACAGAAAATAGCTAATACCCTGGAAGACAGAAACAACATTCAAAATAATCTAGATAGGCTTGATCACTGGGCTAAAAACAACAGAATGAAATTCAACAAGGATAAATGCAAAGTACTGCACTTGGGAAAAAGAAACCAAACACACAGTTACAAGAGTGGGGGATGCCTGGCTCAGCAATACTACAAGGGAGAAAGATCTTAGAATTATTGTAGATCACAAGCTGAATATAAGCCAAAAGTGTGATGTGGCTACAAAAAAGGCAAATGCTATTGTAGGCTGCATTAACAGAAGTATAGTCTCCAGACCCTGCAAGGTACTAGTTTCCCTCTATTTGGCACTGGTTATGCCTCATCTTGAGTACTGTGTCAAGTTCGAGATACCACACTTCAAGAAGGATGCTTACTGTGAAGAGGAACGGACACAAGTGGCTGAACCTAGACGTGAGTCGTCCCCTCACTCATCTAAGGCTAAAGGATTCGGCACCATCTTTACTTTATTGCCTTCAATGGTCCAGGCCATGGCATTAGGAGGAGGAGATGGGAAGTTAGAAGAAGAAGGAAGCGGGAAGC
The DNA here is from genome assembly GCA_037013535.1 of Intellagama lesueurii. NCBI lineage: Eukaryota > Metazoa > Chordata > Lepidosauria > Squamata > Agamidae > Intellagama > Intellagama lesueurii. Next base: position 148,970,571 of record JBAJHW010000004.1, read on the forward strand.
GAGTGGCGGGAAAAGAGCAACCAATAGCTGAGGGCTTCCTAGTGACAGAGGAAGGAAAGGATGTAATTGGGTTAGGAAGTATAAAGAGGGAAAAGAGGAGGGGGGATCAGAAGAGTGGGAAAGTCCTGAGTCGGAAAGTAGGGAGGAGGATAAGCCACAACCACAGGGTGCCGAAGGATCCTATGTGTTCTCTTTTCCCCAAAAGGGAGAGGCAAAGGATGACAGGGAAAGGAAGTATTGAAAAGGAAAAGAAGGTGCAGAAATTGAAATACAGCTGGGGGAGGTAGAACCTTTAGAATGGACCGTATACGTTTACCCAAGAGGGAAAGGTCCCTGGAAGAAGGTGGTGCGTCTGGATCCGATTCCCACAGGCTCAACACATCCTGAGGGCAACTGGGCTCAACACCCTTGTTTGCGGTACTATTTGTGTGGTGAGGAGCCAACCCATGCAAAAGCCTACTGATTGCGAGAGGTTTGGAATGGCCCCTCGTTAAAGGACTTGTTTGGGTTGCACGAGATGTGGCCCGAAAGACCTATTTTCGCTGGGCCCATTGGACCTACTGAAGTTGTTGTTCATACTACACCGTTAAAAGATATTAAACCATTATCTAATGCTGCATTGTCTCCTGTGATGGCTTTACTTAAGGGGAAGGAACCGCCTATCTTAAAACAAGAACCTGCTCACACTGACAGATTGGAACAAGTTTAGAGGAGGGCAAGAAGGATGATCCAGGGGTTGGAAACCAAGCCCTATGAGGAAAGATTGAAAGAACTCGGCATGTTTAGCCTTGAGAAAAGAAGACAGAGTGGTGATCTGATAACACTTTTCAAATACTTGAAAGGCTGTCATTCAGAGGAGGGGTAGGATCTGTTCTCGACCACCCCAGAGTGCAGGACACACAACAATGGGCTAAAATTACAGGAAGCCAGATTTTGATTGAATATCAGGAAAAACTTCCTAACTGTTAGAGCATTATGGCAATGGAACTAATGACTTCAAGAGGTAGTGAGTGCTGCAACACTGGAGGCATTTAAGAGAAATTTAGCCAACCACCTGGCAGATATCCTTTGATTTGTATTCCTGCATTGAGCAGGGGGTTGGACTTGATGGCCTTATAGGCCCCTTCCAAGTTCATTATTCTATGATTCTTTGATTCTATGATTAACTCTTCCATTATTCTGTAAAGTGTCTTAAGAACATTTGTTGTGTTGCACTCTATAAATATTCAAAGTCACTCACTAAATGAAGTGTAGGCTTGCTGAGAGTTCCATTCACCCACCCTATTGCTTTTTCCCCATAGGCAAAATGAACACATCTAGTTCTATTGAGTTGGGTGATATCTGAACATACATAATAAACCTCTGAAATCCATGAGCATGCTTCTTCAAATACATCTGTCTTAATGTTACTCAACACTATCTTTGGTACATACTGGGGAAACTACACTCAATAAATTTCTCTGGAATATTTATTTATTCAGCCTTTTGATCAAATCCAAAATGGTTGCCAGTCAAGAGCAATTCTACTTACATTATATATATTAGGAAGCATTGTTAGGAAAGAAATTTCCATTGTTACTAAGGCTTATTTTGGTGTGGTTTTGTGTGTGTGTGTGTATAGTATAAAGTGTAAGTACAGTTTTATTGTGTATTAAAAAAATTGAAACAAAAGGCCACAAACCTTTTATGCCGTGCACATTGATTCCTGGAGTGAGCCAAAGGGCCTCTTCTCCATTCTTCCAGAATGATGTCATCCCCTCTCTGTTCAACTGGCTTGAGTATGATCTTGCTGGACCTCAGTGATACACACACGTTTGTTTGCCTTCTCTGGCATAGCCTTTGCCTTTGCTAATGCCCTGGAATGTTGAGGAGTTCATCATTTGTTGGGCATTTTTGTCTCGCTGTTGTTGAGAGATGTGGAAGAGAAATTTGTTGGAGTTGGCATTCTTGGTTAAAAATGTATGTATTTTCATTTTGAACCTCCTCAAACCACTTGCAAGATAAAGCACATCTTTCCTCTTTACTATTAGATTCCAGAAGTACAAGTTACCATAACCTCTGTTGCTCTGATTCTCTAGAACAGAAAACCCATGGTAATTTGTGGGGCTGCCTTTGAAGACGGTCCGGCGACTGCAACTGGTCCAGAATCGAGCTGCGCGGCTGGTGAGTGGTGGGGCCGCTAGGGAACATATTAAGCCGATTCTGTTTAAGTTACATTGGCTACCAGTTGCTGCCCGGGCCCAATTCAAAGTGCTTGTTTTGACATATAAAGCCCTAAACGGCTTGGGCCCTGGATACCTGAAGGACCGCCTCCTTCCATATGAACCTACCCGGCAGTTAAGATCTAGCCAGGGGGCCCTTTTGAAAGAGCCGTCCCTTAAGGAGGTAAGAGGGATGGCTTGTAGAGAAAGGGCCTTTTCGGCAGCTGCCCCCAGACTATGGAATGCCCTCCCGACTGAGATCCGTCTGGCGCCAACGCTGATGACATTTCGGCGCCAGGTTAAAACCTTCCTGTTCCAGAAGGCTTTTAATTGAAATAATATCAGCTGTGGGTCCGATGGCAATTTTTAGAGTATATATTTTAATTGTATTTTAATTGTTTTGTCTTTTTATTGTATTTTAAATGTTGTAAGCCGCCCAGAGACCCTTGGGTAGTGTGGGCGGCATATAAGTTAAATAAATAAATAAATAAATTTTTAGGAGCTTGTGTATTATAGAAGATAGGTACTCAAGGGACCTGGGTACAAATTCTCACTTGGCCATGGAAACTGACTGGGACTAGGGTGACACTGATAAAACCCTCCCCCCTTAACTACCTCACATACCTTGGAAACACTGCTAAGTTGGAATGGATGTAACAACACATAATACATGTAAGACATAATTTTCTACAAATCAGTTTTCTCCTCATTCCTAATAGAAAACCAAACTTCTGTGCAGGTTTTGCCCTGCTCACATACGTATAAGGCTAAACTCATGTTTAGGATGTGGGAACAAACTCTGAATGCCCTGACTACCAAGAAACATCCTAGACCTTCACTCACTGCATGCCAAATATTGAAGAGGTTTCCCGTGGATGCGTTTGGCTGAAGGCATTTATAGAGCTCCCATGACCAAGAACCGTACCTAAATGCTTTTACAGAGTCCTCTTCAGATTTCAAGCCCAGTGCACAAGGATCTTCTAGGACACCTCAGAGGGGTTGCAATGTTCAGAGATCTGGTCTTCTATGTGCCTACATCCCTGCCATGACTTTGACCCTGCATGCAAACTACAGAATGTCTGCCTAGAACTTTGGAAGAGGACACATTTGTTAGCAGTGACGGCACATTAGATCTAGATTTGTTCTCTTATCTTTGAAATTTCAGAAACGACATGGCTGTAGTGTAGACCCATCTTGGGCCTGTTACCCCTGCCAGAATAAACCAGCAGAGGAATTGTTTCTTTGTTTGTTTCTATGTTTAATTCAGGCTAAAGTTAATGTGGACTTTAGCCCGAATCCAAAACTTTTATGGCGGCGTGTGCATCCTCTCTCTGCCTCAGCCTCCTCTTCAGGCTACCGCTGCCACTGCCATTTCCCTCTCCTAACAGGTGGGGTTCGATGGGGCAGGGGCGACAGGGAGAGCAGAAAGGGAGGGTCCAGAGGATGAGAGAGAAAATGGCTAGGGGTGAGGGTGGGAGGGCATGGGGACAGGTGCATGAAGGGTGGATAGGTGGGTGGGTGAATGAGGGGCCAGGAGGTGGGTGAGAGAATGAGTGAGGGTGCAATTGGGCAGGCAGTGAGTGAGCGAGCAATGGCAGGCGGCCCAAACGGCAATCAGGTCAGTGAGGGGTGAGTGAGCAAGCGGGAGACTGAGCAGGCAAAGGGGGCATTTGGGTGGGCAAGGGGTGAGTGAGCAAAGGGGGCAACCAGGTGGGTACCATTTTTTTCAGCAAGCCCAGTACTTTTTTTTTAAAATTCTGCTAACTTGTAGCAGCAATTAAAAAAAAAAAGCAGATGGGGCATTCACATATGCAGAATTGATTCCAATGAACTGATTCCACATCCACCCCAAAATAAATGGACCTCTGACAAGGGAGCATAAAAACTCGTTCCCCTGGCACAGTGCTCCACACATGCACATTCTTTGTGCTTATGCTAAAATTTAAATTATTACAAAAATTGGGTTTTTGTTTTGTCAGTAGGATTGAGCCCTTAGACTGGGATAACCACCTATGGGGATATAATGACCAGAATCCTATTGGTATTTGTGTAGAGTTTGGACAACGTGCTACAGCTAATTAATAGCAGGTGCCAGTACATATCTCGGTTGTGCAATTGTGTGTGTGACCAAGCACATGACTCAGATGTGCCTTAGCATTTTATGGATTAATCATGGCAAGTTGTGCAAACCTTACACAAACACCAATACAATTCTGGCCAAAAAGAGGGTGAGCTCATTCTGGCTTTATTAACAGCAGCAGGAATAGCAGACAAACAACACTGGAAGAAAAAAAAAATACACTGCTATTGCTCAGGCTTTAGTAACACAGAAGTTAGTAAATTATGGCTTTGTTAAAACTTTCCTACTGTCTTAAATAATGAGTATGAAAATTTAGCCTTTGGGCATTATACAGAAATTTGTAAGTACAAACAACAACAACAACAAAAACAGCAACCTGGAAAAGACCTGTGAAGGAAGCATTGTGTACAGGATTACAGATTTATTTGGTAACAAAGCATCTGTAATTATGTAAGCATATTATATGTCAGGTGACTAATAGGATCTTATGTAGTACATTATTATTGTTAATGTGTCTAATATGGTAAATAATTGGCTTGTGATAATACACGTATTTCTTGTAATAAATGAGGTCTATTAAAAATAATGAGGCCCAAAGGTATAGACCAACATTGGCCCAACATATTTTGCTTAGAACTGTTAGCTTTTTGGTTAATTTTTTCTAGAACGGAAGTGGGCGCCCTTTTCCCCCCTCTTTGGGATACGTGCAGTTAGTGGGAGGCAGAATCCCGTTGGGAGGGGCTGCAACCAGAGTGTCTCTTTCCCCTTCTTACACTTGAGCACAGACACACTCATTCATATGCACAAGCAGCTGACACCCATTTGTCCTGGCCACATCATTCCCCTTTACACTCAGGCTTTCCTCCACTCTGTTTTTCCCAAAAAGCCACCTTTCCCTACAAAAACAGGTACAGCGGCAAATAGACATAGACATACACACAGCCCACTGTCCAGCCCACCTAACCTCCCCTCCTATCCCACTAACACTCATTGGTTAGGCTCCCTGGGCGGAATATTAACAGCCTTGATTGCTTTGGGGATCCTGGTGAAGTAAGGTTAAAACACTATGGTCTACTTACCGAATTTGCATGTCTTTTTGTTTGAGTGGAGGGAGGATTGATCAGGCTGGTTCTATGATTCTATGAGTTACAATCCAAAAGCTAGCAAGCCAACGCGATATATTGTTTAGATGGCTGGACTAGGGCTTGGAAGACCTGGGTTCAAATCTCCGCTCAACTTGGCTTTGGACCAGTCACACTTTCTTGTCCTGCTCTAGGTCTCTGGGTTGATGTATGGATATCGTGGAAAGGAGCTGTGAATGCTGCCTTGAGGTTATTGCAGAAAAGATGGGATATAAATGTAATAAATAAATGAATAAACAAACCAATGCAAAAAAAGAGCTTTCCAATTTGTATTCCACACCTATTATTCCCCAAGACACTTGGAAATTCATATAGTGACACATCCTACTGAGCTACTCAGCCAGCTTATCTTCCTTTGGACTCTTGCCATTGTTGTGGTGAACTTGGGGATGCTGTAAGCTAATGGCCAGCCCCTGGGATTCTCTTTTGCCCCTCTCCATCTCTTCTCCCAATCTTAAAAATGATCTGTAGGTCCATGAATTTTGGCCACTCTTGATCTAATGAATGCTAAAGGGTTTTCTACCTTTTTCTTTTCCCTTGAGTTAGGAAAGACGAGCAAGCACAAGTCTGGAGAAGTCATGAGAGAGAGGACTCTGCTGTGCAGTGCTGCTGACTAAAGAGAAGACTGGAGTGACAGTGAAGGAGGAACAACCAACTGCTCAAGGGCCAGTTATGGGTGGATACTTATATATTTGTTTTTACTGTGATGACATTTGACATTTTCAGCATGACCTGTTGCCAATCTAAATGGAGATAGCTGTATTGCTATTCAAATATACCCTAAGAAATAAACCAAACCTCTTTGGATAATGGTGAATATCATGTAAAATCAGATTAATATTACTAATAAATACACATTTTATGTGTGTACAAATGTGTGTTCAGCTCCTTTAACTCCCCCCCATAAAATAACATATCTGAATTGATGCTTAGAAAGATGGGGATGTCAAGACTCAATGGTCACTTGGGATCTTAATATCACAAGAAGATGCACAAGTGACTATTATCAATCCTTCGCATTTCCAGAGTAACAGAAAATGGTGCCTACAACTGTGACATTTTCCCAGCAGAAAGCAGAGCATGTTTCAATTGTGCACCAGATATATGTGCTTCACTTTAAGAGAAATGCACAAAGGGCCATTATGGGAGGTTGCATTCCCAAATGCCAAATGATCATGCAAAAATAACTTGGGAATTCTCTTTTCAACATCTACAGCTATCTCAAATTGAAGGTGGAACATCACTAGTGCTGTTCTTAGATCTTAGAACTGTAGAGCTGGAAGAAACCATATGGATAATTAAGTCCAGCCCCTGTCAAGGAGGCACAGTGGGGAATTGAACTCCCAACCTCTGACTCCACAGCCAAATATTTAAACCACTGAGCTATCCAACACATTCGTATTGAGCTAGATGATAAGATGTGCCAGAGAGCTGGATGATTTCTCCTTCACCATTTCCGCACCTTTTCTCAGAGAGAAAAAAAAGAAAATCAGAGTTACAACATTTCATGCTGCTATTCTGAGTTTTTCATCTAGAATAGAGATAGTGCTGTGTAATCATTACAGCTTCAGACTATTAGGAAACCTGGGCTCAGGTCCCCGCTTGCTGGGTAATGCCGGGTCGGTTATACTCTCTCAGCTTGATCTCTCTCACTCAGTTATTGTTAAGCAAACACTGAAGACAAAAACAGCCATGTATGCCACTTAGAGCTCATTGGTGAAAAGGTGGCATATAAATGCAAAGCATAAAATACATGAATGTTTGAAAGATGTATCATTGTGGATGAAGATAGCAATTTCTCTCTCTCTCTCTCTCTCTCTCTCTCTCTGTGTCCATCCTCTACTGGAGATGGCACCTTCTCCCATACAAACTATCCATTTTGCTTGGAGGAGGGCCATACTTACTCTATTGCAGCCTAATGATGCTCATATGGTTATGGTGCGGAGGAGGCCCTTTTCTGTTGTGGCGCCCACCATGTAGATTGGGGTCTTCCTGTTGAGGTAACATTCGCTGCCCGTCATGAGTGTTTCTGTGACCAGGTAAAGACATAAGTGTTTGCCCAGGCATTTTTCTGATTATTTTCCTGGTTGTTAACACTATCAGTTGCCCTGCTTTCAGATGAATTGTTTTAAATGGTACTAGATTATATTTTAATGAATTCTCTTCTAATCACTTAATGAATTTTAATTCATTGTGTTTTAATACATTGTAATTTTTTGCTGTTTTCATTGCTTTGTTATTTATTCTTTTAGTGACTCATTTTATCGTCTTTGTCATTTGCAAACTGCTTTGAGATTTTTAAGTGAAAAGTGGTGTTTAGATGCTCTAAAATAAATCAGTAAATAATAAATAAATAATAAGAAACAAGTGCTTTCACTTGGAAAAAAATGTCTTCTGGAGTGCTGGCATTCTATTCCTTAGGTATTTACTCTAGCTTTATATGCAGCAATTAATTAGCATGGCAAATATTATCATAGCAGTTCATTACAGAGTGTAAAAAGGAAGACTCCAGTAGTGTCTTATTTAAGAGAACAGGCATGGGGGCTCATCAAAAGGATCTTTCCAGCGGCTCATTTTGCATTCTGTAGCGACAAACACACTGCCGCTGTCAGAGTCGGCATACTATTCATAATGGCAAAGGGAATTTCATATGGTGGAGGCTGCTTCAGTTCCTTCAATGACATTTTGCTTCTCAGTAGAAACACGTTCAATTCCACGTAGTAATAGCACTTTAATAACAGCCAAAAATATGTTTTATGGTGGATGTTGATAACTAAATGCTTATCCCATATATAGAAATTCAGATAATTGGAATTTCGCATAGCCCTGGATGCCGTTGAGGCCACTGGAGAATACCTTGATATAGAAGTTTAAAATCAATAGACTGTGTTTTGGTTAGTTTTCAGAGCACTGTTGTGGGCTTAATATACTATATTTGTATCATGGGTTCTGGTTCCTGTAAGGCTGAGGTCTCCCTCTCCTGAATGAATGAGAAGATAAGCAATTGACTTTGAAAGATTCTTTATGCAACAGAAAAGCAATTTTGTTCCTGGTTATCAAAGGGCAGGAAACAAACCAGCAATAGAATGCTAAATATTTATGACCCAAGGGCTCTTGGTACACCCAGTCCCTTTACTGGCTCCGTGTGATTTTATTTTATTTCTGATAAAGGACTGGCGATAGGGCTTCTGGAAAGCCAAGTGACATTTGGCTGAGAAACTTTGCTAGCAGTGGCGTCTTCTCTTGTTTCACCCCTTTTCCTGTGAAAATTACTCAGTAGGATTTCAATCTGTTGTTTTCCTCAAAATGGTTTTCTAAAGAGGGGGGGGAAATGGTGTTGCCATGGAGGCTAGCTTAAATATTAACATCCCAAAGGATAAATGAAATGGAGGTGGTGGGGGAACAGAACATGGCATATCTAAAAAGGAGAACAAAGGTGACTTGAAGTTGACAGGAATGTACTGTAGGCCGACCACGATACCCAGCTGTGAGGAACATAGGATGGAGCATGGACACTGTTACTCCCTTTTCCCTCAGCGAGAAAAGTCCCGTCCTCCTGCTTTTGTGCCATTGTCAGGATTTGCTTCCTTTAGAAGAGAAAGCCTGGCTGATACTGTTCTTTTCTGGCACATCGGTTTATTACCGATTGATCGGCAAGAAGAAAGGCAAATACAGGCAAATTTTATTAGCTCAGCTCTGCTGCCACGAATTCCTGAGGATACAAATGTCACAGAAGGCAAAAACCTGGAGCAAATGATCTTGTGTTTGGTGGGGAGGAGATGAGACAAATACATCTGCCCACTTATGTTATAGAAAAGAAATGTTCCTTTTATTCAGTAAGATGCCTTGGTTTCTATCAGATTGGTGACTTTAAAAAGGGAAATATATTGGTCAAGAAGAAGAGAAAGAGACTGTGTTTTGTTCAAAAGGGAAAAGACAGAGATGCTGTTCACTTGGGGATCTGCTAGAGTGCATGTTCTGCTTACCAGGATGTTGTTACTGAGAATGCTGTTCTCATGGCAAGTCGCCTGCAGCAGGAACACTAGGGTGGGAAACCTAGGGCTTTGGGGTTGAATTGGTCCTTTTGCTGAATTTCACCTGCCCTTCTTGAATGACTGAAGATGTTGAGTGAAGCAGCTGTCTGCTGCCTTTCCCTCAGCTTCCTAAGTTCTCCTCAGGCCACAGACATGCTTTTTTCTTTTTTTTCTTTTTCCATGCATGCAATTTATTTATTTAGTTTTCCCTATGGGACAAAAGCCCTTGATTAAAAAAGAATGGGCTAGTTTCCAGCACCTGCAGTAATATACAGGATGGACCAATGCCATTCATAGTGTGAAAATCCTCCATGCCTTCCTATCCATGGTTACCAAAAAAAAAAAAAAAAAAAAGGGGGGGGGGGGAAAGAACCTAAGGCATAGTCCTCTGCCAGGTCAGACTGCTCAGTCCATGTAGCCCAATAGTCTGACATGTATTTTCTGTCCAACTAGCAACAGTTCTTGGGTGTTTCAGACACGGGCCTTCCACCTCACCTGATCCTCTTTGTTAGAGATGACAGGAATCTGGAGACGTTCTGTATGCAAAGCATGTGCTCTTCCAGTCACCTGTGGTATCTTCACATGAAGCATGGAGACCATCTTCATGACGGTGGCCACCCCATAAGATAGACAATTTATCTTTGTCCATCTTATTACAATTGTGGCTGCTGGTGGTGAACTTGCCACACACCACCTGTTCCTGGCGGCATCTCAACATTGAGGATGGCTTTGTCTCTAGCATGATTTTAGAGACTTCCCAATAAAGGAGCAATCTTGAAATCCAGTCTTTAGTATCAAACTCTAATTAATTAACTTCTGCAGGAATGTATGACAGTGTTTCAAGGCAAACCTGTGTGCTTCACACAGGGCATAGCTCCAGTCTGCTTACCATTTGACACTCATAGTGCTGAACCATCAAAGGAAAAAATCATGAAGCAAATCGGCCACATGAGTTGTATGTAAAGTCAGGATCTGAGATGCTGGCTCAGATCCTGAAAGTGCCAACTGCATTTTCAAGCAACATTTTATTTATTGCTTTCACTTGCTCCGGTAAAGAGCTAGTTAACAGCATCTTTTCCCCCAACTTTTTTAACAACCAAGATTTTAGTTGTGTGTGTGTGTGTTTCTGAGTGTGTTTTAAAAAATCCTGAATGCACTTTGCTTATCCCTTATAAATGGAATTTTTAAAGAGAACGGCAATTTTATTTAATAGCTATAAACCATTACTCTAATGGCTCAACAAATACCTTTGAGGATATACTGTAGTACTGCAGCCCCGTAGCCACCCCACCCCCCAGCAAAAGGGCTTAATATTAAATAAATGCTGCCTCCCATAGGGTGCCACAGTAATCCCCTGCTCATTTGAAAGCCGAAGTTAAGAAGCGAAAGTGTTTTAGAATAAACGTTCGGGGACAGATTCAAGAAAATCTGTCATCAGATTATCACGTTATGTTGGAAATGGCAAATCCTTTCTTTAAAAATCTTTCCATTATCACTTTGAACACATCAGGATGAAATGCAGAACTTAAGTGGAGAGTTAGGTGTGCAGGTTGCTTGTATCTGACATCTTGTCCTGGGCTGCAAGGAATTATCCGAATCCCTCCTCTGGGATACAGCTTAATCCTGAAAAAAGGTTTGACATTATGTTTAGATTGACAATTGGAAGAGCCAAAAAAGACTTTACAATTGCTCTATTAAGGCAATAACTTCAGCTTGTTGCTTATTCCCCCCCCTCTGAAAGTTAAGTCATGACACCTCTTTAGTTATCAAAAGCCAGTACACGAAACTTATCTAAAGTTAGCTGTGCATTAACATGACAAAATGAAGTGCAGTTTAAGCAAACAATAAAAATGATTCAGAGGGTTTGAAACTCGTTTGCTCAGGCAGAATAGCTATTTTCCATTTATAAAGCTGTGTTTATGGGTTTGTATGAATCTTCTGATTACACAAGGCTAGTTCTCCTCCACTGATCAATAGGTTCTATATGTTGGCTATGAACAGCCAATTAGGCTGGACAGAAGCGGACAGACTCTTGTTTGGAAGAAGCCCTGGATCAACAGGAGAACATAATAGATTTCATGGGTGAAGACTTAACATTATATTCCGGCTTTGCACCACTTAAAAAGGATCTCAAAAAGGAGAGCTGTGAAAGAATTGTACCTCAGTCCTGGACATGCCTACTCAGAAGTAATAATAATAATGACATTAATGTGCTGTCAAGTCAGTTCTGACTTCTGGCGATCCTTCTCAGTGTTTACTAGGTAGAGAGTACTCAGAAGTGGTTTACCATTCTCTTCCAGGATTGTCCTGGGACTGTGAAGCCAACTCTTCTGGGATGCACAGTGGAGAACTGAACTCCCAACCTCTGGCTCCACAGTGAGAAACCTAATTCGTTGAGCTATCCAGCCAGCTCTACTCAGAAGTAAGTCCACTACATTTCAACCCAGTTTACTCTTGCACTTGTGTTTTTAGATTTCAAGCCTTGTTATACCTCCAGGTAGACAATAGTATGGTATTAGATGGTTGCCCAGCCTCTGCATGAAGCACTTTCTGCTACAATTGAAGGGGGGCAGAGTTTTGTGGAGAGGTGAAAGGTTCATGGAAGGTGAGAGGCATCCATAGACCCTTTGCAAGCTTGACTGTGATCACTGGTAGGCTAGACTTCCTGCTGTCAACACCTGAAGACTACAGAAGCAGGCATGCTTATGGGTCTCAGGACAGCTCTCCTAATCTGGAGGAATCACCTTTTAATTCTGATTACCTCGAATGGGTCATTGCAATGAAGAGTCCAGAAAGTATCTTAGAGGTTTTCTGGATTATGGAATGGAGCCTTTCAGATTCACAAAAGAAGAAAACATGCCCCTTGCTATTTCAGAAACTTTGGGGCTGTGCTAGATTGAAGGCTTAGTGAATGATGTGATTTTATGACTGTTCCTTTCCTGGCTCAAAGAACCTATTTCTCTCTTCCCTGGTCTTTTCTGGAACCTTAGTGGAAACAAGACAATAATTTCCCCAGTGAAACAGAATTCCCTGGAACCCAATGATCTGTTAGTCTTTAGCATCTATGCTTATTACACTGCAAAGCAGGTAGTTTTTGAAATTCAGGCACAGTGTCTGTATCCAAAAACCCTTGGGCAGCTGCCTGGAGTCCTCGCAGAGGTTGCATGTGTTGATCCGCCTGCCCTGGGTCTCTAGCCATGGAGTTACCTGGGGGCACCAGCAACAATGCACAGGTGGCCCATGGGGTGGTTGTTTTGCTGAGGGGTCTATCACATTTGGAGCTGTCCCCTGTGTGACTGTGGTGGCAAGATGAGGAACACATGATAACCCACTAGCTCTCCAACCCATGAAACATAGCATACTTGAAGAATGTTGAGAGTTAATCCTTTGATGGGGATTACTGAAAAGATTAGTCAAAGTATCTCTAGAGCAGAGGTGGGGAATCTCTGTCCTTGTATAAGAGAGGCTAAATGTTCATGGATTGCCATTCCCATCAACCCTAGCCAGCTAGCTAATGATGAACACTCATGGAAGTTGCAGTCAAATAGTAGCTGGATGGTCACCCATTCTCTGTCTCAGCATACTATGTGGAGGTCAATATTATTCTTCCTATATTGCAGTCATTAAACTCATGCTAATAATCCCAGTACTGAATTTGTGGCAGAAATGTGATTTAAGTCAATAATTTCTTTGTTTGTGTTCAGTCTGTTAGCCACTGCATAATACCAGTTGGCAGGTATGCGTGTCATTGTGTGTATATGTGATGTTCAAAAAAAAGAGAAAAAAAAGGAATGTGCTTAATTGCTATGGGCCCTTGCACACACTGGCTAAAATCCTGTTGCTTAATGTAAGTTACACTAAAGGTAAAGGTAAGGGTTCCCCTTGACATTTAGTCCAGTTGTGTCTGACTCTAGGGCGCGGTGCTCATCCCCGTTTCCAAGCCATAGAGCCAGCGTTTTGTCCGAAGACAGTTTCCGTGGTCACGTGGCCAGCGCGACTAGACACGGAATGCCGTTACCTTCCCACCGAGGTGGTACCTATTTATCTACTTGCATTTGCATGCTTTCGAACTGCTAGGTTGGCAGGAGCTGGGACAAGTGACGGGAGCTCACTCCGTCGCGTGGATTTGATCTTACGACTGCTGGTCTTCTGACCCTGCAGCACAGAGGCTTCTGCGGTTTCACCGACAGCGCCACCACATCCCTTGTTTCACTAGAGTAAGTCCAATAACTATGGAGATTTAGTGAGTCAAGTCCTCCATAAATTCTATTGAGGGTGTGGTTATACTGGCCATAAGAACTACAGTTATATCAATTCAAACGTTATTTAAGTCGATGTATAAATTTCCAGCCACATGATGAAAGGGGAAAATCAATTTATTTGGACTGCAGAGCAATTTTTCCCCAACTGGCTCGTAGGGGCTTTTTAAAATACCTTGCTTCTAAACAGATTCAATTCAATTTGTGGATGTAAATGCTGCTGTCATTTTAATTCATGCCTATGTGGCTTTTGGGTGGCAGGGACATTGCTGTTTTTCCTTTTACATGTTTTAAAATTCTTTATTAAAATGTTTATCGCTGCATCAGTTCATCAGTACATTTGGTATTAGAATCACCTACCCCATTCTCTACATTCCACCAAAGTAGGATCCAGTGGAGCAGCAGAAGATCAGCGGGTGCTGAGTGGGCACAGAGTGTCCTCCTGTGTTCTCTGTGCCCTCTCTGTGCCCACAGAGTGAGCACACCAGGACACAGAGGATGTGTCGGGACTGGAATCGATGTAAATTGGCCATGTGACCGAGCCCTAAGTCAAATGGGTCTACTCTAACTGTGACTTATCTTAGCAGAGTAAGTTGCATTTAGAATAGGCCCATTTGAATCAATGAAAATTACAGAGGAGATGACTCAGTGGGCCTACTCTACTGTGATTTACTACACTAAACAACAGGATTTTGGCTGTTCTTAATCTGCCTGTGAGCCAGAAATGGAAGAGCCAAATCTACCAGACATTGTGCTCATACTATTATCTGTACCTCTGACTTAATGTACAAAATAGCTCAATTAAACTTACGAGGAATAATGGCCTGCCTATTTTGCTCAGAGTATAGGTAGGAATTTACTTGGGCTTGGGACACTTCTAGTTTTGCCTGCCAACGTTGACACAGTAATGACACAAAGCAACAAAATGTATTCTCCCAGTGAATTGGAAGACACTCCTGATAAAGATACCTTTTCAGTTCCTAATCCTCCATTCTTGATTCCAGGCTGTCTTTTGATACATTACTGCACCTGTATTTCTGCCCATAAGCAACTGTGTATGCATGTGCTTATATGCCTGCAATGAGAAAATGGCAGTGGCACGGTCTACAAAATGCTGTTAGAAATGAGGCACCCTAAAGATTCTCCCCAGTTGCATAAAATCTCTTCAGGAATGATACAAACCCTGTTTCAAGATTGCTAAAAATGCCTTGGTAGGCACAAATACACATAATGAGCTGATAACGTACCAATTAGCCTCTTTTGCAAGCAATAAAGAGGAGGAAAAGCACAGGAGGTAGAAGAGAGATTCTCTTCTCCCCATCCCTCTCAAACCCCCCCCCCCCTCCGCTTGGGATCACACAGCTAGCTAGCTTGTTTGCAGATGGATCAACAGCCAGCCCAGCATGTGTCTTTACGCACAGGTGTTCCTCCAGGTTTTCCCCCCATCCCCACCCACTCCATTCTGCAGCTAGCCAGAAGCTTCTTTTTATATATATAAAAGAGACACACAAATAATGAGTCATCCGCAGATGCACCAGGCAATGTACTAAAGTTACAGCATCTCTCCGTGTTTGTGTCGCCAGAGAGAAAGGATGGCAGATTTAGGCTGTGCAGAGGCACAGAGCTGAACTGGAGCTGGGCAAAAGTTATTTGTTGGACTACAAAGCCCAGAATCCCCAGCAGGCATGGCCAGCAGCCCTGCTGGCCTGGAAATTCTGGATGTTGTAGCCTTTCCCCATGGCTTCCCCCTTTGTCTCCATTTAATTCCCCCCCTCTCTCTGTGCACATCTTGTGACTGTTCCAAACCTTTTACTCATAAGAAAATGAAAGCCTTTTCAATAGTCTACAGGGCATCTTATACATCCATTCTACATTTCCTTCCTTTTTTGATAGTGCAAGTAATGGTTATGCACTAAATACATACAGTATTTATAAGTAATGCTGTAAACCAGGCATTCTCAACCTTTTTGTGGCCACGACCATAAGCACAATATGAAAGAAATATTGGCCAAATCAAGATTGTATAAGTTGCATAACCAACCTTATAAGGTGGTGTGTGAAGAACTGTTCACAGCCTGTGGCCCCCTTCAAATGTGCCAGGGGCCCCCAGGTTGCCATATGGCCATCGTTGAGAATGGTTGCTGTACACAAGTGAGCTAAACCTCTGATGCAAGTTACTGCTAAACTGTGCCAACATTTCTATGGAAGAGATTTCCCATGAAATCCAACTGTCCTCTGGGAGAATAAATTTCTAACAACCTAGAATTAGAGCTTCCATTTTTTTTTAAAAAAACTACTTCTCCCAGAATTGCCTTCCCAGAATTGCTGGGAAATTCTGGGAGTTGTAGTCTAAAAAGTCATTTTTCTATGCTCTGCCTAGAACTGCAAATGTGTGCTAAGGCAGTACTATCCTCACCCAACTGCTTTCCCAGCCTGAATAAATATAATCATCACTTACATTTCAGGTAGATAAATGCGATAAGTGCCTCATGCTATGAAATGCAAGATTGTCATCAGTTGAACAGGAATGGGGTGAGAAGTGACAAATTCTGAGCCCTGGTTTTAATGATTTGTCAAGGTTGAGAAACTTCAAATAACATTAAAATGGGGTTATGGGTATCATTGCTTCTCTGCCTGTGATGTGAGAATGATTGAAAAGTAAGGAAAGTAATGTTTTGATATGAGAATAAGTGGATGTTTCATCAACGCTGAGTATGTCTTGCAGAGAATTGTCATGGCCATACATTTCCCAGGAATCCATGGGGCAAAAATAGGAAGGAAGCTATGAGTGGTGCTACATAGGCCGGTGCACTATCATTGGAGAAAAGTATATTTAAATGGAGCATATCAGGGCTATTTGTATGATTCTTGAATGACTATGGGTAGGGATGGGATTTTCAGATTTCTGTACCAGAAATACCATAATTCTCTATTCTGAGAGTTCTGCCTACCCTACAGGCACTTTGCAAATACCTGACTGTAACACACCTGGGAGAAAGGCCTAAATTGGAAGGCTTTAAGGCTTTGTTAGGCCAAGCTTCACCCAAGTATCCTGTTCCTGCCCCTATGCTAGCTGGGAGCTTTATTTCTTTGCAGGACACTTGGGTAAAGTTTGGCCTAAAAATGCCTTAAAGCCTTCTAATTTAGGTCTTTATCTCAGGGGCAACACATTCTGGTATCTGCAAAGAGCACAGTCCTCTGCAGCTGTTCCACTAGCTACTTTGTAGAGCTGTAGGGTGAAGAGATTTGTGTCATTGTTTAGATTGCCTTTTTTGCATTCTGGAGTGTTCATTTTTTTTTCTTTGTTCTCTCAGTGTGCAACTACACAGACAAATTTTGAATCAGCTGAATCAGGCTAGATTGGGCTAAACAGGGATACTTTGAAGTGCAGTATGTCATTTGGGGGCAATCCTTGCATCCGTATGCAAGGATAAGGTGGCTTGGGGGTAGGAAGGCTCACTACACCTCAAGTGACCCTACTTGGCCCTTCCTCCCACTAAAGAAAAAAGAAAGAAAGAAAAACTAACAAAAAATCCCTCTTCTTGTCCTCTCCAGCATGTGTGAGTGGGAGGAAGCTTTCAGTGTTTTAAAAAAATGTCAGTGGCATAGCATTTCAGCACTGCATTACAAGGTCTTAAAAAAAAAATTGCTTCTCCTCTGTCCCCTTCCACAGAGGAGTGGGAGGAAACTTTCAGGAAGTTATTTAACTATGGATAAGAGGTGGGAATGGGACATGAAATACCACATTTCTAACCTGCAGTTTCTTTTGTCCTGGAATGAATTCTCCCATCCTAATTTAAAGGCCCCTTCAAGGATTGCTGCCTTGTCGTGGCGAAGGGGCTTGAGTAATTCAGAGAAGCTATGGGCTATGCTGTGCAGGGACACCCAAGACAGACAGGTCATAGTGGAGAGTTCTGACTAAATGCGATCCACCTGGAGAAGGAACTGGCAAGCCACTCCAGTATCTTTGCCAAGAAAACTCCATGGACAGAAATAAAAGGCTAAAAGATATGATGATGGAAGATGAGCCTCTCAGGTCGGAAGGTGTCCAACATGCTACTGAAGAAGAGCGGAGGACAAATACAAGTAGCTCCAGAGCAAATGAAGTGGTTGGGCCAAAGCCGAAAGGATGCTCAGCTGTGGACATGCATGGAAGTGAAAGGAAAGTCTGATGCTGCAAAGAAAAATACTGCATAGGAAACTGGAATGTAAGATCTATGAACCTTGGTAAGCTGGATGTGGTCAAACAGGAGATGGCAAGAATAAAAATTGACAAACACTCTTTTCCAACAACACAAGAGGCGACTCTACACATGGACATCAGCAGATGGGCAATACCGAAATCAGATTGATTATCTTCTTTGCAGCCAAAGATGGAGAAGTTCTATACAGTCAGCAAAAACAAGACCTGGAGCTGATTGTGGCTCTGATCATCAGCTTCTTATAGCAAAATTCAAGCTTAAACTGAAGAAAGTAGGAAAAACCACTGGGCTACACAGTGGAAGTGAAGAACAGATTTAAGGAACTCGATTTGGTGGACAGAGTGCCTGAAGAACTATGGATGGGGGCTTGTAACATTGTACAGGAGGCAGCAATAAAAACCATCCCAAAGAAAAGGAAATGCAAGAAAGCAAAGTGGCTGTCCAACGAGGCCTTACAAATAGCAGAGATGAGAAGGGAAACAGAATGCAAGGGAGATAGGGAAAGTTACAGAAAATTGAACGCAGACTTCCAAAGAATAGGAAGGAGAGACAAGAGGGCCTTCTTAAATGAACAGTGCAAAGAAATAGAGGAAAATAATAGAAAGGGAAAAACCAGAGATCTGTTCAAGAAAATTGGAGATATCAAAGGAACATTTTGTGCAAAGATGGACATGATAAAGGACAAAAATGGTAGGGACCTCACAGAAGCAGAAGACATCAAGAAGAGGTGGCAAGAATACACAGAGGGATTATACCAGAAAGATGCTAACATGTGCTGGATTACGGAGAAAGCCAGAGAGTTCCAGAAAAACATCTACTTCTGCTTCATTGACTATGCAAAAGCCTTTGACTGTGTGGACCACAGCAAACTATGGCAAGTTCTTAAAGAAATGGGAGTGCCTGACCACCTTATATATCTCCTGAGAAATCTATACGTAGGACAGGAAGCAACAGTGAGAACTGGATATGGAACAACTGATTGGTTCAAAATTGGGAAAGGAGTACGACAAGGCTGTATATTGTCCCCCTGCTTATTTAACTTATAGGCAGAACACATCATGCGAAAGGCTGGACTGGATGAATCCCAAACTGGAATTAAGATTATACCAGAAAGATCGGGATGTCCCGGACAACCCAGGTAGTGTGGTTGCTGACCTTGAGCCAGACATCCTGGAGAGTGAAGTCAAGTGGGCCTTCAAAAGCATGGCTAACAACAAGGTCAGTGGAGGTGATGGCATTCCAGTTGAATTATTTAAAATCTTAAAAGATGACGCTGTTAAGGTGCTACACTCAATATGCCAGCAAGTTTGGAAAACTCAGCAGTGGTCAGAGGATTGGAAAAGATCAGTCTACATCCCAATCCCAAAGAAGGGAAGTGCCAAAGAATGCTCCAACTACCGTACAATTGCACTCATTTCACACGCTAGCAAGGTTATGCTCAAAATTCTACAAGGCAGGCTTCAGCAGTATGTGGACCGAGAACTTCCAGAAGTACAAGCTGGATTTCGAAGGGGCAGAGGAACTAGAGACCAAATTGCTAACATGCGCTGGATTATGGAGAAAGCCAGAGAGTTCCAGAAAAACATCTACTTCTGCTTCATTGACTATGCAAAAGCCTTTGACTGTGTGGACCACAGCAAACTATGGCAAGTTCTTAAAGAAATGGGAGTGCCTGACCACCTTATATATCTCCTGAGAAATCTATATGTGGGACAGGAAGCAACAGTTAAAACTGGATATGGAACAACTGATTGGTTCAAAATTGGGAAAGGAGTATGACAAGGCTGTATATTGTCCCCTGGCTTATTTAACTTATATGCAGAATACATCATGCGAAAGGCCGGACCGGAGGAATCCTAAACTAGAATTAAGATTGCCGGAAGAAATATCAATAACCTCAGATATGCAGACGATACCACTCTGATGGCAGAAAGTGAGGAGGAATTAAAGAACCTCGTAATGAGGGTGAAAGAGGAGAGTGCAAAAAAAATGGTCTGAAGCTCAACATAAAAAACCTAAGATTATGGCCACTGGTCCAATCACCTCCTGGCAAATAGAAGGGGAAGATATGGAGGTAGTGACAGATTTTACTTTCCTGGGCTCCATGATCACTGCAGATGGTGACAGCAGCCACGAAATTAAAAGATGCCTGCTTCTTGGGAGGAAAGCGATGACAAACCTAGACAGCATCTTAAAAAGCAGAGACATCACCTTGCCGACAAAGGTCCGCGTAGTCAAAGCTATGGTTTTTCCAGTAGCGATGTATGGAAGTGAGAGCTGGACCATAAAGAAGGCTGACCGCCAAAGAATTGATGCTTTTGAATTGTGGTGCTGGAGGAGACTCTTGAGAGTCCCCTGGACTGCAAGGAGATCAAACCTATCAATTCTGAAGGAAATCAACCCTGAGTGCTCACTGGAAGGACAGATCCTGAAGCTGAGGCTCCAATACTTTGGCCATCTCATGAGAAGAGAAGACTCCCTGGAAAAGACCCTGATGTTGGGAAAATGTGAAGGCAAGAGGAGAAGGGGACGACAGAGGACGAGATGGTTGGACAGTGTCATCGAAGCTACCAACATGAATCTGACCAAACTCCGGGAGGCAGTGGAAGACAGGAGGGCCTGGCGTGCTTTGGTCCATGGGGTCACGAAGAGTCGGACACAGCTTAACGACTAAACAACAACAATCTAAAGGTGGCTAACGATGCTCATGTTATTCCACGCTATTCCATATAGGTGCTCATATTATTCCATATTTAGAATGATCCTCTATTAATCTGGTTTTTTTTTTTAAAAAAGCAACATCTGCCACTAATTAAGAACAGGGGCAATCTGTGGTCTAAGATGGAGGGAGCCACACCGCAAATTACCAGGGTGAACCCCACCCTCTGCTATTTGGTTCATGAGCCACAACTGGTTAAGAATCCTGTGCAAATTGAAAGCATAGTTAGTTTTGTTTGTGGCTCATGTGAGTCCCTTACCTAGGATTGATAGTGATCTTGCTCCTTTACACAGGGTTTAATTTGGGTGGGAAGAAGGTGCTCTCTAGAAGGAACACACCATTACGTTTGATGGCATTTGCTAGATCACAGCAATTATAACAGCAACATCAATGGTTCTGTTTCATATCCATCAGCCCAACAAGACCAGTGTCTCTTATCCACCAGCCCAATGAGTTCATTGCTGAAAGGTGGCTTAAATCTAGGTGTCCTATGGCCCACTTGATCTGTCTGTTTGCCAGTCCACATTTATTCTATCTATCACTAGTTCTTACAGAAGCTCCAGTGGAGTTATATTCAATAGAAAACTTTGTATCAGATGGTGCTGGAGGGAGAAAAATATTAATTACACTCCTTGAGTTAAGCCAGAATTTCTTTCTGGCCTACCAGATTGAGGGAAGTGTCTGCTGATTCTGTGTGTCATTCAACCTGCTTTTAATTGCTCAGGTTATTTCAGCAAGATGTCTTTGTACCAGTTGAAGCATAAGAACTTCACACTGCATATTGCTTCTCCTGGGTTCTGCTGACAACACATATTGACAGTAACTATTGATAATCTGGAGATCTGGCCTGTTGGAATGGTAGAGTGTTTTATACTCCAAACCTTCCCCAGCATCAGAAAGCTTGAGAGAAGCCTTCTGACAGGAACATTTTCTCTGTCAGGAGAACATTTTGCAAATTTGTGAATTTGATGATTTTTTGTTCTTGTTTCTGAATGTACAAGCAATTCGGAAGGGAGCTGGCAAGCACCCACTGAAACTTTGAAGCCACCGCTCACCCTGGAGCTCACAATTGCTTTTTGTAAATCATTTCCAAAACTTCATTTCCCCCCTTTCCTTTCACTAGTTTTTAGAGCAAGGTCTCATGTCATGGTCTGGCTTCTTTCAGTAACAATTAGATACCAAAGGCCATTCATCAGACCTATCACGTCCATGCTGAAAGATCCCAAGCTATACACAATCTTATTTATTTTCCTACTTAAATTTATAACCTCTTTTCAAGGTGAGCTCAGGGTGGCAAACCTGAATCTCCTCCTCACTTTCATCATCATAAGAAAGCTGTGAGGTAGGTCAGGTTGAAAGAGTGTAATGATGCCTAGCCCAGGATCACCCAGTGAGTCTCATGGCTCAGTAGACTTAAAGGCTGATTAGATGGGTGTTTAGCCCATTGTTTGGTCTGCCATAGGGGCAGGCTAGTTCACTCTTAAAGATGGCGATCAGCTGATACCTTTATTGGAATGAACCAACCTGCCCCCAGAGTGGTCCTACTGGCACCTTCCTGGCCCCCATCAGGGGCTTCTACTTTTTTGGTGTGAATGGGAGCACTCTTTTTTCGTTCATCTCCAGTGCTTGTGATCACTGGAAATGAATCAAAAGTGAGCCTTCTTGTCAATTGCCAATATCGTGAAGTGGCTTAAGATGAGAGCCACTTCAGGATATTGGCAAATTAAACACTTCCTTGTCTCCATGGAGGGGCAGAGGAAGTGTTTTCTTTTCCTTTAAAATGTATTAGGGCAGTGCATATGTGCTGCATCACTTTTTTAAATACAAAAGCTAAATGGGAAACTTCCTGCAAGAAGTGGGAGGAGACAAGAGTGGGTAATGCGGGGGGGGGGTTTGTTCGCTTTTGTCGACTGGCTCTTGATAGGAAGAGAAAAGCAAAGAAAAACCCTCATAATTGCCTCCTTCTGTCTTCTCCCATTTCTGGGAGGAAGTTCCCAATTTAGTTTAATTTTTTTAAAGTGATGCAACACATATGTGGTGCATCAATAGGCTCTAATTCCCCCCCCCCCCCGCTTCCTCAGCTCCTCCACAGCACTTAGGGAGTGTTTAATCCACCAGTATCTTGAAGTTGCTCTCTTCTTTAGCCACTTCACATTGTTGGCAAACGGATAGCAAGCCAAATAGGGTGGCTTGAGGTCTGTATGCCATTTGGACGCCAGGTTCACACCACATAGCATACTGGATGTCCTAGGGACCCTGTTTTGCACAATCCAAAACAGGTGTGTAGACAAGCCCTTAATCCTAGACCTCCCAAATTGCAGACTGGCACCCTAACCATTAAACCACACTGCCTGTAAACCATTCAGACTTTCATCAGAGGCAGCTGTGCTATTTTTGCATCTCTGAGGAGTAGATTTGTGAGCATACCTTTATGGTTAGAAAGAGCTAACACATTTTTCTGAGACTCATAATGATTAAATGCCACACTTTGGAGACTTTACTTGCAAATATGTTAAAGTCACCTGTATGAAACCTCTTAGCAGCAGGCGAAATAGCAGCGGAGCATATCGGTTAGCTGCAGGCACAGGCTCTGATACTCAAAATCATTCTTCCAGAGCGCTCTTTCTAACAGGGCTTGATCTAGCACAGTGCTTTGAGGTTCAGTCTGATCTCCATAAAGCAGCAGCCACAATCCATATAAAGCTGCAGTCTCCCCATTACCCATCTTATAGCTTGAATGATTCATAGTTTATCTGATTCTAATCATTGCTGCTCCATGCCGAGTCACTTATCACAAGTGGGATATTTTAACTCATGCTGACGAAAATGCTGCTGTTGCCTAAAGGATGGCACTTAATTGTCCTGAGTACTGCTGCCATAGAGGGTGAAATTCATGGAATCCTCCAGAATGCCAAAATAATAATGGTGTCAAAAGTAGAACAGACATTGGTGACTAAATGCAATTGAAGTTGAGTGAAGACATTTCAGATAGTCTTCACTGCAGATTTCAAGAGACTGTTTTGTATTTTTCACACTTTTCTCTTGTTGAACCTAAGGTAAGCCCAACTACATCAAACTCAAGGTGCCTTTGGTCTTGCCTTCTATTTATTGGCTACTTTTGTACCCCATGATTTCTCCCATGCGATCATGGTGGCACACATAGCTTTCCTTCTCCCCATTGTATCTTCATAACACCTTGTGAGGTAGGTTAGGCAGAGAGACTAGCCCCAGGTCACCTAGTAGGCTCAATAGAATTGAACCTGGATCTCCTGAGTCCTGGTCCAAAATTCTCACCACTATACCATGTCTACTGTAATAAAATAAATAAGACTAATTGCTACTCAAGCTGCCTGGATAGCTCGTTGAGTCAGATATCTGGCTGTGGAGCCAGAGGCTGGGAGTTCAGTTCTCTGTTGTGCATCCCAGAAGAGCCAGCCTGTGTGGCCTTGGGCAAACTGCATAATCCTGGGCGCCTCCAAAAGAAGGGAATGATAAACCACATCTGAGTATTCTCTACTTAAAAAAGGGACACCATAGGTCAGAATTGACTTGATGGCACACAGTTATTATTAACTACCTATCTAACCTAGACAGTGGGGTAAGAGGAAGAGGGTGACACATTTTTGGAATTAGTTGGGAACTGACTAGTCACCCAGTAAGTCTCAACGTTCAGTGAGGGCATCAATCTAGATCTCCCTTTAACTACTACATGTACTGTCTTATAGTTCCAGTTGTCCCTTGTCTGCTCCTGTAGCATATCTCTTTGAGCAGATGGAAACAGGAACTTAAGTTAATCATGATTAACATATCACACTGACTTTGATGGGAACTTCAGTGTGATGTAGTATGGACCTGACAAAGTACGTTTGGAAAGGGGATGAGTAAGAATTTGGCTTCACAGAAAGGGTCAAACAGCAGATCTTTCTCACACTTATGACCATGAGTTGATTGTACACCCATTTTAATGAATAATTACTTGCTCTCATTTTCTAGTAGCATTTCGTTGGTTCTACTTGTCAGAGGCAAGAGTCATGGCTAGAGGCCAAATGAATGAACGGAAACTACTGGAGCTATGGATGCCTTTTGCCTTGGTTACTAGCAAAATGAAGAAACAGCAAAGCTTGGAACATTAGGTTTGAAAATTAATTTAATAACGTTAGATATGGGGAGAATTAATTTGATACTAACATTTAAAATGGAATAATTAAATTAACTGAATCAACATTCTTAATGTGTTCATTAAATCATTAGTTTTGAAATAAACCCTGGGATTTACAGAGAACGGCATGTGGATCATCATAATTGACCCCCAGTCTGTTATTGGCTCCTTCAGAAGGGCTCTTCTTGTCACTTTGAAATGACTTTCTCCAACTTGGAACTTTTCCCCAGAGGAACTACAATAATAGAATAATCATAGCCAGCGATGGTGGGGTCCATCACATCTGGAAATAGTCAGGCTGGAGAAGGCAGTCTGTGCTAAAGCATCAGATTCTGATCTTACTACCTGTTCAGTTGGGTGTTATCACTAATCTCCATAATCTTCCTCCTCTTTTTTTCACTTGTACCCATTCCCACAATTTAGCTGTATCTTTTTGCTCCATAATTGCTTTTGCTATATCTCTGTTTCTATCTCCACTTTCATATTTGCTTGTTTGTTGTTATGTGTTGCAAGTAAGAGTTATAGCAACCCTAATAGGGTTTTTAAGGTATGTGAGGTATTTAAGGAGTGGTTTTACCTGTTTCACTCCCTCTCACCCTGTGAGTTTCCATGGCAGAACCAGGGAATTGAACCCATGTCTCCTGGGTCCTAGTCCATGACTTGACTCACTGCACCACACTGGATACTACTTCCATATATACTGTAGCTAAAAATATAGATACACAACATGTTACAGCTAATAAGACAACAACAATACTATATAATAAATATTAAGACAAAAATAACACTAAATTATAATAGCTGAAATCCTGTTGGCATAAATCTATGTCATGCAAGCCAGATGATGTCATCATGTAGGAACTGGTATCTTTAGTTTCATTAAATTAAGAACTTCCTATCATGTTCCGAGGCTTCCTAGGGATCTCTCTTGACCTGGGGAAGCCTTTGGAAGTCTCAGGATTATGGGGAGATCTTTTAATATTGGAAAATTGCTGTCAGATCACAGCTGGTGGTCCTGATCTGGTAGTGGGAATGCCAGTGAAGATTTTCTAATAATAAACACACACACCCCTTCCCAAGGCTCCCAAAGGCTTCCCAATGGCAAAAGAGATATCTAGAGAGCCTTGGAATCTAAAGGGGGGAGAGGAAGTTTTAAATGTAATTGCATTAAAGGTATCAGTTCTCTGATATAATCTGGCTTGCACTGCACAAATTTATACCACATAAATTTATGCAAATCCTGACAAGATTTTATTCTATGATATTAAAACAAATACTGAATTAAAACAATAAAAACATTTGAGCATAACAAGAGGAAGAAAAGTGCCTCAAATACAGACATGCAAGTTTACTTCATGCATTTAATTGTAGCTTGATACATTCTATTATGGACAATAAACTAGAATCTACTTCAGAATAAAACTATCTCGAGCTTTTTGCTTTAATAAGCTTATTAGTCTTCAACTAATAGGACTCTGCCGCAGGACTCTGTTCTTACTGCAACAATGATGATGCAACGGGTAGTTTTGGAAATGTCTACAGACACACAAAAGAGCCATGCAAAACATCCCAGCTAAATCCTCCTCTTGAGGTCAAAAGATAGTTTTGCTCTAGATACAAAAGTTCTAAATTATCTATGGAAGCCTGGAAGCCAGCAGTTTTTCAGCCGTGTTCATGTCCCATGGAGGTGGCATATGTAGTGGAAAACTAAATGATCTATGTAGCTATGCAGGATTGTAAGGCTGGGGGGTTTGAGGAGCTTTTAAGACTGTACTTCAGTAATAGTACAGGGCATTTTGGAGAAATAACATGCATATGAAATGTATACATTTTAAAAATATGAATGGCTGATGTGTACAATTGAAAACTACACACCTACATGTTTCAGCATCAAGGGGATGACCTGTGTAAATGAGCTCAAATGTATGAATAAATACATACATTATGTAAAATACATAATAAATGTTATCCATATTAGGGAAAGTGCAAAAGTGATATGTACACAAGCAGGTCCACAGAAATTCTTCCATAGTGAGGCAAAGCTGCATACTGTATGTCAGCATAATTCACTCACAGCCTGGAGCAACACAACACAGTGGTGAGAACCCTGTTGCATTAAGTGATTGCATAATGACAATCATACAGACAATAGGATACAGTTTGCCGGCTGGCTGTCACAGACTCCATATTTCTCTAGTTGTGAAATAGGGCAGACCAGCAAATTGCAAAAACTGCACTGTTAACATACATGGTATTTCACAAGAGGATTTTAGTCAGTGCATCTATCTGTCTACAATAAAATACATTTCCCCTCCCATGAACACCCATGTGTGTACAAATTTTAATATGCAAAGAAAGGGCAAAATCTTGCAACCCTGTATGAAATAAGGGCAAGAAGAATATGGAGATGGGGAAATCAGAGAAATGTGATGATGTTGAGACTGGATGGACAGAAGGGCCTGGGACGACTGAAGGAGTGACATTGAGTGTATATTGGAAGATAAAGGAAGAAACCAAGGTGGAGCCTGTGCTGCTGGATAGCAAGGTGAGAAGAACATGCCTGTGATTGTGCAGGCAGAACATGAAACCCCTGTAGGATGCAGAGGAAGGATACTCTATTATGATATTTTCAAAAAGTGAAGCAGAACTCTGAGTAACTGTAATCAGCTCACAGCCATGACCTTCTAAAAACAGAACATGGTTTGTATCTCTGACACATTTTGTATCTTCTAAATGTGCTTCCTGAGACTCCTTCATTATTTTACTATGTAATAATGTGTATGTAATTAAGTGCAGTGTACATCTAGACAAAGTGAAGTATTGCTAAGTTTCATTGATCTCCCTAAGAGAGCTAATCATATGCTTAAATCTATCTTGTTGAATTCCTTGGGATTCAAAAGTTCTTAACTTTAGTTGGACCTTGCCTGTAATATTTTACAGAGAAACATATGGAGCCTCGTGAGACATTCTGCATTAGCTTTAAGAATGCTACACTGACATTTAGGAGTGGTTATTTATCCTGCTTAAGCTGATTCCCTCTGTCGCAGAATGAACGTCTTGAGAAAATGCTATCAGTTACAATTTGTGAATCGTTTTCATTTCCTTATATTCAATTTTCTTTTTTCTTTCATCTGCCATGCGGATATTTGGTCACATAATATAATTTGCTTTCTATTTGTTTGTTTATTTATTTACCTATCTGCTTTATTTTCACCTTTTAGCCCACAAAGACTCCCAAAGGGGCTTTGCAATAATCCAAACGTGCATGTCCAATGTTAGGAACTTCAGGTGCTTATGGCTGTTAATTCTCTCCCCACCCTTATTTACAGTGTTTCAAGACAATATATATATTTAAAACATATATTTTAAGGTAATTAATTAATTAAACCAAGGAGAATGTTAAAATCGTATGTAATTCTTTTAAATTTATACAACTTAAACATATTTCTCTTGTGACCAACTTTATTTTTCACTTGGCAGTGAAATTGTAAAATAGGTATATATCACTGCGCCACGAGAAGAGCCTTGTGGCGCATTGGTTAAACTGCTGTACTGCAGCCAAAACTGTGCTCACAACCAGGAGTTCAATCCCAGGTAGCTGGCTCAAGGTTAACACAGCCTTCTATCCTTCCGAGGTCAGTAAAATGAGTACCCAGCTCCCTGGGGGGGGGGGGGGGGGGCAATGTGTAGCCTGCATAATTAACTTGTAAACCGCCCATAGAGTGCTTGAAGTGCTGTGGGGCAGTATATAAGCAGCACGCTTTGCTTTGCTTCTCATGCCACCTCCCCTAACACTTCAGACATTGTGGACTTCAGCTCTTGCTATCCCTCACCATTGGCCTTGTTAGCTGGAACTGGTGGGAGCAGCAGCCCAAAATATTTGAAAGGCACCCTGTTGGAGAAAAACTCATCAAAATGGGTTTCATGGTCTTCTAAAGGCTTCCTAGATGATGATGATGATGAATCTTAGAACTGCAGAGCTGGAAGAGACCCTATAGATCATCGAGTCCCCCCCCCCCCCCATCAAGGAGGCACAGTGGGGAATTGAACTCCCAACCTCTGGCTCTGTGGCCAGATACCTGAACCGCTGAGCTATGTTAGGCATGATTGCGATTTCACTTCAGTCTATGCCTGCTAAAAATTTACCATTCATAATCTTATTTTTTCTTTAAAAAATGAAAATCATACAATTCTTTATGTTTCAGAATGGAGAAAAAATGAGATCACCCCCCCCCCCTACACACACAAATGTAAAAGAAACTGAACCTGCCAAGTGAATCCATCCAGGTGCAGCTTATTGTGTGGTTAACTCCTAAGTCTTGTATTTGAATTACTCTGTATTCAACCAAGAGTGTGTATTATTTCCATCCGACTTATAGGACCCTAATAGGGGTTTCAAAGTAAGTGAGATATTTGAGGAGTTTTACCAGGGTTCCCCCCTTGAGTTTCCATGGCTGAGCCAGGGAATCAACCCCAAGTCTCCTGAGTCTTAGTCTGCCACTCTGTCCACTGCACCACACAGAGAACCATATTCAGTCATGGTGTGCAGAATTAAGATTGCCATTTCTCTTTTCTGAGACTCATCTTCTTTGATATTTAGTCAACTGCAGTGCTGGGAATCACTGTATTTGCTGAATCTGGGCAGGGTATGTGGCAGGATGGAACTGCAGTTCCTTTTTGAATAATTTGCCAAAATGTGTAGTTTTCTTTTTCGTATTTAGGATGCAAACCGCTTGTTTTAAAAAAGAAAGAAAGAAAGAAATGTAGGAGAAAGTGAAACAGACTGATTCATTCATCACTCCACAGGCTTGGGGATCCATAGATGAGCCTGAAACGGAGTCCAACTCATGAGCAACGCTTAAGTGCCATTTGCAGATACTTTTGGGGGATGGACAGGACTCGAAGGTTAAAAAAGGTGAATGTGTGCCAAAGTGGAGCTCTGCGATTTTCTCCTGCCTGGCTGAAATGGTGGATTTCCTTAGGAAGAGCATTCTGTAGGAAGAACGGTTTGCCCTGTTTAATTAGAACAAGACTGGGCATTTATGGAAGGACTTCAAATGCTTAAAATGATTCACCTGCATTGTTGCTTTCTAATTCTTAGACTGATCCTTCTGTTGGCATCTCCCCAATGAGGGATGGAGATTGAGAGAGAGTGCCTTTGGCAACAGTGTGACTCCAGCTCTTGTTATCAAATTAGACAATGTGAGGGAGACAGAAACCATCCTGGAATTAACATTATTGGGTAGCATTAACTACACGGGTTTTCTCTCGCCCCTCTTTTTCAAACCACCTTGAGCACAAGCCAAAACTCAATGAGTTAATGATATGTACGATAAGTTTAGTAGGTGAGCAATGAAACATCCTTTCCTTTTGTATTCCCTGAATGATAGAAGTGAAGGAGGGTTGGCCTGCATGTGCTCTGGAGCCTGGACGTATATCTTGTACACCACTGAATTGTGGCCGTTCAACAGTTTTTGAACAAATGAACCAACAGTACACTTCTTTTTGAGTCTAATGATTACAATTTTAAAAATCACTTCATTCATTGTAGCCTCTAAAAGCGAGCCACTACAACTGAATTGTGGGTTGTTATGTACCTGTTGCTACTGACAAGAGCTCATGATTCCATGGGAACATAGAGCGCCATGATTTCAATTACATGTTCTTGATCTCCTTTTAAAATCTCGAATAGGCCCAGCAAAAAAGTTTGTCCATAATACAATTACACAGCAAAGATTGTTATTTGGAGTGGGGGGGGGGAGAGTTTCTTTCTCTTTAGAACTCTGGATTGAAAGCAGCTTGTCATTTAGACTAAAAGATAAATTTGATGGGACCTGGTCCATCTCCCTATGTATACACATTTTGACACAGTGCATTTGAGTGCTAATAATGACATTAGAAGATGTTGGAAAGAGATCTAATTCAGCATGCAGAAGTGACTTTGCTGTCATCTCCTATTTTCTGCACAATTGACAGCAGATACTTGGGGCTGAATTTTTATTTCAGGTCAAATTTCCGACACAAGCGACTGTCTGTTAGAAACAGATAAGACCAAATCCAATACCAAAGCACTTGTTGGAAGTGTCAACAGTGCTGAGGATTTGAAAGGGATACTTTAGTTTTCTGCTTAGGACATAACATGACAACATATGTTTTTAAAAGGCAGAAAATCCAGCCAACAAGACCTTGACAATTTCTCAAGTTTCTGACCGGGAAGAGTTTATAAGAGGATTCTCTCTTTTTTTTTGTAAGGTAAGGTGGTAGCAGCAGGAAAGAGGAGAACAGAGATGAGATAAAGCTTCCCCCCCCCCCCAACCAAGGAAGCTTCTTTGTTGTTTTTTCTAAAATACTATGAAGAAAACAAAGGACACTCAAGTTCCCCTTCCAGGTTTCCCAAAAATAAGTTATTTGGCCAATGTGGTAACAGAATGCTGGACTACAATATCCTTAATGTGATTCACCACAGCTCTCAGAGTCTTTGCAACCACAAAAGACAGAGGATTCATTCTTTAGCTAGGCTGAGCTCTGCCCAAGCTTCCTGATCAAAGAAAAGCTCCCAGGTAGCACTGGGGTGCTGAACAGGAAGTTTGGGTAGGGCTTAGATTAGTTAAGACTCAAAGTCTTCTAATTTCTGCCTTTCTCCCAGGTATATCACATTGAGGTGTGCCTGCAAGGTAGGTAGAACACCCAGTTTGGAGATTTATGGTCATTCCAGTCCAGAAAATCCAATACTCCCATCCCTATCAAATACTTTGCATTTCAGCATGGGCAATTTGCAGCAACATGCTGTTCCTGGGAAAATCTATTTCTTCCCTCAGTTACAGTGAGATTGTATTGCAGAGTTTTTAATTTTTTGTAAAATTCTCTTTTGCTACACAGCAGAGAGACACAGAGGAGAATAACTACAAGTTCTGCAGAGTTCACCCCTTTCTCATTAACTGGCACTTAAAGTCTCAATAACTCACTCATTTGTAGGAGATATTTGTAGGAGAAAGAATAAAAACATTTCTTAACTTACAGTTGCTTGAATTTATAGACTCATGTATACTGTTTTCATTACTGCATACGTGCTATCAACCAACTGAACAGATCAACAGCAACAAACAACTGCCACCAATTAACAAAAGAGAGGGATGGAACACTCAGCAGAGGTTGATTGCTTTTTGAACGTCAACAGCTGGAAAGAATGATTGGTTAGTATTGGAAAAATAGACAATCACCCTAGCCTAGAAAAAAGTCCCTCCCCATAACTCAGATTACAGATAGCATGAGAAGTTGTAATAAAACTCCAACAGATTGCAGCAAGCTAAAAGGGAATTCCCAGGTAGTGACAGAGGATATCAAAGTCCCTGTTATTCAGGAAGGTCTGCCAGCCCTGGTTCCATTACACCTCTGATTATCTATCTGTGAAGCAGATTTTTGTTTATTTGTTTATGTGTTTGTGAGAAACAGTAAAAACTTAGCATTTTGCATGCAAGATAAGGAGATATGCAATACAAATAATGCCTAAAGCTGGTTTCACTCCCCTCCTGCCTCAGATACGTGCTGTGCACATGATGATATAATCTCAGGCCATCTAATTGACTATCAGGACCCTGTCATTAAAAAATGACCAGAGAGTGACGTGCTGACATTTTGCAAATTTCCATTCGGTGTGCACTGTTATCACAGCTGTCCTGTGTAATAGCTTTGCTTAAAGGACACTTGATGGCTTTTAATATATAGCAGCTTGATGGCTGTTGTGTTAATACCAGATAGGATAACTTTGGGAGTAGTTAATTATCTGTGTAGTGCTACAGGATATTGTAACTTTGAAACAAAAATATGAGCTGTGGGAGGTTATCTATGAATTTGAAATCCTAAGGAAATTGAAGGAAGGTCGCAGCTCTGAAACCGAAAGAGTATTTTCCTCAGAGAGTGTTTTCTTCGGTGTGCTGAAGAGAAAGGCCAGGTAAATGTCTGAGGTTACACTAGTTCTAAAACTATGCATTGCCAGATACACTGAGTGGATGCATCTACCTACGTAGATATCTATCTAGATATATGAGCATATACAGATACATGGGCATATTGTAACTTCAAGGAGGAATAACGTTACACATAGTTTGACAGGAAAAGCTATGTTCCCAGACAGCAGTTCCCAGTAACTACCCCAGGGGTATTCTGGGATCTGTAGTCCGTGAAAGTAACTTTTACCATCTCTACTCTTGTCCTCCTTAGGCAGTATCTGATATTTTTACACCACAGGTGGCTTACTGGGTGGAGTCTTCCTGTCATGGTTTATAAAGGTATCGCCTATTTTTGCATTTGGATTTTTTTTTTTTATGACCACATGGATGACCTTTACTTTCCTGTCATGAGTGGCTCATGTTCTGTGTAAGATGTGTAAGATCTCACAACTAGTGGCTGCTTTGAGCGTCCCTTACATTCCCCCCTCCACTGGCACTCCATCCAGGGAGTGGCACTCCATCCATTTCAATCTTCGGCAATGTCCTGGAGCGATGCTACATGAGGAGCATTGTGAGATATTAATGCAGCAGCCACTTAGCTTCCAAAAGAGCAACATGGTGGTTTCTGGAGAAGTCTATCTCAGGGAGCCACTGGCATAGAGGAAGTCCCACCAAACAGCAATATATCACAGGCCCCTTCAAACTGCAAACTGGCTTTAGCCACAGGTGAGAGTCAAACCCAAACTGCAGTATCGAACGTCTAACAGTATAGCAATTGACAACAATACCCCAAGTGTACAAGCCTCTGCCCCTGAACCTTGTTTGGTTTTTTTTTTTTTAAAATTCACTTAGGTTTCTTGTCTTGAGACTCTTGTGTATCCATAAGCAACTTTTTACAGGGCTGTAATACTGCGTTCCATGACCGTGCTGTCTTTTCTGTTGATTCAACAACCCACACCCTAATGGACTCACCTACCTATTTCTGGTTCCATGTCAAATATGCGCATGTTTCTTTGTAATTTCCTTTGGTCCCATTTTTGCATTAACGGGGGGAAAAACCCTCAAAAATTCATTTCAACATACATATTTAAATCTGTATTTCTGAACATATGTTCTTGCATTGATAAATGTAATTAAACTGGAGGTGTGCATTTCTAAGTGTATTGCATCATGAATTTTAAAGGTGTTTTGGTATTTTTGTGCTGAGAACTAGTATCACAACATTTGTGGAACTGTGAAATCCAAAGGATAATTATGTTCTAATTGGCACACTAGTCAGAGGCATACCGATCACATCAGTTCACACTGGAATTCATAAAGTTCCTGAAATATCCCTAAATGCTGGTTGAATATATAGCTCCAAATTAAGTTGATTTGCTTAAAATTGCAAACCAATGAAATCTGCAACTACCCCTCCTTCATGACAAAGCTGTCTGTTATTGATCTGCTTTTTTCTACTTTTTCTAAGAACCAGCAAAAAACAATCTTTATTAATATATTCTTTCCATTCCCAGCTGGTAAATTCTTTTAGAACAGTGTTGGAGGCTCTCAATGCATTATAATTTTAAGAAAACCAAAGTGCATCATTATGAGGGAGTCTGATTTCTGTATTAGAGCCCAATCTCACTATTTAAAAAAAAATCTATTTAAATTGAGTTTAGCATGTTTTGCATCAGTTCAAATTTGGGAGTTTAAGCATCATGGTCTGTTTGTTTTGTTTGCCCCACACTTCCTTATCAGCCCCCCTGCTTGCCCTCCCTCCCTCCCTCCCTGCCTTGCTCACTTGCCTTCACTTGCCTGCCCCCGCTTCCTTGCCTTTCCTGCCTTTTCTCTGAGGGCATCAAGTTTGTCTTATATTCTTAGGGTCTTATACTTGCAATGCAAAAAAGAAAAGAAAAAAGAAAAAAAGAAATCAAACCTGCTGCCACCCTCTCTACAAAACAACAACAACAACAAAACAAACAAATAAAAAAGACTGCTTGATGGTTAACATGCTCAGTGTTGTTGGTTTCCTTGTAGCTGGGCTGGAACACAACACCCTACATAAATGGAAATTCCGTGGCAGTGGTGTAGTGTGGGCGGGGCCACGGGGAGTTGCCCTGGGTGCAAAATTTCAGCCCTCCGCAGAGCCATCTGGTGAGGTGGAGTGCACAGTGGGCAAGAAAGTGCGAGACCCTAGTTTCCTCTCATCTCCCCTCTTCTTCCTGTGGCTGCCTTGCTTGCTCTGTTTCCCCCTCTGGGCAGGCAGTGGTGACAGGGTTTGGCGATGGCTGAGTGGACCCACCTCCTTGGAAAGGGCAGCCCGGAGCAGCCCGGCCTCCTCTGCAGTCATAAACAAAGTGAGTGGGTGGGCCATGTGGAGGGATGGTGCAGGGAGGGGGCTCCACCACCTCCCTCCCCTGCCACTTCCCAAGGTGACCTCGAGGGGGTGCAGTACTTGCCTAGCCCTGGGCGCTAGCAACCTATGCTAAGCTACTGTTCCTTGGCTATATATCCACCAACAGACCTGTAGGTTCCTGAGGGCATTGGTCCACCTCAACTCTCTGACCCTTCTCTACACCATTGTACATGGAGCAAAAATATTTGAGAGCTTTCTGATCAAGATTCCCCAAATGCTTTGATCAAGAACTCAATCATGGTAGAAATTACCTTGCTCTGTATAGTCCAAGTGTTAATGTTCTTATCAGGGTTAAGCAAGAGTTATATGTAGACAGATGATTTCATGGGAGCCCATCCTTGTTTTCAAAGATCCACGTGGCCTTCCACAGGATGCAAGCATGATTTCTGCCATCTTTTATGCCTTTGACTTTCTGGTTTTCACTATCTTCCTTTGGCTCCCCTTCACATATGACTTTCCTGTTTTAGAGGTCTATTACCAGTCTGTGACGACTGATGATGTTGTTTTTCAAGACTCATGACAACACTGAAGGTAACCTAGCTAATACAGCTGCCCACCAGGGTTTGTAATTTTAGAAGCAATCAGTTTGGGACTGATGTACATTCTTTTCCCCCCTCTTTGTAATGAGAAATACTGGATTTATGACAGCAGAATTTCTTGTGGACTATTTTGCTGCTTAGAGGAATTGCTTTCTCTCTTGGAAAAAATTCATCATTAGACATCTGCATCAAGTGGCTGGTGTGACTGTTGTGTTCGGCAAACACTAATGTAATTATTGAAACAATAATGGCAGCCATTTGAGGCATGTAATTGTTCCCTTCTTTGCTTCATTCCAAACACAGAGTACTTACTTGCAAGTTTTTCATTATGTTTATTGGTGTCTATTAGAATAGCTTAGAGCTCAGCAATATCAATCTTTAGAGTTACATAAGTCTTTTGTGTTTGAACTTTTGCAAAATGAGTGCACCAACCTTTTGTTGTAATTCTCAAAAACACCTCATCTATGATGGAAGCAGAAGTGTCAGAATTTAGCCATTTGAGCATTATGTACGACCTTCTTCCTACCTCTTGGCTAATTGTGTCTCTGTGATGAAATACATCGTATATGCACCCATTTTCTCTGGTGAGGGATATTCCAGGCAGGTTGCAAGGGCAGCATGCTAGGCCTCCCTGAATGGCTTATCTGCACCTCCGTATTCATGGTCCCTTAGAAAAATGGGTGGTCTCTCATCCCACCAGCAGTGTGGAGTGTGGTAACAAAGATGAGTTTGATTAAAAGCCTAGTCAGCAGAGATAAAAGCAAAAAGGAAAAGGAAAAAAGAAATTAAACAAAGTAAAAAAAAATAGCAGAGCTTGGGAAATTATTGTATAAATGCAATTACACTTTTCCCTTGAATTGCACAGGTTTGATTGAGCAGCATGGTTTTGGTTATACACTGATTCTTTTCAATAAATAAATAAATATTCAACAAATAAATATTCAATAAATACTGTGCTACTCTTTGAAGTGGTCTGAGAAATTTGGGTCTCAGACTTATCGAGGTCTGTCAGTGTTCGTGGTGTGGAGGCCCCCAGTCTCATGACAGTGGCCCAGCTAAGCCCCTCTCCTGGCATGGTGGCTCCACGTGATGGCAGAAGGAGAGGGTTCTGTGGCATGCTGAGAGGCTGATACAGGTCTGGGGAGGTCTGTACATGTGTGTGTTAATCAACTGTCCATGCATTGTAGTTACGTTTTTGGGGGCGTAAGAGTTATACACAGATTTTGAACTACACAGGGGCCCAGCACCCCGAACCCCAGTGTTGTTGAAGGGAAAAAGTGTAGTTGTAGTTCCATGGCGAATTAACATTTTTAAAAAGTAACTCTTTACCTTCCCAGTTCTAGAAGGTACCTAAAAGATATTTTGTTATCTAAGAATGTGTGAATGCTACAAGTTGCTGACCTGTGATACAAAATGCACACTCTTCTCTTCTATTTGGTCATAACATGAGGCAGAATGAGGAACAGCACATGCCAATATGTGAGTCATGTGATATACCTCATTCATTATCCTGTGAGCCCCCCTTCCATAAAGATATAAGTAGCTAAAATGTTACAGTTACGTTGCAAGAGAAATGAAGTTATCTATCTTTAAGTTATAGTGTACGGTAATATAACTGTAACACATTGGTTTAGTAACTTCAGGATAGATAATAACAATTGTGCTACTGGAAGAAGCAATCAGTAGAAAATAAAAAGTAATAAATTACAAATTAAAATCTCAGTTTATGCAATTACTTCCAAACTCTGAAAATTGCTCATCT
The DNA here is from genome assembly GCA_037013535.1 of Intellagama lesueurii. Classification (NCBI taxonomy): domain Eukaryota; kingdom Metazoa; phylum Chordata; class Lepidosauria; order Squamata; family Agamidae; genus Intellagama; species Intellagama lesueurii. Next base: position 149,008,015 of record JBAJHW010000004.1, read on the forward strand.
TGATTTTTTTTTTTTTAAAAAAAGAACAAGGATGTAAATAACAGGTGGGCAATTTCGATGGGGTCTGGGACAAATTTTCTTCCCCTGGACTCTCCAGGGGCCTCACAAACTGCCAATGTTTTAAAGAAGATTGTGTGCGTGTGCGTGTGTGTGTGTGTGTGTGTGTGTGTGTGAAAACAATGAAACATAATTTGTCTGTCAGCTGATGTAACGTATGTGATCCCTCTTGTGTTCATGTAAAATCCTGACAGATCTTAGCTTCATGTATCCGACACAATGATGAAAGTTCCAGCTTGTTTTCTAACTGCCAAGAAGAATCCATCTGGGTGGTTTTCCTAAGAAGCATGTTCCATAAGCAGATGATATCATAGCAGAGAAGGCAAAGTCTGCAGACAGTGGAGAGATCAATTTGTTAGAGGGTAGACACCAACTCAGTGGCCCAGGGTTGCTGGGAGACAGCTTAAGTTGCCATGTGGTCAGAGACTGGAACCACCACAGAGGAGGTCCTGAATAAAACCAAAATACTCTGAAGATCCAGTGAGCAATTCTGAAAGGTTCTTCTCCTGATACTTTTTGGTTGAAGAAGCAAGGTCCTAACATTTTGTTCCCAATTCTCATTCCTGAAACCAAAGTAATTAACTCTAGCTCAACATGGCCAGTCTCATCATGTAACATAATGGAACATAAACACCTCCTTTGGGTGGCTCCATGGGTGGGATGGGGAAGAGATGAAAGTGGGAGGGAACTGGTGTGGAAATGATTGATGAAGGCTACTTAAGTGGGGAAATGTATTATTTATTTATTTAAAACATTTTTATCCCACCTTTCTCCTTAAAAAGGACCCAAGGTGGCTTACATCCTTGAAAGACAATATTTAAAGCTGAAAACAATGAGTATATAACTGTGGTTTACATCATTAAATGATGATACTGAAAGCTAAGAACAGTGAGTATAAAGAGGCAACTTGCATCATTGAAACACAATATTAAAGCTAAAACAATAAGTATGCAAATAGTAAAAAAAGGAACAAATACCATTCTGAGAGATGGTAAACATAAACAGTACTAAGGACTCACTCAGAGCAGCAATGCATAACAATCCATTGAAAAGTTGCTCATGTAGGCAGTCACTGAGGGAAAGCTTGCCTGAAGAGAAAGGTCTTTGCCTGCTTTCAGAAGGACAGCACAGATGGGGCCAGTCTGGTTTCCTCTGGGAGGAGGTTTCAAAGTCTGGGAGCAGCAACAGAGAGGTCTTTCTCCTGTGTCCCCATCAGCTGCCCCTGTAAAGGTGGTGGGACCAAGAGAAAGGCATCTCCTGATCATCTTAACACCCAAGCCAGCTCATAGTGGGAGACATGGTCTTTGAGATAGCTTGGGCCCAGGCTGTTTAGGGCTTTATAGGTTAAAACCAGCACTTTGAATTGTGCCTGGAAACTGATTGGCAGCCAGTGGAGCTGCTATAACAGAGGTGGGTGGGTATGTCATCCCTGTAACCAGCACGTCAGCAATCTGGCTGTTGTATTTTGGACTCACTGAAGCTTCCTGACACTTTCCATCGGCAGCCCCACATAGAGTAAGTTACAGTAATCCAGCTGGGAAGTAATTAGGGCAGTATGACAGTGGCCAGATCAGATCTCTCCAGAAACAGATGTAGGTGGTGCACTAGTTTTAATTCTGCAAATGCACTCCTGGCCACCACCGAGACCTGGGCATCCAGGCTAAGAGAGGAATCCAGGAGCACCCCCAAGCTGTGCACCTGTGTTTTCACGGGGTTGTAACCCCATCCACTACAAGCTGCATCATTATTCCTTGATGTGCCTTTAGCTTGATCAGAAGCACCTCTGTCTTGTTTGGATTAAGTTTCAGTTTATTCACCCTCATCCAGTCCATTACAGATACCAAAAACTGGTTTAGAGTCGAAATAGCTTCCACGGATTTAGATGGCAAGGCAAGGTAGAGTTGGGTGTTATCGGCATACTGGTGACAGCAGACCCCAAAGCTCCAGACAATCTTTCCCTGAGGTTTCATGTAAATGTTAAATAACATAGGAGACAAAACAGAGCCCTGAGGGACCGACCCCACAGGTCAGCGGCCAGGGTGACGAACAGGAATCCCCCAGCACCACCTTCTGAGTTCTCTCCTCCAGGATGGACTGGAGCCACCGTAAAACAGTGCCCCCAAGTCCCATTCCAGAGAGATGGGTCAGGAGGATACTATGGTCAATAGTATCGAAAGCCACTGAGAGGTCCAGCAAAACCAACAGGGGCACAGACCCACTGTCCAGTTTCTGTCATAGGTCATCCACCAAGGTGACCAAAGCCATCTCTATGCCATAACCAAGCCTGAAGCCAGATTGAAATGGATCTAGATAATCCATCTCATCCAGGAACCTCTGGACCTGAGAGGCTACAACCCACTCTAGCACCTTCCCCAAGAAGGGAATATCGGATACTAGTCAGTCATTATTCAGTATTGTGGGATCCAAAGAGGGCTTATTTAACAATGGTCTATTGCCTTCTTTAAGCATGATGGGATCCTACCCTGTTGCAAGGAGGCATTCACCACTCTTCCTATCCACTCAGCCAGTTCCTTTCTCTTAGTTTTTATGAGCCAGGAAGGGCAAGGATCCAGCTGACACAAGGTAGTCCTCACTTTCCCAAGGGTTTTTTGACCACATAATCAGACTGCAAAAACTGAGACTCATTCATTAGCACAGGGCAAGCAGGAGCCATAGTTACATTCACAGGGCCTGAATCAACTACAGCATCCCAGTCAGAATGGATCTGAGCCATTTTGCCTGCAAAGTGTTGTGCCAATTTTTCACAGCGTGCTACAGTGTGGTCTACATTATCTTTCTGGGGGCCAGCATGTAACAGGTCCTTGACCATTCAAAAAAGCTCCGCCGGGTGATTTTGTGCAGATGCAATGGTGGCACAGAAGAATGACTTCTTTGCTGTGACCACTGCCATGGAATAGGCCTTCCAATGGGCCCCTAGCTTTTTTAAAAATCTGATTCGCTCTAAGCTTTCCGTCATCGTCATTCATATCTACGTCCCACATTTTGATTCTCCCTGCAGCAGAGATTTTCGTTAGTCACATTGTACACCTTCCCTTCCTTCCTTCCTTCCTTCCTTCCTTCCTTCCTTCCTTCCTTCCTTCCTTCCTTCCTTCCTTCCTTTCTTTCTTTCTTTCTTTCTTTCTTTCTTTCTTTCTTTCTTTCTTTCCCTTCAAAATGCGGATCACTATCCCAGCAGTTTACGCCTCCGGATTCTATGCAGGGCTAACAAACTGAGACAGGGACCCCACAAAAACTGTATTGTGTTGCTCATTTTCAGTCCTTTTGTTTCAAGATTAGGAGCTGATCTCAAATTAGCAGCATGTTAACTGATAAAGGGTGAGAAATATGATTAGTATATATTACATCTGCCACTAAATTGTATCAACCATTTCATACCAAAGGTGTAATGACCCTAGGGAGTTATATATATTTGAACTTGAGAAGTAACTTTAACCAAAGCATTTTGCCAGTTTCTCATGGCTTAGATCCAGTTGTCTATGCGTTATTATTCTTTATATGGTGATTCTTATTTTCTCAAATAATAGGCTCCCTATAAGCCACTATGCATGCTCCCAAAGGACTCTTTCCAGTGCGATACAGTTTTAAATCTTGTTCTGATCCGACAAATTTAGCCATTTTACATGTGATTCATTTTTTTGTGCTGCCAGTGTTATTACTGAAGCAGCACATTTATGGGCGAATCAAGTTCAACTTTAGAAGCCCATTTACAATAACTTCCATTTATTCAAAGAATTAACATGGCTTATAATGCGAAGAGTAGTATTTCAACTTCTTTCCATTCACATTGCTACTTTATCCATTAAAGTTGTCCTGAAGGAATGTTTCCTGGGTGGCATTTGACTTGATTCACCGTGACTGTTAAAAAGTAGAATTACTGAAAATATAAACTATGCTGATTACAACTTTGGCTCCAGTACTGAATGAAAAAAACAAAACAAAAACCCAAGCAGGGTCACATTGCCTGAGCTATTGAGACTTATTATTAATTCTGGTGATATATTGTATTGTCTTTTGGTTTTATCCATTGCATTGGGTATCCTTCTGTAACTTTCTCTTATTACATTTTTTCTTCCTGGAGTCTGGCTCCTTCCTAATGATCCTTCCCCTCAGTCTAGAAACTCAAAACTTTCTTTGCCTTTGTAGATTCTTTGTTAAAACCTTGTTGTTCAGTCATTAGAGTTTAGCAACTATATATTTTGTAAGAATGCCATCCCCTACATTTTATTTTATTTTATCATTGCTGTGATTCAGTGGAATTTATGTCCCTCTTCGGAAGATTGTCTGGGCGATAGGCAGTGAGTGGCTACTGGGAAAAAGGACCTTTTTAGTAGTGGAGTCCCAGTTACAAAATGCCCTGTGGAAAAAACTCATCTGGTGCTTGTTTACTGTCTATTTGGAACCATGTGAAGACTCCCAGCCTACATGTATCTTTTTCATATGTTGCAATGTTTTAAACCTGTTTTAATTCATATCTTTAATTTTCTACTCTTCTTGTTCTAGTTGGAGATACGCTGCACCATATTTTAACCTGTTTTATTTTTATCCTATGAGCACTTCTGCGAATGTTTTGTCAAAATATGGACTATGGATATGATAAATACATAAATTAATTTCACTTGCTATCCCCGTCCCTGGGTTGTTTTGACTTATTTAGGCAAAAGCCAAACTCCTGTGATCTGCAAATGAATAAAGACTTCCTGATAAATAGATTTTTAAAAAGAATAAGAGGGATAATTTATTGTAGGGAAATGCATGAAGACTAGTACAGTTCAAAGTCTGGTAGTGTTTCCATTAGACAAAAATTGTCTGGTTCCATTAATTTACAGTTTAGAAGCAAAAAAGGTGCATGAGTGTTTGAATCAGTGATAAACAGCTGTAACCTCCACAGGTTTAAATGTTGTTTGGCTTCCCCACTGAAATGATTATATCAGGTCTTAAACCATAATAAAGGATTTTGGTGCACATCTTGCAATGTGCATTAGTAGGGGCCCTACTGAGAGAAATTAAACACATAAAGTCTCAGAAGTCTTTCATTAAGGTCTTCATGTTATATAGTTTGAATACCATGTCATAGACATAATATTTATCATTGTAAAAGAACATATTCTACACTCCATCCCCCCCAATTTTTTCCAGAAAACAAACAAACAAAAAAAACAGCTTTGGGGAAAAAATGGAAAAAGCCCTATCCCCCCCCCCCCCAATTTTTCCATTTCCGCCCCAGGCCTTAACACCTCTAAGTAGGGCACATGGCGGAATCACCTGTCATATGAATCTAGTGGGGCTTTGCCTTGGGAGACTCCCTCTGTGTTCTGCACTGTGCCAAGTGCACTGCTTCTCACCTGTGCCATCTATCCATATGGACGTTTGCATCTCCACAGCTCACCTTAGGACAGCAGTGGGAACATAAGATCCTTGAGATGTTTTTGATTACAACTCCTGCTACCCTTTATTAATGGTGAGTTAGACTGACAGGACCTGATGACCAGAACATCTGGAGAGCCACAAGTTCCTTACTCTTGTTTTTACAGCTGCATTGTTGCAATATTGTGCAGCAGAGCACAATGTTTATCTTGAATGAAAATGGTTGGCTCCACCCACTTTTCTATTTGGAAACAATCCAGGCTGCAGGGGTTGAAATATTAATCCTGACAAAAGGCTTTTCAAAAGGGAAAAACAGCCATTTTTGTTAGAGCACTGAGAGTGTGTGGTACAGGCTAAACAGTAAGTGCTTCATAAAATGATACATTGTATACATTTTGGGTGGGGAGGGAGATGTTTGGAGAGCTGCAAAGTGACTAAAGGTCACAGAAACGGAGTCTAACACCACATTTCAAATGAGTTGATTTCCCTCCTCCCTTTGTCTTTCTCCACTGTCCATCTTTTACATAGTATGGGTGATTCTGACCTTGGCTTCCTGTGACAATCTTTGCTAACTCCCAGCTCCCTTTTTTTATTATTTCAAAAGGCAAAGAGACATCTTTTGGGAAACATGCAAGCTTGTGTTTGTAAAGAAAGGGTTTGGAAATTGGAAGATAGCTTTCCAGTCCACACTCGGTGGAGTGGGCATGGCAACGTTAGTTCACCTGAGAGGTTAAAGGGTGTGTATGTCTTTGGAGTCATGATTCTGAGCATCAATAGTTGGCCAGCAAGGTATTTTGTTGGTTTGTTTTATTTTTCTGCACAGCATCTAATCTGTACAAGCTTTTTTTTTTTTTTTACCACTGACAACTTTTCAGCTGCAGGACCCTTAAAAGACTCCAGCCATTGTTGGTTCATAAATGCAATAATGACAAACATCAAAATAAATGCCATATCGTTCTGTCATGACATAACCACTCTGCAAATCTAACATATGGCCCTAATTATTGTACGGGTCCCTGCCCAGAAATAGTATATTAGGATTGGATCTCCCCAAGAACAACAACGTCAGGGTGCATGGGGGCCAGTAGATTCCCCCCCCCCCCAGTCTTTGAAGCTAAAAGCCTGTAGTGTGGAGCCAAGGCCGATGTGTTTGCAATCAACTGTTACACAACAGACACAAAGGAGATTTTTAGAAGACTATGTCTCTCTCTCTCTCATTGTGAGGTTGTGTGGCAACCCATTGGCTCACTCTTTAGATTAACATTGTGAGATTAGCTGGTTGCCCTTTATAGGAGCTGAATTTAAGGATACAGTCTGGTGTATGCATGTGACAGGGTATTGGTCACAACTGGCACTTACACTGCAAGCAGGAAGAATGGGTGGCTATTGCTGATCATTTTGTGTAGAGGAATCCCTAGAGCAGTGGCTCCCAAGCTTGGGTACCCAGATGTTTTTGGACTGCAACTCCCAGGACACTTCACCACGAGCTGTGTCAGCAAGGGCTTCTGGGAGTTGCAGTCCAAGAATGTCAAGGCTGGGAACCACTGCCTCAGAGCAACCTGTGAAGCTGAATGACATGAGCGAGATAATGAATGGAGACCTCCCTAGGGTACGGCTAGCTTAACTGACCTTGAAGGCTGAATGAGAGGATCAATGCTGTCTGGAGCTTCCTCGTCTCCCTTGAGAGGTCTGAGAGTCTTTGGACTGGAGATGAACTGGGGCTTACCGGACAGAGATAGTGGAATATTGGTGGTGTCACCTGGGGGTTAAAGTGCACATTAAGGAGGATGTGCATTTTCCTCTCTCGTAACAGGATTTCTGCAGGAAGATGTGCTTCAGGAAAAAGACCTGCAAACTAAGTCTGTGTAATACCTACCCAGAAAGCAACACACGTTAAATGCAAAGTAGATAGGTGTAGAAAATCACATGCTAGGACAAACAGACGTCTTTCAGTACTTGTGGGAACAAATCTACAAGGAAGATGAGGAATATATGGCCAGGTTGGATCTTTAGACACGGGGAGGTTTTACAATAGACACAGAACAGTTAATTGCTGTTATGTATATGATCTGTGCAAATACAGTTGATGCTTCTTCAACCCGTAAGCTTGGCTTATTCTCTTCACTCAGGGGTGGGATAATAAGAAACTGGCCAGAAAGCAGAAATTATTATTTATAAAACTGCTTTTGTTAAAATATGTTTTTTTTTAAACCGTACTGTTTCATTAGAAAGTTTACTGCAATGTGTCTTCATTAACTAGAAATAATCAGGGCTATGATAAATTTGATCTTTTTGTAAAAGACAAAAAAATGAGCTCCTGAAAAATTATGTTACCTTTATTTTACTCCTCCTGTATGAGGTAGCAACTGTTCCTTCATAGATTCATAACTGTAAAACAAAATCACTAAACAAACTGAATTGCTTCATAAGAAGAATTCTGGCATTTCCTTTCTCTCCCCTTCCAACTTGACTTTTCTATGATTCTATGATTCAATGGCTATTATTTCATTAAACCTGTGGTAAAAGAACAACAGCAACGCTGTATTTCCATTCTAATCAGCCTGAGCTAGATTTGGTAGGAAAGAGAGGAGCAAAAAATGAGGGCTGAACTGGGAAAAACAAGATGGGGTGGGGAGATCTGTGCATGCATCTTTTGCAGTGGTCACTGCTTGAAAAAGTGACTTGAATTTTATTTAACTGCATTTGCTTATTTACAAGATCCTTTAACCTACCTTTCTTCTAAAAAGGGACCCAGAACAGCTTACACCAGGGGTCCCCAACCCCCGGTCCACAGCCTGGTGCTGGTCCGTGGGCTTCGCAGGACCGGGCCGCAGAGACAGATTCCCCCCCCCCCCCGCACGCACACATGTGTGGGTGAGTGGGCGCGTTCGCAGATGGGCGTGGCGTGCTCGTGGGTGGGCGTGGTGTGTGAGACAATGCCCTCTCAATGGCAGACAAATCTCTTTCACCAGGTTGGAGTTTCCTGCTGATCAGAGGCACTGGGTGTAGATTGCTGCTGTCATCCGCTTGGCACAGTGCAGCTCCAAGTTCGACGCTCGATGCATTCACGCAGATGAGGAACGTCCGGTGCAACAAAGACAAGTCTTGAAGTTCACGCTCTCTTCAGACAATCGACAACCACTTGACACTCTGACATCCACTGGATGTCCTCAGCTCACCTTTTCCGGGTGACGCCTGCTTTCTTTTTGACTCGTGGCTTCGCTTTCTCAACTGGGGAAAGAGTAGGCAGTTTCTTCCACTCCTCCAGCACAGCTATGACTTTATTCTTCCTAGAAACTTTATTGCTTTTGCCTTCACTCTCACCCATAAACTCGCCCACATGTACTTTAGTCGCAAAGCTCTTCATATGTGGGGGACCACTATCACAGGTCACCTTAAGATTTACAGGCAAGTTTCTTTTAGGTGCCATCTCACACACTTGGCTTATTTCAGATGTATTCAGATTTTCATCATCTGGTTCTATTCTTTTAATTTCTGGTTTGTCAGGTAGGGGTTGGCCTTGCAAGATTTTCAGTGCCTTTGCAGCTGCATGAGGAGCCTTCCCAGTACTAGTCTCTTCAGCTTTCCAGTGCTGTTGCGACACATCTACAGGTCCTGACCATGCTAACTGCAATTTACTCTGCTCTATGGGTCTCAGCATCCCCACTACATCCTTGGGACAGAATGCTCTTCCCGGGCCTTTTCATCACACCAGCCCCTCTGCCTTTCATGAGCACTCCCCAAGCTTTGCTCTGGTATTGCTAAGGACTTTTGCAGACCCACGCGTTGGCAAGGGGTCGAGATCACTGGTGATGGGCATAATTTAGCTTTAGTTTTGTCATTTATGGTACCATTCGCTTGACATGTGTCACAGGTCTGACAATACTGCCTAATCTGCTGACCCATTCCTGGCCAATAAAAGTTTTGTGCAACCCTTTGTTTTGTGCGGGAGATCCCCATGTGTGCTCCAAACACATCTCTATGAGCTTTCTCCAAAATCTTCTCTCTATACTTCACAGGGACAAGTAGCTGTTTGTGGGGTCCATCTCCACTCCTATGAGGTGTTAATAAAACCTCTCTATATAATAAACCCTTTCCCACACAATACCTCTCTGGGTATTCAGGGGTCAGTGGAATGGGATTCTCATTAGCTTTTCTAAAACAATAATTTAAAGTAATATCTTCCTTCTGCTCATTAATAAAGGAGGAACTATTAGGATTCTTCATTATGACCACTTCAACCATTTCTGCTACCTCAGGGTTTTCCTCTAGGCTGGGACATCCCAGGTTGGATTCAGAGGTTAGGGCCCTCAGTCTTTCCTCGGGGACTGTAATTTGCTTGCCCTGGGAGCGGGTTACCACTAAAACACTCTGCACATGCTTAGAGAGATCTAAGCAGATTAAACAAGGAGCAGGGATTTGGTCTGACACTGCTACCTTCCATATACCAGACCAGCCCTGGTATCTCACTGCTACTTTGGCCATTGGCAGCAGCAGCATGTCTGAGCTAATGCCTTTGAGGGTGATGTTTTGTTCTAACATATACTCTTCAGGAATGATGTCTGAGTGACAAATAGTAACTTGGGAACATGTATCTTTCAGACCCAGATACTTTTTACATTGTCATTGAAAATAGGCTCTGCAGAGTTATTCAATAAATCCTGATTGCATTGGATTAGGAAACATTGTATCACTCTGGTTTCTGGAATGTCTGGGCACTCTGCCAAGTCCGTTTCCTTAGCAACCGTGCTGTGGCGGGAAGAAGCCTCAACTTCAACTGCCAATTGCTGTGCCTTATTATGCTGCACACGAAACACCTTCTTAGGCTGACTGGAATTTCCACCTTTATGTTGGTTAAAATCCCTAGACTTTTGAGTCTCATACTGAGCCCAAAAATGACCTTTCTCCCCACACGCATAACACCGTTTACTTGCCTTGGGTTCAAAACAAAGGGACTTATTAACCTTTCCCTCAGAGCTATTAGGTTTCAGATGACTGTGCTCTGGAGATGAGGGTCTGTCTCTAAAATGGCTTCCAGTAGCTTGGGTACTTCTGAGGTAATCTCTACCTGGTAGGGGTCCTCTCCCTCTGTCGTCCCACACTTTTCTACCAATTTTTACCTCAGAAAATCGAGGATCTCTAATCTCACTAATGGAATCAGCAAATTCAGATGCCTATAATACATTTTTAGGATTTTTGTCCTTGACCAAATAACGTAATTCTCCTGGCAACACTGAATAAAATTGTTCTAAACCAACTACATTTTTCATTTGGTCTAGAGAAGTGACATTTTCACGTTCCATCCATTTGTCCAAACATTGAATCAATTTAGCCCCCAATTAGGCATATGATTCTTCAGGCTTTTTGGTAAGGGAACAAAATTTTCTTCTAATGTGTTCTACATTTATGCCAAATCTAGAATATACTATTTTTCTATATGCCTCAAAATCTCTAGCTTGCTCCAGAGGCATCTGAGAATAAAGCTCAGCTAAATCTCCACTTATTTGTGATCTCAACACTATCATCCTTTCATCATCCTTAATCTCAAAGTCCCAGCACGCTCTCTCAAATGAAATCAGGAAAGATTCAGGGCAATCTCCTTTCCTATATTGGGGAAATTTCTTTAGACGATTTTTGAGAGATTTCCCTCACGAGAGTTATTATTATTATTATTATTTTGAGCATCTGATTCCAATTTTTTTCATCTCTATTTGAAACTGCATTTGTATGTTTTCTTGCTCAAATTCCATTTCTCTGGCTTTCTCTCTAATTTCCAGTTCCTTGAGCTCTAGCTCCTTAGCTTTCTCTTCAGCTTTGGCTTTAACTTCTAGTTCCTTTGCTCTTTCTTTAATTTCTAGTTCCCTGAGTTTGTATTCTTGTTCCAACTTCCATTTTTCAAAATCTTGGGAGCTTTGAATATTTTCTCCCTCTGAGGCAATCACCACAGTTCCCTCAGTTTCTTCCTCAATCTGAATTTGAGGGCTTCCATCCCCCTCAGCCTCCTGAGGTTCAGCTCCCTCCATAGCTGATTTCTTTGTTCTTTTGGGTGGCACGTTAGAGTTAAAGTGTACTTTATTATACTATTTTTAAAAGGACCTCTCTTTCAGCTGTTTCCCCCCCAGTAATTCTGTTGCGCTATACCCAGCAGCTCTCTCTGGCTGCTCTCCAGCTCACAACCTTTTGGTTACTGTGTCTCTCTATCTGAGCTATTCTTGCTCTCAGACACCAAAATAATTTTATTTTCAAGCCTCTGCTTTTTATTTTGTTATCACCTCAGATCTGCTCTGATCCTGGGTTCCACTCTTATCCACCACTGCTCCCTTTTCTCTCAGAGCCTTGGATTTCGATCTAGCCCACTGGGTCTCTCAAATCCTGAGATAAACAAAAAAGAATTTTTCCTTTAGAGTCAGTTCCCTATCCTTAGTTCCCCCAGATCTGGGTTTTGAAGTCCCGCCACTAAGCTTTTCCACAAAAGCTCTATCAGGTCACCCACTTCTTCACCACAGACCTCTGACTAAAAGATACCCACAACTCCAGAAAATTCACTTTTAAACTTTGGCTTTACTGGATTATTTCGTATCCCGCCGCTGGACACCAATTGTGACGTTTACCCACGTGGCCCCTGCTTGTTTCACTAGCCTGAGGCCCATGACACGTTCTCTTCTTTCTGCTGCCACCAATTGACCTCTGTCAACACCCTTTAATTAGAAAGACTGATGTCCAAGCTGAATATAAAGTTGAATAACACAGGTTTATTGATTACAGTTTGCTGAAACAGGTTCTTCACAGACTTTAAGGTATTCATTAGATTTTTAATAACTTGTTTCACTCTTAACTCTCTTAGCTCTTTATAAGTTCCACACTCTTAACTCCTAACTCTGCTACCCTCTCTAACTACCACAGACTAACTTCCACTTCAGACTCTCATCTCTGACTCTCACTGACTGAACTCACTAAACTCCTCTTATCTGACACACCCCTCCCTTCTGGTTTCTCTGGCTCTGCCTCCCAACAGCTCCTATTGGTGTATGCAAACAACCTCCTACATGAGCAAAAGCAGGGTAATCGCCACAGGGTGTTATTCCCAATTTACAGCTGTGGAACTGAGATGAACATCCAAGCAACAGGAAGCTGTTCTAAGACCTGATTAGCATGTAGGGCATTCCTGAGATACGCAAAGAGGGATGTAGTGGGGGACCAGATATATGAATCAGAGTCTTTATAGCTTCACATATTCTTCACAACTTCCTATGGTTATAGTGACAAATTTATAGAGAATTTTTGGTCAAAGGATTTAATGTTAGGATTTTGGTCATTCCTTCTGTTAGCAGATTACAAAGCAGAAAAAACAACAACACTCAAAACCAGAAATTTGAGAGACTTGGCCAAGTCTCACCACACAAGTTTAGCTCTTTCTGTAGTATAAAACTAAACATTCTAGATGCATCATTAAGTAGAAAATTTATGTTTACTCAGTTATCATCTGTAGTTACTGTCAGAAGGGAAAAAGGATAAAAGTGAAATCTCTAAAATGCAGGAGCCCCCACATAGCTGTTTATTCTAAAAATGGAGATAAGGGGAAAAGAAAGTGATGAACAAAACAAAAGGACTCCTACATAAGAGCGAAAAGGGCAAGAAAAACTTTACCAATCAAATTAGTGATTGATGATCTGGCAAAGACAATAGTGCTAGGAAAAGTGGAAGGCAGTAGGAAGAGAGGAAGACCAAATACAAGATGGACTGACTCCCTAAAGGAAACCACAGGTTTGAGTTTATGAAAGCTGAGCAGAGCAGTTGAAGACAGGACACTTTGCTTATTCATAGGGTTGCTGTAAGTTGGAAGTGACTTGACAGCACATAAGAACAAATTAACCAATCAAATAAAAGGCAGGCCAAACTTTACCAATCAAATTAGTGACAAAGAACAATTACTTTAGGCTGTTACAGCCCTCCCACTCATACCCAGTGTCAGTGCAGGCAAGATTGCTCTTTTTCTGACAACATTTTCAGGGATGTGCCATTAGATCTGTGGAGGGCTCAGTTCACAGCACATATACACACTCTTCCTTTCACTAAGTCTTGGGGGCCAATCTTTCCGAGGGTGGGTGGGATTGTTTCATTTACAGAAACCAGCCCTTGCTCTGGGAAGTCCCAGTGTAATGTCATTGGAAGTGGCTTTCCGAAGGATTGACATCAATGAGTATGTTGGAGCTTTGCATTTTATTTGTTTCCTTCTCCCTTTGCCCCAAGCCTATAATTATCGTGTGAAGAAGGCTGGGGAATTAAAGATCTTTCATCACAAAGTGACATTTCTCAAAGGCAACAGTAGAAATGCCTTGACTGTGACTCCATGTGTAAGGCTAAATTGTGCATATTTATCCTAGCTGAAAAGGATCATTAGATTATTATACCCCTTGCTTGCATGAATTTGATAGTAACTTGTGCAATGAGCCTCTACCCTATTTTACGACATTATGGCACCAAGTATTTTACGCACAAATAGGGCAAGGCAGCAGAGTGCATGCTGGTAGTGCTGGGAGACATGCCACATAAATCAGACTATGTGTGCATAATTACAAGATAGCAGAACAGGTCCCAAAGGGATTTTCAGCATCGTAAAGCATTACATAGACCTCCAGGCCCCAAGAACATTATCCTTTCCCATTTCTTCACTCTCAGGCACCAGACGGCTTTTGTCTGCGGGACGGCGTGGTGCAAGAGCATCGCAATGAATTACAGCTGCGCAAGTACTGTGTGTTTAATTGCAAAGCCACAGTTAAAATCACCCTCTGATTAAATCGCCCAAAGCTTCCTTCCAATCTTATCTCTTGTAGAGTTGCTTGGGGAGGCTGAGCACTTTCTTAGCATTCATACCAGCAAGTCAAGGTGTCATTTTGCCACCTGCCCTAACATACTTTGTCTGGAGAGGATGGCTTCGGTCCATGATGAGCTGTAGGCAGGAATGAAAAGGCCAACAAACACTTATACTAGCTGGGTCTCTTCCACTCAGAACAACAACAACACTTTTAACCCATTATAATAAGTGATGCTGAGGGTATTTTAGGAAAGTTCTGCTCTGGAATGTTTAACTTATATTTATTCACCTCTGCTGGCATCAAGATGTTTTGCAAGCTAAAAAGAGATCACCATTAAGCAGTCAGAATGATAATATAAGAGGCATATGCACTGTATTTCAGTCAAATGTGGAAAACCAGACTGCATTGGAGGTATTTGTGTGATTTTGGGGTGAATATGGGGGCAGAACAAGGAGCAGCCATTCACCTCCAGGGCCTAGCAAAACCACCAATCCCATTTGGCATTTATATGGTTAAAAAGATGGTCAGCACTTTGAATCAGGAAAGGGGAAATTGAAAGTAATGCAATAGACCAGCAGTTCTTAATCTTTTCTTTACCACAGACCCCCTTTAAATATTTTTTGTACTGAAAACACATGTTTTCCAGGTTTTGCTATTAGCTGAGACACTTCAAATGAGACGCTCACTGCATTTTCATTGTTATAACCAGTTGCAGTCTTTCTAACCATTTTCTTGCTTTCCTGAAGCTCATGCTCCTTACTTTTGAAAAAATGGATGCTCTTTGTGGCATGTTCTTTATGTTTAATATTGAGATGTCTTCGCAGTTTTGATGGTTTCATAGCCTCATAGGACAATATCTCATAACACAAAACACACTGTGGTAGTTGCTTGTCTTTGGGACCTGTACATGTGAAGCCTATTGACAAATATTTCTTGCTATAATGGTGACATTTTTTTAAGATGACTGGAAGAAGCTTCATTTTGCTTTGAACAGGATGCACCCTCATCAACATCATCAGTTCTTTTACATTTCACTGTTGAGAAAGAATTTTTGAGTTGTGGAATAGTCATTTTTCTTTGTTCTTTTATTCTGCTTAGTTTACTAAACCTTACTGAAGTGTTATACTATCAGGACTGTGTAGTGTGTGTGTGCGTGTGTGAGAGAAGAATGATTGTTGTATGGGCTTCGAGTGGCTAGGTCACATGTTTAGGGTGATATGTAGTCCTTCCAAGTGATAGCTTTTTGCATTCCCCTCCCTATTTGCAAGATTTTATTTTTAATCTGTGGAAACACACAGATAATGCTATGGACAACTGATCTTTATGCCTTTTATATAAGTACAAAGTTGCATAACCTGAGAATGCAATGGCTGAAATCCTGTTGCATAAATTACACTGCATAAAGCTGATGATATTATCAGCTGTAATTTTTTTAAAAATAAAAAGTTCCTGATCCTGGGCTTCTGAGGCTCCCATGGAATCCCCTTTAATATGAGGAAGCTACGTAAGACCTTGGGATAAGGTGGGCTGGAAATCTCTAATTTCCAAAAATCACAACTGTTGGTCAAGTCATTCTGGCTGTGGCAAATTTTGGAAATTAACCCCCCCCCGCCTCAAATCACTTCGCCATGACAAAGGGGATTCAACAAGAGTCTTGGGAAGTTTGGCTGGGGGATATGAAACTTTTTATAAATGGCCGTGATTGATGACATCATCAGCCTTGTCATCAGCAGCATACTATGTCGTCAGGCTGTTCACATTTGTAAAAAGTCCAAGTAGCAGTGGGACCTTGTTTGTTTCAGGTTCCATGTTCATGCCTGGGGGGGGAAAATGCACATAAGGGAGTTCCTGTGGCTCCTTTCAGTAACTTTTCATCATCACATTTAGTTCCATTTCTTCACATTGCCCCTTCACTGGGATAAAAGAAGACAGAATAGGCCAACATCCCAGTGTAAGAGTGTTACACTTAAAGAGTGAAAAGTTATGTGTGATGGTGTTCAGTTATACAATAGGCAGTTAGCCATTTGTGGTTGTTCCCTGTAGCCTTGCGGGTGGAAGCAGATTGCTTGTGTCACGAATCACCAGGTTCAGGGAAGTTCACTCTGACCACTCAAATACACAAATGATACACAGTCTGAAACAAGGTCTCCTCCTGTCACTCACATCATTGCCTCAACAGCCACTAAAGCTGCAGCAACACCTGACACCTCCTCCATCTGTTCAGGAAAACACATACCTGATATATATTTATGAGTGTATTTTTGCAAACATGTAAAAAAATTTATGCATTTTTGCCAAATGTTGAATTCTTTTGTCAGCAGCTGCCCCAATATGATACATTTTAATGCTTTCCCCACTAATATAATATGTGTCTCTCATTTGGAGAACAGCCTTGATAAATTTGGAAAAGCACGAATATTAAAGTACAACTGCATTTGGTTTGTGTATTGCTTTGAGAAGTATGAAGCCTGGATAGAATCAAGTCTAAGCTCTCACTGCAAAGTGAACTGAACAGATTTCTCACCGATCCCAACCCTGAGTCCATAGAGCTCCCATGATCCAAGCTGGGTTAGGGCAGGAATGCCTCACTTTGCAAAGATGGGGCAACACATACACATATCCAGTTTGAATGATGCCTCACTGGGGTCCATCTCATAAGGATGTTTGATCTGGGTTTTAGGCTGGCAGGGTTTATTTTCACACAATTTATTTCAATTGGAGCCAGTTCAGGAGGGTCAAGTTTTGGGGTGCCATCTTTATATTGCCCTTTGGTGGACTTTTTTTTAAACTTTGGTTGTTTGAGGGGCGGTGGCAGCATAGCTGCTGCCAGCATGAGGTGGCTTGGAGATCCCGTTTTAGTTTTCCACAGGGTTCCAGACAAGGCTTAGGTCACAGGGTTGGCTTCGCCTGGGCTGGCCTTTCCTTAAAGCAGACGAAGATGACTACCTCAGCTGATGTGGGCACTTGTGAAAAAGCACCACACAATTAGCTGTTTTAATTTATTATTCCTGTATTTTTAAGGCCAGGAAGAGGTGCTTATTGAATTTTCTGCCTCTGGTGCCGAACGTCTTTGCCGAACCTTGGGTTCTGCCTCTTGGGGGCTCTTGTTTGCTGTTCTGTCTCCAGTAGCAAAGTGCTTTGGACCTGACTTGCCTGATAGTTACCAAAGAGGGGGGAAGCCTGAGGTAGGGACGAAGAAAACGTGAGGAAAGAAAACATGAGGAAAGAAACAAACTCCACTGATTTTTATTATCTGAACTTTTCTCTTTCTATCTGCCCTACCACTGTTTATGTGAGGGAAATGATCTGTCAGCTGGGTTGGTTTGTCCAATTTATTCATATCAATTCACCGGATAATGAGCCACTGGCATGCTTTAATTTTCTCATAACCATTTATCCTTGTTTCGTAATTCACTGCAAGGGAAGATGTAACACAAACGTTTCCCCAACTATTCAGAGAGAAGATGACTATTTTAATAAACTGAAGATTGTTTCCCCTTAATTTGAGCTTCTACAATAATAAGGAAATTATTTGCATAATTACTTCTAACTTCCTGCTCAATATGTAAAAGGACATTTAATAGCAACTTGAGGAAAGGTTTTAAGACTTTTCTGAAGCCTTGATGGAGTGCATCAGGGATGTCATTTGTCCTGCCTGGTCTATCCCTCCATAAATGGGGATTTGCTTTGCAGGAGTTCTGCATGAGTCCAAGATTAGATGCAGGGTGGCACCTGGCATAGGTGGCAGATGCTGGGGAGCAGCAGCAGTGTGCCGAAGGGTAAACTTTGTTCCACATGTGCTCTCAGGTGTGGTAGAAGATGCTGTCCTGTCTTCAATGCTGCCAGTCTGTTTTTCTTTTTCACATGGAATGGGTTTCCGGGCGTGTGCTGTCACCTTTTCCTTTCCCTCAAAAGGCTTAGGCTGGCCCTATACATAAATACTCCAAAATTTTAATTTAGCCCACAGGCAGTTCATGGTATAAATGAGATACAGACCTCACTCAAGAATTTTTGAGCAAGGCATTCGTCTGCTCAGAATATGTCTCACCTATTATTTCATCACTACTCCCCTCTTTGCATCTCCCCTTTCCCAAGACAAAAGAACCTTTCCCTGGGGAAGAAGGAGGAAGGAGCAGCTGGGAGAGGTTCATTCAACTGGGGCCTCTCACTGGTTACAAATAATGCATGGGTTGTAATCTTCTGCAGGAGAACATAAGAACATTAGAAGAGCCCTGCCAAGGGCCCATCTAGTGCAGCTTCCTGTATCTCACAGTGGCCCCACCAGATGCCTCTGGGAGCATGCAGGAAGCTGGACTAGATTATGGGACTTGTAGTCAAGCTCCGCAGCTTTTTCCTTCTGGGAAAAATTACTCTGTTCATCATCTCCTAATCTCTTCCTGAAGATAAATCATGAGTAGGTCAGCAGTAGAGGTGGGCACAAATTAAAAAATGAGTCAACAAATTTGTTAAAAAATTGTGTTAAACCACAAAGCCTCTGGGCTGCAAGGTCGAAAGATCAGCAGTTTGAATCCACGCGACGGAGTGAGCTCCCGTTGCTTGTCCCGGCTCCTGACAACCTAGCAGTTCGAAAGCATGTAAAAATGCGAGTAGATAAATAGGTACCACCACGGTGGAAAGGTAACGGCGTTCCGTGTCTATTCGCGCTGGCCACGTGACCACGGAAACTGTCTATGGACAAACGCTGGCTCTATGGCTTGGAAATGGGGATGAGCACCACCCCCTAGAGTCAGACACGACTGGACAATTTGTCAAGGGGAACCTTTACCTTTACCTATTCATACAAATCAATGCCCCTGACAAATACAAGTCAATGAATTTTTAGCAATTTTTGATTTGTCAGTTTGTTGGGCTATAAAATGATCTCCTAGACACCTAGACACCAAAATTGTAGGGAAGCTTTCTCTGATTCTCCACTACAATCCCTCCAATCCCTTGGTGAAAATTGGGTTTCAGATGTCCAAGTTATACATTCACTAGAAGACTCCACCAGGAAAGTTTCCCCCAGGCACCTAGAGACACCAAAATCACAGAGAAGCTTCCCTAGACTCTCCTCTATAATCCCTCCAAGTTTGGTGAAGATTGGGTTTCCCCAAGCTAGCTGCTAAAGGGCACTTTCCTTGTGGGACCTACTTCATAGGTGTGTAACTCAGATGTCTGAAACCCAGTCTTCACCAAACGGAGGCATTGTAGAGAAGAGTAATGGGAAGCTTCTCTATGATTTTGGTGTCTATAGGTTCCCGGGGGCTCCTCTTTGTGGGTGTATAACTCAGACCTCTGAAACCTAAATTTCACTAAATTTGCCGGGATTGTAGAGGAGAGTCAGGGGAAGGTTCCCTGTGATCTTGGTGTCTCTAGGTTCTTGGGAGGCCATTTATAGGGTTTTAAATGTAAAAATGAATCAACAAATTGGTTCATTGATTCAGAAGAAGAAAAATTAAATTCTTGATTTGTTGACCTTGACGAATCACAAATCAAAATGAATCACCATTTTTCTGATTCATGCCCATCTCTAGTCAGCAGAAGTGAATTAAGAACCTCAATTTACGGAAAGGTCTCCTTGAGAAGCAGGTGTGCCCGCCTCAAAATGGAGTCATTCTGTTTACATGTTTGAACACCCCATTTCATACACTTGTCCAGATCATTAACCTATGTTGTGGTTATTTATTTATTTATTTTACTTTATTAGATTTCTACCCCGCCCATCTAGACCAAAAGTCTACTCTAGACACCAGGTGCAAAAGAGGACATTGCTGTGATCTTATGAGGTGGGGATGATTCAGTGGTACCACCCATGCTTTGTATGCAGAACATCACAGAGGCAATCCATGATATCTCCAGGTAGGAATTGTTCCTGTAACCCTGAAGAGCCACTGCCAGTCAATGTGTTGACAGTACTGGCCTAGATGGACCCATATTTGGATTCTACATAGGGAAATTTCCTATATTTTCAAAGCTGTGTGGAAGAGGGAATTACAGTAGGCATTTATATATCTACACCCCAGCAGCAAATGGTATAAGGGTGTGATTTGGCTAAACGCCCACCCACTGTTACTGGAGGTAAGTGGAAGCATAGTAACCACAGCTGGCCAAGTTGTTTGGCTAAATGCAATAGATAATCTTATAAGTATCTCCTTTCTTATCTGGAAGGAAGAATAACAAGAATAAGAATAATGTGTTGTCAAGCTGATTCTGACTTAGGCTGACATTTCTCAGGGTTTCTAAGCTACAGAGTATTCATAAGTGGTTTACCATTACCTTTTTCTGAAGGCACCCTGGGACTGGGCAGCTTGCCCAAGGCTACGCAGGCTGGCTGTTCTCCCACGACACACAGCAGAGAATCAAATTCCTGGTACCTAACACACTGAAGTATACAATTGCAGTATATTAAGCAGTGCCATCCTTTTACAAAATCCAAACCAGCTGTTTGAAGCTCACTTTGTGATCAGCTTTGAAGAAACTAAAAAAGAAGGAAAACAGTGGACCAGGGAGGCAAGGGAGATTTAAGTATGTCAAGAAAGGGCAATAGAGGAAGATAGCTTCTTTGTCTTTTCTTCATCTTCCTCTTTGTGTTCTTTCTCTTCTTCTGCTTCCTCCTCCTCTGAATAGCTTGTTTATAAATTTTATTTATTTATTTATTTATTTATTTATTTATTTATTTAATATGCCGCCCACACTACCCAAAGGTCTCTGGGCGGCTTACAACAATTTGAATACGATAAAATTTTAAAAAGATAAAACACTTAAAATACAATTTAAAATACAGTTCTCTAAAAATTGCCATCAGGACCCACAGTTGATATTATTTCAATTAAAAGCCTTCTGGAACAGGAAGGATTTGACCTGGTGCTGAAACGTCATCAACATCGGCACCAGACGAATCTCCCTCGGGAGGGCGTTCCATAGTCTGGGGGCAGCTGCTGAAAAGGCCCTTTGTCTACAAGCCATCCCTCTTACCTCCTTGAGGGACAGCTCTTTCAAAAGGGCCCCCTGGCTAGATCTTTAATTGCTGAGTAGGTTCATATGGAAGGAGGCGGTCCTTCAGGTATCCAGGGCCCAAGCCGTTTAGGGCTTTATGCGTCAAAACAAGCACTTTGAATTGGGCCCAGGCAGCGACCTCATCCAGTCCATTATCAGGTCCAGACACGAGTTCAGCACAGAAACCGCCTCACCTGGATTGGTGGAAAATGAGGGGTAGAGCTGAGTGTTAGCATATTGCTGACTCCTCAACCCAAACCTCCTGATGACCTCTCCCAGCGGTTCCATGTAGATGTTAAACAGCATGGGGGACAGTATCAAGCCCTGAGTAACTCCATGACATAAACCCCATGGGGCAGAGCAACTGTCCCCCAGCACCACCTTCTGGACACGGTCAGCCAGGAAAGAGCGAAACCACCATAAAGCGGTGCCCCCGACTCACAACCCAGCCAGCCTATCCAGAAGGACACCATGGTCGATGGTGTTGAAAGCTGCTGAGAAGTCCAGGAGTATCAACAGGGTCACACGCCCCCTGTCTCTCTCCCGGCAAAGGTCATCGTACAGAGCAACCAAGGCAGTCTCCATACCAAAGCCTGGCCTGAAACCCAATTGAAATGGATCCAGAAAATCCGTTTCATCCAGCAGTGCCTGGAGTTGCCCGGCCACAACCCGCTCCAACACTTTGCCCAAATAAGGGAGGTTCGCCACTGGTCAGTAGTTAACCACCAGCCTTGGGTCCAGGTTAGGCTTTTTAAGGAGTGGCTGAATTACCGCCTCTTTCAAGGCGGTAGGGATCACTCCCCCTGTCAAAGAGGAATTCAGGGCCTCCTGGACCCAGGTGCAAACCCCCCTGGCAGATCTTCCAATTAGCCAAGATGGGCAAGAGTCAAGCAGAGTGATGGTAGAACGGACAGATCCAAGCACCCTGTCCACATCCTCAGGTCTCAACAATTGAAACTCATCCATTAATACTTGACCTAAGCACGGCACACTGGACACATCCTCTGATTCTGCACTAATGATGGAGTCCAACCCACTGCGAATCTGAGCGATTTTTCCCTCAAAATGAGTGGCAAACTCATCACAGCAAGCTGATGAGTGGTCCGGGACCTCCACTGGATTTCCTGCTTGAAGAAGAACCCGGACCACCTGAAACAGCTCTGTTGGATGACATTCTGAGGAAGCAATACGGATGGCAAAATATTGGCATTTTGCCGGCCACATTGCCACGAAATAGGCCCGATAATGGGCTCTAAGTCGTGCTCAATCAGGCTCCCAGCGGGATTTCCTCCACATGTGCTCCAGCCATCTCCCCTCTCACTTCATCACCCACAGTTCAGATGTATACCAAGGAGCTGTCTGGGCTCTGTGTGCAGGGAGAGGGCGCTTAGGCGCAATCGTGTCAACCGCCCGAGTCATCTCCCCATTCCATAGTGTGACCTGAGGTTTGACAGGAGTGCCGACCATATCAGACGGATAATCCCCCAAAGCATTCAGGAAACCATCCAGATCCATTAGTCTCCGAGGGCGGATCATCTTAATAGATTCCCCATTTTAATATGTTTTAATAAATTTAATAAATTTTAATAAGTTAAAATGTGACATCTTTGACTGATAAAAGCCATTGACATGAAGACCAAAGCTAAGTCCTGAGAAAATGTTAACATCTATCATATGCAGAGATAGGATCCCATGGACAGAATTAACCAATAAGATTTTTGAGAAATCAGCCACAGGTTCTGTGTATTAAAAAAGGAGATACTATCTCACAAAAGGATGTTGCATGGGGGAGACAATAAAGAAATGGTAAATGTTTTATTTAATTTCTGATACTAAGTGGATCGCTAGGTCTTAAAATCAATTATTTCACCATGTATCCCATTCGGGGGGGGGGCGCATATTGCTTATGTCTCTTATGATATGCAATGTTTATTATTTTGCAACAACTCTGTTCCCAAATTATCTACAAAAAATGAAATAAAATGAATAAAATCTGCAGGGACTGCTAAAATGATGGATAGTCTTGACTAGAGATGGGGACGGCTCATCATTTTGGCGAGTTGTCCTGCTTCGTGAGTTGTCAAAAGTTGACGACTCACGAAGCACGAAGTTGCCCCCATGAAGCGACGAATAACGAATATATTTGTCGATTCATGGGGGGGTTATTTAAAAAAAACACCCCGCCCCCACTGCCACTGCCACCCCCTGCTGCCGCCCCCACCACTGCCACCCCGCACCGCCATGCTGCTGCCGCCCCCCAACCCCTGCCAACACTCCCTTACTGTAATCGTCGCCACCGCTGCCGAGGCCTCCATCAGGCCTCCGCAGCCACGGCGTGTAAAAAGGGAAACTGGCTGCCCTTTGCAAAGATGGCGGCTGCATCTTCATTTAGGGTAGGGAAGCTGCAACTGCCATCTTTGCAAAGGCCAGCCTGGATTTCCTAAGCCTGCCTTAGGCTGTGGGAGTGGGTGGCTGTGGGGGTGGGTGGCTGCCTATCAGCTTCCTGATTAGTTGATCGGCGGCCAATAGGCAGAATGTTTTATTATTATTATTATTACGAAGGTACGAATAAAATGGGGAAATATTCATCCCTTTGTATTCGTGGGAGTCTCCGGAACCCACGAATATGAAGGGACAAATATTTAACGGATCAGCAATTTTCCATGAATATCGCAATTCATTTTTTTATTCGTCCCCATGTCTAGTCTTGACGCATGAAAATGGATGGAAATGCAAGGTCTGAGTAGGAAGCATTGGCTGATGGCAGTGGACACAGACAGAATTAGCTTCTTCTGCACATGTCCCATTGCAGTGAATTGCACATAGTCATCTTTCATAGCTACCATGTAGTTACTGCAACATCAGGCAATCTGAGCAAGAGTATGCTTCACATCGACTGCAAAGTACATTTTGCTGACAAGTATTCCTCCTTCTGTCCAGATGTACCTCAAACATATAACTCCTCTCTCACTGGCATCATCTAGTTGAGAAGTTAGTGTCTTATGAATGAATATAACCATTGGAATAGAACATAAGTGTAGATGGGAGACAGAATCCATTTCAGTTTGGTTTTGGTAGGAACTGACAAAAATTTGCATATTTCTTCATATTTTGGATGAGGAGAACTTGAGACCTTTTTTTTTTTTTTTTAAATCAAATGGTGGAAGAAATACCAAAGCTGTCAGATTCATCCTTCCAGGCTCAAGTCTTTGAGTACTTACTCCTTAAAAGGTTGGATTTGAATTTTCAAGTATTCATCCATATCAGGATTGAATTAGGGTTACTATCACCTCCCCACCCCCAGAACCTCATCCTTAACCACCAGCATTGCAAGCAACTGTAACATGGTCTTCTTCATTTGGAGAATAGCTGTACTTGTAGAACTTGGCTACCTGAAATGTGGAGAATTTCATGTCACTTTGTTTCTGACGTCATGAGGAAGCAAAACTGGCACCTTTATCTGTACTTCCTAGTGAGGCGTTAGATCTAGGAGCTGCAGCCACCATCATGGAATGCTTCCCACTGGTATTATGGGTCACAACAAGCCCACTATGAGTGAACGGGGATTCGGAAGCCATAATTTCCATTTCTTAAGAGATGGCTTACACTTCCCCCACTGTCCACACTACAGGTGAAGCCATTGTCTGATCTTTGTAGGAAGCATTCAAACGACCACTGGTCTAATTATAGCTCACTTATTTGAAAGGGGGTGCTGCAAAAACTGCAGATAAAAGAAAGCATTTTTCCCTTCTAAGAAAAAAAAAAAGAACATTGAAAAAAGCAATGGTTCAGCTCTATTTCACATTTCCAGCAATAAAACTGCCAGTGCTTGAGTCTTAATGCAGGCTGGGTTGCTGCAGAAATAGCACCTGCAATTGAAATGTCTTTTTCTCAGGGAACAAACTAAATCTTTTTCATTTACTTCAATGCTTATTTATCCAGTCAAGAGATGGTATTGTCTCACCATCGTTTGCCTCTTCCTTTTCTGGCCGTTTCCTCAATGAACAACTTTATGTTCCTTTTTAGATAACAGTCTAATGTAATGAACACACAAAACTAGTATAAAATGAGCTCTCCCTCTCTCTTTTTTTTAAAAAAACATTTATTTAATTTGCAAATGAACAGCTTTAAATAGTGATCAAATTATAATATTAAATATTTCACTAAGTACTTTTAGTGCATTGCATTATGGAAATGAAGTTGGAAATTTACTCAAAGTGATTAATTTACAGTGCTTATTTCAACTAAACACTCCTAAGATTCATAAAAATGTTATCTTTCATCTATTGGGTAGGTCCCACCTGTGACTCTTAGCTAACATGTGTAGAGTTTAAATCAGCACATGTTATAGGGGTAGGAGGCCATTGTTAGACAATGGGCATGTCAGTGAGGGCATATCAGATGAAGGTTCCCATGCAAGGGTAACAAGACAAGGATGATGAATCCAGCAGATTCTACATCAGGATGGGAAAGTGGGCCTCCAGCTGTAGAATTGTAGCTTCTGTCAGCCCTCATTAATTACTGTGCTGCCAAGGCAGTTGCAGGCCAGCAACTTCAGAAGGACTGTGTGCTTCTGACACATCTAGATTGTAATAAGGGATTTGGAAATAAATTGTGCTAGATACTTTTGGAATGTAGAAAAACACTGTATAAAGATGATAGCGGACAATTGGTTGAACTGGTGCCATGGGAATGGAATTTCTTCCTATGTCCAATCGTATTCAGTCTGTTTAAGTGAAACCTTCATGAGAAAAAGAATGTGGATATGCCTCTGGGTGCTCCTCAATTGTGTGGTTGAACGTATTCTGCCATGTGTGTCTCTTTCTTGCCGCATCTATCTTTATGAAGAATTGAAAATTTTCTGTGTTGGGACAGAGTTCAATTG
Source organism: Intellagama lesueurii (assembly GCA_037013535.1). Classification (NCBI taxonomy): domain Eukaryota; kingdom Metazoa; phylum Chordata; class Lepidosauria; order Squamata; family Agamidae; genus Intellagama; species Intellagama lesueurii. The sequence goes on from JBAJHW010000004.1 coordinate 149,034,154, forward strand.
CAGCCATCAATGGCTTGAAACATCTCGCCACGCTTTTGTTATTCTGTGCTTCTCTGCCCCACCCCCAATTTTTAAACCATCTAGCCTATGAAGAGTTCTGGAGAACCTGAAAGTTTGCACAATTTTTTGGAATTCTAGTTGGTCCCTAATAATAGTATTTTCTGTCTGTGGAGTTTTAATTTTGTTTTGCTCGCCGTTGAGATCCTCCCATGAAAGCAAGCAATGGAGTATCCTTGGGTGATCTGGACTTATCGCTTAATGGTAGAACATGTGACTTGCATTTGCAGGCCCTATGCTCAATCCCTGGTGTCTCTAAGAAGGGCTGGGAAAAATTTGTATCTGAAAATCTGGAGAGCGACTGCTATTCTTTGCTCACAATATGGACCCTCAGGGGGCCACAACGTCTTCACAGGGGGTCCATAAATGAAAATGTGGAACAAAATCTTAATTTCCCTTGTTTGTGTAAAACTTGGCTTTTCTAATCTATTGCCTCCATTAAAAACAAAAAGTAAAAAAATGGGTTATGAAAATAACTGATAGCAAATAATTGTTTGATATTTGTGCACATGGTGAGAACATGCAAGTGAATGACACCGAATGGCTGAAAGACAGCACGCGACATTTCTTGCTACTGCACAGACGGTCAGAAGCCACAAGAAGAGAAAGTCAGAGTTAGTCAGTGTCAGTGAGAGTGAGTGTTCAGACGGAGTTCATGAACATATTTCTTCTTCAATTTCTGCTAATAAAACCGTTTGGTTATTATCGAGTAAAGTGACTCTTCGATATTATCGCCATGAATTTTGTAACAATACATTTTAGCTGAGCCTCAGAATTTGGCTGAATTTGATATGTAAGAGAACTGATGATGTTGCTGAGGGTGCATCCTGTTCAAAGCAAAATGAAGCCTTTCCCAATCATCTTTAAAAGTGTTGCCATTATAGCAAGGAATATTTGTCAATGAGACCCTTCATGAGAAACTTTAAATAAATATTTGATGCACTTTAGGGTTTTAAATCTTGAGCTAAGTCTTGGTGGTCTGCGGCAACGAAAGATATTTAAAGGAGGTCTGTGGTAGAGAAAAGGTCAAGAACCACTGGGATAGGCTACTGTTTGACTTAATATAAAGGCAGCTTCTAATGGTGTGAAAGCACATCAGTTTGTAGAACTGCTAGCGCAATTCTGTTGACGATGCTCTTCACTCCACATTGCAGTGCCTAGGCAAATATGCACTCTCGCCCATCACCCCCTTGGGTCATTACACTAGGCCCTGCAGGAACAGACCAAAAACTGTAGTCCACCACCCTGTTTCCGATAGCGGCCAGCCACAAACAGGAAAACATGAAGGCAGGGTGGATTTGATTTAAAGAAAAAATATTCTTTTTTAAAAAATGGTTTAAATTAAAAAAATAGATTCATGATTTAAATCAAGTTGATTTTAGAAAATTGTTCATTTTTATCCACCCTGCAGGAGGACAATACCTTTCTTGTACTGTTGTTTATTAGGAGCTATGTGGCTTCTAATCCTGCAGGTGGATCACAGGGAGGGAGTTTGAAACTGAGTAAGTTCACTCATAGTTTTAAGTGTTTTCAACAGAGAGTCCAATTTTTCTGCTGCTATTTTATTGGAAGATTTTGCTCACTATTCCAGCTTCTTTTCCTATTAGTTTGGAAGTCTGCCATTCGTGTTTTGTAGTTTGTAATTTTAATTCTAATTGAATTATTTATTGCAAGTGAGCATTTTAATTTTGGTTACTGTGAGTAAAACAATAATTTGCACTTGTTGCCAAGGGGCTCTTTCAACAAGCTACTGTTTTAATTTCGGCTTGCAGCACTCCTTCATGGTGGCTATGTGCTGTAATGCTCAGTGGACCTTTTAGATTCACCAGCTGCAAACAAGCCAGGGGTGTTGGGTGTGGGGGTAGAAATTTCAGAAGAAATACTCGAACACCAGCAGCTTGAGAATGGGATGTGATATCCCTGTTACACTCTGGATAATTCTAGACCAGCTGAAAGGCTTGAAATTTGTGTAGATTTAAAAGAACTGATTTAATGGTCAAGCTGAATTCTCCCTAGGGGTGAAAACGACTAAACTAAGGCCATCCTGTTTTCATGAGAAGCCAAAATTCACTGGAAAAGACAATAACACTGGGAAAAGTTGAAGGCAGCAGGAAAAGAAGAAGACTGACTATGAGACAGATTGATCAATAAAGGATTCTATGACCTGCATTTGCAGGACCTAAGCAGGGCTGTCAACAATGGCACGTAGCCACAATGACAACAATTTAATTGTTATTCATTCTTTTTGATTCTTTTAAATTTAGATTTTTTATTATTTTGTTGTACATTTTATTATTGTTTTGTTTTATAGTACAGTAGAAACTGTTTTGGAAATAATACTATGATGGGTGGCTTATCAATCTTAACATTAGCAGAGTAATAATATGGGAATTTTTAGCATGTATACATTAATGAAACAGCGACGTCTACGTTGGCTTGGGCATGTCGTGAGAATGGCTGATGGTCGGATTCCAAAAGATCTCCTGTATGGAGAATTAGTGCAGGGAAAGCGCCCCAGAGGGAGACCACAGCTGCGATACAAGGATATCTGGAAGCGGGATCTGAAGGCCTTAGGAATGGATCTCAACAGATGGGAAACCTTGACATCTGAGCGTTCAGCCTGGAGGCAGGCGGTGCATCATGGCCTCTCCCAATTTGAAGAGACCCTTGTCCAGCAGGCTGAGGCGAAGAGGCAGTCTCGAAACCAGCAAAATCAGGGAGCTGGACAGGGGACAGATTGTATCTGTCTTCAGTGTGGAAGGGATTGTCACTCTCGAATTGGCCTTCTCAGGCACACTAGACGCTGTTCCAAGACCTCCATACAGAGCACGTTACCATAGTCTCTCGAGACTGAAGGATGCCTACTGTCAATATGGGAATGAAGAAGGGGCAACCCATGAGAGACAAAATGCCCCTTCCTAAGACTTACTAGGCTTATGCTAGCCAGGGCAGAATGTAGATGGGTAACTTTTCCTCTACTTCCCTCCAACCTTGTTGGTGCTTCCCTCCCCCCCCCCCTTCCTTCCCATTGTTTCAGATAGAGGAAAAATAATACCAGCTTCGTAGCTGGCACAGATCTGTAGCTCCACTGCAGAGACATGACAAGGGAAGGTGAATTTGAATCTGTCAGGTTCCAAACCTCTCCCAATCCACCTTTGAGCCATCCACAGAATGCCCCCCTTTTGCCCTTACTGCTAGTGGGACTGAGATTCCTCTGCTGTTCTGAAATGTATAAGTGGGCCTCTCCTTGGATGGGTGGCTCACTGTGGAAGAGGAGGTTGCTATCTGAGCTGAATAACAGCAGGGGCACTGAAGAAACACAGACACACACACACATTGGAAGAAAATAGGCTACAACCACATTGGCAACAGCTGCCAGTCCTGGCACTAGCATGGATGACAAATCCTCATCAGCTGACCTGTCTGCCAGTTAATGGTGCACCAAGGGGACTGGAACTGGGGTTAACCACGTGGGCATTCACCATTGTGTTGCTCCTCCTGTCACTGTGAAGTACAAAGTGCACAGTTCCCAAGCTGGGCTCATGCCAGTGGCTCTCTGCCCTGCCCCATGAAGGGGAACCACCAGGGAGGGTCAAGCACCTGCTGGATCCTACTCCCGCATTGCCTGCATCCATCCTCATGCTTCTTCCCTGGCTTCCACAGTCGCTGTTTTCTCACTGCTAGTAGCAATGAGTACAAGGAATAGGCCGAGTGGTCCCCAAGATTACACAAATGTAAGAGAGAGTGATACCTTTTATTGGATCACTAAGAAATCAAACATATAACAAGCTTTTGCTCATGAAATTCACTTCCTTAGGCTAAGCATGCCTCCTTCATGGACAGTGCAGAAAAATAATAGACAAGAGTCCAAAAATTGATGATACGTGTCTGTGATAGACATGGGGATGAATATAAAAATGAATCACGGTATTCAACGATTATAGTTGATTCATCAGATATTTGTTGCTTTGTATTCTGGAGGTCCAGAGACCCCGACAAATATGAAGCAATGAATATAACCCTTTTATATTTGTCCCTTCATCTATGCCCCACGGGGGCACAGGAAGAGGAGGGAAGGGGGACCCAAGAGATCCCCCAGCCCTGCTGCCTTTGCAAAGACATAGAAAGGGCATAGGAAGAGGAGGGAAGGGGTCAAAGCAGGATCAAAGTGAACCCCAAGCCCCACTGTCTTTGCAAAGGCAGAGGGGCTGGGGGATCACTTAGGGTCTCCCTTCCCTCCTCTTCCTATGCCCGCATGGCATAGGAAGGCTGTGGGGGCGGGGGCTTTTTTTCTTTAGATAGACCCACGCGCTGTCTAAATAATAATAATAATAATAATAATAATAATAATAATAATAATAATAATAATAATGACCTGACAAACCGACAAATTGATTTGTGGTTCATTGGGCCACTGGGGGGGGGGGGGGCAATTTGTGGGTCATCAAATTTGACAACCCATGAACCAAGACGAAGCGCCATTTTGGCGCTTCGTCCCCATCTCTAGTCTTTGAAAGACAATCCAGGCTTTCTTGAGGCTGGTCCTCTAGTGTTTCTGGGGCAAGGCTTGGAATTTTTACAACCCTCCTCTTGAGACTAACAGACTGCCAATTACCCCGTTATTCTCTCTCTCCCCTCCCTCTTTCACAGTTTCTTAGCTGTGTGGGTGGGGAAAGACAACACAAAGGCCTAGCAGCTTCTAGAACAAGTTAGAGGTTATAATTTGGTTTGTTCACCAGGTAGATTGTTGGGGATAGTGGACTGGGGCTGGGGAAGGTTTGTGTGTATGTACGTATATGCATATATGCTTGTGTGCATCATGCATGTCTGCATGTGTGCCCAGCTCCCAGATGACGTCTGATGAAAAAGGTTGTGCATACCTCTGTTGAAGGAATATGTGTGTAAGTTGTGGGGTGTACGTGTTGGTGTAGCACAATTCACACACAGAGCAGTGGCCTTGGGAGTTAGAAAATTTCAGCAAGCAACCAGGTAGGCAAACTAAACTTTTTCATCAAAGTGTTCCAGGAGACAACAGGGCTGAATACAGAAGTGTGTCTTTCTTGGTAGAAGCTTTTGGAAGTGGTAAGTATTCATTTTCTTCCAACAGCGAACTAATGGGGAAGAAAGCAGATACAACACTAGCTAAATACTGCTCCAAGCACAGCCAGTGAAAGGAATGGCACTTGTTAGACACAACTAATTTAAGTCTTGTTGATTTCCGTGGGTTCTATGTGGGGACGTACAGGATGTAATCCTGTAATCAGTAGTACGGATATAAATTGAGTAATTGGGTCACAACATTTGTTTACATTTTTTTTCTTTTTTGGTCTTAGTGCTGAATGAAATTCCCAGCAGACTGTGATTCTCTGCCTGCTTCCCTGGGAGTAAACTGTCAATGGAACTTAATTTTCCATAGACATTGTGTAGGATTTTAAAACTGTAAATGGTGTTCAGTGTGTTATTAGCCTTTAATCAGCGTTTAATCAAACAGTTAAATTTCAGAGCATCAGAAATGCAAGAAAAAAAAATCTTCTGTTCGGATTTGTGACTGTGCTTTTGTTGTTGTTGTGCTGTTTAGTTGTGCTTCTATCCCGCCCTCTCCCATCCACTCCCACTCTTTCTGTGGAGAAGAAAACAGAATTAGGTACATTTGCATTGCTGAATGCATTGTTTCAAAGCCTGGGGCTATTTAAATTAATTTTTATGTACTGCATTCAGTTTAGTAAAATATTTAGTACTGCTCTAATAGTGTAAAGCATTAGGCTGTAATTACACCAACATAATACAGAGACTAATAGTTCTGTTGGAACACAACTGTGATGCATGATTGCCCTATTATTATAGCCGATTTGAAGCAATGTGGTTATTAAAAAAATTAATCACTGTTACAGTCTTGATTTTGTTACAGGTCGTAATAAAAAAAAGTAGACATTTAACAACAGTTATTTTCAGCTTCATAAGAGAGAACAAGGCAGACAGTTTTTCATGGCCCTTAAAGCATCATCATTGATGAGCGGCTAGCTCATGAAATATAGAACTTGAATGGTTTGTTTCCATTGTTTGGATAATTATCTTTAGAAAGTAACTAGTTATAGTCATTTCAAAGCCCCCAAGGTAGTTAGTTATCATTATAGATACAGTTTTTAAAACCTGTTACTTGCCATTTCTTAAACAGGAATTTAAACAGTTAATTTAGAGTTAAATTAGTTTTTTTTAAATTGAGTTTTTTGAGAAAAGAAGAAACACCAAACTCTGTCCAGAGACAAAAAAAATCTAGCAGTACGTGTGACCAACCATACAGTGACACTGTCCACACAAACGGAGGAGCCGGCTGTTAGAGCTGAAGTCTGCATAGCTGCAAGCTTGAATGCTTTTGATCTTAATCAGCCCATAAGTAGAAACTAAACCATGCAGTTGATCTCACTGGCCTTGTTTAAACAACAAGTTATGCTTAAGTAAACAGTGAATTATCCCCAAGCAAGCTAGAGAGTAGGAAGGCGAACTGGCATAAACAGCTTATTTAAAAAAACAAAATGGAGAGAAAATCATTTCTTGTGCCGAGAGCCTTTTAGAAGGAATAATTTAAATCAAGAATGGAGGAGGAGGGGGTTGGTTAGTTTCCCTTTGTTTTCTGTTTTGTTTGTTTTTTTAACTGGATGAACTTTGAAGATGTTTTCTATTAGGTAGTGTGTACTACTAATACCAACACACTGTTTCATCTAGGACTTCAGATCTTTGGCCCTCCAGATGTTTTGGACTTAGGGTGTGACTACATTGGAGATCAGAGTTGGAATGATTCAGTTTTGCTGCAATTTGTTTTGCAGCCTGTATTGCATCTGAAATTGCAATCAGTGCTCACACAGGGGCTGTGCATTGAATCGAGAGTTCACTGTTCATGCTGGTTGGGATGTGAGTCACATTCCAGCCCACAGCCCCCTCATTCCACAGCTTCCTGTTCTTCCTTCTTCCGGTTCCACCTCTGTTCATCCTTTCATGGTTTGCAACCCAGAAGAGTCCCCTACTCATCTCTGGTGGCATAAACTATTTTAAAAGCATATGTCACCAGAGATGAGTAATTCCTGTGTGCATGACTTGAAAGTAAGGGAAAGGAGTAACTGATGGGTGATGGGAAGTGGTGATCCCATATGGAATAGTTGTGAACCATATATTTTGCAGAATTACTGTTCAAACTTTTGATGTTCTGTATTCTGAGGCTGTGAAGTATCTTTCCATGTTGTTTTTCTCTAACAATGGTTCCCAACCTTGGATCCCCAGATGTTCTTGGACAAAAACTCCCAGAAACCTTCACCTCTAGTTGTGCTGACCAGGATTTCTGGGAGATGTAGTCCAAGAACACCTGGGGACCCAAGGTCGGGGAGCACTGTCATAATAGATTTTTTTCTTTTTTGGGAAATGTAGTAGTCTGAAGCTTGAAATGAGAAAGTGGCTTCACAGCAAACCATAATCGCAGTACTTCGCTTTTGCATGTCACCCACACCCCAGTCCTGAACATTATGACCCAACTGCCTACGCCCCTGAAACATCATGTACTGACATGCCCCCCCTTCTTTACAAGAATGTATCACAACTACTGCGTGGGGGAAAATCTGTTCAATTCATTCTGGCTTGAAAAATTAGAAGTCCCCTAGCGGCAGAGAAAAACAGCTGCTTGAGGAGCAGAGGGCTGGATTTGCATCATGCGGTCAGTAAAAAAATACTTCAAATTCACCCATTTTATAAGTGGAGCAAATCCCACGATATTTGGCCATGTAGTCACACTCTTAGAATGGAAAAAAAACTGTTGGCTTTGCAACCAAAAAACAGGATTGCCAAGGGTCTCCCATCTGTATTTTATACATTTATCCATCAGATTCTTGCCTGAATAACAGTGCTTTGACCCATAACACTGCAAAATAGCATCCTATTAGACATCACCCATATTGGAAATCTTATAATCCAGCCTTAATGTTATCTGTATTCTGAGAATAAACAGAATCCCAGTTAAGTAGGGTGGGGAATAGTCACAAGATTATTCAGTGCCCATGAGTTATCCTTTCAGTGATCCCTGGGGTCTGGAGGCAACATGGAATGAACATAGCCTGGCATATTGCCCAGCCCCTGTTGCCTTACTTGGACCACTGAACCAGGGGAACAGAATAAAATAGGTTTGATAAAATTTGAGAAAGAACATAACCATGTGTGTAATGTAGCATTTATTGTAAATAGTGATGGTGCCAGGGATGTGTAGATTATCCTTACAGAGAAATCTCAGTGAGGTTGAATCAGCCTCCATAATCTAATATGTGTTATTCCATACTGACTGTAGCAACTTGTCCATGTTTGGGATGATTTCTTGCCTTCGGAGCAAGGGCAGAAGGGCAGAGATTCTGCCCCAGGTTACAAACCAAAGTTCACAAGGGGGGTCCAAAATGCTGAACCTGATGCTAAGCATAAGAGACTTCAGCTGCTCCTTTCAAGGTAAGACCAAAACTTTGCTGAATCCCTCTGCTGTGAAAGATGCTGGAAAGGAAGGAAACAGAACCGGAGGTGGTGCCCCTCTTTTCTTCATGTTGGAATCTAGAAGACGCATGTAGCGGGGGCAGGGGTAGCCAACAGGAGTGGTTACTCCCTTCCTTTCCAGACATGGCCTTGTTTCTCGGGAGGTGCTGAAGGCACCTACTTATTGATGTACTTAACTTCTGGAGGGAAACGATGTAATCCAAAGTGCCCCAAATGACCAGAGGCAAGAAGAACATATTCATTAATACCCTTGTCTAATTTTCAAGGCTTCTGTAAGCACACATGAAAGGCTTCTGTAATTTTCAGTTATTTCATGTGTACTTACAGAAGCCTTTCATTTCCTCCCCCCTTTTTCTTTCTTTCTTTTTGGTCTTCTTCCTTCTGTGATGGCTTGGCAGGAAAGTGGGAGAGGAGGGTGTTCACCCATGTGTTGTTCCCAAAAGAGGATGTACAAAAGACGAACAAAGATGATACAAGTTTGCCCAAAATTTGCATATGTACGATTGCCTTGTGTTGTCATTGCAAACGACTCTCAGCTTGTCTGCAGTATTAATAGTGGAATGTATTCTATGCTAGTCATAAGCCACTAGCCTCAGCCATCTCCTTATGGGATATGGAAATACTGGGCTACAGCATTTGCACTGGGATTTGCCTTGGCAGAGGAACTGTTCATGTGCCTGGGAGCTGTCTAGGAAAAGATGAGCTCCAGTTGAGTTTTAAAGGCCAGGGAAAGGAATGGCAAATTTCACTGGCATTTCCCTCCCTTCCTCCATTCTGTGCTCAGAGTATACAGTACAATTCAATAAAATATTACTTACATGTTTTGCATTATTTAAAAAAAATACATTTCTCCACCACTATTGCAAGTCATGCCTGGAGTAGAGACATGATTCCATGTTATTGAATATTGTAGGAGATGCATGATAGGGATAGCAGTAGCCTGGTATTGTATTAGATTTCCTATTTTTTCTGCTACAAGAAACAGCGGACTTTCTCATATAACAAAAGAGGCTACTAGGCTGATAGGCTTTGCATAGAATGTGGGAGCCGCCACAGGACAAACTATGATTGATCCCTCCTTTATCTCACGGGGTCTGGGGTAGAACTAGTAAAATAATTCCTTTAATGAAAGCTCTGTTGGGTTCGCTATAAGCCAGTTCTGACCTGATGGCACATAACACACACAATGAGAGTGAGGTTATTTTCTGGAGTGCAGTATATGCACTACTCATCCAGACATCTATGTACAGGGGGCCGTGCTGGCTGGATGCTTACTAGTCCAAGCTCTGGTAAATGTCCTATTTGAATATGAAATCTGACGTTGATTATACCTATGGTCATCACCAGTAAGTAAAAAAATCATAGCTGCTGAAAATATTTCCCTGAGTGAAAATATGATTGTGAAAATTGCCACCAGCCACACTAGCAGGCCATCAATTCATGCACGTTGTGTTTCTCAGCATACTCATCCATGCTTAAGGAAGATGGGGAGAGCTGATCACTGAATAAGTCTGATTGATTAATACCTGTGAGACTTCACTGACTACCTTCCTGGCTTGTTTCCAGCCTATAACATGAAAAGCAAATATTTTTATTTGTGATGCCATATAATGGCAAGGCTGAATCGGCTGCCATGATACCTCTTACATTATATACCTGCGGGTACCTTACTACACACCTGGATGATACACCTGGCCATTGCAATGAATGTGAGGCTTACCAAGCTCTAGTGTAGCTCAAGCAGAGAGGGCACTTGCATTCCCTCTCAGTGAGACATAAAAGAGCCATTCAGATGCCTTGTAGGATGCCTAGCATGAGGTCTGCTAGAAACAAAATATATTGCACATTGGACTTACTAAGGGATAATTGTTGGAAATGTTTCATCCCTACTGTTGATTTCAAGTTTTGCTGGAACACAGTGAGGTGGGTTTGGGCAAGCCACAGTTTTTCTGGCACTAAGACTCTCCAGCACCTCTAGATGAAACTGGAAGGTAATTTCTGTGTGTTTGTTTTTAATATTGTTTTCCGCTCCCCTTTTGCTAAAATGCAGTGGGGCACAGACTTTGTTGTAGGACTTCAGCTCAGACCTAGAAGTGCATTCTCCCATTTGATGGTTTTTTTTTTTTTTAATGGTGATCATTGGAGATTGTAGAAACAGGCATGGCAATGGCGGGGGGAGGGAGACACATGATTTCCATTCCTGCTTAAACTTTACTGTGTTCGCTATGCTCAGCATTTACTGGTGGCCAGTAGATGTGGTGCTAAGAAGTTATATCACCTGTTTGGATACATGAATCAAAGCCAACCCCTTCCTTAGTTAAGCAGTAACAAATGAGGTAGTGCAAGGATATTGTGGTCCGTTAGCAGGGAGGAACAGGGAAAAGGGGAGGGGAAATGAAGATATTTGCCATAAAGAGCGGTTGGAGCATATTGATGATTTCTATGCTCCAAAATGATTTATTTATTTATTTATTTATTTATTTCATTTATATCCCGCCTATCTGGTCAATTATGTCAGCCTTGACAAGAGCCTTAAATGAAGACTCTTCTTGGACTTTAGGCATAGTCAGAATCGTTGATATGTTTATTCCTGGCATCTCCAATTTCCTCTTGCATTTTCAATAGGCCCTTCATATTTAATAGATCCTTCATATGGGGAGGACACATTTTACACACATCCTAAATAATCATAATACGTTCTGTCGGTAACCTCCCTGTAGACTATATCTAAACACACACACAGTCACGCATGCTGTGTATCCACTCTTTGGATCAGCAATTAACCCCACACTTTTGCTTCAGCTAAAAATTATGTTTTTGATCAATATTTAATAGTGATTTTATAAGTGTGTGGGCATGACCGTTAAAGCAATGTCTTTGAGTGGGAGAGATGCATTTTAATAGGGAATTAATAAATATGGCCCTAGGGCAGGAGGCACTGGCTTTGGAGAATCACTTCTGTTTAATAGGATACTTGAGAAGAATACATTAAAATTGTATTTAAAATCAGAAATTCTGGCTTGTTTCAGAGAATAAATAATAGTGAACCCACACAGAAGAATTTCGCTTATGAAAAGTCAGTCCATATTTTACGTTCTTCATGGTTAAGGAAGGTGGAAGAGAAGGAATGCCCCAATAACTGCCTTCCTTTAACAAGAATTCCTTGCTATGATCATTCATATTTTTAGTTTATTAGGTGAATTCTTACTGTCACTATAGGTGTATCTACAGAATACTCATTAAAGGAGTTTTACACCATTTTAACTGATTCCCCCATGCAAAATCTTGGAATTTGTGGTTTAGAATTTGCTACTAAATTGCTCTAGTAAACTCCCCTGGATTACAGCACAGAGGTCTAAAGACATCACCAAATGACAGATTCCAGGATTCTGGAGGTCAGAAGCATGAAATTAGAGTGATAGCAAACCGCTACTACTGCAGACCTGAAATCCAGTCTACATGTCAGGAGGAGCTTCTTTGTGTCTAGGGCTCACATTAGCTCTGCGCTCTACTCCGTCATGATTGTCTACTGTCCATTATGCTACATATATAAATTTCTCCTTCCTATCTTTTAGTTTGTTCACACAATTGGAATATCACGCTCTCACCAAAGGAACAGCAAGTAACACAGCTCTTAAACATGGAAAATTTATTTATTTATTTATTTAAAATATTTTTAGCCTGCCTTTCTCTTTAGAAGAGGACCCAAGGCGGCTTACAGCATTTGAAGATAATATTTAAGAACAAAACAATGAGTATACAATGTATACAAAGTATACAAAGGTGGCGTACATCATTAAAAGGCCATATTTAAGGGTAAAAACACTAAGTATAGAAATATTTAAAAAGAACAAACAAAATACCGCTCTTAGAAATGGGAAACACAAGCAATACTAAAAACACAGTCAAGGCAGTGAGGCATAGCAATCCATCTAAAAAGATCATTCTCAGGCAGCCAGTCATTGAGGGAAAGCTTGTCTGAAGAGAAAGGTCTTCACTTGCTTGCAGAATGTCAGAAGAGCTTGGGCCAGCCTAGTCTCCTGTGGAAGGGAGTTCCAAAGTCTGGGAGCAGCAGCAGAGAAAGTCCTCTTTTGTGTCCCCATCAAACACACCTGTAAAGGTGGTGGGACCAAGAGAAAGGCCTCCCCTGAGGGCAAGTGTTTAATTTACTAGCTGGCTGAATAGCTTGGTAAGTTAGGCATCTGGCTGCATAACCAGAGACTGGAAGTCTGAAGAGTTGGAGAAAGAGACTGGTTCTCCTCCCAGTCCACGTGAATGAGACAAGACTGAAGGCATGGGCTTGGCTTGAAACCCTCGGGTGAAGAGCTTGGCTGTAAGGAAGGAATTAGTAGATGTTTCCTCAGGAGGAGAGGGTCTCCCTAAGACAAAGCTCCACCTCCTCCCATGAGAGCCAAGTGCCAAAATGCCAACAGTTGGGCTATGGGTGGGACTCCAGCAACTCAGAAATATGTCACTCCATCTGGTACTATGACGCTTCTCCTAAGCTACTGACCTTGCTACGTTTTTTTGTTTTCCTTCCTACAGTTGGTCTGCTGGTGATGGACCTAGAACTGTTTTTGACATGGCCACTTGGAATAGTCCTGCCAGCTTGCTGTACTCAGCTGGATAGGTTAGACCTTGGACTGTTATGTGACTTTCACATTGGGTGTTTTTCCCTTGGATCTTTTTTTCACACAGAGCATTTCTCACTCAGATGTAAAGGTGGCTAGAGTTTACTGGGTTTCACAGGGGAACTTCCCTTTAAAAAGTCATTTCCATTTCTTTAAGAAAAGCTCTTTTCTTTAGGAAATCTTAAAAAAAAAATTAAGAACTCAACTTCTTTGGGGTTTCCCTTTGGGAGCTTATGTGTTTGTTTGAGCACCAACTGAAACCTTCTGACAGGAAGGAAGGGAGGAAGGGAGGGAGGAATGAAGGAAGGAAGGATGCTTGGCATTAGAAAATGGTTAAATTTCAGTCTGTTCCTAATTGTCAACAAAGATCCCTTGCCATACTTCTTGTAGGGTGTGCGTGCACACATGCTGGCTTGGTGGGTGGATGTGTGCCTCCTGAGAATTGTGGTGAGGTCTTTTTATTTGCCTGTTATGAATGGACTGATTGTTATGAATTTTCTTATGCTGAACAATAGGATTTCAGCCACTAAAAATAAGTTCTGCTTTGAAGAGGCACCAAAATTGTATGCAAAGTCATGGAAGGTTGCTGTGATAAAGAGATAAGAGGAAAATTGTGTGAACTGGTAGAACAATGCTGATCAGATCCATGTTGAACCAGGTGCTTCAAAGAGGAAAAATGCTCAGTTTGGAAGAGCTCTTGGTTTCCTGATTCTCCTGTGGGATTCTGTTTGCTTGAATGTAGGCACTGTACTCTGTCTCTGCTTTTACGTTCTCCTTGCCTTACCAGTCTTGGTGGAGTAGACCTTTACTGGCATTGAACCTTGGACTGTAAACCTCCCTACTCCAGCACTGAACTTTTACAGTGTAAATGTGAAACCAAAGAATCTTGGCTTCAGGTTGCCCAGGTGGGGGAGGGCTTGAACAGTGGATCTTCCTAACATTTACTTACTCCCTCTGGGTCCAATCTGCCCCAAAGGAAAGAAGGAAAGGAATGAAAGATGTTTGTTCTTGTCATTTTTTCAGGCATTGCTAACTCACTCCAAAAGACCAGGGGAACAGCTGGTGGCAGCAAGGAGAAGCAAGACCAGTGAGCAGTGGGAATCAACAGGTGCCACACACCCAGAGTGTGAACTTCTGTAGATGTCCGGTGATGCCCTTCTCTGATGCTGTCCCAACCTGTCATAGAAAATGTCAGGTGTCCACTAGGATGACTGAGCTTCAGAACCTTGCTCAGCTAGGTAGCTCATGAGGTAATATATCTGTGAAGATTCTCAGTCATCCAGGTGAGGTTATTTGAAAGTTGAGTCATGGCAACTGGACTTCTTTCTTATTAGGTTGAAAGGTTTCACAACTCATCCAAGTAACTTCTTCAGTCTGAGGAGAGTTGATGACCCCTAGTTTCTGTTGCAATGGGTGATGAGAGTCAAACCGTGGGTATTGATCAGTGTGTGTAGATTTTCTGTAGATTTCTATTCCTAAGCTATTCCTAATGCATTCTGGAGGGCTGTCAGTGCAAATTGTTGAAAGTCATGCAAGAATACTAGGGATAAGTATGTTGCAAAGTTTGTTCTAAGACTAGCAAATTCTAAGACCATCATTAGGAGTCACAAATTACTTGTGATTGTGGATTTGATGGGAGGATGGGGCATTTTCCTTCTTAAGACTAATTTCTGCCCAATCAAATAATCCATTGGTAGGTTGCCAGCTTTTATTTGTGGTGTGGAGGTATAAAATTTGGCATTCAAATATAAAATTCAAAAACTGAATGTGATTTTGTGTGTGTGGAAGATGAGGTGGGAAATGAAATGTTTAGGTGACATTTGAGGGAAATCAGTTTTGAATCTTGGTGACTTGAGAAAATCTATATAACTGAACCACTGCGTGAAGTTTGTGGAGGTCTATTTTTGGGTGCCTATTTAGGTCAATGTGCCTTTGGGTAAAATTTAAGTTTGATTTAGATTGTATACCCTGGAATAAAGGCATGCTAATTGAAGCTCTATGGCAGCAGGAAGATCCAGGTCTTTGTGATTCAAAGCAAGCTGCATTTTTCTGTTATTATTTCCCATCTGATTCCACCACCATCCATGCATCTGAAGGCTAATCCTTTGGTATTTGTGTGCTTAGAGTTTAATTCATAGGCCTAGCCCTTCAACACAATGTCTTTGCTTTCGGGAGTAGGAGGAATAGCACATTCTGAACAGATGTCCTTGAGGAAGAGAATAACAGAAAGGGACATCATAATAACTCAGAGCTTATTTGTGCAGATGGAATCCAAGGTAACAACATACGTGTGGCTCTATTGTAAGCCAACATGTGACAGGACTATATAGCTCCTGGAGATTGGGCAACACAAAGGTACTGTTGAAAAGGTTTGAATATTTGCTGTATTCTCAAGGCATAATAGCTAACCTTCCTGGCAGTGCTTGGAGTGTTCTTAAAAAGATGACAGCAAACCCAATTCTAAACTCATGCTTTGCTTTAGTGTTTTGGAATGTGAGAGGTGTGTTGGAATCAAAAAGCCTGATAAAAATTAAAACTGATAGGTCTAACAGGAAGACAGATATTATGTTCCTCTCCACTCCAAGCAACATTAATCAAGGGTTCTTTCAAATGGAGTGTTTGATCCTGCTCCCCCTTTCTGTCACTTGTTGCTGAAGGAGTATGTGGTTTACCAAGATCTGCATCCAAAAAAACTCCACTCCACTTCTCTTTAAGAAAGTCACTTCTCTTTAAGAGATCACTAAGAAATCTTTTATGAAAAATTAAAGACACCATCTTCCCTGCTGATGCTTGTCTGCTGGAAACTTTTTGTTTGTTTGTTTTTAGTTCTAATTGAACGCTTCCAACAGGGAAGTTGGAAAGCTTTCAATCAGAAGTGAAATGAAAAGTGCCATAGCTCTAAACTCGGCTCCCCAGAATGAAGTAAGATTTGCAAATAAACCTTGCTTTCTGGAGAGGTGAAAAAATCATGGCAAGTAAAAAATCAGTATAGTAAGTGAGACAAGAAGAACATTGTCTAGGTGGCAGAAAAATACCAATACAATCAGTGTAGAAACCAACACATTCAGGAGAACAAATGCTCTTTCTGGAAGTTCCCTAAGGCTCTGGAAAAGTGTGTCTTGTTTTACAGTTGGGGAACCAAAAGTAATGTTCTTTCAAAGCAGTATGTATGGTGTTTCCTCCCATGCATTATCATGCCTGAAGTGCAGAAAGCTGTGGTGTGGAGAAGTGGAGCAGTACTCAGTCAGGAGGTGATGCTCTTTAGAAGGACTCTGCGTAACTGCATGAGAAGGCAACCAAGGAAAAGTTACATAAGGGAATGTATAAGATGAGGAACTATTTCATAGCAGCAGGAGACTGTAGAGAAGGCAAAGTGGGTCAGATCACCTGGAGTTAAGCAATGGGCTTGCACACCTATGCATGGTGTTGCAGGAAATCCCACAATGGAGCTTGCTTATGCTTCCTTCTACTTGCTTTGTGCTTATTTTTAATTTCAATTAATGTTTTAGTGGGTGAAATTCGGTAGCACAGATATGCAAACAGCATAACTTATAGACATGAATTGCTGTCTGCGACTCAGTATGCAACAGGTATTGTTCACAGAGATTTCTTAACTTAGGGCAATTCCCTTCCAGAAGTTATGACATTTGAGTAACTGGGCAACAGGATTTTAGCCAGTATGCTTTTGTGTTTAATTTTAAATTACAAGTTTTAAAATTTGGGGGTTAACTATAATGGTAAAGGAGAATTGGGGGCATGAGACTTTCCCAAAAAGGTGTGATGCCAGGAAATTTGGGAACTGGTATTCTACGGAATCATTTATTTATATGCAGATTGATGCACTCAGGCGTTATAGCTTCCTTCTTCTCCAGAGTCATAGCTGTTGGCCTTTGTTAGAGAGGCAGTGTGGATTATGCTATTGATTTAGGGTTCTTCCTCCTATACTATCTCCATTTCACCTTCCTGAAGCATTCCAATTAAATTTCCTATTTTTACATGATTACTGTTTCTGGAGAAAGCCACTTCTATTTAATATTAGTGAAGTTAGCACTAGCCTGCTGCTCTCTGGTAGCATAAATATCAGATATTCTCACAAATACTTTTCTGCTTATAAGTACAGATACAATAATCAAATAACTAGCCATTTGCTGCCCTTTCATGACACCTGAGATTCAGATGAAATTCAGATGCCTGCAGTGACCGCCACATCTGGCTAGTGACAATAGTGGCTCTGTATCTGAGCATGCTTATACTGACCCTTGATATCTATTTGATTGCAATGAAGATAGAATGAAGGCAAGCTTTCTTCTAGTACAGAGCACAATTTTTTAAAAATAAAAAATGGATTCTATTTTTTAGTATTTGCCTCGTGTTGTGTGCCTTGCTCCCTTTTCCCATCATGTGCTACTTCTTGATTACTGTATATTCCTCTTGCAGCTTCACTTTTTTCATCCAATGTATTTTTCATATGTCTTTATCTCTGTCTTTCCCCACTAACACATTGTATATCCCCTTTTGAAAAGCAGTGAGTTTTCAATCTGATGTGGGTGCGTTTTTAAAAAAAGATTTTATGCAGCTATGGCTACAATACAAAGCTGCTTCCTTCGCTTTACTGAATCACACTTATTTAGGCATTAACTTGTTCAGTACGGTCCCTTAAAACCATGTCACTGTCTCACACCCTCTTTTCCCACAAGAATGCAGGTTTTGTAACAAAATGCAATGACATATACCTATAATGCAGTGAGATATATATATAGATTAGAATATATATATTCTAATCTGGGTGAAAACAATGGACAAAGTCAGTCAAATTTGTTAGGACATATTTCATTATGTCCTAGCTGTAATGGTCAGTTGTATTCCGAAGAAAGTATGCGGAAGGCATTTTCTGGCTAATGGCTCCAGAGTGTGCTTTCTGTGAAATTACTTCATCATTTCCCTTCGTCTTGTACTTCTAAAGTTCAGTGAATATCTATGTTTTCATGAATCAGAGATGGATGCATAGAAATGGAAAGAAAAGGCAGTATGGAAAAGGGCATTTTCACTTTCTACATTGGAGGGGAGCATAATTGATGTACTGGAATTATACATTTGAAGCAGATATACCAGAATTATACATTTGAAACAAGGTATTATGGATAAAATCCAATCGGTAGCCCCAATTATAGTACGCCCACTATGAATCAATGAAATTTGTGTAATAGGTAAAACACTATAAAAAACACAATAGTATTGTAAATTATAGAGCCGATTCATTACAGAAGCAGACATGTTTCCCGAGACCAAACACTCAGTAAGAAAGCTCATAAATAAGAGGATGATTTCTGGCTGACAAAAGTTCACTCATCACTGTCATGAAATGGATCTTAGCAAACTCTACTAAGCTACTCAGGGCAACCTTGAACTGGTTGCATGACACACTTAAAAAAACCTGATTTTATCACCAAGACAAAATGTCATATTTGTTTTATGCAAGTTTCAGTATTGTGTTCTGCTGAGGCACAACAAAGAAAAACAAAACAAAACATTAGTTGAAGCAGTCATAGCCGGAATTCCACCTTAAGATCAAAGCTGGCTCCACATTTGTGGGACCCAACAGGCAGTTCTGGGAAGCAGCAAGTAACATTGTCAGGCAGACATTTTGATTTGGTGTGGCATTAAAGCTCCATTCATGTGTTTCTTAACCCCAATTTTTTTTTCAGCAGAAGAAGGAACCATGAAGCCCTGTCCCCTCCATCACCACTTTCTTCCTTTGAAATATAACACACCTTGAAGGGAGACATTCCTCTGCATGGAGCAGGAACCCTGAGTTTCTAGTGCTCTTGCTTATGTAAAAAGTCTTCACATCAACAGGAAACATTTCCTTCCAGATGTGCCACTTTCTGTGTAAACAAAGTCATAGCAGAATGGTTGTGACTAAATGTTCCCCTCTTTGTCTCTCTGTCAGGTAACACCTGAATAGGGCATATTTTAGGGTCACTGGGGGAATTTCAATTACTAAATCCAGCTGTTCAGTGGTATTAAGGGTAGCAGAACAATAAGAAAACAGTAAAGGGGAGAAAGTAGAGGGGACAGTTTAGTCATGGTCTTTCTGGGGTACTGGGCCCTCTTATGCCACCTGAGGATGTCATGTGTTGGCACCCTGTGTTTAAACTGCTCTTTTGTTCAGGTAGTTTGAAAGCGAATTGTTTGTGGTTTGGCAATTTCATTGACAATGGAAGAAAGAGTGGGCAGAAAGGGCTTCTCAATGAGTGCCCCATGGATTCAAGAATGCCTGACAAGTATTTCTTGAACATGTCGTCAGAGCGCTCCTGCTTATAAACCTTGATTTAAAGAGGGATGGGGAAGATGTGGTCTTTCAGGGTGGGTGGACTGCAACTCCCATCTACTTTTACCACTGGTTATGCTGGTTGGAGCTGCTGGGAGCTGCAGTTCTAGGACATTTGGAGGCCATCAAGTTGATGATGGCTTGGTGAGATGATTCAGTGGTCTGGTTCATGTCACATGGAGTTCTAAAGCACAGGGTCTCGTGCATTGTAAAAAGCACCAGGAATATCTAGGATGCTGCACTCAAAGAAAAACACACCAATATGTCTTGAGATTAATTTACATTATATATAAGGAATCCATTTGCATTCCTCTCACAGTCTCCTTTTCATTGGCTCCAGGAATGTACACCTGTGGCTTGTTAGCATGCAATGTGCCATGATGTGCAAATGAAAGCAGTCGTACACTGGCAATGTGCAGAAAACATCCTCCCAAGGGTTAGTGTTTCTCTTTTATATGCAAAGCCCCATTGAAATGAATGGCCTTATTATTATAATTGGATGTATGCCTGTTAGGGCATCTCATTCCATATTAGAGAAGAGAAACCTTTCCTTTGGTCTCTGGAAATTTGGAATGAAACAAAACACAAACCGTGCATAGCATTTCTGTCTCCTTTACCGAGGGAGAACATGCACCGATAGGCAGGCAAATAAAATTACCTTTTATAATATGCTTCCATTCCCTCCCAATTTATCTTTGCCGGGTACTCGTATGGCCTCTGCTTTTCTAGGACCCAAGCGCTTTGCTATCTGTAATGATTTTTCTTCCCATATGCTCATCTGAGACAGGGAGTCTGCTATTTATCCTTATGGGAAATGTGTAAGGGAACTGAGGTACAGGAGGTTATAAATGGCTAATGCACTTAAGTTCCCACAGAGATGTAAAATGTGACCAGTAGTAGGCCAGAACTGAAACTGCCACCTCCTTGCTCTCCACAAGCATAATGAAAGTTGGTTTCTATATTGGTGTCCAGTTTTAGGCATCACAATCTGATCCCTGACACAGTTTCAGGGGAGGGGACCCAACCACGCTAGCAATAAGGCTTCCTGCCTGCAGAGCTTCAAAGTAACTAGTTTCAAAGAACTTATTAGTTGCAATTCATCCTTTTCCCAGTAATGGAGGTATAACTTCATCACCTTACATTACGATTGTAACATAACAAGGAAGAGTCTACTTTGTTTTTGTGGAAGTGTAGTTTTTAATTACTTTTACAGTTGTGGAGGTGTGACCTCCTTAAGTGGTGGGTAAGGAATATCTCATGGCTTGGGGAACCATGCCGTTTTTGTGCCATAGACCAGCAGCTTGTACCAATGATATTTTTTGGGGAAAAAATAGTAATGATTTCATTAATTTTAAGAAATGAGAGTTACTTTAGTAACCAGTTACTTTAAAATGGTAGCTATAATGTCAAGTCAGTAATTTGGGGGTCTTGGAAGTATAAATCTACACAATTTCGCTTTAAAAACAACTTTCCAAGCTGTGCTGTCTTTTCTTTACAGTATAACATCTGCTCACCCTCCTCTGCAGTACAATGAGTGGGCCTCTGGTTACCACCAGCTGTCTTTCCCTGACTGCTAGCTAGAAATGACTTGGAGATATTAGCATCATTCCCAGTACTGTCCTGGGAGAGAAGGTTGGTGATCTAATGAGGAAGAGGAGATGACAATTGGGACATCAGCCCAGGAGACCTGCTGGATGTGAAAGCAGCAGAAAATAGAAAGTTAATATGAATGGAAAGGGCCATTGTCCCTACTGCTGTCTCTGCTAATGGTGAACCCTCCAAAATATTTGGAAAATTCGACCCCTGGCATGGCCAACTGTCCATGAAGATCAGACATGTGGACCAACAGCATCAACAGGAGCCAAATTTGGGAAAGGTTGATAAAGATTTCTGTCACATTCTCCAGTCTCCAACTTGCACCTTGTTTTTCCAGGTCTTCATCTCATACCTGATCAGCAAGACACCTTTTGATGTAGCAGTTTGGTTCCCACTGTTAGCAGGAAAAATGTATTAAGTGCAATGTTTGCTTTCATCCTTGATGGTTCTTGCCTTGCCACACGCTTTCTCTGCTCCACTCCATTGGCTATGTTTAGATAGTAAATGCCCCAGGATGTTAATGTGCTTCTCCTTCCCCCATGGCACTCTATCTACAAAGGGCAAAGTAGACTGATAGCGCTATGATGCTCCTGCAATGACTATGCTGCTTACAATGTTCAGGATTTGGCTCACCATTCATGCACCGTGTGGGTTTTTCTTCTCCATCTTTTGTGATGCCAAACTCCTATCTGACATTTACTGGTTTAAACCAACATTGGGAATATCTGCTACTTTGTCCCTCTAAACATTGTAACAGACTGACTACTACATACAGATTACAGGCAAATTTTGTCACAGCACAACTAGTTCAGAGCTTGGAAAGTTCCTTTAAAATGTAATCAGATGTAATTTTAGACCTGTAATTTAATTCTATTATTGTTACTTTTTGTTATTAAAAATGTGAGTGTGACAGGCTACTGGACTGTAGTATGCTCTCCTCTTGTCCAAATCGCTGTCACTCCAACACCCACAAGAGACTATCAAGCATAGGATGGGTCGGCATCAGAAAGGACCGACGTCTGGCTCCTCAGAACCAAGAGGGCTCTTTCGAAGTAAGAGGGATCCTCACGAGCAGGGATCTCCTCTGAGTTGGTTTTGGGTAGGATTCTGGAGGCCTGAATGTAGACACCCATGTCATTTCCTTTGCGTTTTGGTGAGAAGTGGTTAACTGATGAATAAAAGAAATCCGCTTCTGGGATTTTCCGCTGCTAGTGTCTCACTGTGAGTGGTAGTGAGCACAAGAGGGCATCCTGTAGCTCATCTTGACTGCCGCCATTGGTGTTGTCAACATCCAGGCTGCCCTTTGCTATGTAAAGTTTGGCATTCTTTTTCCTGCTGGCAACACAGACACAATATTGTGCAGCAATATTGGACCATTTCCTGGTGTTTTGAATCATGGATACAGAAGCACAATATCTCACATTCATAAACTGGAGATTTTTTGAAGAACTGAATTTTGTAATTGAATATTGCCTCCTTTGGGAAGGGAGAGGTTAAGAGTATGTGAGAGAAAGATGGGAAGAGAGAATGGGGTAGCAATATAGGTCTCTCCTCTGCAGATTGAATCATACTTGGACCTAATTATTTTTAACTAGGTAACCAAGCTCTGTTTATCATTTTCTTCTTGGCTTCTTTATTACTTCATAGACACTGTCTGTCTCTGACTCTCCATATTAAAAATATGCATGTTTTCCATGATGCTTTTATCTGTACAGTGGTGCCTCGCTAGACGATTGCCTCGCAGGACGAGGAAATCGCTAGACGATTCCTTTTTGCGAGCGCTACTGCGCTTCGCAAAACGATGTTTCCCTATGGCGATTTTCGCTAGACGATGAGGTTTCCCCATAGGAGTGCGCCGACTAGTGGTCAAAAGCTGTCAGTGCAGCTGTCAGTGCATTCCTATGGGGACCCTCACTCGCTAGACGATGTTTCCCTATGGGAAATTTCGCAAGACGACTGCGTTTTCCCTTGGAACGCATTGAAGCGATTTCAATGCATTCCAATGGGAAAACGTACTTCGCTAGATGATGTTTTCGCTAGACAGCGATCCTCGTGGAACGGATTAACATCGTCTAGCGAGGCACCACTGTAGTGGTTTATTAAAAAGTCCATTGGCTTGCAAAAGTTTGATAATAAAATTGTTTGTGGGTTATGGATTAAGAAAACAGTGCTGTAAATTGGGTTCCTAGGTGTATTTAGAAGCATGGCTTCTTGGTGTGCTGCTGGTAGGGGCTCTAAGAACTTGTTTTGAATTTGAACCCATATAATCTGTCATCCAAAACCTCTGGCATTATTTGAGGGATTTTGATTGCTCTGTGTGTTGTCCTTTCAAGAGCATTATATGTGGTGTGTTTGTGACTTACCGTTTGCTTGCAATTTGACTCAACAGCATAAAGTTTCCTGTTTGCTTTCAGGCAATGTTCAAGGTATGTTTTGGGAAATACACGAAGGAGAAATGTACTACTTTGCTTAGGGTTGATCCACTAAATGCCAGCAGTTCCTTTGGAATCCTTTAAGTTGGACTTTGTGCTGATTCTGAACAGATACCTAAATCTTCCTCTGGTTGTGTCCATCGGTCTCCATCTGCCCATGGAAGTGATGTGACTGACAGAATGGGCTTGCTGTCCACTGTAGTCCCCAACCTCACCCCAGTCTGCCCTGAACATTAGTCATTCTCTGGAGAGAATATTGAGGAAAGCTGTTGGACTGTGGGGCAGGGGAAGTGTAGAGGAAATCCCATTGCACAAGTGGACATCTGCTCGTATGATTTTTGGATGAAGCTCACTGACTTTAGCAGGGATTTCCTTATGAATGACCAGACAGCCAGAGGATATTGAGGTCAAACATTTCCTAGGACCCCAGGACTGGACTGGGACTCATCACCCCAAGTGTGTAGCAACCACAAGGTAAATGGGGCAATGCTTCCATAATTATAGTTCTTCTGGAAAAAAGAAATTACAGTCTTGCCTTATTCTCCTTTAACCCTTGGTGTTGTGCTTTCCCTCTCACAGTCCTTAAAACCACCCTTTCCTGCCTGTTATTTATCTTGGTGGCAGCCATCTTTCCTCTCTCCTTCATGTTCTGCTCTCCAAAGACAGATGTGTGGAGATGTAGCTCCACACTATATATGTAAAAGAATAAAGCTATGAATTCTAAGTAAAAATATTTTTGTTTCCTTTAACCAAGAAGCATTCAGACTGATCATTTCCTCTTTTTCCAAGGGAGGGAATAAGATGGGGCTTTTCTCTAGACCAAGAAGAGAATAACCAAATTTCAAGTCTGACCAACAAATGCTGCCGCCTCCTCATTCTGCCCTCAAATTCCTACCATTTCAGTAACTTAGGACCTCAGCTTTTAGAAGTATAGGTTAGACAAGCAAAGAGAGAAGACTCAGTAAAAATACATGGCCCTACTGTGAGAAGTATAAATGCAAGATAAAAAGGAATGGACAGTCTTACATACTCCACTTGGCAAGTCAGAGGAATTTTAGTACACGTCCAGTGGCTGGAGAAACAAAGAAGAACAACAAACATGTGTAACCTGTAGAATGAAAGTATCACAGCCTTCACATATGCTTGGAAGGTTTCTGTATTTGTTAAGCACCCTTTTTGGTTTAGTTACAAGAACATGACAAGACAGAAGACAACATAACCTATATTTGGTGTCTGGATCAGTCTTTCTGACACAGTATAATGAGTGCTAAATAGAAACATAATTAGGAATAGACGTGGGAGATGAATATGAATATCAGCACCAGAAGTGCCTTGGCCATTTGGAACCTCACCCCTCTGAACCGGCCAGTCCACTTACCATTCACGGTGTGGCACACACAGCCGTTGTCATTCACATTGCACCAGTCGCAGAAGTAGTGTATCCAGAGCTAGGATGTCCACATTACATTGTGTGTATTTGTGGGTATCAGTGTAGGTTTTAACTTCATATTCTGCATTTAACTTGTGCATGGCTTGGACAGGAGTGAAGCTTTACATCTTTTGGTTCTCCTTTTTGGGCGGGAGGCAAGAGAAGAGTATTCTAGGCTAAAACTTTAATCTGAAGTGAGCCTTTCAGTAAAGTGAACAGGTTTTTTGCATCAACATAGCTTACTTGGCGAAGGGATTTGTTGGTAAAGAAATATGATTTCTTTAGTCTCTTACTAAACTAATCAAGGAAGCAGGAAAGCATGTGGAATGTGCAAGCAACACGTTGGCTCTAAGTATCTTCTTTTCCTTTTTCTCCTCCTTCTCTCACGTTCTGTAGACTTGGCTGGGAGGAGAAGCAGGATGCTCCAACCAGAAAAGTAATAAAAGGGAAGAGAAAGATGGTTCTTCTAAAAATGTTTATGTCTGTCATCCCTTTCTGGGACAAATCAGTCTTCTGGACATGTGGCAGGAAATCATGGGTAATTTGTGGACCAATACGGGTGATTGCCCCCAAGCAGGGGTGAGGGGTGGGGTTCAACTCTCCTACTTGATTGCAAGCCACTAATGTTTGAAAAGTAGGGCAGTCTAGACAAAAGTCAGTGGCCAACAGACATAAGAAAGGAATGGAATATGTTATGCAGCTCAAATACTCTGCTTGGAAAAGCTCTAAGTTTTTCTATTTGGAACAAGGAAGGTGGGAAGGGAAATATTTGCTATGCAAAGGGGAGTATCTCCCCCTGCAGGGGCCAGCCATTCCCCACAGGTGGTAATTAGTATTGGCACATCAGTTGCTTGACCTTCAAGGCTCCTAGAGATTGCGCACGGTACAGCAGTCTAGTCACATCCAGGGCAAGATCCATGAAGCACAGAGATGAGTGAGCAAGCTAGCCTCTAAGGTCCATGATGTCTGAGGCAGACCCAGGTAGTAGTCAGGTGATGGAGAGCTCAAACCATGTGTGTGTGTGTGTGTGTGTGTGTGTGTGTGTGTGTGTGTGTGTGTAATGTTTCTTCCCTTGTTTATTAAATCAGTTGAAAAATGCATAATCTTGACAAATTAACCCTCAGTGACAGTGATAATTTAATCCAATTAGTCCTCCTTTCCTCTTTAAAATTGATTTGGCTGCTGCTTCATGTATTGCACGTGCCTCTGACTATACCATTAAAATCAAGCGGCATAAATCAAATACCATCTATTTGTTAAGTACCAACATAGAATTTGTTTTCTGTTTCACCTGCAGCTTTGATAACATTTCTGGCTAATACAGATTCGAGTCATCACACTACAATCTTCAAAATAATTCTGGAATTTTCAAAACTTTCTGGGTTATTCTCAAAAGCTACAATTCCCAGAATTATTTTAAGCAAGTTATTTTCTTTTTAAACTTAAAAGAAGGTAGTATGGCGACAGCCCGTGTTACTACAGTTCTGGATATCAGCTATGCAAAGGATCTTTATAAATTATTCAGCTTATTTAACATGCAAACCTATACATGTTGGTACAATACTACCAAAATAAAGAGCATGAGATTTGTTGATGGAGTGAATTAGAATCAGTATTAGCCGGCTGACACATGGCTTCTTCCTATAACAAGCAGCCCCTTCCCAAGCCAGATCTCTAAGTGTATCCCTTGTTACATCCATCCCATTTACTAGGACCCTAGATAACTCAGTGGTTTAGAGATCTGACTGTGGATCCAGAGGTTGGGAGTTCGATTCCCCACTGTGCCTCCTTGATAGGAGCTGGACTCAATGATCCATAGGGTCTCTTTCGGCTGTGCAATTCTCAGATGATGATGATGAAAGTGGTTGTTGTTGTTGTCATTTTATATTCTGTCAAGTCACTTCTCGCTTATGGCAACCCTATGAATTGGTAACTAAAAGGTCTTATCATTACCAACCCTGCTCTTGCAAACTCAAGGCCATGTCTTCCTTTACTAAGTGGTCATAATTAGTTCCATCAATATGTTAGGCTGAAAATGATATAGACATTACAGTGCTGGGCTGGGACTTGGGAGATACAGGTTCTTGTCCATGCTAAACCATGCAGCTCACTCCATGCAGCTTAGGTCAGTTGCCCTCTCTAAGCTGAACCTACATCTGAAGGTTGCTGGGATGGAAAGTGAGGTTAAGCAAGCCAAATACATTGCCTTAAGTTCCATGGACAAAGGCAGGATGTAAATGCACATTTCTCCCTTCAACAACACTGGAGGATACCGGACCTCCACGTAGTTCAAAATCTGTGTTTAACTCTTATGTCCTCAAAAACATAGCTACAAAGCATAAGCAGTTGATTCACACACACACACACACACACTCACACATACAGAGTTTATTGTATTAACTGTACAGCACGCCCCACTACCCTCCCCAGCTGCTGTGTGGAGCCACCCTGCCAGAAAAAGGGGGCTAGCTGGGTCACCACCATCAGACTGGGGCCACCTCAGCACCAATAACAAGGGCCTCAGTACATCTGATACCGGCCTTTCTCAGCCTACTTCCTGGAGATGAATACCAGCACAGTATTTACTGAACATTTGTTTATATTTATAGAAATATTTATGTATTTGTTTATTGGGATATTTTTTCATTTATTGAAAAAAAAAATCAGTATATAACCAAAGCCGTGCTGCTCAAACCACTCAAGGGAGAAGTGCAATTTAATTATTTTTTAAAAATGAATACTTTGAGATGACTGTAACTTGCCTATTTCTTTTTAAAAGAATGCACTGAGACATTTAATCAGCCTGGCAGGAATCAGGACAAAATGCAGCTCAAGAAAAAGCTTTCCAAAGCCTGTTGGATTTCAGATTCCCACAATGCCGATGAAACTGGCTACTTTGCTTGGAACTCCAGAGCAGCTGGATTGGAGCCTCGTATAAAGAAAACGTTATGCACGCACCCGAAACTACTATGAAGTATGATGGTTTCCTACATGAAATCTATACCTAGCATCTTGGTTGGTTCCCTTTACATGCCTATTGATTTTCCTTCATCAAGCATCTGGATTGCCAGTTTCCCCTTTTGTGATCTGAAGCAGGGAGAGAGTAGACCTCATCTCAACAGTGAAATGACCTGACAGGCTGGCTGTTTGTTCAACTCCAGTTACAATCTTGAGAACTTACCCATTGGCTTTAATGTGGCCTATTCAAAGAAAATCCTAGAAGTAACCATTAGGTCAACATGGTTAGATTAAAACTTAATTTTCAAATATATTTCTCCGACTAACGTGCCGACCCTCA
The DNA here is from genome assembly GCA_037013535.1 of Intellagama lesueurii. NCBI lineage: Eukaryota > Metazoa > Chordata > Lepidosauria > Squamata > Agamidae > Intellagama > Intellagama lesueurii. The sequence goes on from JBAJHW010000004.1 coordinate 149,062,448, forward strand.
CTTCAAAATGTCTTTTTATTACAGCTGTGTTGAACTTTTGAAAGCTGCACCAGTGATGCCACTGAACCAATTACTGGAAAATGCCTCACCAAAAATAACGTGAAAAAAAATACCCGCAAGAAACTTTCATCTTAGTATTGAAGCTGTTCTTTCATTTTCGTGAGTGCGGCTTCTTCCTAACATGGCTTCTCTTCTTTCCCTTTGCCTTCACTGACCTTGGCTTCACATGCCTACCAGCTGTTCTAACTCAATTGTTGATGCTAAGTCACATTATCTTGCTTATAAGTATCTGCCCTATCATGTGGGGTCACTAATGGCAATGCTGGCAAATCAGGCTGAGAACAGCGAAGGCCAAGGACAGTAAGGAACACACCACATCAGGGAAACAGGGTGGCTGTTTTTGCTGTGCAGTAGCAATCCCTGTACCCAAGAAGCACCTTTATGACATTAACGAATGCCCATGCTGTCATCATATCAGACTCATCATTGCCAGAGTGGAAGTAAAGCCAGGGGTCTCTCAGATCAAAGCAGTGGGACTTCTTAATTAGCAAGAACAGTGGCATTATCTATTGCTTTTTAAAAAGTCCCAATTTCCTCTGAGCTTAGCCGTAATCATCACAATAATGAGGGTGGCGATATATTTTGTGAGAGATCCTTGCAAAATATTAGGGTGGCTTGGTTTTTCATGGGCAGTTAAAATCCATTAGCTTTACAAAAGCCTGGCTCCTGTAGGAGATGAAATCTGTTAAAACTGAGTTGTCTCTATTCTTCTCTCTGGACTTTGGGAGATTTCCTCTCTGTTCTTTCTTTCTGCTTTCTTCTGCCTTCTACACTGTCCTCTCTTTCATCCCTGTGGTTGCTGTTTTCCTCTTTGCCTTCTGTCCTCCTTCACCATTCCCTAATCTACCCTCACAACACACAGCGCTCCCATCTCTTCCTCATTTGAAACTTTCATTTCAAGTGCCCTTGTTCCACCTTCTTCTAGAAATCTCAGCTTCTGGTCTTTCCTCTCCTTTCTTTCTCTTTCTCTCTCACCCCTGCTGTTCATGTCAAATTTCAGAGACATGCTTGGGTTTGTTTTTTATTTGTTTGTTTGCCCCATCCATCCTCACCTCCTTCTTGCTTCCTTCTTGTTGGACAATGTCTAAGTTGGGCCACTTGTTTGCTCATCTACCACAGTCAGTTGTTGCCAGTCTTTGCTGGTCTTAGATGGACAGGGATCCTTGCATTTCACATCTCTGGATCCATCAGTTTTGGAACAGGGGCCTCACCTGACCTGAGACACTAATGTAGTGAGTAGAGATAACTCAACAGGGTCACTGTGCATTGACAGAAGGGATCCCTTCATTTCAAGACGTAGGTTTTTGCCAATGCAAACTGCATGGACATACCTTCTTCCACACCAGGACCACAGCATGGATTAACGCTATAACCTGCCTGTACTCTTGATCAGGATCCCAGATTGTACAAGGGGCCCCATCCTACTAGACTGTAAAACATCAACAGTAGGCAAGCACATGTGCAGAGGTAGCAGGCCTGCTCATCAAAGCCAGACTTTGTGCATGCACCCGCCTATCAGCTGAGTGGTGAGCGCATGCTCAGAAGCAGTGGGCCCAGCTTCCGTGAAAGGAGCCGGGCCTGCTGCCACTCAGGATGGTGGTGGTGGTGGCAGAGACAGCATCAGGAACAGGTAGGGAGGTGATGGAGGCCAAGGGAAGAGGGTGGGTGGGCATCCCATTTTGCCAAAGAAAAATGCAGTGCCAAAGGGGGGAAAAGTTGGGTGCTTCATTTCCTTTTGGCAAACCAAGATCCCCGAATTGGGTCATGAACCAAACCATGAACCAGCCCAGTTTGTGAGTTTTTCTGGTTTGTAGTTCAATTTGTGCCCCTCTCTAGCCATGTGCTCATACACTTCACATTTTACCACCATACCATTCCTAGTAGGCCATATGCACCACGTGATAAGCCACTTCTTACCCTTCACCATGCCTGGAGCACTTGTTTTTCTTGCCTTTTAAAGTACAGTGGAGGATGTATGACCATCTCCTTATCTGCATAAGCATTTATAATAATTATGGGTCATCGAGTCAATTCCTTCTTACAGTGACCCAGATTATTCTAGCTGTAGAGTACTTAAGAGTGGTTTTGCATTTCTTCCTTCAGGTGGTGCTCTGAGCCTGTACAGCTTACCCAAGGCGACACAGCGGGCAGGGAATGTGGTCCCATCAGTCACACATAGTCCAAGTGATCTTGGCAGGCCCCTTTCCTGGGAAATACAGTGTGGATTTAAGCTCCTCCTGGCTCCACAGCCAATGGCACTGACCCACTGAGCTATACTGTCAAATTAAATTAATAAAAATATATAGTTTGGAGTCCTCCCGTTTTTGTTAATCTTGGCACCCACCTCACTGACAAATCCATTTCTCGATGAAAAGCTTTTCCAGTGTAGCACATTTATACACTTTTTTCTCTTTCCACACCACCTCCGGTTTCTATTAGGAGTGAAATTGACCAAACCAAATTGATCAAATCCCCTTAGGGATGAATTTGGCTAAACCATCCCAGTAAATTTCACTACTCCATAATCCTCTGCTGAATTAGAAGATACAGCTGTAATAAGAAATTCAGGAACAGGAAAATGGGCAGAATATTCTTTTCTTAGGCCAGATGCTCTCCGTCCTCTTCATTTTCACAGTTTTTAGTCCACTGATAGCAAATCAGACCTAGAACCACATTCACATTAATGTGGAACTTGTTTCTACTACAGTAGTTAAATGAACATCAGTATATATCATTTATTTCTAATTTTTATTGCATTTTTTCTGATCCACCCTTCTGAAGCCAGGTTTTCTTTTCTTTTCTTTCTCTCTGTGTGAGTGAGTGAGTGCTTCCCTCTTCTCAATGCATGTATTGAGGTTGTGGTGTTATTCTAACTATTATTCTAAACCTAGACACACAGTGAATTTAACGCACCTTAACTTGACCAAGCACTCAAGCTTAAATACCCACCTTACTCACTACCCTATGAACTGCCCTCTATTATGTCTATTGAAAGAAAGGCTGCAAAGCTAGACACCATAATTTTGCATTGCGGTGAGGAGATTATATGTATTTTTAGTACCCTTTAAAAAAAAATTTTTTTTTTGAAATTTTCACTTTTTTACTTGCAGAAAGTTAGAGAGGGTCAGACAATTAATACGAATTGGGGTTAAGAATGAAAAGGTCAAAGCTTTCTTACACTCTGGTCCTACATATAATTACAGGAAGTAGGACTGATTTGAATATGCTGTAATCAAATGCAAATGTCAAAGTGTTTAAAATAAATATCCCTGAAGCTGAAAATTACACTCTTTTTAGCACAAGTATAAAGGTACGCATTAATTAGCATTATTTACTTACTTATCTATCAGAGCAAGTGAGGTAATATCTTTCAATGGACCACCTAAGATGCAAAGTGCTGTATGTCTACACACTGGATATATACAGAGAGCTTCTTCATAGGTAGGGGTTCTGAGCACCTATTTAAATATTTAATATTGTTTAAAGTGGCACCAAAATAGCCTCCATTTTCATGTTAAAGAGTTTTGAATTTCTGGTAAAATTCCTTTTTGCTATGCAGTGGAAGAAGAGAGACCCACAAATAAGAATAGCTACAAGTTACCCAGAGTCCTCTCCTTTTTCATTAACTGGCACTTACAGTCTCAATAACCCACACTGAAACATTTGTTCAAGAAAGAATTTTAAAAAACTCTTTACTCACAGTTGCTTGAAATTGCAGAATTGTGCATGCTGCTTTCTTTACTTCACATATTCTTAGCAACCAACTGAACAGATCAAAAGCAAACAAACAACAGACACTGACAGACTAAAGAGAGGGAAAAAGCACTTAGCAGAAATGCAGAGCTCTCTTTAAAATCAAAGAATGGGAGGAATGATTGGTTAGTTCTGGATAGGCAGACAATCACCTCAGCCCCAAAAAAGTCCCTCCCAGTCACATAAGCTACAGACAGCATGTGAGGTTGAAAATAAAACTCTAACATTTCATTCTCTATGTAAAAGCTAACCATATGTATGAGAAAGAAGCTTAAAAATTATTCAATGAATAGTTAACTTAAACTCTAATGGGCATAATTGTTTCCATGGGTGATTATGCTGTGATGTTACCTTCTTCCATCCTTGCTGCTTTATCATCCACCTTCTTCCTAGGACAGCTGCATGGCTTGTACAGGAAACATAGGAAGCATCTTTATGCTGAATATGATCTTTGTTCTGTCTAGACCAGTACTGTCTCAGTCAAACAGAAGCTTTGCAGTGAACGGTATCATACCATAGGGTTATGCAGACAGTCTGATTTGACTACATGATGGTGTTACTGTGAGTAACAAAAGGTGAGGTCTGTGTGAATGAACAGGTGACCAGTCTGCAAGGATATATGTGAAGATTCTCAGTCATCCAGGTGAGGCTATCTGGAAGCTGAGTCATGGCAACTGGACTTCTTTCTTATTATGTCTGTAGAAGTGGGATTTTCACTCACCGCCCCCCCCCCCCCGTCTTTTATCCATAAGGAGCCTATTCATACCAGGGGGAAGTGAAACCAACTGGAAGAGATATCAGGGATCTCCTACCAACTCTCCTCAGACTGAAGAAGCTACTTGGATGAGTAGTGAAATGTTTCAACCTAATAAAGTAGTCCAGTTGCCATGACTCAACTTCCAGATACTTCTGCAAGGAGTGGAAAAATTTGCTGGAAAACGGAGATGCTGACAATCTTCAATATCTGGTTTTGTCAGGGATGTGGGAAGCACAAAACCTAAGCTCAGAGGTTTTTTGATTTCCTCCTTGACTTTTGTTCCTACATAGTGTGTACACGGTTTATAGTTTCCTCCCCCTCTCCATCTTAACAGGAGAATTTGTATATATCTCTGTGCATGTTTCTGTAAATGTGAGGAATTTTGAAATGTGTAGTTTTTCTAAAGCATGGGCATACCCATTTGTCAAACGTAAGTGCCTTTCATGTCCATTTTTGAAAGGTGGTCAGAATCCTGTTGGGCATTTGCACTGGGCTTCAGTGTAAGTGAGCAAATCTCAGTGGCAAGTTACAACTAATGAGTAGGTTGCTGCCTGCACTTCTGGTTGTGCACTTAGCTGGGCAATTGGCATGTGACCAGGGATGCAAACGGCAAATTTTTTATTAGCAGCAATCTGCCACTGGGATGTACATAGTTACACTGCCATACATCCCCAATAGAATTCTGTCACCTTCCAAAAATCCACAGACCGCAGGAATCCACATATGTTATTTTTGAAAATGGAGTCATACTTCCTTCTCTTTCTCCTCTCTTTCCTCCTTTGCAATGCTCATTGTTATCACTGTTTCCTGAAACTGCACTTTATATTGGTTTGTTAATATGCTAAATAAATATTTGAAAAACCTGTTTTAATATACTTTGAGGAAAGTGCATATTTCCAAAATATACGCAAAATTCTACACATTTAGAGAAATACTCTGGCCAGTATAGATTTAGCCAGTGCATGCTTTTGGTGTGCAAATAGCAAGCTTCTGAACTGCATTTGACATTCTGAAGTGCGAAATATATAAATCCTGGTAAATGTGCTGAAATGAGTCTCTCATCTATTCTTAGGGTTGGCTCAGTTTTAATATTGTTGTTGATAAGGGTAGGTTTTGCTATCCTTAGCAGTGGACACATCCTGCATACACCGTGAGAAGTGTTGTAATAATGCTTCTCTGATATTTAGAAAAAATAGGGACTCTGCAGCTTGTTGGTTCTGAAGTTAACTCATCTGAGCTCTGCTGGAGATAGGGGTGTGCCTTGCAGACTTAAGGAAGTGATGAATACTCACAAATTTTCTTGTCCTCTCTGGGGAAAAAAGTCTCAACACATCAAGAAACCCCTTGACAAAATTGTCAAGAGCTGTAAGATTGTTCGCTCCTGCATGAGAGTGGAAAGATCAGCATTTTTTTTCATCATCATCATCATTAGACAAAAGATACCCTTTTTTTTTTTACAGGAAAGAAATCCCTTGCATTCTATAAAACAAGCCTTGTATTTTGTGGGTAATAACTTGTATTTTGCTCCAGATGCATAGTGTTTATAACAAATACAAGGTTTTTTTTTGTGCAGAATTGTAATTTAAAATCTGTGCAAAATACAATCTTGCAGGCAAGATCCTATTCTGTGAAGTTTTCTCAAAACAGTCTTGAAAAATGCACCAAAACCTTCTGTCATCTTATCTAGCCAGAGAGAGAACTTCTGAAAATGTTTGTTGTTTGTTTATTTCATTCCACATGGGAAAGAAAGAAGCAGGGCTGGACTTGATGATCCATAAGATGCCTTCCAGCTCTGCTGTTCTAAGGTGATGATGACTATTTAAGGCTACACCCTTACCACCTAGGTGCTTTCCTGCTTGTTTGCATGGGACTTTCTTAACCTTCCCAGTTCAGTGTGTTCAACCATATTCTGAATTTCCTATTTACACAATTTGCCATTGGTTAAGTTACCTAGATAAAATGGTGTAATTGATAGCACAAGGGGGGGAGAAGGATGTTATCACCTGTGTGAACTGGACTACAAATCCCCAGGCCATGCAAGGGGGACAGTCAAAAATAAAGAAAGAAAGAAAGAAAAAAGAAAAAGAAAAAAAGAAAAATGAAGGAATATATTTTCCCGTCCTGTCTACTTTTGTGAGTACAGGTAATCTTCCATTCCCAGCAAGGCTGGATCGATCTACCAACAAAAGAGACGTACTTCAACTTCTGTTTATGACAACTAAGGGTCAAAAGGCGTCAATTTCACTAATGCACATTATTCTTGCATTTACATGCCCATCTTGCCTCCAGTGAGCTCAAGGCTGGCTACGTGGCTCTCCTGATTCCCACTTTCTCCTCACATCAAGCCTGTGAGGTAGATCCAACCGAGAGAGAGAGAGAGAGAGAGAGAGAGAGGTCGACTAGTGAGGTGGATGACTTAGCAGGGAGGGACTTGATCCTAGATTTCCCAGGTCCCAGTCTGACAGTGGCCAGGGCTCCCCTTGCAGCCATAGTGCTACCCAGACAAACGGCAGGATTCCTTTGGTACAGAATAACATCCGACCCCCCTTCTCCCTACAGCACATATTTGTTTAGGAGACAGCCATGTTGCTGAAGCAGCATTTATCAGACTGGAGGTTTGTATTCAGGTTTGGTGCCTGTAGCTCAATAACACCAATATAAATAGGCAATTAGACAGACATAAAGAGGCGAGAGAACGCTGCTGAGCTGCCGCATATACCAAGATTTTAGCAAAGCCTTGATCCTAACTTAGTTTTGCCACTCATTGCACTGTCGGCTTTTACTCCTTGCTTTCCCCTTTCCCCCCATATTTCCTTTCTTTGCCCCTCTTTCACATTCCTGGCGTCTTCTTTAGCTCTCTCCCCCCCCCCTTGATTTTAAATGTCTCCCACAAACATTTTACTTTTTTTTTTGTGCTAAGTATAAAATAAAGCCTCTTCTTCCTTGGCATGTTCTGCAGCTGCTGCAGCATCCTGCATTGCCCTGAACTGACATCCTGAAAGCTGAGGCCCTAGTCAGTCATTCCAAGGCTGCTGTCTTCAGAAGTGGGGATTTAATGCAGCAGGAGACAATGCAGCCCTTGTGAAGCTCAGACAATCTAAGGCAGATGGAGAAAGAGAGAGACGGAGAGAGACAGAGATGGGTTTTTTTAAAAAAGGAAAACACTTCTGTGAAAGAGGGAGAAAGAAAAGGCACTCTGAAAAAAAAATAGTAATGAGATGAGAAACCAAAAAGCCGAGTCCCGTTTGTGAACACAATTGTGTTGGATGCATTTGGGCCAGGATGAACACCTGGAACCTGGTCAAAGCAAGGTGTGTTGGGAGGGTGGGAAGGAGAACCTGCTGAGCACAGCGGTTGCCCCCATCTTTGAAAGTAAGCTATGGTTGCCAACTGCAGGCTGGGGAGCAGGGAATCAGCCAGTCTGATGATTATTCATCAGGCATGTCTGTATTTGCCGCTATCTCACATGCTGACAATTGTTGCAAGTAATTAAGAGAGCGTCTGTAGTATGGAGACATGCTCAAAGTCACAAAACCCTTTCCTGTTATTATTTTATGTTATTTTATTTGTAAAGGTCATACTATGGTAAAAGGGAAGGGTGGACTATGCTGTGGAGATTACCATGGAATGGGTATCATATAGGTTTAAAAAGTAATAACATATTATCCTATGGTATAGTGCGAGTGGTGGAAGAAATTTAATATTGAATATATTTGAGAGAGGGCTTTGAATGTTCTTGTGAATTCACAAGAATTCACCTACACTCTGCATTAAGCCCCCTTTTCAAAGCTGCCTCTTATTAACATAGGTGACACAGGCTGAGGTGGCTTGCAGAGTGGGATGGGGGTGCCTCACCCCAAAATTTGTGGGGATGCGCCTGCCCCATTCATAAACCATGTATGGTATATGCATTAAGGACAGGGATGGGAAAATATGTCAGTTTGGCTTTCACCAACGTATCAGTTAATAATGTTGGACTGGGGCATGAGAGAATCCATTCCCAACTCATTCCCAAAGTGCATTCCTCTCTCCTTTCCATCCCATTTACTAGGCTGATGTAGCAATTAATATTGTCTATATAATTAGACAAAGAGTGATGGAGTGGTTAGCATGGTAGACTGGGACTTCTGAGTTCCATGCACAAGTCCTTACTGAGCTGTGAAGCTGGGACCGTCCTCCTTTCTTACTCTGACCTATCTCAGAATATTGTGATGAGGATAAGTGGAGAAGAGAGCCTTGTAAAGTGCCTTACGTTCTGGATATAAAGGTCTCTAACAGAACTGGATAAATGCATCCAGGACATGACAAAATGCTAATTTGGTTGATTCTTCAAAAATGAACTGAAATAATATTCACATGCTCACATGTACCCACACACATATATTTGCACAAACCAAATTCAGTTGGTACAGGTATTCTCATAATGAAAAGGACATCCTGCTGTTGATGATGAAGATCCTGCTGGGGCAAAAAACCTAGCGACAACTCTAATTCAGCAGCACCACAAACACAACTGAGTACATCAGAATGGAAAACCAACCTTTTAAGAGATAAGCACCCTGTCTGGATGGGTGACACACACTACTCAGGACAGTTTGCAGTACTGTACTCAAGCCTCTGTTCCCAACCTGAGTTTGATCCTGATGGGCTTGGCTAGCCAGCTCAAGGTTGACTCAGCCTTCCATCCTTCCAAGGTTGGTAAAATGAATACCCAGCTCGCTAGGGGGACAAGCATGTTATTTGCATAATTATGGTGTAAACCATCCAGAGAGTGCTCTAGCACTATGGGGTGATCTATAAGCCAAAACAACAGCAACAACATCTCTTGACTAGTCAAGAGAATTGCAGAATGTGAGGGTAGTCCTCTCCTTCTGTTATTTTTTGGTTCAAATGGAAATTAGACATGCCATGTTTTCTCCCTTAGGCAACGGGCTGTCAGAAAACAGTTTTTTATTTGAAGGTGTCCTTTATTTGAAGCGCTTCCCAGTCCAGCTTAAAAACAAAGAACCATAAGAAAAGAGAGTAAGAGCTGTGATATTATCCAGAAGGTCACCGAGTCACAGTCTTCCTCATTACAATGAGATGCACTGTACTGCTATTGAAATTATAACAGCCAAAATCCTCCTGGGATTTTATGCCTGCATAACACAGATAACATAACTTTTGTGTGCAAATTGCCTCATGTTCCGATATCAGTATAGTCATTATCTCATGCTCTGCCAATGATTGGCATGTTGCCACTAACTGACTTGAGTAAGGGCTGGCCCTACCATTAGGCAGGGTAAGGTGGCTGCCGTAGATGGCAAATGCTGTGTGGTTGACAGAGAGTGATGACAGTTCATTGAAGAATAGATCTCTGTGTTTTGCACAGCCTGCACAATACAACCTAGCCTGTTGCCTAAGATAGACTTTGGGTTTGGTGGTGGTTGCTGTCCTATCAAGAGTACTAGCATAAGGTGCAACTGTCAGTCTGGTAAGCTTTTCAGCATAAAGTGGGGTTACAGAATGCCATCTCTTCCTTTGTTTTGGGCCACAAGATGTCATGGGTCTGCTGTGGTTGCAGCGAATAGCTTGGTTGCAGTAAAGAACTTGAGACCTTGGGATTTGGTTTCAAGAGCTGACCAGTGCCAAACACCTTAGGTGACTTTTACGAAGGGCTAGACAGATTTATGGAGGAGAACTACCAATGAGCCATTAGAGAAGAGCACTTTGTGAACCTGACAGCTTTGTATGAAGTTGTCAGCATGGCACCATAGCTGCTGCAGACTTTATCCCCACCCTCCAGCCCGGCTGGGCCACTTACCTATCATCATGCATCACCGGAGTCCTTCTGCTTTGGCAGCACACCAATTAGGGAAGGTCGGCTGCCCATGCCCGCCTCCTCAGGCAGCTGACCACTCCATTGAGGAGGCTGGACGGGGATTCTCCCTGCGCAGCCAATGAGTGGTCGGCTGCCTGAGGAGGTGGGGATGGGCAGGCCAAGCTCCTGCCTGGATTGGTGTGCTGCTGGAGGAGAAGGACGACACATGACAAATGTTAATTGGCCCAGCCGGCCTGGGGGTGGAGAGAAAATCTGTGTGGCAGCTGTGGTGCTGTACTGACAGCTTTGTATGAAGCTGTAAGCCTCATGAAGCACCGTTCTCTATTAGCCATCTTTAGCTAAAGGGAACTTCACTGCAAAGGTGTGCTAGGAACAAATGACTTGTGTTGGTGATCACCTGCATGTGGTGGATATCATCTCCATGTTCTGTTTGCAGACTGTAGAGAAACACCTGTCTTATTCATGGTGGGACTAAGTGCTGGTCTGAATGTTTCCATGATCTGCTCTAGCATTTAAGGCAACCCCCGTATGCCAGCAGTGGGGAATGTGAGCCCTCAAGTATTGCAGGATTGCAACTCTGATCATCCCCAGCCAGCATATCCCACCCTGAAGTATAACAGGAGTTGCAGTCCAGGAACATCTGGATAGCCAGAAATTCCTCACACCTGCTGTACAAGAACTCCATTTTGACTGACAGCCCCTGCAACAGATCCTTTGAGAGAAGCATATGCCCATAAGCAAAACAGGACAAAACAACCGTAGTTCCTTGTGTATGTGATGCTCATAAAAATCTCACACGAGGATTCTCTTTCCTCTGGTGTTAAACATTCATAGTCCAGTGTTTCATTGCCAATGTTAATACAGGCTGAGGCTATTGATATTCCGGCCATCTGTTCATAGCATGCATTATTAAATGTGAAACATCTTGTTGGTATGGAACCATACTTATGAATTTGTAGAACAAATTATCCATAGCTTGGTACAGTATAGGGCTATGTGCCAATGTGATGGGTCTTTCTTTCTTTCTTTCTTTCTTTCTTTCTTTCTTTCTTTCTTTCTTTCTTTCTTTCTTTCTTTCTTTCTTTCTTTCTTTCTTTCTTTCTACACATTTTTGGGAGAGAAAAGTTGCATCGAAAAGAGCCTGGCATTTCATTATGTGCCTTTACTCCTGACTGGATGCGGTTGTAACATTCCCAGTTGTCTTTGAATAGGCTGCTATCTTCAGCGAGGATGAAAAAGAAAAAGAAGAAATAAACCAGCCATCTTACCTGTGAAGAGTACAGTAGGGTCCTGGTGTGCAGCCCCATTCATGTCTGCCTTTGAAACCCATAGGAATTAGCTTGCCTATTTACCGATTATAACAGTTGGTCGTTGAATGTTTTATTTTCATTCCCAGTTGGTACAATATGTTCACAGCTGATGCTGATGGCTTGCCCATTTGATTTCACATATGGTCAGCCATGGGGTCCTCAGAGGCTTTCTTTTGTAGTACAGCTTCTTTAAACCTCGCATATATTCCAGTTTTATTTTGTTTTTGTCTGCTGGGAGGATGACTATGAAACTCTGCAAGTTGGCAGCTGAGAAAGAAACAAGTCGTTCTGTTGATAAAGAATCAGAGTTATTTGGGTCAGGGTGTCCCGGGAAGAGCATTTTCGATCAGCACTGAATACAAACAAGTACTTCACAGTAAGTGACAGAATGAAATCCAGTTGATAAAGAAAATGGCTTCCCCCACACATACCTTATTTTCTTTGAACCTCTGCTGGAGATGCTCTAGGGTGTTTTGGTGCTATAGGTTGCCATTAAAGCCATGTCTCATTGGGGATTTTGTATCTTGGGAAACAGTCTATGTCATATTCCTTATCCAGTCAGCCAAATTTCTGTAGCCCTCCACATTGATGTTCCTGCTTTTTCGTGCATAATTCCAGATGAAGTCATAGTAAGTCCAAATGGAGTCAGAAAGATTGAAGTGTGTACCAGCCTGGCAATGCATTTGCCCGCCCAGTCCGAAATAAAGAGACGAGACACAGTAACATGGGGTAAACTGGGCCACAACTTTATTAACTTTTTAACTTGAATTTCCCCTTTCACAAGGGGGCCTACCGTAGTGCAAATCTGGTCTGTAACCGGAGTCTACTTTGACCTTCCAGTCCAAACTTCGCCTTAGTGAATTCCTATTCTGAAAGCATGCTGTCCTACAGCACACCCTCAGGCCTCCTGTAGCCGGAGTACCCTGCTTCCCCTCCCCTCAGCTAACCTCTGCTAATGCCATCCTGAGAGGAGGGGTGCTTGGCACCCCCTGGGTGCCCCTCTTGGAACTCACTTTAACCTGTTCCTTTTGCACTACCCGCCACGGCATAGGGGCTACAAAGTATGCCCCATACCCCCCACCAAGCTGAATATTTCGACCCTAAGGCCCCCTTACAAATCACTTAAGAAAATGTCTAACCCCATGTCTGATAAATGAATTCCACCAGCCCTGTATAACTCAGGCTTAGAAACTTTAATATCCAGGTGTGCTATAACTGATCCTCCTAGGCCCTGCCTGATGGCCCTACCAACCTCTTTGTTGATTCCTTTCCTGGCCCAATCACATCCAACCTTCCACATCAGCCTTGGAATAATAGCTGACCAGATAATGCATATTGTTGGGCAGCATGCCGCAAAGGCCTTAAGGTCCACTGTTACCTGCAGTATCAAGGACTTGCCCAACCTTCGAGCCAAGTCATTGCGTCCCAAGTGGATCACCAAAATGTTAGGGGTCACATCTGGAGTACGCTGGGACCCCAGTTCGAGGAACCCTTCCCAGAGCATGCCTCTCTGTCTCCAACACAGCCAAAGCACCAAGTTCCTAAGTTTCACCCTCAGCTGATCTGACCAGTGTACTTGGCTGCCCGAAACAGGTAACTATGTCCACACAACAGAACTCGAATCCAGGCCAACGGCCTCCTCGGACCTGTAATGACAAAACCCAAACAAACAGCAGCACCTAACACTGTGGCAGAGGGTGTACATAAGCACAGTACCTATGTGATGACTATCTATCCACTTTCTTAATGTCCTCAGTTCCATACCCAAGGGCTGTTGTGACCTGTAGATGCGCCACCAATCCGAAAGGAATGTGTTCCAAATCGCCACCCTAGTATCCCGGTCTTGCATAAGGCTTGGGAAGTAACTTTCCTAAATTGGTATCGTGTAAGGAGTTATGCATCCTTATGCCACAAGAATCCACCTTCCTCATCTCCTCTAAGCTGCAAATATTCCTGCATGGCTTTCACAGGACAAATTTCGACTACTGAACACTGGCCCAACAAAGAACCTGCCCTCTTCCCCGTTTATCTGTTTTTGATCTACGTAAGTGGATAGCTACCCAATCCTCTGATACCACCATGTCCTTCCGCTGCAAAGAGGATAGAGATGTATCTGTTTTTGCTGCTGCCACCAACTCACACGGAGGGCCTCAAAAATGTTATAAGTGTCATTGCTCTGAAAAGGCAGGCTTCAAAGTGATCCCTACATACTACTTCCCATGTGCTTCCCAAGCTTGCTAGGATAGCTGGGGAGAAAGGTGCATGAATATCCTTTGAGCTACCTTGCTCCTGACCCCAACCTTCAATCATCTTCCTTACGCGGAAGTCCACAGCGTAATCTCTATACCGCTGCACTTTGGCATAAAAGGCCAGAGCAGACATTTGTGCTTGAATTGACCTAGGTGCCAAAACCTTCCTATGCAAATATACTGCAAATTGCATCATATGGTCATCCAGGGGAGGCCAATCCTGCCCCAGACCTTCCTTCTCATGAAAGGTGAAAAATTCATTACATGCCACTGTATAACTTCAGTGAGTGCTAGGAGCAACAGCTAAACTCATGGCCCTATTAGCCTCAGGCCACCAAGATTCCACACCTTGATCGGTAGAACGTCCGGCTGAGCCTGTGGCCCCTGTGCCAATGCACTGAACCAGCCCATCTGTTGATGGGACAGGGCGTCAGCCAAGGCATTGTCAACTCCCAGAATGTGACGGGCCTGGAAGACTATATTAAATCGCAGACAGCTCAGTACAAAGGCCCTGATGAGCCCCATTACCCTCTGCATTGGTCTGTACCTGAAAATCTCCTCCTAATCATATCTCTTCCCTCCAAAAGGAAATCCCATTGAAACCCTCGAGAAATTGCAGCCACATCCTCAAATCCTCTTTCATCCCACAGGATAACTTCGGTGATGCAGTTTTGTAAGGCCTTTCATAGCATCACATAACCGTCTTAGGAATGCTCTACCTGGGGCCACCACTTTACAGGCAAAATTTAGGTGACCAACTATCTCTTGATGCTCCTTCAAAGTGACCTTGCTCTGCACAAGCATCTTCTGAAGCCATAGTTTCAGCTTCTCCAGCTTTACTTCTGGTAATTGACTGGATTGCTGAGCAGTACCCAGTTTGATCCCCCAAAAGGTTAAAATTTGGCAGGGTCCCTCTGTTTTTCCCTCAGCTAGCAGTACCCCTAGGTTCCACACTAACTCCTGGAATGTATCCATGAGGCGCTGACATTGTGAAGTCCCAAAAATCCCACAAAATAAAACATCATCCAAATAATGGACTACTCATGCAAAACTTACCCTGCGCTGAAGCACCCATTCAAAAAAAGAGCTAAATTGCTCAAAAGCTGAACAAGATATTGAACATCCCATAGGTAACAACCTATCCATATAAAAACTCCCCTCAAAAGCAAATCCTAGAAGGTCGAAATCCTCTGGATAGACTGGGAGGAGCCTAAAGGCAGATTTGATGTTGCACTTCCCCAACTCTGCCCCAATCCTGCAACTCCACACCATACACACTGTTGCGTCAAACAACATGTATCGTATGCTGCACAGCTGCTGTGGGATTCTATCATTAACTAAGTCCCCAGCGGGAAAAGACAAGTGGTGAATCAATCTAAATTCACTAAGTGTCTTCTTCGGGACAACCCCCGGTGGTGACACCCTGAGATCCGCCACTGGTGGGGCTGGGAAAGGACCTAACACCTTCCTTCTGCAACCTCCTTATGTATTTTTCTCTTCACAATGTCTTCCCACCCCCTAATCGACTTCAAATTACCTGACCATGTGGCTATCTCATTCCCAATGGATGGGATACAAAAACCAAACTTAAACCCTTAATGCAAAAACTTGGCTGCTGCCCTATCTGGGTAGTCCACTATCAAATCTATCTCCCAAAATAGGGCGGGACATCAGCGGGAGCCACAGTGAGTCATGTGGGACATCCCAGTGCATGTTGGGGTGTAGCACCATGCAGATATGGAAATCGTCATCGTAAAGGAGCCATGCATGCCCTGGGAAATCCACATATGCCCTATAAATTAGGTTCATATTCTTAATCAAAGATAGGGCCTTTTCTGGATGAGCGCAAACCACTGTTCCTGCATAAATGAAAAACCCTGGCAACCAATTTGCCCAACAGCAGCCTGGTTTGTGCTGTCGCAATTTCTCCCTCTCCCTCTCTTCCTCCTCGTTATTCTTCTTTTCCTCAATTTTCATGTTCAACAACTCGAACATGTCTATGTATTAGCCTTTCCAAATCTTTTCTACTGTGGCTGGTAGGAGATGATTTCCCAATGATAATGACTGGTCTCCCTTTGGGAGGGTGCACCGTGCGACTGAATTATATCCTGTATCAGGTATGGCTGGGTGCGCTACTTCCCCTATTCCAGTAGCCACATTGACTTGTTGTACATTCACAGGGTTTGGGGCTATACTCATGCTGACCCCCATATGTGTGTCTGTTCCCATCCCTGTTGAGACAAGACTGAAGGGACTGGCACCGTTTGGCTCCCAGTACCCCACGGCCAGGCACTCACAGGCTGTGTAGCGCCCGGTGCAACAGTACCCTCACCTGGTTGTGGCCCTCTCAGCATCACCGAGAGTACCCTGGCGGAACCTGGTTCCTCCTGTGTGGTCAGGCTGGAGCTGGTGCCATCACCCAGGCTATGCTGCACAGTCATGGACTCCGAGGAGGTACCCATCTGTGCCACTTCATCATCCGCCTGCATCTGGGTGCTAGTTGATGCCATCCACGGCCCACCAGACTGCTGAAATGTTTCCCCACCCCACCTTTGGAAGCAATTTGATGTGTTCTTGATTGTTTGTGTCATGTAACTACATTGCATATTCTCTCTCACACACACACTCTCTCTTACACAAAATGTTAGATTAAATCTTGGTATACAAATAAAACTCTACACATAAAGTTGTCATAACACCACATTGATTTCTCAAATAAGTAGGACAGGGGCTGAACCCTTTTCGTTCTTTGGGGCTAATCCAATGTTAATCCCAGATTTAGTCAACCCACTGAAATGAATTGGCCCTATTACCAGTTTCATTAATAATAATTAGACTACCCTAGTTGGGACTAAAATTAGATGCAATCCTTTATTTCAGGGTTGAGCAACAGAGCTCATCACTGCAACTTGATGCTGACATAGGTCAAACATTATCAACCAGTTGTTGGTAGTTCATAGGCCACTTTTCAGTCCAGAGCAAACCTGCTTCATTTGATGTTTTGAGTGAGGCTCCAAATGTGGATCAGCAGTTTTTCATAGGCCCAACCAGGCTCCTGTTGGCCCTCAGTTCAGCTGGGTGGCAGGGTTGTGTGAATTGCAGTAGACTCTTCCTGCACAACACCAGAGGTCAGCCCCCTTCTTCCTGAGAGCTTCCTCTATGGTCAGCACATTTCCGAAAGACAGTCAAGAGGCTGTTCCCATCAAGCCTTGAGTCCTCTGGCAAACTGCAGACTGCAAAGAATTTTACTGGGACTTTTGGTGCTCATACTGGGAGGTTTTTCAATGGAAGCATCAATTTTATGCCTCCTGAGAAAGTTTAGATGATTTGCATCATTCTGTGGGTTGCACTGCATTTTGGAGACAAAAAAGTGTGCTTTTAAAAATGCAAATGACATCAAATTCATACAATCAAAAATAAGCAGACACATGCTTTATTCATTTGGAGAGAATGCATACCAAATGCATGTCTTAGGAAAAAATGGGTACATTTGAAAAGAAACATTGACATATCTTTATGGAAAGGGGAAAAAAACAATGCCTCCCCACCTCATGTGGAAGAAAAAGAAGAAGAAGAGAAAAGAGAAGACCAGACAAGAATGCAGGTGAGATTCAGAAAAGTGCAAAGAGAAAGACGGAGAGCTTTTTATGTCACTAGCCTCTGCTGAAGACACAAGGTTTGATTGCTGAGTCAACTGGGCTCTTCCTCTGCTCTTATAATTCACACATTGTTGCAGGAGGTTGTTGATGATGAGATGTTCTAATGAACAATTCTGACCTCTGTCACCATTTTAAAGGCTCTAGGATTCACAGGGAAAGCTGTGTCTGATACACTAGCTTGAAACTCTTATGGTTAACCTTAGAGATGTGGGTTTCCATGGTTGCGAGTTATGCATGAACTTAAGCAACAAAAAGTCCTGTGACATTTTAGAGACAGGAGGATCAAATGTGGTGTTGACTTTTCTGGAATTCAGCTCAGTTCATCAGAAAGTGTTCATCTTTAGAGCAAGAGAGGGCATCTTGAAGCCTCCAGAAGCAGACCATGGATCCCTTACGTTGGACTCTTTTATTCACATTCCTGGATCCATCCTGGATCCAGACAGTAACAAAGTTTTCTTATAAACAATTCTGTGAAAGTGTTAGAGAGCTCATGCCTGCTTCATTTATCAACAAGCATGGATAGATGTAGTGCAGGCCACTAACCCAGATGGCTTTACAAAGGGATCAGATAAATTCAAAGACGTCAAGACTAACAGCAGCTAGCTTCTAGATTAGAGACACAGTGCTTCTAAACAACGGTTAACAAATGGAAGTTTCCAAGGGTTTGGGAAACCACTTCTGCAATCACTGCCTTTTAAGGTTGGAGCTGTTACCTTTAAATCCTTTGTGTTTCACATAGAAGTTTGGTTGTCCACCATGGCAAACAGGGTACTGGATTCGGGCAGCCAATTTCTCCCAATCCAGTGTTCTCTAGGTGTGGTGAAATTCTATTCCCATAACTCATCACCATTGGCCAGGTTTACTAGGGTTGACGGGAGCTGGAGTCCAAAACATTTGGAAGTCACCAATTTAGTGAATGCTGAAGATGGGTTTTGATCTGATGCAGCCAAGGATTTAAACTTGCCACATACATTGCAACAGCTATAGTATGAGTTTCCATCTTTTTTTAAAAATCCTGCATAATAGATCATTATAACCATAACTATGTACTGCCAGGTCAGTTCTGACCTATAGTAACCCTTTTCAGGGTTTTCTAGGCAGAGAATACACAGGAGTGGTTGACCATTCCCTTCTTCTGGGTGTGCCCTGGGACTGTGCAG
This sequence comes from Intellagama lesueurii, assembly GCA_037013535.1. Taxonomy (NCBI): domain Eukaryota; kingdom Metazoa; phylum Chordata; class Lepidosauria; order Squamata; family Agamidae; genus Intellagama; species Intellagama lesueurii. The sequence goes on from JBAJHW010000004.1 coordinate 149,081,217, forward strand.
CTTCCCCATGGTGACACAGGCTGGTTCTTCCCCCAGGAGGCATAGTGGGAAAATCAATCTCCCAACCTCCAGCTCTGCAGCCAGATACCTAAACTGCTGAGCTACCCAGCCAGGCTGCAGTAAACCACAACTAAGGGTTATATCTGAAAGAACCTTGTCCTTATCACAGATCTTTTACAATGACAGATGTACTCATCCCGACCCCTCCCATTCACATTACTATTGCCTGTGTTCATCATGCTTCTCATACCTTACTCTGTTTCCTCCATCTGTACATTTGTAAATGAATGGAGGAAGCCTGCAAAGAGACCATACGTCTCCATTATTTCTCTCTTGTAATGGAATCTCAGATCTGCTTCGAACTGCATACCACTTGGGAAAGAAGACTAGAAGTACTATACTGGGGAAGTCTTGTACCTTCTCCTTCTTCCTCTTCTGTGTTGGTGAAGTTTGAATGGAAAATGCTCCCACCTGGGAGAAGCAGTTGGTTAGAGCAAATTGCATCCAATTATGGTTTATTATCAGTGTTGAATATATTTTGGAAGCCTTCTTTCCTAGATAGAACTAAATTACTTAGAGTGCTTCTTCTGCCACAATGTAAATGAGTTGTTTAACATGGCACTTCATTGCTATCATAAGTCAAAGCCACTAGCAAGCTTGATGTGTCTGCAATAAATGTTTTATTATTTAGCAGAAAGGGGGGGAGGCTTAAAAATATACTATACAAGTTGCAATATGCCATGTTCATTCATGCTGTAAATCAACAAAGATCAGCCGACTGAATAAAAAAATGAAAAGCTTATTTAGAAACTGACATACGCTTTCAGATGAGCTGGGATGGCTGAAGTTAACTGCATTCATTTTTCTTTGCTTGTCACACTTGCCACTTGAATTTTGCTGCTAAAGATAGTGAGTAGTTTTGCTTTATGAAATTATATCTACAGGAACAGCATTTGCATTTATATAGACTTGCTTATAAGTTAAATTTTTAAAAAAAATCCAAAACAAACATTTCCCTCTATTATTATATGAGCGGCTTATTCAGCTACATCCCACCAGACTCTGGGTTGCTTTATTTTTAATCTTTAAAATGGTTCATTAGGACTTGGCTTCTGAAACAGGTGAGCTGAATTTCCAAGCTTGAAATCAGCAGGCCTGTGATCCTTGCCTTTCATTTATCACTTTCTCTCTGTCCCACCTGTCCTACAGAGACTTCTGCACAGTTTTCATGGAAGGTGGGGAAACTCATGAAGCAAGCAGGGGCAGGATCTCACCTCAACTTTTAAGTGAGGTGATGGTTACCCTTAAAAAACTTAGGTTGTAAGCTGTCTAGGCATGGACTCACTTTATAAACTTGCAATGACCTAATAGGCTTAAAATAGAGTTTGGAGAGATTAGCTTTCAAACTACAACTCCCAGAATCTCTCAGGCACCATGCTGGCTAGGACGTCCTGGGAGTTCTAGTCCAAAAACTAACGTTCACCGACTCTAGGTTTAAACCCAGCAGCATTCGTGTTTACATCCCTCCAGTACATTTGCCAATGGGTAATCGAGTTCACCATGTGTTAGCTGACACAAAGAGACCAATGGGATTCCACCTTGCCACATGTTAAAAAACATAATATTTGGACATGCCCTAAACAACATGTCATGTGGTGGGAATGTGAAAATATCACAACCTCAATTCCATTGTATTTCTCCAAATCCCACCTGCATCTTAGTCCCATCCTTGGTTCATTATTAGGCTGGGAGATTTAGGACAGAATCTCCTTCTTCCAAACTATCCACTACAAATGATGTATCTCTGCAGTAGGATAGTACTGTTTGTATGCATTCTTAAGAGTGTACCTTTTTGTACACCATTTCCTTCTTGACAAATGGGCATTGCTGTTTCTCTTTAAAATGTATGCATTTTTAACTTTTGGTTGATCAAAATGTAGGCACTGCTAAGTGCATAGTTTATTTTTTTCCCAATCACGCACAAACCTCACAATGATGGAGATTGTGTGTGCTTTGTTTGGTACTGAGACTTGGAAACTGTAGAATGGATTCTTTTCTCCTTGATGTACAAACTCAATGAAATTCCAATTAAGTACTATATAAAGAGCTACCTATTGTTATTTACCTTAGCCTCCAGTCTCTGCTCAACTACAATATGATTGTGTCCAGATATCCGGTCCTGCACACCACATTGACACTTACATACTCATGGAATAGGCTTAGGGCTTCATACTGTGGGTCAAACATGGGGAACATATTTTAGCCCAAGATAAGTTGTCAAGGGCCAAATTCCTCACTCCTGCTGTGGGTTTTCCCCTTGATGAGGTTGGACAACACAATGCCAACCATCATCTGGAAAGCATTAAAAGGTAGCAGGTACTCTGTGTTCACCCCCTTACAAGTGCAAAAAGTGGTCCTGAACACAGACTTCATTTATGCAGCTTCGGTAGAGACTATTTCCATGCCCCCCCCCCTCAGAACATTGGGGTGCCCCACACTGTTCCAAAAGCAGCAGCCGTTTACATAGCTTCAAAAAATATATAGCCATGGCCAAATTTCCCATCCCCCAGGCACTCAAATCACAGACTAAGGTGTTATTCCTCAAGGGTTTAGGCTGTCCCAAGATCATACAAAAAGGGAATTCATGATAATAAAATGAAATCCTTCTAAATCCTTGTAAAAATAAATACAGGATGTAAGATTCACAATACAGAGAAATGTATAATTGATGTATGTAGTTGTCTAGATGGTAAAATAACCATGCCATCCATTAGAGATGAAAGCTGTAACAACTCAGGCAGCAAGGCAGTACGTATTTTATAGGTCATCTGGGCACTGTTCAGATCTACAGGTTGCTACTTCTTCTCCATATTTGAAAGCATTTAATGGATTATTATAAAGGAGGAGTGGGGGTGGGGGAAGATGGTGCAGAATAATAGCTCGGACGGAAGCGCTGTGAATAGATCACCACTATGTGATTTCTAAACGAGAGCATTATTTTGAAATTTCCCTCATGACTAACCTACACATTTGCCAAATTTCTAGCAATAGGAATAATGAATTCAGTGACAGGAGCAGCAGGAGAGGAAGAGAGTAAACAAAGATTTTTGAGTTATAGTACAGATGTTGCTGCTCCCAGACTTTGGAACTCCCTCTCACAGGAGGTGAGGCGGGCTCCATCTTTACTGTCCTTCCACAAGCAAGCAAAGACCTTTCTCTTCAGGCAAGCTTTCCCTCAGTGACTTGAGTGGGTTTTTTTAATGGATTTTTGTACTGTACTGCATAAAATGTGTTTTGGTGTTGCTTATGTTTTTGGTATTGTATTCATTGATGCTTTTATATTTATACTCACTGTTGTTAGCTTAAATGCTGTCTTTTAATTGTTGTAAGCTGCCTTGGGTCCTTTTTAAGGAGAAAGGTGGCTTAAAAAAATTAAGTACATAAAAAATAAATAAATCCTGAAGTGGGTACAAATACCACTTGCTAATGGGAAACTGGATGCCCAGTGTGGTGTAGTGGATAGAGTAATGGACTAGGACTCAGGAGGCCTGGGTTCAAGTCTCAGTTCATCCATGGAAACTCACTGAGGGTGTGGAACTGGTAAAACTTAGAATGCCCTGATTTTGACTTGACTGCACAATGGGCAACTGAGTGTTGTGGGTAAGTGATGACCAGAAAATCAAGCACATGGTCTGAACCATTCTGCCAGGGCTGTGGAGAAAGACTAGTGAAGATAGTAATGGGGTTTGAAACTAAAAGGACCCTACATATGATAGGAAGCATGACAGAAGTGCAATGCTGATGGATGCCTCAATGTCTTCATGCATTCACTCTTGCTATTATAAGAGGCATTTCCATTTTGTGATATAATACTGGCAGTATTGTGGCCTTGGGGAGACAAGAGTTCTGTTTGGCATTTGGGATATTTATTTCTGTTTGCTGGAAGTGTACGTGACAATAGCTGACTGACAAGAAGAATATTTAGTCTGTCTGGTCAGTGAAGAGTGAAAATGTTCACAAACATAAATGTTTGAGAAGATTGTGTATAGAAGTTTAATATGTCCACATGTCTTTCTTAGTATTGTTACAGTTTCAAGATTCACTTCTCATATTTATCTAAAGTATTGCACACAGTCACTGTAGCCTCTGCCCCGTTCAGAGTCAAAGAGTGGAAATTCTGAGACTACGGAGTAGCAGTGGGTTAGGTTCAATTTGAATGCATATATAAATACAATAAAGACCAATTTAGCCAGTGCTATCTGGACATCCAAAAAATAATCTTCTTTTCCCAAATAATTGAAGGCAGCTTTCCTCAGCCTGATGGTCTCCACATGATTTGGATTACATTCCTCATCACTCCTGACCACTGGCTACACTGGCCACACAGGTGAGAATTGTAGTCTGAAACATCAGTAGGGTGCCACATTGGGGAATGTTTATTTAAGCTTGAATGAGGACTGGGGGCCCCATTATCATGATCTGAGTAACACTACTGGTAGTGCACAAGTTCTTAGGGGATTTCAAGTTGCTCAACACCATGATTAGCATTTCTTGCTGTCCCTCTGCCAAATCTAGGGCCAGTTTAGATTCCATCTATTTGGTTGCTGTAGGCAGAAAGTAAGCTTTCTGTCTGGGGAAAAATAGGTTGAAGTTGTTCTGGCCTATGGGCTGAAGTCCAGTTTAGGAAGGATCTTGTGGACCATTGTTACATCAGTGACTTAGACCCAAGCAAAGTGGGTAGTTCCATGCAACAGGTTCCTAGGAGCAAACCGGAGTTCACACACAGAATGTCTCCAGGGTTAAAATAGCTTCTTATCTCTCATCAGCAGTGGAGTTTGCAGGCCAGATGTCTTCAGACAGCCATCCTTCTCATCTCCTCTGGGCTGTACCTGAGATAGACATAAGGGGTAATGTTCGATAGCTCTGCCAGTATCATGCTCTCAGTCCCTCAATTTTCAAATCAAGAAAAATCTATAGAAAACTACAGACCACCAGAGATATTCCTCTGTCATTTCCAGCCAAGAAGAGACCACATAGAACCTTTTCTTTGCATGATTGAGTCTTCTGCTACCTATTATGCATCTTTTTTGGAGGCCAGATTTTTTTTAACTCAGCAAAAAGGACGGGAACAGAGATATGTATTTACATTTTTAAAAGTAATTCCTACACACATTTTTAACATTGGGCGCCAAAGCAGCTACAGTAACCAACAATATTCTCATACTAGGAAAACCAAAGGATTGCCTATTGTGAAACACCATTCTCTTGGAGCAGAAAAGTGTGGCTTTGTAGAAACGGTATTCATTTCTTGGGGGCTCAGACCCCATTTCTGGTTTATACTCTGGTTCTTCAGCATGTCACTTGTCTTTCAGCATCACCAATTTGTCTTCTGTGAAAAGTCCATTTCATGACTGGGCAGCTCACAAAGGGGCAGTCCTTTGTGGGAGCCAGTGTGTGTCCATGATGACACATTATTAAAATTCCAGATAGACCCACCAGACCCCAAAGGACTGGGACCTTTGATTAGGCTTTTAAAACATTCCTATCAAGTGCTCTCCAATTCCACCGCATCCCAGCATGAATTCTCAAAATCTCCAAACAGCTTGGGACATGGGAAGGAAGCTTGTGCTCATACACCAATGCTTTCTATATGCCATTATCCTGATATAAAATAGAAAGAGACCCAAGCTGGGGGCCATTTTCAGTCTGGACACAAACAGCAGCTAAGCCGTGCAACTCCTAATCTTGAAAGAAGATTGATGAATATTCTCCTACACCGAGCTACAGAACAGTGAGTAAAACACATTTTCTGTAAGAAGAAGAGGTATAGTTTAATAGCAACCATCAAGTAAGGAGGTGAAGGTAATTGCTGTGCTCTTCTCTTCATATGAAAGTTTCTCACAGTCCACATGGATGCCAAAGTGGCAGAAGAAAACAGCAGTGGGGATTTTGAAACAAAGGGCTGGATTTGTGAAAAATTCCAGCCCATTTCTCAGATTTCAGGACATTCTAGGGGCACTTTTGCCAGATTCAAAAAGTTAAATTAGTTAGATCATCTGTCATCTCTATAAAAAGTTGAGAGATTTCTAACCCAGATAAGCCCAGAAAGAAGTGACATCCTCAGAATGTGCTGATAATGCACAATAGAGAGAGTTGCTGGAAGGGGGAAGAGTTGGCTCGGAGTATAGAAATAAAAACAGAGAGATGACTCAGATTGAAAGCAGTGAAATGGAAAAAGAAGATGGATTATTAGAGGAAATTAAGAAAATAATGGAGAAGAATGCATCAGAACTTAAAGCAGAACTTTTAAATTCCCCTTATCGGGAGAAAGCCAACCTATAACTAAAAGAAAACTAACTAACTAACTAACTAACTAACTAACTAACTAACTAACTAACTAACTAACTTTCAAAAGAACGTAAAAGAGAAATGGAGAAAGTAAATAAAGCAGAAACGGAGAAAACTATGCAGAAGACTGTGACAGAAATTAAAGATACATAAAGCAATATCAGAGGTTAAAGTTGAAATGAAAACACTGGGCTCAAAAGTCAAAGAGATTTACAGAATGGCCAAGGTTAATGTCAAAAAGCTACAGTGGTGCCTCACCAGGCAGTCTGAAGCCTCCTCCGATTGCACACACTCTAACTGCTGGGGCGAAAGAGCTACAAAGAAGCAGCCTCTTCACCACCAACGGTTAGCAATTTGAATTCCCTGCCTTTTTCCCCTGCCTTTTTATGTTCGTAACTCGAAGCTCTGGTCGCAAGTAGAAGCAAAATTTTGTGGCCGGAGCTGGTCTTAACTCGAAATGGTCATATGTCGGGACGTTCGTAAGTCGAGGCACCACTGTATATTGACATGAAGATAAGCTCATAAAAATTGATTTAAAAAACCTGATTGACTTGCAGAATCGAAGATGGAGGGAAAATGTGAAATTACATAGATTTCCAGAAGGTGGAGCTGAAGAAAGAGTCATTCTTAAGAGATACTGTATTAGGATGGATTAATACAATAGCACCAAGACTGGTTGTATACAAGAAAACCTGGAGAGGTTGCATAGAGTGGGACCAAGATGTGGAGGGTGGATGGCCTTTCAAAGACATTGTGGTCTATTTTTCAAACTTTTATAAGAAAGAAATGTTTCTATAAGAAAGAAAAGTCTGGACAGTTGTTATTTAAGGATGTATCAATCCAAGTGTATTCTGATCTTTGTTGTCATATGGTGTAATGGAGACATTATATAAAATTAATCACAATTCTCATGAATAACAATACAAAATATTACCAGGGATTCCCAGTATTCTTGAGAGTTTTATATGCTGGGAAATATTACAAGATAACATCATTTAATCAAGGTCTAAATCTTCTTCATGAGTGGGGTCTACTGGATGAGCAACAATGGGAACAAGAAAGAGTCAAAGTAGATGAGCAGCTACCACCTCAGAAGGAGAAATCTAAGTGCGAACTGAGCCAAAAGCTTCTGGCTTGCCTAACAGCTTAAAGGGAGAAGTAACTGAGCTTTAAAAGTGCCTTGGAATTCAGGAAGAAAATAAGATTTACTTGTGAATTAAAAATTAATTGAATTAAAAATTAAATTGTTGGTAATATATAATTAACGGTAGTAATTCCCAAGGGTAGATGATATTAAAAGGGAAATAAAAGATGGAAGAAAGGGTGTGAAATGTTAAGTTTCTCCAAAGTTATAGAGTCTACCCACAAAATGAGTTTATTTTAAGAAAGGAAGGGGAGTGGAAGGAGTCAGATAATGGGATTGTTACAATTTAAGTCTGGAAGCAACTCCAGATAAAGTTAGCTATGGAAGAAGAAGTTAGGTTATAATATAAGGATGAGTGGAATTTCAATTAATTTAAAGGTTTAGCAGTTATATGAAAGATAAATTAAGTTAGGATTTTAATAGTAAGTTACTCTATGAGAAGTATTATGCAGTTATTAGTAGACAGAATTTAAAATTAGAAGGGAAGTGTGAGCAATAGGTTGGGTAAAAATTCAGGTAAGATGGGGACTTCTCTTACATAGGTATGGGATAGAAGGAGCAGAAAATTGGGTAGCACAGCAGCACTGCAGACTTCTCTGCCCTGCCTTCCAGTCTAAGTGGGCAGCCACTATATGAGGTGGAGGAGGGAAGCACGTATCACCCAGGGAATGGTCGAGCACACAGAAGAGATGGGAAAGGGGAGTGCACCATGCCTGCACAATACCTGTGTGGGCACAGAGCTGAACTGGGTGAACTGCCAAACTGTGGTTCATGCCCATCTCTAGTCAAGACATTAGAAGTCTGGCAGATAAAAGGGGGAGCAGATATTGTGGATGGGGGTGGTTTGGGGGGGCTGATTGTTTTTTTTTTTTTTTTGTTTAGGTATGGGTGTTGTTTATTACTTTGATATGAATCTTTAGGGGAATTTCACAATTCAAGTAAAATAAATTGTGAATGAAGTTAAATTAAATTAGTCCTATATTTATGAAAAACCTATGAGCATTCAAGTTCAAGAGGGGTTGCAACCATTATTTCTAAGAAATGTGATTTTAAACTCAACAAAATCAAAGGAGATAGTAAAGGAAGATACATTATGTTACAAGTGTGGGTGACCACGGAACAAAGGAAGGCTAATTACCTTAGAGAAAGAACAAAGGAGTCGACAACGGATGTCTGAGCCAGCGGAGCCTAGAGGCAACGCCCTGAGAGCTCTTTTTATTAACTTAGCATGAGTTACATAGTATGTTGTTAGAATTCAGATAGGATACTAGTTACCTAATCGCAACTAGGATTGGCTGAAATAACTCTTTGATCTTATGCTCTACCTCTAAGCGAAAGGGCAGAATAAGGGGTTACCCCACCTGCTGGCAGCTGCCACTTCCTGCCAGGAGTGTATGCACGTCACTGGAACAGAATGCAGCTACAACCTTTAAGCAGAAGTTTCCCACATACAAGGAGTAATGGGAGGAGAGTAGTATACTCTTATCAATGTTTAATCTCCAATTATAAATCAAACTATGTTTTTAAGGTAGTGTTTAAAGAAAATAAGGAAATAAGGAAAGGGTTTGTAATAATGGCAAATGATTTTAATATTGTTATAGTTAAGAAGAAGGATAAATCAAACCCTACCAAAGCTGAATAATACTATTACAGTTTTGAAAGAATGATATGGAGAACTGATCTGAAAGATATTTGGAGAGTGATGAAAGGAGATGAAAATAAATTTACATTCTCCATTCATAGGAGTTACTCCAGAATAGATTACATATTTGTATATTGTAGTTTGATTTCAAGAGTAATTAAAATGGAAGTTGATCTTATAAAAGTAACAGATCATGCTTTGTCAAATATGGAGTTTAAAATTAAATGTGATTATAGAGAAGCAAAAGATGGAGATTAGACACTAGTATTTTTCAACAAAAGTAAATAGTAGATAAAATGGAAGAAGAAATGATGGAAATATTGAAAATTAATGATGAGGAACTTTTCATCCAGAGTAATATATGAGATACTATGAAGATGATGAGAGAAATTGATATTAGAGAATCATATGAAGTCAAAGAACAAGAAAATCATATGAGAAGGGTTGAAGTTGAAATATGATCACTAATAAAAAATATGATGTGTAAGGACAAAAGCCTATTTCAGAGATACTGGCAAAAAAAAAAGGAAAGAATTAGAGAATATAGAAATGGAAGAAGTTCAAAGAGATTTAAGGTATCTGAAAGAGAATATTTTTATTATAGTAATAGAAATTCAGGATTGTTGACCAGAGCCACACAAATTAAAAAAGCCAAGAGCTTTGTTGGAGCAGTTAAATATGATAGGGGCAAAATGTGTAATCTGATGAAAGATAAATTAGAGGCCTTCCAATATTTTTATCAAAAGTTATACACTTGAAGAAACTTTCTCTGGGAAGAATTAAGGAATATATTGAGAAAAATGTGGGGAACAGACTCCAAGAAATGGATAACGATTCAATGGAACAGCCAATAAGAGAAGAAGAGATAGAGAAAATAGTTAATAGATTAGCAGTAGCGAAGATCTCAGGAATGGATGGGTTGGGACCAGAGTATTATAAAATTTATAGAACAATATTGGTACTGAAATAAATTTCCTTTCTGATAAATGATTATACTAATTCCAAAACATAATAAGGTCCTTACTGATCCTGGAGTATATAGACTTATTTCTTGTATAAATCAGGACACTAAGATATTTACAGCATTACTAGCAAAGAGAACGAATAAATTTACTACTACATATACTAAGAAAGATCAAAATGGTTTTGTGGCAGGAAGACAAATAGTAAACTTGATTAGAAGGGTGTTAAATGTAATAAATGAAATAAAACAAAAGGTGAAGGCAGGTATAATTTCATTGGACATTTTTAAGGTGTTTGATTGCATGGAATGGCCAACATTAACAATTATAATTAAGGTATTAGACATTGGGGAACAATTTAAGGGAATAATGGATCAATTATGTTCAGAGAATATGGCAGCAGTATTAAGGATTAGTAAAGAGATTAATAAGAAGAGATAGTATACATCTTCAATGGGCTGGAACTTCCTAATTTAAGGTTATATTATATAGCCAGTCAATTAAAACATATGCCAGATATTATAATTTCAATCTAATAAACTAATTTGGCTGAATATGGAAATATAGAGATTACATTTGAACCCTGTAAAAAAATGACTATTTATATGATTTTTTCTGTTTCGTTTTATTGTTAATAAAAATTAAAAATAAAAATAAAAATAAAGATAGGGGCCCGTAAAGTGGGTATGTTTTTCCCTTGATATTGAAACAGGACTTTAAAAACAAAATATCACCAGTGAGGCACAAAACATCTGAAAGGAGGCTGACTTTAATACTCTGCTTTGGAACATGTCACTTAGACACAAATCCTGAAATTAGTGTGACTTATATGATGTCTAAATAATGTGTTTTGAGGTTAGGGTGTAAGTTTTTTTATTATTATTATAAGGGTCATTAATGACATGAACTATGTCATTACAGTACAGCTTAATTAGCTTTAGCTGCAGGGAAATAAATGATGCTCAGCAAACGAAGCAAAATTATGAAAATGATATTTCTAATGCATTAGGTGACATTAGGTAAAATATAAAAAGCTTTCAAATCATAATGCTAAATAAAATCTGAACCAGTCAATTTCCATGTCTCATAGTTACAGTACTTTCCTACATTCCAAAGCAGACGGTAAAACGGAGAGTTAATTCTTGTGAACCTGTTCACCACTGAGCTGAGCAAACCCAGTTAATTTTCAGTAATGCCAATTACTGTGGATTCTGCTTTGATTCCATGCATCCTCCAGAATGTATTATATCCTTGTAAACAGTGGGAATGCCTGTAATCCTCTATGAATGCATTGCATGCTTGAAGGATTCTTTGTTCAAACATTTTCAAATACGTGATGCTGTATAGAGAGTTCACCCATTAAGGGCAGCTCTGCCCTCATTAGTTGGACAAACGAAACAGTGTGGACTGCAGGAAGACAGTGGGTAGGGGGATGCAGTAACCACAGCAGAAAAATCTGGAGCAATTGACCACTCCGATAACACAGCTGCCTTTATGTTTAGAAAGATATTTATATTCATATTGGAAAATTAGCCTATATAGCTAGCCCAAAATAAGTGTGCAAAATTAATAGTTCAGTTTTGAAGCATTCCTTCCTGGACTGCTTTTCTCTAAAACAAATAAAATAACAAAGAAAATAAAAACAATATAAAAAAAAACCCCATAGCTTCTAAAGCAGAGATTACCAACTTTGGGTCCCCATATGTTCTTGGATTACAACTCCCAGAAATCCTGGCCAGCACAGCTAGTGGCAAAGGCTTCTGGGAGTTTAAGTCCAAAAATATCTGGGGACCTAAGGTTGGGAATCACTGCTCTAAAGCAACTGTGTACATTTTGAGTTTTTGGACTTTTGGAACAGCACTTCTAAGTGCTGCATGATATGTTCATATTGTTGCCTTACCATATCTGGGCACCACCTGCAAAGGCCTGGTTCTATTTTCCCAACAAAAATTGTTACCCTTCCCAAACTACATACCTTAGGTTACCAGAGCAAAGGTTTGGAGAAGAGTCAGGCGTAGACCCAGTCTGTGTAGCCTTGGGCACGTTGCACAGTTCCAGTATGCACCCAGAATAGGGGAACTGTAAATTACATCTAAGTGCTTTGTACCTAGAGAATTCTAGAAAAGATCACCATAAGTTGGAATTGCACATAATCATCATGATTAAAGAAAGGTTGGATTGTGTCATGGTACCAGGTTCAGCCCACTCTGATAGCCGCTCATCCGCTCTACTCCTTTTAGTCTTGAGATGGGGGGACTCAATAAAATGGCAGGGGAGAAGTTCTGTTGAGCTTAACTGGAAACCACTCTCTTCTAGGGAGTTTACCAAAAATGCAGCATAGCCACACACACCCCCCCCCATTTACCAGACATTCAGTAGCATAGTGAGTCCCAAGGCCCTGCACTCAGTACCCAGACTTTCTCTGCACTCAAATTTCAGTCACCAGCTGGAAAGGATTTTATGTATTTTATTTTTTAAAAAGAACAAAACAGTTACTAAAATAAAAAGGTAGAAATCCCACTCAGTTACTCAGAATGGGTTTCTCAGTAGAACAGAGCCAAATACAGTGAAGATACAAGACAATTCCCAAGGTAAGCACACCTTAGAAAATAAGAAAGGTCTATCTAGCCTATTCCATACTCTGCAGATGAGGTCTCATGAGTTGCACGGAGACCAAGTCCCCCCCCCCCCCCGGACTCTAAGACTCAAAGAAATGTCTCTTCAGACTTGACTTTATGCAGGTCAATGGTCAGTTTAGGTGGCATGCTGCTAGTAGCACTTAATTACCTTTGATCCCTGGTAATCCCTTTCATTTTGACCAAACTCCAGGAGGCAGTGGAAGACAGGAGGGCCTGGCGTGTTCTGGTCCATGGGGTCACAAAGAGTTGGACATGACTTAACGACTAAACAACAACAACAATCCCTTTCATGTATCATCAAGACAATGGACAGTTTTCTCAGTAGTTCTTTCAATGACTCTTCTTCCCAGATCCAGCAGTTACATCCCCTGAGGCACAGAAGGTAACTCCTTTCTGATACTCAACAGACATAAGATAGAATGCTTTGAAAGACATGGAACATGAAAGTGTTAGCCCAGTCCACTTTGAAGTATTTTTGATAAGAGATAACATAGGATTGCTAGCCACTCCTCTGATGGGTTCTGGAGAGGAAGGCATGGTGTGAATTCTTCTTTCACATGCTGGCCTTTCCATTTGTCCTTACAATTTGCCTCAGTCCATAAGGTTAATCACAGGTGAAAGCAATATTTCCCGTACTTCGTATTTTCTTAAATACTCAATCACTTCACATAGCCATCTGCCAGGGATGCTTTAGCTGTGGGTTTCCTACTTCAGCAGGGGACTGGACTCGACAACCCTTGGGCTCCCTTCCAGCTCAACAGTTCTATGATTTATTCTATGACTACAATCCCCATGTTGCCTAGGGGTGATGGGGGTGGTAGGTCAACACACTGTAGCTGGACTACAATGTTCTCAGTATAATGTGACCAGCTTGTGGAGTTCTGAATCATTTGAACTATTTCATCTGATTTAATATAAGAAGTGTTCATCTTTTATTAACAAGTTTAATCACACCTTTTATCATGCAAGACTGAGGAGGACAGGCAAATGAACTGAAAGGCTGAAGATAATTAAAGGTAGGAAACACCATGGAAACACTCCAGGTATTACGCATCTGTCTAAGGTACAAGACATGGAATTGGAGGATCTCGTATTTTCAATTTTTTTTTATTCAAATACTGTTGTTGTTGTTTTTAAAAAATAGAGTGAAGTCTTTGACTATTAGAGGTTAATTTGTTTACAGTAGCCAAGGGGCAACTGCATTAAGCTTTTTGCAACTAAGCAACAAGGACTTCTAGCACCTTAAAGACTAGCAGAGGTATTATGATACAAGCTTTCCTGAAACTAGAATTCAGTGTATGTGTGTTTCTGATAATAACTCCTACATTATAGAATGGCCTTTCTGACCAGTGCGGGTGACTGTGATGACTAGTTAGCCTGGGATAATTTGTTCAGAGTAATTCAAAAATCATCTCCTGAAATAATGCAAGCATGGTCATCCTTGTAAGATAGCACTTCTTCCAGCCAAGCTGCTTGGGGTTTGGGATCATTGTAAATAATGATCTAGTAGGGAAGAGGCTTCTCTCTTATAAGGCCCACTTTGGGGGACTCCCTTTCCATAGTGGTATGATTGGTGTTGACTTGAAGTCATACTGGTGCCAGATCATGTTTTTTTCCTCCAATTTTTCCAACTATTTCAAATTGATTGATCTGTTCTGTTGGACTTTTATTCCCTTTGACTGTATTTTAAGAATACTCTTTATTCGTATATTGCATTTTTTAAAAACAGTTTACCACCCAGATGTTTTTCATAATGTTTTCCATGGTAGGACTATCATCATGGTGGGATGATAGTCCTACCATGGAGTAATGGGTGGAACATACTGAAGGTAATATGTGATTTTACAAACCTTGAGGGAATGGTACCTAGGGGTGGGAAAATGTGTCAGTTTTGCTTTCTCCTTCCTTACCCTCATTCAACTAAGAGGTACCACCTTTACTAAGAAGAGGTTAGGAGAATGGTATGGATACTGAGGGAAAAGGTTCAAGAGTTGAGAGTATGTTTTTTTAAAAAATAAAACTTTAAACCCCTGACATCTCAGTAAGGGTAGGTTGAAACCCTGGAAAGCCACTGCCAGGCAGTGACAGCAATATTGGTTAGGTGGACGAAGGGCCAAACTCAATATTAGGCAGCTCCCTCTATACCTATTTTGGGGGAAATCCTGCCAACATCCAGTGAGAGGAGTACATTGCTTCATTTGTGCATGTATTATTTCCTTTTCCCTTAAGGAGCTCAAGATAGAACATATGGTTGTTCTCCTTTTGTCCTCATAGCAGCCTTGCAAGATAGGTTAGCTCAAGAAGTAGCGATTGGCCCAAAGACTCCCTGCCAGCTTCATGGCTGAGTAGGGATTTGAATTCATGTCTGTTCAGTCCTAATCTAGTTGTCAAACCGCTACGCTGCAGGGCCCTCACAGCCTGGATCAGGTTCCTTTGGCTTTCTGGATCATAGGTCTATATTTAAACAGTCCCAAGACTGTCCCCTGCTTCTCGCTCCTAATTTGTGTAATTTTATTTCTCCTATTTTGCTTGTGTTGTTGTAGTTTGTAAATGCCATTAAAGGTTTCAGAACAGTCCCAAGAAACAGCTGGGTGAATTTATGATAATAATGGAGTCCAAACTGATTGCAATTACAGTCAATTTGTAATTGGTCCCAGTCACCATCTGGCTGCAGCATTTTGGACCATATCAAGTTTCCAAAAAGTTTTCAAAGTTAACTTCCACATAAAGTGTGTTAGCACAGTCCATATGAAACATGACTGGTCACACAAGGGAGATGTTTTCTAGTTCTTCTGATATTTTCCATACCTCTGTGGTACTGAATCGTGGTCACGTGATTTATATCCCAGGATGAACGTCCCAAGAACTTTTTGCAAGACCGATTTATTTCCTCCTATTTGAATCGTTATAGCTGGCTGCACCACGGTACTGGTTTATTTTCTCTCTTGCTTCAAGGGGCAATTTAATATTTATCGATTCATCAATATATCAGAATCAAGTCTCCCTCTAAGATGTGTGAGTGTGCGAGTGTGCTTGACTCTGCTCCCCCTCCACACAGCTTTCCTCCTCTCCTGTGCATCCACAACTATCATTTTCAGCCCCTTTCGTTCCATTTGCAACAAAACTCCATGGGGGGGGGGGCGGACTTGCACATGGTGGGGGTGGAAAGTAGAAGGATTAGAAGGAACATTGATCGGGAAGAGGTTTCTGTTTAGGAAAGTGTCCCTCTGCCGCATTGGCTGCTCCTGCAGAAATGCATTGCAGACAATGGACTTGGGACATCCACGCAGCAGTACTGGTGATCACCCTGCCTGGTGACATTGGCATATCAATGTTTCAATGTATATTCCCACAGCGGGGGGGGGGGGGCAACTCACTAGTAATGTAATGGCAGCATCACCATCCCGTGACATACTTTTATTTATTTATTTATTTATTTTATTTTTCCGGCTTTTACCCCGCCCATCTAGATTTGATGAATCTACTCTGGGCGGCTTACATTCGGAATATAAAACCAAATTTAAAACAAACAATATCAGACAACATAGAGATAAGCAAAGACCAAGATGGTAAGACTTAGGAAATTAAGAAATGGAAGGGGGAAGGCCTGCCTGAAGAACCAAGTCTTCAGCTTGTTCTTAAAAACTCCCAGCGTGGGTGCCAGGTGAATCTCCAGGGGCAAGGTGTTCCAGAAGCGAGGGGCCACCGCCAAGGAGGCCCAGTTTCTAGTTCTCTCCTTCTGGGCCTCTCTCGGGGTCAAGCCCCTCAGCCTCTCAGCCTGGCTAGATCGAGTGACACGAGTAGAGCTAGGTGGGACAGGCGCTCTGCCAGGTATCGAGGTCCTAAACCGTTTAAGGCTTTATATGTAAGCCTCAACACCTTGAAGTCAATGCAGAAATGAATGGGCAACCAGTGTAAGGCTGCCAGAGTGGGGGAAATGTGATGGTATTTTTTCATCCCAGTTAATAATCTGGCGGCCGAATTCTGGACCATTTGTAGTTTCCGCATCAATCTCAAGGGCAGCCCCACGTAGAGCACTGTGGCGGAATGCCATCACATTACGTCACTCCTGTCCATCATGTGGAGCTCAAGTGCAGGAGCCTATGATAGGACAGGAAGGGCGGAACCAAAAAGAACAGTTGGAATCAGTTAGAGACAGTTAGAGAGAGAAGCAGGGGGAGATAGGGAATTGAGAAGGTTAATACATAGATTGAACAGTTGAAGTGATAGATAGAATAGGGGAAGAGTTATAAAGAATAGAGAATAGATAACTAGTAAAAGTATATTGTTGTTGTGAAAAAAATTACATTTAAACCAATGCATAACCAAATCCTATTTAATGAGTGATCCTGAACATCTGTGATTTTCCCTTTGTGATTTACATAACAATAAAAGAACATCTATAATTTACTCCTGTGATTCTCAAACTTAAAAGTTCAATAAACCTGTTATAGTTGGCAGCACACGTGTCTGAAATACGTATTTGGTATTGTGTGAATAATACTTGGTGGCAGCATGCAAAGAGGAAAAGCATCCAGGGGGTGAACCTATGTTTAAGAGAATAAACAAGGGACACTGGGTGGACGCGACAAGCACATTACAGTAGTCTAATCTCGAGATTACGAGCGCATGGACCAGAGTGATGAGCGCCCCAACATCAAGATAGGAGCGCAGCTGGGCAATCTGCTGAAGATGTAAGTGGGCGGTATGTACCACAGACACTACCTGGGACTCCATGGGAAGCGCTGGGTCAAGATGGACCCCAAAGCTGAGGACCACACTCTTTGTGGTGAGAGTCACCCCCCCCCAAAAGAGAGGAAGCTTCCCAAACCACTGTTAGGAGGGGCGCCCACCCTCAAAACCTCCGTCTTGTCCGGGTTCAGCCTCAGTCCATTCTCCTGCATCCATTGCAGAACAGCCCCCAGGCAGCGCTCAAGGGATGCAACGGCATCCACTGCTGTTGGAAAAAAGGAGATGTAGAGCTGCTTTTACCAATATATTGATGTAAAAGATACTTTTAAATCAATACAATGTATTGATTGGTAAAAGGTACTTTTACCAATGTATTGATGTATTGGACACAAACATTTTTTTGAAAATAATGTGTGTGCTGCAGTAGTGGCACTCACCTTTTTGGCTTCAGTTCTGAAAAGAAGCAGGGCAGGTCGTGCACACAGGCAATCCCAGTAAGGAATGCATTGGTACAACAAAGGTACAAAATAACACAACCCTCCTGGCGATGGGGAAATGTTCCGCTGTTACACCACTAGCCAGGAAAATGTCTCAGTCTTGACTCTGCATCGTGTGACCAGGAAAAAAATTACTGACATAACTGGTGGACAACTACATAACATTTTCCTTGTGTGATTACAGCCTAAGGCAGCGATCCCCAACCCCCGGTCCCCGGCCCGGTGCCGGTCCCTGGCCTGGGCCAGACCGGGCCAGCGAGAGAGACCTCCCCGCGCGCACTCACCCCCGTGCAGCCCGTTTGCACCTGCGCGCGCGCTCCGGAATGCCCGCACGAGCGCCGTGCCGCCATTTGAGCATGCACACGGACCCGCACAAGCGCGCTCTGTTGTTTGTGCATGCGCGTGAGCGGCCATGTGCATGCGCAAAATGGCGGCGTTCGCTCGCACGGGCACCCATGCAAGGGCGCTCGCGCTTGTTCGCGCATGCGCGCGCGGGGGGTGCCCCACCTTCCCCAGCCGGTCCGCAGACTGGAAAAGGTTGGGAAACAGTGGCCTAAGGCATGCAACTCCATTGCAAGATCAAACATCTCTTGAAACATATGGGGTAAGGGCACTAGCTATGCAAACACACTCATGGCTACCACTGAATCCCTGGCATTAACATGACATACATGCAGAACTTTTGAAACAACCAGTTAGTTTAAGCAAAAATCCTGCCTTATTTTGCCTAGAGTCTAAACCAAGTAAGCCAGCTTGGTTACAAACATTCTAATAATGAGATTTGGTGATAGCTGGGCATCCTACATCAGTTACAAACTGAGATGTTGGGAGGCTGTAACATCTGTTTCAGGGGTAGGCAACCTGTTGTTATGTGCCGTCAAGTCGAAACCAGCTTATAGGAACTCCGATACGGCTTTCAAGGTAAGTGAAATATTTAAGGAGGAGTTTTACCAATTCCACTCCCCCAGTGGAATATCTGGCTGAGTAGATATCCAAACCCAGGTGTCCTGAGTCCTAATCTGTCACTCTATAATCATTGGCTGAAATTCTGTTGCACCATCGTGCAAATGGTGTAACTTTTAGATGCAAATTGCTGTAGAGAAAGAAACCTCTGCAGGTGTTATCTATTGCATGCCAAGTCGTGTGACTCAGTATGCAACAGATGATGTCTATGGCGATTTCTAAACTTATAGTACTTCACATATGAAAGTTATACCATTTGTGTAATTATGGAATATGATTTCAACCATTGTTTAAGGTTGCAATCCTGTGTTGGCCTACCTGAAAGAATGCTCCAATGGGCACACAAGGAGTTACCTCTATAGAAACATGTACATATACGCACACAATTGCTCTAAACTAGTATGCTTTTAAAAAAAATCTATAAACACAGTGTAATTACTTTCTGTTTTATAGAAGATGCTGCTATTATAACTGTCCAGTTTGTTGTCTTAGTTCAAGACCTACACAATACATGAACCAGGCTCACTTCTAAATCCCGACCCCTCCATCATTGCTGAAAGGTGGGAGTGGAAGGGCATGGTTTTCAAGGGAGAAGTGGAGAGCACCAGCTGGGCACCCAGCTCCACCTTTCCCAGCAGCTGCTGCCAGGTTTCAGAATACTAGCTGAAATCTCAGGAACTTGCTCTGCTTCCCAGATGTTCAGGCTGGCGCCAGGGCTCACAGGGCCAGTGCAAAGGTGTTTGTACACATGGTATGCTTGCTCAACAACAGCATACCAAAAAGCCAGGAGATGCGAGAGGGGACTCAGGAGAGCACTGGTTGGTGCATGTGCTTTGCCTCTCCTGTCATTTGGAGCAAGCCAGGAAATGGCTTGTGCCCTCTTCCGAATTTTCTGGCCCATCCCCAACATGCCCTAGTTTGGGAGATCACAAGGGCTCACCTAACCCTAAGACAGCCTTCGATTTTGGCTCTGAAATCTTAAGGAATGGGATGCTGTTGACTTGACTAATCATCTACTATTATTATACTCACTGGCAATTATTAAATACTGCAAAATTACTTTCCACTGAATGTTAGCTTCCCAAAACACTTAATGTGAAGTTTTCTTTTGGAGACAGCCAATGAATTTTGTTTTCTTGGATGAATATATACAGTGGTGCCTCGTTAGACGATTGCCTCGCAGGACGAGGAAATCGCTAGAAGATGGCTTTTTGCGATCGCTAATGCGATCGCAAAACGATGGTCTCCTATGGGCGATTTTCGCTAGACAAGGAGGTTTCCCCATTGGAATGCATTGACTAGTGGTCAATAGCTGTCAGTGCATTCCAACGGGGACCCGCGCTCGCTAGACGAGGTTTCCTTATGGACGATCTTCGCAAGACGACGAGTTTTCCCTTGGAACGCATTGAAGAGATTTCAATGCATTCCAATGGGGAAACGTGCTTCGCTAGATGATGTTTTCGCAAGACAGCGATCTTCGCAGAACGGATTAACATCGTCTAGCGAGGCACCACTTTACTGATAAAAGGTAAAGGTAAAGGTTCCCCTTGACAAATTGTCCAGTCGTGTCCGACTCTAGGGGGCGGTGCTCATCCCCGTTTCCAAGCCATACAGCCAGCGTTTGTCCGAAGACAGTTTCCGTGGTCACGTGGCCAGCGCGACTAGACACGGAACGCCGTTACCTTCCCACCGAGGTGGTACCTATTTATCTACTCGCATTTTTACATGCTTTCGAACTGCTAGGTTGGCAGGAGCTGGGACAAGCGACAAGAGCTCACTCCGTTGCGTGGATTCGATCTTACGACTGCTGGTCTTCTGACCTTGCAGCACAGAGGCTTCTGCGGTTTAACCCGCAGCGCCACCACGTCCCTAATACTGATAAAAACTCTTGACCAAAAACAGAGGGTGTGCGAGGAACTCAATTTAATCACAACCAAAGTAGACCCATTGAATCAATGGAACTTAGAGAAGAATTGATATAAAAAGTCCCATCTATGCATTGAGTCTTCTGTAGTGGGGACTAACAATTGAATTGAGCCTTTTGATTGCAAACATGATGCAGAAGCATTCTTGTTTCCATCACAGCTTTGAAAAGAAGACCCTCTTTTCAATTATGAAAAAGAGTGAGCAGAAAGGGATGAGTGTTGAGGGACAGAAAGAACAAAAGAACCCATTTGGAATGAAGCGGTGGAGGATGGAAGGGGAGGGAAAGGAAAGGAAAAATTGAGAACTGGATGCTAAAAACCCAGCGTGGTGCTAAGTCTCTCCCCTCCTCTGGAGATCAGGTGTATGTAGCAGATGTGCTGCCTGATGGGCCTGCACAGACATAGGTGAATGAGTCTGTTTCCAGATCATGCCAGCCTTGCATGTTTTCATTCATAACAGTGGTTAGGAAAACAAAGGAAACAGAAAAATAATGTAAATAATTGAGAGTATTTTCATACCAAGACAGATTTCTAACAGCACACATCTCTAAATAGAAACAAGTCTACATGTGTTTTATCCTAAAATAGGAATGCTTATATCCATTTCAAAAGATTGTCTGAGATGAGAAATATAAGACAAGAGTTTGCAGAAAAGACGATTGGATCCAGACCCACATATTACTTGATAAAACATGGATCAGGTCAGTATGCTTTTAATATGAAACGAAGGAAATGCTTGGCCATCTCTTGCTTTGTGTATGTGTGAGTACTGTCTGCCACTCCTGACGTTCTGTTTGTACACTTGCAAACAAACCAGGTCTCATAAAAATGCCCTAAGCCTCCAGTGCTCTGTTCTCTAAAGGAAGTCAAGCCCACCTTGTGCTGGCCCTGTAACTCCATGGATATGTAGTGCATTTAAAAGCATTGCTCTAGGATCATAAGGAAATAAATGGTTCCTTTTACTGAATTTCAGGGGTTCTCCTAAAATACAAGGCATCTGGCATCACTTTTCAAGAGCTGCTCAATATCGGAAGTGGGAGCAAAGAGTCACTGGATGAAAACTGCGGAGACCTAACACTTCTCTTCTTTTTGTTACAACTGTCTGGAAAAAGCCAGAGACTTAACTAGGGTGGGTAAATATGTGAGAGCTTGAGGAGTCTGAAACAGTTTTTTTGCATCAATTGCATTGTCATTGCCAAAAAAACAGCAGAGAGCAGTGTGGAGCCATCTTTGAAACAGGAGACCTGATAAGTACTATCGAGCATCTCAAAGAAGAAAAAGGAAGAAGTCTGTCGGTTGATGGCTTTCCAATTTCCTGTTCTGCCCAAGTTATGTTCCCAGACTTACTGCAGATTCTTGCTTTGCCTCTATGGAAATACGGGTCAACGTCACTATGCTTTCAAATCTGTTCTTCCCTGTGAGACAGTAGAGCATGGTTTTGTCTAAAGGGGAATTTAAAATAAAACACACACAAAAACTTAAGAATGTACTGTTTTAGATTCTGAAACCAATGTACTGACATCTCATTTTAAAATACCTGCCAGAGACCACATCATTATTTTACATACAAAACACTAATTAATTATAATGTATATTTTAAAGATGTACATACTAGAGTAGATACAATGTTTATATACTCTATCTAGTGAGTATAACCCCCCACACCCACACACAACATAGCATGCAGATTTTTCAAGGATACACAATGCATGTATGTATGCATGCATGCATGCATTGTGTATCCTTTAAAAACAGAAGAAAGAAACCCAGTGTGTTTCCTTGTTTTTCCAATTTTGTTTTTAGAATTCTGTCACACTGTTCTTTTCAGTTTGGTTGCACTTGAATATAATTAAAGTCAGGAATGAGCACCATTAAAACAAAACACTGTTGAGCGAGAGAGCTCGGCTGTTGGCGTAGCACTGCTTGTCACTAAATGTGCATGCTTTTGTTCTAATTAAAAAGAAAGGAAGATGTCAGCCAGAAAGATGTCCATAAATGACACAATCTGGTCCTGTCTGTATTCATCATATCATAAGATAACACTGTCCTCTTTGCTACCACCACCCTAAACCCTCAGACGCCTCAGGTAATTTATTACTTGTGGAATAAAGCATTGCTTCAAAATGGTTCCAGCCATGTATTTTGTAAGTTCAGTATTGTCATTAAATGGTTCTAGGTACATGAATTACTAAAAGCAATAACCTTCAGCAACCTTTATGGCATTCATCTAGGAATTGGGCAACATGATCGGCTGTATCACATCATTCAGCTTTAATTGGATTGTACCACTTCAAACTGCAGGGAAGGGGACTGTACATTTCAGTCCTTCTCCATATAAACTTAATGCACAAGTGTGTCAGGAAGAAACCTTCTAGCCTATTTCCCTCCCCATCCATGTGGGAAAGCAGGTAAAGGAGCCATTTCTCACCTCCTAAAGGAGCAGAGTCCAGCAAGAATTCTTTTCCATCATCCTGTGGATTGTATAATCCAGTTCTGAGCTTAATCTGCTGCAAAGTCACCGGAGCCATCTTTTCTCAACTGTTCACATGTCTAATACCTGAGTGTGAGTATCTGCATGGTGCAAAAATTATTATAGGTGTCAAATAGAGTATAGGAATATAATGTGCGTTCCGACAGTCTCATATGCTAGGGCCATATGATTTACAGTTGACTTTTCTCCTTGGGTATCCCCTATGCTTTGGGATATTCTAACCACTGCTTGGTGCCATCTGCCTTCCCAAATATTTCAGCTAAACCCACCCTTTCCACAAAGGCAATGGATAGGACCGTGAAAATTGGTTTATTTTTCATTGAGCTTCTCTAAATTCGAGCCAAAATTCTTATCCCTTTCAAGTTCAATACTAGATGGTGAGACTTCTCCACATGTTTCTTGCCCAGAAATTTATGTATTTTCTCTGAAGTACACATTTCAGTGCATTTCCCCATTACCTAAAATATGTATATCTGCATTTTTCAAATGTAAAGGTCAATATCCTGTTGGTAATCTCATCTACAGAATTGCTGGATTGTTAATCAACGTGAGTCAATGGGTCCCTTCCAATTAGGAATAGCAATTGGTTACTAGGCATACACATTTTTAAGCATTTTTTTTTAAAAAAGGAGTTTTCCTCTTGATTATTGGAACCACAAGATGTAGGCACTTTTGTCTTGCAGATCATGTGGACATTTATTTTCAATCCCTACCCTTTGTCCTCATTTCCAGCAGAAAGTGTATACAAACATATAGCAGTGTCTACTCCTAATTGCTTATGGCTTTTCTATTTTACCTCTTAATTAGTTTTTCCTGCTTCTTTGTCATCCCTCTTTCACTTTTGAATTCTCTCTTCAGTTATACTCCTCTTCCATGGCTGAATGTTATAATCTAGGATGTCTACTGCATGGAACAATTTATATTCGTCTGTAAAGTACCATGTAATCAGATGATGCTGTATAAACGACAACAGAAGCAGAAAACATTATCAATATTTCCCAGTTTCCTAACATTTTCTTAATCATAGGGAAAAAAAGAGTTGAAGAAGTAGCACTCCATATGCAGAAGAAGTCTTAAATAGCTATCAAGATTATTCTTGTCTCAGAGTGAGTTTAAAGGTTATTCATCACTTAAGGCCACCACTGTCAAGCTCGCATCGGTCATCTTCTTCTGTGAAGTTTAGGAATGAAACAGATCTTTTCCCAAGGCACAGCCACCTTGCTGTTAGAGAAAGATGCAGCAATATTCTCTATCAAAAAGGTTAAACTTGTAGGATTATATGTAAACATTCATTCCCACCCCACCCTTCCTAACCTGTAAGGGCTTCGTTTTGGATCACTTATCTTCTCTCGGGCCCTATAAGAAACCACCCTAGCCTTTGATGAAAGAATCATGTCTCCATTCATTTCCTATCTGTCTGAATTGCTTTTGCATTTCCTATCATCTGCACATAATCCTATTTTCTCCATTATTGTCTTAATACCAAGTACAGCAGAAGATAATGGATAGGCACTGTAATAACAGTGTGGCCTGTAGGAGCCCCTCAAGGGAAATATCTTTGATGCTGGTGGAATATTAATGCATCTCAGGTCCCTGATCTTCCTCTTTCACTTCATCGCCTGTTTTCTAAACGGCATAATGATTTTCATATACATGACAAAAGCATTAGAACACGGGCAGGGGGAAGGGTTGACTGAGGAACCACAGGACAGCTTGCTATTCAGTAGCCCGGCTCTCAAATCTTTGTACACTTTGTGACCACCATCAGAATAGACTACTTCTGCCAGTAATTCCCACTTTTTGAAAGAACAGAAGCCGAACACAGGCATATAGCATCACTAGTATACTCTCTTAATCCAAACGGCCGCTGCGGACACAGCGTGAAAAGGAATTAAGATGTAATTCTTCACTAATGCAACTGTTGATAGGGTGACTTTGGGTAGATTAAAAACAAACTGCGCTGTGTCATCAAGAGGTAGCTGCTGGATTTTTCCTTTTCCTTTCTCTTTTCTTTTCTTTTTTTGATCCTGAGGTAATTGTCAGCAGCACATAAATGAAACAAACAGGAATTCAAAGCCCAGTATGCTAACACGAAAGAATTATGTTGTAGTTAGAATTTATTGCTATACATCTTTTTATTGTTAAATATAAATGGAAAGAATCTCATTTGTAAGAGCAAACACTGCTCCATATTAGCAGGATTCGGCTAGTGAAAAGAGCAGAGTGTAAAGGATATGATGTACATGGTGGAGCTGCTGTCAATTTTTATTCTTTCCTTTTCTTTAAGAAAGAAACAACATTTGTTTCTTGCAAGTTTGTCCTTTAGGCAATACCATCTTCCTTTCATTAGATTTTCCTCTTTCTCAAAACCTGCTTTGGCTGCTATTAGCTCCCTGTTACAAATGTCGGCAGAAGGGCCATAAATCTTGGAAAAACACCCACACCAAGACTGTCCAAAGAAGCGCTGAGTTAAAACAGAGCAAAATGCTGGCTAGGGGATTCTGGGTGTGTTGGTTGCTCAAAATAACTTTCTCACACTTCACAACAGAGTGTGAGCATTTCCACAGGACAACATTATACTGCTTCACTGCCACGGCTCCAGTCCATTTGATATGATCTTGGGATCTTTGCTAGAGAGCTTTCCTGAACTATAGCACTAGATCCCTCTAGCAAAGAATGCTAACACCCTATTCAAATATTAAGCCTGCGTATATGTAAGGCTCAAAGGGTGGTGGAGATGTGGGGATTGTTTGTTTGTTTGTTTAACTTATATACCATGCCAATTAGTGTTGGGCAATTAGTAATAACTTCAAAACAAACCACACGTATACCCAAATACAACAGTAATCATGTAATAAATTAAAAAAGCTCCACACACACCCCCCCCCATCCCTTCCTGGAAGTCAGGCAGACCTTAGCATGTTTGGCATGAAGGTCTTATAGGCTCCGTAAGCATGTTCAATGCAACATATTTAGCAGTGTTTTCATAATCAGGAAGGCCTGCCAGTCACAGAAATGCTGTGAGTGCATTCATCTTATAGCCCCTATGGAGATCTTCATGCTGAACATGCAAAGGTCTGCTTGACTTCCAGGTGGGGTGCAGATGGGGTGGATAGGCTTACATGGGCATCCCCCTTCACACTTCCCTTTGAGCCCAACAAGCCTTCAGGCTGAATGCCTGAATGGAGTGTAAGCGCTTCATCAAACTACAAATTCAAGAATTCCATAGGATGGAGCCAAGTGGCATCAAACTGCTGTGACTGTGTAGTGTAGACATACTCTGTGGACCTGTGCTTGGGCCTCTCCCCAGATGTGCTTCCCACTCTGCAAGGGTATTCCTCCCGCCATACTTTTTTATGAAGTGAAGGGAAAAATGTTTACAAATGTTCTTGTAGGCGGGAGAGAAGGCACACTTCCCTACGCATCCGTTCCACTTCTCCAGTTTAGGTGTTTAACCCAATTATCCAGTCAAAGCTGGTGTAGCATAGAGGCTAAGGGACAGTTTTACGATCCAGGCACTCTGTGGTTTGTATCATACCTCCCTCATGGACTCACTGTGGCCCACAAGGAAGTCCTTCTTCCTTAGCCTTTGACTCCCCCTCCCTCCCCCTAGTTTTCAATATGAGGGATAATAACAACGGACTACCTTATACTCAGAGTGTACGAACCTTTTACCCCCACAAGGGCACACACTGGAATCAGGGGTCACACAAATGGGTGCATGTGTCCTTGGATGCAGCAACACACACTCTTCCCTTCCTCACACAGATAAACAAACAGATAAGCTTCTCCCCCATTCACAGCCACCCCCTCCTCACACATGTGGCTTTAAAATATCGTCATCACAGTCATTTGAAGCATGGGCCAAGGGAGAGCAATAAAAAAATAATAATAAATCTCTGCTGCTTTGGAGAAAGATAAAGATGAAGGAATAAAATATATGCAAAGTGCCGCTCTGCATTTATGGGAGCCCTCCTAATTTCCTCTTAATATGGAAGCCTGCTTAATAATCCCACCATCTAGCTAGGCTCATAACAATCCCCTCTTGCTTTTTATTAGCGTGAGTTGTGTGTCACGGGATGGTGGTAGCAATCATATGCCTTGCCTGCTGCCTGACTTACAACAGGAGTATTAAAAACAATCCAGCTATTGACCATCAATCATTACAGATAATATCAGCAGAGAGATGACTCCAAATGAAAGCGCCGGGCTGTTTTCTTCTCCTTCCCCTTCCCCCTTGTTTTTAGTAGTGAGGCAGAATGGTAGGAAGGATGCAGGGGTGGGAGAGATTAAAAGCAAAGACATCATGCTTAAAATAGCAATCAAATGATTCAGAGTATATTGAGAATGTCAGATATTACTGAATGGGGTGGGGAGGGGAGCGAGAGGCCAAAAAATTAAGGCACACACAACTGCCCTCAGAGTGCATGCAGGCATCTTCCCTCCTTGTAGAGACCACAGCTGCATTTTTCTTTTGTTCAGAATTGGGGCCTGTCTACTTCCCTTCAGGGTTTTGCAGGTGTGAACCTCAAGGTATCCAGGAATAGCTGTGAATCTGAAGAAATGCACAGCAGGACTGCGAAAGACTGAAATACATATGTGGAGGGGTGGGGGAGAAAGAGGAGGAGGAGAAAAGTAAAGTAAAATAATCTCAAGGGAAGAAAGGCGTAGAGGGGTTCAGAAAAGGAGACTGGCTGCCCATGTTCTCTTTTGACATTTGTAAAACTTTAACGTTATTTCATGATAATGAATTTGATTCCTGGTCTTTATAATGCTGTTATTTCTGCTGTTTGGAAAAAGTGCAGCACTGGGGAGTAGGCCTATGATTGAATTATAATGCCTCTGCATTTTAAACCACGCTAGGCAAGGCGGAATAATTGAATATGCAGTTGGGAGACATGGTTCCCTACTTTAGTAATCAACACCTGTTTCTTTGGAAGCCCATAGAGGATTGTGTCACCTGGCCTTGTTGCTGTCTCAGGTGAGTGGCTTTCGCTTCCACGTGTATTAGCTTGCCAATAACTGTGAGTGTAAGGAGTCCGATGTGAGGCAGATCATTACGAGGAAGGTTGCCAGTGGGATAGGGCAGCTGAGGGTGAGAGACTGCTATTTTTAGAGAAGATGACCCTGAAGGCAAATTTCCAAGTGCGTAAGGGAGAGTTTCAGTCAGGTTGTGCAGATTATAGCTCAGTGGCTTAGCTATCTGGCAGTGGAGCCAAAGGTTGGAAGTTCGATTCCCCACTGTGCTTCTTTGACAGGGGCTGGACTTGATGCCCCATTGTGTCCCTTCCAACTCTGCAGTTCTAAGATGATGATGATTAAATTTACACAGAGGCTAGTTCTGATCATGACACTGGGACAATTCTACAATTAGGTTGGCAACTGCAGGCCTTCACGTATTGCTGGAAGAATAATATTTGGAGCAAATCTCTTAACGTTGGCTATGCTAGCTATGGGTGTTGTAGCCCAACAAAATCTAGAGAGCTGCATGTTCTGCACCCCTTCATTAGACAGAGTGGGGTGATCACCTCTGATAGCAGGTTTAGAGCTTAATGGATAGACAGTAAATTATTAGTTATTTAACAATGGCATTTTATCACGTGGGTGGGGGTGGCACTTGTGAGAAATTCTGTTTCATGTGCCAAAATAATCAGAGCTTGGAAATAATTTGCAGAGCCTGATAGTTCCTTGCATATAATAGGAGAAAAGCAAAAAAGGGATGAGTAAAAAAACAAGGCAGGGGTCTCATTTTTGCTGAAAACTGGAGGATCTCACTGTTGCTTGGGAAAGTCTCGGCATCAGTGAGAACATGGAATTTTTTAACACTCTCCAAATTCCTATGCCCGAACTAGGAATTATTGATCTATAAAGAACTAATTGATCACATCTACCTATACATCTTTGGTAGAACACTAAAAAACACTTTGACTGAAAATACAGTCTTGGGTGTAACTGATCATGGACTTTTGGATTTTTTTCACTGCAACTACCAGAATTCACTAGTAATTCCCACAACTAGAATTCTAGTAGCTTTAGCTTTAAAAAAAACCCCAAACTCTCAGAAGAATGTCAGTATATAAATGTGTGCCTTGGCATGTTTCTCTCTGCAGAAGGACATGGATGGAGCTTTTTAAGCTTCATGCAAATTGCAAGGCACTAAAGGTTGGTGGTTTTGTTTTCAGAGACACCACCTATAGTGAACAGAGAGACTACCAGCCCCCTAGTGCCTTGTAGTTCCCATGGAGCTTAGAGGACTCCCCTAAACTTCTCTTAGAATTCACAGAATTCTAACTCTGTCACCAAACTGCAGATCCCAGCATTCCATAGGAGGGAACCAAGCTAAAGTGAAATTAAACTGATATAACTGTGCATATTCAAGGTGTCCATATCACATCTTATGTTATGTGATCATGTACACATGCTGTTCTTGCATAAGGATCTTTCTATCTTTGGACCATGTAGACATCTGAATAAAGCCAGAATTAAGCCTTCTCTTAACAGTTTCTAGGATCTATAACTACTCAGACACTGAGTTTTATTTTACTCAACATGATACAATCATTCTTCATATTGTAGCTTGTTGCTTAACAAAACCAATTCTGGAGTAAGTTTTTGCTTTTGGCAAAACAGATTTCTGAATGCAACTGAAGTAACAGAATTAACCCCCATTTTAAAGGTTTTTGTCTGATTTGTGGGAAAAACGCCTTGTTAGTTTCTTAGCTGCATGGCATAATGTTGCATTTACAGATTAGGAAGCCCTGGAAAAACAGACCAATTTCAAA
This sequence comes from Intellagama lesueurii, assembly GCA_037013535.1. Lineage (NCBI taxonomy): Eukaryota > Metazoa > Chordata > Lepidosauria > Squamata > Agamidae > Intellagama > Intellagama lesueurii. The sequence goes on from JBAJHW010000004.1 coordinate 149,111,302, forward strand.
CTCAGGAAATGTAAAGCAGAAGGGCAACTGTGTAAGCCTTTCTTCCACAGCAGAAGGCTCCCCTTTGTTTATCTGCCCTTGCATGAGTTACAAGGTTGGCCGTGCAACCAGTTGTATGAGCGGTGGCCTGACAAGGAGCCTGCCAGAGCAGGGAGAACACATATGTGAATGCACTTCCACTCCAAATAGAATACTGTGCATTGAGTGGTGCAGTGGACACTGGACCACTAATTTCCTTTTCATAGATTTAAACATTTATTGATTTGCAGAAAAGTTGTTGGTAAGAATTTAGTAGACATTGCCCATAATTCATCTAGTTATTTCTTCAGTTTGGCTTCAGATAGCAAAATGCAAAATACTGCCTTTCTCTCTCTCAACTCCCCCCCCCCCCAAACATCTCAAAAGATGCATAGCCTTACTGATGAGTCTATGCAAGCATGTGTAACTTATGTTTGACACTCTGAAAAGTATTTTAATACCAAAAAGCAAAGCAAGGTTTGGATTACCTTGGAAATTCAGAATAGTTCCAAATTCTTTTTGACCCAAGGAGAAAAATGAAGTGATTAAAATGACAACATGGTTGCTCAAATTAGAGAGAGATCTTTACTGCCTCATGCATCAGCGTCTTTTTTTGCTCTTAGTTAATTTCCCTGGAATTCACAGTAGTACCCTACGCAACCTTCCCTCTGCTCATAATCTGGTATTGAAAGAATGGGGGGGTGGAATCCATCCTTTGAACACTGGCTGTGCAAGTATAAAAGGTTAACATGTGTTAAGAGGTAATCGATCCACATTAAGTGATATTGAACATGTGTTCCACTGAACAGAAGACATGGTAAAGACCTCAGTTAAGTGGAATATATATATATATAGCTTTTAAAACACTCAGATGCTCCTGCTAGGAGATAATCTTGGGGACCAGTCTCAGACTGCATAATTGATTTATGGGGAATGGAAGGCTGTTTTGTAAATTTCATTGATATGATCTTGATTTTAGGCTCGAAGAACCTGATGTGGAACTTCTATTCAGTCACTGAGGCTCATCTAGTGTGTCTTCTGCTTACTTGAAAAATGTTTAGTTGGCTGGCTAGCTTTTTTGCATTTCGACAAGTGCTGTCAGAGCTCTTTCTAGGTCAGGGCTGGAGAACCTGTGGCCTCACTAATTTTGCTGGACTCCACTTCCCATCAGCCCCATCAAACCTGACTATTGGTAAACCATTAATGGGAAGAGTTACTTATCAACATCCAGAAGGCCAGAAACTTTCCATCCTTCTCCAGATGAAGCAAGTGATCAGCTTCTTAAAGATAGATCTTGGAAATTTCTTTAAAGTAAATTTCCAAGCTCTGGCAAAGGTATAAAGCATTAGGGGCTAAAAACTTGCAGCGACAGAATTTACAAGTGAATTCAAATCACTATGTGAAATTTCACAACCATGGCTTCTTAACATTTATTATTTTAGGTCCCCTTAGGGTTGCCAGGTGGCAGCTGATGGAATCGTCTTGTCAAGCTTCTGCAATGGGTAGCCGGAGGAATGTTCTAGGAAGAGATTCTCCCAGCTTTTGCAGGGCAACAGTTAGTTGTGGAAGGGCTGTGTCTCGGAGAACTAACCATTGGGAGGAGGGGGTGGATGAGTCAATGTTGCACAAGGCAGCCATGACAGGAGTGCGGTGTGCACAATGGAGAGGACAGGGAAAATGGATATATAAAATACGAGTTGGCTATTCTGAGCACTCCCTACTCTTAGGTGAAGGACATGTTCCTACAGTCCTACTCATTGCTCCCTACCTTGAAAATATCACCATGCTTACAGGGGAGCAGCTAGTCCCTCCCCTCTCGATTGTTGCTTTCTATGCATGGAAAGCAACAAGTGTATAGGAGAGGCAACCATTTTGTGAATGTTTGGGTTCCTGCTTGAGGCACACGGTTACAGCTTTGCTGTACAATCGTGCAGGCATTGGCTGGTCTGCAGCCAGCCAGTAACTGCCTTTGGCCAGTTTCAGGACTTCAAGAGGCTCCCTTTTTTTTTTGACGGCAGCTTCCAGGATGACACAACTGACACCATCAAATGATCATGGCTCATGGGCTATTCTGGAAGGGTGTCGTCCATAGCTGACACTTCTAAGCTCCGCATGAGAGCTATATTCCATTCGTTACATGTTTTCTCCTCAAGGCAAATAGCAGCTTAAGGAGGACAAGATGAGAAAATGGGGGAACCGCCTTCCCTGCAACCTTGTGGCCTGTGAGACTGTCCACGTTATTAACTCTTCACCCCTGTGGACCAACTGACTCTGGCAATGTAAATGAGCTGCAGCTTAAGCCTCTCCCCCGATTGGGGGTCTCTGTCGAAGGAGCCCTTTGCCCATGTAGGGAGGGAGCCAGAAGGCCAGCACTAGCACTGCTGCCTCTCCAGCATTTTGCTCCGTTCAGCATGCAGCCCACTCTTACAATGGTTTAAAAACGAATCACTGACCGTGTTCATTTGTCAGGAATGACACCTAAACCTAATTATCAGGGCTGAAATGGTTCTTGCCAGACTATACAATTACAAGGCACTCAGTTGTTAATGATACTTTCAGAATTGTTCTTCTCTGAATTCCTCCCTGATTTTGGAGCTCCAATTTGCATGACCCACCCCCAATTTAAAAAGGACCCTTAGGAATCTTTCCTTGTCCAGTTGTTCATTTCCCCAAATCAGTACAATGCTCTGTGAATACATGGCTGTTGTCACAGAATGTTGTTCTGTCTGTCCAGCTGTTATCTTTCTTTTCCCTCTATCATTTGCCAAAATATTGGTGAGGCAGGGGGAAATCGGTGATGTAACTGCATCAAGTGGTATCAAGTTTTCTCTTCTATTCAGGAGTGCTTGCATATACCAATATGCTGCCCACCGAGACTCTCCATGAAATGAGACATACAATCACATCACGATTTCTTTCATTTCATTTTTTCTTTTTTTCCTTATCAAGTATGAGAGTATTGTATGTTCTTTGCTACTGTTTCAGAAATAGCTTGTTACTTATGTTTTTACTTTTTACATGTGAATTCATATTCTTTTCTTAAGTGTTCTTCATTATGTTTAGAAAATTGCTGCTAATTTACTTGAAATTTGTATTGATTATAGTATCATCATCATCATCATCATCATCATCCGAGAACTGCAGAGCCAGAAGTGACCCTATGGATCTTCAAGTCCAACCCCTGTCAAGGACGCACAGTGGGGAATGAACCCCCCAACCTCTGGCTCCACAGCTAGATACTTAAACCACTGCACTATCCAGTACATTTTTTGCAATTATGCTGATTGCTGCTCTGGATAATTTTAGTACACAAGTGTGGCATTTATTTCTTCTTGCTATTAAATGGATGTCAGTAAGGTAAAGGAAGAAGAAAGATGTAAAGAAGCTGAAGAAACTGAGAACTGTCAGAATGTACTACATGCATCACTCAGTAATTTTCTCAATTCAGTCTGAAATGTGAAGGATTTGGGTGGGATAGAATCAAAATTCAATCAGAATTGAGAGGGGGAATGCAGAGTGGAACCCATGGAACCAGAAAGACCTATAAAGGTGAAAATGCAGTAATTCCCTAGCTCAGTGTCATATATAAAACATGAGCAAGCATCTCAGGATCCAAATATGACATTGAATCGTAATCTATATTCTTCTCTGTTTTGTCATGTTATGTCACCGGGGACTAGGTTCTGATGCCTTAGTAGCTTCTGACATGTCATTAATAGAACACTACTGTGATTCCTTTCAGTGATTAACTTACCTGTCCTCAATTTTGCAATCCTGTACATGGCTCCTCAGAGCTGAGCTCCCTTGAGTTCACTGGAGCCAAATTCCAGGTAAGCAGGGATAGATTTTGCAGTAACCTTAATTAGCACTGGAAAGTATTGGAAGAGCTTTTTACCTGCAGCCTCTATATAATGTTGTAGAAAGTGCCTCTGTTGTTATGCTGCCATCTGCCCGCATCTGACTCCATGGATCATGCCAACATGACATGTGCTGATATTCAGAACACAGGGCGAAAGAGTCTGATGAGGATGCTTGCCAATATCTTACAGAGCACTTCTTGCAAACTGGAGCCAGCATACATACCGTTTCACTTGTGGTGCCTCTGGAGTTTTAAAATAAATATACTTTATTTTTGCAATATCTTGCCCTTTTAGATGTTGGGTCATTTTGTGGTACTCTCATGTGCCCAGAGAGTTTCATGCTTAAGAGACCGCTCCAATCTCAAAACATTTTCTGAGACTGCATTGAATACTTTGAAATGAGAATTTATATTTTGAAGTTTGCATGGGAAGAATTTCTTGGATGTGGGTGGGGAAATCAGCTATCTAAGGCCTTTTAGACAGCTGGTGACTGGTGGAAAGTCTCAGAAGGGGAGGAATTTTGTATTTAAAGCCAAATCACATGAGTTTTGTTTTCTCAAGAAAATTAGCCTTTTTATAATATTTAAAATATATGGTTGCAGGGGATAGCTTCCTGATAGCCACCATTCCTCCTTGTAGAATGAGTTGGGTATAGCGCTGTTCTAGAGCATTCTAAAGAGCAGGCAGACTTTGCAGATAGCTGGTAGCTGCTGTTCCCTTCCCCTGAATACCCTAGAAAAATCATTCCCAATCTTGGGTCCCCAGATGTTTGTGGACTAAAACTCCCCAAAGCCTTTACCACTAGCTGTGTTGGCCAGGATTTCCGGGAGTTGTAGTCCAAGAACATCTGGGGACCCAAGGTTGGGAACCACTGCTCTAGAACAAGTAGGGATGTGAAGAATTCTGGCAAAATTGTTCATTCTTGATGAGAATTACTCATTTTTTGGCATATTGAGATAGCCTTTTGAGAAATCATGCTCCCCTCCCAATAATCACCTAGAGCATGAGAAGCAAAACAAAGGAGTGCTGCTTGTTGCAGCTGCTGCTGCTGTTGTTGAGGTTTCCACAATTTGTGCAAAAAGTCACCAGACAAAATGCATGTGAACCAGAGAGTGTAGATGCACGCACACTTTCACACAGAGCAAGCACAGACAGACTGATTGTGGATTAAAATGATGCCAGCAAGCCTTCTGATGTTCCCCATGTATATAAAGGCAGCAGATATCAATGGTTTCTGCAATATGCAGAAAATCCTTCCCAGAGATGTGGAAGGTCTATTTGAAATCAATAGGAAATGCCTTGCAAAACAAGAAGAACATGGTTCTGACATGTGAGAATGAGACAAGCTAGAATTTACCTCCCTAGACAAAACCCTACCTCTGGCAGACAATTCTCATTATTGCTTTTTTAGTAGTGATAGTCTGCTGTAGTGATAGTCTGCCTGTGACACATGGGTGGTAATGGATCTGTTCTTTTGCTTCTGCAGAAAGTTCCAAAGCTGCTCAGCATGACTTAGACCTGAGCTGTTCCCAGGCAAGCAAACAAATAGCCCCAGAGTTAATAAGAACTGCCACTTAAATAATGAAGCTTGGGATCACAGAAAGGTTGAGAGAGAAAGAATATTTACATTATGACTCCTGTCTGTATAATGCATTGATGACCACTATTATCTTTCAGTATACTGTAACCTTTAAGGAATGTTAGCAATTGCAGTTGGGGGGGAAACACACACACACACACACACACACACACACACACACAAACCTCACAACCCCCCCCCCCCACAAAATCCCACGGCATTTCTGCTACAATGGAATCGTTACATCAGATGCAAATATGCAGTGACATCTCACAGTATTGGTTAGTTTTTCACTTTCTTCCTTTTTTCTTTCCTTAAAAAAGGATGGTGTTAAATGAAGACAAGAGAGAATTTTATTGCACATTGCATGAATACAATATGCTGAGACTAAACGATGTGACTTTATAAAATGTGCATAAATGTTGGTAATAAAAATGACAAAATATCTCAGCAGCCTGTTTGATGAAGGTATGATTCTCTGTCGAGACAATATTTTTATCCCTTCCATTGAAGTCATCTGTGAAGTGCCATTTTGTGAAACAGTCAGGGGCACTTTCGTGTTTTAGATCACAAAGAGTTATTCTGTAGGAACATGTACACTTCTGGCCAGCTCACCTACTGAATCTCTCCCTCCCTCCCTCCCCCTCTCTCTCTTAAAAGAAGTAAATGGTTGTAAATATGTAAGCATTTGATTTGTGTGGCTATATACAGAACTCTTCCATCGAATTCACAGTGTGGCTGTAAACACAACAATGGAAATTAAAAACATACAAAAATACACTTAAAAACAGGAGCTCAATAGGAGTAATGGAAAAACATAATAAATCCGGACAAGATAAAAGGAGGCATGCTTGAATTAAAGGCCTACGAAAAAGGCCTTCAACTCATGTCAAAATCCCATTAACAGAAGATGAGCCTTTCCATGACAATTCCCAGATTGTGGAGGGACACCTGTTGTGCGTACACCATGTAAATAACTGTGAGAGATATGTGCAATTGCTCAGAAAACATGGCTGTTTCATTTCCATTGATAACAGGGGATACTTGCCAGAAGGCATGGGGGAGGAAAGAACTATTGAAACAATACAGACATGAGCTACATTTACATTTTTAAAATCTTCACAGGGCATAATTATGACGCCGTATCAGAGGGAGGGCAATGCTTCCTGCCGTCACTCTTGTGATTTTTCAATTAAAAAAAAGTAGCAGAGAATGTTGTATTGCTTAGGAGAAACGAGGAGCAAATCAAAATCAGTACAGGGATGAATGGAACATGTGAATATGTATGTTTGAATGTGTTCATTCCTCCAAACGTTGACTTTATAAACCAAGTAAGTTTGTTCAAGAACATATGTTCAGGACCCTTACTCAGAAGAATATTTTTAAAAAGCATTGCTGGATCAGTCCAAAAAGCTTATCTAGTCCAATATTTTGTTCACATGTTGACCTATCAGTTACTTACAGGGAGTCTGCCAGCGTATGTGACTTTGCCTCGCCTTCTCCAGCAATTGATAAACAGAGCCATTCTGGCGATGATACTGTGGGTCATAGATGACTAGAGTTGTGAATTTAGGTGCTTCATGGTCCTACAGCTTCCTATGGGATTTTCTACCTTTTTTCTTCCCTTCTTGGGGATTTCCCAGCCAGTAAAATATCCTGTTTCTTCCCACAAAATTCTGTGTATAATTCCTCAGATACCGCACAGGAATTGATGTCATTCTCTGCAGAAATCTTATCAGTAAATCTCATTTACTGCTACACAAGCAAACAATGAGTGTTCGTCTGTTTACCAGAGCATTGATTATTATGAGCCATTATTTGGCCATTAAGAATGGAACAGCAAACAATGAAGGCTGTGATGAGCCTCCTTTTGCAATGGCAAACCCACCCAGGTAAGAGTCAGCAGTCCTCCCCCACAACTCTTCAACATTGTGAGATTCAGTTTAATGTTATATTATTACATTATATCATATAGCATTTTGAAATTATGGCTATGTTGCCTATCTGGGCTTCAAAACAGAAACATTTTTGCCCTCTTTGCCCATTTCCTGCAGAAGTTTAATTCTGACAGCTCTGCACTGCTTGTGCCTGTAATATTGTCCTTCACAAAATTTTGGAGTCTCTGTTGGTCTTGTCAATTTCAGGTTCTAACACCAGTTTCAAATGGTTACCTAGATTGTATAGTATGGCTGACTAACACAATTATTTGAAAGTGTAAGAGCCTAAAATTGACAAAAGTAACAAAGTGATACACAAATACTGCCTAGGGGTAGGGAACCTTTGGCACTCCAGATGTTTTGGAAAATAACTCCCACATTCCTTTAGCTTTGGCAGTACATGTGGGGATTTTCAGTGTTGTAACCAAGAACATCTGGAGTGCCAAAGGTTTGTAACCCCTGGTTAGGATAATACTTCAAGCACGAGTAGTGCAGGGCTGTCAAATGTATTATTTCACAGGAAATTGAAGGTGCTTTTTTTAAAAAAGGTAAAGGCCTCTTATAGGCCAGGAAGTGGGGAGAGGTAGAGATGCTGCAGAGTGATGATGAGATGCATGAAAGAAAGAAAAAGCCAGTTCAGTACCCTGGGCCGTCTTCCAATGTTACACTAAGCTCAAAAGTAAAACCAAAAGGAATTCTAAACACTCCTGAGAATAAAGCAGAAAAATTGATGCATCTTTTGTCAAGGAAAGAGAGAAACAGGAGAAATATTTTTTTAGGGAAATTGGAAAACAAATTAGGACACAAAAATAACTTCATCCCCCACCTCCCCAGCCAAACAAGGCACTGCCTTTCCTTATACCCACTACAGGGCCTAAAAGGAAGAAACTGTGTTATAGACTACATCTACATCGTAACTGAGGAAATGTTCGGCTGATAGTACCAGGTTCTACACTATTGGTTTGTGTTAAACTTCCACATGACACAAGGCACTGCTGTTATCTGATCTGTGGCTTCTCCCAGTCTTTCTTTGCCATTCTATTTCCTGCAGAAAGGGTCTTTTTTTTTTTTTAATTGTTTCAGAGGCACAGAGGCAACTGCTATGGTGCTTTCATTGGCAAGTTCATTTCCATATCAAGGGCTTCTCAACAGAAGCCTTTAATTATATCTTTACTGTACATCAAATTGTTTCTTTTTTAAAAGGGGGTCCGGAGGTAAAGCTGCAGCAAGAAACTTAATCTGTAAAGATTTATAAATGTTTCTTGCAGAAACAAGTGATTTTTGAAGATGTGCCTTGTTTATTATTGGCCAGTGGCAGTGTAAAAAAAAATCTATTGGGATTAAAAAGGACTTAGCTATCCTACAATCGCTACTAAAAGTGAAACCACCTTTGAGAACAGCTGGAGAATGTTTCCTTTCTCCTTTCACTTGTCCCCATAATGTCTCTTCTCAGCAAATGGGGTGGAGAATTTTGAAAGGCCATTTGTGCACAGCTGTACTTCTCATGAAATCCTGTTGTACCATTACACAAATAGTGTAACTTTTGGAAGCAAATTGCTGTAAGGTAAGAAATCTCTAAGACACTATCTTACATACTGAGTCACAGAATTTGGCATGCAACGGAAAATGCCTATGGAGATTTCTTAACTTACAGTGATTCATGTCTAAAAGTAATACTGCACTATAGAATTTCAGGCCTTGTCTACTTTCTCGATGCTGTTTCTAATTTTCTGTACCTATCATGTCTCTCCTTCCTCTTGTTTCTAAGCTAACCAACCCCAAAATTTGTTGTAACCTTTCTTCACAGGAGTGTTGCTCTGGTCTAAAAATGAGGTCTTTTATTTGCCCTGGGGGCAAAAGGTGCAACCAGACATGATCTGAGACTATTCACATGTGCAATTAATTTGAAGCTTTATTTTAATCACAGCAAATAAACAGGGAATAAGGTCTATGAAATGAAGACACAATATAAGAGAAATCAAAGGAAAATCAATGCATTTCTAACACAATACAATGGAATGATGAAATGAAAACTGTAAAGCAGAACAATCTGGATTGCAATATCAAATGAGATTACAATTATGCAAAATTAGCCACAGTTAGCTTTATAAAACACTACATTTGTCCCTAACTTTCCACCAGCCCTCTAGCTGAAGCTCACTATGCTCCATCTGTTTGGCCTAAAAATTGAGAAGGAACCTGTTCCACTCCAAGGAACAGGTTCCTGAAGATTCAGGGAAATGTGCAGGAGAATTGATCCAGGACAATTCAGGTGGGAGAAATCAGAATGACAAATGTAAAATAAAATGGTGAAGTCACTGTTGTGTGTGTGTGTGTATGTGTGTGTGTGTATGTAAGGAATAAATAAAAGATGACAGTAAGGGAGGTGTAGAATATCCCTGAAGGAGTAGTCATTGTAAAAACTGAAGTTTTTCTCAAAATCAAGGCAAGCTAAGGCCCAAAGGTCCCACAGCAGACAAAATCTGCAGAAGTAAAAATTGCATGAGAAAAAGTGAATTGAAAAGCATAGGAGAGTGGATGCTTGTGATTCTGAGTCCTCTTCTTTCAAGCCATGATCACTTTTTGTTCCACTGATGCCCCTAACCTTTCTACCTTCTGATTGGCTTCTTTACCTTCCTCCTTAAAATTGGACTGTAGGCCAGTCCAATATGTATTGGCAGATAGCAAGTTGGGTGAAAAAGTGCCCTGCACCATCTTGCTTTATTCCCAAAGACTGAATCACAATTCTTTTGTCCTGCAGTATATGATGTGATCGTGGCATCTTATCAGGCTACATTCTGGGTCTTCCGTCGTAGAAAGCATCCAACTTTGTAGCCTGTCCATACTTGGTTCATTGTCTTCCAGCTTGGCCAAAGCCCTGTTGCCATGGCAATGATGTATCTGCCTATTTTGGTGAGTCCATCATGGAAAAAATGGAAAAAAAAAAGAGGGGAAAAAGTCCAGGCTGGAATGAATCCTCAACCATTTTTGTCAACAAGAAACAGCCAGTTGTGCCATTTATGAAACATACCAAAGATTTCCTTGATGCCATTCCATAGGCAGGCCATTCCATAGGTCAGTAATCTAGTCCCTGGGCCACATAGCTGTAGGCCAGTCCAATCCACATATCTACATGCCTTTTTGCCCAGTGTAGCTTTAGTGCTAAATGCTGGACCTGATTAACACAATCCCTTGCCCTTACAGTTGCTCTTTTCTCTACCTTTCCCAGTTCTGCTTTATCTCTTTTTATGTGTTGTGACTAGAGATGGGCACAAACCGTGGTTCGGCACAGTTCAGCAGTTCAACTGCACAGCTGTTCTGTGGACATCCTGGTTTCCCTTACCCTACCTCCTCTGATGGGTGCCCAGTCAGAGGCAGCACCCAGAAGAGGCAGAGCTGGGAAGATATGTTGTTGCCTCTGAGTGGGTGCCCACTGGAGGAGGTGGGCCAAGAGATGCCAGGTCACCTCTGGAACAGCTGTGCAGATGAACTGCCGAACTTTGTTGAACCACTGGACCACAGTTCATTCCAATCTCTAGCTGTGACGAAACAACATACAACATTCCAGATGTGGCCACAACTATGGATTTATATAAATACAATATGATACTGGGCATTTTCAAAGAAATAGCTGTGTTACTTGCTACAAACATACAAAAAAATTGTGGCATCTTAAAGACAGTTAAGACCAATGCGTGGGTGTATCCGTGAAAGCTCGCATTGAAATATAACAGTCTTTAAGATTATTTTCTGGACAAGTCACTACACATGAAACATTGGGATATTTCTGTCCTAGCATGAATCATTTTGCACTTGCTTACACTAAACCTAAAGAGTTATAATGTGAAAACAGACCAATAAAAGAAAACGAAGCATCCACTGAGTTGAAAGAGCCTTCTGCAGGAAGGCAGTTGACCAAGGCTTTCCTGAGTGAAAAAGCTTTCACTTGCTGGTGGAAAGACAAAGCGGAAGGAGCCCAGAGCCTGGATTTGGCCTTTAATACATCCTCTTATATAAGAAATTTATATTATCCATGGTAGGTGGCATCAGGGCCATATGCTCTATTACCTTCCCAGTAGAAACTGGTGATTAGCTTCATGGTTGGCTGCAATCAGAGAAGACCTAATAACTGTCTCACAGAGGGATGTATCAATGATATCCCTTACTAACTTACTCTGGCTAGCCTTCACTAACCAAAAGAGAGGATGAAATGAACTCAGCAGGAACTTTTATGTGCCCATCATTTTGAGTGAGTAGCCTTCTTTGGTTGCACATACTTCTGACTAGGCAAAGGAGAAACCAGTGAGAATTATCCAAGCAACAGAAATTCAATGACATGAAGAATAGTTTTGGCTCAGACCCCTTCATGTGGATCCTGCTGTATGTTAGCAACCTGATCCACAAAACTCCTTGCACTTTGATACTTCTGCCTCTGGGCTGAATCAGTGTGGAGCTTTCTCTTTACATCCTCTCAGCCAGCTCCAGAGGACACCAATAAGCAGAAGGAGACAAAGCAGCTAAAGGAGAGAAGAACAGGAAGGTGTGTATTTCTCTCATTAGTCCTCTCAAAGCTGTGTTGAGCCAAGCCTGGGTGGTAGAACAATGTGGCAGCAAAAGGTGGATTTCACACACTTTTGCCTCTTTAGCTGCTCACTTTGACAGCGCCAGGAGTAGAGTCTTCATTGAATTTTAATCCTTAATATATCCACGGATCTGACATTATGATTGAGTCCCAAGATTAAAATAAGGGAAGAGTGGTTTATTTGAAACTTAAGTGCTACATGAGAGACTAGCTAGTCCCAACTACAGTAGATTCACTGAATGAACTGCTGAATGGCAGGTCATGTTTATATACAAGAATGATGTCATTATCAGCAACAAATCCCTGCTGATTAAAGGCTTCCTTTTGTGATTCTGGTATGCACACAATTCATACAGAGCGTAGCAAAGTTGCGTGTACCCCAAAATCACCAAATGAAACCTTTAATTAGTGGTGACTTGCTGCTGCTATTGACATTAAAACCAGTGTGCATGTGGACAACAGAATTTCAGCCAATGGATCTATGCAAATTGGGATCAGCAATTGGTTTTAGTTTGTGATGACTCTGATGTGGTTGACAGACTCCAATAATTCCAAACGGAATTGACTGTATCACTGGCTGGCTGGAGTGGATGGGAACTGGAAATCAATAATTTCTGGAAGTTCATGGGTTCCTCCAGGACTGCTTTAAGCTATGGGCTTTCAATTGTTTTGTTAATTGCAAAGCAGCCCTTGTGTAGTGCATCCTTACAGAAGAATTTTGTGGTGATGAGTAACTTTATGCCCAAATGGTTCCTGTTACCACAGTGTAACTGACTTAGCCATTGTGGCTACATCCCATCACCTATAAGACACCACACTGAAGCTGGCACCTGTACACCTGTATCCCTAAGCATCTGGACAGATTTTATCTGAACTTTATCTTTTGATGTCAAGCCATTCTCTGGAGAACCTGAGAACCTGAATTGATTTTGTGTGTGTGTGTGTGTGTGTGTGTGTGTGTGTGTGTGTTTTGCAGGGGAAACATTTTTTTCTTTATCGGTCTTCAAGCTTACCTTGTATTCAAGCAGATAACATGGAAGAGAGCTTTCTCTTATGAAGGAAACATATGGGAAACTGAAGCCCACCTCTTGTCCTTATCCTTTCCCCCTCCTCTCCTTTCTCCACCAAGCACAAACAAGGCAGCTTTTTCAAGTAAACCAGACACTTCAAGAGAGCCAGAGTGTTTTAGTAGAAACATGATGAGTGTTCAGGGGACAAAGTTGTCCTAATGGGCTGGTACATCATACCATTATACCCCAAAAGCAATTACAAACTTGTAGCAGGTACAGAGTAGGGATTTGTGATAGACTTCATTTGAGTCAAAAGCAACTGCATCTTGTTGACACATCTTAAATCATAAGTGAAGTTTATGTTCTGTCACTGTTTCCTGTGCTTCACTGAAGCGTTAATAGCAAATCTTGATGATAAAAAGACTGACAGGTAACTAAGTAGTAAACCTGTCCATTTATTTATTTCATTTCATTTGACTCGGGAGATATATCTTTTGGCTCTTTAAATGTTGGGCTTCCAATTTCCCTCAGGTTGTGCTATTATTATTGTATCATGGCTATTTATTTCTTCTTGTATTAACGTTTTCTCCACTGTCTTGGCATACTGGAAATGTGTGTGTTTAAGACAGTAAACTGTTGAGTATATAGCCTCCCCATACCAAACACTCTACATAGATAACTAAACCTGAATTTATGGTCCAGTAACTCTGTGTAGGACAATCAGTGATAACATTCACCATAGGTGAAAACCCTGCTTTCTCTCTCTCTCTCTCTCTCTCTCTCTCTCTCTCTCTCTCTCTTACACACACACACACACACACACACACAGAGAGAGAGAGAGAATGTCTTGCTGTTCACAAAGAAACAAACACCCCAACTAATGCTATAGTTTTGAAATATCAGTGCAACAAAATGGCAACAGTCTGTGAAATGGACACAACATTGAGAATGACAGAAAATAACTTGCTAGGTTCCAGGCATGTGGAATTTTTTTGCTGCTTGAGGTTCTCATTAGCAAGCTAGAAACAAGTAAGGCTTTATTACATCCCAAGTTATGAGATATTTGGAATTCCTGTAGACTTCCCAATAAGCAGAATCAAAGTATGTTACTAGGAAGGCAAAAGAAAAGAGACCTATCTTTGTGATATGCCTGAATGATATGGTCATGGTCTTGACAGTCAACATTCAGAAGAAGAAAAAACATGCAGCTCAGCCTTATCAGTTGCAATTTGCTTCTTGTCGACAATCTGCACTGCTTCCCCCACTACTGTTGCTCCTTTTATATGCTGTCAGTTATACTGTCTTATTTTGTACTTCTTAAATTGATTTGTGAGCCACCTTGCGAGCTATTGTAGTGGAAATGTGAGGTTTTAAAAAATATAAATAAAAATGAACAAGTAAAATATCGGGACCATATCACCTGGATGCAGGAAAGATAAATGAATGTATGAATATTTCTCCTCACTTGTTCATAGGAAGCTAACATGCCGTAGGGAAATCTTTCCATACTAGCCAAAAGAGGGATTTCACCTGTGGGCATCCAAAACACACATAACACTTTTCCTGCATTCTGAAACAGTATGTATTCCCAAGATACGTGCCATGAGCATTTCACAAACATGTAAATTGATGGGACAATTCTGTATGAAAGTTCACAACCGATCAGCCATTTTTCTTCCATATCATTTCTCCATGTAGCAGAAAAGCTGGACAGAAAGTCAGGAATCTTAGCAGGTGCTACGCAGGCCAAGGGAGATGTCCCAGGGATACAGCATAAAGAATTACAAGTCTGGAAGTCTGGATTTGCGAGGGTCACCACCAGACATGAATAAAAGGATACAAGTACGTAAGGTATGAACTCAGGGATTAGATCATAGCAAATCAAGAGAGGGAATAGAAGAACCTTGTGAGTCAAAATTAAAGGTCCAAGAGACTTGAGGGCTTAGGTGGAAAACCTTGCCTACAAAAATGTGGAAGAGTACTTGCTGCCCCCTCCAGCCCCCATATAAAGAGGCTGGTGGTGTAGAAACATAGCAGAGATATTTTCTGGTTAAAAGAAAGAGGCCATGCCTTCCTAGTGCCATAAGGCAAGGCAGATACTGTAGATTTTGCCCTTATATCAGAGGATGGAAGATACTAATGACTGGAGTCCTGATTGACACTTGGCATCACAAAGTATAGTGCCCTGAAGTCACTTCCAGGAGAAGCATTGGTGACATGTTTGATATTCTGATAATGAACTACCGGTATCCAGTTTCTCCAGGTGGAGACAGAAATGGCAGCTGCTGTTTTGGTGGTGGTGGGGGACCAATTAGTGCTCCCATGAGAACTGTGCAAATGCTCGTGTAGGTAGCGAGACATTCCAGCATCCCAAGAAATTGTGTCAGGCCTGAAAGTGACATGTCAGTGCCTTCTGGAATGGAGTTCAGATGCTTACTAGGATGATTCCAGATAGAACAAAATGTCAAGACTGGGAGAGAAGGTTAAGATTGGATTGAACCTGAAAAGATGTACCCTCTTCCCACAACCCAGTGACAGACAGAGGCATACGGAAAGGAAGCAAATGATCAAATCTACAGGGAAAACAAACAAGAAAACAGAGAATGGCCAGACCAGAGAATGGTCGAAGAGTGCCACATATAATGTTACTCATTAAGGTCTCTGGCCTTAAATATTACCTGGATGCAGAGCCACCTGAGATCCATATACTAGTTGCTATGAGCAAGCTCCTTAGAAAAAGTGTGAAACAAAAGTGAAAGTCATCAATAATTCATAGTGAAGCAAGAGACAATGAACAGAATAATTGTTTGTTAGCAGAGTCAACTTAACAATAGGACCTACTCTCAGATTGATATGGAGCTGGCGAAAAGTTGCAAAACATCTAGCAGTTTTTGTATTTTTGTGTCTGTGAATAAATGAGTCATTTCTAATAATGACCTGGCAGCTAACCTTGGTGTCAAAACTTTCCACCTGTGTTTATTTACTTGAATGGAGTGGGCAGTAGCATGGTAAGATCTTTGAAATCTTTTGACTCCTTATGCTAATTCCGTGGGTTGATATTGCAGAACAAATATTCAGGGCCCGTGTTTTTCATGGATTTGCTGGGGAGAAAACCTCAATGTGTTCAGAAATGTGTCTTCAGTCACCAAAGGCACTACTACAGCAGAATCTTTTGCAACACTGTTGTTGGCCAAAGGCACATAAACTAGTTGCACCCAAGAGATGGGACAAGAAAATCTGTCAACTTTGCTTCCTCTGTGCGGTGCTACCTGAGACTAGTAGAAAAGGCCATTTTGAACATACCTGGATTCATGACACAGGAAATGGGACTTGTTTGCAGGTTCACAACACTGATTGGTCTTTCTTACACAGTGCTTCAAGGATGGTTACATAAGTATGTGTTGGAATTTAGCAACCTTTGTATGTTGCCTTTAAGAAGTTTTGGCTGGGGTCAATGTCAATCAATCCAGCAGCAACCAACTGTTCCACCTCTGCCTCAGATTTTGAAGAGAGCCACACTTCTCTACTCAAGAGTTCTTTTCCTGCTCTGTTTTTTTGTCAGAAGTCAGAGTCAGTGTTCTGTCAGTCATGTAGTTTGTCATGTAGCTATGAATCAGTTAAGCTCTGTTCATGTACCCAATTATATTTTTTCTATAATATTCTATTTTTTATCTATTCAGAACCATGAGTAAATGGAAGCTTTCATTCTTTCTCTTACCAGTGTCTCTGAGTGAATTACTGAGGCAGTAAGTGCCAGTTGATTTGAACTAAGCAAAAAGGGGTAGTCTACTCTGGGGAGACTTGAAGCTAATTCTGCCCTATAGGTCCCTGAACTTTTATTCACTTCATAGCTAGAAGTTTTCTTTAAGACACAAAATTACACACTCCGCCAAGAGTAAACTCAAACAGTCCCATCAGTGTTTAATCCTCTGGGGCCACCTCCAGCCTTGGCAGACACACCCTGTTCCCTTGGCACCCGGAAATGGTTGCATTTCTCTCTAGAGCTGCAGCTTTGTGGTGGGGCAGAACTAAACCAGTGCAGAATCCCCATATGGCAGCATCCACTTGTCTTGAAGGCCTTTTCTGATGCTCTCGCCTTCTGCTTCTTCTCCTATATTTCTGCCTACCCTGCCCCATGGCTGACCAGAGACACAGCAAGCTCCTATGACCCCAGGCTGCTGTCCATTGGCCCCCCTGTGGTCCCCTTCCACGACACACTCACAAATCTCACCTAACCTATGGTGAAAAGTCTTAGCATTTCACTAAGGTACTGCTTCTTCTGCAAGTCTCTACGCCACTTAAATCTACCACCCCTACTTTCAGTCCCCCAACCCTTGGGCAACCGGGAGGGGTACAGCAACTCACTGTGAAATGACCCAGTGCTGCCTCCTTCCTATGCCCCACTGGTTTCTTCACACGTGGCACAGAAGCCATAACAGGCTCCACAATTCCACATTCAAATGCCTCTTACCCAAGTTCATTCTCATTTGAATATGAAGTCTGAGAATTGTGATAAAATGAATTCCTTAAAAACGAACTGAAATTAAATTCTTGCCCATAAGTGCTGAGGTAACATATCATCCCCGTTTGGAAAGCGCAGCATTAAACCTGCCTGTCATATGGGTGTTACAGACAAAACAGTTCCTCCTGCATGTGTCAAGGGCCCCTCGGTCAGGGCCTGCATGGTTGATTACATAGGGATTCAAAGCCCAAATTTTAACAGCAGTGTACTCAGACTCTCTGCCTGGATCGACACATCTCTAATTTTCTAAATCTCTAACATTTTTTAAACCTTTTTTAAAAAAAAATCTTTAAAGCTTCTTGCCATGTTCAATATGTGAACAAATCTTCCATATATATATCCATGTATGTATGTATGGATATATATATATATATATATGGATATATGTGTGTGTGTGTGTGTGTGTGTGTGTGTATATGGATATATATGGATATATATATATGGATATATATGGATATATATATATGGATATATAAATATAAAAATATAATACATTGAAACAAATTTCTCACCAATCCCTACCTAACAGATCCCCTGAAGAGGATTTTTGAAAGGTGTTCACTTTAATAATGCCCTCTCCTCTTCAGCACATCCAAAAGCTTTCTCCCCCTTCTGCTGAAACTAAAGGACTGACAGCACATTTGATACTGGCTAAAACACAAGGCTGAAGCAGCATAACCCTAAATCATACATTTTCACAATCCTGCTACGAAACACTCAGGGATCCTTTTGCAATCTGCTGATGAGACACTACTGTCTTCTTGAGCCAACCTGCTCTAATGTTTGAATTGCTCTCACTAAGTCTCTGATTACCAAGAAGATTAGAACAACCTAGGGCTACTCTGTTCCTTGTCTAGAGTCATGACTGCAATGTGAATACTGCCTCAGGCAGACTCATGCTTGTTCACGCTGAACTGCTTGAAACAATAAGTTATGGTGGCGCGGTGCAATACACGTTATGACAATTGTACTGTGGTGAGCTGACAGTTAATATTTGGAGGAGGGACTCGTCTGACAGGAAAAATAAACCCTCGTGTTGTTAAGATGGCTGATTGTAATTAGAAGCTCCATGACTCCATTGCCATTACGAAAAAGAAAACAAAAACATTCTGGGTTTTCCTCTTGCTGGAGGTTGAAGAACTTTTCTGAAGCTCTGTTGCAACCCTTATATCAGATTATAAAGATATTTGCCTACATTGTGTGTGTGTGCATGCGTGCGTGTGTGTGTGTGTGTGTGATTTCAAGTGTGGGCTTTTGAAACCCTACACACAGCTGGGTCTCTATCCATGGTCTCCTTTTCCACACCAGAACTGTGTGTCTCACACAGTGTTGCACAAATAGTTTTATCTCTGCTCACCTCTTTGGGATTCAGTCAAATATCAGTTTTTCTCACAGGTTGTGTATCCTCAACCCACTTGTCATGCATGTCTGTGCATCCAGCCCACTGTCTTTATGTGACAAGTTTCTGAGGCAGCAAACATGGGAACGGAATGCTGCCCAAGCAAATACTCACATTACTTTCAGCCAAAGCACATCCCAGAGAGATGAAGTGATAGAGAGTTTGAACGTTATTAACATCCCATTTACAGACTCTGTGACAGCATTAGGTTGTGGAGTAGGGCTATTATGGACAAAAGTAGCAGGCAGGATTTACATCCACAGAGAGCCCCAGTGAGGAAAGCAGTCCACATGAAGTTCATTTAACAGTATTTCACATCTTCTAAAACTTAAATTGTGTAGCATGCAAAACAATTTATATTTTATCTGTACCATCTAATTAATTAAATGGCCCCAGAGTAGCAGACTCACAAATCTCGTTAATAGCTGAATACTGAAATAAAGGCTGTTCACCCCTACTAGAATAATATTTGCATATCCCCACCTGTGATGGGTAATGAGTACCTGCCACAAATCAGAATTATGAATTTTGTACGCCTAACAAAACCGCAGGGGAAATTATACCTCAGACATTCCATAATAATTGCAGCTAAGCTGTTTAGTGCCATCCACTTATTCTGCCTGAAGTGTTTAAAACAGCAACAGTTGTAAATGAATTCAGGCACATATCCAAGGAAGAATGTTTTTTAGAAAGTTTTCTCCATATGTATTTATCTTTCTAAAAACATTCAGCTGCACATTGTAACACACACAGTAGAAACCTTAAAATAAAAATTTAAAAGGGCTTTGAAATATGGTGGTTTGGGGGGGAAAAAGACTTTTGTATTTTAGTTATGAAAGACTCTAGAAAATGCCCCAAACTGTATTCCTTTCATCAGTTACCTAGAGCTAAACATATAAACAAAAAGGCCTAGAAGCTTGACTTAACTGTGTCTTGTTTACAAATGATCGAAATACTCCAGGGAAGCATTGTGTAAACTGTTGCACAAAACTATATTGTAGTGTAGCTTTAAAAATAAAAAACAGCTAAGGAATTAGGGATGGTAAGGGCAGAATGGCAGAAGTTGCCTTTGACTGGTTTATTTTCCTTTCAGGAGAAAAAAAAACACATCTTGGAAGGCAGCCAGGGCAAAAAAAAAAAAAAGGGGGGGGGGGGCTCTGAAATGCTGGCAGTTTGACTTTCTGACTAGAACAGTAAAGGTATTAAAAATGCAGCATTTCGTACTCTATAGTACGGCACATAACATCCCAAAAGATTTGAAGGGGTCTAAATCTGTAAAACCTATTAAAGCAAAATGTTTCAAGTATGTCCTCCTTTGGCAAAATACTTCTAAAGCTTTTCATTCACTAGATAGGGACAATTTTTCCTCAGGAATCTCTTATCTATCTTTGTAACTCCATGTAACACCAAAGTTGGGTGATTGAGTACCTATGCTTGGAAATAAAGTGATGGCTACAGAATGAAGTAATGGTTTCTTTGTACTCAGGGGGAATATCTAGATACATGGAAATATACTAGTTTGTAAATCAAACATTAAAAAAAAAAAAAAAAACAAGAAGAAAACAAAACCCAGAAAGCCACCATGGTCCAGCAATGACCTGGAGTTGTTGACCTCCAGGACCTACTGAAGGTTGAAGGCATCGGTTGCACAACAGAGGAAGGGGAAGATTTTTTAAAAAAACAAAAAAACAACCAACAATGAATTGAGACAGGTCTTCTGGCATCCACCAGATACCTTTCTCCTAGCCAATGATCAGGGATTATAGGAATTACAGTCCAAAGTAGCTGGAAATATAGGAGTCCTGTGACTAGCACAAGGAATTTAGACTACAAATTGCTTCTGGCTGGAGGACACCAAATTGCCTACTCCTAGTATGGACAAGGGAATCAGCGTCTTTAATAGGTTATAGTATCTAAGAGAAGGGATTAAATCAAGGGGATGTCTCTCCCATTAAAGAGAGAAACATCTAGCATTGAAGGAGGAAAATCTTATTGACAAAGTACGTACTCTGTTACTGAGCACCGAGCCACATATATGAATGAATCCTGAGAATCACATTTGAGGACATTTCTCAAGAAAAAATGCAAGCAAAATTAATATCTATGTGATATATTATGCAAATATCCCTTCACCTAATATAATATATAATGATATGGATTATTTCACTGTACCATAAATACTATATGCATCCATACTTTTCCTACCTTCACCAGCTTTCTCTGCAAAATGGGAAGAAGCAACTTGTTGTGAACTAGCATTTTCAACATCTCCCAGCTATCATAGCTAGTAGCCATGATGGCTGGAAGTTTCTTGGCATGGAAGTAAGAAACATAATTTCCCTGATCTCTACTCCATTGAATGATTCCAGTGAGGAAATGCTAACACAGTAATTTTTCAGTTCCTCTGTCTGTTGATTTTTTTTTTAAGGTCCAATACGGTCTACTCATTGTCAATGTCAGAAGTGATAATAACAGTAGCAATAGTTTACAGATAGTCTTTAATTTCAGACATTTTGCAACCTGTTGTTTAAAATTCTTAAAAATTAGTAATTTTTTCATATGCCTTAAACTCACACGAGTTCTGTTAAATCAGAAGATGCTTTGAGATTGTTATATACACGTTTCTGGCAATCCCTCAGGCTGAAGTTCAGTTTTATGTCAGTCCATATTTTATTGTTTCATGGATTCAATATACATTCCAATTCCCAAAAAAGGAGATGCCAAGGAAAGCAGTAACTATTGCTCTAATTTCCCATGCAAGCAATGGGAAATTATCAATGTATCAATGTATTCTTGAAGACTTTCATGGCCGGAATCCGATGGTTGTTGTGGGTTTTCCGGGCTGTTTGGCCGTGTTCTGGAGGTTTTTCTTCCTAACGTTTCGCCAGTCTCTGTGGCTGGCATCTTCAGAGGACAGGAGTTAGAACTCTGTCTGTGTTCTAGTAAAGTACTTTTACTTTATATGGAGTGACAAATGCCTGATGCTCAAGCTGGATTCCAAAAAGGAAGAGGCACTAGAAATCATATTGCAAATATTTGCTGACTACTGCACCACATCTATGAATTTCTGAAGATCAGTCTATGCTTTATAGACTATAGCAAAACTTTTGACTGTGTAGATTGTGAGAAATTGTGGGTTGTTCTGAAAGAAATGAGTGTGTCTCCGCACTTGATTCTCCTGATGCATACCTCTATTGTGAACACTGTTAGGACAGAACATGGACAGAATGGTTTCCTATAAGCAAAGGTGTCAGACAAGGGTGCTTTTTATTCTCTTTTCAATCTGTAAGCAAAATATAAAATATGGAAAGCCAAACTAGAGTCAGATGAAGGAGGAGTGAAAATTGGTGGAAGAAACATCTATAATTTAAGATATACAGATAACACCATCTTACTGGCAGAAAACAGCAATGACTGGAAAAGACTTTTAGTGAAAGTGAAAGATGAAAGTGCCAAAGCAGGACTGAAGTTGAACATTAAGAAGACCAAAATCATGACTACAGAAGAACTACACAACTTTAATGTTGACAATGAAGAAACTGAAAAAGTGAAAGATTTTGTATACCTTGGTTCGATCATCAGTCCAAATGGAGACTGCAGCAAAGAAATCAGAAAAAGATGGAGACCCAGAAGGGCAGTAATAAAGGAATCAGAAAAGATCATCAAGTGTGAAGGTGTGTCACTGGAGACGAAGACCAAGATAACCCACACTCTTGTATTCCTGATCACCAGGTATGGGCGATAAAGCTGAACAGTAAGGAAAGTTGACAGAATTTTTAAAAAATTGTTTGAAATATGGTGCTGGAGGAAGATTTTAAAGATACCCTTAACTGCCAGAAAGACGAACAAGTGGGTTCTAGGGCAAATCAAGCCTGAACTATCTCTGGAGGCAAAAATAATGAAACTGAGTCCATCTTACTTTGGGGATATCATGAGAAGGCAAGGTTCTCTGGAAAAGATAATAATGTTGGGAAAGTCTGAAGGCAGCAGGAAATGAAGAAAACCAAATGGAAGATGGATTGACTCCCTAAAGGAAGCCACAGGCATGAGTTTATAAGAGCTAAGCAGTGATATAACAATTTGTTGTTGTTGTTTAGTCGTTAAGTTGTGTCCGACTCTTCATGACCCCATGGACCAGAGCACGCCAGGCCCTCCTGTCTTCCACTGCCTCCCGGAGTTGGGTCAAATTCATGTTGGTAGCTTCGATGACACTGTCCATCCATCTCGTCCTCTGTCGTCCCCTTCTCCTCTTGCCTTCACACTTCCCCAATATCAGGGTCTTTTCCAGGGAGTCTTCTCTTCTCATGAGATGGCCAAAGTATTGGAGCCTCAGCTTCAGGATATAACAATACTGGATGCTTATACACCCTGAGTTGTGTTTTTTTTACCACCACCAGTGCAGGAGTCACTTGAAAAAATAAAAATAATTCAAATGTCTGTTTGAAGCCAAATGAGAACAAAGTCCCAGAGGTAGGACATTCACAACATAAATGAATCAGCTCCAAGTATACAGTCTCTAAAGCCCTGGATCAAGGTGGTAAGAATCTGATGATTCCTCAAGGAAACAGCAGCTCCTACCTCTCTAACTCTCCTGCTCTTTCTAGCTCATTTCCTGAATTATAGTACCTTCCCAGGATTTCCACACTCATTGGGCTGAACCAAATAGTCCATAGGGTTACATGTACCATATTCAAACCTGTGATTACCACTTAGAAAAGTGCCTCACTCAGGGAGGCTGCAGACTGGGGTACCCAACTGACTCCTATCTCTCCACCTCTAGATCCTACACAGTCAGCCACAGGAACAAAGGTGGTGGCAGGTCCAAGTCAGAAGTCACAGTTCTTCTCTGGCAAGTTTATTTATTTATTTAAAATATTTCTATCCTGCCTTTCTCCCCAAAAGGGACCCAAGGCAGCTCACATCATTTAAAAGACCATATTCAAAAGCTAACCTCCCCCCAGTAAATATGCAAATATTTTAAAAATAATTAAACAAGTATTACATTAAAAATGGTAAATAAAATCAATATTAAAATGCATTTAAAACAACAGAGCACAACAATCCATTCAAAAATCCCTCTCAGACCACCAATCATTAAGGGACACGAGACCTTCCTTTTCTTGGCTTTCTGCAAGAAAGCCAGAACCATCACGTACTCTGGATCACTGTTCTACTGATGCTCTGAGTGGCTGACAACCATAAGATTCCTCAATTGTTTTCTAGTTGTTATCATGCAAAACCTCATGCAACTCAGCTGCCTGGGTTTTTTGATCCTTGGTTCAAAGGACAGCTGCTTAGCTTTGTTAGTATAAGAAGAATCTAAGCCATGTAGTGGTTGGATTGAGATACCCATGAATTCAATGCCCCAGTTTTATGATTCCATCTGTATAATTATTGGACACTTTGCCTACGAAGATTTCCAGTGCTTAGCAGCCGTGGTGAAGCAGTCACAGGACTGCTCTAGGAGCATGTTAGGCCTGGCATAGACATTGTCTTGATACAAAGCATCATAACACATCCCTAATGGTAGAGGGGTTAGCAATGCATACTTCACAAATAGACGTGCCACCTTCATGTTTTACCGGACTGATTATTTTCCTATATCAGACTGAGGTTGTGTGACTGAGCTTGCAGATATGTGCAAGATACTTCACAATATTACTCAGGAAGGAACAGTTTCCTCTTTCTTGGTAAAACATTATACTGGGCTTTCATAGTCTCTTCTTCGGAATGTTTATTAGCTTTCCCGGTGCATAAATGAATCTCTCTATATAATGCAAGTCTTCTGTTGAATAAATTATGAAAAGAAAACCCAGTTGAGGAAAAAAGGAAGAAAACAATCACTTCTCAGAGTAACTATTTATAAACCATCCATTTTAAACAATGTTATCTTCATTGCCTTGGGTTATAAAAGTATGAAATTTCTGTCAAATGTAACACTTGGCATGAGGGTGGGAGAGAAAATGCTCACTCAGTCCCAAAATAACAAAAAGATTATGAATTGTCAAATCAGGTGCCTCAAAATGGCTTTGTTTTTTGTGGCGGCATGGTATGGGTATAAAATATGAGGACAATATTTTCGGCAATGATCAACCATCATTTCTCATTTCCTTTCCCTCTTCTAACACAGACACATGAAATCTTCCTGACTGATTAGCAGGAGCACGGTCCCCCTCACCACAGACCCTGAAGTTATTGGTCTTAAATGGCATATTGGTTATTATAAATGTGCTGGTGCTTGCATGCTTAATGGCAAATTTTTGTGTGGGTGTATAATCACTAAATTAGAGAGGGGCAGGAAAGGCTATGGCACATAAATCTTCAGTGCAGAGCAATCCAAGAGCCCCTCCCTACCTCTGTTAGCATTTTCCTAGTAGCTGCAGTTACTAAAATGTGGTTGTTATTGTTGTGTTTTAATGTGCCATCCTAATCAGGCCTCTGGAAACAGCATGTGGATGTAAACAAGAGCTATAATTAAGGTTGTGCAACTACTGCCAATACTTCCTTTCCTATTTATAGATTTGAGCTTTGTTGTTCTTTAAAAAGGTCTTTAGGATATGGAGTTCTTCTGGAACAACAATTCTGTTCCGCAAATAAACCTGTTGTTATTATTGTAAGTACGAGCTCTGTTCATAGAAGTACTATAAAACTTCCAAGCTAGTGTGAGAGGTCTATGGCTGATCTCATGTAGATCGCAGCCTAAAATCAAAAGGTTACTGCACATGATCAGTCCAGGCCTATGTAAAGGCCACCTGCCCTGAGAGCCTAGATATATTGTGTTTTTTACCCCCCAACTGTAACTTCATGCTGGTGGGGGAATTCTGAGAGTTGGTGTCCAAAACTCTTTTCCATTCTCTGACTGCTCTTTCCGAATAGCCTTCTTGGTGGACAGGAAAAGTGTGGGATAAAAAGATATGGCACAAAGAGGAAAGGGGTAGTTGTCCTCCTTTTGACTCTGGCTATGGCTACTCCTTCAGCTCCAGTTTCTGCTCTTTCCAGCAATAACAAGTAGCTGCTAACAGGTTGCCCTCAGAGGAAAGTGCCCTCCATAGATTGAAGGTTGTCTGTTTCTTGTTGAAAAGTTAGCGCAAATTACATGCATAGGGGTTTTAAGAATAACACAAGCCTAGAATTCTCGTTGATTTTACTGTACGTTCAACAGTCTATTGCAGCAGTTCCCAACCTTGGGTAACCCAGGTGTTCTTGGACTGCAACTCCCAAATGCCTTCATCACTGGATGTGCTGGCCAGGGTTTCTGGGAGTTGCAGTCCAAGAACACCTGGGTTACCCATGGTTGGGAACCACTGGTCTATTGTATGTACACTTGGTCTTTCCCCTTGGCATATGGAAGCTCTGCTGCTTTCAAGCTAGACTGAACACGTCATAGTCTACATGAAGTGCTGTTCCCCAGGACATTATGGTCCATGGACAGTGTCCTGTTGCCAGTCCCAACTGAGTAGATGAACTGAGTCCATGTGATTTACATGTTGAGTGCTCCCCTCTTAGCTGGGACTAGCAATAGGATACCAGGCCATGTTTCCTGACAGACTTCTGACTTATGTTTCCAGGACTTGATGAGAAATCCCTTGGGATAAGGTTAATCTTTTCTCTAGTGTTCTAGTTAACAGGAAGGACCTGTGAACAGGCTCCCTGTCTCTGCTGTACATCTCCTCCTGGAGAATGGTGGGGTCAAGTGAGAAGGTGCAAAGGAGGGAGCAGTACGAGTAAGTGTTTTCTTCTTCACCCCTCCCCAAATACAATTTTAATCACATCAGGCAATGAAATTCTAAATGGCCCTGTAATATTCTTGACCAAAAAGATGATCAAACACCATTTTGGCCTTTAAAATAAGTACCAGGCGTAGTACTGGGAAGTAAATTAATTCATAACAGACAACGTCTGAAAGTGTGTAATATAGTTTTACGGTGAGCAGCAGCAGGCCTATAGTAGTCCTTGGTGCTGGAGAAAAACACATTTTAAATCATGGCATGCTACTGTTAATCAGAGAAAACAGTAGGCCAGAATCTCCCTGTTATTCTGAGAAGCTCCAGTCTTCTCAAGAATATATGCAGTATTTTAGATATGTCCTGAGGCAACTTTCTAGGTGGCCCTGCCATGAGGAACGTCACACATGTCTGTGTTTAAAACTATTCAGATTAAAGCCTCTCAGCCTGACTTCCTCCGACCCTGTTGCTGTTATCTACAGATAGCTTTGGACTACACCTTTTTTTCCCTAATTTTTGGCCATTGTCTTTGCTGGGCAGGACTGCTTTCAGTTGCTGACTAAAGCATCTGGGCAATACTGGGTAGAGGAAGTCTGGGATAAGGTTTCATGGTTAATAAACAAAAACAGCAGGTACAAGCTCCTTGTGACAGGAGGAGGCCAAATGTAACAATCTAGCTGCTTTTGGATTACAACCCTCAATATTCCTCAGCGCTAGGCATGCAGGCTAGAGCAGATGGATCAACAAAGTGTACAATTTGCCTGATCCAGTTTGGCAATATAACTGGCACGGACAGAGACAAGATACATTATGAGAAATTCTAGAAAAGGCTTTCAGTTTATTTTGGTAGTTCTTTTCAAAGGAGTAACTCTCACTGCATCTAGGATGGGCTTACATGTCTACATACTTAGATTTTTATGGAAACAGGACACCTAACTTGTGGACATCAAATCTATGGAGGGAATGGGGCCAGTGAGCATGCCAAGAGTATGCTCTTTTATACATACATGTGGAATGTATGTCAAGAACTTACAACTGCGCAAACCAAGCTTTATCTTTTCTGAGGTGGGATAACCAGAACTTTACTCTAAAGCAGTGGTGCCCAAACGTGGGCAAGCCAGGTGTTCTTGGACTGCAATTCCAAGAAGCCTTCACCACTAGCTGTGCTGGATGGGGTTTCTGGGAGCTGCAGTAAAACAACATCTGGATTACTCAAGGTTGGGACCCACTGCTCTAAAGGAAGAAGCATTTTCTAAAATACCTAGCAGGTGTTTTATTTCCAATTATTTTCCCAGTTATTCCTAGCATTGAAATTTACTTTTTTTTTGCAAGGGATGGGACAGGGTGGAAAGAGAAGACGGTGGTGGCATTTGGGTTGTCTGTGCAGGCATGTATGTGCATGAGGACGTGACAGACAGACTGTCTTGGGCTCAGCCTCTCACCACCCTGTGACTGCTGTGGGAGGGGGCAAATTGGCTATTAGAGAGAAAGTAGAGGTTGTTGAGAGAATGAAATGGAGAAAGTGAAGAAGAGAATGAGGAATTGAGTGGTGTAATATACAAGTAAAGGGAGTTGTTGAGAGAGTTCAGGGAAAGATGACAACTGAAAGAAAAATCGAATGTTTGACAGGCAACCAGCCTAGCCCTGTTTATGTTGTGTTGAAACCTTGAATATAAAGTTTCCCTGTTTTGTGTCTTAATTGCTACCTGAGTGTTTTGGGTCAGGGGAGCTCTTGGATTCTAGCCAAGCATTACTGCAGCACAGAAAACACACAACACTTTCCTTTACGAGGAACTCCACCATTTCCTTTAGGAATCTTGGAGTGGGCTCCAAGGAGGAGGAATATATCATGGTGTACGAGTCCCAAGTGCAGAAGAAGTGGCTGCCAAAGCGATATGTGGTCATAGAGGGTCAAGGTGATGAAACTCAGATGTATATTACCTGAAGACTCCCACCTGAAACCTGAAGCATTTGAGTACTGGTGTGAGCAACTAAACATAGGGTTGGATCCAGACTTCCTTGGAACAAACCCTTTGAAATCAAAGGGTCTTAAACAGATCAGTTGGGTCACATAGATTTTACTAAGTCTGGTTAGAGTATGAGTATCTCTGGATGTAATCTACCATTCATGCAGGGCACCACTAACATTTTCCCTATAGGGAAATTAAAAATAAAATATGCACATTATTTTGCCAGAGATCTGTATGAGGTAGCAGAGATTGGTCTTGGTAAGTATGGAGTCCTGGACCATATGGGATAGCTATCCTTTTGTCAGTGTATGAGAGTATATCTATGTCAGTGGTTCCCAAGCATGGGTAACCCAGGTATTCTTGGACTGTAACTCCCAGAAGACATCACCACCAGCTGTGCTGGCTGGGATTTCTGGGAACTGCTGTCCAAGAAGACCTGGGTTACCCAAGCTTGGGAACCACTGATCTATGCTACATATAGCTCTTTGATACCACTATAACTGCCATTGTGCCAACCAAAGGAATACCCAGTCCAAACGGGGGGGGGGGGTTTCTCTTCCCCTCTCCACACTCTTCTGGCCAGAACAGCTGACCAAACTATGACCGCACCAGGCCATCTGCACTGAATCTCATGGAGGTTCCAAATTGCCCTTAGAATAAGCTCTTTGCCTCTCAAAAGGCCTACGTCATTGCCCTCCCCATGAACCAACAACATGAGTAGAGTGTTCCCAAAAAAGGGACAGCAACAGGCAGCACCAACACATCCCCCATGACCCTCCCAGTCTAGGGAATCCTCCCCATCACACCTAACTGCAATCCCAATCAGTGTCCCCAATGAAGAGGCCAGTGTTGCAGCGGGGCTGAGCTCTTAAGTCTTCTGTCCCCACCCACTATGCTGCTTGTGCTGAGATGCAATTGTGTCACATCATGTGCCCCACCTCTGTTCTTTGGGAGGAGAGTGCTCCCCCTACTGCCCAGAAGCAGGCATACAGAGATGGGAATCCCAGAATTTGGGAGGATGGGGTTGTAGCAGTTAAAGTGGTATTGAATTGCGAACAGTGTGTAGGCCAGATACATTCCAAGTTTCTGAAACTATGTAATGACATTTGCGAGCCATTGCGCAGACAAAGCATAGGTTCTTCAGGCCATAGTTTGTTCATTGGAAAAGCTGTTTCCTGGATTCAGATTGTTTACTTAGTGCTTATTGGGTAGAACATTTAATTCTTCTAGTGTCATATTTGGTGGCCACGTTGACAGCATATAATTATTAGGAACAAAAAGAAAAGTAATAGGGATACACAGTCAGCCTAAGGAAGTCTTGGAAGACTCAATAATAATCTAAAATTGGTTAAAAATCATATTTGCACATACGCTTGCAAATGTACACACATATGCATGCGCACACACAAACACACATGGATAGCTCAGTGGTTTAGGCAAAAGCCAGAGTCTGTGGGTTTGATTTTCCACTGTGACTCCTTGATAGGGGCTGGACACGATGATCCTTTGGGTCCTTCCAGCTCTGCTATTCTATGATGATGATGATATCTCTATAGATTTCCTACCTGTAGCATTATCATATCTCTTCCTCCCAGAATCACTTTGGAGTTTGAAACCCAGGGTGTGTTCCTGTTTCCACCATTAATAGGTGCTTGTCACAAACAAACTTTAGAACAACTGGAAAATATGGGTAAAAAATAATTTTTCAACCATTTTTTTTGTTAGCTGTCATTAAAATGCTTGCTACTGTTTGCATACTGCCCATTTTAATTAGATCTTCAGCATTATTAATTTAAACCTCTCTGCATTTGCATGCAGCTCCTCAGCTACATGGTGTTACAACGGTCCTCTATTTTGCTCTCCTGTCAAGGATTCAGCATTAGTGTCTTCTTTCAGTGTGCTATTTCTACGTTACAGCCTGAAGGACAGATCTATTT
The DNA here is from genome assembly GCA_037013535.1 of Intellagama lesueurii. Taxonomy (NCBI): domain Eukaryota; kingdom Metazoa; phylum Chordata; class Lepidosauria; order Squamata; family Agamidae; genus Intellagama; species Intellagama lesueurii. Next base: position 149,141,840 of record JBAJHW010000004.1, read on the forward strand.
TGTATGCCTAGGAACTCGGCCTGCCTAGGACAAATCACACCTATTTTATATTCTACATTGGTTAATTTTTTATTTCTCTGGCACCTGGGTGAAGAATAGTCAACACCATTAACAATACATTGTGCTACAATAAATATTTTATTGGACATAGATCTGTGTATAATCTGCAACATTACAAGCTTTTTTTAAAAGGGTGGTGGGTTCTACCTAGAATTCATAATAGCTAGCAGTTGTACATACTAATAAGAGGCTGATCTATTGTTGGCAACTGTCCATTTTCATATGCATTTTCTGCTTTTTGGGGGGGGGGGGGTGACAGCAAGGATGGCATGCTCTCTTCTGGAAAAAAAAAACACAAAAACCATGCAGACCAACAACTGAGGAATAATAGGCGGACCTGGCCTTGATCATTCCAGGTCCTCCTTCTGACCCTGCCAGCTGAGTGGACAAGAACTGGACAAACTGCTAATTTTATTGACTGACTGACTGATTACACTGCTATACTGCCTAACAGCCAAGGTCTTCAGATGGCTCACAGATAAAGAATTATATCAAATGCAGAAGTATAATAAACACGACTTCAAATCTAAAACATATTATAGCATCCACAGAATAAAACCAAGGTCAACCCTTGGATAACAGCAGTACAAGGACATTTTAAATCGAAAAGACTAAAAAGAAAGAGAAAATGAAAAGGGCTGGGATGAAGATACAGCACTAGACAAACCTCTCTCAAGAGCATAAAAGCGATATCCAGACTCCCAGCTAACAGTTTTTCCACCTTACTTTAGACTAGCAGAGATTTCCGGAGAGTTTTTGAAGGCAGTCCCACACTGCAGTAATCCAAACAGGAGATTCCCAGAGGATGGTAACAGTAGCGACTGTCACTGGTTTTTATATCAATCTCAGCCAGAGGCAGCAACTTTAGTGGGCCTGAAGACCACATTCTCATCCCCAGCGCCAGACCTAGAGCATTCCAGGCCTAGAAGTAACTGAAAGAGTACAGAGAATTCTAAACCAATCATGTCTGGACAAACATGTTTACTTTGGGGAGTTTTGGTGTGCTTGGGAGACAGCTACAAACTACGTAAAGCAAAAGGGTTGCTCTTGCGAGACTGTAGGAAGAGCAAATCCAAAATTTCTCCATCTCCTTTAAAAAAAATTTGGGGGGGGGGAGGGGCACAAAAATGCCCTGGAGGGGGGCTCTCTGCAGCCCAGGAGCCCCATTTTGCACACTCTAAGGCTGTGGTCACACCAGTGAAATGTCCCCCTGTTTTCTCACATCTTTTACTCCCTGAGCAGTTGCACGTTGTGGTCATTTGACATATATCCTGGAGCATGCATTCTGAAATGTTTTTGAATTACTGCAGCATTTCGTTAAATTTGATGTGATATGATTGGCTACACTTTGGTACTGGAATATTTCTCTCTGGGTTATGTCTCTGGAGCCCCTTTTTCCTTTTCTTTTTAATTTTTTTTCAATTTTTAATTTTCTTTCAGCAACATTTATTTTTGGGGACAAGTTTCTCTGCTGTGTTTGTGCCTCTTGTAGCAGAGAAACTCGTGGCCAGACTTTGTTCTCATTGCAGCTCTGCCACAGTTTCCAAGAGGAAAACATGAAAGGGCTCAGGGGAAGGAGCACCACCTGGTGGAAAGATCGGCAAATAAGTGAAGTTATTTGAAGGCTGATGACATAGGTTATCCAACGCACCGACACTTCGCTCACTGATTAAATAATAATAATAATAATAATAATAATAATAATAATAATAATAATAATAATAATAATAATAATAATAATAATAAAGAGACATACAGGCAAACAACAACACTGGTGGAAGCAACACAAGGTGGCTTGCCAGAAAAAGTATTGGTACAGTCGTGCACACAGACACCACTGTAATTGCTGTGCGATGAATCCCACAACAAAAAAAGTAGAAGCCTCCTGGCAGGTGGGATTTAATGCAGAGATAGCACAGAAGCAGACCAAAAGATATGATAATGGCTGTGAGTCGTCTGACCACACACCAAAAATTTGAAATCAATGAGGAAGAACTGGGAAACATTTCCCTAGTGTGCCCATGCTCTAATATACTCTAATAGACATCAAGGCCACAGTATCAAGTGACACTGTTAGATTTAAATACACCTCCAAACTATGGATCTGATCCCTTGGGGAAGTGCAACCTTCCCTAGGACAGGTTAATCATTCCATCCACAACCAGACAGTTGAACTCCCTGACCAGTGTATTTCCATTTTGCCTCCGATTACTGAACTTTGTATTTTGTCCACTACCTCACTTGGTTCAGGAGTGCAATCTTTCACCTGGATCTCATGTCATCCACATAGGTGGATTTTTCTAGGACTGTAATAAAACTCAATAATGGACCAGAACAACATGGAGAAGGTCTGCTGCTCCCAGGCCCTCCATGCTACCTCTTAAATTCCAACTGAAAGACCAAGGTGAAGGGTGGCTATAGAGAGAGTAAATTGTAGATAAAGCACAGTTTATGATGTTATGACACACCCAATATCATGAATGATCACAGGATATGTTTGTTAAAGCATCAGCCTTTGATTCAAGTTCCTTGGCTTTGTTGAACTTGAGCCAACATGACAGCATCTCACACAACCTTCTTTACTTATAATCACATATGACAGATTGAATATTTGTGTCAAATTTCCTGGTCTCATGCTTCTGGGTCTGTTATATTACATAGTTATAGCATTTTGATCTTGCTTCAGCAGCTGTGGCTCCATCGTATGGAATCCTGGGAGCTGTGGTTTGATGAGATACTTAAACTCCTCTATTGTAGTTCAGGGCAAAGCACTACAGTTCTCTGAATGGGAGTTCAAACCATATAACCAAACTACGAATCCCAGAATTTCACAGGGTGGAGCCATAACAGTTAAAGTGGTGTCATATTGCTATAATTCAGTAGTATAATACAATTAGAGCCAAAGGTAGCAGGTATATTATTATTATTATTATTATTATTATTATTATTATTATTATTATTATTATTATTATTATTATTATTATTATTATTATTATTATTATTATTATTATTTATTTATTTATTTATTTATTTATTTATTTATTTATTTATTTATTTCATTTATACCCCGCCTATCTGGTCTTGCGACCACTCTGGATATATACAGTATATCACAGAAGTGAGTACACCCCCTCACATTTCATAAATATTTTAGTATATCTTTTCATGTGACAACACTGAAGAAATGACACTTGGCTACAATGTAAAGCAGTGAGTATACAGCTTGTATAACAGTGTAAATGTGCTGTCCCCTCAAAATAATGCAACACACAGCCATTAATGTCTAAATTGATGGCAACAAAAGTGAGTACACCCCTAAGTGACAATGTCCAAATTGGGCCCAAGTAGCCGTTTTCCCTCCCTGATGTCATGAGACCCTTTAGTGTCACAAGTCACAGCTGTGAAGGGGGAGCAGGTGTTATCGCTCTCACTCTCTCAGGCTGATCACTGAAAGTTCCACATGGCACCTCATAGTAATGAACTATTTGAGGAACTGAAAAAATGAATTGTTGCTCTACATAAAGATGGCCTAGGCTATAAGAAGATTGCCAAAACCCTGAAACTGAGCTTAAGCACGGTGGCCAAGACCATACAGCAGTTTAACAGGACAGGTTCCACTCAGAACAGGCCTCGGCATGGTCGGCCAAAGAAGTTGAGTGCCCGTGCTCAGCATCATATCCAGAGGTTGGCTTTGGGAAATAGACGTATGAGTGCTGCCAGCATTGCTGCAGAGGCTGAAGGGGGAAACATGTCCTGTGGTCTGATGAGACCAAGATAAACTTATTTGGTTCAGATGGTGTCAAGCGTGTGTGACGGCAACCAGGTGAGGAGTACAAAGACAAGTGTGTCGTGCCTACAGTCAAGCATGGTGGTGAGAGTGTCATGGTCTGGGGCTGCATGAGTGTTGCCAGCACTGGGGAGCTACAGTTCATTGAGGGAACCATGAATGCCAACATGTACTGTGACATACTGAAGCAGAGCATGATCCCCTCTCTTCGGAGACTGGGCCACAGGGCAGTATTCCAACATGATAACGACCCCAAACACACCTCCAAAACGACCACTGCCTTGCTAAAGAAGCTGAGGGTAAAGGTGATGGACTGGCCAAGCATGTCTCCAGACCTAAACCCTATTGAGCATCTGTGGGGCATCCTGAAACGGAAGGTGGAGGTGCACAAGGTCTCTAACATCCACCAGCTCTGTGATGTCGTCATGGAAGAGTGGAAGAGGACTCCAGTGGCAACCTGTGAAGCTCTGGTGAACTCTATGCCCAGGAGGGTTAAGGCAGTGCTGGAAAATAATGGTGGCCACACAAAATATTGACACTTTGTGCCCAATTTGGACATTGTCACTTATGGGTGTACTTACTTTTGTTGCCAGCGGTTTAGACATTAATGGCTATGTGTTGCGTTATTTTGAAGGGACAGCACATTTACACTGTTATCCAAGCTGTATACTCACTGCTTTACATTGTAGCCAAGTGTCATTTCTTCAGTGTTGTCATATGAAAAGATATACTAAAATATTTATGAAATGTGAGGGGGTGTACTCACTTCTGTGATATACCGTATGTACTTATTATTATTTCCACAGGGCAAATTGCATAAACAATTGGTACCCCCCACATTCTGCTGAGGAAAAAAAACCTCCAGAATGCAAAATGCAAAACAAACTCTAGAAAGGGTCAGAACAGAAGTCACCTTATGTGTCATTTTTCTTACTAATCTTTCACTTTTCCTTCTCTCTGTTTTCTCTTGTGTTTATATTCTATGCTCCCCTTTCTGTACCTGACCTGACCCTTAGTTACCAGCCATATATGCGAAGGTCCCGCTATCTTCAGTGAATATGAAAGTTATGGTATAAATTTTCTTTTACAACTTTTCAGAGGTCTGTTTTTTGCCTACGGCCACTTGGTTTGCTGCTGTGTTTGGTGGAAGGAATTATGCCGTGCAGAAGACAAATGCACTACTGAACTCCTGTGTTAACCATTGAGAGGCATGGAAATTTTAGTACCACCAAGGTCCTCAGAGCAATCAGTAAATTCAAAGTAGGAGTGAATTCATACCTCCACCAACATTTCCTAGAAATATGCATGCAAATGAAATGAAGAGGATATAAAGAAGGTACAGTAGATTTTGTTCTTCATAACCCTAAATTTTAATGTTGTTGTTATGTGCCATCAAGTTGGAAACTGACTTATAGTGACTCTAGCAGGACTTTCAAGGTAAGTGAGATATTTTAGGAGTGGTTTACCCATTCCATGCCTCCAGTGAGCTTCCATGGCTGATGTCTTAGTCTGTCATTCTGTCCACTATACCATACTGGGTATCCCCTAAATTTTAATGCTGCTTTTAAAACAAATTGTGGATGTAAGTTAGAATTTGTGCTTCATGTCAATTAAAAGCAGTTAAACTAAACTAAGGTCATATTGTTGAAAGTGATAACCTTGTCAAACTAGGTTTATCTTCAACTTAGACCTTTCATTATCACTCATGAGCAACTTCTATGAAAACTGCATTATTGCATTGATTGAAAAGCTCTTGCACCAGAGTTCAGGAAAGTCTTGATTTAAAAGACAGCTGCCCAAAGCTCCCTTAACAGTGCCAAAAAACTGATTGCCAAAAGGTTCCTTTGCATCCATACACATGCATATGTTTTGTCAACACTCTGAACAATTACTTGGAGGGATGACAACTCCCTAACCCACTTAACCACCACTGTCAGTGTTGCCCCTGAGTTTCCAGCAGAGGTTAGGACTGCAAGCTTGTTCCTTCCGGGTAAGTCATACTGATCACTGTAGGACTTACTTCAGAACACACTCGTTGAAGATCGCATCATCAAAGTCAATAAAAGTAATCTGTTTACCAACTTATCTTTTGTCTGTACATCTATCCGTTTATCTGTTGTTTCGCTACTACAGATTGTTGTTGTCTTTATATTGTTAACTAGGGATGTGAGGAATACTTGCAGAATTCCCATTTTTTGTCAGTTTAGGCTACCTGGACATTCTAATGCACCTCAACAAGGAACACTCTAATCCCATCAGAACACAGTTTGTTTCTGCCAATACAAGCAAACCTTCCAATGCTTCTGATCATTAAAAATCCATGGAAGGAAGCAGCAGCCATTACTGTTTAGAGCAATTCGTACTGTTTCATGTCTTTGTGCCACTTTTCTTAGTTTGCACCCGTAACTCCATTTTCTCTCATTGAGAATTCCACAAAATACCATGCCCTCTCATGGAGCAATTTCGTGGGACGAATTTTGCAGCTCCTTCTCATGGTATGCCATTAATTAGGAGACAGGTGAGGACTTCTACCTTGATTGTTAACTGCCTGGGGTGCCCTTTGGAAAAAATAGAAGGAGTGTCATTTTCAAAATGCAAGTCTTATAATATGAAATGGTTGGAGAATGCTCAGTGTTTTTTATAGACTGTCAAATATACAACTACCCTCTGTCTGCTGGATAGGGATGGTATTGTGTTTTTATTCGGAGGCAGAGCGGGGGAGGGCATTTTCTGGAAATTTAGGCAACGTCAGGCCTAAATCCACATACACCAGGGAGAAAATTTCAGCTGCAGCGACAGGATCTCTTTCCTCGTGCTGTTTTTGCTCTAACCATTTCCCAGGGTTTCTGCATATGCTACCAAACACCATTCTCTAGTCAATAACACCAATTAAATATTTGTCTGTGAAATGCTCTCTCCAATGCCAGAGCCTAAATATTTTGCACTGGAGGAGAAGATGTTGGGCCCTCCCTCTTTTTCCTTTGCAAATGTTGTTTCAACACAGCAGACACCCCAAAACAACTCCCTCCCCTACAGCCCCTGCTGCCATCCAGCCACCAGCACCAGGCCTCCTGTTCCAACAAAATGCTCATGTTTTCCCTTTGATCCTCCAAATGCTACCTCCAGTATTTTCCTCCCCTCCCCCCCGCCCAACATTGCAGTGCATTCAGTGCCACAGCAGATGGTGCTTTTTGATGATGCTTTTCTACACCAGGCAACATTTTGTGGTGCGTGCTGCCTTATCAAAAAAAATAAAAATAAAAAAAAATTGAAAAATCAAACATGTAATTATGCAAATATGTATGCCTTTATAATAATCAAGTTTTATTGTAAATGGTTGATGCGCATCAATTTGATCCTGTAGTGCTGCTTTAAGTGCAGTTTAAGTGGCTTTTCAGTGTACCCAGAGGCAACACAAATGCATCTCTGGAATATTAATAAAATCCCCAATCTTTGAGACACCAACTGGTATTGCATTGCTCATACTGATTGAAACTAAATGCTAATCCCTTCCTTTATTTAAATAGATTCCCCTTTGTTATTTAAAACACTGATATCAGTATGATATGAAGAACCATTTTATTTTAAATTGTATTGTAATGTAGTGGCTAAAATAATGCCTAATCATACTACATTCAATTTCTACAATGTAATTTTGATGAGGCATGACTCCAATCATTTTGCAGCTATGAATATAATGTTATATTTTAACCAGTCCATTTTCCCCCTTAATTTTATAAATTTATGTAGCAAACGTCTTCTCTGAGATTTTAGTCTTGGGTCCTGTCGTTGTTTAGTTAATTTCTGAAAGCACGCCTGTAAGAGATGACAGGCAGCAAAAATGGTTAAGCTGGAGGGTTCTTTATTCTCTTTCCCCCTCTCTCTTAAAACTTTAATTTCTGCATGACATGAGGTGCAATCTTATTACACTGAACTCTGTTTTCTTTAATTTTTAAACAAAGCTAATTAATGTTATATCTTTCAATATGCATAGACCGTTCTAATGTGATTCAGAGGTTGCCGTCACATAATGATTACTTAGAGTCCTACTTCCAAGGCATTTATTCTCAGGTATGTCAGTGCAGGATTACAACCTCAGTTAATGGCTCGGTACCCTTCTTCTTGATGTGGTGGTGGGTGATTATTTAAAGCTGTTCAAAAAGCAAGGAACTACTCTGGTATGGTAGCACATTTAAATAACTGACTCCCTTCTCTGAAGGAAATAAAAGATACAATGGTTGTGTAAAAGGACTCTACCACATCCACACCTAATTTTCACGAGGTGGTTGCAATCCTTTTGATTGTTTCTTGTTTCCTGGTTTTGTACTTTAACTTTCCATATGGACACTTTTCATAATATCCTTGTTTGTCAGCAAGGAAATAAATATTCTTGTAACCAATGGCACTGATCAACATGTGAAAAGGCCACTTGTTTTATCGCAGTCTGGGATGGGGAACCTGTGGCACCCCTCAAGTGTCACACTAAAGTAAAAGACTGCAAAAATTAATTTGGGACTGCACTTCCTAGAATCAGGAATCTTTTATTCCAAAAAATAATAATAATAGTTTTTTAAACTCTCACTACAACTTTCAGCATTCCTGGTCATCAGCTATATGGGCTGGGACCAAGGCAAATGGGGAACCAATGATTTCAATGATTTCAACCCCGATAGGTAGGTTCTTTACCAAAAATTCTAACTAGCAGAGGAGAAGATTGAAGTGTTCTTTCTCTTACTAAAGCTTGGAAAAGTTACTTTTTGGATTACAACTCCCAGAATTCCCCACTGAGCATGCAGGGATTTTGGTTGTTCCAAAAATAACTTGTCCAAGCTCTACTTTCTTCCCATAACTTAGAGAGAGGCCAATTCTCAGCACAGCTGAGGATGGCTCTTTCTAGATGAGGATGATCCAAAGTTCAACTCCTGCATCACTAGTTGTTTGCTTGGTAAACATACAAGTAAATAAAAGAAGTAACTGATGATGGAGAAGGTTCCTGCCTAGGACTCCGATAAGCTACTGGCTACACAAATAATTTGCAACACAGCTTAATGTCCTACTTCACTAGTTTGGTCCAAACCACACATAGCAGAAAGGCTATCATTAGAAGAGAACTCCTTAAGTGCTGGAAACATCTGACTGCTGAAGCAGGAACTTCCCACTTCTCCCATAATTTAGAAACTTCATTTAGCTTGTTTTGAGTTGTAATTGGTCATTGGATGGTAACCATGGGCTTAATTTGCAAATATGATTGCTCAGTCATGGAAGCCTACCTGAATCACATCTCTGGGTGGAACACTAGTGGATTTCAGTGTCTAATGATAGGCTATCTCTATTTCTGGCATTTAGTTCTCATACTCTGTCTTAGTTTCTTGGCTGTTCTTCCTGGCTTTTTTGTCTTGTGACATTGGTTTCAAATGCTGGGAGAAGAAAAGGTTGCTATTGATTTAGTATTTTGTATGACAGTGTTTGGAAAAGATGAGTATCAAAGCATTTCCAACACACATGGCCTGATTCATAAAGCACTTACTATGGAGCATTTTTTTCATATTCAGTCATTATAATTCTGTCAATGGTGGAAAAATATGGATTTTAAAAGCTGGCTTAAATGTCTACATTCAATAATTATAAGAAGAATTCTGTATAGATCAAACACCCACCACTTTTAAGCTCTGAAATCTGCCCGCTGAAAATCTGTAGCTGTTTATTCCAGGGATGATTGGAGAAGTGCTGTAGGCAGTATGGTTTGTATTTGGGGAGTGCACATTCAGCCCAATCTTCAACAAAGAAGATTCATGCATGTAACAATGTGGGTATATATCTGGGTGAAAGGTGGTGGAAAACATACCTGCCCAGTTGGTTTCCATTGAACTAGAAGGATGAACCTGGATGAGCACCTCTATTTAAGGCTACCAGTTATGGGCAGCAAAGCATGGCTGGAACTGGATTGGGATCACTGGGGAATTTGAAACTACAGGTGTAGTCTGATTGGTATGCATGTCTGATGTGCACATGCATGCAATCCCCCAAGTACCTGCTGCTAGAGTGAAAATCTCAATATATTCCAAAAATAACTTTAAAAGTAAGACAGCTGACTGCATATGTGAGTGGACCTTCCTTCCATGTGACTAGAGATCTTTGCATTGCAATCACTGCCCAGGAATCCAAGATATGTCTGCAGATCTGTGCCAACACATCCTTATTTGTACTCCTAATTGTAGCCCCTTTCACAAGATTCCCTGTCAAATGCAAGAGACTAGCATTATTTGCCTATCCCAGAATTGCCTTTGGGAGCCCTGGGATGTGGGGGAGTCTTTAATAGTCAAAACTTGTAAGCCACCTTGGAACCTTTAGGAGAAAGGTATTTTTGTATTTATTATGTAGTGTTTTATGATTTTATTGTACATTGTGAACTGCCCAGAGAGTGGCAACACTAATGGGGCAATATAAAATGGAAATACATAAATAACACAACTAATGCCACATTTAGCTTGGCCTGTACTGTGTGCCTAGATGGGTTAGATTAAAGCTCAAAAAATACTTTGAATTTCTAAGAGTCAGTGTCAGATTTTCAAGATATGGCTTTTACAAGACTGAGGAAGGAGTTAAATTCTCAGTGGCCATTGTCAAATCTTCAAAAGCCTGGGCCACCATTCTTTCTGCAGCCTTCAAACTGGCAACTGAAGGTAGGAGGACAAATGTGTTCCACTGAAATTCTAGCTATTGATTTAATGGAACTCACAACTGTCAAGTTTTATCTGACTGAAAGTTCATATACAACTAAAGGAAGAAAAATATAGCACAATCCATCTGTACAGATCACTGAAATGTGGCCAATATATTTAATTTGACATCTCTCTGATAGTGTACAATGTGGGACAAAAATACATTTTAGAAATGTGTGTATATGTCTGTGTAAGTTTTTTTGTTTTTTAAAAATAATTATGATAGTGTCTCCCTAGTACAAAGTACCTCTAACGAAGGGCTTGGAAACCCCTACAAAGAAATTAGTAAAGTGTTTGAAGTCCAGCAGATCAAGAAAGCAGCAATGCAATCCACAGTTGTAAAGGTCTGGATTTCAGTAACAGAGCAGATGATGTGTCTCGACTGATATTTTTTCCTACAGATTTGTTCTGTGTCAAAGAAGGCCACAACTGCATTTCACTGGAGCTTTGTAGAGTGAACAGGCTTTAATTAACACCTGAAAGTCTTCTACTGTGATATTACACTTCTGAAAAACAAAGAGATCTACTCATAAATGCCAGTGTTAATTGTGTTAGTGATGGCCTGCAGGTTTTTTTTCAACTGCCACATATTCTTACCATCAGAAATCACACTGCAATTGCCTAATTTTTTTCCCTCAGACAAAATATTGTTAAACATGGAGATGCAACACGCATCCTTTGATTGTGTACAGCATTTCATAAAACACCTGCATTTTCATATCACAGTGCACCGTGGATGAAAACAAATTAGTAATGCATCTAGCAATTTATGAGTGGTACGTGTGCCACACAAACAAGATAGATATCTGAGGCAAACAGGAATTGCCATCTCTCGCACTCTCTCTTCCTTTGAACTGCGTGTAGATCATCATACATTTGTAGGATTTTAAAATTATATTTCTCTAGAGAAATTATTTTCCTCTAGTTTATGTCTAATCTCACGAGTCGTCATACATCTTCTACCCATTTGAATATTGCAGCCCTTTGGGCTTAGATGATACTGAAAGAATGAGCCTGAGACGATTTCTTAAGCAGAAATAAAATGACGTGGACACTGTCATTGGACCATGGTGCTGACTGCACTGATGGCAGGAAACTTTCCACAGATATATCTTAATATGATTACCACAATGGCGTCTGATCCATGACAGCTCTTGATCGCTATATGAGGCATTGCCTCCTTACTCTTTGTGTTGGCTTACACTTTCCTTCATGTAGACATCGTCTTCACAGACCATCTGCTGAAGGCTTCCACTGTCAGAAATGTGGTGGCATGATGGCTGAGGAGAGGCCCTTCTTGGTTGTGGCACATGACTTATTGAACACAGTTTTGGTGCCAGAGAAATACCTTTTTATTTCCCTGTGCATTGTGCACATCGTGGAGTTTGTGTGTGTGTACACATGATTAGGGACCCCATTTTTATTGATTTGTTTCTTTATACTCTGTATATGCTTTTTTTAAAATTAAAATTATATTTGGGCAGCTATCCGTACAATAAAGATAAATCAACAAACTTATAATTACAGCTTTAAGAGTGTTTTACATCTAATTTTACTCATCTTTAAAAAAAACACTTCTAATAAAAGCAACAATGAAAACCCATGAATAAGAAATAATAGCAACTATCAGAAAAAACCAACCCTTACGCAGCAAATCAGCATGCAGAAAGTCTACGAGACCTTTTCAGGAAGCAGGAAATGTGAACCGTTTCCACTTCCTGTTTCTGGATGTTCAATCTGACACTAGTCTGAACTCTTTGAGATCTGCAATAACAAATGCCACAAATAAATTATTCATAGCAGTTCAGCCATGTTCACATGTCACACTCCATCCGGTTGCAAGAACAGGGATGCAGGGTGTGCCTCTGTGTGTGGATCCACTCTGCATGATGCTTGGTTCCTTCATGAACACGTCATTCTCCCACCAGGTCCTTGCTTTAAGATTCTCCTGTCTGAGAGAGCTAGAGTCTTTGTACTCCCTGTACAAGATGTCTTTATATTTCTCCTGAGCTGAGACAGTGGCTATTCTCTTATGACAGCCCACAGAATTATGATTCGGTCTAGAGGGCCGCATACCTATTAATCTGGCCTTTGTAGAAATACATTGCGGTTTTATGGCTGGTGTGAAGAACTTGCTCACCTTAGGGTATTGGAGGAAGCCCAGAGTGCCAATCACATGTGAAATAATTAAATTGTTGCAGCCTTAATTGTAAGTGAATGTTGTCTTTAATTGTGCTTTAATAATGCCATGCCCTTTTATAACCTAAATTAATGTTTCTGTCGGGTTTTTGAAGTACATGTCAGTTTAATTAAACTATTAATGGTAGACAGATTTTTAAGTACTTTATATTCTTCATTAAATTGTATCTGTTCTACAAGCGTAAACAAGAAAATAGACTCGGTTAGAAGCAGATTCATGTTCTGCCTGATAAATCATTCATCATCGGATAAGATGATGAGGCGTGCTTGTTTTTCTTCATGCTCCCAATGATAAACAAATCAACTTTGATACTCTAATATTCATTGAGTTCATTGAAAAATAAATAAGCCCACTCATTTTTAAAAAATACATGCAGCAAGCCTAAGAGCTGTTATTCGTGTTTATGGCATAGCCTGTGAGCTGACGGCAATAGCTTTAGGGTCATTTGCTTCCTTCCCTTGTGTATGTGTGTATGGGGAGGCATGATGATGAATAAGGATGTTTCTTAGTGAAATATTTTTGGTGATATATAGCAGTACAGTTGTAATGGATGTAGGGTAAGACTGTATTTGCAAGATTACCTAATTGCCACTGTGATCTATAAAAACATTCATTCCCTTTGCCAGAAATGATAGTTTTCTAAACTAAACACCCAAGAAGCCTCAGTTGGTGCCAGTTCCTGAGAAGCAATCAATAATTATTCTTTGAAGAAGGAAAAAAGGAGATTGGCATGTGATGAGTTCCTTCCTTTTTCACTGATGAGGTGTGTAAATCATTACAGGATTTTAATTGGCTAATTCTAAGATGCTGGGAAACACCACAGCTAGTTTTCCCTAACAAGAGGAACAGTTTGTACACTGCATGGCAGGGCCTACCGTGCTGTCAAAGTGGCAAAACGTTCTCACAGACACTGCTTTGTTCTCCCTTTTGTATGGCAGATCAGTCAACAGTCAGGCAAGTGATCTTGTTCACTATTATGTTGGTAATGAAAACCTCGTGTGATGTGACAACTGTGGAGTAACATTTGGTCACAAAGCTGGTGTTAACAAGCACAACTGGTGTTCTGGTAATTAGACTGATTTCTGGTCTCCTTTCACAGATTGTCAATAAATGTGGTAAACAACAATTGGGCCTCTTTTAAGAACATATTATATTCAGCCATCATACGTTTGGCGTGCAACACTGCTTTTTTTTTTTTTAAAGTAAGCCATGATAGACTGGGAAAAAGGCCTGGTTCTTTCCTTGACAAAACAAAATCACATTCCATAATAGACGCTATACATCCTTTGTGCAATGATCACCCAATTAACCCAAGCGTTTGTCCGCCAGGGAGGTAATTTATTTTTCAGTTGCACTTTGCAGGTAGACAAAAAACAAAACAAAACAAAAAAACACAACCCACTGGTAATCAGCCTGGAAACTCCAATACTCTTCTTTTTTTTTTCCAAGAGACAAACACAGATAAAAATGTGTTTCGCAGCATGTCCAGGCAACCCTAGAAGCATACAAGTACAGGTAGCTCTACTTTTATCTGCGCTCAAGAGCTGCTGAAAGCTATACTGCCTAGAGATGTATGTTTTAGGTAGCAGGAAGGTAGCATCCATGGCTAAGTGCCATTTCACCGTGAGGCCAAAGTGTTCTTGCTTTTTTCAAATGAAAAGTGTCACACAGACACAGTGATACATGATACCCATTCAGACTTGGGGGGGGGGGCAGAGTTTCCTAGTGATAGGCAGAGCCAGAGGAGTCACAGTAGAGGCAGTTCCCTTGTGATCCCACAAGCATACAGATCCGAATACTTATTCCGTGCTCCAGTTCAGGTACTCATTGTACAAAAAGAGAAAACTGAGGAAATTTAACATTAAGATCCTGGAAAACCAGAGACTGGAGGGGGAAAGGGCATATTCACACAGAATATTCATAAAAGCAGTTATTTACACCAATAACCCATAGCACTCCTTTAAGCCCACATTTCTTCATTCCATTAGAAATCTATTCTAGAGGAAAAGAAAACAGAGGCATGTGTACTCGGGCAAATTTGATCGTTTTTTGGGGGTGGGATGGGTTTGGGGATGATTTGAATGTTGAACAGCCCAAATCTCCGGTTGTAAATAAAGTAACAATGATACTAATGCTCCTAATACTACTATTATGCCAAAATAAAAACCCCAAGAGCTTAAAAGGAGACAACAGAACAATAGAATAGAAAGCAGATTACACCAAGAGAAAACACTGCCAAAAGCTAGCTGTTGTACTATTAAAAACTCAATTTAAAAACATTTGCAAAAGTTTCAATTAAAAAAAGAAGAATGGGGATGGAAGCTTTTTAATTTGGGGGGCACTTATACAGCCTGAGCTGATAGGTTGAAGTACCTGGCTGGGGAGCCAAGGGGCAGGCCTTCAAACTTCTCACTGTGCTGCCCCAGAAAGAGGCCAGTTAAGATCACCTAGAGCAGTGATGGCTAACCTTTTTGACCCCAAGTGCCCAAACTGGAAAAAAACAAACAAACAAAAAAACCCAGCGGGTGGCAGCAGAAGCGGAAGTGGCGGCAGAAGCAGAAGTGGCCTCAGGTTTGGCTGCCAGGGGTAGCAATCCGGTGAGTTATGGCTCGCGTGCACGGAGAGAGGACTCTGTGTGCCAGCTGTGGCACGCATGCCATAGATTCGCCATCACTGACCTGGAGCATGTAGCCTCCCACTTATGCAGCCTTGGGCTAGTTGCCCAAGCACCACCAGAAGGGAGGATCTGTAAACCACTTCTGAGTACTTAATGGCTAGAAAACCCTGGGAAGGTTGCTGCAAGTGTGAATTGACTTGATGGCATGTAATTACTAATTATTATTGGATTGCCTAAATTGTGAATCTGGCCCTGTTTTTATGAACACGATGGCTGTCTCTCATTTGTGTGCCATCTCTTCAGTGAAACTTTCAAAAATTTCAAATCAGGGTAAAAACATAATTATGATTATAACTGCTAATTATTTTAACGGAGTCAGCAGGGTGTATTCCGTACCGTCAGCTAATGAAAAAATTAGATCTCTCCTGAATTTTCAATAATTTATTAATGCATACTAAAATTAAATAAATGTACATATTATGAAAACAATGTTTAACATCTTTTTATCATCTGGGGTGAAAATATAAAAATAACATACAATTTAATGGATAAACCTATCATATTATTTAAAAGCAGAGACAATGGGTGAAATCCAGTACTATTTCACAACTAAAGTAGGCCCATTGAATCAGTGCGAACTTGGTGAATCAACCCTATGTAAGTCACACTGCTTCAGTGGGCCTCCTGTAGTTGCAACTTACTACTGCATTTCAGGCCATAGCCAAAAATCCTACTGCTAAGTGTAATAAGAGAAACTAGAGGAGGCCCATTGAATCAATGGCAATCTGGTGAGTCAACTTCTCCAGATGTTCCATTGATTCAAATGGGCCTACTCTTAACTGTAGGTGCATTTGAATAAATGGAAGATATGGAGGAGTTAACTCATGAAATCCGGATTGATTTAGTGGGCCTAATCTAGCATGACTTACTGTGCTAAGCAACGTGATTTTGCTGCATATTTAATATTTTCTACTTCACTCTATATATCTTAAAATGTGTGTGTAAATTTCACACTTAAAGGATCAGTGTCTTTCCAAATGTCTTATGGAAAACATGATGCTTTGTTCAAAAGCAGACCCAAAGGTTTCAATGTATGCTATGCCATTGTTTCAGGGAGGCTGGTCACGGATTGAGTTGAGATTTACCACTATGAAAACTGCCATTAAACTGACTGGAAGACCCCATTAAACACCAAACTAATATGCCAAGAACCAGAAAACTAATTTAGAGAAACAAAAATGAGAGAGGAGGGGCCATTTCACAAAGGTGTTTCTCCTTGATTCACTGGGTCAGTTTCATGAGGTTTTGACCAAACTAGCTGGTTAGGTAGCTCAGTGGTTTAAATATCTGTTTGGCAGTTCGCTTCCCCATTGTGCCTCCATGAAAGGAGCCAGCCTGTGTGGCCTTGGGCAAGCTCCACAGTCTCAAGGTGCCCCCAGAGGAGGGGAATGGTAGACTACTTCTGAGTATTTTCTGCCTGGAAAACCCTGAAAAGGGTGACCCTAAGTCAGAATTGACTTGACGGCACACACTTCTTCTTCTTCTTCTTGATCAAACTACTGTTTCCCTAAGCCCAGCATCAAAGAGGTAATATGTGTGGAAGGGAGAAAACACTTTCATTTTGTAAACTTTCTCAGCTCACGTTGGAATCCAGGCTTGACAACGGATGACTCTCCTCTCCTGTAGCAGACTTTGGTGCCCCCATTTCAAGCTGTTCAGGAGGGGCTGTCTGAGATTCCCAAATTGCCAAGACCACAACAACTTTTCAGTGTTTTTAATTAACACTTGCAGTGTCAATACCCACCAGGGGCCATGAGGACTGCAGTTCGCCCTCATGACTCTTTATAGGAAAACACAGACTACCACAATCTCTTGGCTGATGTGAAGCTTTGTCACTACAACTTCACTCCTTTTCTCTAAGATGTGGCTTTTTTGATGTGTGTGTGTGAGGGGAGAACATTGAAGAAGGGGTCACATCCTCAAGAAAAATCAAGTTAGAGAACCCCATTTTGTGGATGTGTCCCAGTTCGTCCAAGTTTCAGCCATTTGCCATGTGCAATTTGTTTTCGTATAAACCAAAGACAGCTGCAGCAAAAAGAAATGTCACAATATTTAAAAAGCCATTGGGGTACTTAAAAAAAACACAGCACCTCTACTGGAACAAAAATAAAATTTCCCCCTGTTGTTTAGCATAGTATGTTGCACTAGAGTAGGCCCATTTAATTCAAGTTATGACTTCCTTTAGTATAGCAAGTCTCAACTAGAGTAGCCTATTGGAATCAATAAAACATGCAGAGGGGTTTACTCACCAAACCCCCACTGATTCAGTGGGCCTACGCTAGTGCAACATACTATGCTAAGCAACAGGGAGTAGTGGGCCTACTCTAGTAGTACTCTGTTCAGCCATAATGTAGCAGAGCAGAAATGACATACTCTGGGTATCACTGAGTTGGCCCCACTTGGAGGAAAAAGAAATTTCTTCCACCTGAGTCAGAAAATACAACAGCTACATACTTCCCTCAACCTTGTCCCTAAACTCAGCCTTAGCTCTAACTCTCAATGCACTGGAGTTCTCACTGAGGTCAGAAAATATACCACGATGTACTCAACTCTACTCACTTAAAAGCCTAGAACATGAGACTTAAGCACCACATAGGAAATCAAGGTTTGTACTAAGGAAACAAAGCAGATAATTTCAAAATAGAAGACTGGCAAGTTTTATGCAGACCGTGCTCTAAATCTAAAATTCTTAGGGCCTCCACCCTCAACTGCAAATTGCCTTTGACTCTATGAAAAGATCACTTAAATAATGCTGTTCACTACTTTATTAACAAAACCCTGCTGAGACCAAAACCTTTCAGTAGGTTTGGAAGAAACAGAAGCCAACATCTCACCTAGACTGTCTGGCTATCCTACATTCAATAAAACATCCTTTGAGTTGGACTCCATCACCAATTATTTCACTCCCTAAAATTTCTCCTAGAGAAGATTGTGGTGAAATAAAGCCAAAGGGCATCTGGCTTATGAGCTTTCTTCCAACTTTATCCCAGCAGTGAACTTCTTACCTGTGATGTGCGTGAAGGGCCTTTGACATAACTCTGTATGACATTCACAGCTGAATCGACCTTTCTACAAGGGCTGTTCTTTGCTTTTGTCATTCAGTGTGAGCAGGGAGAAAAGAAGAAGAAAGGGGGGAATGAGCTCTGAATGGACACAGCAGTGATATGAAATTGTGCCTTGTGAGACTGGAACCGATTCAAACCCACATTATAGGGTTTACCTGCAAAACATTACTTGCAGGCCAATTGTACCCATGCATAATCCTGTCGTTTCCACCATTATGTTATAAGGAAACAATGGGATCTCTTGTTAGTGATTAGATGGTACAGACTGCAGGGATTCTTAAATCTCAAATTCTGCAGTATTAGCCCACTGGCTTCAACGTTTCCTAATAGGACAGATATGGATAAACTCTTTCCTATAATAAATAAATAATCCCAGAACAGATACATCAAATGTATATCCTAAACTGGGGAAGGGGAGGGAATATACAGCTACTTGAGGTGTGTGTGTACATTGCCTCTCCAAACTGTGCAGTTGAACTATGCTAGCAAATTATGCCACTAGATTTTTGTGACAACCTGGAAAAAGAGGGTTTTTTCCAAGCATTTTGCTTACAATGGCTTTCAAACAGCTAGTAGTGGTTTGAGCCCCATTTCAGCAGGAAGCACATTTGGGCAACCACTAGCCTATGGCACATCTTGTAAGAAGTGGGATTGGCAGTGAGACCGGCCTTAAATAAAGGAATTTTCTTCGCCAATTAATTCTTCACATGAATCAGAACTAGAAAGCTCTGGTGGCAGATTTGGCAGACCCTTTAGTTCCCAGAGAAATTGAGGTTCCCATTGCCCTCTGTGGGTGGGAATCAAAATGGAGATGTAAGACCTGAGGAGACTCAGCTGGGCAAAAATCACCCCTGCCTCCTCCAACTGCATTTGCCCCACCAATTGCCAGAATGAGTAGTGATGACAAGTTAACAATCTCAGTCAGGAAAATGCAGTCAAAAACTGGAGCGCCAAGGAGTCAATAATCTGGGAGCATTTTCAAGAGTGTGGAACAGATGCTTGCATGACTGACTGCATGCACTGCAAGAGGGTGCTCCAGTGGGGACAGGACTAGCATGCTCAACCATCTGAAGACTCAGCACAGGGCATTGCTGCTGGCAATGAAGTACGTACTGCGGAGGTAAGTGGTTTCCTTATTGACAAGTGTAAGTGTCTTCAGTGAACAGAGGTTGAGCCAACAGCCCTGGGAAGCAGGGAGATAGATGGGCAAATAGGAAGAGGTGGGAGGCAGCAAATGCGGCAATAACCCGGCTGTTGCACCCCAGCCTCCCTGCTCGCCTGACCACTCCATGGCTGAGCAAGGAGACTCATCCTCCCGCTCTTGCTGGAGTGGCCAGGCAAGCAGGGAAGCGGGGCTGCAGCAGCCAGGCTGCTGCTGCGATTGCAGCTCAGGAGGTGACGCTGGCGACGTGCGCCACACACCGCACAGTCAGTGGTCTGTTGGATTCTGGGGGACAGGCCCTGCCATGACTGTCAAGACAGTGTCCCAGAAAGCTTGCCTTGTTGTTGCAGGCGTGAGGGACGTGGACTCTAGGATATTCACCCCAGACCCCTCCCTTTGGCAACCTCAGTCAGGAGATCGTTCTCTGTCCCTTGGTGCCAGAGTGTCTTTAAGTTTCTTGATTCCTCAAAATCACTCCAGGATGCCTGAGAAATAGGTTTCACTTTCATTTCGTCCTCTAGCAATCAGAAATCTATCATTTTGTTTTCTAATCTATAGGAGTAGATGGGACTCCGACTATTAGGAATTATTATCACTGATATTCAGAACTATCATATTTGGATTTGGATACTTTTGGAACTATCCGAATATGGCTTTATTCAGTGAATTCCAAATATTTCCAAATCCAAATGCACATCCTTCATTCTGATGTTCTCATGAACTTTCCACTGCAGCTCTGTCCACCAGGAGAGGGAATAGCTGGAAGTTCTCCTGGGAGAGTGCTTTTCTGCCTCCCAGCATCTGCTGCCTCCCAGTCAGCCTTCCAACCCAAGGCAGTCAACTCCCATAGGGCTCCACCTGTCTGAAATACCTTTGTAAAGACTGCGTTCTAGATTAACTTGACTTCAAAACAATAACAATGAAAGATCTCACAAATGTACCAAGTAGATGAAAGATCTCACTAATGTACCAAGTAGATTTGTATGTTTGTGAGGGGTTTTTTTTACCATTAGCATAAGGCACCTGAATTTGACCCATTGCAGCTTTTGCCATTTTGACAACTTATATCGCCGCGCCACAAGTTCAAGGTAGACAGTTTGATAAACAACGGAAAATAATAACAAATCTAATTGGCTGAATGTACTTTGGCTTTCCTTCCTCTCGTTCCGGGCCCAGAAGGAGGAAGCCCTTAAAGTTGATGAGACAATAAATGCAATTACAGTGCAAACTGGCTTCTCCTGTCAGGGTTTCGTGATCGCTTTACCTGTTCTCGCCATCCATTCTACTGCAATTGTTTAAAGTTGCCCCTGTAGTAGTTTGCCTCTTAGCTTTGCTAATGAATTTACAGTGCAAAAGACCACTTGCAGGGCTGTTTGAACACAATGAATGTGATTATTTATCACCAAACTGGGGCCCTGGTTTTTCCCCACTTGACAAGAATAATTCTTTATTCTCATTAGCCATGGGCCTCAGTCCTGGTAAACTAGTTATTAAGCCACTCGTTTAACAGAGCTTTCCTCCAAATATGCCTTCCCTTATTTAATGGAGAGAAGTCTGGATCATGCCTCTTCACCGTGGAATAAGTCTGCATGCAAGAAGGAGCTGTTGGTCGTTCTGGGCTGTGGTGAGGGGGGGGGGGGGACCCAGGAGATGGGGAGCTATTCTTAGCAAGAAGCTTGGCTTCCTGACAAGCTCCTTTGCCCATTCTGCTTGTAATGGATACAGAACTGTATGGGGTGAGTAGACATCTTGTAAACTCCATGGGAAACCTGAGCTACTGAATCGTAGAGACAGACCCCCTACTGAATGCTGTGTGTCGGAACATCCTGGAAATGCAGGGAGAGAGAGAAAAACGGTAGGAAAGACACTTAAGCAAGTAACTCTCACATGTCAGGGATGGAGAAATTCAGAATGAGCTGAGAAGTTAGGTACAGCATTATAAAATAACTGGGATATTCGATAGTGTGAACGTGACAATAACCACAGCAATATCAACACTGTTAACAAGACCCACAATTCATATCTACTCAAAAGTGAGCCTTGTTGTGTTCAAGAGGGCTAACTCCCATGGGAATGTGTCCAGGATTACAGCAATAATATCTGGAGATACATGAAAAGGGGATAGCATGCCTCCATTTAGGTGCCATGTGATTCAAATATGGGAGAAGTTATGTTTATGGATTACATTTCTCAGAATCCCATAGGCAGCCCAAGTGGCCAACTTGGCTGTAGAATACTGAGAATTGTATTACCATCTCTAACCTCAGTGTGATATACCAGGAGAGGGGAACCTCTTCCTTCTCCCTCCAGACCCAATCCTGCCCATGGAGTTCCTACTTCTGATAATGGAGGGTCTTAGAGAGGAGTCCCTAGAGACTATTACAGGGAGAGTAATGCCACTGATTTTCCCAGCTAGGAGGGCAGGAAATATATCAGAGAAAACCCACTGTTATCTCCAGTAGCAGAGGAGGTAGTGGGAAAAGATTCATCTGACCTCCCACCCAAAGCAAATTGCCCATTTCACTGTATACTTTGAAGCAGAAAATGTGCTTTCCAGATCTGAAGTGATCTGCACACCTTAATGCAGAACAACAAATACAAACTTAGTATTAGGTGTTGCATGTAGAAAGGGGAGTAGAATCAAACTTTTCTAGATCCTTTGGCATTAGCCACATCCTTGCAATATTTCACTGTGAGAAGATACTTATTAACCTGGAAAATCCAACTTCCAGTTTCCCCGCACACTTGATCCTTTAATCAAAGTTTGCTCAAGATGATGTCAACATTTCCAAGCTTCTCCCAGGTAAATCCGTAAAGGGGGGAAAATGCTGTATTTTTAAAAGCAGCATTTGTTTGAGCAGATGGAACTCCAGCACACACAAAAATAAAATAAAATAAGAAGACAGCCCTGCTTCAGGAAATCTTGTTAACGTTTTTATTAGCTGTTGTCTTTTAAGGCTGGAATAATGATACTCTTATATATTGCTATATATGAGAACAAATCCCTGAGTCCTTATAAAAATAATTTGAGGATGACAGTTGTTCACAAGACAGGTGCACAAACTGATGAACAAGGTAAAACACTGATTTGGAAGAAGGGCGTATGTTGTGGCCGGAAGATGCATTGGCTTCCAACCCTGTTCACAATGAATCTATGCAAATTGTTCATTATATTGATTTGTGCTGTGTCCCCATTGCAGTTGCTATGCTCTCCTTTTAGTTAAGAGGAAAAGTGGAGAGACACTCTTTGTTATTCCCCCTTCTTTTGTCTCCTAGCCCTGCCCAAGAGACTGACAAAGCTTTCAGGTCCACTTCCTCCTCTGTTCGCTTTTTTCAAACTTCAAGCCCTTTGCATCCTCAGTATGAAGAGATTTTCAACAAGTTCTTCAAAAAACAAATGGAAACATAAATTCTCCCAGTCCCTAAAGCAGAATGGTGCTGAGTGGGCAAAGCGGCAACCCAGAAGTGGGTTCAGCCACGGTGAGCCCATTGGGACAGGTAAGTTGTCAACTAATTGATATGCATGCCCATGGTGATGACGTCCAGTGTCCGCAGCTACCTCCAACAAGAGAAGAGCCATGTTTCTTTCAGTCCATCCTCTTTTTTCTCATTCTCCCTATTACATGATCATAATCACGTGAGGGCATAGTGCCAGCATATGTCTTCAAGTTTTCTAGGTATCAGATTGACCAAGTTCCTTTTCCAAATGTCCTAAGAAATGCTTGGGGTTCCACTGAGGATTTTCAAGTGTTTATCCATGGCTTCCCATTTGTTTCAAGGCTCAGTCCAAAGCATTGGTTATAACATGTAATGCCCATGAAGAAGGTGAAAAACCTTGGTTCTCCCAGTGTTTTAGACTACAGCTCCTCAATTTCCTTATCATGCCATACTGGACAGTTGTAGTCCAACCACCAGAAGCATCAATAGCCCCCACCGCTGTGCTTGTGGTCTAGGATTATGGAATCTGAAGGACCACTTCCTCTTCCCAAATGGACTTGCCTCTAAGGTCCCACTGTTCCAAGTCCCCTTGTCTTCTGAGATACATCTGGCCAGAATCGGAGACAGGCCTTTCTCAGTTATGGAACTCTTTGCTTTGAGATGTTCCTGTGACAACTTCTTTCTTTACCAGAGTTGAGGAGGAAGATGCAAAGGTGACTATTTTACTAGACCTTTGAATTCAATTGGATTTTATTTTTGCTACTCTGAATGGTTTATCTAGCCCGGTTCCTGTTTTGTTCTATTTAGGGAGTGACAGACAGGTCAGTCTGTTTTGGATCTTTGTCACTTCCTCATTTTTCACTCAGAAGCCCATTTCCATTTCTACATTACTCTGCAGATGTCTTTCTCTTAAGAATCTGCATAAAAATTACAATCTAAATGAGCATTTCAATAAAGGATGGGTGAACTTACCCCCACAGAAATTGCATTTTGTTGGTAGACACATTCCTCAGTCAAATCTTGGATAAAACGTCTTCCTTCTTCTGAGACTTTGTGGTGTGCATACAAATGGAGACAAGACACCTGCAGGAAACTAGGGCAGTGGTTCCCAACCTTGGGTAACCCAGATTTTCTTGGACTGCAATTCTCAGAAGTTTTCATCACCAGCTGTGCTGGCCAGGGTTTTGTGGGAGTTGCAGTCCAAGAACACTTGGGTTACCCAAGGTTGGAAACCACTGAACTAGTGGGTGCCTTGCAGAAGTATTCCTGCAGGGGTAAAGGCTGAGGCATGTAACTATTGGTAGGAATTGTTGGCAGTATTGAGGACTGGGGGAGGCACAACTCATTCAGTGGGGTGTAGGGGTGTGTGTGAACTGCTGGAGGAAGACTATCACAAATAATGCAGCAGTTGAGGTATCCCTTTTTAGTCTGCTTTTAGCAATCCATCAGAAATGCAGTGGTTCAAAAGAACTTAACGGAAGTTCAGTGGGAGGGTGCGCAGCAAGGAGGGGAACCCCTGCCTCCAAAGGGAAGGATTTGGGGAGCCACATGAGGAACCTCTATTAGCTGGATTGACTTTGGGGTGGAGCTTGGGGATAATCAAGGAGTCTCCGTGGGCAGGATAAGGGCTGTACACTGGACAGTCTCCCTTTTTATTTTCAGGTAAAGATATCTGCATCTTGATATACAGGTCTTTATTTTTGTTTATTACATTAATCTGTGAGCCAGATATAGAGCTGATTTTAAGGAGCCATCACAGCTGATCTCAAATAAACTGTAGTTGCCTTCCTTAGCTGACAAGGATAACCTAGTGGCTAGGAAGACCGAACACTCGGTCACTGTTTTGGAATAAATGTAATCTAAAACATGGATGTAGACATTGTGGTCCTACTGAAGTCATTGGGCTCCAATTACCATCAAGGAAAAAAAAACAGTATCATTTTTCTACATTTTTATCTGCACTTCTACATACAAACACTATTGACAAACTTATTTCTGTCTATGTATTAGAAATGTGTGCATTTTGCTTTCCACGTTTTAGATCTGCATGCAAGTTGCCAATGATTTTGTTGTTGTTGTTGTTCCACAAAAGGCATCAGAAGCCCATATTTCCAATTGTAAATTGCATCTGGGTCTGTATTTTGTTCCAGGAAGTGCGGACTGGGTAAAAGGACCAATCTCGGCACCCCTAGCCTAAGCAGTCAAAAGAATCACACCTTTCTGATGCACTTCTGTGTTATTCTCTCAGAAGACAAGCTTGCAACCTGGTGTAAGATATTTTAGTAAAGAAAGAAAAGAGAAAAGCCAACTGCAGTTCTTTAATTAATTTCCCATATTTCTCCTAGTTCCAGCAGTCATTGCATTTCCATGGGAAGTGATTTGGCACAGAAATATATTATGTAAGCTGCAAGAAGATGATTAATTCATCTCATTGCCTGCCAAGTGTTCCTGTTATATAGTCAATAACCATACCTTAAATCTTCGTTTGGTTTTACATATTGGATTGAAATTACTCATATGACAAGCCAAGGTAATTTGGTATAAAGAATCTGTTAGCTTTTCTTTCCTCTACCTCAAATCCTCCTGATTGTCAGGCTTGTTGAAACACACTGAGCTGAATTTTTAGCTAGACATTACAAATAAGGTTTATTGTGTTACTACAATGAAATTATCATTGGTCAATTATTTAGAACATATTTATGGCGCTATTACAGTTTCCCACCGAGACCATTTATTTTCAGAAGTGTATAAAAAGTGGCATGTCATATATATGAAAATTCTGGTCTCCATTTATTCACTTCACCATCAAAATTGTTAGTACTGTTTCCAGAATAGATTGGACACATGAAATTCAGTCTCTGTGATGGAACCCTGGGTAGTAATTAGAATATTAAAATATTGGGCTTGGTATGAGGAAAAAACAGATTCAAATCCACATTTAAGTGTGACATTCACTGGATAAGGTTGGGCCAGTTATTGTCTCTCAGACCAAGAGTTTTTGCATTTTTTCTTTTATGCGAATTGATCTAGGGCTTTCTACAGAACAATGGTATTATAGAAATGTCCATAATCAGTAGATAAATAAAGTATACCACATACAGTTGTTGTGAGCATAAAAATAGTGGAAGTGGGGGAATGATGAACCAAGTGTGACAGCATGAACCCACTGAAGGAGAGGTGAGATATAAATACCACATGCTGTGTAAACAGAACTATGCAATGGTTCTGTCTCCTAGTAAAACAGATACTTCTGCTGGAATGGGTCTTTGTTCTCACTGGGTAATGTTGCATACCCCCAGATTTTCTCTTTAGAGTAATGGGACCCTCTGGAGCAGATCTGTGGTACATGTGAGATTTGAAGTGGAGGAGCTGAAGTCCTCTGCAGAACCTAATGGGAATGAAGGAATGTGTTATTTGTTGGTGTGCACCCTGCTAGCACCCCTTCCTGCAGTGCCAATGGGGCCAAGGTCCCCTAGCATTAACTCCATGGACTCTACCTCTGTTTCTTGGCTCAGAACTGTTTGTATTAGTGGTACGGCTTCACTTCCCCCTGCCTTCCCCCCTCCCCCCACAGTCTCATAGGGCTGAATTATAGTCACTAAACCCTTGAGCAGCACTTGCCAACTTGGGAACCTAGTTAACTTTACTGAAGTTCTCCAGAGTCCAGGTTCTGGAAAGGGGAAGGCAAACTTTGTCCTTCCAGATGTTTTGGACTGGAACTCCATCATGCCTCAGCATTGACTAGGCTGGCTGTGGCTGATGGAAATTGTAGGCCAACAATGTATCAACGCTGCCCCTCTTGAAGTTAAACCAAACACACATACTTGATAATGGTTCTATGAAGTCAGTTTATGGGTGAAAGGCCTACGGGCACCTTATGAGCCAAATGTGTGAAGGGGTTTGCCTATTACTCTGCTAACCCAAACTTTAAGGGGGTAATTTGCAAGGGCAGTTAGGTAGGTAACTCTTATATTCAAGAGGCTTAGCAGATGTGGATGTTAACTGATTGCATGCCTTCTTATCCCACTGTATGTACAATTTATTCCATTTTCCAACTTACATTTGTAATTGCTTTGGAAAATCCCCTCCTCACAAATTGAATCTGGAAAAACCAATTAGGTGAATCTCACATGTCTCTGTTCCATTCCATCTATCTGGACTTGCCTCAATGGAATGCTTGTTGCTAATACGAGATAGATGTCATACAAAAACCTTAGATATCCCAAGAGTGCATCCTACCATCTAATGCTTTCAGAGTGCACCTGTATTTACTGGACATATAAAAGGCATATTAAAGGCTCCCAAACCCCTGGCCCCACTCTGACAAATACGTGTGTGTGTGTGTGTGTGTGTGTGTGTGTATTTGGTGCCATTAGAGAAGTTCAAGTGAGCTTTTTCAGTTAAACACCCCCCCCCCATTCTTTTGTAAAACATATTGAGCAGGGAGCATGCTTGCAACCCTCTAATGTCCATGAGTGGCCATGTGTGGAGTGTGGACCTATAGAACTCGATTACCCCAGTTGTGATCTTTGTTTTCCATCTGTATTGAAAGATTGGCTGTTAGGGAGCTCCGTGATGACTTTCAGCATATCTGTACACATGGAAGCCAAACCTGAGGTCTTCTGCATTCAAGCCTAGGTTTTGTCCACTTTGATTCTGAATAGATATCTTGGAACTATAAATATAAGTTTATCCTTCTACCATTCCATGAACATCCTGAGTGATTTTTCCTGATTCATATCCCTACTAGCATCAAAGCCCACCTTATTAGCCTGCTGCGCTTTGCTAACGTAATTGCCACAGATTTGTACAGTCCAGGGCACTCTCTTCTTGCAGTGAGCTGAGACATGAGAGATCAAGGCCAAATATTTGAGAAGAATCATGAGTGTCGTGTATGCACCATCAAATCCTCCATATTTGTTACACAGCAGTGCCTGTGCAGAGATTTCAGTTGTTCAAAGAGGCATGCCATGCAGCATATTATACGGTGAAGTTTTGGCTGCTTCTGGAAGTGCTTTCAGCTCAGTAAGCATAAGACTAGTACACCTGGCTGCCAGTGTGCTTCTCTGTAACATCCACTGGGAAAGGTGAGTAAAGAAAAAAACATGCAAGTGTTCTCCATATCTGAAGCTCAGCCATGTCCTCCAACCTGGGTTTCCCTTTGAGCATGACAAAGAAGCACAGTCATCCAGATGAGCTTCAAGAGATTCACAGGCCATCTGGCAGCAATTCATCTAATAGCTGAAGCTAGTTGAAATGCAAAGAAGTAAAGAAAATCAAAGGTAGGATCTCAGAATAGAATATCTGGCTTCAAGGTGACCTCCCTTTGTACAATATATCAGTGAAACACAGTCATGCAATAAAAGCCAGAATAGAGATGGCCCAGATAACTTATCTTAAGATCATCTCCCAGAATTTGAATCAGGTCTTCCTCCATCAATGTTGGGGCCTCTCTCCACCTGCCTTCACATCAGGATGGAGCCAGCTCTACTTGGCTTCTGCCCCTTCATTAATCACAGGAGGAGAATTTGTGTCTGCCAGTCAAGTTGCATAGGTAGGTGTTGTTGCTAAAGAAAGAGAAATGCTAGGTGTCACCTCTGTACAGATATGCCAAGTGGTCTATAATCCCTGAATAACCCCAGCACTCATACAGCCAGTGTTTCTCCTCAAATCCCGACTGGTTCATCACCTGGCTCCACTGATTCCAGCAAGACTCTTCCCTGTTGAACACATTTAAGAAACATATTCACTCAGATCAGGAGAAATCTCAGGAACAGCTCCTAAACAGGATTCTGGTTGGAGGCAGCAGAATGGACCACTTCTAAACCCAAGACTGTGATGAGGTCATTCTCCCCGAAGTGTGTATGATGAGATGGGATTTTGGTTCTTGAAAACTGTATCACTCAAGACACCTCAGGGAGTGACCACATGAGAAGAGTTAATCTCATAGAATGGGCAGAGAAATACCAACATGGTGGATTAAATGAAATTAGCTGACATTCGAGCATGGACAATATCAAAGGTCCCCCTCTCCAAGGAAACAGGAGGGAGGAGGTGTGAGGGAGAAAGAACAAAATTAAGAAGAGCCTGAAACAGAGAGATTGAGAGAGGAAGAGTACTGTGTCAACACAGAAGAGGCTCCCATGCCTGTCTACATCATAGGGAAGCTCTTCAGGTGTGTCTTAGAAAAGGATCCCTCTATAGAGGTCCTCTATGATGTAGACAGCTATAGGGACCCAGCCATGGTGCTCCAACTCCTAACAGGCAAGTCCTTCTTCATCCCTGCCACCTGCTGTTACTCCAGTGCCCACACAGGAGAGACTCTGGAGGTGACAACTCCAGTGCCAGTGAGAGTGGCTGCAGGCAAGGACAACCCAGCACCCAGGCAAGGGTCTGGATGGTGGTCTGAGCCCTCTTTGCAAGGGGCCAGGGGGCGCAGGTTACGACGAGGACTTTTGGTGACTTCTTGC